>JBAIAA010000196.1:0-1464112 GCA_037893245.1 Crossaster papposus | reverse complement strand
CAATAAACATCACCTTAACATTTGGTTTGTAACCCTGTTTTTGCCAGGGACGCATTTTCATACTAAGGCAATGTTTTGTGCTTACATATTCTATGCTTACATGTTTCATGAAAATGGCTTCCTGGTTAACACTGGTTGGCTAATGACGTCAGAGCCTTTTCCGGCTCCAAACTGATTAAAGCTCGAGCCAGTTAAATACTTCAAGATTCCAACAAAATGAGGGCGCTACACAGGTTTAGTAGCATTGTGCTTAGTCTGGTTCCCAGACCAAACGGTTATGAACCTTTAGGTTAGGTAGCCGAAAACGCTCGATGTTTTCTGAACAAGTTCCATAATCGTATGCATGATATTCGTGTATGATGGTCGATGTTTCCGGGGAGTAAAAATGGTTGTAACAGGTTAAAAAACAAGTTTTGATTTAACTCGAAGCCCGTCTTGGCAAAAAATCAACATCAGACAAAATATGCCCAAATATCACTATTTAAAGCGGAATGCAGGGTCGTTGTGTGCCGTTTTGTGGTAAAAGTCTTTCATGTTTTAATGTTGCAGCATCTAAAAATAGCTTGGCTGCCTACAGAATGTAGGTGTAGAGTAAACACCCCCCCTCTTTTGTGCTGACCCATTGTGATTCCCGAATTCTTCAGGAATTCTTTTTAGGTTTCGAGGATGGGTATGTTGTGTGGGGGGGGGGGGGGGGGGTGTTAGGTAACAAGGTAAGTGTTGAGTGTGTATAATGTTATAGGGATAAGAGGGGGCTACCCCTTTGCCACATTCGTGCTGGTTATAGTTCGGACGCGGGGCCAACAGTCTGAAATTCACGCTTCAACGAACCTGATGTAGAACCAGCGCCCCTCTACGTGGATGTTAAAGCTTTGCCAAATAACTTCACAACTTGCACGGCATTACATTTGCTTTACCAAGAAAATAGTGGTCCAACTTTCAAAAAAACGATCTATAGATTTCAGATTTTAATCAATTATCGATTATTAAAGTACGTGATCGATGGTAAGGTCTAAAATCCCTTTACAAATACACATTTTACGAGTTGGTTTTTTCCTGTGGCGTAGATGCCGTATAACAATGTATCCTTGCTTATAAAGCAAAACGTAACACGGACAAGATGAAATGAACATCTAGAAACGCTTATATCTGGAAGGTTATATTCAGACAAAGCGTTCAACAGATATATTGGACAGAAATTGGAATAATCAAGATGAGGGAAGGTTTACGGAATCCTTATTGTACGGAAAAGACTAAATTATTTCTGCTGTACATAATTTATATTAACGCATTGTATATTAATTTTGTAGTTGTTAAATTTGTGTAATTGGTGCTTGTTTGACTACGAAAGATGTATGAATGTATTATAACTGCATATATTTTAAATTCTATTTGCCTCTAAAATTATCCACTGAGTTATCACCAGGCCTGCAGTTTAACCAGATTCGATTTACAACTTGTCGGATACAAAAAAGAAGCTTCGCTGTGTGTACTCAAATAAACGTACCGGTAACAGTAACACGCATGTCTATTTGGTGTTCTTTAAGAGAATTTGCATCTAATGCATATTTCCCTAGTGATACATTTATATACTTGTAATAACCTCATTAGATTCCTCACTTTGAAAACAATAATATTCAACTTATATGCTTTTTGCCTACACTGCCTTTTTTGCCTCCAGATCAGCGCAAGTGGTGTCTTTACCTCCACAGGTACCCATTTATACTGGAGAGAGGCTATCTGTAGTAAAGTGTCTTGCCCCAAGAACACAAGTACTATGTTTCCGTCACGGTTCGAGCGCATGTACCATCGCACATAACTAAGTCGAACACGCAGTCTTACGTGTTATACGTAGTGTGAGACATTCTTTTGTTTTCGTGTAGTTAGGAAAAACATTGGTTAAATACTCATTTTTCCCCGTCTACAATTTTTTTATATATTATTGGCCCTTTTAAGAGTTCCCTTCATTGTTTTCTAACAGATAACCCCACAACCCCATTTTCCTCTATAAAGCTCCTTTTCAGAGAGGAGGAAAAAGAGACTGTAAGACGTACGACGGTATGTAAGTCCACAATCCGTAACCAATCTTCCTGCATCTTGTGAGTATTAGTCAGGCAGAATGATGGGACAATTATAGTCTGTTCACCTTATGATAAAAGCGTAACATTAAGCACGTAGTCAGAATATGTTAGAGAAAGATACAGGGCCATTGCACATTTGAACTTTGAAAAAAAATATAGGGTAGAATAACATGCCAATGAGCAGCCATTTTGCAAGTTTGGTTAATTGCTTGTTATTCTAACTATAAATATTTGTTAAAGGACAAATCTGCAATGGCGTCGTCTAATCAATGCATGGTCCAACTGGAAACAGGGTGCTGTGACTCGGATTAATAATTTCCTGAAAGTGAGGGCGCCCTTTTCACCTGCCAAAACCCTTGTCTACAGTCAGAGCTACCGCGCTGCAGGGAGAGAGGAAGGGGGGGGGGGGGGTGTCTGGACTAGTTATTATAGGAGTCTCGAGGTAGAGACAAATTTTTTCTGAAATAGCAGATATCATGCAGATATCATAGTCAAATAAATCCTGTTAGGTGTTTCCAAATATAAATTGTCATAATATAAGGCAAACTCGGGAATATTGGGCCCAACTGTGACGTTTTACAAGTGACATCACTACAATCTTGCAAAAATACCCTTTCATAGTGGGAGATTACATAAAGCTGTCAATATAAACTCAAATGTCTTCGTATTTGATCACAATCATGTATCAACCTCTTTTCTAACCGACAGAATTATTCTTTCCAATGTAAATCAAGTTTCAAGTATGTGGTCACGTTGACAATGGATCAGCTACCGTGATTCCCACACACGCACAAACCTCATACAATCCACCTGACGATGATAAAGGTTTAAGGATTCACGAACGGTTACGCTGACACATATCACCTTTGACCTTCGTCCCCTTGTCCCTAATCTCCCCCTCCCCTTGACCAGGCTGATGAACGCAAGGGAAGATTCTGACTGAGTCGACCCAACATCACGTCCCCGTTTCCGTTGGGACAGGGATGGCCCTCGTCGCCTCTCCCCTTCTAATTGGCAGGAAACCAGGCTGGATGAGTGACTCAGGTGTGGTATGGGGGTATGAATCGGCACGCAGTACCAGGCCGAGACGGTACGGTGCAGGGGGGTAGGGGCGGGGCTCGGGGGGAGGGAAGGATGACTGTCTTTATATCACTGCGTCACAGACTTAATAAACCGGATATGGTGATTTGGGCTTGAAACGCTTCGTAGCCGAGTATCCTAAAAATTCAATTAACAAAATACAGAAACTGAACATTAGGTATTAAACAAAATATCATTTATGAGACCTCAATTATTAACAGCATCGCGTTCTTTATGTTCACGCCTCTTCCAAGGGTTATTTTTTAGATATCGTTTTGTGCTCCCCAAAATAGATATTCACACGCTGTCGTGCAAATCTGACACGTGATCTTTTGGCTGCGAATGCGGTGCACAGTTGCGAAAGTTGCCGAAAGTTGCGAGACTCCAGTGAATTTTCGATAAATTTGTTATCGAATTTGGTACCAGTAGTTAGTTGGTGAAGAATGTTGTTTGTTGATATTGTAGATATTTGACTTAAAGGAATCGTATACGTTTGGTAATTACTCCAAAAATTAATGGCAATAAAAACTTACTTGGTAAGAAGTACAGCAGCTTTGGATAGTATAATGCATTTTTAGATACTTTTCACTTCGAAGTACTGCGGTTATGGAAAAAGATATAAATTTGTATCCACAAAATCCAATGCAGAATATTCTTCCTGCGCGGACATAACCGCTCCAGATTTTTGGGAATATCTCAAAATCGCTACTACCTTTTGAAATGAAATGTTTACAGGTTAGTTTTATGGTACATGTATATATCTATAACTATATATAGGATTGAAACAAACAGTGGGTTCCAATTACCAAACGTATACGAATCCCTTTTAAAAAGAAGGGCCAGACTGCGGGGGTTATCAGAGTCGTGGACGTAGAAATACATAGTGGGGGGCAGATATGGAGACATGTTTATTAGGGGAATTGTGCTTTGATGATGCAAGCATGACATTTTGGCACACATACACCTAGTGTTGTCATGGGATATATATTTAAAAGGGCCATCGATATCGCAGATTTGTCTTAAAAAAAAAATAGGTAGAATAACAAGCAATTTTTAATTTTTTTAAAAATGGCTGCGATGGCCCAATAGCTTAATGTCTTTCCTATGACACACTCTGACTGTGTGCCAAATTCCATGGCTTGTTTAATCAAAGGCACGATTCAATCACATATCTGCCGTACTAATAAATTAAGCTGGTTATTCTCATACAAATGTTCTCAACTATCATTTAAATAGATTTAGACTATTGTGAAGTTTAATGGTTGATGCTACCAACTTTATCTCTGTCTATTTGTTTCCCTTGTCCTATAGTTCCGCATGCAACCAGGCATCGCGTTTATGGGAACCTCTATCCAAAGTATCTCATTCTGACTTATGGCAAATATTTTGTTTCTTCTGTCAAATCACTTCAGGCTCACAATATACAATACAACAGAACTACGGAAACCTTTCCAAAGCCAAAATGCCCGTAAGAGTCTGTTGTACCATATAAAGTTTGTATGTTCACTCCAAAGCACTATAAACATAGTGGAAAATCGCTTGTATCGCACCGCAGGGATTGAAAGATATTTGCAGATACCGAAAAAAATTATACTTTTGAATTATTATAAAATATCTTACTTATTTGAAAGTAAATACATGGTTATTAGGCATCCAGCAAAATTATTGCAATAGTATCCTCTAATTTTTCCGAAACAACATAAATACAAAGAACAATTGCTCGACGGTTGAAAACCAAATGCCGTTTTTCTTGCTTTTTGTATCGGCATCCCTTCGATTGTAAAACTTCGGACAGGTAAGTTTAAACGATATAAAAATACCAACCCTCCAAATTCACCCATATCCTGATAATTAAAGCACTTTAATCGAGACAACCGCATTACCCACGTGACTTCTCAAAAGACAAATACACAAATGCGCCCCTCTATGACACGGAGGCATCTTATACCTTTTGTTAAAGGTATGATATTAGTCAGATTTCTTATGTTATTTTCGTTCAATTGTCTGTGTAGATTTGCTAAACTATACATTTTTGGAAACGTTTAGGATATACTTAACATGAAAACCAATGTTTCACATTTGCTTTCAGGGTTTTTTTATGGGCGGCCATCTTAGGATATTTTTAAAGGAATTTTGATAGACGTCCATGATGACATCTCACATTTTTCACAATCTGTAGATGCACTATTAGTCTATGACTCAATAAACATATTATTACAAAAATAATTTTTAATTTGTTATGTTCTGTTGATGAGGATATGGCTTAAAAGTCCAAAAAATCAAAAAAAATCACAACAAAATTGCACGATGACGTCATCATGATGTCACTGTAATGTATTGATATATAGTAACACATCCCTGCTCATACCTTGCATACCAAGTTTGAACCCATCGGACTTATACTTCCAGAGATATAGTGCATTTAAAAAAATGAACCTTTAATATGACATCCAATGACTTTTCATGTGTCACGTCACATTAAAGGTCAATTTTTTTCAAAAGAATCCTAAAAACAAATGTAAACATTGGTTTTCATGTTCTGAGTATATCCTAAACGTTTCCAAAAATGTATAGTTTAGCAGAATCTACAAAAAAAGTGGAACGAAACTTTCAATATGCTACATTATAGTAACCTGACTATATGGTAAATGTTTTTGATTACTATAAAGTTCAGATAAATTTACTGAAGGGTGGGAATTCATAGAGTTGTATTTCATAGTAAATATCGTTTTATAACTGACCTGTCTGAAGTTTTACAATCATGAATGATGAGAAAAACAAGGAAAAACGGCGTTTGTTTTCAACTTTCGTCGCGGCAGTGGTTCTTATGTTGTTCTTGGATTTTTTCCGCGATCGCCCGTCCGGTTTTTGGTTTTTTTATTCGATTTTATTGAACAATATTACAGGATATCTAGCGCAATCATGTATCTAGATGCCTAGAATCATTATTTACTTTCAAACAAGGGTAATTTGTAAATAATATTAATTTTCTTAATAATTCGGTAGTAAAAATGATCGATATCTGCAAACGGTGTATTCTAAATAGAACCACTTTACATCAACAGGAATTTCTATATACCGCCCCTTGGTTGAGTTTTTTGCTTTGATTATGTTTTAAAAAATCGATTCTTGAAACCTGCAGGTCTTGGACTTCTGCCAGCGCAACAAAGTTGAGTCATAAACTCGAAATAGGGAAGAATTTAACTTATTTTGGCTAGTAGCCAAACAAAAGATGTATAAAATACTGTTTTCGTTGTTTACACTATGTCGGTTAAATGACACAGCATCGTAAATTGATACATTTCCGCTTGGGTATTGATACATTATCCGTTGGTTTCTACAATATTAGTTGTAACAAAATATGTGGCTAAAATATTTTCTCATTTCAGTGATTTCAATCAGACATTCTTTAGCTTGAAGCTGTACGTTCCCAAGCCCCAGGTCCGTCGACTTGAAACCAACGCCCAGCAACGGCTTAGTCTAAAAGAAGATGGGGAAAACTTAGCAGTAAATCGAATACAACTGGTTGTTTTGTTTTATATCCGAGAACTGGGAGCCGGTTTTAACTGGAATTTGTCTTTACAAAACCTCGGGCTTTAGTGAATGAAGAGCTGGCGCTAGAATTCTTCTATTATAGTCCTGAGCCTACCACCACCACCAAAACCAGGCGGAAGTCGTCAACATTGCCCATTTCGAGACTAGTACGGCATTGTACACCATTTTTTTAATTATTATTATTTTTATTTTTTTATTTATTTTTATTTTTTAAAATTTTTTTTTTTTTTTTTCTTTATAAATCGTTAGTTAAAACTCGTTAGATAATATCGGCCTTCTCCTGATTTTTGTTCAATTAATGTATGATAATGATGAACGACTTTAGTGCTCGTTTTCATCAAAAGCATCCCTTGACACTTCCCTAACTTCAAAAAGATATAACTTCAAAAGTATACCACCTATTTGAGTCCACTATAGCTTATGTTAAAGCTTTAAAACGCTAGCAATCCAATGGTATAAAAAATCTCTCATATGAAAAATTTCGACTTCAGCCTGGGTTTTGGGGTGGTGGGCTGGTCATTACCTGTCTCTTATCACCCCCATTGGTTGCTGACATCTAGCCAGGACCAGGTTCCTCGGACAAATTTGTGTTCGTTTGGTGACAGTCCTGCTCAGGCCCTTAGATGTCGAATGTCCTCTCTATAATAGTCTCCTTTGAAGCTCTGAAGTCAATTTGTCCTGTACAGAATAATTTGTCATCGTCTTATTTTGTCCCCTCTCTTCTGTCCACTAATTATTTTCCGATTCTGCTTTGTACATTTTTCGTAAATTTCTGAAATTTCGTACAACACTTCGTACGCCTTTTTACTCGAATGAGATCCAACCAAAAAGTTGGTCACCTAAGAATATGTGAACAATTATTGGTCACGAAATGAATGACCACTGGTCTTTTTGTCTTTTTTTCTATATGGCGAGGAGTTCAAGAACTCATACCACTCCCATAAAACAGTATTCAGAAATTGACACAAAGTGGTCAGTTCATAGGTGACCCCATTGTAACCTGTTTAACCTGTTTGTGGGGGTCGCAAAAAAGGTGTAAGGGGCGTGACCACTCGTTAATCGTTTTGGACGGCTAAGTCGTTGTACCATCGGCAAAAAGAGCGCCACCTATTGTTCAATGGTGTCACATGGTCGACAGATGTAAATAGTGCCCCTTTTGGTGTGTACAACACCCCCCCCCCCCCCCCACTTTAAATTTTAAAAGACTTTGCCGAAAACAATAATGACTACCTCCAGAAGCACTCAGAATTAACGGGGCAAACCTTCACTCGTGGGGGCGAAACGGTGGAGCTATTTTGTGCAGGTGGGGGGGGGGGGGGGGGGGGGGGTGAACCTATTCAAGATGAACCTTTGCTTTATATACATACTTTTTATTTATTGTCTCAAAAGTGAACAACAAAATTCGCAAGGTTGCAATGGACTCGAACCTTGTGTTAAGAACTGAATGAAAGAGAAGTTGATAGCCTAGTGGCGAGCAATTGAACCACACCTTCAAAAACTGCATCTTCACTTTCTGAGTTACGAGGTTCCTTGGAGTCTCAAACGATCTGCTCTGACTATCACCTCCCTGTTGTAGCTGTCTTCAAAACATCGCTTTGCCCCTTCCCTCCCCCTTCCTCTCTTCATCCCCTGGCTCCCCATCCGCCGCCACTGACTTATGTACACACAGGGAGGCCCCTTTGATATGAATGTATTTTTCACTGGATTCACCTGTTTAGAAATTCATTAGAGAAGCAAGTCAAAATTGGATGGAGAATAGACACCTCACCTTGCACAACAAATGTTATTTTTAGGCACTTGTCAATTTGTCCTGGCAGTTGTGTGGCAATTGTTATGACACACATTTTGATTTTTGTCACGAATCTTATGGACATTGTCTGTTTGGAGAAGAAAATGTATCTATTTAGTGGCCTTTTTGTTGGCTATCAATGCATCTGGTCTAGCACAATGGGACTCCTTTTCCCCTATTAATTGGTTAAACCCTCTCACGTGACAGGTCATGCTTCTAATTATCTCCACTTAAGTACTATAGCACCTGTACACCTGTATTGGGTGCTACCTAATACATTTTGGCTCTTGAAAAGTTTGACAAAAATTACTTAAAAGTCCGTTTTTTTTGTTTCGCATCACAAAACACGTGGGTAGATTGTCACTTTTGCGACTTCTCCTTAATTTGAACTCAGCAAATTTGAGGAAGAAGGTGAGATTCTTACTCTGGACTAACCAGAAAGAGTTTTTGCGAAGATAGTATTGAACTATGACCTCTTGACTCACCACATGGCGGGTTCTGGACCTGATCTGTCGAGGTCACTCAGCTACGCACCTTGTGTACATGATGTTATAACGTTGACCTACTTTTATCACGTTCGCATTTTGTAGTTTAAACAAAGAGGCCCGATAGAATGTTCAGTGGTGTCTCATTTTGGAGGAGGGGGTTGATCTTAATTAGGAAGCTACTGAAAAGAAACTAGAGAAGCTTTAAAAGCTGGAAAAAATAACATAACATAACAGCAGATGGAGCTAACATTGCGCTAGTGTTTCTGCCCTATCGAGCGTCATCTGCTTGACGGAATGTTAACGGGTTTGTCAAATGACCAAGGTGGTTAGGTTAGTGAATTGGCTACTGATTTCGAGGTCCGGGTTCGAATCCCTAGATGTCCTTTGGGTTTTAACATATGCTATTTAGTCATTTATTTTAAGAGACATAATTTCCCGTCTTCAAATACCAACATACTTTTGTATATGCTTGATTCACCAGTTGGAATTGTTCGTAAAGTTCAAGTTAGCTTCTTCGTAAAGGTATAGGGCTCTTTTGTTTGTTCCTAGCAGCAATGCTTAGGGGTGCCGCCTCGTTTTCTTCCCTTATGGTGCTGGTTCCTTTTGTTATATGGATGGAAAGGGAAGGAGGTGTGGTGGGACTGTAAAACCCGAGACTCAGATAGCCTATAGTCCTATAATGGAGTCGGTAATGGTCTCATTGAGTTGAATTAACTTGAAGTGTCTGATACCTGGATGCTAGTGCTACCATCAACAAGATGGCTGACAAATGGTTGCCCTGACAATTATCAGCAACCTTTACGCGGTCCACCCTGTTTCCACTAATGTCATCAAACCGACGTATGCAGCAACACGTTAAGCTGCCTCGTCATCACACAAAACTCGCTGATCTAATCTAACGAGTCACCAAGTGTGTTGACGGCTTCGGTTGCCTCCCAGTTGGTCCGTTAGGATCAATGCACTTTTGTATCTTCTCGTAAACGGCGTAAGAATATTATTTATCATCCCAGAGATTGTTAATTAACGTTGCAGACGTATTTGTGGCATCAACTAAAGTAGCCTGGTATCTTTGCTCGAAAGGTTTCCAGACAAAAAAGGAACAAAAATGGCGGACGTAAACCGCTGATCTGCTAAATGAACGTTATAATAGAGAGAACAAGCTATATTTGGTTGCGACGACACGTACACTTAGGCCTACAATGCCATTTGTCGATTTGTCTTTTGAAGCACGAAAGCAAGAGTTCTCAAAATCTTCAAGGAATGGTCCTTGACAACTAACTGCTTTGTGAATGCCGTATATTCCGAGAAATATTCTGAAGAAAACCATAAAACAAACGTGTCTCTGAGACGCATTTCTTCAAACTTCTTGTATTATTCTCTTCAAAATGACAGGCGTGCCAAAAAGAATACTTTCACATGGAAATTAGTTTCATAAATATCTTTACATCAAGTTAGCTTTTGAACAATAGTTTGAAGAGTTACTTTTTTGATAGTTGCAGAAGGTATCTCGATTTGAATCTGGATTGTACAGTTTCATAATTATGACACAAAAATGTTTATTTTGGCAAAGGTTTACCAGTTGACACTAAGAATTTGTCCTTAAAAACCAGTTCGCGCCTGGGTCTATTTTAACATCACCGAGCCGACGCGCGGGATTATTTTTAACGAAATTTGATCCGAGGCGGGTTCAGGCCGATGGTACCGGAAAGCACACCCATGCATCTCCGGCCTAGATCGCTGCTGACAGATATTTCCGGCCTTGCTCGTGACGTGTTTATGCGCTATCCGTTTTGAATCTGGGGAAAACTTTGCGTTTATATACGTCATCCGGCGACGAACTGGTTAACCTCCCCCTTCCCACCCGCCAAGTATGACCTTGAGTTTGAGGTCACCGAGTCTAAAGCCTTGGGGCTGAGTGGTAACCTACTTTTCAGTAAGTCTGTTTGCCGTTATGGGTGGCAACCAAACTTTGACTCATTCTTGTAACTTTCTCCAACCTGAACTTTCCTTTCTCATCCCCGGCCCTGTACAGTAAAGTATTGTCAAGAAAATAAAAATATCTCTCTTTGGGAATTGTGATACACGAAATGTGAGGGAAACCTGAGTCACAAGCAACAAATAAGCACGAGGTACGGGAAGGTAAACATGACAAAACGAAGAGTTATCTCGCGTGTGAGTCAGGGCGAAGCGAGGGACTAGAATCGCAAGACGATGATGGAGGCTCATCGGGGTGAAATGAAAATGATAAGAAGACGATCAAGAAAGAAATTAATTTGTTTATTGGCCTTTCTTCACGCCAAGCGCTGAAGTTCAAGGGTTAAAGGTCGTGACCCATGCCAAGTTACTGGTCCCCGTGCATCGCAGTGTTTCAATAGACCTTTTTCACCCGAAATTCATGATTTATGTAAATGAAGGCTCTCAGGCTGAAGTGAATGGCGGCTTCCGTTAAAACTGTGCAGGAATCCATTAATGTTGGATAATTTTTCTATTAATCTGTCAAGGATTTCTCAGCTTTTTTCTTTGAGAAATGCCCTCCAAAATCACCATAAGTAATAACTGTTTTTTGTATGCACATAATAGAAACGTTAACATTTGTTTTCGAGCCCGTGGGTACGATGTCAAGAAAAAATGTGCAAGGCTCCTGTCCCGCAACAATGGCCAAAAATACCTGCGCGAGTCTGGGTAAGCCATCGTCCATCAGATTTTGAGCCGATTCGCTACGGGCTAGCTGCGACAAAACAAGCACATACAACCACTTGGACCGGGCACAGAACTGTTCAGAAGCAACCAAGGCGAAGCATGATATAATGAACATGCAAAATATGAAAACTCAACGTATATTATCACAAGCTGAAACTGGACAAGTTTCTTACTTTTATTTGCATTCATTTAAAACGTATTTACTTTAAAATGACAGCATGCCAGAAGAATAACAAGTCCATATGGAGTTTTTTATAAGAACAAGTAAGCTTTTGTTTTGAACATGAAATTTGTTGGCGCGGTTACTTTTTTTTTGATAGTTGCGACAAGTTATTATTTTGCTTTAAGACATGAATTCAATTTGACAAATAATAACTTTTACAACTATAGAAATCCCGTTTAATAGCAATAAGGGTTGGTGGTGGTGATGAACGTGGTGATGGTGAGAATGGACACTGTGGTAGAGAAGGGAATCATTACAATTAGTATGGTGATATTTATCACACAAATTACGGTGTTGGTTGCTTCATGGGAAAACTATACATTGTGTGGCACCCAGACGTATAAATTGACGTACTGCCCTCAATGATGAGGGGGAAATAATAACATTGATCATCAGACAGTGGTGACAAAAAGTGGTAACCTCGACGATGTCGAAGAGTGGTGCCAATGGTTCGTTCATACTCATCGCCAAAAACAGGGCGCTGGGAATGGCTAATTTCATCAGGATGTATATATGATGTCATTTCTTCGAGCCCCTCATTGGATACAACACTGTCACGTGGGTCAACACGTCGTGTGACTCGTGTACGCTGAATGTACATGTACGTATATTATTTAAGGCACCAAGCTACCTACAATGCTTTTCGCACCCTGGGCGGTTGGTACGATCGATGTGACAATGTTGAACCGACGATCTTTAAGTTTTGATATAATAAAAAAGGTATCTTAGTTTAAAAAAAATAAAAAATGGCGCGCTTTTCAAATGCACCCTCTCAAAAAACCCTTTATGGAACCTAACAAAATGATGACGCATATGATTGTTGTTTACCTAGCCTTAATTGTTCGACAAAAAGAAGTAAAAAAGAAGAAGAAAAACACAAGCAGTTGTTGAAGTGAAGTTTTTTCTCGCATGAAGTTTTTTCCCGCGTCCCTGGGCGCTACAGAACGTCCCTTGTCAAAAAGTGCATCTTGCAAAATCTCTGGAGGCTATGACGTATGCCTAAGAAATCTGACGAGTGCCTAGCGACTTGTAATGCATGCATGGGCTTATAAGACTTCACGGAAACCTTGGCGTTTAAACACTACGGGAAAAGTTGGCCTCACCATACGAGTTTTTCAGAAACCCCCGGAGTTTTCATTGTTTGTTGTTAATAACCGCTTTGCCGGACTAACTACCTACAAGAGAAGCCGCTATGAAGAGTTTCTTGTGCTATGTGATGTTCTTGGGTAGGTAGAGACAGTTATTAGGTTTTGGGGGGTTTTTATCTCGAAATTTGGGCCTGGGAATGTTAACTGCAACTTGAAGGCTGGTCGAGATGTGGTCCGCTTGCACCTAAAACGCGCGAGAACCTCCTGGGCGCGAGCTCTTTTTATATTGCAGAAACATCGTAGTCGTAACAATTGATTTTATTGCAACCGCATTTAAGATTATTTAATGGGTTCAATTACAGTTTAACACATTATCCAATGCTTCACGTAAAGCAACGGTTGTCATTTTTACTTAAAGCTCTCGATAATCTTACGTTGCACTTAACACGTTGGTATCGTGCAGAAGTTTACCTTGGGCCTTTTCGAAACCTTTGCTTCGTCTTCGGCTTCGGCTTCGCTCTCCGAATTACAAATGACTGAAAAGCAAATAGAAATGGAAGCAAATGGAAATTATTATTATTATTATTATTATTATTATTTTCTGGTAATGAAACCAAGGATCCTTCAAAAGCGCTCAAGGCACTGTAGCTCGTAAGCCAGAAGAAACCCGTAGACAGAGGCTGTGTCAGCCAGGAACACCGGGGCAAACCCCTTCTCTTAGCGAAGAGTGTTCTGGGTTCTTTTACGTGCATTATTTTTATAATGTTATAATGGGAAAGATATATACACACATTATAAATTATACAACACACGGGACCTACAACTTTACGTCCCATCCGAAGGACGAAGCAATAGTGGTTTAATTGCCTTGCTTAAGGACACACGTGTCCCGGCCGGGATTCGAACTCACGCTCTGTGGAACAGAAAACACAAATAGTCTAACTTTGGGGTTCACATCAATCGAGTGTATGTTAAAGCACAACAGGCATCTGAAAGTGGCTGAAGATCTCGCAGTTGGGGAACTAAAATCGCCTTAAGCCAAAACAAAGACGAAGCCAGGAATTCTGTTCAATTAGTCCATCAGATAACATTATTGGGCAACATCAAACACGGGAGTCTATGACTAGACTAGTCAGTGTTTGGTACCAAGACACCCACAAAAAAAGTAAATGTGACCTGGCGAGACTTACACACTCTAACGGGCCTACTTGTTCAACCTGTTGGATTCTCAAAAATGCAAAAATACTACAGCTTATTTAAATGTAACTACGGTAGTTAAGTTTTATTGTTGTTAATTGACTTTTTGTTAGCGATTTTTAAATTTTTTATTTAACCGGGGCCATTTTCATAAAACAAGTAAGCACACAAATTTGCTTAGCACAAACAAGTCTTGCTCAGTAAAAACAGGTTACCAGCCAAAACTCCATGTGCTTTTCTTGCTAAGCAATAACTTACAATAAACATCACCTGCAAATTTGGTTTGGAGGGTTTTGCCAAGAATGAATGTTCATGCTAAGCAAAGTGTGTCCCTATACTCACCTGGCCCAAGCAAAACTTGCTGAAGCTCCATACAATGTTGAGCAAACTCACTAAACAACAGAATAGCCGCACACTGACCATCTCTTATAAACTCAGTTACTCACTATTTATACTGAGCTAAGGTAAACTAAGCGGCAAAGTGCCTTGCTTAGGGACAACAAAATGAGAAATAACATTCCGTAAAAACCTAGTGTGTTATTTACGAACATTATTTCTAGTTTTAAACAGTTGTTTTTTAAAGATAGCGCTCCATCCTTCCAATTGTAGTTTATTCACAAATGCTGGAGCTTTTGAGTTGATAGTTGCCAAATCAGCTTTAATCGCGGCAGAGTCTAACTTCCTCCCCCCACGGCTTACACTCACCGTTTCTGTCTGTCTAGATCCATCACGTCTCGTATGTTGAGGGGACCTTTTAGTGTTTCCATTTGGCCACAGAATTAGAAGCGTCGGTAACTCTATCATTAAAACTTTCTCCTTTTAGAGCAAATTGAACCAATTTCCCAGCAGTGTGGTGGAGTTTTCCTGCATAAAGCCGGACATTCAGCTAGGTTTGCGCCCCCCCCCCCCCCTCCTCCCCTCCTCCCCCCCCCCCCCCCCCCCCCCCCACCCCCACCCTCCAAACAATAGGCTCAAGCAGAAATCTGCTTTACGGTTTGAATAGTTTCGCCAATATCAGTCAGCATTTGGACATTGTTTAGTTTTTTACAAAACAAACGTTGAATAGTCATTATTATCTGCACGTGTTGACGAATCGTTGTTGTTGAGGTTGAAATTAGAAAATTTTGCTATATTTTCCAACGTGGTAACAGTAGCACTCCATTTCTACTTAATTAACATGTTTTAATTCGGCAACGAACCATTTTCAAAGGGGCATCGGGCCTGCTCGCGCGTATATCGCGCCCAGGTAGTACGCACGCACTTCGGGGTCTCTCGACCGAAAGGGTTACCATGAAAAGTAACAGGTTTTTAGTATGAATCGAACATAATCCTAATAATGAACAATGCAGACAGACTATTTGAATCGATATTTTAAAGTGACACTAAAGCGATGCAGCCAATCATTCGTGTCTAGCTAGCTAATAATATTGAGTATTACTGTTTGTCTCATTCTGCTCCTCCAGTTGCTATGGCGAGGGCCAATCCTCTACCATTAAACGCAGAGCCGGCCAACTTGGATACCCCAGACGACCAGGATGAGGTTCAGACTGGTGTCAACGCCATTCCTCAAGGAGGTTCCTCCTTCTTCATTCCAGTCGGAGCCGACTCCTCTAGCTCCAGCAGCGAGGAGGTAGTAGACGGCAGCATAGGCAGCGTAGGCAGCATACCGGCCGGTACCGCACTGCCCGGAAGCGGACCCGTGATGGGTCCTGGCCAGGGCGTCGGTGGATCACCTCAAGGCGAGGGGCAGGTGGCTGGAGGAGGGCAACAGGGCAACCAGGGTAACCAGGGAAACCCGGGTATCAGCGACCAGAACAGCGGGGAGGTCCAGGCGGGAGGCGGATTGCTGGTGGCTGGCGACACAGCCAAAATCTCCAAGATCCAAGCAAAGCCCAGGAGCAACACAGTTCACTCCAACGCTGGGACGTCGGCCGGTATCGCCATTGGAGTTATTCTCTTGGTTTCCGTGGCAACCGCTGCTATCATCTTCGCCATTCGTAAGAGGAGGAATGGTTTCATGCGGTTCTACACCCACGCCAATAATGAGTTATAAACACTCAGAGGACAACCAACATGTTCACTTAACACCAACATTAGTGTTTTCTCACCACACCTGCACCTGCAAAAACATAATACTGGAAACAAACTGCATGGGGATGACCGTAGTTTCAATGATAGCCAATTACGCTGAGAAATATCACAGTCTGTAAAATATAACGACCAAAACTCAAGACGATATAATATCAAATTTATAACAAATTTCAATATCAGCTTTTGACCGTACTTATTAAATCCCTTTCTGGTTCAAATTGATTGGTTTTCAAAATACAGTCACAATTTGTAGGAGCTAACTCCTATCCGTTTGTTGTAAAATTGTAAATAACTGTTGGAGGTAAATTGTATTTAAAGGCCATTACAAACGATGCTGCGTTTATCAAGGAAGTATAATATTGATTGGCGAAATTTTTATTTGTATTTGTTTTTACCAGAGGGTTTGAAATTTACATTCAACAAATGTTTTAATATTTTTTTTAATTTTTTTTTTGGAACAGCAATTATTTTGCTGGATGCCTACAATCATTATTTACTTTTAAATAAGTAAGATATTTTTTAATAATTCAGTAGTATTTTTTGTTTATATCTGCAAATGGTGTACGCTACGTTTAAGCTGGACTGGACAAAGTGGATGTGTATATAGGCTTCTCGACTGAAACAATACACCTAAATACTGCTCAAGTGATGCGCATTTAAAACTGCCCCTGAAATTCGGGTCATGGGTCATGGGTCATCTTGACTCGGGTCAGCCAATTGCCATAGGTACAAATTAAACAAATAGAGTGTAATATTGTATCTGCTGTTGTTGTAGACTGTACAAAATTGCTATGTAATTTTACAGAAAAAATTCATTTAACTGTTAATTTGTAAAATGTAATAAATAAACAAAGACAAATGCTGTAATCGTTAATAACAGACCAATTTATTTGGACAAAATACAGAGAAACCGTATGCTAAATATATAATGGCGTCCTGCATTTGTTAGTTGGGGCAGTGTTTGAAAATAGTCAGATTTCGTTGGAAATTGATACAAGGGGTGGGGAGGGGGAGGGGGAGGCTGAGGTGCTGTAGTCAATACATTTACGGAGACAAACTGCCTTTATAGCAGTGAACAGAATTTGCAGGGTTTTTGTATAACGTTATTTCGTACGGGCATAATGTCTGAAACTCATCCGACTAGCATGATGTCACGTGCTGTCAGAAAGAATTGGCCATTTGCGTGTGGAATTGACTGGTACACTGACTTGTTCACACAGCTTGGCACAGTTTACATTTAAATTCTCCAGACCAAAGACACTGTTGCTATATCACGTAATTCGGGGCAAGCCTTACGCTAGCAACCCCGGCTCTGGAATGGTCTGGTGTCTTTGTACCATTCTCAACCATTGTGAACAATGTATTGGTGCTGAGCGTCTCTAACGTAACTATGCAAGAGCTTGCCCCGAATCATGTGATATAGCAACAGTCTATTTGGTCTGGATAATTTAAAGTCAAGCTGTGCCAAGCTGTGTAAACAAGTCAGTGTACCAGATATTATTTAAATTCCACACGCAAATGGTCAATTGGGTAGCTGCCGGCGAAACTATAGTGCAATTAAATTTAATAACTTTGTTAACATATTTGTACAAAACCGCGTTGCCAAATATTCAGCATTACTCGAATGATGCATCAGGGTAAAATGCTCCAGTGGAAAAGAAGATCCATGACCTATATTTTTGGTCAATGGTAAAAGGAGCCCCAACCCGACCTCAAAGAAAGGACGCCACTATTTTTTTATTTTTTTATTTTGTATTCAACACTTAACAGCGCTATAGCGCCAATTACAGGATGAGAGAAGATAATGTGAAGAAGTTACAGTTTTAGAGGTGGGAGGAAAACCCAAGAAGAATATTCTGGAAAAAAACCACGGAGTCAGGCAGGGACTGCCCCGTCCTGACTCGATCTTATGCCCAACCCACGTATATAGCGGCCACGGGCATATCGCCTGGATGTATTTGTTCAACTCTCCAACTCTCCACCCCTCATTACCCTCCTTTTGTCCTCTTTATGAGTCGACAATGATTGTCCTGGACACAGAAACCCTTCCAAGAGTCTCCGAGTGCTAAGGCCCCTCTACTCGGATGTGAGTCACACTTTGCATCCTATTCTCTCCGTTTCTTGAACTTAGTTGGCGTAACCGGTTTTTTAACGCTCATCCTAAACCATCAAGATCGTCGACACTACCAAATCGTTGTTGTCGGCATTGTCGTCTTGTCGGCAAATTCGTGTTTCTGTTGACTAATAATAGGCAGATAGTGTCTAAGATCGTACATTTTAAACTGCGTCCCCCAAAGTAAAGTGGTGTACAGCCCCTCTTACAACCACACCCACCATTGTAGATTTTGCAGCGGTCTAGTGATCGGGGAAAAAAACGGATTACGCGTCGGCAAATACCATTAGGGGCCTATTCATTGTTTTACGCTCCTATTTAAAGGTAGGATACACCATTGGTAATTGCTTGAATTATCATTAATGGGTAGATTTGGGCGGTTGTATTTCATAGTAAATTCCGTTTAACTGACCTGTCCGAGAAAAGCACGAAAAAACAGCGTTTGTTTTCAACCGGCGTTGGGCAGTTATTCTTATGTTATCTTTGTTTTTTCGCGATCGCCGTCCGGCGAATTTTTCTTTATCAAATTATTTTTTTCGGAATAATTACAGTATATCTAGCGCAATCATTTTGCTGGATGCCTAGAATCATTATTTACTTTTAAATGAGTAAGATATTTCTGAATAATTCGGTAGTAAATATTTTCGATAAATGCAAATGGTGTATACTACTTTAAATTGATCTGGCGACCTTTCATAAGATGAAATTTGCGTTAAATATATTAGTCCGATGTTTTTTAACGTCGAACTAATTTAGACAAATTCATTTATTTAGGTGTTAAATTGATGGATATAAGACGAATTTAATATCGGAATGGCGACTTTCGGCAACAACTTTTTAGAAGAATTTGATCTTACTGACGAATATTTCCGAGACAATGTTTAAATAGAGTGACCAACATTTTATATTGAATGATGAATAAGATTAAAACTGCTGCAAACTGCTTACTGGCTGGAATGACCTTAAATATACAAATCAAATAAGTTAAGAGGGCCTAATATTTCGATCTTAACAAGATCTTCTTCAGAGACATAATGACTGTGTACACGAAACAAACATAATAGGTCAACAAACAGCATGATGCACATCAGAAAAGGCCTGTACAGAGTTCTGTGGAACAACAAAAGGAGGATTAGGCTGAAGGGTTAAGGGGAAGGTCAGTGTGGGTAGGATCAAAGAAAGAACTAACAAAGAAGATATTGAATGATAATTGTTTGGGTATTTGCGTGTCAATCTTTTTTTCTCGGACGAAATTGAATGTGAGAGTTGGTGAATTTGAATGGAAAATGTTTTAAAATAGCTTGGAAAACCTATGTTAGACTTTAGGCCCTTCACCGACGTGTAGGTCTGACGACGCCCCTGGAGATGACAAATTGTTTTCCTTTGAAACCTCGGTAATCCATTTGAGAGAGGATACGCACGATAGGATCCATGATATTTTTAGAGGGGGTGGGGAGGGGGGGAGGGGGCGGCTGAGGTGCTGTAGTCAATACTTTTACGGAGACAAACAGCCTTTAGCAGTGAACAGAATTGGTTTTTGTATAACGTTATTTACAAAACGGAAAGGTGGTACTTTATTTCTGGTAACACATCTTTAATTGTCAGACGGAACGAGGATGGTTTTAGCCTCTAAGTGTAAAAGAGAGAAAAACTGACTCTCAAAAAGAGTGAGTCTCTTACAAAACCACTCCAAAAAATAAAAACTACCCCAAAAGACTGAAAACCACCCCAAAAGACTAAATTGTCACTCTTTCAAAAAAACATGTGAAAAAAAGCTTCTTTTTTTAAGTGATATTTTATGTGGTTCGTGACAATTGCACTCCTTTGGAGTGATTTTAAATCTTTTTGGAATAGTTTTTATTTTGAAAATGCTCATTTTACTATTTTTGGACTTGTGATCAACTTGTGATCAACTTGTGATCAAGTTTTAATGAACTTGTGATAGACTTGGGTGGACGTGTTATGGACTTGTGTTGGACTTGTGTTGGACTTGTGTTGGACTGTGACAGACTTGTGACGGACTTGTGACGGACTTGTGATGGATTTGTGATGGATTTGTGATGGATTTGTAAATGACTTGTGATGAACTCGACTAGATGGGATGAGACAAACATTTAGTTCAACAGTGAACCTGTCGTACACCTTTTGAGTCGTTTAAGGGTAGGGGGGGGGGGGGGGGGCTTCTGTACCTCCTCCCCCACCCCTCCTCCTCCCCCTCCCTCCTAATTCCCCAGCCTCCCGTCTTATTGTTTCACCTTTACTTCAAATCAACCCAAGCCGTTCTTTAAACTTCAGATACTTTAAAGCCCTCCATTTTTTTCACCCAGGTGTGCTATAAAATAAGAGATCGTGCAGTTCCTTCCGGTTGAATCACGCTACGCTATCCGTCACTACTTGAAACAGATCCAAGAAATTCGAGAGACTATTTCTGGATAATTTCAGTGCCCTAGGAACAAATCCGCACCTCCTGCCTACAAACCAAAGTTATTGTTTCCTTGGCACGCTATATATTCTGTAAGTTTAGGCTTTGCTGTGTTGGTCACATGCCAATAACATTAGTTTGATGACACTTATAGGACACCGTGGAATTTGAAACTTCATGGCGGGTCCGGGTCTAGAAATGTTCAGGGTGCAGACCAGTAATTGCCTGTACGCCGGCTAAATCACGATTTACATGCTATTAGAATCTCTATTTCTAATAGAGATATCTCTATTTTGGAATAAATGTCAACTATGCACGCCATAGTAATCTGCAAGGTCCTTGGCACTGCATGAGTGTGGCGGTAGTTGGCATTCTAAGCCATATGAAGAAAGAGATGAGACGAAGAGAACCCCCTCCCCCCCCCCCCCCCCCCCCCCCCCTTCTTTGTGGCGGTCATTGTGCTTGCAGAATGTTGTTAACATTTAAAAAAATGTTTTTAAGGGGTTGCGTTAGGTAACAATAGTCTAGAGAGTGTATATGCATTGGGGACTTAAGAGGGAAGTCCGTCGGTCTAATTTCTTGCTGGGTATAGAGGTGAGCATTTCATATTAGTCAGAGGGGGTCGTTCTGAACTCTCTCCTTCCAGAAGTTGGGCCTTTCTTCGTCTCGAGATGTTGACAGGGGTTCGATGTGACTTAATCAGTCTTTGTTTGGTTGAAGATTGACGGCAATACGTTCATCGCTGATTGTCTTTATCATCTCAGCTCGACTGGTAATTCCAATCAAGATCAAGATCATATTTTCTCGGATATTATACAGCATTCCCGAAGCTAAAACTTCGTCAGATTAGTTGTCAAGCACCATTCTTTATATTTTGAAATCTTCTGCTGCCTTAAATGATAACAATGCACAACTGACAGATGGTCTATATACTCATATTGTTTGGGGGTGTCATGCATGATGTGTCAAATTTTCGTTTAGGATGGTTTTAAACTTGATTGATTCAATTCTTACGGGAAGGAAAACAGACTTTGTAGGGGGCATAGACGTTATGACTCGACTGGGAAGAAATGACTCAGAGTCGAGCTGTCAGAAATCGAGGGGGTTAAAGAGTCGCGATCAAGTAATCTAACTGTTTATCGTTAAGATGTAAAGGATGTCAAATAGGAAGACTTTAGTCTGGTGTTAAAGATAAGGGTTATTAAGAGTATGTGAAGATTATGAGTATGACAAGAAGCTGTATAGTCTATGGAATATCCGGTTATTGCACACAAGCGTCTAAGATAAGATAATGCGAGTATATTCGATGATTAATTATGCAAAACAAGACTGCATCTTGACTTCGAGATTTTGACCATTCCGCGGGCGTTCTTTTGAGAGTCTTCTTTTTTTTGCTGAGAATGATACTCCCTTCAGGAACAGTCTATCGACCTAAGTCTTGGACCTCTGTTGGAATTGTGTCTTGGCTATCTCGTGATCAAATGGGAGCAAAATCGACAAGAGGTTGGCTGCAAACTCACAAATTGAATTTGCGCAAATTGAAAACCTAAATTGCAACCTACATTTGTGTTATTAGATTTGCCTTATTATAACCGCTCCTATCATCATATAAGAATATAAAGGCCATAGATGAAACAATACTCACCTGTTTTTCAGTGTAATAAAATATAAGAATTATTCATAAACAATTTTAGATAGATAGTTTAGTTTATTGTTTTTACACTCGTGGCCAATGGCCAAATTACAGTAAAAATTACAATTTATACAAAAATAGTTTACACACAAAGAAAACAGTTTAAATATAAAACAAATATACAGTAATCGTCATTGAAAGCAACATTAAACGATTCAAAGTGACATAAGTAAACCACCAACAGAACACACAACGAAAGCAACTACCTATTTAGTAAATTAACAAAATAAGGAATATAGGACTATTTCTGAAACGAGAGGTTCTAGTACGCAGCTGGGAGACATTATTGCCACTACGCAGATTGCGAGAATGACTCTCATATCTAGTGGGAGGGAGAAGGTCCATGGTGCGGGGTAGACTTTGCAAGTCTTTCCGCAAACCGCTGACAGTGGTCTTCTCTTCTGCTAGACGGACTCAAGCTCACAGTCTTGAAGAGCGTGGTTGTATGAAGTAAACTTACTACCCAAGGGGCTCCCTCTCACATCTTGCTCCATTTATAATAATTAGTGAACGCACTATTGTGCACTTTAGTCACATTGATTATTGTTATACCATTGTCTTGTATACTGTATTTGTATTGGTCTAGAACGATCACGTGTCCAATGTATAACAATGCATACCCCCCCCCCCCCCCCCCCCCCCCCCCCCGTGCGATATCGCATCAGTGTGAGGGTGTAATACAACAACTGCTATTCTGTGTGCTGTATTATCATTGGTACCCGCGCAATGTTCACCTACACACTATTGACGATAGTAAACTGTAGTGGAGCAGCGAACGAGCAGACGATAAGCTTTTTTGAGCGTGCGTGAAGATGTGGTTGAGTTTGTTTCGTTTGAATTGTAAAATATAATGTTTACTTGATCGTTTCGTATCTTAATCTGATGATCAGCCCCCATAACGTCTGCTGAGCTTAAAGACAGAGGTATAATAAAACAATTGTTGGCTGCTGTGACGTGGGATATGACGTCTTTGGACACCCTCCAGGGACGCATAGCACCGTCGGCTTCGCCTTGGGTGCTACGCGTCCCTCGGATCATCGGATGTTAACGTCATATCCCACATCAGGGAGACATCTCCATAGAGACGTGCACACAAAATGTTCAATCTTTACTGTAACCTAAGCCGTTTTTACCTATAGCTTTTTCCACGAAATTTAGTATTTATGCATTTTGGACCCCACTCTATCGATCTAGGCTGTTAAAAAAACTAAATATTTCTCTTTCATAGAGTTAAAACCTTAGGGAAACATCTAAATGTCTCCATAATGTCAATTTCCCCTCAGTACCGTAAAACTTATACTAAACTGTTTTCTTAAGGGTACATTTAGCAAAATAATACACGGCAGCGTTTGATTAGCTTTGTTTCGTTGCTTCCCTGTGGTGCAACCCCGTATATAAACAGGGAAGCTAATCGAACACACCCTGTACATCACGTCTGCCTTTCATTTGACGTAGACATACATCCACTCCATTTACCAAATAAACGTGTGCATTCGCCTGTCAAAAAAGCTGGATCCCCTCTTAATCGACACGCGGAAGGTTGCGAGGTCATAAACCCGCCAAAAAATAGCCAATGGGGACCGAGATTGACCGAGCTGACCTGGGGAAAAAAAAGACGCGCGCTTCTCAGCCAATAGGAGACGTCAGTGCGTCAGCAAAATACGTTTGTGTCGACTACAGAAATAGCAGACGACATCCGCCGAGGCAGTCATAAGTAAGACTTTCTGGCGGCCGTGTCGAGTCATTTTCTTCCTTGTTCAGTCTGTTCTTCAAGTTGCCCGAAAGCAGAGGAAACAAAGATGAAGTTGTTACTTGTGGTTGCAGTCATTGCTGGTAAGTAGTTTTTTACCGTCTATTCGCTAACTCTGCGTGATTTTTATTTGGTAGCGCAGTTTCAAAAATACAACTGGAATAAAAAAGAGTGTTAAATGTCAAGAGTTCTTACAGACTATTGGGTCAGTAAAGACATTTGAAGAGTTAGTTCTCATTGTAAAATATAAATATTAAATATCCAGTTAAAAAGGCTCCTGCTAATTTTATCAAAATAATGCAAACTCAGAGTACATTCGAAATGCCTTTTGTGAAATCATCGTCGGTCAAAATGGGAGTCCCGCCCGCTGACATTATTTGATTGTCCTATGCTGCAGTCACAATACAATTGTGCCAAATAATGCATATCATAACAAAGAATGCATAATTATCATAACAACTGTTATACACGAAAGCAAAGAAGACCAAGTATCATCATTTTAGGCTTTTCGGGGGTATCAAGGATGTCACCTTTCCGTTGTCAAACCCTCTTAAATCCAATCCAACGTTGTTGACCTCTTGAATTGAAAAATGCGTGTACTCCACTGACTCACTAAGACTAAACATGGAAATACTTTCCATGTTTCAAATACTTTTTTGCCAAAAAAAATGCACATCACCGGAACTTTAAAGGTTGTGACTCAGTACATTTTTATCAAAGGCTTCGGGGTTCTTAAGGTTTTTTTTTTTTTATTTTTGTTTATTTTTTTTTTTTTTTTTAAAAGATGTGCCTCGAAATACATCACATCGAAAAATTATTGCAACTTTGTATATCAAGAATGTAGGCACGAAATATCTTAAATCTTATTTGTTTATTGTTCAATTCTGAATGTAATTTTGAAAACACACGGGTTCTGGAGTGACATTGAGGGATACATGTCATTATTGTGCGCCGTTGGGATTAAAAGGCTGTAATTTTAAGTTTAGATTTTTAATAATGCTTTATTTATCTTTGTTTTTTCCCGCATTTTCTTAGGCTGTCTGGCGCATCTTGATGCCTCCAGGATAATTCGGCGAGATAGCTCCGGCGAGAACACCGGCGCCGGCACCGGGTTGACTGGATTATTCGCCACAAACGGCAACTCCGGCAACGTTGACGGAGCGCTAGCAGCAGCGGGGGAGACATTAGGCGGGGTCAACGACGACGACGGCGGCGGGGATACCCCTGATGACACGCCTGACTCACCGGACGGTAACAGCCCAGGCGCGGCAGCGGCAGCGGCAGCGGCAGGTGGGGGCGGTAACGAGGTCGGTAACGAGGTCGGTGACACCCCTGACGACTCCCCTGAAGTCAACTCACCGAATCAAGGCTTCGGCTTCGGCCGGCCAATCGTCAAGAACAACGGCCAACAAGCCACGGAAGTGGACGACACGGGAGAGCAGGCGTCGGACCCGGGGAAGATCGTAGGAACCTCGACTAGCGCGGGCACCACCGCCGGCATCGTGGTGGGCGTGGTAGCCCTTGTAGGCGTGGCCGCGGGCGTGGCGGTCTATGTCATCAAGAAGAGAAATTGAACTGAGCATGGTCTGAGCACTGACGTGAGAATCAAGCGCACGGGGACAGGCAAAGGAGGCGGGGAACCATTTCCTCAAATCCTTGAATGGAGACCCATATTGTAACCAGTCTTAAATATTTAAATATTCGGAAGCGTTAAATGTAAGTTGCGCAGAGTTTAGTTTGCTGAAGTTTCTTTGTTACTGCTGCTCCCGCTATGATCCGCAAAACAAAATGATAGCACATCGTTCTGGATATTTGAGAAATGTTATTCTTTTGAGAAAAGTTAAGAGATACTTTGTTTGTTGAGGTGTTTGTTGGGGTGTACGGGTGTTTGTTTGACTGTCTGATTGCTTGATTGGTTGATTGATTGATTGATTGATTGATTGATTGATTGATTGATTGATTGATTGATTTATTGATTGATCGATTGATTGATTGTGGGGCGTTGAGCAGGTGAGCATTTATGACAGATGGCGAACAAAAGAAATCGGACTCGTGATGGTTTGTGTGATGTGTTTTTTTTGTCAGGGGAATTTACGTGATTCATTCTAATTTAGAAAAAAAAGGCAATCTTTTCCCAGTTTTATTTAAATTTTATTAAAATAAACAAACCTTCCAGTATGTCCGCTGGTCAGGACGTGTATATAAACAAAGTTTACATAATTATTCAAATTGATATTTGTTTTATTAGCAATTTGCTTTTGCTGGCATCTACACACGCACACAAGTGGCGTGGGTAAATGCCGTCAATAGGGGACGGGGCATTGTCCGACCGTCTTCCCTCTTTTGTTTGTACTCTAACGTTTTCGGATGATCGCCATAGGATTTGCACACGAGTCTGAATCGGGGACCTTTGCGGAATAGGGGACCCCATTGTTCCCTTTGTCATACGTCCCCTATTTCAATCAAAAACAAACGCACACACACAAATCTGCACTGCACGATATAGTAATCATGCAATTAATCTTAACCGGTTTGTATTATAATCTATGGTAGAACTGAAAGACAAATAAAAAACATAACAGCTATTTTATTAAACGAAAGATGCTTTGAATTGACCTTTTTCCTTTTTGAGTGTGAACTTTTCCCCAAAAATGTCATATCTGATGCGGTTATTTTTTCACAACTTATTCAAAAACAATCTGATATGATTTCGTTTGTGTCGGCGCATTCACTATTCAGCTAGCGATCCGGCCCTCTATAGTCAGCCTGCAGTTAGGTCGTTTGCTGGATGGTACCCCGTCGAACAGTTATATATTTTTTTTAGTCATGCGGAAAAGAGCCCTGCTAATTTTCTCGTGCAGGCGGTCGTGCGGACCGGACGAAAGCAATTTTGTAAGTTGTCATTCTGTGTCCCTAAAAAAACATGGAATATGCAGGTTTCCCTAGTCTATCAGACATTGAAGCCGTACGGGATAACGTCTAATATAAAACAGCCATACAATCTGGAGAAACTGAGAAATATTGACCGGCATGTTTGTACCCTGTATATGCTTAATGAACCGGTTTACTTCTTGCCGCCATGCCCATCCAATGATCCATATGCGCATGCGTGCATAAGTTTGAGTTTACTGGTAACAAGGTTCATATGGCGGTGCGTGTGTTGTGGGAAGATGGGAGGGGGGGGGGGGGGGGGGGAGCTTTTGACTTTGATCTGGTTTTCATGGCGAGTGTGACAATGTTTAGGAATAGCATGGAGCGGAATACTGATAATACCGAGCGAAAGAGGGCGCCCTAACAATATACCCGTACGCGAGACCAACAGACCAGTAAGAAGATGGGACAACAGACGCATAGAAACAAGGGTAATCTCCCACACCGGGGAATAATTTGCACACAGCACCAAACACCGAACAATTAGGGTAATTTGTTTTTTTAATCATCACGAGCAGAACAAAAGAAACTACATCAACATCGTGTAGCGCCCTCTCCCGACAATTATTCTTTGCTTTTCAACATTAGTAGTTTCAGAAATGAATACCGTGTACAATGTACCGGTACTACGTGTAATCAAAGAGTTGAACAATATGAGTTCTCGTGGAGCCTGTAATGTGTATATTTTGACAAACAACAAAATGTTTATGAACTTTGGTACAGTCTAGTCCGGTTATTTCAGTCGTGGCCACCGCCCATATACTGGGCGCTGGAAAACACTGATGCGCTTTGAGCTCTGATTGGACAGATTTTGGTGGGAAAAGTGAACTGGAGGTCACCAATTCCGCAGCTCGGCTGCGCTGCGTGCAATTCGAAAGGTCATGGTACGCTACCCAGAATGTTGTGCGTTTCCTTCAAGATTACTGTGAAGCTTGATCGGCGTTTCGCAGCATAAAGCATGGAAGGTGGGCACCAGGGTCTTTATTAATATGACCTAGAATTTGCGAATATTTTGGCTTACTATACGATAATTTAGTGTCAACAGGGGGCGCCTCTTTTTTGTATTTAATTATAAAAGCATGTCATCGGCTTTTCAAATCCGGCGTCATATGTAAATCAGACTCATATGGACTCGTTTTCCCTTGTATTGGTAGAACCCTATCACGTGACCAGTCACGCGCCACATTATCCCTTCTTAGGCATGGGCATTCCTAGCAATGAGTCTGTATTCTATCTAATTTAATAGAGTCTGAATTCACGCCACATCGGAACTTTGAAAAACTATTTTATTTGGAATCTGCTATTGAGAAATATAAAGGATAAGAGTAAGAGTTCACTTTGTAAAGCAAGAATATCGGTAACGTACGCACCTCCTGCTACTGCATACACATTGCAAACAGAGGGCGCCCTGTGGCTTTACTGAAAGACACTATCAAGACAGCGTTTTCACGAAGAGACAAATTTGACCACGGGGAGTTGCACTTTGGTTTTGAGAAAATCAGGTTTTAAGTTGGTCACTTTTTTTAAAAGAGATTTCGCCTATTTGTAAAGCACCTATTAACTTATATTTGGTAAGTACAGAGAGGTAAGATCTAACACTATAACAATATACCTATCAAATAACACTAACAAACTTAATTGACGAGTAATTAATGTAGATATGAATTTGTTTGTTCGTGAAAATTCCAAATCTAAGGTGGTGGCTTTTTAGCCCATAGCGCACGAATTTGTCTCTTCGTGAAAACTTAAAAACTAGTTTTGCCCAAATGTGTCTCTTCGTGAATGTATATACAATGTATATATATACATTGTACGCGCGTTGTTTTTGCACTCGGAGCAACGTTATTTCTATCTACGCAGGGACAAAATACAATTTGGCTGTTCGTGAAAACTGAAAATACGATTTGGGTGAAATTTCCCCCTGTATGATTTTCGTAATCTTAATGATTCAGACTGATTTTGACAATATTAACCTCTCCAGAATGTTCGTTGCTATCCACTTAATCGATTTCGGCCAAAAAACGAATTTTGAAAAAAAAATGATTTTGGCCAAATTCGTCTCTTCTTGAAAACGCTGACGTTAAAGTGCACTGCTGCTCACAGAAGTCCACTGTACATGAACATTTTAGATAAATACAGGTATATGTGGATTTTGTCCAGTACTCGAGAGTCGCTTTGAAATCTAGATCTGATCCAATGCTGCGTTCCAATCGCGTCGTGCTTATCGTGTTCACGAGTTCACGAGTCGTATATAATGGCGTTCTAATCGCCTGGTAACTCGTGTTCACCATTGGTGAACTCGGGGTGGATTTTTTGTTCTCAATGTTCACGACTTCATTAACAAATGAAATACTCGCGCATGCGTGTTGGTTCACGTACGAGTTCTTGCGCGATAAGGAATGTCCTTACCGCTCGAGTAACTCGACTGTGCGCGTGCGCCTTGGTGAGTAGCATTTGGAACGCAACCTACTCGTGAACATGGAAAAATTCTCGGTGAACACGATAAACACGACGCGATTGGAACGCAGCATTAGTCTCAAAACACTTCGTACAGGCGCTGCTGTCGTCACCCGTGTCTTTTTGTTTGAATAATAGAACTTGGTGTGGGACGCTGTGGTCCAATGGTTACAGTATTCCACTCGTGTGAGACCATGCCGATGCTAAACAGGTTCGAATCTCCCTGACAGGAACACGGTGCTTGTGTCCTTGGGCAAGACACTCTACTGCAATTGCCTCTTTCCACCCAGGAGTACAAATGGGAACATAATTATAGAGACCAACTTGCGCTGATCTCCAGCTGCTGCGTGCAGGAGCGGACGGTGTGTGCAACGTGCAAACGAAAAATAAATTGTGTCGTTGGCGAAAATAGCGATAACTCCAGCTTTGACTAAGAAATCCAATGTAGGGCCTAAATCATTAGCTTTTGCTATAATTTTAAAGCATTTTGCGCGCTTAGATCTAGAAGATTCAAGGAGCTGCAACAACTTTGCCTTACGCCTCGCAGTCCTGCACAAGATTGAATGTTTCAATCACATTCATTTGTCATTGGGCATTCTGTTGACAAGTTAAAGTTTGCATTTTTGTCGACATGCAACAAAAACACGCACCTAGAAAAGACCCACTTTGGTATTGGTGAAAATGAAAGACGCCAGTTGTTCTTCCTTAAAGATGTTATATTTATGTTATACTTTGTCATCAATATGTATAGTAGGCCTAGATTTAAAAAAATACAAAAAAAGTCAAAAAATGTCAACCCCTCCCCCTTTGTATTTTTCTCCGCTACAGCCTGTGTCCAGTTCCTATTTTGCCAGAAAAGCGCCAATTTGAGCTAGATAAAAGCCGACAATGACTCCAGACCTAAATTTGGCCATTATTGACACCTGACGGGATTAATTTTAACTTATTGTAGACGGAAGTTGTTCTCTCGACGCTACCCTATCGTTCCCCACGTGTATGACTTCCCGCGCACCTTTGGGTCTTGTCCAATGCCTATTTATTTGTGTGGGTGAAAGGAAGTTATCAATAATTACAACCTGCCGAAAATAGTGACGACTGCTATACAGCTGAGCCGTCGATCAAATCTATGATTCTGATTCTGGGGGGTCAAGTTTGGAAAAGGCAGGGCCCAGAAACAATCAATGATCGACTCCAGACTTGGCATTTACTGCCACCATCCAAAGATGGTACCCGAAGTACCACGTGTATTTCTAAGATTAATAACTGGATGGTGCAAAACAAGCTGCAGCTTAATCAAAACAAAACATAATTTTTTGTTTTTGGTTCCCCGAAGGTCATCAGTACTTTACCTAATCTTGTATTAAGAGTTGGAGACATTTGCATAAATCCTTCTACCACTGTAAAAAATCTTGGGGTTACTCTTAACTCATCCTTGTTAATGAACAAACACATCAGTACAGTCTGCAGAAGTGTGAATTTTCATATTCGCAATTTGTGGCGTATACGCCGTTTCCTCACCAAGGATGCTTGTCATAATGCTGTCAGATCATTGGTTCTTTCACGCATTGATTATGCCAACTCATTGTTATACGGAGCCAGGGAAGTGGACCTCAGACGAGTACAGCGCCTTCAAAACAAAGCTGCGCGTCTTGTGTTTGCATGCGCTAGAGATCAATTCTCATCAGCTCAATTACTGTGCTCACTTCACTGGCTCCCCGTCAAGGAAAGAATCACTTTCAAAATTCTCCTGTTTGTTTATAAATTTTTCCAACGGCAATCTCCAAGTTACATTTCTGACGGTCTAAATTTATATAATACTGAGGGGCCTGGAGGTCGCAGGGGGCTTAGCTCTTCTTCTGATGTCACCCGGCTGATTGTTCCGCGATCCAAAAAGAAGGCTGGGGACAGTTCATTCTTTGTTGTTGCCCCTAAATTGTGGAACAAGCTGCCGTGTGCTGTCAGGGAAGCGACATCTACTGCGACCTTCAAGCGCCAACTCAAAACTCACCTATTTCCCAGCTTATGATTTGTTTGTTTTACTGCATTTTCTGTATTTCATTGTATTAATTCTGTTGTTGATGTGAGGCGCTGTGTTCTTTGTAGAGCGCCATATAAATGCCTTGTATTATTATTATTATTATTAAGAATGTCGACATTATGACGTCATTGGGTGACATTTTGAGTGCCTCATAATAATGTGAAATGTAAAGTCCAGATTTTACATTCCTCCTATTCCACTCTGAGACACTCAATATTTGTATACCATGTAACTATAGCTCTCAGACAATTAAATATGTTGGTGGCCGCCATAATTTGCAAATCCTTAATACCTGCCGCGTAATATATTTATTCCCATTGTGTGGGTATATATATTTTTTTAAAGGGTTATTTTGGTGATTCTACTAACACATTCTTGCTTAAATAACATTTATAAGTGACTTAATAAGTAGGAGAACACACAATCTTAAATGGCTACTATTATACTCTAAAATTGCACACGTTTATCTTATCCATATCATTTTTTTATCATAAAGTAGTCTTGCCAAACCTCAGTATTTATGAGCTTCAAATTCAGCTTTTATTCATGAGGTCGGCGGATGAATTTTTGGCCTATTTACCGGGGTAAACCCCCAGCCGCCCCAAACAGAAACAGGAAATACGGCCTGCATAAAATGGCCAACAGAGGGCGCCATTTAAGACAGCATTCCAGTACAACTCCATATCTGCCTATGTTAAAGGTAGTATATACCATTGGTCATTGCTTGAATTATCATGAATGAGTAGATTTGGGGGATTATATTTTATAGTAAATATCGTTTAACTGAGCAGTCCGAAGTTTTACAATCATGGATGCCGAGAAAAGCACGAAAAACAGCGGTTTGTTTCAACCGGCGTCGAGCAGTTTTTCTTATGTTATCTTTGTTTTTTCGCGATCGCCGTCCGGCGATCGCGAATTTTTCATTATAACATTATATTTTTAGGAATATTTACAGGATATCTAGCGCAATCATTTTGCTGGATGCCTAGAATCAACATTTACTTTCAAATGAGTAAGATATTTCTTAATAATTTGGTAGTAAATATTTTTGATATCTGCATCATTCAAAGTGACTCAGATTCCTGATCTTCAATTAGTAATCTTGCACCCAATTTAATTTGTTCATTGTTGACAATGAGTTAGTATTTCTATAACATGTCTAGGGCGATGGGCAATTATCTTTTTAGTCGTACGGTCCACAACACAAGGTGTTGAGGTTTTTTGAGACACTATGCATGTGCAGGGGTGTGGTTGCAGACTGCTTCCTGGATTTGTCTTTGGTTGGCGTTACCCTCCCCCACCCCCCCCCCCCCCCCCCCATAAAAAGACAGTTGTGTCTAGCTATACCCACACAGTCACCGAACCGCTACTGTCAACTGAACTGGAACTTTACTGAACTTGTTCTTTCTCTCATCAGCTCCCATAAAGTTTGTACACGACATTATTCTTCTGAGGACTCGGCTCAGGTCCTCGATCATTGCTATCACTAATCCCTTGTTGTCCTCAGTTCTCAGTCGTATACGGTAAACATAACCCATCACCGCGCATCGTACCTTCCATACGTACTATGGACATTCCTTTGTCTTCGTGTAGTTAAAGAAACGTTGGATAATACTCATTTTTCTCGCTTACATATTTTGTTTTTCCCCCCTAAATTTGGATTCTGGGTCTTTTAGGTGTTCCCCTTTATTTGTCTTGTAAAACGTTCCCAGAGAGGGCGAAACGGAAGGTAGACGTGTATTTAAGTCAACAATTCTCTTCTCGCATCCTGTGGACGTCAATTGTTTGCAGGTCCACAGTACGTATGATATGTTCGTACACACAAAATACATGAAAGCAAGCCACAAACACAATAGTAGACAAACACAAACAGTTGTCATGGAGAAGTGCGTGAGCTTGTCTGATTAAAGTTATCCGTGATGGTCGCTTTATGTTGCTCTCACACTGTGGCGAATATAGCGAATATGAATATTTGAATTTCACGGTGAATTCGCCCAAAAATTGCGATTGGATAGTGAATATTTTCATCTCGTTCACCCGTCGGTCGTCCTCGGTCGTCCCTCGACCTCTCCTTAAATATCTTACGAATATCTTACGAATGCTTACCAACGCTTGCCAATGCTTTCCAATGCCTTACGAATAGCTAACGAACGTTGCCAGCGCTTACGCACGCTTTACCAACGTTACCAATGGCTTACCAATGCTTACGAAAATCGACGGCGAATGACCATCTTCACAACATTCGCTGAAATTTAGGAAGCGCTTCCTAAATTGACCGATCTTCGTAAGGAGGTGGAGAATGACTTGTGAACGTTCCGAATTTGTTACCAACGCTTACGAAGACACGGCGAATGTTGCGAAGTTTGAGCGATTGTCAAATATTTTCATTCGTAAGCACATTCGCTAGCATATTCGCCACAGTGTGAGAGCAGCATTAGGGATTTTGTTAGAAAATTCATGAATACCTGAAATGACATAACACCACTACTTTAATAATATACGAACAATCTGGCTGGAAAAACCTGAACCGTTGCCAAACTTTTACACGCAAAACGTACATGACTAAACTTTGCGTAGGTGTACCTCGTTTCCTTTGGCTTGTACTTTCAGGAGCAATTTGTACACCAAGGACACCAAGGAAGAAAACTATATAGGGGCCTTTTCGAAACCTTTGCTTCGTCTTCGACTTCGGCTTCGCCTTCACTGAGAAGCAACTAGAAATGGAGGCAAATGGAAATATTTTAACTTTTGGGTTTACATCAATCGATAGAATGTTTCTGAAGCAAATCAGGTATCAGAATGTGGCTGGAGAGCTCGCAGTTAGGAATCTAAATCGCCTTAAGCCAAAGACGAAACGGAGCCAGGGATTCAAAAGGGCCCTATGTAGTCGATGGATTTGTTGGGGTGTTTGTTTGTGTGTTTGTTGGGAGGGAGGGAGGGAGGGAGGGGAGGAACTATCCAAATGTTGTGAGGTAAGGGATGAGGTAACTGAAATACCGTATTTCTTGTTTTAATTTGAGGAATATGTTTTAACCTTTAACGGTAAACTTTTGGCTATAGATGACAAAAATGTGACGAGACCCTATTCTGATAACGAGGATTTTATTAGGGTGTTGTACAGAACATGAATGTTTCAAGTTTGCGATAGTAGGACTATTTTCATTGGTTAACAGATGGATTGTTCCATTCCACTTGGCTTCGCCTCGTGGAATGGAATATTCCATCTGTCAACTCGTGAATATTTATTATTCTTACCATTGCACTCGCAAACATTCATTATTTGTACACTTCCTGTAATACATAAAGCTGCACTGTCGGGGCGAGATTGACCCAGCACCGAATCCGAATTTGCTCTGCACTTTTCCAAGCCATAAAATAACACTTTTCCGGGCTAAATATAAACAATTTCGAAATCATTTTGACCAGAAAAGTGCCATATTTTGTGACCGGAAACTATAGAACTATTTAATGTTTCTATACGATTGCAAGTTTTGAAGCAATCGCTTATAGGAACGTATTACTCACTACTTCAATAACTGCTTATTAGGGTCAAAACAGCTGATTGTCTTTTTCAAATCGGCCAATAGTGGGGGAGGGGAGGGGGGTGATCATTAATGGATTACAGGTCTTTAAATAAAAGGATTCGGAATACCGAATCATAAGTGAATCATAACCAATGAGAGGTCAAGTCTGAAAATAAACTTGATTGTGCAAAACAGTTTGTAACTACGGATACAGGGATTGGCTTTTGCGACGTCAGATAAAGGCCAGTGATGCTAAACCACCCTGCATGCCCGCAGCGATAAAAGAAAGATATCCTAATTACAGTAAAAAAAAAAAAAAAAAAAAAAAGAACAAGCGACCTTAAATTTCCTTACTTTTACGAAGATGAAAATAAGAAGGCAAAATTCGAAACAAATAAAATCATCAAACATCAAACAAATAAAACTACTGAATTATTATTAAATGGTGTATACTACCTTTACAACAATGTCGTTTGCTACTGTGGATGATTATATTATTGTGTTAAACCTACTACATGTATATACACAAAGAAAGAAACGCAACTTAAGCTTTCAAAGTAATCTTTTTTTGTGATGCGCAATGCTGCCTGAAACCTCACAAAAACCAGTTGATCCAATAATGGTATAGGATAGACCATTGGTAATTGCTTGAATTATCATGAATTGGTAGATTTGGGGGGTTGTATCTTATAGTAAATATCGTTTGACTGACCTCACCAAAGTTTTACAATTATGAATGATGAGAAAAGCAAGAAAACCGGCGTTCGTTTTTAACCGGTGTCGGCAGTTGTTTAAACACTCAAGAAAAACGGACCGCACCACTGATTTTTTTAAAATAGTTTTGCCAGAATTTTGTGAAATCAAATGTATGTGTTTGAATCCCACATATGTCCTTGACATTTTAGCCCAGTAATTTAATGTTTATTTCATTTTTACCCAAAAAACCCAAAACAAGTGTTAGCACCATCGCTCACAAAAGTGGCATTTACAGTTCAAAAATTAACATGACCTCCATTCGCGTTAAGAAAAGCTGTAATTCGTCGCCTCATGGATCGACAGTAATGTCGCACCTGGCATCATGGATACAGTGTTTTTGGCATCATTTTGGCGTCTTTTTATAAGCAAGGGTTGTCTTCAGGACAGGAGTGGTCAAGCTCATCTCTAGAATTCTCTCATGTGTAACCATTAGCATCAAATGCACAAACACAGTTTTGGAACTCACCCAAATCACTCAGCCGTAACGAGATAAATAAAGATCGACGTTTATCTCTAAATTGCTCAAAATCTAGAACATGTAGGCCTACCATTTTTACAATGCCGGTCTTATTTCCTTAAAAAAATTGAAATTTTACGTGTTGCGTTTCTTTTTTCCTTGAGTGTATGTTGTTCTTTTTTTTTGCGATCGGCGATCGTGATTATTTTTTTTATTTTTCGTAACAATTACAGAATATCTAGCGCAATCATTTTGCTTAATGCCTACAATCATTATTTACTTTCAAATAAGTAAGATATTTCTTAATAATTAGGTAATAAATATTTTCGATATCTGCAAATGATGTATCCTACCTCGAAGCCACGTTGCTGAAAACAATAAACAAGGTCACCTCTGTGTAATCCTGAATTCATTCCAGCATTGGAGTAAGTTTTACACTGTTGCGTTTTATTTAAATCATCGTATAAGATTAAAATATGCATCTGCAACAGCACCATCTCCAAGAGAAATGTTGCAATATCCAACAGACATAAATAACTGTCGATTTGTAACGTCAGACAATAATTATAACATCGGCACAATAACATTTGATGTTTCCTTGTGTAAGGCTCTCGGGGTAGGAACAGCTGGGCGTCCTGACTGTGGGGCCTACCGTACCAACTGACGTCTTGTGGGGGTCAGGATTGACGTCATATAGGAAGCTAGGTTACGTATTAGTCTTTAGTTTGGTACACCACCCCGTCTGACCGACCTTACAACGGAATACCGTCATTAAAAGTGCATGCCTTTTGGGGCTGGAAACCCGTAGTAAGTTGAAATATAAAAGAGGACCTTAGACAGTGTTGTAATCGAGTAAAATGAATGTCTGTATACTTCGAGTACTCTGACGTGCCAGTACAATTGAGTACTTTGTCATGAGTACGAGTATACGAGCATTTTCCATTCATACAAACACATTTCAAAGGGTAAATGTGTTCTCAAAGTGTGTTTTTAAAGTTACCCTAGGTATCAAACAAACGCACACAGGCCTCCCAAACAGTGGTTTGATTCCTTGCATGTAACTCTTCGATCTGAGGAGTTCGAGTTCCAGTACGAATACATTCTAAGGAGTACGACTGCGACTACGACTACGACTACGACTACGACTACGACTACGACTACGACTACGACTACGACTACGACTACGACTACGACTACGACTACGACTACGACTACGACTACGACTACGACTACGACTACGACTACGACTACGACAACGACTACGAGTACGAGTACGAGTACGAGTACAAGTACGAGTACGAGTACATACAATCTATAATTTCAGCGGGAGTACGACTCCGAGTACGTGCACATTCTATCGAGTAGGAGTACGAGTACATTCAAAGGAGTACGCCGTACAACCATAATCTATAAGGTGTACGATACGAGTACGAGTACATTCTAATACTACTACATTCTAATGAGTACGAGTGCTAGTACGATTACATTCTAAGGAGTACGAGTACGAATACGAGTTAATTCTAAGGATACAACTACGGGTACAAGTACATTCTATCATGGGCGTCAATCCTGGGGGGGACAGGGGGACACGTCCCCCCCATATTTTGAAGGGTGGGGGACACAATATCAAATGTCCCCCCCATGTTTTTGAACTCGTGTATCTCATAATAGGGCAATATGTACTGTAGCGGAAACTGTCAAGAATAGCGGAGCGGCGGCGTAAGTGTGACGGATTTACACGGAGTCCATCCAAGTCCAACAACGGCTGCGGAGCCAACAGAACCTGACGTTAACGCGCTAATACTGTGGGTTTGGCCGCCCTGTGCAGGCGTAAGTGCGCGCGCGAACTCGATCTTTACGTGTAGTTCGTACGTGTACATGTACATGTACATGTACATATACATGTACGTGATGGGCCTGTCACACCAGAACAATTTTTAGGCCAACGCGTGAGTAACGTGTTGTAATTTTGGCAACACGCTGGCAAACGCTGACCAACGCTAGGCCAGCGTTAGCAACACGCTGAGCGCGTTACTCACGCGCTGGGACATGCTGTCACACGCTGAGGAAAACATAATTTTTTCAACATACATACAATTTCCAGCGTTTGCCAGCGTGTGGCTGCACACGCTGGCGGAGCGTTGGAGGTTTGTTACTCACGCGTCGAACACGCTAGACGATCGTTATCAACCCGCTACTCACACGCTGGCGCACGCTGGCGTACGCTGGCGTACTCTGGCGACACGCTGGTTATGGCCCTGTCACCCCAGAACGTTTTAGGCCAATGCATGAGTAGCGCGTTAAAATAGTTGATACGCTGGCAATCGCTGAAATTTCACAGAAAAAGTCAAGTGGAACCGTGATTTCAGCGTGTCCATACAGGTTGATAACGGGTTCATAGCGTATGCCAGCGCGTGAGTATCGTGTGAGGAACGCGCTCAGCGTGTGAGGAACGTATCACTGATTTATAGTAAAAATACGACAGCGGGTCGCCAGCGTGTGAGTAGTGGGTTGGTAACGATCGTCTAGCGCGTTCGACGCGTAAGTAACGACCATCCTGCGCGCCGCCAGCGTGTGCAGTCACACGCTGGCAAACGCTGAAAATTTTAGATATGTTGAAAAATGTATTTTTGCCTCAGCGTGTGACAGCGTGTTCCAGCGTGTGGGTAACGCGCTTAGCGTGTTGCGAACGCTGGCCTAGCGTTGGTCAACGTTTACCCGCGTGTTACCGAAATTCCAACACGTTGGCCTAAAACGTTCTGGTGTGACAGGGCCATTGGTGTATTAGCGCGTCGGCTTTTTAAACAACTAATCATGTGGTCGTTGCAGTACGCTGGCGCGCGTTGGAACGCGCTGGCGAACGCTATGAACCCGTTAACAACGCGTTATGGACACGCTGAAATCACTATTCCACTTGAATTTTTCTGTGGAAGTTCAGGGTTTGCCAGCGTATCAACTATTTTTAACGCGCTACTCACGCGTTGTCCTAAAACGTTCTGGTGTGACAGGGCCATGAACACATACTGTTCGCGTGAAAACAGGCGTTATCTCGTCCAGACGTAATCTCACTTTTGTCCTAAATTTGTATTATTTGTTGCTGTAACATAGCCCCTGAAATCGATAATTCAGTAAATGATGTTCTGCAGCCAAATTCATACTGTATCATGTAGGCTGTGTGTGGACTTCGGTTGTGGTTGAAATCTGTGTTTTTGGTAAAGTTGTAGCCTAGTTTGAGAAAGTTTTGTGTTTACGAAAGTTCAGTGAAGTGCGTGTGCCATTGGCTGTGCTTGATCGATCGTGTTCAACTTAACTCTAGCGAACCTTCGCAAAGCTGACAATCAATCAAATCGCAGTATAAGTATTAACTAATATCTACCGTACCACTTGGGGGCGCACTTTTAGGGCTTTTTTAATCTCTGGGTTCGGATTTGTCTTCGTTTTAGGATCAAGGGGATTTTAGCCTACTGCGAGAACTCCAGCCACATTCGGGTGCCTGTTGTGCTTCAGAAACATTCAATCAGTTGATATGAACTTATACAAAAGTCGGATATTTCTATTTCCTTCATTTGTATTTACTTCTCAGTGATTCCGAAGTCGCAGGCGAACCGAAGCCGAAGACGCGAAGCAAAGGTTTAAGTACGCGTAGCAGACGACCAAATGCGCGGCGCAAGAGATCTTTGCCCGAACATTTCACTTGCATTTTAATAGTGGTTGTTCATTCATTTTACCATAACTGAACATTTTATTCTTCACTTCCATCACACTCGGAAACAATGACAAATAACTTCGTGGAAATTTCTACTGTTATCAGTTGGCCGTCAATCAAAGTTCAAAGACTTGGGATTTATTATTTGAATTAATTCGACGGTGGAATAAAACAAATACCGGCACCTCCGATTGAATCTGGGCTTAATACTTTCAAGATACTTGATAAATACTTTTCAAGATACTTCTCCGTAACTTATTTGAAAAAGTAAACGGATAAAACCTTATCTCATTAATTTTACAGGACACCGACAAAAATGCAGATGGGAATTATTCCAGGTTTTCTTGTGTTTCTAAACAACATTCAAAATCCTTTGCACCATTTCGTTTGTGGAAATAGTTTCTAATAGTTTCCAGGGATAACATTTTTTTCGAATTATTTTCACCAGAAAAGTAAGAATTAAAATTACCAAGCTAGTATTAAATGCACTTTAGTTCCTAAACAAATTATCCATGTTTAAATTTTCGACTTGACAATTTGTTATCGAGTAAATAGGTATGTGTTAGAGTCAGGGGACCACTGCGCCCCGATGTAAACCACAGGGTTTTCTCGAGAACGGTAAAACATGAGGTTGGTTTCCTTTCAACCAGACATTTGAAATAGGATAAGTAAACAATCTAAAACAGGAAGACGCTCGCCGTCTGGGCTTGTCATAATTATGCCGGCCGCATGATATGTTGGCCGTGCCAACATCTCTTGTGCACATGCACGCGTTGACGTTTGTATAATGTGCATGCTAAACCCCTCTAATAATTCTTGACTTCAGTAATGTCCCCCCCACATTTGAAATGGGATTGACGCCCCTGCATTCTATGCAGTACGGCAACGAGAACGAGTGCATTATAAGGAGCACAATGGATACGATTACGACTACGAGTACATACTAAGAAGTACGACTACGAGTACGAGCACTTTCTAAGGAGTACGACCGCGAGTACGAGCACATTACAAGAAGTACGATTGTGAGTACGAGCACATTACAAAAAGTACGACTACGAGTACGAGCACTTTCCAAGGAGTACGACTGCGAGTACGAGCGCATTACAATAAGTACGACTACGAGTACGAGCACATTACAATGAGTACGACTGCGAACACGAGCGCATTACAATGAGTACGACTGCGAGTACGAGCGCATTACAATGAGTACGATTGCGAGTACGAGCACATTACATAGAGGTTGTTTAATAAGAACGTGTTTAGCGTGTTTAACATATTAACTAAGCCTGTGATATATCGACCTCAAGTTTACCAATTTGTTTTAACCACGAGTGTAACCTCGGGAAAATTAAGCTTCCGTGTGCTCTGTTAAGTTGTACTTCAGTAGCAGCTGATAATAAAGCAGGGCAAACATAATTCTGTACTTGTTTTAACTTGTTTTATACTGTACATGTTTTAACTATGACTCTGATGGAAAATACCGGAAATTGCCGGAGTTCCGTTTGAATACCGACGCCGCTGTCGAGTCTTTCGTTAATGACGCCAATTAAAACGACGTTATGCATGACTCATTTGGCTGTTCTGTATCCAAGGGGATTTACTTCTTAGAAAGCAACAAGATTGTCAGCGTCATTATTATTATTATAGGCCTATACTTTTTTAAGTAACACGCTCATTCACTTCCGCACTTGCCAAAGGTGTGGGAAATATGGAGCAACCGTGAAATCGCAACACACGATTAATAAAAATTAGCACTTTGAACAGCTGAAGGAAATTAACATTTCCGTTGAGAAATAATCTAAATATTATAAAGAGATCATAAACATTACACTTATCAGGAACAATAAAGAAATACTATGTATAACACAGTTGATATCGTTACGACAGTTGACGATCTGATTCCCCGGCTTTTCCAGCTTGACATTGACAACGCTCTGGACCGTTTACTCTTGGAACCCGACCATGAAATAGTCTGGTTCCAAAGGGGAAAAGGTCCAGAGTATTGTTAATGTGAGGTCGGGCAAGTCGAAAAATCAGATTGTCAACTGCCGTAACAATAGCCACAGTGTATATCTAAAGTTGTTAACCTTTCTTTCCGAGATTAAAGAAGAGAATTCAGGAGTAAGGAGAAAAAAGTAAGGAGGAAAAAAACCAAAACGTTTACGATTCGAGGCACACACTCGACCAATCGAGATCACCCCCCCCCCCCCCCCAAACCCCCACCCCCCCGCAACAACCCCCCCCCCCCCTAAAAAAAACAAAAACCCAAATATGGAACGGCGGTGATATTGACAGCCTCGTACCATTAAGTTATCGTCATTGATTTCAACCTTGAAAGTTAGTCATCACTTGTCCGTGAAGAACGAGCGCAGACCGTACCGTCACAACGGAAGGGCAACTAAAACGTGCGCTTAAAAAAACCTGCTGCATATTGAGAAAGACAGAAACAAGACATGGATAATTTCCTGAGCACTAATTAGTAATTTGCATAGAAATATAACCGACCTTGGAAAAACAAAGTCACTCAGAATTTGCCAAACTAAAACCAAAAGTTTTTTAAAAAATAAAAAAATATAATATTCTCGACACGGGCCCGGGAGAATTAAAGGTGATGAAGATAACTATATCAAATCGACGACTTTTAAATTTGGACGAGGAGTATTTTGTCTGATTCGGCAGGAAATGGAACCGGACTGCGGCCCAACCCACCACCTCTAAAGCCTTAATAACAGTCAGTGAAAGTAAAACACGTGTATAAACTAGTTTCACGGATCAAGGAGTATGTTGAAAGATTTTGCCCCGTCGTCTCGTCTTAAGAAGCATGGTTGTGACGTACTGGGCTGGGAACTGGCTGTGCCAACTTTTACTTGTACGCTCCGCTGTCTGATCACCAACGACCTTATAGCCTTTTTTAAAACGGAATACCAAGCGAAAAGTTCTTCAGAAATACAACAAAAATATTACCTCTCTGGTGGAAACTGAATAATTACAACGGTTGCAAATAGTGACCATATGAATTTTACAAATATGTTACCCACGATAACCTGATTTTCAAATCATTTGTAAGTTTCTTCCTAAAGGGCCCATGCAATGTATTTTTCTTTCTTGCACCAAAAAATGCATTCTTTAAATATTTCAAAATATCTTCTTTTTTTTGACAACTGAGGGCGCAGTTGTTGTGATGTCGTTTTAGAAAGACGTCGTTGAGGGATTTTTTTTCTGTTGAAAACGTGACGCACACATTTTGCTCACTTAACCAAATTGTGAGTAGTTTGCTATATAGTTGGCGCATTGTTTTGTACTGAAATAACAACAAATCACCAAGGGAAAAAAAGGGACCGCTGAATATTACAAAGTCTGGCAACGTTTGGTGCTGAAATAACTATAACATTGAGGTTTCTGCCTGACGATGACGTCACATTTTTGCTCATAAATATGTAAATATATCATTAACAAATTAAAAAGCACCAAAATACCAGAAAAGGGCAAAACTAACATCGAAAATAAAGTTAAATGGGGCACAATAAGGCACTTTTCAATAAAGTTAACTAAAAATGGATGTCAAATAGTTTTCCTCTTTTGCATGAATCTTTTAAGAATAAAATTCCTTTCTGCCAATAAGATAGTCTGGCTCCCTGCTATGACAATTTGTTTATGCCCAGACGTCTAAATTGTAGGTCAGTTAGCCGCCGGCAACAAGATTAGATCATGACGCACTACACTGTGTAGCAACTTTAAGATGAAGCAAACGATGCAATAATTCAAATTATAACGACTTTTCTCAAAAAGGCAAAACGCCTGCATTATATTTTGTCTGGTGTTGTTTTCTACCAAGGTAATATACCTTTTTGCAGCTATTCAAAAAGTAACCAACCAAAATACTGTTGAAAAGCTTACTTGTTGTAAAGATATTATTGATTCTAAACGCCCTTTGACATTTTTTTTCTGGCATGCTGTCATTTTGAAGAAAATAACAAATAATGGCATTTCCAAATGTGCGTCTCAGAGACGCACATTTGGAGTATTCGAACGACGCGTTTATTTTATATCTATGGCGCTATTGGTCTGTTCAGTGCGTGACACGTATGTAGTTGCAATCCGCTGGCTGAGAACGCTCCCTTAACGCAGATTGTGGTCGCAATTCAAATTGAAAATTGGAATATGCAGCATTCACAGAAATAAACACTTTTCAGGTTGTTTGCCAAGCACCTTTCTCAAGATTTTGAGCACTTTTGCTGCTTCATACGATAACAATGCATAAATGGTATATTGTATCTTTATGGCAAATCAAAAAAGAGAATCTAAATCGATGAGATTTATTTTGGTAACGTTGTTTACCTTACAACAACCACTTCCGGAAATACTCGAACACCGCGAACGCTAACGATAGTACCTGATCGTTCGAGACACCGAACTGGCTAATTCATTAAAAAGTCATAGGCCTACATTCAATAAAATGGCACAAAATGGCACAACCTTTTAGACATGAGAGGCGTCACTTAGAAAAAGGAATATTTAAAGATGTATGTATATTTAGAATTATATTAAAAGAAAGCAGTCGATATGACTGATTGTACCGCCGTTGCTTTTCCGAGCAAATGTTAGCGAGTGGTACTTTCACGCCCCGACCTTACACCTTCCGTCACGTGAAATCATCATCTCATTTTGCCCGGCCCTCCCAAATACAAATAATCCAGTATTCTCTTGTGAAAAATTACGATTAGAAGCTAGAGAAATAAGCAACTTCCGTTCCAGAGACCCGAAATGATCCCTTCAAATCCCGTACCCTTACGAGTTATTTTTGGAGAGAGCCGGGACGGGAGAGGTTGTGACGTCAAGAGGAATAGATGGCTGACGTGCTTCCCCGTCTAATAATTATCTAGACTCAGTACCAGCCAGTAACCGGCTACGTTTGAGGGGGTCGCTGGGTGAGTAATTGGAGCGTGGCTATCGCTGGGGCCAACGAGGAGGGAGCTTATACAAATAGGAAGGGAAGAAGGGGTACGGAGTCATTGGTACGCCACCTCAAGCCAGGACAACAACTTGAGCCACTTGCAAACCGACAAGCACCAACAGTTGTTTAACACTGCTATAACTCGATCGTCTTCACGTATCTCCAAGACCTCGCCAAGATGTTTTCAATCAGGACAGTCATCTTTCTTAGCTGTGCCGGTAAGATACTTTTTGTTTCATTCCTTTGGTAAATTTTTAATATATTTGAGATCTTGTTCTCTGCCTTCTTCGATGTTCCTTAATCGCAAGTGAGGCCTTAATTCAATATGCTGGAACGCCCTGAAGCATTTTGTTGGCTCTGTTACTAAGCATTGGCGGCAATGCGTATAGCTGAAGGGCAGAATAACACGAGTGGTTTGCTTTTGTTTTACCCGAGTATACAGTGTTTACAAAGCACGTTGGTAAAGAGGGAACTCAACATTGCAATTGTACCGGTTTTTTTTTACCGATGCCAAAAAACAAAAACCCAATAAATCAACGAAACTAATTATGCAAACAATACTAGATTCTTACACTTGTGACTTTGTATAGCATCATTTCTTTTGATCGATTCGGCTTTGTGACAAAAACCAATTAAGCATTTTGCAGCACCTGTCTTGCGGTAAGCTTTGTAAAATACCTAATTCGTGTTTCCGTGTGATCATTAGTTATGGGTGTGGCAATTACGCAGCGTGTCCCACGCCCAACTGGCGCCACTTTGCAGAAATGAATATTTGGAGAAACCTCTTCTTTTATACTTTTTAATATAAACTACCCTAGTGTACTTCTTCTGTAATCTGCTTCTAATCAAATCGTATTGTAAATTGTAAATCTTGTTTGGCATTTGTTGTCGATATTCTTGTTTACCCTCTTATGGTTTTACCTTTCAAAACCTTTCAAAATCTGCTTAATGGGCAAAATGGCTATCAATAAGTATGAACCTTTCAAAACGCTCTAGAATTTTTTGCTACTGCACTACTACACCTTTCCAAACCTTTTGAATTTTTTTTTTTAACACCAGTTTGTTCAGAGAGTTGTTTTACCTTTCAAAACCTTTCATAGGTTCCTTTTGTCAGACAGCTTTCTCACCTTTCAAAACGCTTCAGTCCAGAAAACTTGAAAGGTTTTGAAAGGTCTGACAGCTCTATGGTAACTGCACTGTATATAGGAGGGTATTTCTTTGTCTTATATCTCGACATTTTGACACACCCTTTCCGCAGAACAGATAGTACATGTAAATTATGACTCACCAAAATGACAAAGCTCCCCAACGGAAATCGGCGGTTTAGAGTCAGTTAGCACCATGTCAAGTACTAAAAGCAGTGTCTGGAATAACTATTGAACGAGTAGAGCGCTGTATTATGCACATGACGTTTCGGGGTAAAATCAATAGCGAATCGAAGATAATTCACGGAACTTAACACATTCTTTGTTTTTCAATAGTTAATTTGGAGATAAAGGAAAGCTACCAAACTGCTCTGATAAACGTGACTTTTGTTGTTTTATTTTTGAAACCTTTGCTTCTAAAAAAATTGCCTCTTGATGGCAGTATCAGGGTCAGGATCCGCTTGGGCCCAGCTTAGGCTCCGTGTCCCAAACTGCACAAACGAAGCCACAAACGAAGCCAAAAACAGAGACGAAGCTGGTATTTCGAAAACGGCCTTGATCGCAAATGTTAAGTGAATTCGAAAGAAAGACGACAGTTTTGCAAAAAAATAAAAATTGTTAGTTATCCTGTCAAGAATAAACGTGAGCCCGCCCTCATTCTACAAAGTAGACTAGCACCCCAAATTTGCACCGGCCAAAAGTCCTCCAAAGAATGACCCAAAATAGCTGTCGGCGGATCTGGCGAATTACCTCGGGATGGGTGACTAATGCCAACCCTGTTTCGAGAGAGGTATCATGGTACTGAATGGCTCGGACCACAGCAGCAACAGCAGCTGAACCGGATACGAGAAACTGGAAGTTTCTCAAATATCTTGCACACTCATCTTCCATTTTGCGCCAAGAAAAAAATTCTCAAACTGTCATGGCGGCAACTCCCAGAACTGCTTATTCATTAACAAAATTACATGGAATTGTTAAATTTACTTGTAATAGAATAAAACTGTCAAAAAGTAGAAGACTGACAGCAGAAATTGCGAAAACCATATTATCCGCAAAGCACAATTATTTGTTTTAAGTATTAGGCCCTAGTTTGTACTTCCATTAAGTTGTTCAATAAATTCAAATTTCCGATATATAAGCAGATTAACCACAAACTCCGCCATATAACCACAAACTCCGCCATAAAGGAGTAGTTTTACTTTGAGTTTCTAACTTTGTATTGTCTTTATTCCTATCGCTTTATCTCTCTACCAGCTATGGCAATGGCACATCCATTCTTTAGGATGGGCGGGGAAAGGAAGGAATTCGTAATGGAGCCGCTAATGGCCGGACAGGAGCCGCTAAGGGCCGGACAGGAGCCGCTGAACCAGGTAGCCTCACCGTCCTACGACTACGGTGCCGGCGGCGGTGACGCCGGTACCGGTGGCACCACAGAGACGGCGTCCGAGTCCAACGAGGTGAACGCCGATCCAGCCGGCTCGGTAGTCGCGACCGACAATGACGCGGACGAGAACGACGAGATGGAGGCTGCCGAGCAAGCCGGGGCCAACGCGGCGGAGAACGACAGCCCAGACGCCGTAGAAACCGCCGGTGGAGCATCGGGCGCCGCTTCTCCCAACACCCTGGACGGTGGGTCGAAACTTGCCAAGAAAGGAGAGAAATCATCGGCTGGTCAGAATGCCGGCATTGCCGTGGGAGTCATAGGCGTGGTGGGTCTTGCTGCGGGAATCGGCTTCTTCATCTATAGGAAGAGGAGGGCAGCCGCCTACGGATCACGATTCTAAACATTTTTATAAAAGTACATCTCTTAAAAAACACTCTTTCTATTAAAAAAAGAAGCAATAACTGATTGCTTTGTTTTCCATTTTAAGTTTGTTTATAACGACCTGTCATTTTGTTAACACGCGGCACACGTTTCAAATTGGTGACATTTGGGGAAAAGCGTAAAGTAAGAAACGGGGTCCATTCTACCTTAGCTCGTCTTATTTTCTCCAAAGGCGTTAAAACGATGGAAAACTTGTTAAAGACACCTGTTTTCTGTAACCCCTCTTTTTACATCTGTTAGAGAACTTCCATTTATAATTATACTATCGTATGATCGATTACGCCAGACTCGTTATTTGGGTTCAAAAGTTTTATAAGGCTTGGAAATAATCAAACTAATTACGAAATCTTGATTTAAATTATTTTAATTTATTTTAATTTAACCCGTATAGTTTGTTTTTTTGGAACGATGAATGCAGAGTTATTTCCCTTTGCGCACGCGCCGTGACCTAGCATCGGAACTGTAGCGATGACGCATACGAAGTCGAGCAAAATGTCTGTCCATTTTGCACCGTTCAACATGCAGCATTTCCCAAAAAGAGAAATGGTTCTTTTTAGGGACAGAGCGTATATCCTGTTACATTTTCTGGCCATTATTTGTTCTAAAAAGAAAGCACGCCCTCTGTCAGGATTTAAAAAAAAATCGACAGATACAAAATGGTTTAAAACATTTGTTGTGGAAAATTAAACTTGTGTCTCACATTTTGGTTTTATTTGACATTCTTGTTGTTGGTTTTAAAGAGTTAAAGTCTGTAAAATATTTTAGATATATTTTGTATATACATCAAAAGAGCTGTTCGCATTATTACGCGACAGCTTGATGAAAAACAACTCTGAAATAACCTAATTAGTTACGATCAAATGCTAAATATTACGCATGTGTATGCTATTGAGACTGTATTTAAGAACCCCTATAGTATAGGTCGAAGAACGGCGAACATTCTTTCCGATTTGTGTTGTTTTTTGAGTTGTAAGGTGTTTTTTCAAGACTGTAATTCGTTCCTTAGAATTATCTTTCCCCTCTAAAAATAATTCTCAAAATTTGCATTTCATAATGACGCTTTAGAAAGCTTGCCAAAACAAAAAATCAACGTATTTACCGTTTTCGTGAACGCTATCCTTTCATCAATTGGATCATTTTATTAAATTTGCTGGACAAAACGCTGAAATAAAAAAACACTTGCTGGCTCACTAGATGTTAGTAGATATACAATGCTTAAATCATTTGAATTTAATATTTATTACGACGAGACAGCTATACGTTTTCTGCACTTAATTTTTGCAATAAAGAGGAGTAGTCGCTCTTCAGTACGATATTAAATGAATGCATGGTGACACTTTTTGTAATAAATAGTAGTAATAAACGGCACATTTGATCGGTCAACAGTTGGAAAAGGGTATAGTTGTTGCTCGTGTGTTTCCCAGGGGCGATCTAGCTTTTTAATAAGGGGAGGGGGGAGGGGGGGGGGGGGGGGGGTTGGTTGTACTATTCACCTACCAAACTTGACTCCAGCGAGTTAATTAATACGGCATGGGGTCCGGGGCGCGAATTTTTTTTTCCCAAACAGGTTTGCACAATTTCATGAATTATTCAGTAGTTTGGATGAGAAGTTATGTTTATTCATCGGAATAAAACATGACGTCACAGCATTGTTGTTATTAGTTAACTAGTTACAATAAATCACTTTAAAGAACAGCTGTTGTCGAGCTGCTATACGTAGTGTAGTGGATAGTGGGATTGGCTATGGATCAAAGATCCCGGGTTCGAATCCTGCTGTAGTAGGTCACCTCGTTTTTCCTAGTCAAATTGATATCTTTAGAGTATTTTTAATTTAAGGGGAAAAGGAGACCTAGAACCTAAGTGTTGTACAGCGATCAACGCAACTACTGAATAATTCATGAAATTGTGCAAACCTGTTTGGGAAAAAAAAATTCGCGTCCGGGGCGCGATAATATATTCTGCAGGTAGGTTGGTACATTAGCCAATCAGAACACAGATGGTGTTGACGTCATCGATGATGTTAGAGTTGTCTGGGACAACCCTAACCCATAACCCTAACCCTAACCCTAAGCCTAACCCCAACCCCTAACCCTAGTCAGATCTTAGACAACTCTAACATCTTCGATGACGTCAACACCATCTGTGTTCTGATTGGCTAATAAATGTACACTATGTACCAACCGACCTGCAGAAAAAAAGTATCGCGTCTGGGGCCCGCTTGTAGATTCTAGATGCTTTGTGGTGCAACATGAGGTGATTTCGCCACTGTATCTTTAACAAAAGTTTCATCAAAAGGTCAAAGTTAAGACTTCCCTGAAATACTAGTCAAAATAGTTGACTGTTGACATTTTGGGCGGCAGGGTTTCTGGAAATTCCAGTATATGTATGTTAATCGAAATTCTAGATCAAGTTTCCCCTGGAATTAGAACGGCTAATGATGTTCGTGACTGGAGACAAAGGTCGCCCATACAATGCAATTTGTGCATAATCGTCATGTCTCTTTCCGCTGCGATTCGTCATCAACATCTCAAGACAAATTTGACACTTTCCAAAGATGAACGACAGCCCCTAGCTTTCCCCTCGAGTCAGTCCTTAAGTTAAGCCAATTTCCTGTCAATCTATTCATGTCCGACATTTTGATGTTGGGGGCGTGCCACTTTTAGGATCAAACTATAAGAGCGCCACCTCTGACATTTTCAGGCTAATTTCATAAAGAGCGCTAAAACTTTACTAAGCCGAGGAAAGTATTATTTTGTTAAGCAGAGACAGGTTACCAGCCAAAAAGTCGTGTGATGTATATAGTACTTATGACTGGTTCTCCGCAGATTTTTGCTTAACATAAATTTGCTCAGCAATACAATACCGACAACTAACAGTGCACGGCCATCAATTAAAAACCCCAAATCGATACAAGTCATAATGACTTGGGTATACAATAGCGAACACCGTGTGTTGTTATCGGTGGTTTAAACCATTGCTATGACGTCACTATATTGTTAAAAGTGTGGGTTTTTATCTACGAAACAATAGTAAAGTGTGGACTCGGAACTACGAATCCACACTTTTCAAACTGCCCTGTAAAATAAGTGCATGTTTGATTACAGGAAATGTAGCACAATTGTTTTAACATTTTAACACTGGCATTGAAACACATTGAAGAAATGTATACTATAGACGATGTGCCCTCTGACGTCACGTGTTTACATCTGTATTCAAATGTGCCCGGCAATTATGCGCACACATCGTGTTTTGCATACAATTTGGTTGAGGAGTGACGCCACAGGTCAGACCACCTTTGAATTATGTGACCTCTGACGTCGCCTCTTAACCAAATTTATGTAAAACACGATGCGTGCGCATATTGACGGGCACATTTTTAATATAGATGTAAACAGAGGGCACATGGTCTATAGTTTGAGTCAAAAACATCCGTGAACTATCCACGCTTAAACTGAGGCGTATAGGCCTATCTCGCACAAACAGATGTATGATGCATATACTGGGCTGTACGGGTGTATAGCGCCAGCCATTTATTCAATTTTTTCTTCGCACAAGTAAAGTTAGGAATTCGCGATATTCATCTTGGCTAAATTTAAACAATTGCAAACACACTGCAGTTATATTTCTCCTCAACACTAATCCAGAGTTCGTAAGATCCTCAAGAAACCCGGCATTTTTACTCGTCTAAAGCCGCGTTCGCATTGGACTTAATATTGTCAAAAGTTACCGTACGTGATTGTCAAAGTTCACGGTGTTAAATCCTCCGCTAGAAGCTTGGGCCTGTAGATCTTACTGTTGCGGAGGGTAAAATGGACAATTTGACAATGTTACCCTCTGTCCGCATTGGATTTATTTTGGTTAAAGTTGACAACAGTCTCCGTAGCTTTTACCAAAAAAAGTCCAATGCGAACGCGGCTTAATACATGGCCACGTACGGTAATACCAGAATGCGTGCCTTTTCATGTTCTCTCAACTGGATGACAGTTTACACGACAGCTATGAGGTTACTGCCAAGGTGTAATTAGTCGTGGCTGATTGGCCGAGCACGGGCAAGCAAGCGCGCGCTGGAATCATCATACGCGCGCATTATGACTGGCATACCAGAATCGGTCGACCACGACGGCGGTCGAGTACAGCTAGCTCGGTCGGCTATAGGAGATGACCGACCAATCTATTTTATATATTTTTTGAAAAGGAATAGTTTGATGGAAAAGATATGGATTTAAGAGACAGTAAATACGAGGTGAGTAAAACAGAAAGTGGTCTATTTGGGGAATTTTTTATATTTGTATATGTGGTAAATCTATTAAATATAAAGACAGGGACAACGTACATAATGGTACTGTGAATATTTTACTTAATTTGCTTATTCTATAATTTATGTACATTTTATTTTAAAAATCAACTGTGCATTTACCAATTTATACCTACTGATAAATACCGAATTCTTGGTAAAAATTTGAGCTAGGACAATATTTTCTGTGAAGCCTATTATAAATTATGTTCGGGAACTTATTTCCTTTCATTAAAAAAATTATTAAACCACTTTCGACTTGTGCATAATAGTCGACATTCAAAATTAGTCGAACGTGTCGAACAGAAATTCGACCTAGATGTAAACAAGGGAAAAGACGAAAAATACTATTTACCTATTAATAGGATCTATATATAGGATCTTTGCCTTTCAAAAAAATAGTGTGCGAAAGAAAAACCCTTTAACGCCCATTAGCAGCATCACTTAAAAGTATAGTAGGCCTATCCCCATTTTGTGTTACTAAATTTGTCTCAATTTCAAAAATCGGGTACAAATTGATGAAAAAAAATAAAAATGTGTGTATTATACTATTATTGGTAACATGCGCTTTTAGTGTCCATTTTCCTTTTTTTAAGTAGTTCGTGGTATTCTGTTTTGAAGGAGTAGGCCCCTATTTGTTTTATATTGGTTTTCGGTAACAATTTGTAATATTAACGAGAAGGAACAAAGGAATTTAAAGCCTTTCATTCAGAGCGTTCGTTTTCATTCAAAGCGTTCGTTTCCATTCAGAGTGTTCGTTTCCATTCAGAGTGTTCGTTTTCATTCACAGCGTTCGCTTTCATTCGGGGCGTTTGCTTTCATTCCGAGTGCTTGTAAAGTGCTTCGTCGGATTGGATAAACTATTATAGCCGAAAAAATCAGCATCAATATTGAAATGTAACAAAGCAAAATCCTAAAATACTTCACGAGAAAATGTGACCAGCCACAATTTCTCTTATTCTTATGACTGGTATTATTTATCTTATGACTGGTATTTTCTAATTATTTTGCCAAATTTAATTTACAAAAATCACTTTGAGGAAATAGTCTGGTTCCCAGACTAAATAATTATGACTATTTCTGATGAATTATTAGGCTCGGAAGCTGCCAATGTCACGTGACAAGTTTTCCTAACACGTTTTTATTGACGTCGGGTATTATCGTTAATGTTCGCGATGTTCCAGTGTTTTTCGGGAGTAAAGTGGTTGTAAACAACGTTAACAAGAGCTAATCGATGTAGTTTCTCTTTCTTTGGTTTGCATAAAAAAGAAACTCGCATTGGCAAATATCAATACTAGAAGAAATATAATTTAACAAAACAAATGCAGGCGTTGTGCTTTTTCTATTTTTAAATCGGTCATAATTGAAATTGCTGCAGCGTTTAAAAATAGCACCGCATTGTAGTGCGTCACAATCTATTTTGTTCATTGTTCATTGTTCATTTTATTTCCACAGCGTCACACATTTTGACTATGGCAATTAAACGAAAAAAGGTCCTTGATATACAGAAAGTGAAACTGTTTGTCGCCGACGGCTACCCGAGCTACAGTTTAGACGTCTGGGTATAACAAAAAAGAACGAGACTTCAGGAAGCACGGATATCAGCCTAAATAGTCTTTTGTAAGGCTTGTGTGAACGTACTTTTAAAGAAAATGACCACTAGTGACCAATAGGTGACGTTTGACCACACCTGCTGATCACTACAGATAGAACTCGGGTCAAGGAAGATCCTGTCCAAATTTGGTTGAAATCGGTCAAAGAATTTGGCAGATATTGAATTTGGCAAATTTTTTTGTGAGCGTTTGCCCGAAGAAAGAAAGAAAGAAAGAAAGAAAGAAAGGCGACGAATACAATATATCAGCCTGCTTCGCACGGCTGATATAATTATAGGTTTTGTAAATGTACTGTTTCGAATTTTGACGCAAGGTTGAACTGCGCCACTATTGATCTAAGCCGCCATTAACGTGGACCTGTTGCTACGGGCAACGAGACCGCCATTAAACTTCAATGCAGTTGCCTGGCAACGGTATATCAGATAAATTATTACAAGGCCGCGCGCCATTGTTGGTGCCCACACTGCGACTAACGAACCAATACATAATATCACCGTAAAAAAAACACATTGCTAGCGTGAAGTGAGCTTATTATAGTGGGGAGATAACGGCGAGAAACCCCAAGAGAAAAATATAATTATGGCAGTATTAAAACAAATAATTGCAAAAGAGTAGGCCTTTATACCACGCCGGGTCAAACAGATACATGCATGCGTGGATACAAAATTACAAATAAGATTATGGTACAAATATTATACATTATAAAGATTGATACAACAAATAATTTTGCAGCAATGAATTTCAGGCTGTGCAGTAACTATCACCATGGAAAATAGGCCTTGATTAAGAAAGAACAAAATTACTGTGAAAATATTGCGCTGGTTATTATTATAGGTTTTCCCAGCCAGTGTTATCACAAATTAATTCAATTTCATTAACACGTATTTAAATTCACACATTACCCCCTAATCCTATCAAACTACTATTGCTACTAAGCTACTATTGCTTTCAATTTTGTGTTTGTGCACACACAAATTCGTTCTTTTCATTCAGGTTCATTTTAGTCATTCTGTCGTTTAATTTATATACTTTTTTTACCATTCTTCAGATAGGGGAGTCAGGTTGGCGCAGCGGTTCTTTCCTCGCCTTCCACCACTATGGCCCAGGTTTGAACCCCGCCTATGCCAATATGTGGATTGGGTTTTCAGTCCCTGCCTGACTCCGTGGGTTTTCCCCAGGATTTTCTTCTAGGATTTACCTCCCACCTCTAAAACTGTACCTTCTTCTCATTGTTCATGAGGGCCCCAAATGATCACCTTCTACTGGATGGGCTACCCTCGTTAAAGATGGTTGTAAATAAATAAATTAATAAATAATTTTGTTGTTGATAAATCCATATTCTAAGATTTCAATTCAAAATTTGCCGGGTCACGAATTGCGACCACAATCTGCGTTTAAGGGCGCGTTCTCAGACAGCAAATTGCAGTTACTCGCCTGCCACGCAACGCGTGCGCCGCGCGTCATTCGCGCGAGACGCATCTTTAGAAATGACATAATTTGTTAATTTCTTCAAAATGACATCATGCCAGAAGAAATAATTCCACAGGGAGTTTAGTGTCAACAATATATATACAACAAGTAAGCTTTTTAAGGCAGTATTTTGGTTTGAAACTTTTAGAATAGTTGTGTTTTTGGATCGTGCAGCAAACCAAGTTAAAAGCAAAATCGGGCCGCTGATGAAAGCAACATGAAAACGGTGAAAATGGTTACACGCAAGGACAATTCTGCTTTGCATGCAGTAAGGTCATGGTTATTCTTACCCCCTAGAAACTCGAATAAAGAGTCTCGCGTGTCCCGAAAGGCCACAATTTGAAGGGATATCCTGTTCTTTTCTCAAGGTGGGCATTGACTGAAAAGCGCGCGGCGCCTAGATTTGTCAACGTGTTTTTCTTGTATGCGATTTCGATACTAAAGAAGAAGAAATAAAGTGCCAATTTGACCTTTAGTTACTCAAGTTCTATAATACCACTGTGATTTTCTGCGTCACTCAAGTTGCAGACATACCAGTAATTTCCAAAAGCTTTTTTTCAAAGTTGTGCATAGCCCCCAAAATGGTCTCGCTGTTAAAGGTTTTAGTATAGGTTTTTGTATACTATAGCAACTGATAACGGAGACGCGATACCGCGATGGAAAGCGCCTGCTAAATGGACAAAATCGCGAGATCAAGATGCAGTCGGTGACGTTTACATAATTATAGGTGGATACACCATTTGCAGATATCGAAATGTTTTACTACCGAATTATTAAGAAATATCGAAATGTTTTACTACCGAATTATTAAGAAATATCTGACTTATTTGAAAGTAATTAATTTAGGCATCCAGCTAAATGATTGCGCTAGATATCCTGTAATTGTTCCGAAAAATTGATATATTTTTTAAAAATCACTATCGCCGGATCGCTAAAAAAAACAAAGAACAAGAACAACTGCCCGACGCCGATTAAACATAAACGCCGTTTTTCTTGCATTTTTTTTCTCGGCATCCATTTTTGTAAAACTTTGGACAGGTCTGATAAATACAATTTACTAAATGGTGTATCCTACCTTTAAAGGTAGGATACACCATTGGTAGTTTCTAACAATAAAAAAAATGTCAAATTGTTGTCCGTTTTTTAAGATAGTTTGAAAGGTGTTATTTGAACAAATTGTTCATGGGTGATCGATCGTTCCTCTTGTCTCTGCAATCTGGACAGGTCGGGAACCCTGAAGCAGACTCGATCCAGGTCGTGCTTGGTAAGACACGGGCCCAGCTTCATCTCAACGTAGAGCGCGGGAAGGAGATGAACCTTGAGATTAACAACCTGCGGAATAAACTGAAGACAGCGGAGGGGGTGAAAGGGGACAGTGGACGGCCTGGAGAACAAGCGAGAAAGGTGGAGATGAAGCGAAGCATTCTAAACAATTGACAGAATAGTTTTAACGAGTCACTGATTTTTGTGACTCCAGTCGAGTCGAGTCATTTTAAAGTAGTGAGTCGAGTCGAGTCATTAAGGTCAAGAAGGTCGAGTCGAGTCACAAAAATAGGCAATATTTACCCAACTTTTACCCAAGAAAGATCGGTACAACGGTAATCCGGCGGCAACGATGTTTACAACTTAAGGGGGAAATATAAACGTCGGTGTTTTTTGGGGGGTTTTGCATTTATTCAATGTCTCATTCAGGAGTGAAAAACGTGTATATTCCTATGAAAATAGCAATAAAAACAAAAAAATTGCAAATCTATTTTTTTGAGGGGAAATTTGGAAATAGCACAGGGAATACACCTTTAAAGGAAATATACATCCTTTGTTTTTGCAATAAATTTCCAGTAAGGTATTTCATAATAATTTGGTAGTTTTTTTGGTTTGTTTATGCTTGCAAATGTTGTATATTCCTTTTAAAGGTAGTATACAACATTTGCTTTTGCTGTAATTTTCGAAAACTCACCGAGTATTCGAACCGATTTTCCGGTTGTAGATAAAACTACTGGAAGAGCAGGTGCAATACTTGGAGGGGAGGTTGGAGAGCTGCCGACAGGAGGGCGCCCTCAAGCTGTCGTCAATTGAAGGGCTTCTTAGCAATGAGAATGGCAAAATCAAGGTAAAGGCTGTCCCGAATATTTGAATATTTGATCATCAGCCGAATATTCGAAATTCTATTTGCCAGTTTAAATGTTAGAAAAGACAAAATATTTATGCGCACAGACGACTGTGGTGTAATTTTAATTGAAAAGTTGATTTTATTTTTTTGTTAGATGCCGCTTTTGGGTCGACATTAACTCTTTTGTTGACCCCTTTTCATTGGTCCCATTTTTAAAAGTTATTCATTAGTTGCTTCAAAGCAGCCAATAACATCCATCGCTGCATTCCCATTTTACCTAACTGCCGCACTGTGTACGTACGTTTGGCCAGTGATGATGGCAGCTTTACAGCTGAGGCCAATTTCATAAAACATGTAAGCACACAAATTTGCTTAGCACAAAAATAGTTTTGCTCAGTAAAAACAGTTTACCAGCCAAAACTCCATGTGCTTTTCATGCTAAGCAAACACCAGCTGAATATCAGTTACCGGTACGATAAATATCACCTGAATATTTTATTTGTAACCTTGTTTTTTTCCCAGAAATAATGGTAATGCTAAGCAAATTGTTGTGCTTATGTTTTATGAAATTGGCCCCATCCCAGGGGCCAATTTTATAGAGCTGTTAAGCACAAAAATGTGCTTAGCACCAAAAAGTCTTTCTAAAAAATAACAGGTTGCCAGCCAAAACTTCATGTGCCCTTCATGCTAAGCAAAAACTAACTGATTATAAGTCAGAAACAATATATGTTAAATAAAAAATTGGTTAGTAACCCTGAGTGTTTTTGACAATGAAGAAATTTCATTCTAAGCAAATTGTTGTGCTTAAAAGCTCTATGAAATTGGCCCTACCTGGTGTGTGTACAACTTGATTAACGAGTTTAACGGTCAGGTGCATTTTTTCAAATAATCAAATAACAAATAATTCGAAAATAAACAGCCCTATTTCATTTTATTTCCAATACACCACACAGACTGGCATATTATAGGTTTTCCTAGCTATTTTAAAACTTTTTTTTTCATTCAAATTTACCAATTCTCACATTTAATTTTGTTTAACCAAACCAATTTATTCATTTACCATTCAATTTCAAATCTTCGTCACTCTATTTAAACATTGAATCGGGAATTTAAACATTGAATTTCCGATCAAATTTGTCTAAGCTGTTCAGAGATCAAATTCGTCTTATGTCAATCATTTTTAAACTTAAATAAATTATTCCATTCAGACTAAATAAGAATAATCAGACTAATGTATTTAGCATAAGTTTAAAATTGATTGATAAAAGACGAATTTGATCTCTGTAAAAAAAACCTGCCTTTTGGCAACAACTTAGGCAAATTTTATCTGAAATGACGAATATTTCCGACCTGGTGTTAAAAAAGAGTGACCAAAAGTTTAAATTGAATGAAAAAAATTTAAAACATTTATTTGGTAAAAGCGTGTGAAAATTTTCATCGGACGAAATGAAAAATGTTTCAAAATAGCCGGGAAACCTATAAACGGGCACCATGGATGTATGGATGTATATCGTTGGCAATATTATTACTTCCATAATTTCTCCCGATATTTAAAGGCCAGAGAGAAAGATCTACGGAGGAAACTACAACGCGAGAGGGAAACCAACAAACAGCAGACGGAGAGAATCGGTGACCTGACTATAGAACTGAGAAAAAACCAAGAACAGTCGAAAAGGCGCGAGATCCACCACGAAGGATGGATGAAATACGTCAGGTTACCAGACCAAGGGGAGTGGCCGGCGATCAAACTCAACACACAGCAGGTTTGTTAATGAGGCATTACGTATCATGTAACTGTTTTGCATATGTGACCTGTCATCACAAAATGAGCGTAAAGTCGGCAAAATCAAAAATTGAGATATGGGTATTTCTAAATTCTGTGGAAACAGAGCTTTCCAATGGTATATAACACTTGGAGGTTTGATACTCAATATTTTTTAATTTTTTAGTCTGGAGTCTTAATACAGAGATTATGAGAAAACGGGCATTTCTTGCGAGAAATTGTGTGAAAGGCATAGAACGGCATAGTCAAAATTGTCTCAAAAACTAATTTTGTTTTTATCTGATCGTCCTAAAAAATTGGGAATTGATTGTTGGGGATTTAGTCTTAAAAAAACCCATATAATCTCAAAATCGACCACCCCTTCAAGTTTTGACTTTGACTTGCCGTACTGGGAAATCACTCCGTGCGACTTTACGCTCATTTTGTGATGACAGGTCACATATGCATTATCGTGTGAATGTAACTACGGTGGAGAAACTTATACAAATAACCAAAAACACCAACCAGAAAAGAGAATGCTAGTTTTTGAGGTATGTTTTTTTTGGGAAAAAGTAATTAACATTGCCCTCTCATATTCATCCCCATTGTTGCCTTTCATCCAACACGTCACCGTTACCATAGAAACCATCCTCGTTCCCCATCCCCACACTCTTTCCGTTCAACAGAACAAGAAGGCACTCAGGCACATCTTCGAGCAGGTTCAGAAGGAAGGTGGACCGCCCGTCAACCTCGATCCCTCCCTGTTTCTGCACTGCGTCATCCTCTTTCTCTGGTGGAAGCGAGAGGCGACGGTCAAGATGCTGGAAGAGAACGAGGCGATCGCCGGAAAGAATCACACCAAATTTGAGGTCGAGGTGAGAGAATGAAAAGGCGTTTTGGCCGTCCTCAACCCAAAAAATGTTTCTGACATCATAACATCATGACCAAAAACAATAATCAACACGCGAAAACGCATCGACAAAAGTTGTTTGTCGTCACAAACGTAAATTAGGCCTAATGTAAAAAGCAACTTGAATAGCAGACGACATCTTCAGCAGAAGACAACATTCTCTTTTCTGTTTCAATGAGTTGAAGTTGTAATACATAGATTTATTTTCACTATTCGCTCCGCAAGACTATAATTATCAATAGTTTTTCAAATACAACTCAACAACTCAAAACTAAAGAAATACTAATTGTTTTAAATGTTTCTCAACATGTTCATCTTTCCGCCACATTTAATTTCAAGTGTCAACGAACCCAGCCTTATCTTCGGTTAAACTTTGTTCGGAACAGTCACGAGGTCGCCAAAACGCTCAGCCAATGACCAAAACACGGCCCTGGTAGATTTCTTTTAACTGATTTTCATTTTGTTCATTAGGAGCTCCGTGGGCTCAACACGGTCCTTCAGCAACGTGTCAGGGTGTTGGAGGATGCCTTAGGAGATTGCAGGATGGAGAGACAGACATTTGAGACAACAATGTCCATGTATGTCAAAACAGCAGCAGCAGCAGCAGCAACAGAAGCAACAGCAGCAGCAGCAGCAGCAAAAGCAGCAGCAGCAAAAGCAACAACAGCAGCAACAGTAGCAGCAGCAATTGTAGCAATTGCAGCAGCAGCAGCAATTACAGCAATTACAGCTGCATCAGCAGCAGCAATAACATTTGAGAGTTAAATTTGAATAACATCTGGCACACTGACTTGTACAAAATGCTTGGCACATTAAAACTTTAAACTCTCCAGACTAATGAGACTGCTACTATATCACGTTTGCAACCCCTAATTCCGAAATGGTCTAGTGTCTTTGTGCAATTATCATCCAAAGTAAACAATGTATTGGTGCTGAGTGTCTTTTACGTAACTATGCAAGAGCTTGCCCCGAATCACTTGATATAATAACAGTCTCTTTGGTCTGGAGAAATTCAAAGTTTAAATATGCCAATATTTTTGAGCAAGTCATTGTACCCGATGTTATTCAAATATAACTCCCAAATGGCCTATTGGTCATGTTCCCTCGACAGGAACTTAAATCAGCTCCTGAAAGACAAATACGAGCTGAGCAACAAAGTCGCTCGCCTTGAGGACACAGTGTCCGCTTTACACCTTGATAACAACCTGCTCCGTGCAGAGGTGAACGACAGGTCGGCCAGCCAGCAAGCCAAGATAGAACTGAATGAGTTGACGGGTACAAGCTTTAATCTAAAATTTTAATATCAAAATTGTATGTTGCATAAAACTAGTTCTTAACAGTGTGACCACTCATTATTTTCATTTCTTTCAAGATCAGCATCCAAAATCTTTCAAGATCTTTCAAGCCTATGTAAATCAGTATACAACCTAGTGTAAACTTAATGAAATACATGTACATGTACATTTACATGTACATAAGCAGCTACATAAAGCCGTACAGTAAACTGGCGCCATTTTATGCTCAGACTTGCACATGTTGTACGGCAAAGCTGAAAAGTTGGGTTCTAATATACAATAGCCTCCCATCGCAAAATTAAAATAATACATTGAAAATAAAAATCACACAACCGTTCAAAAGTCCAATTTATTGGAAAATGTTTAAAAAGTCTGCATGAAATTCAATATTTTTGCACTTTTGGGAAATCTTTCAAGATTTGTGGCTTTTTCAGATCTTTTTTTCAAGTTTTCAAGATGGGTCTCAATCTTTCAAGATCTTGAAAGATCTTTCAAGCAGTGGCAACACTGGTTCTTAAGCACTGGTTGGGGATCTTTAGTCGCCTTGAAAATGCACTCTCATCGTTTTAGTTTTTTACAACATCATTATTTAACGTTTATGTTCCAGTCAATAATCCTTTACTAAAACGAATATTCTGACCAAGTCGAACCGAATTTGAATGTTTGCTATTAAATATTTTCAGAGTTCTAATTGACGATTTTGGGGCATCTCGTTAGGGACCTGTGATCTGGGCATATTATTTTCAAAAAAATACTTTAATTGATTTTTTGAATTTTTATCCAATAGCTGAGCTTAAATCTAGACTGCAAGCATCAGAGTCCCAGCTCCGAGAGACATGCCTTCTAAAAGAGCAAATGGAGATTGATCTCAGACAGGCGTCTAAACGTCTCCAAACGCTAGAGCAAGATGCTCTGATCAAGGAGACAGTCTGTAATGAGCACACAGAGAGGATGACAAGCTGTGATGTCAGAAGGGCGGAGCTTGAGGCGATCACATCAGAGCGTCAATCTAAGGTCGGTGTCCTGATTGGATAAACCTTCTCCCTGCCTTGATCATTTTGAGTCGCAAAAATATAACCAGGGGTCATTCAAAGAAAACAATTACTCACTCACATTTTGTCCGAGGATTTTACAAACAATGTTTTGGTTGAATAGAAGTAAAAACTTTAGAGATGGTGCATGTTGTTAAAACCTGGATGCGTTTTGTACTTGGCTATGCTTGTCCGTTTCTTTAAGATATGGTCCTTGCAGCACAATCTCCAAAATCTCGAGGAATCCCACGACACTCTGAGAAAAGAGCGAGATTCGTTTCTTGGTCAGCTGACAAAGGCACTCGACCAATTAGATGACTCGAGGGAGCAAACACGACAGCAGGATAACCAAATAAGACAGATATTGAATGACCAAGCTCATAAAACACAGGTAAACATTTAAACTTCAAACTCCACTTTTGTTTGCAAAGCGGCAATAGATTATTATACAGGCTGTTAAAATAATGCATGACCCAATCAAACTATTCCACCAATACCCAGTATTTCTTTGCGTAGGCATTAAAACAAACAGATGAGGTGATTGACAATCTCCGACGAGATCTGGCCAATCACAGAGAAGCGCAGGTCAAGCTCGCTGAAGAGAGAGGGAAGAGGCGGAGCCTGGAGGTCATCTCAACCAATCACGAAAGACTTGTCAAGGACCTGGAAAAGAGAATGCGTAACGAGGAGGTAATGATACATTCTTTCAGCCAATCAAAATGTTATCAATTACCATTTTCAAGCCATGCTCAACATAAATCCAGAGCTTAAAATGAATATACCACAGAGGAAGTACACATCTAAATCAACTTGTCCTTTTCTTGGCGATTCTCATTATTAAAGAAAAACCAAACGTTTATATTCAACCGTATTAATATATTCTGCTCTCACTTGTAGGTGGACAGTGCGACGCTGTTAGCAGAGATGTGCGGAGCACAGACGGAGGAGAGGGACCAACTCGAGGGAAAGATCGAGATATTGGAAACGGAAAGAGAAGAAATGGTTGACGTGATTGAGGTATGGAATAGGGAAGGACTGGCATCTAGATAATGGGATATACATCCGTTGAACCTTGAATAGAGAAATCATTGAGACATATAATAGATATATTTTTTTCTCTAACCAGACGCTATCAAACGACAAGGCAGCTATCCACGCCGATACCCAACAGCTAAAACTGGAACTTGAGCGAGTATCCGAGGAACTCCACACCGTTATCAAGCGGCAGGCACGGCATGTACTGCACCCGCCGAGCAAGGAAGCATGGAATCCCGATGTCCACACCGACGGCTGGACAGCAACCTACCCAGTGATGAAGCGCGATTCCCCGGTGGGGAAGGATGAACTCGATGGACCGGGAGATAGAAGAATACGAGAGTTGGAGGAGTTGCTTGACTTGATGGTGACAATCAAGAGCTCGGCATTCTCTAGACTGATAATCGGGGGCATGGAAGGAGGTGCGTCGGGATTCCAAGACATCCGGAATGAAGATGTTGAAGGAGGTGAAGATACAAAAAATTCAAGCAGTGTGGAACAATAGTGACGAAAATGACATATGTGACCCAGTCTGAGTAAATGAGACACTTTGAGGCAAAAATGAAAATTGAGATTTTGATTTCATCATTTAAAGCTTGTTTTAAAGCTTGCCTCAAAGTGTCTCATTTACTCGTACTGGGTCACATATCTGATGAGCAACTTCGATCAGGTCTATATTCCATCTTTCACAGTCAATGCTTTGAAGTAAATTTTGCGTTAGGCAGGTGCAAATCTGAATATTTCGTATTGATGTTCAAATTACAGGTGAGATCAGACACGTCCAGAGGGACATCGTCACCAAACTACGAGTGTTGGCCCTGATGATGAAGGCAAGGCAAAAGATGAGAGGGCAAGGACATCTCAAACGAGGCTTGAAAGAGGTTAAAGGTCAGGCTGGTGCAACTAAGGCATCACATCAAGACAGGTATCAGAGGACACAGATGTTGTTCCTATTTATTTTTCAAACTTCAAAGCAGCTTTTATTAAACCACACACATACAGACTTTGGTTTTAACACATATATTGTTTAATACATATATATGTCAATTGTATTTTTCAGTGACCATAATTACCCCGAGGCTGAGCTGGTTAACGAACCATTGATCACAAAGGAAGAGAGACCCCTACTCTTCAGTCCAAATAAGCCGTATGATGCAGACAGTGATGCTATTGCTAGCAAGAAGGGAAACCTTCGATGGGCAAATGTACCATGCCCTGACGTAATGGAAAGAGAAAAGAAAACATTAGAACAGCATCAACCAGAATCTCCAGAAGAAATAGATTCTAGACGTGGGATACAGGTAATACGTGTTATGGACAAAGATTGGAACAGACATGGAAAGGTTACAAAATGTGCACAATACAAACTAATCTGAGATTACGCTCCAACATTGCCACACTTGAAGCAAACACGCAAACTGCTCTCCTTTAACTTTAACCCTTTTGCCAGGAACAAGAATCCGATCAGAGTTCGTCCGAGTCCGAACAAGAAGATCTGTTGTCCACTCTCGAAAAGGAGCGCGAACAACTGAAGGATGAGCTGGCCGAAATTAAAGACACGGAAGCCTGCGTGCAGGAGCATTTGGAACAAGAGCAAGAGGCCCACCTAATGTATCTGCAAGAAGTCAACGAGTACGAAGAGGAGTGCACCAAGATGCAGCAGGAGAAAGAGGAGCTTCTCGGGGAATCCTCAGTTGGTGGTAACCTTGATGAGGCGAGCATTGATGGAAGTCGATCAACGCTGGATCTGGAACTCGAGAGGATGTTTCTGGAAGAGTTGGAGTGTTTAAAGGCGGAGAATAAGCTTTTGATTTCGCAACGGTTCAAGCAGCAGAGGGTTCTTGAAGACGGGAAAGACTGCGTGAAGGAAAACGGGCAAGAGATTCCTCCAACTCTCCAGGAACACAGAGAGGAACTATCTCGGCAACGTAAACAGAAAGAAGGTTTAGATGACCAAGCACTGTCGGGAACAACAGCTTTTAACACAGGAGCACAGGTTTCAAAATGTAAAACTGGAGCCGTTGTAAAACAAGCTGAGCAACAAAGAGATTCAGGTGACAAACCAAAAGCAGATAAGCATCAGAGGCATCGCACCTTGGAGTCAAGACTGCAAGAAGAAAGGCGACCAAACCAGGGGAATCTCAGTCGGCAAAATGCGGTAAGCGGGCAGATTCTTGAACCAGAAGGGAACACACTTGGAAGTCAACTACATGATAGACAGCGATCTGGACAACTGCCGGACAGCAGTAGTCGTGACACAAAAGCTCGATCAAACAGACATCTACAAAAACAAAGAGTGGTTGTTGAGTCAAATCAACCGAGTAGCTTCCCTAAACCGGAATGTGATAGCTTTTATCTTGGCATCCAAGGAAACGCTCAAGATTCATGGAAAGTGTCTGGTCCAAAGGCACTTGAAGGATTGAGCAACAGAGCACAAATATTTCTAGCTGATGGTGGTCACACAGAGCAGTGTTATTATCAAGATGATTTGAAACTTTCTACAAAAGACATTGATGATATCGGAAAGTCAAGTAGGAGAGAGGTTCGTAAAACAGGTGTTACACCAGAACGAGAATCAGGAGGATTTGGAAACTTTAGCAGCAGGGAGAAGGCACGATTTTCAGGTAAAACACCCACGGGGTCTCAATCGACCAATGCATTATCGTCACAACATGACAACAAGCAGATAGCGATGTCTGAACTAACTCAAACCTCAAGGATGGTTTTACGCGATTCAAAAACTAAAGGAGTAAATGATAAAAAGCAAGCATTTCAAAAGAGAAGAATCCTAGGCATGTCAGACGAAGAGGCTGTCGCATATAGTGACCAGGACCAACAGCAGGGTATCCAAACATTTCTAAATAACATGCAACAGAACCAGATCTCAAATGACAAGGACAACCAAAGCTACACCCAACGGCTTGAGAAAGAGCTGTTAGAGAGTCAAGCAACTCTTCTCGAGTTGCACCGAGACAGACAGAAATTGCAGGATCAGGTGACGGCAGCCTTGCAAACAGAGGTGAAATTACAAAAGCTTGTTGATAGCCTGCGAACCAAAGTCGATTACTTGCAAGTAAGTTTGAGTAAAAGTGGCGAGCTTGTTGCATCGTTGAAAGCTGACAAGGATTTTTTGAAGAGTAATCACACTGCTGCCCAGAAAGAGAGTATACGCATTCAAGAAGATCTTACTAGAGTTACAAAGAGCAACAAAGAACTTGAAGAGAAACTAATTGTAAGCAGCAAGCAAGGCGAACTCTTGAAAAAGAAGCACGACATGATGAAGAAACGATATGAATCAGAGACTGACAAAAATGATGAACTGAAAAGAAAAGTTGTCGAGCTACAAAAGGCAGCTGAATTGGGTGAAAGTTTAGTCGTGAAAGATGATCAAAATGAAGAGAGAAGCAGTCCAGAATCGTACAAATTGGTGAGAAATTTCAGAGATCAGGTCAAGGGTAAACTACAGAGAGGATCTACTGATGAGTCTGGAGAGAATACAGAGTTGCGATATCAGTTAACCGAATTCAAGCAGCCGGACTCTAGCCATCTTGGGGAAGATGAATGGCTTCACAGACAGACTGAAACTGTGCAGTTTCCGACGAGAGTTTATCAGGAAGGACACTCTAGTCCAGTAGCTGCTAAGATGAAAGAGGCAACAAAACAAAGATATCTCCAGAGGTCGGAGGCACAGCTCGAAGTCGCTCGAGGAGAAATTCAAGACTTAAGTAAGAAAACTAGACTTCTTGAGATTGAAAATGGAAGACTTCAAACAAAGCGGATAAACGAAGCTGAAAAACGACTTAAACTGCAGAAAGAGCTTGCAGAATTAAAAAGTGAGATGTCTTACTTACAAAACAAACCACTGACAGAAACGGCAAGTTTTGAATACTCAAAAGAGGAAATAAAGTCCAGATTAAACAACCATTTCAAGAGGCAGCTGGAAGAAGAGATGGACAAAACAATTGACCTGGAAAGTCAACTTGATGATAGCCAAGCCATGATAGAAGACTTGGAGCAAGAACGCAACATCTTACAAGATGATTTCACCAATGCACTCCAGAAGCAATCGCAGCTAAAAACACAGCTAAAGAATATGGATGACAGATTCAAGCTTCTCACAAGCAAGTGGGAGGACAGCCAGTGTCAAGTACAATCTCTGAAGGACGAGATGGATGGATATTTGGTACAAGATTCTTGGGTAAAAGATGAGGAAGTTTGTCTCCTGAAGAGGAAACTGCGAGAGCTAAGAGTCGATTGTCAGCAAAGAACTCGGCAGCTTGCCGAGGTAAACCTCCGAGCTGAGAATCTGGAAGTAATTTGTAAGATGCACTCAGAGCAGCAGAAGAAAGATGAAATGTGCAAGATGAAACTTGATGCGGATGTACACAAACTGAAGGTGGACAATCAAGAGAAGACTAGACAGCTGTTACAACTGGGAAAGATGGCGAGTGATTTTGAAGGGGGAACAGAGACACACGAGGCATTAACTGAGGTCAAGAGAAAAGATGACGACTTTATGTTTGAAAAGAAAAGAGCAACCTCGGTACGATCCGGAATGCAACCCACAGCCTCGGAACGGAGTATTTCTGTCTCATCAAAGCAGTCACTGGAGGCAAAGGGTAGAGGTGTGAATGTTAATGAAGGAGAACAATCTGCACACAACTTCAAACAGGTCAGTGTAATAATATTTTCTATAAAATACTAACCCCCAAATTCATTCACTTCTGCAGCAAAAGCAAATGTTGTTTACATTTAACACTATTTACACTTCACTTATTCATCAGGCAAACAAAAGTTTGAAGCTGATCGAGAACCAAGTAAATTCGCCAATCGACCATTTGCAGAACTTGCAAGGTATAGAGGCAGTACAAGACAGGTGGACGAACCAACAAGAAGGGTTGGTCAAAATCATCAAAAATTGTCCTTGTCGAAGAGAGGTGAGGCATTTGTCCGGAACTATTGATATACTATAGCATTACCGGCGTACAAGTTTATTTATACCAACAATTGAACTGTTCGTATACTATAGGTTTTCTCAGTCAATTTCGGCAAAAAAATAAGCGTTCAATTTAATCATTGCGTCGTTCGGTTTCACATGAGATGGAATATGGCTCTAAATCTTCATTCAATTGTGTTTTCCGAGTATGCAAAATACTCATGCGATTTAAACAAAATAACCGTACAAGTTAACAATTGTGACCCAGCACGAGTAAATGAGACACTTTGCGGCAAAAATGAAAATTGAGATTTTGATTTTATCATTTAAAGCTAAACAAGCTTTAAATGATGAAATCAAAATCTCAAATTTTAAATCTCATTTACTCGTGCTGGGTCACAATTTATGCACTTAAACAGCATTAAAATTTGCACATGAGTTCGAATGTCAAACAGGTGAACTAAACAAACACGCACTAAATTTCGCCTCTGGTCATGCCGCTTAAAATATTAGTTGACCACTATCTTTCAAAAATGATTTTCGTTTTATAATGCAGAATGAGGGTTTCCCTGTCAGTACACAGACTGCAAAAGACGAACAGCAAACACCAAAGAAGTGAGTAATACTAAAGTTTCTCAGACCCCACAAGAGTTATCATTATTTTTCCGAAGAATTGCTTGTGCCTTAAATTTCATTTTCTGTTATTTGCTAGATTTCTCAAACTTTATTATTTTCTAGAACCCTATAAAAAGAGAGGCTGAATTATCCTTTATTTAAGTTTTTCAAATTTTTCTATTTTTTTCCTTCAGGGCTGATGTAATGGAATGGACAAAAACAAACAGAAAAGTTTCCTTTGACCTACAACTAGCAAGGTTAGTTCTCTAATATCATAACACAGATTTCATAAATAACTAAGACGGTTTACCCATTTTTATTGGCCGAGAGCCCGTCATGTGGGCGGATTTAAATGTTTGTAAAACACCAACAGTACTGGTTTCTAACACTTTGGACTCCGACAAGTACAAAGTCTGGTCCATTTCATAATTTTATTGGTTGAACCTTCATGCGGCATACACAATACTTATTATTCTGTATTTCTTAGTACTAAATTCACACTGCACCGGTACCACTGCGTACTGTTCCACATCTGGTTGGCCGACCAGCGTTGAAAAAAAAGACGACATTTTTCAAACACTGCTCCTAATTTTTCATATTTATCTATTCCACTTTTTTGTGCAATTGATTACACATTTGTGAATGGGTATAAATGATTCTCTGATTTACAATATACCAACGTCTACAAATTGCTCCGTTTCATCTTAAGTGGTGTCAGGGTACCCGACTACAAGAACATGATCGGTTTTCTTGATTTTTTTCAGCATCTACGAACCCAAAACATTAAATAAGTCAGTGTAACAGTATTTGCTAGAACCAACTAACCCCCCCCCCCCCCCCCAAAAAAAAAAAAAAAATCCATCCATTTCCGAAAATTACAGAAAAGGCAAATGATGTATATTTCTGTTAAATCCAGAAATATGGCATTTGCTTCTTTTCCTTTACAGTGAATCTCTAAATCTGAAGGAGGAATGTTGGAGATTGCAGGAGATCCTACAAGATGCCTCTCTAAGGGAAACTGAGCTGACTAGCTCTGTAAGAAAACTCCAACACCAAGTCAAACTGGAAGTTGAGATGCAGGCAAAACTTGCAGAGAGGTGGGTAAATGTGGTCTGAAAAGTTTTATATTTCGTGTCTTGACCCATATATTATGAAGAAACAAATAACGCATTGCTGAACTATTCGGGAAATCTGATTTAGTTTTCATTGGTACTTTTTTGCAGAAACAAATAGTACTTGCGTAATTTTGTATCATTATATAGATCAGAAGGCCAGGAATCAGAGATTTTCAGACTCAGAAGTGCCCTTGGAAGGCAGTCATTTAAAGAAGACATGTCAACCAGCTCAAGCCAAGAGCAAAGTGCCAAGTAAGTTTCAGCCAATTTTGTTTTTATTTTATTTTGTCATCATCCAAGTCAACGATATTCAAAAGTTTGGATAAGGATACCCCACCCCCCCCCCATTCCTCTCGACAAACATTTTGTGACAAAAACTGTCGGTAAAATCAATTAATGTCCATCTTTTTGTAACAAACACACTGACATTTGAAGAAAAAAAAAATTTGAATTTTTTTTTTTTTACAATTCCAGATTTATATAAACACAAATTGATAGTTTGTTTGGTCTCATTTGGATTAATTTTCACCTATTTTTATTTTTTAGACCAACCAAATTGACGGAGACGTTGACGAACTTTAGCCGTGAGATTCAGGGTCATCTTGACAGCCACATGGAGAAAACACAGCTACAAAATGAGACAGATGACAGGAAGAAGGTACTTGATCTTCTAATTACCAACAATCAAATTCTTGCAACAAATTTTTTAAAGGGGACTTAATTCCCAACTTTATGGAACAATACATAAAGAAAGGGGTTTTCCTCCCCTCTAAAACCGTAACTTCTTTTTATAATCTTCTCTCCCCAGGTTTCTTCAGGCTTGCAATTAGCTACAGCACCGTGGACACTTCTGAAAGAATGAATAATAATTTTTTGTAATCTCTAGATACAAGAATTGGAGCAACAGTTATACAACATGGCTGCCCAGCTGTCTGTAGATAAGATCACAGTGGAGTCACTTACTGACGACAACCGCAGACTGAGAGGCATGGTCTACAAACTCAGAGAACGTATCGCTAATAACCAAATGTAAGTCAAACTTGTACCCCCCCCCCCCTCTTAAAAAAGGGATTTTTGCAGAAACGTTGGGTTTAGTTTGAGGGGTTCTAGAAGAGACAATGGGTTTTAATAGTCTGGGGATTCTAGAATCTAGCAGCAACATTTGATTTAGTCTAAGGGATTTTATCAGAGACGTTGTGTTTATAGTTGGAGGCATTTTAGTTTGGGTGAGTTAGTCTTACATACGCACTGTGGACCTCCGAACAATTGAAGTAGATGCAGGAAGAGGCTACGGTTTGTGGACTTGGACAGGTCCACAGTCCGTTTTGCCGTCTCTGAAAAAGAGCTTTATGGGAAAAACGGGTTAGGGTTGTATATAAAAAAGGTAAGAAGAACAGCTGAGAGGCCCATAATAGAAATTGGAGGTTAAATTGGTTTGGGGGGAAGCGAGAATAATAAGTTTTTAGACAACAAAGGAATGTCCACAGTATGTAAGGTAAGCCTAATTGTCTATTTGTGTGTCTGTCCATATTTTCAATTATCTCCAGAACCGGGCACTGTATGAAGTTGACAATCGGCAGGTTATTGCTCAAAACCCAAGAATGTGCAGTGTCAAGTGTAAAGTAGTTTGGATGAGCGGTTCTTAAAAAACTGCAAAAAAGCAGCAATGACCCGAACGTCTAGACGGTATAGACTGCCACGCACTAACTGCTGTATTTTGAATACACTCTACACCGCCAAGATAAAACAGGCACATTTTGAACGGGCACTGCATGCACTAGTACTAGTAGACCTAAATCTTAAAGGTAGAATACACCATTGCAGACATCGAAAATATTTACTACCGAAAAAAACCCAAAGATAACTCAAGAATAACTACTCGACGCCGGTTGAAAACAATCGCTGTTTTTCGTGCTTTGCTCGGCATCTATGATTGTAAAACTTCGGACAGGTCAGTTAAACAATATTTACTATAAGATACAACCCCCAAAATCTTTGAATTCATGATAATTCAAGCAATTACCGATGGTGTATCCTACTTTTAAGGCACTCTAATGACCCAATTTGGGGTATAAATAGCATGAAAATAGAGGTTCTGTCATGGTTTACATTGTCATCATCTTGTATGTTTATTCAAGAAACATTGTTCAATATTTGTCTATGTCCTGGAAGGTCTCATTTCAAAGAAAGCCGAATGGATGCTGTGTACCAAGCCTTAGCCAGAGCCCAGGTGCGATTCGTAGCCACATCTATGGCAGACGGCACACAGACTGCACTCACAGGAGCTAACGTGTACGGCAACACGGCCACGGCGAGCATTGGTGCACGCCGATTGGCCGGTAGACGTCACATGGGCAGTGCAGGCAATAGTGTTGGGGATTCCTCCGTCGACTAAATACAAGACTAGGCAAACCGAGATTTAAATGCTTATTGCTCGGAAAGTATTAGGTTCTTTTAACCAGTTCGCGCCGGAGGACGTATACACACAACGTTTTCTCCAGATTAAAAAGAATGACGCATAAACACGTCACGAGCAAGGCCGAAAATGCGTGGGTGTGCTTCCTGATACCATCGGCCTGAACCCGCCTCGGATCGAGTTTCGTTAAAAATAATCCCGCGCCTCGGCTCGGTGATGTTAAAATAATCTCGGCGTGAACTAGTTAATAGCAACTAGATCATCAGTTGCGTCATCTTGTTCTCTTTTATTTGATACCATCGAGGTTATCGTCTAAGATGACCAAGCAGCAGTGGTTTGAATAGGTAGCAATTTCAATGCTGGACACTGTGCATTTCAGACGTCTCCTAGTCTGGTGCAAAGTCATTTCTGATGTCATCCAGTAAAACCATTGTTGTTAAATGAAGAGTACAGGATGATGCAACCAAGAGTGCCATGGCCTCGTGGTCTGGAGCATTAAATGTGTAATCTGTAGGTAAAGCTACAGGTTGGGGGTTCGAGTCCGGCCTGGGACTATGGTACGTGTGCCCTTGGGCACTCATTGCTTCTCTCCACCCAGGAGTAAAATGGGTACCCTTTAAGCCAGAAATGGTTATTGTGGTTGAATTTAGCTACTTTGCGCCGAAATGGCAGCATCGAGCTGTATACTCCCCAGGGAGCTAAGATGGTATTTGGAATGTTTCATGGGCCCAATGACCGGGGTAATAATAATGTAAAGCGCTTTGATACACCCACATTGTGGGAGTCTAAAGCGCTATATAAAAACTAACATTATTATTATTATTATTATTATTATAAACATTGTACTTTTCAACTAATGAGTATTTAAATCATTAAACAAAAACTGTACTTGCCGATGACTTTTAAAATTTAATGACAATGAAAAAAACATTTCAGCTTATGCCACAAGAAACAAAGATATGTTTTTAAATGCAATACAAAATGAACAAAGAAGATAAATATTTGCATTGAATATGAAAATTTTATTGATCAAAAAATATATTATTAGAAAAGTACTTCAGTAAATTTGTGTGAATATATTTGTACACGTATTTAGTATCATTGCGAGAAAAATTATAAAACGCTAAATTATACAGTACAATGATTAAATTTAAAGGTAATATACAACCTTTAGCAATCATTTGAAAATAGAATCAAAAATGTAAATGATTGTATAGCAGCACATGTGTAACAGTTTTTTTATGAAAGTCTTATTTTTATTTATTTTCAAAATGCATTAAACAAAAATATATAATTGTGCCAAAGTAGATAAATAACTGTCCATATTATAGGCCTCGAAATAGTACTAGCCCGGCGTACAAAGTCTAGCGAAAACTGCTCCGGGCTACCCAGACCCACTTCCTTGGTTTCCCGGTGGGCTAGTGAAAAATTCAGTAACCTACCTTTAAAGGTTTAGATCAAAATACATGTTAAAATTGTTATTGTCTTTTTGTGTATTAAATAAATACAGTATAAACTGTCTTAAATTGTTTGTGTTTTTTGGCATGAATATCGATAGCCTGGGAGCGCTCAATTCACACGTGCATGCAGTGCACATGCGATCTCACGAACAGAGTAGACTGGTGGGCTTCAGTGAGATTAGTATAGTATAAACTACGGCGCATGGGTACCGCACATATGTGCACTATTCTCTTTCACATCGTTCAGCCTTCCTTACCATAACGGCCCACTGCGTAGCTGTATAGTACATGAGCGTTCTGCCGTGTCACTAATAGTAGCGTCTGATAAAGAGTCTGTTCAGAACAGCGCCCTCTGTGTACGTTACTATGGATGTACGTACGTACGTGTACAATGTACTTACGTGTACGTACGTACGGGTACGTGCGCGCGCCGAACGAATAGTTTTGTGCATTGTGCATACGGGCTAGCAAAAATGTAAACGGGCTAGTAAAATCTGCAGTTTGCTAGCCCGGTGGGCTACCCAGGAAAAAAAGTTAGCGCAAGGCCTACTTAGAAAGGTGACTCAAAAAGAAACGACAAACTCCTAACTTAAAACATCTTTTTTAAAGTCAATTAAAATCAATCAAAAGTATATAGCACCATTTCAGTTGTGTTGTCAAAATCTGAATATAACATTTTCAACTAGATTTTAGCTCATATTTACAAAATTACATCAGAAATCCCCCCCCCAAAAAACCACACACCACACTGTACAAAGAGGATTCTGACTACAAATTTAAATTGTTAATACTTGGAACACCACCCCCCCCCCCCCACCCCCAAAAAAACCACAACCAAATGCTAATAAATCCACATTGTGGGCATAATGCGTACGTACATTTTTCTTGACGTTCCTTATGCAGTGTTGGTAAACCTCTGTTAATAAAGTTCAAATTCATTCTGCTAAATATATACATTTACCTTAAACATGCTTACTGTTGAACCTACATGAACAACTTCCGTGTCATGAAATTAAGTCTGAAATAAAAACAAAAACCAACGTACTATGTCTGTTCATGACATTAAATTTGTAGTATTTGAAACATCTTCTTCACACCACTTTTGTCCACAAAAGGAAGGGCTGTCGTTTCGCTTGTAAATGTTAGGTAACAGGCAGCGCTTTTGACCGCTTACAAACGAGATCCTCTGAAGTTAGCATGCTTTTCGCTGTGTTTATTACTCAGTAAAACGGAGGCTCAGTGAGCAGAAGGTCCGCCGCAAGTCCGCCGCGTGTATACATGTACACGCAAAGGTTATGCGCTACAGTCAAACCTGCCATTGCGACCACCTGGCTGAACTGGCCACCTTTGCTTGGTCCCAGTTTGATTCTTGCATAAACATACCATAACCATGCCTTGCTAATGTGGCCACTGCGTAACGCGTCCAATGGCCAACCCATAATAGCCCACAGCAAATAAAATGTGTACAATTACATTGCGGGGAAACCTGTGTACTCCGGCCGCAGAAATAAAGTGCGTCCTCTGTTGATCTTAAAATCCCCCCGTAGTTTAGTTCCCAGACTCCATACTCGTGTTTTATACAAACGGCACCGAGCGCACAGATTAAAATAGCGTTCGCTAGTTCTTGTCGTCGTGACACGTCTTGATCGTGAACGTAGCATTGGTTTTTATTGATCGTCAGATCGTGGGCGCTTAGTTTTATTTCGTCGTTGATTTCAAAAATGTAAATTGTTATCCATAGGTCGGAAAGATCTACCTTTAGAGAGAAAGGTGTATGCTATAAGGCAAAAACAAAAATGTTGAAGGGAGAGCATGTCTTTGTGCACATGCATAAGTGTACATGTACATTGTATAAATATAAATATAATATGTGTATGTACACATGTACATGTAATGTACGCGTGTATGTACATGTACATTTGTGTACCGCCTTGCTATAGTGGCCACTTGCATATAGTGGCCACGAAGACCGGCACTGTGGGTGGCCACTATAACAAGGTTTGACTGTATTTGGAACGGATAACAGATAAAAGAGCAAGCCCGAAAATATCTGTCGGCGACCTGCTCTCAGCAAGCGAGGTCTGAAAATATCCGGGTGTGCTACCACAGATGACATCCTGAACCCGTCTCAGATCGAGGTTCGTGAAAAACAATCCCGTGACTGAGTCTGATCAATGTCAAAATAATCTCGGCGCGAACTGGTTATTAAATGCATGTAACTTTGGAACCAATGGTCCTTCAGAAAATTCAAAAATCTGTATCCAGCCAAAAACATAGATCTATTTATTTCTCTATCTTTGTGTATATTCGCCCTAAACATTGAAAACAAAATATTCTTCTAGAGTGAACTAGTTTTTGACTCACTCTGTAAAATAGAAATACACTTACTAGCGTCTTGCAAGGTTGTCAGCAAGACTGTGATCCGTAGAAGAGAGTCTCTCTCTCGTTTTCACTCCCCGGATCAATCTCGCTGGTCTCATACTTCAAGTAGATGGTCTCTTCGCTAAGGGCGGGCTCGCTAGGCATCAGACAGGCAGTCAGGATGTACAGGAGGGACGCTAGGAGGTAGAAGACTGGCACAACAATAGCTAAGGCTATGCCTACACCCTGGTCACAATCGTGCCAGGAGAGACGGAAGGACATGATGCCTGGAATCTGAAGCAAACAGACAAATCCGGGAGGTAAAACATCACTAAATATACTGATAAAAAAAAGCCACAGGCATCTTTAAGAATATTCAGCCAACGATGTTGCATTCTTACAACAAAGAGGAAAAGTATGGTTCAACAAGCTTCTATGAAAATCCATGACCTAGGCTGCGTCTTCCCCACGTACTGGTAGTTGTAATGGGATTTCACCTAGAAAATAGCCCTATAGACAAGAGATTCGGACGTAGCGTAAGTTTATCGAAAATGCACACCAGACACAATAATTTTGCTGGATGCCTAGAATCATTATTTACTTTCAATTGAGTAAGATATTTATTAAGCATTCGGTAGTAAATATTTTTGATATCTGCAAATGGTGTATCCTACCTTTAATACCATTTTTGTTGTGGAGCCGTTCACATTTATATCCTGTTTGGGACAGGAGGTGGAGCAAGTAAGAAATGGAGTGGGCAGACGTAGTTGACAAATTTACATCTTTTTGAGTTCTAGATTTTAAGCATTTGTTGTTTTTCCACTCACCAATATTGGGCCAACTGCACTGCCTATGATGTTGCCGACTGCAATATATACGGCTAATGCTTGCGACCTCAGATTAACAGCAAATAAATCCTGTTAACAAAAATAAATCAACCTACATGAAAACAAAATTAAAACTTTTTCCCATAACCACTGGGTTGTGTTGTTTGTCCTGTACTCACAACACTTGTGCTTCATGCTCAACTAAAGCTCTTGGAAGTACAGTTGCAGTACTTCTGCGCCCAAAGCCCTTCATTGTGTGATTTACATACGATAGTGTGTAACACTAAGGCAAATATTTAATGAGAATTCATTTTCGAAGCTGTGAACAAAAAACAAGTAGGAAAGAGTTGGAATTTCAAGAGAAAAGATGAAGCAAGGTAAACAAAAATATAAATTGGGAAAAATATAGGAATACTTGACAGCCTGTTGACTCGATTACAGCAGTTATATTTGTGTTATCACGGCAATAGATGTATCTATGTGGCAAATTTCAACGAGTTTTGAACTATCACAAACATTATTTGACATGTGGGGTAGAGTGGCAATGTGGTGTGGAGTGGCAGTGGCTCGTGTATTTCGGCTTATGCACTTTCCAAGAAACTTTTCGACTCTGGCTCCCAAGAAGAATCCCTGCACAGTAATCATCTTCCCCAGTCTTCTGACGTGTAACCTTCCATGACTGACAGGAATGAAACTGCTCATTTCACTGCCTTTTGGTTACAAAAATATCCATTTTGCAGGTAGAAATATAGCAAGTATTGAGCGGTGAGCCCCACTCAAAAAAGTCATGTCAATTCAATTTATTATTTGTCACACTGATAAAAAAACTGAAGTTTGACTTCCTGGTTACAATTGTAACGCATTAAAATACAAAAAAAAATTGTTTAATAATTAAATAAACACTAATTGAAACACACAAACACAATGTAAAAGTAATTCAAAAAGACCATGGGAGTTTACGTAAAACAATATAACCTTTGGTTTGCTTTACAACATATGTGCCGAGTATTTTTGTTCTAGTTCAATTTCTCATCGATAAAAGCCCCAAGGTAATCCATAACAATCTCTTCATCTTCATTTTCTGAATTCCAAAGAGTGCAATAGCATTCTTTTCTTTCCCGAAAAGTGGTGAACATTGGGTAACGTCACCAATACATAGGGATCTCGTGGGGCTATTCCGGGACTGATGATCCGAGACCTACCTGGACGGTACTTGCAGCAGGGCCTGGGGCGATCTCGGCTGTTAGACAGGCAAGGAACAGCAGGCCGAAGGAACTCGACTCGGAATGCACCAACAACGCCCCTGCGATGAACGGCGCCGCGGCAAGCTGGCTGGCCGCTATCAGGTAGGCTTTGTACTGTTTCCTTCGTCTGGATATCCTACAGAGGTAGGTTAAAATTCAGAGAAGGGAAAAACGGCCGTCAAATTTAGAATAATATTAACTGAAGCTTCTTGTGCATGATGATCAGACATTGAATTGTCAGAAGTTTCTCTTGATTTGAGGACAAACCGTTAAATTTTTTACACCAAAGGTGACAAAAACCCCACCATGTCATAACTTGTACAAGTTAGTTTCATGCCCTGTATATAAAAAGCAACTGTATATATACTTCAAAACTGCCGACATAGTCTTTTATATTATTATTATGGTTATTAAAACTCTGCTTATAGCAGCCCACAGGCTGAATTACAAGTCAGTTTGCATAACAAAATTCACTTAAAAAATAAATGAGGTAAAAATCACAAAGAGTAAAAAACAAAAAAAACAACCAAACAAGAGCAGGGAGTGGGAGCACGATTTGCGTGATCCGAAGATCGTGTTGAACTGACACGGAATAACCCTGCTTACCTATTGGCTAAAACTCCACCAATGAGACAGCCTGTGCCTCCCCCGCACAGAACCACGAAGGCAGCATTCACGCCAAACTCCTCCGAAGGAAGCTGAAAGACTTTGGCGTAGAAGGTGGGAAGCCACGCCCATAGTGTGTACGTGGAAATGTACCGGGCCGAGGTGGCTGAACACAAGACTACATAGGGTTTGTTACTGATGAGTTGATATAAAGTTTCCTTAAAGAAAATAGAAATAAAGGTTATTTTAGTTTTTAGTAGTGCAACCAATAAAATACACAAAAATAGTTCTGCTTCCGGTTACCAGACCGACTCTAATTAGCGAACCTAACCTTTTTATCGGTAAATTTACGGAAAACATATTATTAAAAAATAATATAATTTTTTTTCTTTCTTTTTTCTGTCATCACAAAATGTGTTTTAACAACCCATTTATGTCAAAACTCTTTTTTGCCTACTTACGTACATTCGTAACAAAAATTTGGAAGCAACCGTTGTTTTTTAAAGTTTCCTTCGAGATAAGCGTATTGTTCAAGTTTCCTTCGGTGTGCAATATGGGAGATAGGTTTTGTTTTTTAAGTTGGTTTTGAATATTCGGTTTTCAAAATTGAAACCGAATAGTGGAATTCAAATCGAATATTAAAACATTCTGTTTTATATCCTATCATTAATTCTTAGCAAGCTGTTTATCTTTACCTTTAAAGTGTAAGTGTCTCGACTATTCAGCATGGAATCATAGGAATCATAGAGCGGCTCTCGCAGGAAGAACAGGATAAGTAGGAAAAGCACGCTACCAGTGATGGCCAGAAAGTAGAAGATCCATCGCCAACACAGGTATGCATTGACCACACCGAGCAAGTAACCAATGGCTACCCCTGAAGGTAGGTGGAAAGAGTTGATAGCACCTGATTGGTCAAGACTCGATCACGTGGAGGGTGTATTAGGTAAGGTAGGTCGAGGAGGCCTATTGTCGGTCACAGCCATACAACGAGGTAGTCTATCGGAAAGGAGCACCACACCTGTATAGACTTATATTAACCAGTTCACGCCGGAGGACGTAAAAACATGCAATTTTTTTCCGAGATTAAAAATGAATGACGCATAAATACGTCACGGGCAAGGCTGGAAATGTCTGTCATCAGCGAGCAAGGCCGGAAATGTTTGTCAGCAGCGAGCAAGGTCAGAAATGTCTGTCAGCAGCGAGCAAGGCCGGAAATGTCTGTCAGCAGCGAGCAAGGCCGGAAATGTATAGGTTCGCTTCCCGATACCATCGATCTAAACCCGCCTCGAATCAAGTTTTTTGTTTACAAAATCCGCGCCTCGGCTCGGTTAATGTTACAATAATCCCGGCGCGAGCTGGTTAAAATGGCAAGAGTACTAAACATTGGACATTGCTTGAATCGATGTCATGGATAACTCAACAAGTTCTGTTATCGATACTTACTGATACTTATTCCTTACCAAAATTGGTGGCAAAGAAGTAGAAAGACAAGGCCTTGGCTTGATTCATGGCCAGGAAATAATCCGAGATGAGGGAATAAGCAGCCGGGCTGCACGCAGCCTGTTAGGGAAAGGGTAAAAATTACAGAAAAATCACATGTACAAAAACAGAAAAGTTATCACATAAAAAAAGAGGGAGGCCCAAAAACACAATGACGAGGAGCAGAAAGTCAAACAAATTCTGGGGGTAGTGCGAGAAACTTGAACCCTAGTTGTTATTGTTACTATAGTTACTAGTTATCGCTAGTTATAACATTTGGACACGATCTGGCGATAACTAGGGTCAGAGAAAGTTTAAATTACAACCTCTAGTAAAAAAAAAAAAACATTCCTAGGCACAAAACTCGAGATACAAAGAGTCATCGATGATTAAAATTGTGGTACTAAGGTGTACTTACATGTACTATCTTCATGAAAAGTGAAATTTCCAGTTGAATTCTGAGAGCTCCCTGTCAGCCCACTCCTTTCTCAACCGTAATGTTAACCGAGTCAACGTTACCAAAGCCTAATCTGATTGTACACCAAAACTATTGTGGAGCTGTCGTAAGCGAAATGTTGCGCAGCCTAAAAAGGTTGCGCAACTTACGCAATAAATTGTGGCGCAAGGGGACTTGTGCCATTGCGTAAGGTTTTGTGAGAATCGGCTGCAGTACTCACCTCCCCGAATCCGACACCCAACCTCGCCAGCCACAGCACCAGGAAGCGATCGCTGACAGCCGTCACCACAGACATTCCTACTAGGAACAGCTGGCCTACACCTAGCACCAACACGCGGGATCCTGTACTAGCAGCCCTGGCCAACGGGATACCAGCAACGAAGTACACAGAGGTGAACGTCAGGCCAGTCAGTATGCCTTGCTGTCAAGACGGAGCATAGAAGGCAAAACGTGACAAAAGGTGACGTGATCACACAAGATTTTGATTCAGGGCACTTTATAAACCTCAATGCTAAACGTCAACAAATCAAAATACCACAAATAAACTCGATCCGGGGCAAGTTCAGGCCGATGGTACCAGGTACCACACCCACGCATGTCCAGCCTTGCTCACTGCCGACAGACATTTTTGGCCTTGCTCGAGACGTGTTTATGCGTCATTCATTTTGAATCTGGGTAAAACTGTGCGTGTATAAACGACCTCCGGCGCGAACTGGTTAATTGGTTTGAAGCTTATCTGTATTTTATAGAAATATAGTTTATTCGGTGATATATCTGGCTTTGGCGGTTCGTAGGACGCATAGAGTTGCTGATGTAGTAATTGATTACAATGAGAAGTTGTCCCTTTGTGAAAGAGGAGCGACTTTCTGAAATAGGGATGGAGTATCCACATGTCCTTGACTCCTTACCAAAGCGTCGCTGAACTCAATGCATCCAACAGTACCATGGCAGTCACTCTGAGATGAAGCAGGGGAGAGATATCTGGAGTTGTTCTTTGTGTTCCCTTGACAGACGTAGGTATTATTTTGGTAGCATCTCATACCTGGCGGGTTAGGATAGGAAATTAGTCAACAATCAACCTATGTTAGTGGTAGAGGTGTTCTAGCCTCCACCTAGTTGTGGGGACAGGTTCTTTTGTTTGGAAAAAAACAGACCGAGTAGTGGGGACATTTTCGTGTCCCCATAGCACGTTGGGTCTCCAGTAAAGGATCAAGGTAGAATTGGGTTAGGGTATAATAAAAGAAAATGGAAAAGACAAATTAGGGTGATGTTGAACGTTTTAGAATTTTAGAATGTTCTGAGTTTGAGTTTAGAGAGATTTCCCTTAGCACACAAACCCTAGGGATTGTCCCCATAACGCAATGTATGAAAAGAACTTCGGTGCATTTTTGGATACACTGCTAAAAATGGTATTCTTAAAACAAGAACAAATCGTTTTTCAAGAACATTTTCTTGCCTAACTTTAATGAGACAAGAAAATATTTCTTGAAACAAGAATTATTTTTTTATATCAAGAAATGTAAACAACAAATCTAAATTTTGGCAGTGTAGTACGGAAAGTCGGAAACCGTATCCCGAAATAACAAAAAATATGGGTATGTTGGACCCGTAAAAAAAAAACCCTTAAAATTCAAATCTTGGAAGTTGCTACTTAGTTGTTTGTTACAGTATTTAACCAGTACTATCGCCGGAGGACGTTTGGGTATATACACGCACAGTTTCCCCAGATTCAAAACGGATGACGCATAAACACGTCACGAGCAAGGCCGGAAATGTCTCTCAGCAGCGAGCAAGGCCGGAAATGCGTGGGTGTGCTTCCCGGTACTATCGGCCTGAACCCGGCCGGGGCGGATCGAGTTTCGTTAAAAATAATCTCGCGCCTCGGCTCGGTGATGTTAAAATAATCCCGGCGCGAACTGGTTAAAAGACCGAACAGTACCGACAAACTATAGGTATGGATGGAATCCAGTCTTGAGTGAGTTGGTGCAGTTTGGAGTATTTCAAAAATTGTGCTTGTTCCGAGTGAAGTCACCGAAAAAAAGAGGCATTAATGTAGGTACAAAAGGTATAGCTTTAGCAAGAGTTAACTGTAGCTAACTGTAAATTACAGTGTACTTATTAAACAGAAGACCACCGTTACTCACCAGAAGGAATGAGAACAGGGTAAGCCTGGCCCACGACCTGCACGCCAATGTAGACAACAAAGATGAGAACTAGGGACCCTACCGCCTTCCAAGCAGGCACAGTGGGTATGTTGACACCCGTGCCATCCGTCTCTGAATTCCTCTTGCAGCACGACTGCCCCATGGCTGCCGGGCACCAGGAATATGGATTGGCACTCACCGGCTGATATCGGACAAAAGAGATTTGTACAAAAACAAAATATGTTCAGGTTGGTGATGACCGAGGGTAATCCGGCAAAATACTTGTGGCTGCACGAGCGCACGAGCAAGGGGGGTAGAGGTTCCAAAACTTGGCAAACAGTCTGTATGTGTAAATATGGTGGCCCTGGAGGAACACGCATATTGTGAATAGTGACGTCAATATTCACGACAAATTTCACGACTTTCCCCGAAGTCACGAAATTTGACGTCAAAATTGACGTCGATATTCGCGTCAAATTTTAAGACTTTTCTCGAAAGTCACGAATATTGACGTCAATATTTGCGACTTTGTGGGCAAGTCGTGAATATTAATTGTCGCGAATTTTGACGTCAATATTCGCGACTTTTGAGAAAAGTCGTGAAATTTGACACGAATATCGACGTCAAATTTGACGTCAATATTCGCGACTTTAGGGAAAGTCGTGAAATTTGTCGCGAATATTGACGTTAATATTCACTATATGCGTAGTCCTTTTAGGGCCACCATATGTATAACATTACACGGCCTATATCAAAACTCTGCGTGTTGCACACTGTTCTGACTTCCCCTATTGCGCAATATGCAGTGCTGCACAATCCATTAGAAATTAAAAAGCTGCTCATTTGCGCCCCATGTTGGTCGTCACAATTTGCAAATTTGTATCGATGCTTGCGTGTGGTACATTGTGGTTTTGCGCACAGTGCCGTCAATGTTTCATCTTTACTGCGCTTCAAATTTGCTTTAAAATGTCCGACCTATAGAATTATACCAACCCTATTAATAATTGTTTAAAGGCATGTAAACGGAAGCAGAACTTTTTTTTTTTGGGGGGGGGGGGGAATTACATAACAGCCTGCATGCAAAGTGATGGAATTCAAATATTAAATATTCTCCTCCCCCCCCAAAAAAAACCAAAACACCAAACAAACAAACAAACAAAATCAGAATTCCGGCTTTTGCCAGAAAAAATGACACCCCTGACTTACTATTATTAGATCATCAGATGGATTGTTCCTGACGGCAGCTCAGCTTCACAAACTGAATTTTGAGTGATCATTGTCAAGTGAGATCGGGGATTTTAACCTGAAAAAAACCACAAAGACGGTCGAAGGAGATTTCAATGAGCAAATTTTGAAATTTACCATAAAAGAAATCCTACCACTATTATATTCAGTGTCCCAATCCAATGAATTCCTCTCGGTTAGGACTAAATTAGTTTTCAAAAATAAAGTAGTCCTTATAGCCTAATACCAGGCCTAATACCTGCTAAGCACAAAAATTTGCTTAGCATGGAAATTTGTCCTTGGTAAAAACAAGGTTACAGACCAAATTTTCACGTGATCTTTATTATTTTTGATTGATAATCAGCTGTTTTTTTGCTTAGCATGAAAAACACGTAGAATTTTGGCTGATAACTTGTTTTTAATGAGCAAGACTTTTTTGTGCTAAGCAAATTTGTGTGCTTAGCAGCTCCGTAAAATTGGCCCCAGTACTAAATCGCCTCAATGGACCCTGGTCCGAGCATGGTCCGAGTAACTGGGACCCTACTTATTGCTTTTTTAACATCTGGACATGATCTGGCTAAAGTAGGCCTACTATGAAAGATATAGCCAGATCATGTCCACCAGATGTTAAAAAAGCGATACCGGTAAGTAAAGGTCCTAGTTACTCGGACTAAATGGACCCCTCCTTAAATTTGGTATCCTGAACAATATTTATAGATCATCCAATGTCATCTATTATTGCGCCTAATAATAATAGTTTAGAATCAAATATGAGATGGTTGGAGCATGGAGGTAGGACCTCCATGGTTGGAGTGACCATGGCATACCCCCATGGTTTGACAGATAGCTACTTGTACGAGTTGAATACTTATTGAATAAGTACCGAGGGTTTCGATCCAACTCGGACCCAAACCAACTCGGACCCATGCCAACTCGGACCCAAAACCAACTCGGACCCACTACCAACTCGGACCCAAAACCAACTCGGACCCACTACCAACTCGGACCCACTACCAACTCGGACCCAACCACTACCAACTCGGACCCATTATTCCATTTGACAATGTTTAGCAAATTATTTATGTACCGAGCTTCATTTGTTCATTAAAAAGATATTTTACACATTTGGAATTATTGTACCGAAAGGTGAATGCTTGTACTTAACAATTAACCCTTTAAATGTTTTTTTGTTTAGCCTTTTAACTTTTTTCACATTACGCTTTCATTTTGTTTTCTTCTGTCGTTTACTTGCCTTCTTTAATTTTTGTTTGCCTCCGTATATAAGCATTTTGTCTTGTACTCTGTAGATAGCACTTTAAGTTTCTTAGTAATATTTTTAGGTATTTTATTGCCCAGATTTAGATCTATTGTGGGGCACAATTGTAGTTATTTTACATAATGTGCACTAATGCATTAAAAGAAAATATTAATATAAAATAATTCCATCGGTCACATCATTTTTTTCTCAATATAACAACAATTTTGTGCATGATAATCCAAACTATATACATAATGAAAACAAAACTATAGCATGTATATTTTAATAGTAAAATAAAATCATAATTATGAACACTGAGATAAAAACACTTTATTATCCAACAACATTTTCTCTTAAATTAATTAAATAGACAAATCAAATTCAAAACTTATGATAAAAACATGTATTGTAAAAAACTAAAATTGTAAATAATTACGTAAACTCAATCAGCACGTACCTACGAACAATTAGTAATTAAAACTTATTGCAGAATAATGTACTAGTTGTCTAGTACACGAGCCAAAAGTAGGGGGGCACCCCCTTTTTTTTAAGGGCAGGGGCATTGTTGGGTCCGAGTTGGTATTGGTTGGGTCCGAGTTAGTAGTGGGTCCGAGTTGGTTTTGGGTCCGAGTTGGCTTGGGTCCAAGTTGGTTTGGGTCCAAGTTGGTTTGGGTCCACGTTGGTTTGGGTCCGAGTTGACCTGACACCGTACTGAGTAACCATCATGCATGCACAAACTGTACACAATTACTTCCAATACTGCTGCACGGTTAGCCCAGGTTGGACTCCTCCGTTGTGTACAACGCGACGGAGTCCAGGGTATCAATGTTTCCTGCCATAGCGAAAAATTTTACAACATTTTTTCATATTTTTACCCGATGAGGGAAGTCAAAATCTCGCTTATGTATTCCTTGTGTCTGGAACTAAAGATCGTCATGGGTTATTAAAAGTTAATGTGTCTTTAGGCAACTTATTTACGGAAAATAAATTTCAAATCCACGCTTTTGGAAGTAAACATCATGTACGAACTCGCTACAATCCCTACATGCGTGCGCGGGTACCCGGCAGCCGCGCCGGCCTACAACTGATAGGACATGGTGCCGCCAATATTTACAGACTGACTGCGGTCACTTATTTACGGCTTTAATAAACCAATTAATTACAGAAGATGACATGTTCATCTTGTCTAGTTTCTCTGGTAAGATTTCATGATTAACACAATCAAATACTTTACTGAGATCTAAAAACACACTGCCTGTAACTTCTATATTCTCCATGGCCTCAACACACATGTTTGTTAAGTCGTGAATGGTGCTTTCAGTTGAGTGCAGGAGTCTAAATCCTGACTGGCAACTAGGAATCAGATTGTTTTCATCAAGGTAGCTATATACCGATGTGTGCACCTATCTTTCAAAACTCTTAGAGATAATTGGCAGTATAGAAATAGGCCGATAGTTACCTGTACTACATTTATTTCCTGCATGTTTCAAATTTGTAGGGTATCGCTCACATCTTATGGTTAAAAATCCAAGTTAAAGATTTAATGATATATGCCTAAGATAAGGTGAAGCAATTCTGATCATTTTAACACTAATGCCATCCAGAGCTGTTGCTTTCCCAACCGACATAGATTATATTTGCTTTTAAACAAACTCTTAGGTAACATTAGGTACTACGCATTCTTCATTAAGAGGCGGCAGTATTGTCATCTTGTCTAACTTTAACTTTGTATTCCCTAACTTTAACGTATTACATATTTACACCCATTCGTGTTTGAGAGGGTACAGGCAATTGCAATGAACTTCATGACTGTTTTGTGATATTTCGTATGCGGTGGGTTTTGTTCCTGCGTTTGGTAAAGTACATGTACACTTTGACGTTTTAATTATGATTAAACGTGTAATTAGCACTAATTACAGACCTTCTTAATTAGACTTTGCACTATATATCCTGTTCTTAAGCTTGTGATTAGTGATCGGTCTATAATAACCTGTTTGTATACACATGAATGCAAGTTGCACTCAACGTTATAATTATTGGTGTTTAATGACGTATGGTGACCTTTGACCCTTTCTTAATTAGGGATGGCACCACTTAAAACTTTCTTAAGTGGTGGATTTTGCTCCAGCAAGGTGTCAGCTACACATTGACACTTGTTTTATCCTTGCACTCAAAATTATGAATAAACGTGTAATTAGCACTAATTAAAGACCTTCTTAAGTGTACTTAGCACCAATTATATTGTTCTTAAGTATACAAATCCTATTCAGTACACGATAAACGTTCGACTCATGAAGAAATTATGTTTGCACTCAAGATTATGATTAAATCAAATTTTAGGGGGTCTGTCAGGGGCTCCCCCCACCCAACGCACCACTCGCCAAACTTAAGAAAACCCATTTTGCAGTTGTCCCAGTCACCCCAACATATCCCACGCTTCAAACCTTTTGCACTCAAAATTATGATTAAACCTGGCTGGGCTCCCGGACTATTTGCGTGTACGTGTACATAATGTACATGTACATGTATATCAAAGATCGTAGAGCGCCGTAGAGAGCCGCACAACGCGGCGCGCATCTTTGATAAACTTCTACTAGCTTGAAAAATTCCAGCTCTATGTCTAAATTAAAAGCTCATAACATTTTGATTTGCCATTTAGAGCTGGAAATATATACACGACTTGGTCAGCGAGACTTGATTTACCTCTCCTTAGGCTTATGTCCCAAACTACGAAAAACGCCACCGCAAGATGCCCAGATTGACTCCGGCCGCAGCCTTCATATTCATAACATTACACACGGGTTTATATTGTAGCCGTTAATTTTGCAGCCAATTCCCGTACTGCCATCCAGTGTGTAAATTCGACAAGTCGAAGCCATGGTGGAGTTTTTAGAAGACACGGCCTCGGTTTTCCTGTTAGTGTTACATTATGGGCGCGCGCGCTATGCGCGATGGACAGGAACCATAATTGGATCGTTTCAGCGCGTAGCAGTTTATTTTTTTCTCGCCTTCCACCGCTGTAGCCCGGGTTCGAATCCAGCTGGGGCCAATAATGTAGATGTGGAATCTAGGTTTTCTTCTAGATTCCGTGGTTTTTTTTCTAGAGTTTTCCCTCCCACTTTAAAACTGCCTTCTTCATATCTGCGCGCAGGTTTACTGCGCAGGTTTACTGCGCAGGTTTACTGCGCAGGTCTACTGCGCAGGTCTACTGCGCAGGTCTACTGCGCAGGTCTACTGCGCAGGTCTACTGCGCAGGTCTACTGCGCAGGTCTACTGCGCAGGTCTACTGCGCAGGTCTACTGCGCAGGTCTACTGCGCAGGTCTACTGCGCAGGTCTACTGCGCAGGTCTACTGCGCAGGTCTACTGCGCAGGTCTACTGCGCAGGTCTACTGCGCAGGTCTACTGCGCAGGTCTACTGCGCAGGTCTACTGCGCAGGTCTACTTTTAAAAATCGCGCAAAAAAATATCAGAAACGCAACCCGACGCCGGTTGAAAACGAACGCCATTTTTATTGCAAATTCTCTCGATCGGCATCCATGATTGTAAAACCTTGGACAGGTCGGTTTCCTTCTTATTCCTCCATGGTTAACGATATTTACTATAAAATACAACCCCCAAATCCACCCATTGGTACCGTATATGTATACAGCTGGAATTTTCAAGCTAGATCATCACAGATCGTATAGAGCGCCGCAAGGCGCGCCGCGCAGTGCGGCTCTCTATGGTTTCTGACGTTTACAATTATGGGCTGCACTGTTGCACAGCGCAGTACAAAATGGCCAACACTAAACAATCTAACAACAGTAAGCAGCTGTCCAGCGAAACTGCCAATGAGTTTGCGGCATGGGTTAGAAACGGGTCCTTTTTGACGCCATGATCTCGCTGGGAGGAGAACATAATCAGCCAGGAGATTGCAGATGTTGGCAACTTCAAAGAAAGGTATAAAGTTAAGTGATGAGGCAATTTTTGAAGAATTTGTACATGTACACTGTACATGTCTACTTTAATAGTGGTTGTATACAAAGTATAAAAAAATAAAAAATCTGCATATATTGTTTGATACTGATTATAGATACAATTTAAGACATTGAAGTACTGGTACTAATGTGATACTCCACTGTTTTTTTGCTCCAGGAGTTCCAACCAGTCAGTATCTTAAATTTGATGATTTGATGGAGTTGACGCAAGGGCCGTGGTTTCTCAAAGTTAGTTCAGGAGTTCATTCCCTCTATGCCTCAGATACAGAAGCAACTGAGTAAGTACATGTACACACCCGCGTGCAATAGCACTGTAGAGAGAACGATTCAAGGACATTTGAATGTCATTGCTCATTGCTGCTGTGTACTTGTACTACATAACCCCCGAGGCCGAGGACAGGAGCACAATAGACGAACAAGAGATTATTTCAGTCTTTCGTTGAATTTTGTCCTCTGTCGTTAAAGTGTATGATAAGGGAAACACAATACTGGGATCCTCGGTCGTTACGTAAAACATGACTGTATGCACTTGAGTATAATTGCAAACAAACCTGGGTCATACAGGCAATATGAAAACTACCAAAGTCAATTGTACCAATATAAATGAACCCAGTTTACAGAACTGTTGAACCCGGCCGATGTTACAATAGATTACGATCGAGTATCTGGCTCTATTTTGGCACTGAGAGTGGGAAGGTTGACCTAAGATATTCAACTCGTTTTCCCAGTGCACAAGATACTATGCCACTTTGTCATAACCTTGTTTGTTGGTGGTGCTATTCGATGGCCTGGCTTACACACAGACAACAGTTTACTGTGCACAGCCAGTCTGCTACTCTGCTTGCAAACATTTTTCAGCCTTTATGAACATCTTAAGTTTGTCTTTTTTTATCCAGATGATGGAATCAAAGTTCTGGATGCTGGCTGCTGTGTCATTTTTCTAGCTTCGACTTAATTCTGTGAGAAGGCAATCCTCTCGGCAAGGGAAATGGCAACCAAGACGGGCCTCGGCAATTTGGAGTTTCTCACAAGCGACATTACCAACCTGCCCAGGGACTGGACCGGCAAGTTCGACTACGTATTCATGTTTTGTCATCCACGACTTGACCTGCCGTGACAAAGCAATCTGCGAAATGCACAAGGGGAACCATGTCGATCGTCGAGGTCAACAGCCACTCCAAGCTCCAAGACAACTTGTCATTTTTAATGCGATGTATTTTTAATGAGTTTATTTCCCATGTAATTCTGATTCGAATTGTAATGTTAATGTATTTGGGGTTTTCATGCCCAGTTGCATCCTTGTACAGCGCATTTCAATATACATGTATTTATATAAAATTTGCGCTTAACAAAATATTATTATTATTAATAAAAATGTAGGCAAGATAAAAAATTGTTCCGAATCGACATTTCACTAAAGATTCGTAGAAACGAATCCACACTTGTTGTCCAAAGCATTGATTCGTAAATACGAATCCACACTTTTAACAATAGAGTGACGTCATAGCAATGGTTTAAGCATGGAGAAATAAGACACATTTCTCCATGGTTTAAGCATGGAGGTAGGAATTATGCATCACTACACCGAATGAGGAATAACAAGATTTGTGGTCTAAAATCAAATATTAAAGTTCAGTTTGTATGCAGAATGGCACTCAGGTTCCTAAATTTTAAACTTGTATTGGAATATGTTGGCGTATTTTTCTCTCCCCCCTTCCAAAAAAAACAAAAAAAACACCAAAAACAAATAGTACTTGAATCATCAAAATTAATATTCTTCACCTCATCACAGTACAGACAACCAATGTTTAATACCCTCGGTCGCATAGCCTTGAATACAAGTCTGCGCTGTATGCTAGCGATGGGTCCTACCATGGATGAATAAGAAGGATCCTCCATGGTCCTACCATGGAGGAATTCCTCCATGTGGTCCTACTACATGTATTCACCGACAACACATCCAAAACGCATTCTATATTGACAGCACTGTAATACAGACGATACAAAATATAGTGTCATTGCGCTTACATTTCTTTTGTAAAAATGATGTTTTTTTCACGCGAAAAAATATCTCTTAGTCTAACCAGCATCCGGTTGCCCCATGATTTCACCCCCAAGGGTGCATGTGACTAAATCAGTGAAAATCACTGCGCGCGAGCTCATTAATATTTTGTGATCCGTCCGGTAATTTTGAATAAGAGGTACCTGGGGCCTATACATTATAAATTCTCTTCGGTAAGCATTTAGAAAGAGAATTACTATCTCATCGTAAGTGTGAGTTGAAGCTGAAAAGGTGCAGCTGTTATGCAAAGTGGTGTGCAGTGAAGCAAGTGGCAGGGTATGGTTATAAGGCGTAGGAATGCGGTTGTGTGGCATTCGCAGTCACCACGCGTCACGCCACACATTTTACCGTTGTTTACCACACCCTTGCATTCACCTCGCCGTCGTACGTGCACATTTCCCTCATGGATATCAATGCAGCTGAACCAACGTTTTCTGAGAAAGTTCCCGGGCCAGTTAACATCGATATCGGTCAGCTCTCTGCAATACTGGACTCGAAGCTTGATAAATTCAAGCGAGAACTGACTGAAGAGTCTTCGACACAGCTGCATTCAGCAGTAAAACGAGCTAGGCTTACCCCCGCGACATTCAAGAAGGAAGGTTGTAAGCATCAGTACACGCACAACGAATTACTCAAGGAGAAAGTAGAAGACGCTATCTCTACCATCGACGCAGGCAAAGTGCAGAAAGCAAAAGACTTTCTTCAAGAAGGTATCTCACTTATCGACAAGCGCCAGAAAATAATCAAAATAGCAGATACACATGGCTGGGATACTGTTCAAGCTTATGCTAGCGACGATCTTGCTAGTGATAGCGAAGACGACAAGCGACTATTCAGAGCAGTTCGTCGGGCGGAATTCAAGAGGCGCGAAAAAGACAAACAACGCCGAAGAAACCCAAGGGGCCGTGCCAATTTTCGTCCCTCAAGCTTCGGAACTAGAAGTCCTTTACAAACACCAGGAGTTATCGCCAAGCCCCGTCAATATCAAGCAGCTGTATCGTCCCGAGTCAACCAAACATGCTGGGCTTGCGGACAGACCGGGCATTTTCAGTACCAGTGTCCACAGAAAGCAGGAGGATCACAGCAATGATTGCTTAAAGTTAAGTGAAGAATATTGTAAAGATTACGAAATCAAAGCTTTCCAACTTAACTCGGAGTTCGTTGGCGTTGTTGGCCGCTTGAATCATTGTAAACAATACTGGTTTGATACATTTGACCTGCCATTATTCGTTAAAAGTATCCTTGAGCACGGTTACATAATTCCTTTTCAAAGTTTTCCACCAAAAGCTTTTCTAAAGAACAATAAGTCAAGTTTGACCCACCCTGATTTTGTTATTGAAACCATTTCAAAATTATTAAGTACAGGAAGTATCACATAACAAGATTCTCCTCCCCATGTAGTTAATCCTCTTACCGTTTCCGAAGGTAAAAAACTTAGGCTCGTCCTAGATTTACGTCACGTAAACCAGTATACTTACGTTCCCAAATTCAGTTATACGAGGGCCTTCCCGTTTTGACAGACATGTTTTCCAAGCAATTTTATTTCTTTACCTTTGACCTCGAATCTGGTTACCATCATATAGATATTTTCGCCCCCCATCAAAAGTTTCTCGGTTTCAGTTGGGCCTTTGGAAAACAAATTCGTTACTTTACCTTTAACGTGCTTCCTTTTGGTTTGAACACAGCGAGTCATTGCTTCACTAAAATGTTGAGACCCTTGGTCAAGAGATGGCGTTCTATGGGCCATTCCGCTATCATATATATCGATGATGGCATTTCAGGCCATGCCGACAAGATTTCAGCCTTAGCGGCAAGTCAGATAGTACAGAAAGACCTAGCGCTTTCCGGTTGGAAAGTATCGATTTCAAAAAGCGATTTTGAACCTAAACAATCAGGAGAATGGTTGGGAATGGTTATTGATACTGTTGCCATGACTTTTAGACTTCCAGACAAAAAGTTGTCCAAAATTCACAGTGTCATTCATGAAAGTGTACACAGAATTTCGAATCGTATCCCGGTACGCGAAGTCGCGCGAATAGCAGGTTTGATCACATCTGCCTCACCGGCTTTAGGCCAACTGACCAGATTATTTACACGACACTTGTACAGAGCCATAGAATCACGCGAAACTTGGTCAAGCAAAATTCTACTTTCTCCTGGTTGCATTTCGGAATTGGAGTTTTGGGACAAAAACTTAGCCGACATAAACGGGCAGCCGATGAAACCGGTTTTTCGCGCAACTTCCGCAGTCTATTCAGACGCAAGCGAGTCTGGGTTTGGTGGTTTTTCAGTTCATCTTGCTGATTCAATATGCACAGGCTTGTGGTCGGACAGTGAGCGAAAAGAAAGTTCAACAAAACGCGAACTTAAGGCCATTTTGTTCGTTTTGCGATCAATAGGTCCAAAATTATCCGGACAAAAGCTGAAATGGTTCTCTGATAGCCAGAATGCTTGCCGCATTATTTCTGTCGGGAGCAAAACCTAGATTTGCACAATTTAAGTATAGACCTGTTCGACAGTTGTTCAGAATTTAACGTCACTATTGAGCCCGAATGGCTCCCTCGCGAGCAAAACAAACGTGCAGACGAATTGAGCAGAATTAATGATCCAGATGATTGGTCACTAAATCCGGGTATTTTCACTCTTTTAGACAAGAAATTTGGTCCCCATGCAATTGATAGGTTTGCGTCTTATTACAACACTCAATTATCCAGATTCAATTCCAGATATTGGAATCCCGGCAGTGAAGCCGCCGATTGTTTTAGCCAGGATTGGTCTCTTGATAACAATTGGGTTTGCCCTCCTGTCGCTATTGTACTGAAGGCGGTAAACCACATGATGCATTGTAAAGCAGTAGGAACAGTGATTGTTCCAGAATGGCCGTCCGCGTCCTTTTGGCCAGTACTTTCACCTAAAATATTAATGTGGGTCCGCAAAGAAATTTCTTGTTGACTATATGTTCTTGCCGAACAATTTAGATTTGTGTATAGCGGGTAGAGGTCAGTGTATGACATACAAGCCAGGTAAACGGCTTTTCCAGAGTCCTTTAAGTTTCAGATTGTTAGCCATGAGATATGACTTTAGAGGCATGAGTTCCTAGTGTGATCTGAATCACTCCCATTGAGTCCATGAGAGACGCATATAACCCACGAGTGGCGATTTTGACCAACTGTATTTTTACAGTACGGAGGCATTACGAAAGTGTTTAAAAATAACAAACTGTATACATACACACTGTTACGAGTCGTGTTTATATCAATACTCGTTGCCTACGAGAGGCTGGGTAGCACATAAACCACATCTGTTTGCTTTCGTTGCATAACACGGCATTTATACTTTGCTCGTCTAGCCTTATCAATTATTATTTTATTTCCCAAGGTAACAATACTCGTATGTTTTTCAGATGTACTAAAGAAAGGAGTTTGGGGAGAGTTGGCTTTGGACACCAAAATAGCAAACAACGGCTATTTACACGGTTTGGCTTCATCTCTACAAACCACAGCACTCTCATCAAAGGCCGGTTCTACGACGGAGAAATACCTCGGCGGCTGGAGGCGTTGGAAAGCATTCGCCCTTGACTACCACCTGCAAGTATTCCCCGTTAAGCGTTCGTATTTGGCATTATACATTCAGCATTTGTCAAATTCGGCCGCTTCAATCGCTCCCAATGAGACGGCAATCTACGGTATCCGATGGGTCCATACTTTGGCCGGCAGCGTATCTCCCACCGAAGATGAGTTTGTAAAGACAGTCTTCGAGGGTACAAGGCGTTCACTCGCCAAACCAAAGTCTCCAAAGGAACCCATTTCCGCAGAGATTCTTGCAAAGCTGGTTGCAGACAAAGGAGGTCAGCACGCGTCTTTGGCTGACATACGTCTGCTTTTCATCTGCTTAGTTTCCTTCGCTGGTTTACTCAGATGCAACGAGTTAATCGCCTTGAAAGTTCGCGACTTCTCATTTTTTCCAGACCACATGACAGTGCATTTGGCAAAAAGAAAGAACGACCAGTTTCGGCAAGGGCACACAGTCTATATCTCCAGATCGGGTAAACACACTTGTCCAGTAGCCGTCACAGAACGTTTTATGACAATGCTGGACAATTCCAAGTCGCCGTCCTATCCATTGGTCTGTGGGCTTCGGCGAAGTAAGCACGGATATAAACCTACAAACAAACCACTCTCCTATACCACCGTCAGGCAGCTCATCCTCAAGGGTCTTGAGCCGTACGTCGATGACGTCACTACCTTGGGTACACACAGCTTGAGAGCAGGCGGAGCTTCCGAAGCTGCCTCGGATACGTCTATTAACGAAAGATGTATTGTACGCCAAGGAGGTTGGAAATCTGCAGCCTCCAAAGACATGTACATAAAGGACTCTATGCCGAACAAACTTTCGGTTACCAGAGCCATGAAGTTATAGGCCTAAGTTCATTTACTGTTGCAAAATTGCAAAATCATAAGCGTTCATTGTCTAACTTTGTCCTCGCGCTACATAACGAACCGTTTCAAGAGCGCGGTGGCTGTATATCACCCAAAGATTAAAACAGTTTAAGAGCAAAACATGTATAATTTGGGTTTTTATTTGTGGCAGGTTTGTCGGGGCCGAGATGAGATTTATAAATTCTCTTCGGTAAGCATTTAGGAAGAGAATTACTATCTCATCGTAAGTGTGAGTTGAAGCTGAAAAGGTGCAGCTGTTATGCAAAGTGGTGTGCAGTGAAGCAAGTGGCAGGGTATGGTTATAAGGCGTAGGAATGCGGTTGTGTGGCATTCGCAGTCACCACGCGTCACGCCACACATTTTACCGTTTAATTATAAGTTTATATTATGGTGAAACCTTTGTTTTATATATTTAATTAATCAAGACATGTTGCCTTGCGGCAGACCCTGGAGTTTGATAATTGAAGTAATGCTCGATCGCCTTCGGGGGTCAGATAGGAATTTTACCAGAGTTTTTTGTCCCAACGTTACGATAACAGGTTTTTACCTCTGGTTTTTCGCCTATCTCAGGGTCTCGTTAATAATCACCGTTTTTATTTGAGGCGGTCTATAGAAGTACTTGGCCATAACAGATAATATAATTTGCCTCTATCTCTGTTTTGTCATTAATATTGTATAACAAATATGTTTGTAGATACATAACGAACCGTTTCAAGAGCGCGGTGGCTGTATATCACCCAAAGATTAAAACAGTTTAAGAGCAAAACATGTATAATTTGGGTTTTTATTTGTGGCAGGTTTGTCGGGGCTGAGATGAGATTTGGACTGATTGTAGAAATATTTGTGGAAATCAAGAATTGGTGACCCGTGGCTTCCAACTCGGGGGATTCCGTTCACAAAAAAGACCAATACGTGGGTCTATTTGACATAGAGGCGGGGGGGGGGGCTACATTGATACCTGGGCCCAGAGCTGGGCCACCAGTTTAGGGGTGGTTTGTGTGGAGGGGGGTATAAAAAAAATTCATTCGGTCAACCCCCATAAATTTGAAAAGAAAATTGTTCTAGGAGTCTTAATCTTTGATTTCCAGTCAAAAAAATATAGCCACTCTACTCATGAGCGTCACCAGGCGGCGCTCTTTCTTTCAATTTGTGTTGATTACAATGAGCGCCGTATTTAGTGTAGTGGAACCACTGACCTCTACACCTGGACGGATCATTGTCCATATTCTGCTGCGCTAACACTTGAAGTCGGCGCGAACTGGAAGTGCAACATGGCGGAGCCGAGACGTCACTGCTGTGAGCCAATGAAATGTCCAGGTGTAGAGGTCAGTGGATTTACTCTGTACATTTTGTATTTATAAACATTACTTAATACGTATCGTACCAACACCTGGACATTTCATTGGCTCACAGAGTGACGTCGTGGGTCCGCCATGTTGCACTTCTCCGCATGCCGACTTCAAAATGAAACAATGATGATCTGTCCATGTATAGAGGTCAGTGACACCGCGCCGGTAAAAACGATGATCGCGCGCGCAGTCTTGTATGCTATACAGTACGGAAGCCCGTTAGGGCCAGGTACCTCTTTCTCTTTCACAGAGGTTCGTTTCTCTTTCACAGAGGTTCGTTTCTCTTTCACAGAGGTTCGTTTCTCTTTCGCCGTGGTGCGTTTCTCTTTCAGAACGTGTGTCTCTCTCTTTCAAGGGGCAAGTCCATTTTTCACAGGGGTGCATTTATCATGTATTGCGATTAAGTCGCGGCCGCGAGTTAGTATGTCGCGGCCGCGACTTATTATGTCGCGGCCGCGACTTATTATGTCGCGGCCGCGACTTATTATGTCGCGGCCGCGACTTAATTATGTCGCGGCCGCGACTTAATTATGTCGCGGCCGCGACTTATTATGTCGCGGCCGCAACATAATTAAGTCGCGGCCGCGAGTTAGTAAGTCGCGGCCGCGACATAATTAAGTCGCGGCCGCGAGTTAGTAAGTCGCGGCCGCGACATAATTAAGTCGCGGCCGCGAGTTGGGGAGTCGCGGCCGCGACATAATTAAGTCGCGGCCGCGAGTTAGTAAGTCGCGGCCGCGACATAATTAAGTCGCGGCCGCGAGTTAGTAAGTCGCGGCCGCGACATAATTAAGTCGCGGCCGCGAGTTAGTAAGTCGCGGCCGCGACATAATTCATTCGCGGCCGCGACATAATAAGTCGCGGCCGCGAGTTAGTAAGTCGCGGCCGCGACATACTAACTCGCGGCCGCGACTTAATCGCAATACATGATAAATGCACCCCTGTGAAAAATGGACTTGCCCCTTGAAAGAGAGAGACACACGTTCTGAAAGAGAAACGCACCACCGCGAAAGAGAAACGAACCTCTGTGAAAGAGAAACGAACCTCTGTGAAAGAGAAACGAACCTCTGTGAAAGAGAAACGAACCTCTGTGAAAGAGAAAGAGGTACCTGGCCCTAACGGGCTTCCGTAGTACGAGGTACCTGGCCCTAACGGGCTTCCGTAATACAGTGCAGTGTCAGCGCGTATTGTTTTCATCGGCGCGCTGAACTATAGTTTGACTTAACTCTGATCGAACACGGGTTAGTCGACGATGGTTAGACTTGTCTAGTCGACTACTCACGACCAGCCTACCGCGCGCGGTTGGTCGCATCGATGGTAACCAATAGCCGCTTTAATGGCACAGTACAGAGAGGACCAGTTTGGCTGTTATCAATAGTCTAGTTCGACTAGGAGTCGTTCGCACTTCAACTTCAGTGCGCATGCCCTAATGACGTCACGAACAAACTCCAGAAGAAAACAAACGGAATCTAGAAGAAAACCTTCACATCCATATTATTGGCCCCGGCTGAATTTGAACCCGGGTTACAGTGTGGAAGGCGAGGAATTAAGAATGAACCGTACTACGCCAGCGCAACCTGTACATGACCAGTCATTTCTCCATGTTGAAACGATCCCTTGTCTACATGCCATCGACTCGACTGTTGTAGCCGCGTCCTTTCGCTTTTGTTATTATTATCCATGGCAAGAAATGCCTGGTTTAAGTTTGTACGATGACTTCATTTCAACATTTAAAAAAAGGCTGTCATTGCTTGTTATTCTACCTATATTTATTCAAAGGAAAAATCTGCGATGGCCCCATAGCCAAACAATTTGTTCATGCCATACTCCGACTGTCACGGTGGCAAATTCCACGTTTGTATTCTCAAAAGCACAATCCCATCACCTATCTGCCGTTCACTAAATTGCTTCACTGTGCTTTACTGTACAAAAGTGGATGCAACGCATTCTATAATTTACTGTAAATGTTTATGTACATCTGCGCACCCCAAGTAGTCTGTAGGAGAAGTTTTGTCTTTTAAAAAAGTTTTCAGATTTCTCATTCGTTTCTTCCCTATCTTTTTTATTTCCTCTTTTTGTATTATATTTGTTTACCCAGAGTGACTTAGTTTTCCTGGACCTAAACCTGGACCGTTACAAGAACGTCCTGCTCTATTGGCAAACCCGCTGCCTTCCCCCAACGACAGCTGGCACCCTAAGCATTATGGGATTGCTGCAGGTGCGAGACGTTGCGTACTACCTGCAGTATCACAGTTTGCCAATACTGACTGCTCCCGTGACGCCAGTGCACTAAGTCGCACCACTGCAGTGGTGCGACTTATTTTAGCTCTAAAAGAAGTCTACAGCACAAATGCTTTAGATAGAAATAAACCCTCAAACTTAATGATTTGACCGTATTTCTTGATAGGGATTAAATAAAGGCCCTCTGCATGTCAGAGTTCAAATATAAGCTACACTGGTACAGTAAGCTCCATCTACAAGGTGGTTAAAGAAAAGGAGAAACCCACTTGTTGGGCATATTAAAAACAAATCCTGATAACTAAAGCAATTGCCAATGGTGTATCCTACCTTTACATCCACCCATTCCTGATAATTCAAGCAATTACCAATGAAATATCATATGAAATAACATTGGTTCTGACCCCCCAAGACATCCTTTGGAATATAATATTAAAAAAATATTGTATGGAACACAAATACCAAAACATTTTGTAAATTACAATAAAATAACCTTGTCTCTTGTTTTCTTTACCGAAAGTAGTATGTAGGAGTGGTTTGGTGTGTTTATTTCTTCATTTAAAGTGATGGATAATGGGAATTATTTAATTTTGGCTCGGCTGCTCAGAAAGGTTTGTGTATATTTGTTTAAATAATACGGACGAACAATTTGAGTCATTTTCACATTCGCACTCGCGGGGTGGTAATTATGACGCGACGCTATATTAATACAGAAATGCATCAAGCAAATAGGGAAAAAGTAATGCCATCGAGCCCCCTCATTCTTTATTAAAACGTCCAGATGAAAATCATTTTGGCCTATAAGTGAATATAACAATTCTGCCAACAAAGTCACGGTCAACAATAGTCGGGCAGATTGGTACACAATGTACATTTTTTGTTGTATACAATCGACTCTCGTAAATACGAGCTGAGGTACGGTGCTCCGGACTCGAATTCCTCGTCTTAAAAGCAAAATCTAACTGGAGTGACTGAAACTATGTACAAGATGATTTAGTTTAGCCTCAAATTTTACCTTTTTTATATACACCTCACCAAAAGTAAGTCCCCCTCTCAACAATTCGTCATAACACCGTCAGATGAAACATTTTACCAATCAAACTTAGTTAGAAATAACCCTTTGACTGTTTCCTAAGTGTTGTTTAAAAATAAAAGATGTCCATGACTTAATGGCTAAATGAGCTCAAATTAATGACAAAAACTGCCCTTCTCAAAAGTCACAAAAGTTGATCTGCCACCTGCTTCACAGGGGTCTGTAAAACTTGGCAATGGCCCTGTCTTGATCAGACAGTCTGGGCATAATAGGAGACCAGCCCGTGTAGGTCCCGTGACCAAATTCTGGGAACAAAGGTTTGAAAGTGTTTTTGTGTTCCCTGATGAATAGCGAACAATTTTGACTTGGGCTGCCCCCTTGAAAATGCCGGGTATTTCCGGGAGGGGTCAACAAAAGTCATACAGGGGTCAAAATTCAAATATATTCCAATATTCCAATCGTGTCGATATGATTTTAAAAGTTGTTTAGTTGAATTTGCCATGTCAGAAAACATATTGTTAGACAATAAAATCATTAGAATCGGATATCATTAACTGTGTTGGTGAATTTAACCACCAGTCAAAAGTGCGTTGACCTTTTGACGTTTTTGACCACAGCGCCCTCATTTAAGGTCGGAGGTATAGCAAAGTAGCAAACTATACATTTTTGGAGGAAATTACACACGGTTTATGGCAGCCGTTGCAGCAAATTGTAATAAGCAATTTCTGAAGACGGCTTCGACTGGACTTTGCCTGTTACACTAGTATAGTACATTTCTCCATGGTACATGTATAGCGCCACCGGCTAAGACAGGAATCGTTTCAGTTTCAAACTGTCAGGTTATCGTAGCGGTAAATTTCATTTGTTGCTATGGTGCTTCGTAAAGGACACCCACTTAAAAGTAAAAATAATCTGCCACGAACTAATCAAGGTAAATCGAGCTTAAAGAGCAACTATACAGGGGTTCAATTTTTCGTGATTATGTGTTTTTCTGGCATCAACTCGCCACCCAGATTTTCTCTGATCTAATCGCACAGTTAGTTAGCGAGTTAGGGAGCTGGTCTATTCGTGTCGTTATCAGTGGGCACGTGCACAATCGATCTGCGTTCGTCTTTGGCAAAGAGGTGCTAAAGTCTTGCTAGTAGTACTAGCTAGCGATAGCGCGCCCTCTCTCGGTAACCACCGGTCAGCTGCGAGGGTAAAATATTAGAGGAAAGTGTCCCTCCCCCCCCCCAAAAAAAAAAATTAAATAAAATGTCAAACCTTGTAATACAATACAGTATCAAAACCACTGCCTACCTTTTGCATCATCTTTAATTCGGCTAGGATGTTGCTAAATGGAAACTGAACCATTTGTTTTTGTCGCATATCGTCTATGATCAAGGCCCGTCAAACCCTTCTGAAGAACAAGTGTCATAGTTGCAGTGAAACTAGTAGTAATGCACCAAAAGGGAAGAACGTCAGCTCACAAGATTTGTCTTATTCAAGTAGAGATATATCTAAATAATTAAAGATCATCTCTAAATAGTTAGATATTTCTCAGTATAAATAAATGAGGATAATTTCAATTCATTTAGAGATATCTAAAGATAACTCTAAAATATCATCGCGTAAATGGGCTTGCCATAAACGAATCTTGTGAGCCGACCTCATTCCTAGTTTTGATGTATTATTAGTTTTGTTGCAACATCATCCCATCCCTCCAACTTTTGTAATACTTGTAGCTCCTTTGTCTTTTCACCCTCATGTTATGAAATAATCCATCTCATTACTCACGTTTGAAACAATAGTTTTATTGGAATATCAATACTACAATATATATATATTCCAGTTACTTGTTCACAACGCAGAGTAACTATTTAAAGGCTAAATAAACATTAAATTAGTTTCTCGTCGTCGTGCGCAGCCCTTTTACTGCTGTATCAAAAAACAACTTTTTTTTAAATATAAATTTTAAATTAAACATAGAAAAAAATGAGGAAAATATAAGTCATTTTTACATGGGCACTTTTCTCCCGATCGTAATGGGAGAACAGTGGAATATACCGAATGGGCTACCCAGTATAAATAATTTATTAATAAATAAATAAATAAATGAATAAATATAATCAATTTCCTTTTTATTCCTAACCATAAAATACCCTGTAATGATAAAACAATTTCTTTTCCAGCTGACAGGTCTCACTTGTCTGCGCCTATGAGCAAGTCTTCGGTTAGGAACTTTGGAATGGTCATGTGACGCCTCTCCACCGGTTCCCAGGACCGCTTCAGACTGCTACTGATGTCCTGTATCAAGGTCAACCGGTGCTCCGCCCCGTAGGTGGAGGTGTCTGAGAACGTCCCGTCAGAGTGGAAACTGTCGTGCGACGTTGGGGTTTCTTCGTCGTATTCCTCGCTGGCCCACATCTCGTCTTGATCGCCGTAGAGAAGATCGCGCTCTACTTCCAAGGTGCTCAGGTTGGGACCTCTGAGTGTGGCAATCGCAAGGACATTGCATTTGAGAAGCTTGCATCCTGAACAGATAATAATAATAATAATAATAATAATGGTGGGCTAATCATCTTTACTGGCAGTTGGCATGTAGACAGCCGCCATACAACCCTATATCTGACGATCACAGCTAGAGATCGATTGAATTTTGCTCACAATCAAGTTATCTCTGTTCAACAGAAACGAGACCATTTCTGCTGCAACTCGAGACCATTTCTGCTGCAACTCGAGATCAGCGCGATTCGGTCTCTAACTTCACAGGTACACATTTATACCCCTGGGTGGAGAGAAGCAATTGCAGTAAAGTGTCTTGCCCAAGTCCCAAGAACACAAGCACAATGTTCTCGTCAGAATTTGAACCCGTGTACCATTGGACCACAGCAAAATCCATAAAAGTATGCAGAAGTTATACATTACAAAAAAAAGTTCACCTGAAACTTTAACACACATACAGTCAACTGTATTGTTCAACTGTTTTAATCTGTTCACCTGATATAGCCCCGAGTGCAAGAAATTGAGATTTGGGAAGAACATTGCAAGAGACATTCAACTGAAACGCTTCACTGACTACTCCTGCTTCGCACCTAATTTGCTTAGCAGTTAGCACCTAATTTGCTTAGCACTTACGGTGTGACCATGTCCACAGAGGTATCAAAAATTCTGTCACTAGTGCGCGTCTATGTGCCCCGAGGGATTATGAGTGACCAAAAGAGGGGGCCGAGGAAAACAGGACCTCTTCTGGTCATTCACAGGGGGCATAGACGTACACTAGTGACTGAATTATGCCAGTCCATATAAGTTTTATAACGCATCTTTGTCAAATGACAGGAGTATCATTATAATCTGTGCCAGAGGCCACCATTTTTTCGTGACCGTGACCGTGTTTCAGCTAACCAGGATAAAGAACCAGCAAGAATAGGTTTTCAATGTGGATACTGATTACTGCCCGAGTGAAGGCAAGGCTTCTCATCTCGATTAACAAAAATGTAAAGATAAAAAAGTCGTAAAAAATGATACATTTCTGAACAATTTTGGTAAACTATTAACCAGTTCGCGCCGGAATTATTTTAACATCACCGAGCCGAGGCGCGGGATTATTTTTAGCAAAACTTGATCAGAGGCGGGTTCATACCGATGGTGCCGGGAAGCACACCCACGCATTTCCGGCCTTGCTCGTGACGTGTTTATGCGTCACCCTTTTTGAATCTGGAAAAAGAAATGCGTGTATCCTCCGGCGCGAACTGGTTGAACATCGGTTGTTAGTAACGTCCCGTACGCGATTCGTACTAATCAAGTAGATTCTAAAGAATATGTTCTTCAAAACTCATTACTCATACCTGTAATGACGAGATGTTTCAATTTCTTGCATTGCCAACACAGCATGACCAGCGGATCAACCTCTGAACTGTTGCCAAACAACAGCGTGGACTTGTCGGTATGAATCTCCAGGCAGCTCAGACTGTTACTGTAATTCTTGGCAATGCTATCAATAAGGTCCTCTTTCAGGAAGTAAGAGTGGCTGACAAAAAATCTCAGGGATGTTAGCGGTATGCTTGGTGTCAGATAGTGCAGGAGACTATCGCTCTCCTCGTGGCTGGAAATAAGCGCCGAGAGGGTGACTTGCAAGTCAGGCAAGCAACGACCCAGTTGTTTCCAGCTCGAATCGTCCAAGGACATGTAAGAGATGAGATTACTCCTGAATCCTGCCAACACGTTGAGCTGCTGCAGGGTGCCCGCGCAATTCCACTTGGGCAGACTTTTAAGGAGTTGCTCCGTCACCTCCGAGAAATTTAGGGTTAGAACAGACAGGGATGTGAATCTGGAGAAAAATGACGTCAAGGCGGCGGCCTCGCCAAACACCGTTTCGAAAGTTGGAATGTGGAGAACTTGTAGCTGCTTTCCAAACTGCTCAGACAGCTTCCCTAGAAAGGCTAACTTCAAGGAGCCGACGCTGTGCGCCAGTGCCAAGGTCTTAAGCTTGGAAGAGGCCAGTATTACATTCTTTAGACTTTCTATCATCCTGACAGGGTACAAACATATAAAACAACCATAGGTTATGCCAAAGAAACCATATCATACAAGAATTTTTGAAGAAATTTATAGGTCATGTCCAATGAATGTGGTGCAGGCCCTAATGTAGCGCACTTTGATTTTCGCGTCTAGTCCTTGCTAGATCAAATGTTTTATCTCAAATTTTACAGCGAGTGTAATTTTATCAAGCTCTAAACATTATTGTTTATAAATCATAAATAAAGTATACCTACAAACATGTTACAAAGTAAACTGAGAAATGAATGTTGGCATGTTTTTACGATTTTTTTTTAAGGTGCACATTGATGAACCTTAAACAAAATTGACCAACTAACTTTTATTTGTGATTGTGAGCAGAGGTTTTTGTCAACTTGTGATTTTCCAATGTTTATTCGAGTACGCCACGTTAGGGAACACTCGGCCAATTTTGTTTCCAATTTCCAGATGCCACTGTTTTCGGATCGAGGTTTGTGAAAAACAATCCCGTGCCTGGGGCTGGTTAATGTCAAAATAATCCCGGTGCGACTCAACTGGTTAAAATTACCCACGTGACGAAATCTCGACCAAAAGGAATGGGTAAACTGTTCAATTTATGATTGAATTTTGTAAATTTACTTGTTTTCAAACTCCTCCTCTGGCTGCGGTTTGCTGCAGGGCATGAGCAGCGGAAAGAAACTAAAGATGAGTTTCTCCAGTCCCTCGCTCTGATGAAGAGCTTGAAAGACCTCGGGTAGACCTTGGCACAGCTTCCGGTAATTTGGCAAATTCGAAGGAGGCGACACACTAGTGCTGTCCGATACATTCTCAGAGCTCGCAACTTTCGATCCCCATAATAGTTCTGGCACAGCAATCGTATGCGTACAAGTGACACAGACCTCCCGCACATACTTCCCGCATTTCTCGAGGATACGACGGGTAGGTTCGCAGCCGGTCTCAACGGTCAGCTCCAAATCGATCCGGCGCCAGAAGAACGGGTGGAAGTAACAGTCGCGCCAACTTTTGCAAGTAGTTGCTGCCTGGGCTCTGTCCTTGTGAGATAGATGGGAAAACACATTGACGACCGCTGTGTGGGGAAGCTGGCCCCAACGGCTTGGTTCCATTCTGTGCTGATGTATCTGAGAATTTTGAGGACAGAAAATGATGCAAATTGTACTTTAGTATTGGATGATTTGGAGTGCTTACCCTTGAAACCACCCCCACCACCTGGAGCCAATTCCATAAAAGCATTCTAAGCATAGTTGGTTGCTAATTTCCTTTCTATCTCTAGTTACTTGCTAAATATATTCCATAAAACCATTATACGCTTAGCACGGTTCCTAGTTGCTTGCTAAAATTATAATAGGTTTGGGGTATGTCTAAATCCTTAGCACCATTCTAAGACTAAGTCATTCTTTCATCTTTTGGGAATTTGTATTGACATCCTTATGCGCAGAGTCAAGGACAGATTTTCCTGAGTCGAGTAATTATAAGGCTTCTTTCCTCTTTTTTGATTTGAAACACTCTCTAATTAGCCATTTCTGAAACATGTGCTTAGGCCGATACAAATGTACATACCCTAAATAGGGTACAGAGGAATGCATTGACAATACAACCCACAGCATGACCTGATTTGAACTCTTTCCCTATTGTTAACTCAAACTGACCATGTACTTTGGCGATTATGCAAACCTGATCACACCGTACCATTCTAGCAAGCTGCAAGCAAGCAACTAGTATTAAGAATGTTTCATACTGTTATTAACCTATAGTATTATGGAATGCGATTTAGTTGATTGCTAGCAAGCAACGTACTACACTATAAAGTTAGAATGCTTTTATGGAATTGGGCCCTGCTTCCTTTAATAAAATAATAATAATTGATCGGCAGGTTTTGTCGCCTAGCTTTTCCCCTGCAGTTTCCATAGTGTAATTTACTATATTGGAACCATGGTTCCTCCATGATTGGAACCAAACCCATCCTGGCAAATTCAAACACCATCCTGGCAAATTCAAACACCATATGGCAAACTCAGACTATTTGAGTACAGACGTTTTAGTTCCGGATCGCAAAAAATATTCCGGCTGTTTTCAGCAAGTCTAATCTTCGAAATTCAAATGAAATAGGTTCAGTGTTTTACCTTGAGTGATGGAGAAACTACAGTTTTTGTTTCCATATTTATGCTCTTTTTATTTTGAAAATACGACGTCAAAAGTACCGACATCACTTTTCCTAGTTGCGGCGCGGATCGGTTTAATAAAGGTGGTGCGCGGTGGTCGCATATGCGCGGTGGTCGCATATGCGCGGTGGTCGCATATGCGCGGTGGTCGCATATGCGCGGTGGTCGCATATGCGCGGTGGTCGCATATGCGCGGTGGTCGCATATGCGCGGTGGTCGCATATGCGCGGTGGTCGCATATGCGCGGTGGTCGCATATGCGCGGTGGTCGCATATGCGCGGTGGTCGCATATGCGCGGTGGTCGCATATGCGCGGTGGTCGCATATGCGCGGTGGTCGCATATGCGCGGTGGTCGCATATGCGCGGTGGTCGCATATGCGCGGTGGTCGCATATGCGCGGTGGTCGCATATGCGCGGTGGTCGCATATGCGCGGTGGTCGCATATGCGCGGTGGTCGCATATGCGCGGTGGTCGCATATGCGCGGTGGTCGCATATGCGCGGTGGTCGCATATGCGCGGTGGTCGCATATGCGCGGTGGTCGCATATGCGCGGTGGTCGCATATGCGCGGTGGTCGCATATGCGCGGTGGTCGCATAATTTTATGCGCGGTGGTCGCTTCCCCCACCCCCCAAGAGCCACATTCGCACCCCATATATGTCGTCGCGTTCCGTTTCTAATGGTCATACTCCTTTGTATACAGTACACATGAACACGTTTGAACCACAAAAATTTACAGATTTTGTAAACATATGTGCATGACAGGGTCTTTAAAGTTGGTGTGTCCGTGGATTACCCCTCCGTCAAACGGAGCGAGTTAGTCGAGAGGCAATTTTTGTTATTTGTTTTGTATTACACGTACTACGACATCTTTGGGCCAATTCCGTTGAAATTCCGTTTCTAATGGTCACACTCGATCCTTCGTATACAATAAACATGAACACCTTTGAACCACAAATATCATCCAGATTTAACAACTGTGTGCACGACGGGGACTGTAGGATACACCATTGGTAATTGCTTGAATTATCATGAATGGGTGGATTTGGGGGGTTGTATTTTATATTAAATATCGTTTAACTGACCTGTCTGAAGTTTTACAATCATGGATGTTGAGAAAAGCAAGAAAAACGGCGTTCCTTTGTAACCGGCGTTAGGCAGTGGTTCTTGGTCTGTTTTCCGCGAATTTCCTGCGCAGTAGACCTGCGCAGTAGACCTGCGCAGTAGACCTGCGCAGTAGACCTGCGCAGTAGACCTGCGCAGTAGACCTGCGCAGTAGACCTGCGCAGTAGACCTGCGCAGTAGACCTGCGCAGTAGACCTGCGCAGTAGACCTGCGCAGTAGACCTGCGCAGTAGACCTGCGCAGTAGACCTGCGCAGTAGACCTGCGCAGTAGACCTGCGCAGTAGACCTGCGCAGTAGACCTGCGCAGTAGACCTGCGCAGTAGACCTGCGCAGTAGACCTGCGCAGTAGACCTGCGCAGTAGACCTGCGCAGTAGACCTGCGCAGTAGACCTGCGCAGTAGACCTGCGCAGTAGACCTGCGCAGTAGACCTGCGCAGTAGACCTGCGCAGTAGACCTGCGCAGTAGACCTGCGCAGTAGACCTGCTAATTTATCGTTTTTTCGTTTTCACGAAGAGGCATTCTATTACATGTAATTGATTAATTCTGCAAAACTAATCACCTATTTTTCTTAACGTTTGCTATATTGAAGAAGATTAAAATCTCTTCTTTCCCATGATACCCTCTTGTATATTTTATGGATATTTATGTTTCAAACTGCCAAACGAAAAAAGGACGAACTTTACAAGCGATTTTCTCGAAAGTTTGTTCAGACCGTGAAAGGCTCAATTCGCCTCTTCGTGGAAACGGTGACGAATATTACCGTGAATTACCCTTCTGGTCACTCACAGTCCCTCGGGGGAAAAAGACGACACGTGCTCTAGTGACCTCATTGCCGTTGAATAAAACCCTGAATAGAACCTTGCGGTGCGGCCGTGCTGTGCGATGAAACGAATAAATCAATGCACGTGATCAACGATCTACTAATCAGATGACAGGGATTTTGTCAGGTGTTGTATGAAACGGAAAGCCACAGTAGCCATAAAAATAGGCATGGCTTAAAATATACACCTAACTTTGACATATAGGCCGAATTCGGGCGGTCTGTTCTTGACACGCGAACTCTGTTCTTACGCTCCAACGGCGGGAACGGAGTGAACATTGCACTCGGAACAAGAACACACGCCACCTCCAGGGTTTTGCAAGAACAAGTTACGCGTGTCAAGAATAGACCGCCCGAACTCGTCCCAAACGTCCAAATCTGATACATTTTGAGAGAGTTGTGAGTAATTTCCCAAGAAAGGTCAAATTGACCATTATAGTCCAAGTTATCTAAGTCCAAGTTATCAATTGTATAGGCATTGGGACGTACAAAGTGCGTTGCACTTGCCTGGGAGCTGTGTGGATAAATTCTAAACTCTTGCTATCAACATGCTAAACAACTGTACACTAATGTACCGTGCGTGCGAGTACGCCTACTATATAAACGTTAACATTAATTATCAACATAATATAAATTAGTTCATCCACATTGCAACACTTATTTTATTGTTTATTGAAACAGAATCGATTATACTGCATCATTTGGTCCATATGGTGCCGGTGGTCAAATTGGACTCTCTTGAGAAACGTATAAACCTTACTCGATATTCTTAAAGCAATGGGATTGGATGACAAACAAACCTGAAAATGTGTGCACAAACCTATGGAGCCGATTACTAATTACAAATGTTACTGATAAGCTTTTCGCGCATTGATGCACTGGTAATTTAAAATATACTTATTGAAAAAAATCAAAATTTAAAGCTGATTAGAATCATGTTAGAATTGGCAAAGATCAGGAAAATTATTTTCAGAGAAGACCAGGCCGGGCTGCGTGCGTTGCCCTCACGTGAACGTTGTTAACGTTTGCCAACAACGCGAACAGTCACTACATGATTGGACGTGCACAAAATAGCGAACGTTGCCGAACGTATGCGCGACGCTAGAACGCAGCCCGTTTCATTGATCATAAATATTATTATGATGGTGCTAATATTGACCAACAGAATCAGACTCGGATATTCAAGCTCACGCCCCCAACACGTTTTCAACATACACCGACCAATCACAACTATTCCTGTTAAGTACGTTACGAACGTAGTGAGGGATACCATGGAATAATTAATATAATTTGAAATATGGGTTCATATTTTTATTTCTAAAGTTATTTACAAATTATATTTTTTAAATTGTATGTTTTTATATGTGAATCGATGACGACATAACTCTTTGAATAAAAACAAAAATGTTTCAAGGCTTGGCTGGTACCATACCCCCCTAGGTTTGTGCACAAACTTAAATGTTTATTTTGTCGTCCATTCCCATGCTTTGAGAATATCGATAAGAGCTTATTAAACTGTACAGGTCCTGACACTGGCTTGCATAGATTTCAAAGTGAACAAAACAATTGGCAATTAAGGCGGAGCTCGAACGTGCGACCTCCGGAAAACCGGACCGGCGCTCTACCATAATGAGCGGTCTCCCAAATTGTCAGTATCAAATTTGTTCAAGGGCGCTAGTCAGAAGTCACAAATACCAGAATACCGTACCGTGTGGCCAGGAATCACGCCCGATTCTACGATACAACCTGGAAAGCGACATTCCGGAATTCACTAAATGAGGATACGACTTTTTATCTTACAAATAAACCACAAGGAATATGTGTGATGTCCCTTCAGGGCAATAATAGTATTAATGTTTTGGATTTTGGTTTCTGGATTCCTGTCCGCCATATCCTTGTACGTCTGTATTATGTTATTACATGTGTTGATTTATTTTATTTGATGATGTATGCAGGGCCCCAATGAAAACCAGTTTCAAACTGTTTAGGCACACCCTGGGTAAAGAAATGCAATAAATAAAATAATATATTAGTATTGACAGTTTTAAAAGTTGAACCACGACGTTTTGAAAGTTGAACCACAACGTTTTGAAAGTTAAAGTACCGTCGTTTTGGAAGTTGTGAACCACGACGTTTTGAAAGTTGAACCACGGTTGTTTGTAAAAGTTGAACCAAGACGTTTTGAAAGTTGAACTACGATGTTTTGAAAGTTGAAGTACGAGGCCTATAGCTCCGTCATTCAAAAGTCAAAACTCGGAGTTGTGCAAGCCATTCACACTAAAGTCAGTTCGTTTATTTTTACTTCGTTTTAGTGTTCAACTGTCCTGGCGCATCGTACAGACCGTCTCGATTCGGGCGGCGAAGGCACTACGAGTTTCGAAATGTTCAAAACCGTAGTGACTGACGGTCGTTGCACGCGCCGCAACGATTTAAAGCAAAGACCCTAGAGCGCCGCGCAGCGGCGCTCTACGGCGCTCTACGATCTTTGATTTAAAGGTATAGTATACACCATTGGTAATTGCTTGAATTATCATGAATGGGTGGATTTGGGGTGTTGTATTTTATAGTAAATATCTTTTAACTGACCTGTTCGAAGTTTTGCAATCATAGATGCCGAAAAAAGCACGAAAAACAGCGTTTGTTTTCAACCGGGGTCGAGCAGTTATTCTTATGTTATCTTTGTTTTTTCGCGATCGCCGTCCGGCTGAATAATTACAGGATATCTAGCGCAATAATTTTGCTGGATGCCTAGAATCATTATTTACTTTCGAATGAGTAAGATAATTCCTAATAATTCGGTAGTAAATTATAGGAGCAAAATAATGCGCGCCAGCTAACCCGTTTTTGTTGTTTGTTTTTTACAAAATTGCTCCGAGTTCCCCACTATCGTGAAAATAATACCCCGAAATCAAGTTGTTTCTAAATTGAGTGCGGGTAAGCTGGCGTGGCCGCGGGAGGGCGGCGGTAGTAGTGATGTCCTATTTGTCGGCATGCGTGTTTCTGCAACAATTTACAAATTTCATATTGCCGTTGTATTGTTTGTAAATTATTACTAATAATAGAATTGGTGGAATATAAATAAAAACATTAACAATTTTGATGCATAAAAATGGAAAGAACGCCAATACATTTCCAGGATACAGGTCAACTCGTACACGAGTCAACTCGTACGCGACCAACTCGTAGGCAGGCGGTACAACTCGTACGCGAACCGACTTGTACGCTGACCAACTCGGATGCGGGTCAACTCGTACGAATGCCAACTCGTACGCGTGAGAGAATAGTTGGAAGCGATATCTTTTACTGCGGCTGGCTAGGCCCCGCTGAAAAGGACCGACAGTGTTTTAAAAAAGGGAGTAATGAAACTGATTTTATATGGGAAATGTGTAGCCCTAAAAAGAGCCGATTATTTTGCGTTCTCATGGATTAATGTCTGTTTTAGATTGCTTTATTGGTGAAATAAAGTATTAGTTTTTTTTAAACAAATATAATATTTTTCATTTTTTGATTTACATGTATTTATTTTTGTATTAATCTTTTAACTAAATTTTGTATTTGTTTCTGTTGGGGAAGAGATTTTATTCCATTTCAATTGACTGACAGATCATTGTTAAAAAAATTGTTAAAAAAATTGTTAAAACAAAAGAGTGAAGTGCAACTTGTACACCATCACCGTTGACGAAAATATATCAATACATGTATCATGCCAAAGGTTAATAAAACTTTCATAAAAAATCATAAACGTTGTACAAATTCGTAGTCTTCATGACAATTTCTTCAAAGTTGCGACAAAAGTTCTCCAAAGGTCACTCATCAGCTCATTGCAAATGTTGAAAATAATTATTTCTGCCCGCATACGTACGAGTTGGCCCGCGTACTCTTTGGACCGCTTACGAGCTGGTTGACGTACGAGTTGTCCCGCGTACGAGTTGGCCAACTGCGTACGAGTTGACCTGTTTCCCATTTATACACTGCCTTTTCCACGGGAATCACATGGGCAGAATGGCGGCCACTGATTGGTGAAAAACGACCCCCTGCGAATGACTAAATGACAACATTAGTAATACTCGTTGCTTTCCCAAATTTAGGTGGCCATCCAAGCTGTACATGTATCCAAAATGACGAGTCCACGGAAATTTGCCGAGAAAATAGCCCTACACAACCAAAAGCAGGCTGAAGAAACGGCTGCTTTTGATCAGATTATGAAAGAGGTCTCCAATGTATCAAGGGTAAGTGTGCTACTGTCCGAAAAAGTGTCGTTTTAGGGGGAAATTGGCTAAGGGTTATTTATCAGTTTGCGAGTTGTCGCGGTTTTTCTCTATTGCTTTTGCATGTGTTTGTTGTGTGTACTCGTCCTTCGTGCAGTTGTACCGGCATGACAATTTTAATAGAATTGTGCATTATTTTTATCTTACTCTCTACAGCCGACTCAAAGCCACGTAGGACATAAATCACACCATTTACAGCTTGCTCCAACGTTAGGGGCCTACAGAGGAGGGTCATTGCCCAACGTTAACCAATTAGGAAATAATACTATAGATTTACAGGTAAGAAAAATATGCCTAATGCTACGGTAGCTTGAAAATTCCAGCTCTAAAAAAGCTCATGATATTGGGAGATTAGCCAGTTAGAGCTGGAACGGAATGGCCGACACTAATGCCTTGAAGTAACGAAACAGCTGTAGTTAATGCAATATTGGCACATGCACCGTCTCCACCATTGTATGGTACGATCTGCACAAAAATAATCGGCCCTTTTTAGGGCTACAGATTTTGTGTTATCATTTTGTTATCAATTCTTGTTCTTGAATTATAATAGTTTGTGTTCCTTCCTCTGGTTACGACCGCTAAACTGGTAAATCTACCGCCTTTTCATACAATCAATATACCGGGTATACTAAATATTCAACATAAACATCACCGTTGGACGATACCTTCAAATCACGCAACAGGTAGCACCACCAAAGTTATATCCGCAGTCTTCCACATGTACCGGATCACGTGACTACTGATTGTCACGTGTATTTAGTCACAACTTTTGGGACCATTTTGGACCTCCAAACAGCCCCCCAAAAAAACGATCACTAACAAATCCATAACTTACATGTACCTTCTGGTTACCCTGTTAAGGTCATTGACCCCTCATTTTTTTCCGGTTTTTTTTGGGAGCTTTTTTAGATAATGTAACATTTAAAGAAATTGCAATAACTTAAATTGTTCATGATCCTGCCTATTGTAAGGAACACGTTGTACTATTTTAACTGAACTTTAACCCCATAACTGTGGCTCAAATCCTGGACCTCCTCCATACTGTGAGCCACACAGCAGCATGTAAAAATGGCACAAGCTTTCAAAAACATTTTCCAAAGAGAACCTTTAATACCGGTACTAGACAATCACCGTAATTTGGGCGTACATTTTAATGAAAATACAAATGCCCTATCATGCTAATGCTGCAAAATATCTGTGAAATGGTTTATGATACTACAAATCTTATTCGTGGTCTAAACAAAAGGTTTAACAACATTGCTTTGCCATAAAATGTAAAATTTAACTATTTTGTAGAAAACGTTTCTGGCATTGTGAAAGAAATTAGGATATTGAGAAAGATACTTGTGACAAAAAATTGTTGTATTTTTTAGTTGGCACATGTCATGTCTATTCAGGGCCACCATACATGTATGATGTACCTAGGTACGGGTAAGGCCATTTTTGAATAGCCCTACAGGGCAGAATGGGCCCTAGAGTACTGAAAAACATGCACAAAAAGTTAACTTAACTCACTTTTCACTGTACCGGTAGCTGATAATTTTTTTAAAAATGTTTCATTAGGCTAAAGAAGAGGTCCTTTGTATTTCACTAGCCAAGTTTGAAGTCTTAAATCATTTTGCACCTGAGAGTAAAGCCACATCATTTGAAGACCAAGACTAGACTTATAAGCATACATGTCCATCATTTGTATAAATGTTTGACCAGACTGATCGCTTCAGTGGTTTGATAGTACTGGTACCACATACATAGTGTACATGTAGGGTACATGGTTCTTTAGACACGGTTGACTGAACTCAGCATGCCTTAATTAGGGAGTCCGGCAGTTTTTAGTTTTTTTAAGACCACTCCCACAAATTTAATATTATTTTAAAGAGAGTCCAAAACAAAATTCAATGGTGCAGGAATTAGCTCCATAGCATAAAGTATGGGGAAGAAGTAGATTTTCGTCTGAATTTAAGTAAATTGAAAATAAAATGTTAATAACTAAAGTTATAGAAGATGAATTTTGTGTTTAAAATAATTATGTTTATTGCCTTGTGAAATGTGGTTAGGGGGTTAGGGTTAGATACAGGAATTCCAAACGAGGCCTACATGTACATACTAAATGCAATTTCATGTGAGAATAAAAATGAATGTACAGGATTGAAATAAATATATTTATTTTTCTATATTTATTTTTCTTTATCATTTACAAAATGATGATAATTATTGAGAAAAACTGAACAACCCAAGAAACTGAACAATGTGCCATGTGCCATACAGTCATCAATCTGCACGGCTGCACACCTTAGCTGAGGCAGTAGTACACGCACACGCAAAACGCTTCATGATTTCATGAGATCCACATTTTCCCACTTTTTCAAAGTGAAATAAGTTCCTGACATTCCACTCTTTTCAAAAAACCAAGTTTCATTATACTGTCATGCCTCCTTAGGTGTCATTTTGGGCAAACTTTAAAAGAAAAATATCAAAAGTTTTACAAATTTTTGTGACTTTAGAAATCCTAAAATATTAACTTTTTCTCTTTTGAAAATTCTGGATTCTTTAGTTTCAATCAAAAGAGTATTGTTTTTTCCCCACAATATAGCCCCCTCTATTGTTGAAAATTATACACCTTATGATGGAAAGACCCCAAAAGAAAACGGTGTTCCCTCTCATTTTTAAGATGGCCGCTAGTGCAAAAGTGAGGCGAAAGTATTCCAAAACTGTCCTAAAATTTCACTAAATTAACAAATTATCCAATTGCATTGAAAAAACATCTTGATACAAGTACATGTTTTGGTCTTTTAACTAAATTGTTGCCTTAAAAGAAAATTACCAATCAATTTAAGTAATTTAACAAGTAGTTTTTTACAAGCACTTTTTTACACAGCGATACATGTAGATTAACATTTACAAAGGGTTGTTTCACTGGACTCCCTACCATTAGTGCTGAGTCAGTCAACCGTGTCAAAGAAACCATGTACACTGGTTGACTGGTTGTGCCAGTCTAATTTCTTGTATTGTTTTGTTTTTAGTACTTTTAACCAGTTCGGGCCGGGATTAAATTTAACATCACTCAGCCGAGGCGCGGGATTATTTTTAACGAAACTTGATCCGAGGTGGGTTCAAGTCGATGGTACCGGGAAGCACACCCACACATTTTCGGCCTTGCTCGCTGCTGACAGACATTTCCGGTCTTGCTCGTGACGTGTTAATGCGTCATCCGTTATGAAACTGGGGAAAACTTTGCCTGATACGTCCTCCGGCGCGAACTGTTTAAGGTACCGGTAGGATACACCCTTTGCAGATATCGTAAAATGTTACTACCGAATTATTAAGAAATATCTTACTTATTTAAAAGTAAATAATGATTCTAAGCATCCAGCAAAATGATTATCCTTGCGCTATCATCATCCTGTAATTGTTCTGTAGTGGGTCCGAAAATTGAATTTTATGAAAGAAAATTCACGATCGCAACACGGCGAGTAGGAAAACCAAACAAAACAAAACAAAACAAGAACAACTGCCCGACGCCGGTTAAAAAGAAATGCCGTTTTTTTCCCCATTTTTTTTTTGCATCTATAATTGTAAAACTTTACATCTGGTAGGAAACCCTGAAGTCCGCGAAAAATTAATTTGCAGGCAGTTTTCTAACATATTTTGTTTGCTTTGTTTTCAGAATGCGTTACATAGTTTAGAGGATATAAAAGCTGCAACAGGCAGGTCGCCGGATAACCGAGTATACCGCTCACATCAACGAAGTAGTAGTGGACATCGATCCCGGCACATATCCTTTTGTAATGATCACAGTTCCGTATCCCTACTATGCACCCTGTATGGTACCGTTACATAGAACAACGCATGTAAGTCCACTCTTTATTGAAGTAAGATACTTGTACGGTACATCGTAACAAAACTCCCTTGGCATTTTTACTTAGGATGCACCCTCGACCCTGCAAAATCCTCCAACTGTCTTCATGTGTACAGCAAAGAGAACAACTTGGTGGTGGGAATCCATCCCTCCCCCAAATATCACGACACAATGATAAAAACACCGCTCTCTATATGCCTACATGTTTACATGCTTTACTTTCAACTATACTTCTGATTCTGAATGGTGAAGGAAATAAACAATTAATGTCTATGTAGACAACATTTAGGGTGTGCAGACAGAGGGAGGTGGGGGGGGGGGGAAGGGGGGTTAACTTGGCTCGTGTTGTGCCACCGCTGGACTGACGCTAACTCATAGACGTGACGCTGACTCGCGTTTGTGCACATTCAGACTGTTATTGTGCGAACATGTACTTCTCATCGAATGCACGGGAATCTGTTGTGCACATCTCTCTGACTGCCGGCCTTGTGAGTGACAACAGAGATCTGGCTACTGTCTACGCACACATGTACATGTACGTACAATGTACCGGTACTTTGGTGCATATTTCTGGTCAGATGGGATTCACTTGTGCATACAGACTGCAGTTCGGACTGGATGCACGCACGATGAAATGAAACATTCGTTAACTGCCGTTCTTTACAAAACCACATCCGGTGCACACGGTGTGGGAGGTCAGGCATAGGGCGCCCTTATTAGATTCTGAGAGGAGATGTCACTCTTGCCTAGAACATTCTGCAAGCCGTAATAAAAACTGCCGTGGAATGTTGATAATAACAGACGTTAACTTTTGTAACTTAAGTTGCGAAGGATGTCACATTATTACCCCTTTTATTCGGCCCACAAAACATTCAAATACCATCTCAGCTCCCTGGGGAGTATACAGGTCGATGCTGCCATTTTTGCACAATGCAGCTAAATCAACCACAATAACTATCTCTGACCTCACAGGTACCCATTTACTCCTGGGTGGAAAGAAGAAATGCGTGACAAAGTGCCTTGCCCAAGGGCACACGCACCATAGTCACAGGCCAGACTCGAACCCACAGCCTGCAGCTTTACCTACAGATTACAAATTCAATGTTTCAGACCAAGAGGCCACGGCACTCCATGTTGTCAAGGAAAAGCATGGAAAACTTTTAATGTTTTGAACAGTAGGAGTCAAATGGGTACCGGCATTAGCTGGGGAGTAACCTGTGATAGATTAGCATTTAATCGAAAATATAAATATTCTTAGTCGTTTCATGCTAAAGAAACCGGAATTAAACATGCGCCATAATTCGCTCGTGACAGGCTCTACTTTACTTTACATAACTTATATGTACGTGTACCATCGAAACAAGCATCAACAGTACATGTACCGTAATTGTTTCCCAAAAACCGAGTGCAGTATTAGACAATTAGTTTGAATTGTTGAAAGATGGAGCTAACTTTTCCGATTCTCACAATGTAGGTAGTATTGCTTATTTCGTAATAATTTCCAATGGCCATCTCGTTTCAAACATACACATTGTAATCCCCCCCCCCCCATTTTTTTTTATTTAAAATGAATCTCTTCTTGTCCCGGCGAACTTGGGACCCACCTGCCTTGTAATTGGGACAGAGACCTGAAAACGAGGTCGACGGAGTGGCCGATCGATGCGAAACATGAATGCGCTGGAATATCACCGTTTTCTGCCTCGTCAGCTGTGTTGGAATCATAGAGCTACCCGGTAGGACTAGTTCTACGGTTGGATGTTGTCGGGCGTGCTCGCTGCTCAGGCCGAGTGTCTCTCAATTCAGCCTGGAGTGCTCCGGTAGTTTCTTTGCAAAGAAACGGCGATGAGTGGCCGGGCGGCAGATGATTACACGTCGGTGTGCACAGTTCACTGGGTTCAAATATCCCAACAGCGGAACGACTCAACCGCACGACTTAATTAACCGTTCTCAATGACCTACCGGAATGTGTCTGTGGCTAAAACTGGATAGCTATCCTGCTGTGAAATGTAGTAATGGCACAGTATGTGATAGCTCTGTATTAGAAACAACAATGGTTCATATGAGTTACCAGTAGCATCTTTACAACAACAAAATTGTAATTTCTATAAGTTGATGTAATGTCTAGTGACATCGTGGGGCCAGTCAACCATGAAATATTGAGCGTTCTAACATGCTGCATTAGGAAAAATTTCAAAAAAACCCAAATTATATAAAAAAAAAAAAAATACAAATGATGAAAACTGAGTAATGTTCACATCGTCACTGTGCTTTTGATAATTGTTTTTATATATTGCAGTCTTTTAGAGCGTAGTATGCAGGGGTAGAGTCTAATTATTATCATATGACACGATTCTATATAATTCTTTGATAAATCGACATAAATACATCTACCCCCCCCCCCCTCCCCATCCTCTTTTTTCAAACAGTTTTGTCAAGAAAATTATTGTATTATTCCCAGAGATACCAGTACATGGTTTAAAGGTAGGATACGACTTTGGTAATTGCTTGTATTATTATGAATGGGTGGATTTAGGGGGTTGTATTTTGTAATACGGTAAATATCATCTGAAGTTTTACAATCATGAATGCTGAGAAAAGCAAAAAAAGCGGCGTTCGTTTTTTAACCGGCGTTTGGCAGTCTGTTGTTCTTGTGTTTTTGTGATCACAGTCCGGCGATCGTGATTTTTAAAAATAAAATTCAATTTTTCGAAACAATTACAGGTAGTCTAGCTCAATCATTTTGCTAAATGCCTACAATCATTATTTATTTTCAAATAAGTAAGAATTTTTTTTATGATTTGGCAGTAATATTTTTGATATCTGCAAATGGTGTATCCTACCTTTAAGCACCGACCTGTTTATTCTTTATGCTTGAATGACACATGCGATTACATGTACAGTAGATACATCTACTGTACATGTATGTACACATCAATCATTCCTGCCGGTACGTGTTGAGAGATATTGTACGTATACATTTGTACGCCACCACTTTCGTATGCACATGTAGAGATTGGCCCAGCGCATGAAAGTTTGAATTCATTATCATCTGAAATGCATTGTAATATGAATTTCAACAGTTTCTGATTTAAAGGTACAGTACCGGTACATGTACAGAAGTACCGGTACATTGTGTATACACCATTTGCTTTTGCTGTAATTTTTTTTAATGGATTAGTTGTGGGTTCATATTTTAATAGTAAATATTGTGACGCCGACCTGTTTTGTGTTCATATAAGCTGTTAAAAAAAAAAAAAAAGGGCTGTTCTTGCAGCATAGTGTGATACCAAAAGGGTTTTTATTTGTTTTTATATTGCTAAAAACCCTTTGCTACCAGTAGATTGATTTAAACATATCTTCATCTAAACTTTGGATCATTTTACATATTTATGGTCGGTTTTATGCCAAACAGTAACTTACAAATCGCAGTCTATTAAAAAGAAAAACAATCCCCTTTTTGGCATGTACATTTTATACTATCGTTTTTCATAGATCCTTATCATCTCAAAGTGCTGTGTTCAGAGTAAACTTATCTGCCAGTTTCATGAGCCCGAGTATTCTTTTTTAGCCACTGTTGTCTCCTCTATAATAATAAGAATTTTCCAAACCTCGGGATTCAGTGTCCAAAATATGACTTGCGTAAAAGAGCTAATCTAAAGCCAGCGTGTTGATGAGAATGAGGCACCATAAAGGCCCCCATTGTCCGGGTATTATTCGGCTGGCGTTGCGATACCCTTTACCCCCAATGTCCCTGGTCTCCCTTCAGTGTCCGGTTACCAGCGCGGGAGCGATGGTCCGGGCTCGTGTTTCAGCGCGCCGCCGACAGCGTCCGACGTGGACAAAAGTGAGGGCCGGTAACTAAAGCTAGCAACTCTCTCGTCATAAGTACCATAGAACGCGCCGTAAAAGGTTTTCGGTTAGGATTAATTTCACACTTTCCTTCACTCTTTAGTAGTACAATGTAGTAGGGGGGGGGGGGGGGGGGGACTCTCTAAATAAACCAATTTCCATGGCAACCAGTTGGTGTATTGTAAATGAATAATAAACTGAATTTAAATTAACGTTTACATTTTTTAACTCATTGTATATTTTCCTTTTCCCCAAAACAAAAAATACATAAATTCTATCTCTTGATTAGCCCCCCCCCCCCCCCTCCCTCCCGCCCTCCCCTAACGATTATTGTGGATTGCTTCCTGTTTAACTTTTCCTTAAAGGTAAGATACATCATTTGCATATATTGAAAATATCTTACTTATTTGAAAGTATAATAATTCTGGGCATCCAGCAAAATAATTGCGATAGAAATTGGTCCGAAAAATTTGATAAAAAAATAAATAAAAAATCCCGATTGTCAGACGGCGATAGCGAAAAAAACAAGAACAAGATGCCCGACGCCGGTTGAAAACAAACGCTGTTTTTTCCTTGCTTTTTTCTTGGAATCCATACTTATAAAACTTTGGACAGGTCAGTTGAACGATATTTACTATAAAAATACAACCCCCCCCAAATCCACCCATTCCTGATAATTCAAGCAATTACCAATGGTGTATTCTACCTTAAACCAAAATGCTCATGTTTCGCAAGAACAGATTGATCTACATGTAATTCTGCTGAACAAATTGTACTTTGAAAAAAACAAACAACAAGAACTGTTTTGCATCATTCGTTATCTGTTGTGCGTCCAGTGTACAATACATATAGATACTGTGCATGTACACATGAATTCAGCAAACATGTACCACCTGTTTATCATGTTGTCATGTTTGATGATGTTACCAGCACACTCTAACATTCAGGATGACTGTAGAATTGATTATCTTATTGGTGTGTTCAGACACAATTCCAAGTTAATGAGACGGAACAGATACATGTATGCTAATATACCATTTGTCGGTTGTGCATTTTTATCGTTTGAAGCAGTAAAAGTGCTCAAAATGTAAAGAAAGGTGTTTGACAAACAACCCGATGAAGTCTTTAGCTCGGTGAATGCTGCACATTCCGAGAAAACAATATTCTAAGATTTTGATTTAAATTAAAAATTTAGCGAGGCACAAATTGAATTGTGACCGCGATCTGCATTAAGGGTGTGTTCTCAGCCAGGGGATTGCAGCTTCACTCGCGTGTCGCGCACTGAACAGACCAATAGTAGCGCCAACGTGTGCATCGCGCGACGTTCAAACACTCCCGCGCACTGTTTGGGGAAATTTCCAAAAGTGCATCTCTGAGATGCATATATTTGGAAATGGCAGTTGAAAATTGGTATTGCAGTGTCCCCCCCTCCACCCCCCCCCAAAAAAAAAATATTTTGCCATGGGTAATTGGCTTTTACATGCACCAATGCGCACCAAAACAAAGTTTCCCGTCCTTGTGCGAAAAAGACGAAATCATTTTTTTAATTTTATTTGTCCTCCCACCCCCCTAAAAAACACACACCCCTCTTACAAACCCCTAAAAACACTTACACCCGAAAGTAATACCGGTTCCTACATGTACATGTGTAAGACGATTTCAGGGACTTTTCGAAAGGCAAATGCAACAAATCCTTGAAAATTGAGAAAAAAAATGACAACTTTTTGAACCCCTGTACATTTTTAATGGGCCAATTTTGCTTCTTGCCTCTAGGCCTATTTATGCGCTTGCGTGCATGAATTTGAATTTATATTTATAAGGTAACTGGTCTATTGCCCAAGTAGCACGTCTGTTATTGTGTTCTATTATTTCTCCTCCCCCCCCCTTAACCTTGATGAGATATCGCCACCGCTGCGCAAAGGCATCTCCTATGCAATCCGTCTTCGTGAAATCGATATTGAATTTGACAAGCTGAGAATGAGGCAGGTCATGTCCCTGGGTGCTACATGTAATAGGAGTGTATCTACATGTAGATAAACTTGAGAGTGCAGAAGCGTAGATGAGTTCGTACGGTGCTTCACTGTGCCATGGTTTTATGCATTTGTGCTCGTGTAGACCCTGCTAGTTGCTGCGGTCTGTAGACTCGTACAGTATACCGTCGTCTTACACACTGTCCCGTGAGATATGCATACAGTAAAGATGTCAGCCGGATTGCACTTGTAAGCCCAAGTCGTATTGGCCAGAAGAAAAAGGGGATTTACAATGGAAACGCGCTACTGCGCGTTCAGCCAGTTTGCGCTAGTAATCAGTGGTGCGTGCGCGATTATGACGTAGCACTTACGAACCGGATTGCTCCAATGAGCGCTAGTAATGGTGCGTGCGCGATTATGACGTAGCACTTACGAACCGGATTGCTCCAATGAGCGCTAGTAATGGTGCGTGCACGATTATGACGTATGTAGTTTACGAACCGCGGATTGTGCAACACGCATTGCACGTAAATTTAATACTCCAAGTGGAAACAAAATGGTTAACGATCGTTGGTTTGACAATTTTTTTCCCTAAAAATGGGATGTGACCTACAGTTCACTATGCTGGTTCCTACATGTAGATTTGCTCTGAGATACATAATTCTCGAGTTATAAGCAGACAAACACTTTTCTGTCACAGACACACACACAAAACTGCTTTACATACACTATACATGCTTTTGCTGTAATTTTCAGAAATTGATGGTTTTTAGGGGTTAGTTTTTTATACCAAATATTGTTTACACTGATCTGTTTAAAGTTTTGTGTTCATACCTACATGTAGATGCTGGAAAAACCAAGATGCTGCTCTTGTAGTCTTGTTCCCTGACCCTACATGAACTTTGGAAGAAACAAAGCAATTTCTAGACTGGGGGGGGGGGGGGGGGGGGGGGAGGGGGGATTTGTCAGGTCAGGGGAACCAGACCAACTGGCTTGCATCAGTTCCCAGATGTGTAAATGATTGCTAACAAAAACATGCACCGAGCCAAATTTGGTAAATTGGGGATTGGAAAATAGTTGTTGTTTCCAACGATGGTCAGATGACCATCGTTTGAGATTTATACCAAAAATTCAACTTTTCTGGGAAATGACAGCACACCAGATGCCATGATTTTCACAAGATGCTGGAGACTACATTGTACATGTACCTGTATTATTCCAATGCAGTCAAAAGGTATTTCATTATTAATTTGGTAGTTTCCCTTTTTGATGTTTGCAAATGTTGTACATTTGCACACGTACCGGTACGTGTACATGTATACACTAGAGCCTTTAACCAATGCATTATTAATACTGGTAGATTAGTCTGCTCAATATGTAAATTCCTGGTAAACAAATGTGAATCATTTCACCAGCCCATCAATAATGTGAAGACAGTATGCTGAAACGTGGACAGCACTTGGTACTTGCATTAATAAAGAATTTTTCAAATTGTTTATAAGTTTGTACATTCATACACATAAAATTGTACCATACGTCTGTACACTGAATATCCCACGCAATCTCATGTGTTCCAATTTTGCCTTCACCCGCGTAGTTTTTTTCACCGTATTGAAGCAACCTGAAAAGGTGTTGAGTTCTAATTGATCCGTTCTCATGGCAACTGGATCAGATCGGTGATAGGTACTTTTGTTCAGCACTTCCAGTTCACTGTGTCTGATTGTGATGCATGTTTTGTCGTTCAGAGACAAATGCAACATGTAAGTTATGTGCGCTGCTCGCCCACTTCAAGTTGAGGGGGTGGATCAATTTTGTTTAAAACTGAACTATACGTACCCGGTACATGTGCATTTTGTATTTTGTAACAAAAAGTAACCAATAATAATAATCGTGCTATACACTTTCTACCTTTTCAACAACCTCAAGGTGCTTTACAAATATTACCACATTCATCAGGCCCTGGACCATGCGGCAACTGTTTATATGCGCTCAATTAGGCTGGACCCTTACAGGTACCCATTTACACTCCTTGGTGGAGATTGTAGTTAAGTGTCATGCCCAAGGGCACAAACGTCAGGGTTCGAACCCACGCACCATCGTACATAAGTTGAACACCGTAACCACTGGGCCATGGCATTCTTTATGGACCAAGAACAAATACTGTTGAAAAGCTTACTTGTTGAAAAGATATTGGGAAGACCGCCAGCATAGAGCATACAATGTAGCTCAGTTGGTAGAGCGCCGGTCCGGTATTCCAGAGGTTGCAGGTTCAAGTCCCGCCTTGCCAATTTCTTTGTTCATTTAAAAACAATAAAAGAACGTCATTTTCAAAGATGCATCTCAGAGACCCATTAAATAAAAAAATTAAAAAAAGTTGGTTTGTAATCTGCAAATGGTGCAAGCAAGCAACATTAGAATAACGCACTTACACGCGTGGGCACTATTATTGGTTGGTTTAGTGCGTAAATGTAGCTGCTTTCGGCTGAATCAGAACGCGCCCGGAATGCTGATTGGGGTCCTAATATTAAATTGTGACTCTGCAAATTTTGAATTGAAATAAAAAACTGAGAATATTGTTTTCTTAAAATACATACAGATATAGCCGAATTTACAGAAACTTCACAACACTTAATCCGGTTAGTTGTCAAGCACTTTCCTTTAGATTTTAACCGCTTTTGCTGCTTCAGACAATGAAAAATACTCCACTGACAAAATGACCTCGTACATTTTTTATAATTTGTCTGTATAGTGCTGGTCGTGTCTGCATGGAACAGTACGTGTTATTGTACCGGTACATGTATGGTGTATTCTATGTAGGTTTGAATTAGATGCAGAAAATCCTCGCTCCAGAATAACATGCAAGAATTAATTTTAGTCTGTCGCATTCACTTAGAATAGTCTCCCATTATGACAAATTTATCCTGACAGACATGGGAACATATTTCGCAGTCATCTTATCATAATTGTGCACCTGTGCACATTGTATACGTGTGCATCACTGTTACGGTTTTAAAATTATCTGTGTAAACTTATGTTTTGCGGTTACAGTTAACGGTTAAATGTAACCAACGTAAAAAAAAAAAAAAAAAAAAAAAAAGAAAAGAAAAGAAAAGAAAAGAAAGTGTCTCGGAAGTTTGTTCATAATCTTATTTGTTACCACGTAAACGGCAAAAATTGTTCAAACATCGCTAATTTAAGGGTGGGAATCGCAAACAAAAATGATATACATGTATTCAGACAGGTAAACAAAATTCCCCTACCCCCATACCCGGTACAACGCGGACAAACAAAGCTGTATTGTTTTTATTTATATCTTCTTCTGTCTGTTTCGTGTACTAGAAAAATGATAGGGTTCATTTTTTTTTATTAGATTAAGGTTATCCGAATCAAAAATTTGTTTACCGTGTAACCGTTTAAACAGGCGGTTAACTGTGTAACTGTTTAACCGCTGCAGGCTTACTTTGTTTGTGGAAAATATATGAAATACATATAATTTACTCCAAGAATGTTTATGCTTTAAACAGGTACATGTGCAGACCTAATGCTTCTACAATGTATGTACAGTATTCATAAATATTTAAACAATTTGGGTGTCACAAACAGTGTCTTAATAGGCCCCGTGTGTGCTTTTCACCTAGCAACCGTACTTTCTAAGGGTGTTGCGAATACAATTTCGCTGGTATTACGCACTGCGCGCGCTCCTCGTTCATTTGATACTCGTGTACATTTTGTACATTGTCTGTTTGCTGCCTCTCTATTTTGCATTTTCATTAAAAATGATATTCCTAACCCTCCAGGGTATTTTGGCTAGAAACCCTGTCAAACGTATCAGATTGCATCGTTTGTCAAAGTGAGATCCATCAGGTCAGAAATCTCCAGGTCAAACTGCTTCAGAGTCTGTTGTCACAGAATGCAGCAGGATCCATCTCTGTCATTGTTCAATGGGGATTAGCTCTCATAAATCTATAAATTGCTCTGTTTCATCTTTTACCATTTCGCGCCAGAAATATTTTAACATCACCGAGCCGAGGCGTGGGATTATTTTTAACGAAACTTGATTCGAGCCGAGTTCAGGCCGATGGTACCGGGAAGCACACCCATGCATTTCCGGCCTTGCTCGTGACGTGTTTTTGCGTCATCCGTTTTTAATCTGGGGAAAGCTTTGCATGTACATGTATATACCGGTACGTCCTCCGGCGCGAACTGGTTAAGTGAGGTCTGGGAACAAGACTTCAAAAACATGGTTAGTTTTCTTGATTTTCTAATATATACATACGAACCCAAAACTTGAAACAAGTCAGTGAACAATTTTTGATACCGGTATAATATACTGACACCCAAATCCATATATTTCTGAAAATTATTAAAAGCAAAAGCAAAAGCAAATGATGTACACTTCCTTTAATTTATACAAAAAATATAATACTTGGACATGGAACAACCTTGATCGAGAGCAAACTACTGTAAATAAATGTTTTTGAAATGTTAATTGTTGACCTTAACTATTCACACGACACAGCGCCGTACCAGACGCCATACCTGTCACCGCCGAGCGACACAAGCTGGAGGAGGTAAGACAGTCTTATTTGCATATATTCTAATTATCGTTTTTGAAAAAATTCTGCCAAAATGATACGGAATTGGGCAGAGGTTGAAGTGAGGGTTTTCAGGTTATAAGAAAAGAGGATAACATTCTCTTTACAATACCGTTTGTTGCACTTTAATTGGACATTCTGTGAACAAGTAAAATGTTGAGAAAACGACCTTTTAAGTTTGAGTTTTGTACATGTAATATGCTTTTTCTTCACTATGCCCTGTGTCCAGTTCTATCTCATTTTGCGAGAACGCCTCGCAATTGTCTTCTACTAACTTTCCCCACTTGAGATTTTTAATATTACTTGGTTTAAAGCAGAGTTGTATTGATGTCCCTGCAAGTGTAAAAAAACCAACCAAGTAGCAAAAAATGTTTTATTTGTGTTTCAATGACAGTGTTAAAAAGTAAAAACAAGGGTCCTGTGGTCGAACATGCAGCTGTTTTTGCATGGCTTTGAGAAATGTGGATTAATAGTTCCGAATTCACACTTTACTAAAGATTTGTAGTACGTATCCACATTTTTGTCCAACACCGTGGATTCGTAGATACACATCCACACATTTAACGATAGGAATACGACAAATTGCAGCGATGCGATGCGTTGCATCAAAAGTTGCGATAAGTTGCAGTGCAAGAACAAAAGCTTGTAGTGTAGACATTTATAATACATCAGGCTTTCAAGTATTCATAGTTTTCCTACTTTTTCCTGAACTTGCTTCTTTTCCTACTTTTTTCTCATTTTTTTCTTAAACTTGCTCCTACTTTTTGTACTTATTCTACTTTTTTCAACTTGCTCAGACTCTTTTTTTTTTACTTTTTCCTTCTTTTCTTTTCAACATGTTTCTACTTTTCCTACATTTTTCTAGTTTTGGTTTTTCAACTTGCTCCTACTTTTTCCTATTTTTTTTTTACGTGCTACTTTTCCTACATTTTCCTATTTTTTTTTTTCAACTTGCTTTTTCTTTTTTTTCACTTTTTTCTTGAAATTCCTACTACCGGCATTTCCTATTTTATTTTATTTTCGTCCCGCAACAATATATATTTTCTATACATTTTCTAAACCCTTATGAAAAGAGGAATATACATGTATTGGTATGTTTTTACACAATTTAAGCAATTTTGAATGTAGACACCTGTAGATATCCAAATTGGCCATTAAATGACCCCTTGGGACATTATTTTTGGAATAGGAACATGAAAATTTGTTTACTAGACACCTAAAAGGTAGGATACACCATTTGCAGATATCGAACAGATATCGAACAGATATCTTTATTACCAAAATATTAAGAAATATCTTACTTATTGGAACGAAAATAGTGATTGTTGGCATTCAGCCGGACGGCGATTGCGGAAAAAACACAAGAACAACATAAGAACCACTGCCCGACGCCGATTGAAAACCAACGCCGTTTTTTCTTGCTTTTCTCAGCATCCATGATTGTAAAACATTGGACAGCTATTTACTATAAAATACAACCGCAAAAATCCAACCATTCCTGATAATTCAAGCAATTACCAATGGTGTATCCTACCTTTTAAAGATTACCAAAAAAGCAAGCTGGAAAAATATACCAACAAGATGAATGGGAACCCTTACTCCATCACCTTCCTACTTAAGTACGGTATACCGGTATGTAGTATACACGTTTGTTTATGGTGTAAATCAAGGATTTATTTGTTCCTCTTGATGATTTCCTCTGTTTGTACACTAATTTTAATCGAAGACGTTCTCGATTACACACCTAACCCCGATTCACAGGGATGTGTCCTCCATTTACACCATAAACAAACCCAGTACATATACATTGTACATAATGCACATGATATGTACATGTAGTACCAAACAAATAACTGCCTCCATGAATGTGCAGCGCTTCCATGCATTGCGTTTGCATTGAACACTGACATGACTGACCTACATGTACATGTACTGTACATGTACTGGTACATGTACATGATCAGCATGCTGATGTTTCTCTTGACTGAGTGCTCGTTTACTCAGGCACTTTAGTGTCCACTTCACTTGAAAAGATGTGCTGAGAGGGCTGGACATGCCTTATGAACGGCCGTCTGCACTGTCCACATAAAAACCTCCATCATAATTCTAGAAAAGGTTGTTAAATTATACTGTGCGATTCCATGGAAACACCAAATAACATGCGCACAATTTATTTTACTGTAACAACCTTTCAATTTACATTGGTCTGTTCAGTGTGTGACACGCGAGTAGCTGCAATTCGCTGGCTGAAAACGCGCCCTTAACGCAGATTGTGGTCGCAATTGAAATTGTGACGCAGCAAGTTTTGAATTTAAATCAAAATCACTTTTGCTGCTTTAAACGATTAACCAGTTCGCGCCGGAGGGCGTGTATACACACGCAACGTTTTCCCCAGATTCAAAACGGATGACGCATAAACACGTCACGAGCACGGCCGGAAATGTCTGTCAGCAGCGAGCAAGGCCGGAAATGCGGGGGTGGGTGTGCTTCCCGGTACCATCGGCCTGAACCCGCCTCGGATCGAGTTTCGTTAAAAATAATCCCGCGCCTTGGCTCGGTGATGTAAAAATAATCCCAGCGCGAACTGGTTAAAATGCACAAATGACAAATGGTGTATACATGTCCCTTTAACTTTAAATTGCAATACAAAAATGAAACTTTACGATGTCATAGTCGTGTGTGGTGCACCACCAGGAGCGATTTATTTGATTTTTGATTCAATTCGGCAAAAAGCTGTAAATGTACAGTATGGTACATTTTACATACATACATACATGTACATGTACGTAATGTAGTTTAATAGGATTTTCCATATTGTACAGTACATGTAGACCACAGGTACATCTCCTATGTACCGGTAGCCTGCAAATCCTGCATCTTTTCCAAACAATACAGACGGCCAAGAAATGCCAGGAATAATGAAACGGTGAATAATTTATCACATAGCCATCACGGCTGAAGTTCAGGTGTAATAAGGCAAGGCAGTGTGCATGTGTGTGTTCTATGTGGGACAGCATAGCTTAAGGACGTCCCCATGCACATCACACATTCATTTGCATCGTCGTTTTTAGAATGCAAGGACATGTGCAAGTTTTATGTTTTATGTCACATAGGGATGTGTAGAAGAAGAACGTTGGATTTACATGTAATTTTGTAGTACATGTAGGCTTGGGCGAATCCAGCAATTTTGGAATCATTTCCGATCTTGGAATCGCGATTTCTCTGGAATCGCGATTCCATTCGAAATCGTTTCTGAGAGTAAACAAAATAATAACATTGCTCTAAAATTGCTAATAATGTTGTCATTGTGGAGTGTAATTTGTATAGACGGGCATTAGTCAGAAACTTTTAACCGGAAAACAATTCCTCCTTTGATAGGAATTTGGAAATCTGGTTGGCATGTACAAATCAGTATACCGGTACATGTATTACATCTGGCGACAGGCAGCTCAACGTGGACAGGAATATATGCGACACCGGCTGCAGTTTGTATTCCATAAATAAAATAGCTCCATTAGCGGACAGCTTATTCAAAGAGTTGTGCTATCGGCTTGTCTTTGATGCACCTCTTAGGAATAGGGTCAATTTTCTTCAAATTTTGCATTATTTGAAGGCTCGTTGGTGTTGACCGGTCTTCGAAATCGTTGTGCAAAGACTGGAAAGCGACGCTCGGGAAACTGGAATCAGAGAATCGATTCCTTCAGTGAATGAAGTAAATCTGAAAAAAAAATATATGTACTGGTATGTGTGTGCAGTGACATTCCCGCTGCGGCACCTACATGTACATGTACATGTAATTATCTATTTACTGGTACCCACATTACATTTAACGTCTTGATTCTTTGCCTGGTGTGCATATATTTTAATCATCATTAAGTTGTGACATATACATGTACAACTGTATACACCACAATGGTTTTAAGTACCGGTAGTCAGTTTTTCTATCCGAGGCAGTGTTTGTGGGGAAATCCGAATCAAAACATCATTTGCCATGGCAACCGGCTAACAAGCAGGTGGACGATGTTATCTTCTCTAAGCTCGCAGGAATTTGGAATATATGTATTTGCTGTATCAATATGCGACCATCGCGAGTGTTTGCTCGCGAGAGGAAAGGGGAGAGATCAAGAAAAAAATAGAGGATTGTTCAGTATGGGTCATTCCTAGGCCTGTTCCGGGTATATACGGGTATATGGTTATCCGGGCACCCGAATGCCGGCGTCGATATCCGGTTTCATTTTTCCGGTTTGGGTACGTGCAACTTGCGCTGAAAACTTCAAAGGGGACATGCAACTTGCACTAAAAAAACCTTCAAATTAACCTTAAAGACCAAAATAAATGGATTAATAAATAATGATTCATTTTCCAAATTCCAACTTTGTTCCGACCCGAAAGATACGAACTGTCTGTCTTTTTACAAACAACGCCTCAACCCAAAAACGGTCAACGCTGTTTCAGGTACAGTACAGTATTGTAGAGTGCGATTAAAAGTTGCAAACAGGAATGGGAAATTTTGTGGGAAAAATGTGAAAACGGTTTTCCCCTTTGTGAAAAAGTGTGAAAACGGTTTCCCACTTTAGGAAAAATAAATGTGAAAATCGGTTTCCCAAAAAGTGTGAAAAGAATTCCGTATTATATATATATTTTTCATTCGCACTGTACTGTAACTTGCTGTGTCTAAAGCCGTGTTCCTTTTGGACTTTGTTTGGTTAACGCACCGTTACTTTTCTGTAGAATGACAACATTAAATTTAATAGGAACGTGCGGAAGACTAACATCCCTGTCAACGTACAGTACCGCGGCAGTGATGTTAATCTACCGGTACCAGACCGAAAGCAGTATAAAAGTCCATGTGGGAACGCATGGTAGAATCACACAAAGAAGTGTCGCGGTAAGTTAGCGCAAAGCTGCGGATGAAAAAATCCAATGGAACATGGCTTAATAAGCCTCCTCTCCTCAACCCTTCCCCTTCCACCCCCCCCCCCCCCCCAACACCACAAGAACGCTCATGAATAATGAATGGCTAGGGTGTTTGGGAGAAGACATAGCCGCTAGGATTCCGGAAAGGGGTCATTTGTACAGCCGATCTGTGGAGGCTGGGGGTATTTGTCAGGAAATGAAAAATAGGGCGTCTGTTGTTTTCAAGGCGTGCTGTAGTCTATAACGTACTTTTGAGAGTGTGTATATTGTTCATGTACAAATACATTGTACATGTTGCTCCTCATTCAGTGTTAAGGGAAGGTTGTTATGGTGCAGGTTTGTGTAGCCTAAATTGAGACACCAGTCCTAAATTCTGTATGGACCGTAGTAGCCCTGTACATATCTCATGATATCTGTATCTTTATGTAATATTTTCAGGTTAAGTTTTTGGGAGAAAGTTTATAACCTCCTCCTGTACATGTACATCAGCTTTTATGGATTTTGATGAAACTTGGATGCAGCGACCCGTGGGTGGGAAGACCCAATTCTTTATTTGATTACTGTGGTCAAAGGTCGTGTAGGGGTCATTGGAGGTCATTGTTCAAATATGCTTCAAATTGTTTTGGTTTTTTTCGACAGAATTTAATGGATTTTAATGTAACTTGGATGGGATGATGTTTGGGTTTGGGGTTTATTATAACTCTTTTGAAATTAGAGGTCTAGGTCATCTAGGGGTTAAAACAAATATTTTGCAGAAAATTATTATTATTTTTTTTTTTTAATTTTGTTAATTATAAAATGACAGAGAATGGCAGTTTGCTAATGTTGAACAAGGACCGAGAGAGAACTATCAGCAGTCTGATTGTGTGAATATACATGTAGTCAGACATGTGTTTATGGCTGAAAAATTGACGTGACCTCATGACGAAATCTGATTTTGTAGATTTGTTTTTGAATTCCTATACGATTCGTCATTTTGTGAATTTCTGTAAGATTTGTCATTTGATCATTTCTTTCCACTTTCCAAAGGATATTCAAAAAAAATAAATGTAAAAGCATCTTAAAAAATCTAAAAGCATCTTAAAAATCTAAAAGCATCTTAAAAAATCTAATAGCATCTTAACAAATCTAATTGTGTTGTGTAGTCAGCTTGCCCGATTAACTGTTAAATTATTCATTGATTCATCAATTTATGAACGGAAGTCACTTGGACTTCGACAAGGTGTTAGGAGAAAACCCTCTTAGTGTTTGAGAGAAAACAATATGTGGCTAGTACTAATAGTATTCATACTATCATAGCCGGAAACTTGCTATTACTGTCTGGACAAAAGGATATATCTTTACATGTAGCGGCCATTGTTTTTTTCCGAATAATAATCATTCACCCTAAGTGCCCAGGCTTTGTGGAAAATCATATTAAAATTAAAGGATTAAGGACTATTAGGTTTTTAATGCACTTGCATACATTTTGTACATTTGTACGGGAAAGAGGACTTTTGGGGGAATTTTTTTTATATTTCTGTCAATATGCTGGTATACATGTACTTCATGAGCGATGCACAAAGTGGTTCCTGCCAGGGGGGGATCTATGTCTGCGCACAAACCTTTTTAAAACTGGAAATGTTGTACGGCTTTTTGCATGCGTTTTTGTATACAGGTGCAGTATTAAAGCTGATGCGCTCAAAATTGAAACGCTCAATCAGAAAATGAACATTTGGCTCTGCACAGACAATCGTGCGTGTGTCCACTGCTGAGGATTTTTGCCTAGACAATTTTTGTTTTAACCATCATGACGTGCTTATTTTGCAGATATCGAACAATTTTACTACCAAATTATTTAGAAATACTTACTTATTTAAAAGTAAATAATGATTCTAGGCATCCAGCAAAATGATTGCGCTAGATATATAATTGTTCCAACAAATTTAATTTTATAAAAAAAAAAAAATCACGATCGCCTGACGGCAATCGTGAAAAAAATCTTAAGAACAACATAAGAACCACTGCCTGACGACGAATAAAAATCAAACAGTTTTTCTTGCTTTCCTTGGCATCTATGATTGTAAAACTTCGAACAGGTCAGTTAAACAATATTTACTATAAAATACAACAATGGTGTATCCTACCTTTAAGTTGTTTGCTTATGTTGTACTGGCATGTTGCATTTGGAGTACACTTTCGAAATGTACTTCATCTATTACATGTACAGTTCAACAACAAACACGCACATGAATTCAAATGTTTGCGCAGGAAGGATTCTCCACACGTACGTAAGACTAAGAATGAGGAGTTAGCACTCTAGTAATTTAATGGGTCGCATTGTACCGTACTATACAGTTCATTTTGAAAGTTAAGCCGTATCGAATGAGCTTCTAAAGCTACCGTATGGCTACATGTATGTCTATTGTCGGCTTACTCGCGCATAATTGGAATAGACGAACACCGAGACAAGAGATTCGGATGCAGCCTAAACCTAGATTGTGTAAAAATGGGAAATTCTTTGTACACAGTGACACTCTTCCCAGGGAATTCATTTTTATTTCACAAAATATGAAAAAAAAATTCTCCAAAGAGGTAAAAAAAAAAAAAAAAAAAAAAAATTTCAGAAAAGTGGGAAAACATTTTTGCACCTTTTAGTACCAATAGGGAACAAAATGTAACACCTTTTCACAAAATGTGGGAAAAAGTTATCACACCTTTTCACACAGGTGGGAAACATTTGCATCCATGGCAACAAGCGAATGTAAAAGGGAAATGAAATTCTGTTCACAAAATTTATCATTTCCATTCACAGTGTTAACTCTTTAAAATGTAATGTACTGTACAGGAAATCGTGAATCATTTATTGTTTGGAGAACTGGGGCATAATGTGCACATTTGTATCACGCATGAGAGAAGTCACATACCGGTACATTTCCAGGCACATGATGCAAGTTGTATGTACGGGGATCATTAGATTTGATACGCATAAGGAATACTTAAATGGCTCGAAAAAGTCACCTACAGGTACATACCGGTACATGTTTATGTATTAAATCACCATTTGGCGTTGTTGTTTCATCTGGTACAATATCGGCAGTTTACTTGAAACCATTGTACATGTGCGGTACTCCCAGAAATTTTCAAAAATGCATCTCTGCGAATGCATCTTTGTACCATACCGGTACATGTACCGGTACTTGTAGATGACGGAATTGTCGGGTCAAGGAACCAGATTGCTCAGTTTCGTCTTGAGTGTGGTCTTGGAACAAGACTACAAGAAAAAGATATATATTTTTTTATTTTTGATCTTCTACGAAAACAAACATTTAAAAAGGCAGTGTAGACTGTGTAGTAATATTTGCTATACAATGCTAAACCCCAAATCCATCCATTTCTGAACATTTCAACAAATTATGCAAATGATGTTCCTTTTCAAGGTAGGATATATCATTTGCAGATATTGACAAATATTTACTACCGAACTATTAAGAAATATTTTACTTATTTGAAAATAAATAATGATTGTAGGAATCCAGCAAAATAATTGCGCTAGAAATCCTGTATTGTTTTTGAAAAAAAATAATTTTATTAAAAACAAATCGAGACAAAAACACGAAAACAACATAAGAACCACTGCCCGATGCCGTTTGAAAAATTAATTTTTTGCTTTTCTAAGCATACATGATTGCAAAACTTTGGACAGGTCAGTTAAACGATATTTACTATAAATGACAACCCCACAAATCTACCCATTCATGATAATTCAAGCAATTACCAATGATGTACCGGTATCTTACCTTTAACTCTAACAAAATGGCCGACAGTGAAAGGAATGAATATTCATTTATCGGTACAAGATTTCTAATATTGAAGAATTGCAGCAGGCTGTGGTCCAGTTTAATAACTATAAGTGTGAGAGGATAATACACCCTCAGGGTTGAGCATTAAAATATCAGACGTACAAAGTATGGATAGCTGTGGGTCATGTCTTCCTCAAAGAGATGTACAGGGTTTATGGTATAAGCACTAGCATTTGCATACATAGTGTGTATAGTGCCTAAAATAGATGAGGCTATTGCCGGAAATAAAGATAAGGTAGGGTTTTTGAAGGGGTTGGGGGGGGGGGGGGGGGGGGGATTGGGGGACGGGGAGAAACATGAGCAAGCAGTCTGAAAGCAAGTCCTTTGATTCATCTTAAATGTCACGCTGATCCAGTAAAGATTCATGTGACTGCGAATGCTTGTATTTTTCTTTTGTATTGCCATTTTAACCAAATAGTGTTATCGACCGAGACATAATAAAAGTGCCTTTCACAATATCTACCCCCACCCGTAGTTTTGTAAAGTTTTATTTAGAATAAAAACAAAAAAATTGCAGTCTGGCTGCGGTGTGGCAAAACTTTCAGGGTGTATTGTACGCATATTGTTGAAATACCAAAGCTGGTTTATTCATGCAGAAAACAGTTTATTATTTATTATCAGGCAAACAATGAAACAGATAGGGGTGTATAATTGGCCTTAGGATAGCCCAAAAGCGAACTAAATTATATAAACAAAATACGAACATGTACGTGTACATAATCATAAATACACAATCATAAAAACAATTTAAAAAAAAATAATTTAAAAGAATTTAAGGTAGTTATTAAATTTCAGGAGAAGGCGCTCCCCCACAATGAGTTGTTATTAAAAATACATAATTTCCATATTTGTTTCTCTTTTAAATACATTTACTTTAGTTTCAAGATGGGGTTGTTCATTTTGTAATAATTTAGCATTTGATTATGCGAAGATACACTTTGTGAGGTTTAAGGCAGTATTGTGTGTTACAAGCAAGATTAGGCCAAACAAAATAAATGGTGTGTTTACAGTAACAGCTTGAATTAAATCCAGGTAGGTATGAAAATAATTTGTCTTTGTCGTATTTTTTTTTTTTTTTTTTTCAGTAAATTTTTAATTGTGGATAATGAAACGGCAATAACAAGTTTGATGTTATTTACCTTGTAGTATGGCTGTCCTGATTATTATTATTGCAATGCAAGCCTATTTTTTTAAATTTTTATTAATTTAAAAAAATGTTTTAACGGTTAACCGTTAACCGTAATCGCAAAACAACGGTTACACGGTTAACTTGATAACCGCAAACTTGCAGGCTTAATTATATGAAATATTTGATTATTCGATCATGAACCAAATATTTGAAAAGCTTTTTGCCGGTTTGAATATTCAAAAATATAATATGTGCCATAACTTTGAGCCCCTTTCACACTAGACAAATCTTGGGGGTTGATGCAGGGTTGAAAGCATGCATCGTTTCACACTCGATCATTTTCCAACCCTCTGTCAACCCTGAGAATGATTTTATTTTTAACCCTGCTCCAGATCAGGGTCGAGTAACTGATTAAAATATGCCCAGTGTGCACTGAGCAAGTGTGAAATGATATAAGGGTTAAACTCAGGTTTAAAAAAATCCAAAACTCAACCCTGGGCGGCAGCGGGTTCGCCCAGGGTTATAGGTTGGATACACTATTGGTAATTACTTGAATTATCATGAATATGTGGATTTGGGAGGTTGTATTTCATAGTAAATATCGTTTAACTGACATGTCCAAAGTGGATGCCAAGAAAAGCAAGAAAAATAGCGTTAGTTTTCAACCGGCGTCGGGCAGTTATTCTTATGTTGTTTTGGGTTTTTTCTCGATCACTGTCTGGGGATTGTGAATTTTTAAAAATTCAATTCAATTTTTGGAACAATTACAGGATATTTAGCGCAATAATTTAGCTGGATGCCTAGAATCATTATTTACTTTCAGATAAGTAAGATACTTCATAATAATTCGGTAGTAAATATTTTCGATATTTTCAAATGGTGTATCCTACCAGTACCTTTAGGAGACTGTCGTGTGAAAAGGGCTTTAGAGAAATGTAACCAAGTATACAAGTAAATTTGGCGAGTTGGTTTTTGCTTAATGGTCACTTTATACACCATGCATGGCACCGTGCTTACACCAGAGTAAAGCCCATCCACACAATGACACCCCAAGAGAAACTCGATAGGCCTGTACATTAATATTGTGAACCAATCTAGGGCATTCCTCTAGGGTCAACAACCCCATCAGTCTTGGGTGTTTTGAAGAAAAAAATTAAGGTACAGTAGAATACACCATTTGCAGATATCAAAAAAATATACTACCAAATTATTAGGAGATATCTTACTTATTTGAAAGTAAATAATGATTGTAGACATCCAGCAAATAGATAGCGCTAGATATCCTGTAATTGTTCAATGAAATTGGAACCGGTTGGTTCAACGTAAGAACCAATATGTATTGGTGAATGTTTGTAAAATTCAGTGAACCTGTTATTGTCATCAGTAGGGCTACCACACTTCTGAGGTCAGAACACTGCCTAGTTTTAAAGGTATTACACCATTGGTAATCGCTTGAATTATCATGAATTCGTGGATTTGGGGAGGTTGTATTTTATAGTAACTATCGTTTCATAACTGACCTGTCCGAGGTTTAACAATCATGGATGCTGAGAAAAGCAAAAAAATACGGCGTTCGTTTTCAACCGGTGTCAGGCAGTGATTCTTATGTTATTTTAGTTTTTTCGGAATAATTACAGGATATCCAGTGCAATTATTTTGCTGGATGACTAGAATCATTATTTACTTTTAAATATAAAGTAAGATATTTCCAAATAATTTGTCAGGCACAGCACCTTAAAATTGTCAGGCACAGCACCTTAAATTTGTCAGGCACAGCACCTTAAATTTGTCAGGCACAGCACCTTAAATTTGTCAGGCACAGCACCTCAAATTTGTCAGGCACAGCACCTTAAATTTGTCAGGCACAGCACCTTAAATTTGTCAGGCACAGCACCTCAAATTTGTCGGGCACAGCACCTCAAATTTGTCGGGCACAGCACCTCAAATTTGTCGGGCACAGCACCTTAAATTTGTCGGGCACAGCACCTTAAATTTGTCGGGCACAGCACCTTAAATTTGTCGGGCACAGCACCTTAAATTTGTCGGGCACAGCACCTTAAATTTGTCGGGCACAGCACCTTAAATTTGTCGGGCACAGCACCTTAAATTTGTCGGGCACAGCACCTTAAATTTGTCGGGCACAGCACCTTAAATTTGTCGGGCACAGCACCTTAAATTTGTCGGGCACAGCACCTTAAATTTGTCGGGCACAGCACCTTAAATTTGTCGGGCACAGCACCTTAAATTTGTCGGGCACAGCACCTTAAATTTGTCGGGCACAGCACCTTAAAATTGTCGGGCACAGCACCTTAAATTTGTCGGGCACAGCACCTTAAATTTGTCGGGCACAGCACCTTAAATTTGTCGGGCACAGCACCTTAAATTTGTCGGGCACAGCACCTTAAATTTGTCGGGCACAGCACCTTAAATTTGTCGGGCACAGCACCTTAAATTTGTCGGGCACAGCACCTTAAATTTGTCGGGCACAGCACCTTAAATTTGTCGGGCACAGCACCTTAAATTTGTCGGGCACAGCACCTTAAATTTGTCGGGCACAGCACCTTAAATTTGTCGGGCACAGCACCTTAAATTTGTCGGGCACAGCACCTTAAATTTGTCGGGCACAGCACCTTAAATTTGTCGGGCACAGCACCTTAAATTTGTCGGGCACAGCACCTTAAATTTGTCGGGCACAGCACCTTAAATTTGTCGGGCACAGCACCTTAAATTTGTCGGGCACAGCACCTTAAATTTGTCGGGCACAGCACCTTAAATTTGTCGGGCACAGCACCTTAAATTTGTCGGGCACAGCACCTTAAATTTGTCGGGCACAGCACCTTAAATTTGTCGGGCACAGCACCTTAAATTTGTCGGGCACAGCACCTTAAATTTGTCGGGCACAGCACCTTAAATTTGTCGGGCACAGCACCTTAAATTTGTCGGGCACAGCACCTTAAATTTGTCGGGCACAGCACCTTAAATTTGTCGGGCACAGCACCTTAAATTTGTCGGGCACAGCACCTTAAATTTGTCGGGCACAGCACCTTAAATTTGTCGGGCACAGCACCTTAAATTTGTCGGGCACAGCACCTTAAATTTGTCGGGCACAGCACCTTAAATTTGTCGGGCACAGCACCTTAAATTTGTCGGGCACAGCACCTTAAATTTGTCGGGCACAGCACCTTAAATTTGTCGGGCACAGCACCTTAAATTTGTCGGGCACAGCACCTTAAATTTGTCGGGCACAGCACCTTAAATTTGTCGGGCACAGCACCTTAAATTTGTCGGGCACAGCACCTTAAATTTGTCGGGCACAGCACCTTAAATTTGTCGGGCACAGCACCTTAAATTTGTCGGGCACAGCACCTTAAATTTGTCGGGCACAGCACCTTAAATTTGTCGGGCACAGCACCTTAAATTTGTCGGGCACAGCACCTTAAATTTGTCAGGCACAGCACCTTAAATTTGTCAGGCACAGCACCTTAAATTTGTCAGGCACAGCACCTTAAATTTGTCAGGCACAGCACCTTAAATTTGTCAGGCACTGATACATGTGTTAAAGTGTACCACAAAAAGAAAGAGATCAGAAAAATGATTCATCGACCCTGTCTTGACTTTTCCAACTTGTCCTTAAAAACACCTACATTGTACCTCAGCTTTGTCACACAACTTGTCACAGTGCTGATTTCAGTGTCCTTCATAAATGTCTTGTTTGTTCTGTCATCCATGGCAATGACATAATGAACCTTATACCATTTGACAGAGGACATTCGTCCATTTCCACAGACATTTGTCTTTTTCTCAAATATTCAGTAGTTTTGCAATATGATTTTGAAAATTGGTATACTTACTTAGAGATGCCCTGTATATTCGTTAACCCCCAGACCCACCACACACGTACGAGTACACACTCACACACTTACGACGAGCACCATACTGCTAGCAGCAGCCTCAGTCTACCGTACCTTATTGCACACGCCTCAAGGGACATTGAACTCCACATGTCATAATTTATGTGTTAGTGGGCCGTGCGCTCAGCCGCACCATGATGAGATCCCACAGTGCCTCACACACAGTCACCCCCCCCCCCACCTCTTCCACAGTATTGGGTTATATCTGTTACATGTATGTTTATCGGTGACACTGCGTAATATTTCATGCAGGTTTTTGTTGTTGTGCCTACTGTACCGGTGTGGTGTCGGTGTAGGCATTGCAAAGTTGCACTTTAAGTGGGCGCTGTACAATGTAATGCACAGTTGTTGGAAAGGAGTTTTAAATAAGGCAATAATTATGTGGTTGGCAGGTTTTAAACGTACTTTTAAAACCTGCTCATGGGCCTGGATGCGCTGGAAGGGCATCAACAATGTCAAGGCTGGGTGGGCGTTACTGTACAATCTCAAACTTGTGCCATACACGCAGACCCGAAAACCAGGCTAGAGTTGGGAGGGAGATACAACAACGCATTTCATTGGCTCTTTTATGGACCGAAACAAATTGGTAACATTGTGAATGGACAAATGACGAACGCTGTATGAAGGTTCTTGTGCACGATTCAGCATCAGTGTGTCACGTGTGTGTTTCCTCTAAAAAAACCAAAACACATGTAGGACTCCAACGTTACCAACACGATCATGTTATGTTGCAAAGGATTAAGACATCCTTCACCGGAAAGGAGAGGAATAAAGGAATAAAATACATGTACTTTGCGGTGGGAATAGGTGGAATCAAAATCTGGAGCATTTGTTTCAAAGGACAATTCTGCGATGGCCCTACTGGTATCGAAATATCTTTCTCATGACAAACTCTGCCCCTGTGCCAAATTTCATGCAAAGGCAAAATTCCCCCAAATATTTGCCCTATCTGCCCTAATTAAACTTACCGGTACATTTGAGCGCAGTATTGATGTGCTTACATGTACCTGGATGGTATTTCAATTGGCTGGGCAATGATCAATCTGTTTATTTGTCTCCTTCAAGTACAGTTTAGGGATTGTGTACGTTTGGTAAATGGAACCCACTGTTTGTTTTAATCCTATATAGTTATATATATACCAAAAAACTAAACTGTAAAAATTTTATTTCAAAGGTGGTAGTGATTTTGAGATATTGCCGAAAATCTGGAGCGGTTATTGTCCACGCAGGAAGAATAATCTGCATTGGAATACACAATCTGAGAAACGTCACTGCAGTAACGCTTCTCCGATTCGAAGTTTTGGTGATAAAAAGTGTTATCTGTTTCCATAACCGCAGTACTTCGAAGTAAAAAGTTTTTAAAAATGCATTATACTTTCCAAAGCTGCTGTATTCTTCTTACCAAGTAAGTTTGTATTGCCATAATTTTTTGGAGTAATTACCAAACGTATACGATCCCTTTAAGTCCTGTAATTGTTCTCATTCGCATGCTTATCCATGCGCCTACTACCGTAGTTTCAGGGGTAAAAATTGACTAACGTGCTATTTGTACTGTACCGTACAACAAAAGGTCTGTACACTATGCATGAATCAAGAATCACTCTACATTGTACAAAGGTTGCTTCCCGTTTCATTCTTCACGTTGTATTCTTCATGTTTTATTCTTCATGTGCATGTTCATGTAAGTATGACACCTGATTGTATTTCGTATTAAACCGCGGTGCTTTTTATCTTTCCGGTCAATTAATTTTGGGCAAAGTTGTCACGCAAGGGTTACTAGACCTTTTGCAGCTATCCAAAAAGTAACCCACCAAAATAAGGTTGAAAAGTTTACCTATTGTACAAATATTGATGATTCTAAACGCCCTGTGTGCGTGTTGGCGCTACTATTGGTCTGTTCAGTGTATGACAAGCGAGTAGCTGCAATCCGCTGGATGAGCACCCTTAACACAGGTTGTGGTCGCAATTGAAATTGTGACTTGGACAATTTTGAATTGAAATTAAAATCTTAGAATATTGTTTTTATAAAATCCAATTTTTCGGCGATCGCGAAAAAAACAAGAACAACCTAAGGACAACTGCCCGATGCCGGTTGAAAACGAACGCCGTTTTTCTTGCTTTTCTCAGCATCCATGATTGTAAAACTTTAGACAGGTCAGTTAAACGATATTTACATACAACCCCCCTAATCCACCCATTTATGATAATTCAAGCAATTACCAATGGTGTACCCTACCTTTGAAAACAAACGATCGCGAAAAAAACAAGAACAACCTCAGGACAACTGCCCGATGCTGGTTTAAGTGAATGCCGCTTTCTTGCTTTTCTTAGCATCCGGGATTGTAAAACTTTAGACAGGTCAGTTAAACGATATTTACGTACAACCACCCTAATCCACCCATTTACATGTACATGATAATTCAAGCAATTACCAATGGTGTATCCTACCTTTAAAAACAAACGTTTTTATTCATGAACGGTCTTCAATCTTCATGCATCTCCAGGTAAAGCTACTATGCACATTATGTTGTTTAATACCAAATTGAAAAAAACATTTACTTCCATGAACACCAGACATCCGAGATCCATCAAATCCCATCAGAAGGTTGATTTGGCTGGATTCTATAAGGTGCAGGCCCCATAACCAAAATTACTTTACACTGAATTTGTTGCCTCAAAGAACGTTTGCTACAGAGCGTGCACAGCGGGGTCACTGCACTTTCACAAAATAGGGATAGGGCTAAAGGAAAACAGTATGTTGCGATTACATTGAAAATAAATTGTGTGGATAAACTGGGTAATTTGTTTTCTTATTATTTATTATTTTTTTTGCTCCTATAGTTCATTTTTCATTTAGATGCAATGCTTACTAATATGTAAGTTACTACATATTTTGAATATAAACAAAATAGGTTCTTTATGATTTTCTAAGGGTTCACGAGCCAATGTTTAATTGATGAACTTCTTTTTAAAAAAATGCTGTGTAAGGAATCGTTGACGTTTAATTTTGCCTTTGAATGTTTAAATAATGAATCAAAAGCAGTTGTTTTGAAGGCACAATTTCCCCCCTGAAAACAAATTATAAAAAAATCAATAAATAAATTATAAACAAACAACAAAATGCAAAGGCAGTGTTTAAAAAGAAGATGGCAATATGTTTTTATGCTCGTCAGACCATGATGCATTCGCCTTGAACTGCTGTAATTGACTTTGGGCATTCAGCTTGGCAGCGTGCCTAGCCAGAGAGAACCTAGAACTCTGAATGGATAGCGTTCACTTTCAGGTCACGACTCCCATTGTTAGCCAACCTACAAAAATACAGATGTGTGTATACATGTACATCAACACATAGTGTTAATGTACACGAATTGATACATGTACTTGTATTCGCGTTTTTGTATCACTGTGGAGACATGGCTTTGTTCTCGAGTACAAAATGGTTAGAAAGTCGAGCACGTTTTTCAAAATGCTCCCATTTTTAATAACCACAATTATTTTCCTGGGTTGAAATTTCGACCCAATATACCCTATATATATTATACCCTAACCCAAACACTAATCCTAACCCACATTCTAACCCTAGTTTTTGAGTAATTTAAGTACAATCCAAAAATCTAATTCGTGAAATTCCTAATGGAGACCTATTCATCTTAGAAATTACCCTTTGGAGACCTTTTCACTCTCATTGTCCTCATTGTTTTCAAGTTTCCAGAGGGTACCGTATTTCGCACCGTACACACATGCAGGCATGTACCGGTATACATATTTTTTTATTTATTTTATTTATTTCATTCAACACCCAACAGCGCTGTAGCGCCAATTACAGGATGAGAGAAGATAATGCGAAGAAGTTACAGTTTTAGAGGTGGGAGGAAAACCCCAGAAGAATATCCTGGGTGGAAACCCACGGATACCTTTATGTACTAGTATACATATGTACGTTTGTTACATGCACATGTACAAGAAATGGTACATGTAGTCCGTCATGGATTAAGAACAATACCAATTGAATGGGAACTGATTCTTTTGTTTTGCCTTAGGTTGATCCAATATGTGAATTATGCGCAATGTGTACATGTACATGTACCAGTATGTTGATCTGCATGACCCTAACCCGCAAAGTTCTTTTATACAATGTGCATTTATAATGTGCACGTATCCGCCAATAACGACGCTAGTGGCGCTATACAATTATTAACCCGTTCATCAGGCCATATGGGCCGCTTTATAGCAGCAATTATCAGCGCTTAATTTGACCCGACCCTCACAGGTACTCATTTATACTCCCGGGTGGGGAGAAGCAATTGTAGTTAAGTGTCTTGCCCTAGGGCACAAACGCCATATTCCTGACGGGGTTCGAACCCACGCATCTTCGCCAATGAGTCGAGTACATGTACCATAACGACTGGGCCATGGCATTCTACTGGCTGGGAACCATCCTCAATCCTGCAAAATTCTCCGATCCAATTACCACCATATACAAATTGGATTCAACCTCAATCCTTGAATCTATGTATCCAGCACGAATTAGGGCAGAGTAGACCCCCCTTATGTCCCTATGCCCTGTACACACTTCAGATTATTGCTTCCTAAAGAAATCCCCAGATATCTGATCTAAGGCCGTGTCCGAAACGAGTGTCTAGAGCTACGGTCTACGTCTACAGCTACAGCTACGTCTACGTAGGCGCTAAGGCAAATGGAATTCGGACGCGGCTACGGTAGAGCCTACGGCTAGTTATTGCGCCCCCAAGCGATGCTTAAATTAGTGTTTGCAAAATTACGATGTAAGAATTTACAACAATTATCGTCTGCTAGATGTACACAATGTTTGCTTACAGCCGGTCGAAATACCTGATGATATTGACGTATTTGTCGATCTGTTAGTTTTAATTCAATGCACTATCATTACAAAATAAACAAAAATTTGCTCCAAAATTAACGTTAGTGCTGCCGCCATTTTGTTTTGCCTGAGCTAGACAACTTCTTTTACGGCTAGATTTTTGTGACGTTGTAGCCGTAGCTGTAGCTCTAGACGGCATTTTGGACAGCGCTACAAAATGGCCGCCTTAGACAATAGACCTACATGTAGCCGTAGCTCTAGACACCCGTTTCGGACACGGCCTAAGATTCCGTGAACACAATGACAAACACAATAGGGGCGGTCCCCCTGCCTTTTATCTTGCTTCATATATGCCAAAGTCATCCGTTGTTTTTTGAATTTGTTTTGTGGAGGGGTGACCACTGCCTCAATCTTTTCGAGATCCCCCCTCTAATCACTGCTATGGGTTGAGTCAGTGCCGATGACATTCACAAGCAGTGCAGATGACATCAAGCAATATAATGCAAGGGCTCAATTATGCTTGGCTGAGCATAAACCCTTTCCCCATGTGTGCACTGTGATGGTTGCCCACTCACAACGCTCGTTTCATTTGGTGATTTTACTATTACTTGTACGAGGGCACCGGTACGAGCCAAAGGAGCACGTGGTATGTGCGTTGTGATTGGTTCTTTATTCATCCGTTATTCATTCATCAAAGCCAACTTTGATTGATTTGGAAACGTTGTATTTTCAGGATTCACATGACGATGTCTTTTGGAATGTTGCCACTACAACTTTCGTCTTATTTGCCACCCTCTCCTCCTTCACGTGCTTATTTTATTGCAGTTCCTGTAACTTTCAAATATACTTTTTAGGTGCCCTGCCCAACAAGTCAAAACTACAAACGATACTTAAAATATAAAGTTATTGCATCTAATGGATCCATGTAGCAAAATGAGTTAAACCACGTCAACAAATGATGGCCAAATGAGTCGGCAAACCAGCATTGGAAATTTATATGAAATAGCACTTTAAGGAAAATTACCCCACATCAGGTGCCATAATTTTACAGGATGCTTTAAACTGTCATTCACCAACAAAGGTACCCGGTATTTCATGATAATTGAGTAGTTTTGTTTTGCAAATGTTGTCCTTTAACCCTCTGTGGCACTCATTTGTGCCTTTTGCTTTGATCAATTCCATTGCCTTCAGTTTTCATCACTTTTCAAAATGGTTTTGTTTTGAGTTTATTCTTTGTTTCTTTGTAGAACAAATTCCGACTCTGCGCTGCACACGAGCGTGATGGCGCCCATCGATCCATTCCAGGGGCACGGAAGTATGTCACCGGGCTCTCACAGAAGAGGTAAAGGAAAAAAGGGGCGGGGCAAGGGGTGTTGTCTAATCCTTATGCTAACCCTAAAGCTAACGATAACCTATATTGTCTTCTTTTGTTTTTACTTTAAAAACAAAATTCGAAAGACCTCCCATATGCTTTTGTACACGAATCGACATACCTGATCTATTGTTAAAAAACAAACTTGGGCACCCATGTTCGTTTATGGTGTAAATCAAGGATTTCTTTTTTGCAATAGATCGAGGACGCTATGGATTAGACACCTGTCTCTGATTAGACACTTGTCTCTGATTCACCAATGTAGTGTCAGGGGTGTGTGCTCAATTTGCACAGTAAACAAATTATGGCAATGTAATCGGTTGCATGCAAAGGGTTACAACTGTCACTCGATGTGTATACAGTACATGTACATAGTACTGGTACATAGGGCATTGCCAATGTAACCTGCCAGGTTGACATTACACACAAGTTTATATTCCAGATGTTCTGGTGTGATAGTGTAACTGTACTGAGGCACATTTTTGAAAAAAATCTTGTCGAAAATGCTCTGCTTACATAATATTAATAAATACCTAGGAGAGTTGCTGGCTTCTGATTGGTCGAGACTCGATCACGTGGAGTGGATTATCAGGTAATAATATCATGGGTTTCAAGAAGAAGCGAATAAATGTTCCCTGAACCAGCATTAATCAAGCATCATGTAAGCCCATGATTGGCCGAATGCAACAGTTCTACGGTAACTTGTAACAAAGACGCGTCAAATCTTGATACTGCGCGCTATAAAATGTACGCGTAGAACGTTTGTATCTATACGCGCGGCATTTTTCAAAATGCGCGCGGCGTCTGCTAACGCTAGCGCGTTGCTATACACGGTGGGCATCAGTGGTCAGCTAGTCTGGTCTCAAAGTATGGGTTATAATAACAACACATATTGAAGAGACAGTGTACCATAAGCTAAAACATGGCCCCTAAACATGAACACAAAATGCTGGAAATATCGTCGAAAGAAAAGTCACGAGATTTGGAGCATTTTGATAATTTTTCTCGTTGACCGGGTTGGGGGATGACCGCTGGTAATGGACCTCGCCTTCGGCTCGATCCATTACCAGAGGTCATTCCCTAACCTGGTCATTATCACGCAGTAATAACCGGGTCCTCGCACTGTTATTACCTAAATAATAATAATAATACTAATAGTGGACATTTATAGTGTGCCATTTCTGTCAAATACGGCACTCTTGGCCCAATCATACGACATCCATTGGGTTAAAGGGTTATTATACCTTTTGCAGTGACCAACCAAAATACTGTTGAAAAGCAAGTTTGTTGTAAAGATATTAATGATTCCAAACTTCCTGCGAAATTATTTCTTCTGGCATGCTGTAATTTTGAAGAAAATAACAAAATAATGTCTTTCCAAAGGTGCGTCTCAGACGCGCACTGTCTTACGCACTGACCAATAGCGCCCACGCGCGCATCAATCGCTTGCGCGCACCATTCGCGTGTTACAAACCAACTAATAAACATTTTCAAAAATGTATCTCGAAGATGCAACTTTCTTTTATTTTCTTCAAAAAGACAGCCTGCCAGAACTTGACAGAGATTTTAATTTCAATATTTTAAAGCTTTTTAGGCTTTTTAAGCTTTTAAAGCTTTTTAACAGTATTTTGGTTGGTTACTTGTATTGCTTTAAAAGGTACTTCAGCTTTAAGACATAATTCAAATTGACAGACTCGATTCACGACGTGAGAAAACGGAGCAGGTGTCTGTGTTAGACCTCAACGCTGCACAATTAAAATAAACAGCTCCTGGCATTAAGAAGTTTTGGGCCCCCGTTAGGGGGACTAAAAGACTAAAACTCATTATGGGAAATTGATTCCTGGAGCTGTGTGTAAGACTAGAACGTTACGGTGCTTATGAATCATTCAAAGTGCTAATTCCACACAAACACAGGGGGTTCGGTCGCCCGTGCAACTCGGCCAAATTATTCAGCACATTCGGCTTAATCTGCCTCGACATAGAATCCAACTTACCGTAGCATTGCAAATGCCCAAAACATTAGCTGGCAGTCACTGGAAAAAAGACAAGGTCGTATGAGTTGGTAATATTATTATTAGGTTTTGATTGTGTGTGCCACCTAGAAATATACAGGTGAGGCAGTACAGTACATGTACCGGTACCTCAGGCTCGTAATGTGCTACTTTGCCTGGTACATACATTGTATCCTTCTGAATGTCATCAGCACTCGGCTGCTTCACCCTATAACAGAGATATAGTTAGAGAGAATTTTGACGGATTGAGACAGTGGTTACCTCTCCACTGAGCAAATTTAAGAGGTAATTGATTATTTTGGAGTATTGAGGCTGAACCATTATCAATATTATTACTTTGTTTATGCACAATAAGATAAGAGATCTTATGCTTATTCGTTGGAACAACTTTAGTCAAGCTGCGTCCCGCAGCCTTAGAGCTGTAGCGTTCTTCTGTAGAATTTGTGCAGTTTTGAGAAGAGCCGCCTTCTGTAGCAATTCCATCTCACAGTTGAGCTGATCTCTTCAATGTTTTTCGAGGGGCCTGGGAATGGTACCCAGGCCTCCCACTGGAATGACCTTCACTTTGACTTTTCACAACTTGCAGAGTTCCCTCGCCAAATCCTGATACTTTAACACCTTATCCTTTTTTTGTTCCTTGCAACCCTGGTATCGCCAGGCACTGCCGCATCTATAATGTGGCGCATCTTTGCATTCTTATCTAGGACAACAACATCCGGCCGCCTTTGTTCTCCAACATTGTCAGTCTGAATGTTGAAGTCCTAGAGAACCTTCACCTCCTCCGTTTCCACAACCTTCTTCAGAATGTGCTCCCCCCACCACTTGTCCTGATGGACCATGTTCTGGAGTGCGGCGGAATAAACTGCACGGACGAGGACCTGACCCTTGTCACTGAAACGGCCATCACAAGCATCCAGAGATGGAGGGACATTATATGATCTATGGAGGAGACACGAACGAACGAACCACTTGTCCTTGACCTTGATCCCTCGATTCCGGCAAACATCCAAGTGGATAACCCTGGTTAACTTGTCATGCCTCCCCTTGTATTCCGTCTGTGCCATCTTGCTGCATTCACAAACCAAATGAAATACAGTCTCATCTTTTTGCCCACACATCCCACACATTGGAGATACATGTACATTAGCTTCCTCTATCTTCGCCTTCATCACGTTCGTCCAAAGTGCCTGGTCCTGTGCAGCAGTTATCAAACCCTCTGTCTCCTTCTTCAAGTCACCTCTCTTTAACCATCTTCAGGTCTTGTTCCCTGCTACATCTTCCGTGTCTCTCAGAAATCTCCCATGAAGTTGCTTTCTTTTCCAATCTCTGAGCCTTTTCCTTTTTCTTTTCCCTCTTGTATGCAACAGGATCCACTTCCTTTCCCACGACGAGTTTCTTAGCCGTCCTGAGAAATCCATCCTGCGCCCGGGAAACATTCCCTTAAAAACCTCTCTTCTCAAGGCCAACACAATCTGTCACGCTTATCAAGCCCCGTCCTCCTTCAGTCCTCGGCAAGTATAGCCTACTGATGTTAGCCCTCGGATGCAGCATATCATGCATCGTCTTTCTGTCGAGAGACTCCAACTCCGCCTTAGTCCAGTCGACAATCCCTGTGCTATACCTTATCAGCGACACAGCCTCCTCCTGGTGTACTCTTTACTAAGCCTGTTCTTCACTCCCCATGCATCATGCTGCCAGCTCCAAAACACCAAGATACTTGTATCCGTCATTCTTTCCCAACGCTTTCAGCAGCAATCCATCAGGGAGAAGAATGCCATCAGAATCCACCCTCTTCCATCTTCTCAAAGTCAAGACTGCACACTTCTTTACACCAAACTCCACATTCTAGAACCTAATTAACAGCCCTTGTAGTATCAGTCAACCTTCTCCTTTCAACACGACGCAGTGCAGGGATGCTATCTCTAACTTGATAACATTACCTAGTCAATTCTCTTCCGTATTCTGTCTTCCTCTTCTGTCAAGTTTTTATAATGATCCGCTCCTATTGGCATCTCTTCATCGTCAACGTGTAACGTTGTTTAGATACGCTACAAAAACCAAAATATAAATGAAATCAAGAGTTGTAGACGCGGTAACACTTGTCCCATAGATTTGTTTGCAAAAAGGGCACGGCGGCCGAGGTAAATATGGGGCAAGGCAAAACTGGCCGTGAAGACGGAGATTTTTAGTGGGGCACCTCGGCCAGTAAAAGGGCAACGTCGTGGCCGGCGTCTAATTCAAGCCCCGGTTAGGGTTAAGTTTGTTTTGACTCTGAATTTGTGATTTCATTTTCTCATTTCAGGTGAGATGGTGATGGATCACTCAGGTAACACATTGAAAACTCCTCTGTGGGATGCAAAAAAGGTGAGATGTGCCCACATGTGCATGCTTGTCTGTTAAAGGTAGTATACACCATTGGTAATTGCTCGAATTATTAATATTGGGTGGATTTGGGGGGTTGTATTTTATAGTAAATATCGTTTAACTGACCTGTTCGAAGTTTTACAATCATGGATGCCGAGAAAAGCACGAATAACAGCGTTTGTTCAAACGGCGTCGAGCAGTTATTCTTATGTTATTTCTGTTTTTTCAGCAAATTTTTCTCCATAAAATTCATTTTTGTAGAATAATTACAGGATATCTAGCGCAATCATTTTGCTGGATGCCTAGAATCATTATTTATTTTCAGATGAGTAAGATATTTCCTAATAATTTGGTAGTAAATATTGTTGATATCTGCAAATGGTGTATACTACCTTTAATGACCCAGCTGGGGGTTTCATTTAGCTTAATGCTCATGTCCTTTTAAAGGTGGGATACACCATTGGTAATTGCTTGAATTATCTGGAATGGGTAGATTTTAAGGGATTTGTTTGATAGTAAATATCGTTTAACTGACCTGTCCGAAGTTTTACAATCACGGATGCCGAGAAAAAACCCCGAGAAAAACGGCGTTCGTTTTCAACCGGCATCAGCAGTTGTCCAGTTTAAAAGAAAAAAAAATCAATTTTTCAGAACAATATTACAGGATTTCTAGCGCAATAATTTTGATGGATGCCTAAAATCATTATTTACTTAAGATATTTCTTAAGTAATAATTCTGTAGTAAAATGTTTCGATATCTGCAAATAGTGTATCCTACCTTTTAATGCAAGGATGTTTCATTTAAGGGTAAACTGTGCTCCACGATGGCTTGTAGTCTCTGAAGTAAATGTTACCCGTACCTTCAATATTTTACCAGATCCAAGTGAAGAAAAATGAAATTTGTATTATTTTCCTATTATTGGTGGGACATAGATTTCATGTGCTATTGGACGTACAATGCACTCATTCATGTACAGTATAACTCGCAATACTCAAATTTGGATAACTCAAATCTCTGCTTATCTCAAAGTTACATTTCATTCCCATCAAGAGAATAGGATATCATGCACTGGTACATGAATACTCCCGTAACTTGCCGGCACCAGTACGGTACCTCCGCTTAACTCCAACTTTTGTCCAGCCATTCCATTGACCAGGCACGACACGGTGTATGTTTGTTGTACCGGTACATATAATCGCAAACATACACGCATGTAAATGTGACGTGAAGATAAACCAGCAGCCAATTCTAATATTTGTCGAGTCGAGTCATTTTGATGAGGGACTCTAGTCAAGTCAAGTCATGTTCCTGTAGTGACTCGAGTTGAGTCGAGTCATTAGAGAGGTTTCGCATACGAACGGATACGCGCACGCGTACGTTTAGCTATCCGTACGCGTTTTATACTTGCGTGTAGCGAGCGAGATATCGCCTTGTACACGGTTAGCTGTTAGTGAGTAACTGTGACGTCATAAGTCCGCGAAAATTGATGACGTATTCGTTAAGCTAACCGTATCCAATGGCAGACGAAACCTCTCTATTTATCCATAGGGAGTCGAGTCGAGTCGGCAACAATTGTGACTGTAGTCAGACTTGATTTGAGTCATTGATCTAGTCATTCCAACTCTGCTGCCTTCATATTTGTTTTGTGTAGAAAGTATGTATGTTGTGTACAGCAAATAATTAGGCACAGCCCTGCTCTGTTGAGATTTATTCCTCTTGAAATCAAATTTAAATCCCGATTTTTTTTTTTTATATCTTTGCCCTACAGATGCAGCCTAGGCCCAGGTCTTGTGAGGTTCCTGGAATAAAGTGAGTATGCCCCTTTTTTTCACACCGTAGCGTCGCCTTGCTATTTAATCCCGGACGTGTCTCAACATGCGATCAAATTATCTAAAAAGCGAGCTGGCCAAATTTGTCTAATTGAACAATTAGCTTACTTGGGCTATCGATGCTGTGCATAATACCCAGTCTGTCTGATTTAAGGGAAAATAGTGAAGACATGTACGGGGGCACTTGCACAAACTCTACATGCGTTGTGTTCCATCACATGCATGGAACTTGCTGATGGATATTTCCTGCCTGATAGCACGATAAACATGGCGAATCACACAGTCCAATAAAGTCATTTTCTTTCAAAGTAATTGATATGCTTCCTTTACTTCGCTCTTTCGTGGCAGAAGAGATGAAATTTTGCCAATTTTGGTTATTAGTCAATCCTTTGCAGTGCACTACATGTACTGTTAAAAGCACATTTTCCGTTATATACATTGTACGTGCCTTTTGCAGCGATCCAAAAAGTAACCAAACAAAATACTGCTGTCATTTTAAAGAAAATAACAAAAGAAGGCCATTTCCAAATATGTTTGTCAGAGACGCACTTTTGTCAATTTCTGTAAGAAGTGCGCGCAAGCGAGTGCTGATTGTGTTCGCAATTCAAATTGTGTCTCGTCTAATTTTGAATTAAAATTGAAAACTTTAAATATTTTTTTACGAACACACTGCATTCACAGTGCTAAAACTTCATCAGGTTATTTGTCAAGCACTTTTCTTTAACCAGTTCGCGCCAGGATTATTTTAACATCACCGAGCCAACGCGCAGGATTATTTTTAACGAAACTCGATCCGAAGCAGGTTAGGGCCGCCAGTACCGGGAAGCACACCCACGCATTTCCGGCCTTGCTCGCTGCTGACAGAAATTTCTGGCCTTGCTCGTGGCGTGTTTATGCGTCATCCGTTTTAAATCAGGGGAAAACTTTGCGTTTGTATTTGTCATCTGGCGCGAACTGGTTAAATGTTTAGCACCTTTCCTGGTTCAAAAACACAATTGACAAAATGGTATACACGTGTACTAGTCGAGCAGATTGGTGTATAAACATTGTTCAATTAATGATAAAAACATGGAATTTGGCACAGTTGGAAAATGTCACGAGAAAGATATTCGTACTTTTTGAAAATTTTAAAAAATGGTTGTTATTTTACCTATATTTCTTCAAAGGACAAATCTGCGATGGTCCTATAGTATAATATCTTTCTCATACTATACTCGGTGTGCAAAATTTCATGCTTTTATCATCAACTAAGCAACACTCATATTTGTGACTGGCTCTACAAAAAAGGGTATTAAGTCGCGCTGTGCATTATCATGTAATGGCCCACTCAAAGTTGAGAGGGTAAACATTTCATCAAAATGGGATTTACATTTTTTGCCATTAATGACATCTTTAACACCAATATTTTCAGGTTTCATTCAAAGAAATGCTGATTTTGATGATTAAAGTGGAAAACACGCTAGGCTTGGACGGTATTTCGGTATTACCGGATAGTCACGGTTTTTTTTTATTACCGACTAGTCGGTACTAATGATCTACAAAAACCGAAATACCGGTGATCTCGGTATGGAATTGCAATACCGCGATATTGTTCAGAACCTCGCAAAAGTCTTTCAAACAGAAAGAGAAACACCCGATCCACATGTTTCATTCCATTCAGTGTCATGTCTGCATTCAATCAAGTGGAAAGATAAGACGTTATTGTCAATCTCCACTTGATAACCCGATACTTCAGCAGCAGCCGTCCTTCCAGAAAGGCCTTTGAAGTTTGCTTATTACGCCGCCGTGTTTGCGGTTTTCTTTGTGTGTAGTGTCTGGACGAAAGTTCAAACAACTTTTTAAATGCGGCCCAAAAGCTGCTCCCAGTCCCACACCCACTTTACTTTCTCGAATCAAACATGGCAGACCTCGCAGACGTCGCAGAAATACGCCTAGTGGCAAAGAAAAAAACCAAATCACGCACGACTTGCACGCCGCGAGCTAATGTCATTTTAAACAAATCTGATTGGCCGTCTAAAACAACGACCAGAACATTTTTCATTCACAAATAAGGTTTCGTCACACCGATTACTCCAGTACGGCCTCCTATTGGCGCCTGCTCTGATTGTATCGTCGTACGCCCGCCCTGCAAACAGGGCGATATTATAATACATGTACCAGTACATGTACATCGCCGCTGCATATGCTGCGAACGCACACGCAGTAGGAATCGCTGGTGGCCGGCATGAATCGCATGATGAGCCAATTGAATCACTGCCATTGATGCAGGATACCAACTGATAGCTAGCATGATCGTGGGAAGCAAGTTCGCAGTGTGCCGGTGCAGTGCATGGGCATTACGACTGGGCATCGGTCGCTAACAATCGGCATTTCTTTGATAGACATACTGTATCAATGACTTTACAAACTCAAACAATGATTCCACAAAAAGTAAGCTTTTAATTTTCAATAATCCATCACAGTGATACATTTTTACAAATATAAAGACTGATAATGAATCTTAGGTGTTGAAGAATTTGCCATGAAGATGCAATTACGTGGTTTGCCGGTTCGACGTAGCATGCAGTGATCGCTGTAATTTGTTTGGGTTGATAATAATGACGTAATACCCACTTAACATAACACCTCGGTATTACCGAATACCGCGGTTTTTTTTGTCACGGTATCCCGGTATAGTAAAAGGCAATACCGTCCAAGCCTAAAACACGCCCATTTTGTGTTCATCGTTCTGTTGTTCAGTTGTGTAATTTGAACTCCAAGGAAGTAATCAAAAGCAAACATGTCATATATCCAGAACGGGAGTAGCTATGTAGCTCTATTATATACCAACTGGAAGCTTACGCTGTGGGCTTTCCAACCATGTATATACATGTAACTCAATTTCACTATTTTGTGACATAATACCCATTATTGTGGAGTGGGTCACATTTTGCACCAGTTCTGCCCGACTTCAAAGATACAGTTTTTCAAGTCTGACTCTGTGATGCTATCCCTTGATCTCGTCGCAGTATTTGTCCGTCCTCAGACCAGACGGAGACGGAGCAGACCAGCGAACCCATTCCCATCTCCAACAACACGGGCTCCCTGCCCGACCTCACCAACCTGCACATCCCGTCACCGCTGCCCACCCCTCTGGATCCTGAGGACCAGCAGGTGTCCGACTATAACCACGGAGGAGGGAGTAGCCCCAGTAACCTGTCCAGCAGTATGTCCTCACCAACTCATCTCAGTACATCGCCTATCAATCACACGCAGGTAGGTCGCACGCTTCAGTTTTTCAGAACTTTTAAATTTTTGTTGGCATACTTCGATTTGTTCTTTTATCTCTCTAAGGTAAATTTACATGTAATTATACTAATATGTGATGCGATCTGTGAAAACCCGCCACATGGTGGCAAAATAAAAAAAATTGTTCTTTACATCATATTAACCAGTTCGCGCCGGGATTATTTTAACATCGCCGAGCCGACGGGCGGGATTATTTTTAACGAAACTCGATCCGAAGCGGGTTCAGGCTGATAGTGCCGGGAAGCACACCCACGCATTTCCGGCCTTGCGCGCTGCTGACATACATTTCCGAACTTGAACTTGGCGTGTTTATGCGTCATCCGTTTTGAATTTGGGGAATATTTTGCGTTTATATACGTCATCCGGCGCGAACTGGTTAAAGCTGAGATCATCCTCTTTCTAATGCTTTTTAAATCGGGTCTCTAGGACCTCTACATCAAAAGTTACGTTAAAATGAACGTCGATTATTGGCGATGCGAATTTCTGTTAAAACAACGTTTAACGATAGGGTACCAGAATAGCAATGAAAAATCAATTAAACAAAAAATAATAATTTTTTTTTTTTTTTTAGATTTTTGTTGTTGCTTTTTTGTATTGCTTTTATGGGACATAAGTTGCAAAACTTTGCAACATCCGACGGGTTTTCACAAATCGCATCACATATTATGATCAAAGTATAATTTAGACCAACCAAACAATTACGAATAACGCGCATTATATCGAATCGGCTTATTGCACTAGTTAACTTTGCTTGGATCAGAGCCTAGTGCTCAAACCTTGTATACTCTGCGTAATAAAGTAATATAATTCAATAACAAATTGAGTAAAACTTGGCCCCCGTTGTGTACCTTGCCTAGGTGGTAGGTCATCACAGTCCACAGATAAGTCCCCAAGTCAGCCCACAAATGACGAGGCGACCCATGAGCAACCCTGGTAGCCCCTTAGGGATCCATGCAACCACTGAGCATCAACGGCGGCAACATCAACATCAACAGCAGCAGCAGCAGCAGCAACAACAGCAGCAGCAACAACAGCAGCAGCAACATAGACAACATCAGCAGCAACAACAACAGCAGGCACAACAGCAGGCACAACAGCAGGCACAACAACAAGCACAACAACAGGCACAACAGCAACAGCAGCAGCAGCAGCAGCAGCAGCAGCAGCACTTTATCAGGCAGGTCGGTAGCCGTTCCGACTTCACCCAGTCTTTTTTACATGTACTTTTGATACTTAAAGGATGGATACACCATTGGTAATTGCTTGAATTATCATGAATGGCTAGATTTGGGGGGTTGTATTTCATAGTAAATATTGTTTAACTGACCTTTCCGAAGTTTTACAATCATGGATGCCGAGAAAAGCACGAAAAACAGCGTTTGTTTTGAACCGGCATCGAGCAGTTATTCTTATGTTATCTTTGTTTTTTCGCGATCGTCGTCCGGCGATCGCGAATTGTTTTTTATAAAATTCTATTTTTTTAAAATAATTACAGGATATCTATCGCAATCCTACTTTTTGTCTCCACACAGCTCCGAAAAAATAAAATCTCATCAATTATTGTTTTTATAACATTGTTGCACACTGTCATGTAATGTATCTCATACAATAAAGTACTGCATGGTACTATCAAGACCATAGTTGAAAGATGGAGCACAAGTGTTGCGAGTGCAGAACAGCTTATGATAGTGTGGACAAGAGAGGGAGGTGGGGGTCGATCAACGAAAGCTACTCCTTAAAGCCTGCAATAGTACTACTTTTACACTTATTTTTGTCCTCCAACGTCCTACTTTTGTCCTACCTTTTCACCTTGGTCTGCTTGAAAGCATGCAGACAATTTGTACAACATCCTATTAAGAAGTTAAAATTTGTTGTGGCCCCTCCCCCCCCCCCCTTTCACCCCCTTACCGTGTTATTACAGGGTATGGCTGTAGATGCCTCAGCCATGACACTGGAACACCAGGCCCACCATCAGCAGTATTCCCAGCAGATGTACACTCAGGGCCAGCCCCAAGTACATGTAGGCCAGGAAACTCCAAGCCTAACGCTGGATATGTCAAAGGTCGGTTAGGAGACTTGTTATCTCTCGGGCTCTATGCACCCCTTGTGCCCTGCACCCCTTGTGGACCACACCCCTTGTGGACCACACCTTTTGTGGACCACACCGCTGGTGGACCACACCGCTTGTGGACCACACCTTTTGTGGACCACACCTCTTGTGGACCACACCGCTGGTGGACCACACCGCTTGTGGACCGCACCGCTTGTGGACCGCACACCTTCCCTGTTCCTTTTTAGGGTTAAGGCCCAGCTTCTGCTTTTCAGTCCTTGCTCCCTGACTTTGAATGGAGCCCCTAATTTGTTCTCATCTAAGGAACTTTCCCCAAAATAATATTTTCATTCTATCCATTAGTCTCTCCTAATAAGTAAAAAACAATCAGATCGTAATTTCTTCTTTTTAAAGCTTTGCTGAACATCAGTTGCAGAAAAGGGCAATTTATTTTCCTTTCAATTTAGTGGTGTCCCAAATTTTTCTCTGTTTCCCCTCGACTTTCCTCGTGCTTGCCAAACCTCTTGGTTGCGAAACTTTAAATTCCTTCAGTTAATTAAACTGGAACATTTATCTTTATAATAATTCTTGCTGTTGAACCTTTTGTGAACAATTTCAGTGTAATAAAATTTAGTCCGAAATTCAAAAAAAGGTTGCGTCCCGAAATTGGGCACCAAATTGACACTGTTTTCTAACATGGCACACTTTAATATGGTGGCAAACATAATTGGCATTCAGGGTTTTGCTGTTTGTTTTGTATTTTGCTTGTTAATCTGACAATTTGCCACTGTGATTTGTTTTTTTAATTATTTCCATTTTAAACATATTTTTAGTGTATTTTAAACAAAATTAATTTTATTTGGTGTGTTGCAAAATGGGGATCCCGATTTGGAACATCTTTAGCGATCATCCTATAGTCTAATACTTCTGGACGACTTGTTATTGACTTTTGCTGGACTTGTAAAGACTTAAATTTGACCCGCTCTGTGAAAATGAGTCAGATGTCGCACAGTGCGCTTACGAGATTTGGGTGGTTGAATGCGGAGAGGGGGGTTTTTGTACGAAAATTTGATATTCCTATTTTTTGATTTTCACCTTGGTTAGGATCTATATTTTCAATTTCTACATTAAAACATGCTGAATTAACACAGTGGGAAGGGCTTGGTTGCATAGGGTTTCTATTGCATACATCTCCTAAAGGGACATAATTTTGTTAATGCATGATTTCTCATGAATGGGGTTTTTAGATTAAAATCGGTATATCACAAGATCGCAACATGCTTACAGACCTCCCACATATATCAAATTAAAGAGGACAGTGCACTCTTTCTAATGGTCTATATAACTCTGTTTGTCAAATGTTTGACATCTGACTCACTTTCACAGAGCAGGTCACAAATACCTCTCACTTCTTTCTTTGATTCGCCCGTGTCCTTCCTCACCCCTCGCTCAGGGAGGCCTGCAATACCGGGACGACAAGTGTGTGGTCAGTACCTCCTGTACGTCACCTACCTCGCCCGTCTCCGTCTCCGTCTCCAATCCCCAATATTCCGCCTCCCCTGCCCACTCCCCCTCAGCCACCACGGTACCCCTGGGTTCCCCCAACAACAAGACACTCAGTGATGCCTACTACCAGCAGTTGCAGCATCAGTTTGAACAGTGCAGCATGCTGGCGCAGCAGGAGGTTGGGTCGCCTACAGCGGGACAACAGATTACCTACAATCCGCAGGTCAGGGGTAGATCATAATCATAATAACCAAGTTCTTATAAAGCATGCGTATCTAATAATAATAATTGGGGAGGCTAATCATCCTTACTCGCAGCTAGTGTGCTGAATTGCGAAGGACGCGGCTACAACGTAGTCGAGTCGCTGGCACGTAAAGGTGCCTATGGCAGCCAGCCACATCGACTCATATATGACTACGGAGCACAGCCTGAGATCGAAAGTGTTTGATTTTTCAGGAGGGAGGAAAACCGTATGATCTGGAGAAAAACCCTTGTGGCACAGGAGAGAACCAACGCACAACTCTACTCACATATGGTCCGGGCCGGGAATCGAACCCGGGCCATATTGGTGAGAGGCAAGCGCTTTACACACAAGCCACCCATGCCACCCGACTGGTTCTGGTTCTCAAGGCGCTGTACACTGCCAAAAATGACTTTCTTACAATTCTTGATATTAGAACCTACCGGTAATTCCTGTTTCAAGAAATATCTTATTGTCTCACTCCCTAGAATTTTTTTCTAGGGAGTGACATTTTTTTGTTCTTGTTTTAAGAATATAATTTTTAGCAGTTTATTATTACCCCTGCTCATTGGGCCCACGAAACATTCCATAATCGCCTTTGCTTTCCTAGGGTATCATCTGTCTAGATTTCTTAACTTTTGATTTGTCCCCCCCCCCCCCCCCCTCCCCAACCCACTCAAATTCAGGATCTGTACACTCAGAACCTATCCAACCACCAGCTAAGCGAAGCCGACCAGGCCCTGTTCTTTCCCCAGGGGGCCTTCTATGGCCAGGCCTACATGCAAGGCCTAACGGACAGCTCCGACCTATTCCAACCCAGCAAGCCTCCCCCGGCCTACCCCAACTCTCCTTTCATGCAGCCCAGCGCCGGAAACATCCCCAATATCATCTTGACAGGTGGGTTGTCTGACGGTAAGAGAACTGCCCTCTTCATCTTTATCGTTCACTTCTTGTACGGCTGTGGCAATTTGTGCAAGATGTGTTGTGATATATGTGTTGACCCCAGATGAGAATCAGTGTCTATTCCTGATCTGAAGTGGTGTGGCAGATATTATTTGAATCATTGGTTGGAGGAGTGGATAGGGGTGGGGAGTCAAAGTTTCTCCTCAAAACCTCTCTTAACCAGTTTGCGCCGATTAAATATAAACATCACCGAGGCGGGGAATTATATTGAATGAAACTCAATACGAAGCGGATTCAGGCCGATGGTACCAGGAAGCACAGCCACGCATTTCCGGCCTTGCTCGCTGCTGACAGACATTTCCGGCCTTTCTTGACGTGTTTATGCGTCATCCGTTTTGAATCTGGGGGAAACTTTGCGTGTATATATACATGTACGTCCTTCGGCACGAACTGGTTAAAAGCCCTATGCATTGATGACGTTACACACTGTTTAGCCAGTTCGCGCCGGGATTATTTTAACATCACCAAGCTGACGCGCGGGATCATTCTTAACGAAACTTGATCCGAGGCGGGTACAGGCCGATAGTACTGGGAAGCACACCCACGTATTTCCGGCCTTGCTCGCTGCTGACAGACATTTCCAGCCTTGCTCGCTGCTGACAGACATTTCCAGCCTTGCTCGTGGTGTGTTTATGCGTCATCCGTTTTTTCCCCAGAATCAAAACGGATGACGCATAAACACGCCATGAGCAAGGCCGGAAATATCTGTCAGCAGCGAGCAGGGCCAGAAATACATGGGTGTGCTTCCCAGTACTGGCGGCCTGAACCTGCTTCAGATCGAGTTTCGTCGGCTCGGTGACGTTAAAATAATCCTGGCGCGAACTGGTTAAGACACTTACGAACTACCCTAAATTGAATGAAAAAGGTTGGGTATCTTTTTATTCTCACAAAGGAAACGCATCAAGCAATGTACATTACTGAATGTGATGTTGCTATCCAGAACCCCTTGAACACATTTTTTACTGAAAAGCACCTCTCCTCAAACCAGAATAAAATGTCCACCCTTCAAAAAAGAAAATCAGACGGGAACACATAAGACATGATTTTCATCTCGGGTTTGGTGGCAGTGTGCTTATCCGTGGTTAAACTAGTTTGGTTGGTAACAATATTTGATCAGATTCAATTGTTCTTCATGCTAGATTAAAGGTAGGATACACCATTTGCAGATATCGAAAAATATTTACTACCAAATTATTAGGAAATATCTTACTCATTTAAAAGTAAATAATGATTCTAGGCATCCAGCAAAATGATTGCGCTAGATAACCTGTTATTATTGCGAATAATAAAATTTTATAAAAACAAATTCGCGATCGCCGGCCGGCGATCGCGGTTAAAAACGAACCCCGTTTTTCGTGCTTTTCTCGGCATCCATGATTGTAAAACTTCGGACAGGTCAGTTTATTTACTATAAAATACAACCCTACAAATCTACCCATTCATGATAATTCAAGCAATTACCAATGGTATATCCTACCTTTAAATGCTGTGCACTAAAAACCTGCCATAACAAATGAATGAGAAATGGCAAAAAAGAAGAAATATTGCGAACATTGTTAGTGAGTCCAGCATGTGATTGCACAAGGACAGTTCATTGTAGTAGCTGAAATGGGTCATTCCGAGTCGAATCAAGCACTATTTGATTTGATAAGGAATGACCAACATGGATACTGCACTAAATTTTGTTTTATGTTGCGAAACCATATTTAAAAGTCTCACATACATGTAGTCTCACTTTGTGATGGTACGGTAGATTTCCTAGGTAAATCCCATACATGGTCAAAAAGAAATTATTTTCAGTAGTTTGATCAACCCTAAAAAAGATTGATATGTACGTAGGTTCAGAACATTGTTTCTTTTCTTTTCTTAGCTTATACATGTAGTTGTGATTTTTGTATTGGAGTGTCGTGGCCGGGCGGTTAAGAACTCGGATTTCTGTTCCGCAGAGCGTGGGTTCGAGTCCCGGTGTCGACACGTGTGTCCTTAAGCAAGGCAATTAAACCACTATTGCTTCGTCCTTCGGATGGGACGTAAAGCTGTAGGTCTTGTGCGTTGTGGGTTGTGTAATGCACGTAAAAGAACCCAGTAACACTCTTCGCTAAGAGAAGGGGTTCGCCCCGGTGTTCCTGGCAGCGCCTCGGAATAGGCAACTAGATGGATGGCGCTTTACAAATGCATGATCATGATCATATTCATGCAAATGTACAAATTGTTTAATTGAAAAAAAAAAAAAAAAAAATCAAGTATGCACTAATACAATGTGCCATATTGCAGAAATCTGTGCAGAAATCTGTGCAGAAATCTGTGCAGAAATCTGTGCAGAAATCTGTGCAAAAAAATCTGTGCAAAAAAATCTGTGCAGAAATCTGTGCAGAAATGTACGATAAAATGTGCGATATAGCATAAATATTTGCGCAGAAATCTGCGATGTGTGATGCATCTTATCAGGGCCACAATATTGTTTAAATTCTGGTACATGTATATCTAAAAATAAATGTTAATGAGTTGAGTTTGACAACTGAATGATCCAGAACTAGATTCTAGTGTTGCTGTACGTCTCTAGTGGTTTAATCCTAAGTCCTAAACCCTCCTCATTATTCCAAAAACCTACGGGTGGTTTTCTGAAGGATTGAGGCTGAATGGCAAAGAGTGTCGTTTGATTTTGGAGGGTGCATTGTGCCGAGTTTGTTGGCTGTACTCGGTCGGCATTGCTTATGTTAAGTCATTCATAATTGAGCTCTGCAATTTGGCCGACGTTCCTCGCACTGCTTCTAAATGTCACGATTGTCATCGGCATTGCCTCAACCATGTACAGTGATACATGTACATGTAGGTGGAGGATTTTGAAGTATTGAGGCAATGGTCACCCCTCCGTGCAACAAATTCAAGAAATAACAGATGATTTTTGGAGGGTTGAGGCTAAATCCTATTTTTACATTGTGGTATTTGGAGGATTTTGAAGGTATTTACATGTAGGATGGTTCCTAGCCAAAAGTGTTTATGGTGTTTAGGGTTAAACCAGAGTGGTAAATGTGATGTACAATGTACATGTACGCTTGTGCTGCAGTGTTAATAAATGTTGCATGTATGATATTGATGTACATGTACTTGGGACAATGAAAGCTCATAACAATTTTTTTTAAATGAGAAAGAAAAAACAGTTTTATAATTGTATATTACTAAATGAGGTTTTAAAGCCTGTTTTCTCAGTTCTGTATTATGTCAACATGTCATATCTCCAGAATGGTGAGAGGCTATGGAGCTCTATTATATACCAATTCAAAGCTGACATTGTCGCCTTTCTAACAATATAACTCAATTAAACTTTTTTGCAACATAATACCCTTTTTTGTGGAGCTGGTCACATTTTATCACATTTGTGACCGGCTCTACAAAAAGGTATATTATGTCGCAAAATAGTGAAATTGAGTTGTATACATGGTTAAAATGCCCACAATGTAAGCTTTCATTTGGTATATAATAGAGCTCCATAGCCCCTCTCATGTTGGAAATATGACGTGTTTACATATTGATTACTTTCTTGGAGTTCAAATTACACAACTGAGAAAACAGGCTTTGAAATAGCCGGCTCTGTGGTACTACAAAAGAACGATGCACACAAAATTGTCGTTTTTGCCACTTTATTTTCTTTGAAATAAACCTGAAACTGTAGGTATTGAAAATGTCATTCATGACAAAAACTAAAAATCACCTTTTTATAAAAAGTTGCCGCGATATGAACGAATGTCAGTAGCATAGACAAGTAGCCTAGAATTATTTGCCAGACTTTTTTTTTTACACTTAATTATGAAGCTCAACATTAGTTTTTAAAAAAATGGAAATTTTGAAAGACATTTAGGCTTATGATATCACCAGAACCAAGTTGCTTTAATCCTTCCTTTTTTTTATTATTCTTGCAACCAGACAACGCCAGACGGCTTTGCCATGAGAAACCATGGCAAAATGCAGTTTCAGTCCTGCGTCGCACAACAAAAAATGGACTCTCTGTAGCAACTTCTTGGTGGCGCACTATATTGTCAATCACGTCCGTATTGGCGACAATTGTTATGTTGACTTGATACGCCAGAGCGTACTTGTCCAAATAATTTGCCATGAACTGTAAAGAAGTCATATGTGTACCAGAAAGGACAAGACTTCTGTGCTAAAGACATTTGAATAAAAATTTAAAAGAAATGTAAAAACAAATTATCACAAAGGATTTAGAAAAGAATATCAAGGTTTAGGGGTTGTAGATTGTCACCCGTCAATGATAACTGTTTATCAGACTCGTTCTTTTTTTTTCTCTTTCTACTGCTGTCTCCTCCCAGGAGCTGGTGAATCTCCACCCAGACAAGAAGACTTTGCCAAAGAGATCAGTAACGCCATGGCCGGCGTAGACAATTTTGACCCCCTCTTCTCAGCCGAGAGCTTCAAGTTGGACCCGCTGGACCTGGACAGCCTGCAGATGTTGACGGACAATGACGTGGTGGCTGACCAGGCCACCGAAGATTCATTCCGACTGGATAGGTTTGACGCGTGATGACTGGACAGGCTCGCTTGACAAGCCCCCAGACACTTTGTTTTTTGTTGAGTTTTTCTTCTTCTTCTGAGGGAACACTGCGAAGTGACAGAACGGAGGGTTTTGATGAACGATCACAATGTTGGATTGATTCACGTTGCTGCAGTCTTTTTTAAAACCTTGTGTCGAGACCTCAAGCCGGTGATATCTGCTGGCCCCCAGCCTGGGTCGTTGGATTGTTGTTTATAAACGGGTCCGTGTAACCTTGGCGGCGATCGTACAGGGAGCCAGCAAGTCCAGAACAAGTGGTTTCTAGCTTTGGAGACGTACTTGAAACTTGGTAGGTGTCTTGACCCTTCTGGGTTTGGAAGGCGTACTGAGGTGCAACAGGGATGATGCTTAACTTGGCAGTGGTCGTACAGGGAACCAGCAAGTCCAGCACAGGTGGTTTCTAGCTTTAGAGACGTACTTGAAACTTGGTAGGTGTCTAGACCCTTCCAGGTTTGGAAGGTGTACTAAGGTGCAACAAGAATGCTGCTGAAAGAACTTAATTTTGTGTTTTGTTTTTGTTGTTGTAAAAGCTGGGCTGAGCTGTGTGTTTGACTTGAATCTTGATTAGAAAATGGCAAAGACTCTTTGCAAGTGGTGTAAATTTCTTTTTCGTGATAAAAAGCCGAAGATGAAGACAGTAGACCTGGTACACTCTGATGGAGAACTTCCAGGAAGCTGAATATTTTACAGAGGGCAAAAATATAATAGCTTCACTCTGGAATAAATGGAGGAAGACTGCCTGTGGAGTGTTGAGGAATGAAATTCCAAGGAAGAAAAACAGTTTGGCTTAAAAAAGCCAGCATCAATGTCATGAAGTGCCAGAGAAACTGACGCAGACATTTTGTCAAGGCCGTGTAACAGGGAACTCGCGTGGCAGTAATTGAATAGAGCAGCTTTTTGTACGGGAAACAGGAGGAACGACAAACAAAATACTTGTTGCTTTTCAAGAAAGAATCCTGCGCAGCGACATTCCTTGGAGCTTTGAGTCTTGGAGCTTTGAGTCTTGGAGCCTTGGAGCTTGGAGTCTTGGAGTCTTGGAGCTTGGAGTCTTGGAGCTTGGAGCTTGGAGTCTTGGAGCTTGGAGTCTTGGAGCTTGGAGTCTTGGTGTCCAGTGGTCTGCTTGGGTGGGATTCCGACGACTCTCAAACAACCTGGTGTCATGCGGGAAAAATCAAGTGGAAGTGTAAACAAACACAAAATTATACTTTATAATATTAAAAAAATGTATCAAAGGTTGCAGTTTGATAATGCATTGCCAGGGTTTCGTGATGTGTTCATTCCAGGTTTAACCAACACACATTGTTTCTTCTTTGTGCATGCATGAGTTTATTCCTCAAGTTGTTTGTGTCCTTTTGTGTGTGTCGTGCGTCCTTCATCACCTCATCCACTAGCCGGTGGTTTGGTAAAACCGATAAAGTCTGGTCTCCCAGAGTCCAGAAACTACTGCGTGTGCTTGGAAATGTTAGACTTTGATTTGTGGGCGTGGCACCAGTCTATAAGTGCCACCCAAAACCACCTGTATTGGATGTGGTAATGGTTGCTTTTAATTATGTAGGTAATTGGACCAGGGCCCAATGTCACTAAATGTCACAATAAAACAAAATGTTTTTTTAGCTTATAAAACTAAAGCTGCAGTATATATCTTTTACATAGTGTGCTTTTGTGGTGCTTACTGCTTACATGTACAGTCTCTATGAAATAGACAAAGGCTGTGTTACAAAATACAAAATCAACATGATTTTCCACACACCCTAGGGAGTTAGGGTTAAAGGTAGAATTCACCAAAAAGTAACCAACCAACATACTTTACTTGTTTAGATGTTATTGACATTAAGCTTCATGAGAAATTATTCTTTCCGGCAAGCTGTTAATTTTATTTTAAAGAATGTCAAAGAATGTCGTTTCTAAAAGGCGAATTTCCGTTAATAGTTGGTTTATATTCGCCAATGGTGCACGTAAGCATTGTAACGTGTCGTGGGTCCTTCATCACATCCGATAGCCGGTGGTTTGGTAAAACCGATAAAGTCCGGTCTCCCAAAGTCCTGAAACAACTGCGTGTGCTTGAAAATGTTAGACTTTGGTTTGTGGACTTGGTACCAGTCTATAAGTGCAACCCAAAACCACCTGTATTGGATGTGGTTATATAATGGTGGCTTTAATGTAGAAATGCTTAAATTGGAACGATGTGTACTAGCTGCATTTGGCTAAAAGAGATCACGCCCCGAATGCTGAATGTATTGTGGTTTGCCCTTCCTCTATGAGGGCAGATCACTGCGTGGCAGTGGCACATGCCAATTCACTTCAGCTGTATGCACTGAAGGATTATACACAGGTTTTTTTAGGAGGGTTCATGTTGAAGCGCGTTGGAGGATAAACAAGAGCGAAGGTTACATTGTGCCTTGGCAATTATTGAATTGGAATTGAAATCTTAGACTATTGATTTCCTCGGAATATATACAATGTAGCATTCACAGAGATAAAACTTCATCAGGTTCTTTGTCAAGCTTCTATTTTTTTGATTTTGACCACTTTAGCTGCTTCAAACGATAAAAATGCACAACCAACAAATGGTCGACTACATGTAAATGTATAACTTAAAGGTAAAAAAAAAAACATTTCTGATATTAAGCAATGCAGAGGGGCAAATGATCCACACTTTAAAAAAAAAACATTTTTGGGTTGTTTCTGCAAAGCTTTTCGAAGAGGGTTTTGACACCTTTTGGTGACCATTTTGTGACCTTGCGCCCTGGGCCCAATTTCGTAGTGCTGCTTAAAGGTAGGATACACACCATTTGCAGATATCAAAAATATTTACTACCGAATTATTAAGAAAATCTTACTTATTTGAAAGTAAATAATGATTCTAGGCATCCAACAAAATGATTGTGTAGATATCCTTTAATTGTTAAGAACAATTTAATTTTATTTAAAAGCCATCACGATTGTCAAAACCACAAGAACAATTGCCCGACTGTTGAAAACGAACGACGTTTTTGTTTGCTTTTTTTCTCGGCATCTATGATTGTAAAACTTCGGACAGGTTAGTTAAAAAGATATTTTACTATAAAATACAACTCTCCTAATCTACCCATTCCTGATCATTCAAGCAATGACCAATGGTGTATTCTACCTTTAAGCAGCACTATAAAGTTCGGGTTTATGTTCGATTTAGTGAAGGAAAAAAAGTATTAAGTGGTGCAACTGTGATGAAGCACCATGCGTCTTTCATTGGCTGAATCGTTATGGTTAGTGTAGCAAAAATAGGTTCACTTATATTTCTTTTTTCCAAGCTTAACAAATTGAATTTGGAGTGCAATTCAGCCCCCCCCCCCCCCCCCCCCCCCAAACAAAAATAAATGTAATACTAGGAACAGCATTTTTGATGAGTACATTGTAATTTTTGCAGGGCAAATTTCTTTTTCAAAGTCGGACCCAGTTTTATGGCAGATTGCAGTGCAAGATATTGTGAAAGTGTTTTGGAGCATTGTTTCTTATTCGATATATTACAGTATGCGGTGTACACAAATTGCCTCGTTTTGTTATAAACTGTTGCTGCATATTGCTGATTAGCCACCGAAAGCAAGTTGTTTTACCTCTGTCAAACTATTCTGTTATTTTTGTCATTATGTATGCATTAATTTGTATTTATTGGTGTTGAATGTAGGACACACCATTTGCAAACGTAAAAATAAAACTACTGAATTATGGTGAAATACTTACTTGACTGCAAGTGAAAAAAAGGTATGATACACTGGGTAATTGTTTGAATTATCATGAATGGGTGGATTTAGGGGGTTGTATTTTATAGTAAATATTGACCTGTTCGAAGTTTTACAATACTGGATGCTGAAAAAAGCAAGAAAAATGGCATTTGTTTTCAATCGGTGTCCGGAAGTGGTTTTTATGTTGTTGTTTATTTTCGCGATTGACGTTCAATTTTTACTGGATGTCTAGCTCAATTATTTTGCTGGATGCCTAGAATCATTATTTACTTTCAAATAAGTAAGATATTTCTGAATATCTCGGTAGTCATTTTTTTGGGGGTATATCTGCAAATGGTGTATCCAACCTTTAACATCACGGCACCTGGTGTGCTGTGGTTTTCAAGAAAAGTGGAATTTTGTATCAGTTTATGACAATTGTCTGCCGGCAATCGTTGGATAAACCTGACTATTGTCAAACACTGTCCCCAATTTATTAAGTTGGTCAAGTCCACATTCTATTTGCCATACTGTTGCACATCCGTGCTTGCTCCACAAAATCACCCCTTTTTTTATTTTTTATTTTTTATTTTTGTACAGATATAAATACACTAAACTGTGGATGTGTAATTATGGTCTAAAAACAAAATCATGTCCTCTTTTGCAATGATATGCTGCATTTCCCAGTTTTTTTCCAATAGGCGATAATAGGAGATAGGAAATAGGAGTTGTATGATAAATAGCTCGTGCCAGTTGTAAGAGTGTGCCATATCAAATTCGGTTCTGGTTTACAATTGTTAATTCCTATTTTAGACCATCATCTTTTAGCTCGGTGGTAGAGCATAAGATTTTGTAAGCAAAGGCCATGTGATGTAGTTAAAGACTGAATCCTTCTCTTTTCCAAAAAATCCATTGGAATGGCTTTCTGTAAAACTTCTACTTTCTCATCATTTAAAAAAACTAATTGGTAATTGTTTAGAAAACAAGAAACAATTATCTAGCAGATTTCAGCTTATTGACAGTCGCACATCAGTAAGGGTAGATTTGGAAGTATGTTGCCACGTCGTGAGGTTCAGTCCAAAACTGACTCATGCACTTTCTGGCAACGGCGCAATGCAAAAACAGTCGCATCATAAACCCCTTGCACACTCTGGGGTGGCGAGGGGGAATTTTGAAGGGAAAACAGTTATTTCTTCACTAATTGTGTTGAAGCGGGCTGCACATGAATCATGTTTTTTTGTTTTTGGGGAAGTGCTTTGTCAGAAAAACTGTTGCTTCACATCCTCTTGCACAACTGCGGTACCAAACGGGGAATTTTTTAGTGTGTCAGTCTGAAAAATGCCTCCCTTGACAACAACAAAAAAGTCCGATATTGTTATTATTTACAGGGTTTGTGTTTATTTATTTACAAAATAATATACTCTGTCCTGATTTATATTTTGAAAAACAATTTTTTTTATTTTTTTTGCTTCTCCACAACTTTACTGCTAATATGACAAGCGTAACCATAAACACCCATTAAATATCTTGGATTAAAATGGATGCTTGATCAAATATCTTTAAATGTTCGAAACAGCAAATATGCTAAACATGACCAAATATTTGTAAAAAAAAATAAAAAATGAAGAAAGGAATTTTAAAGTCTAAAACTGGAGGGAGGAATCCTTAAATGAAACAATACTTAATGTGTGATACATTTTTAAGTCCTAAAACTTTGTACAGGTTTGTTTTTATTACTGAAATAAGAGTGATTTTAGAATTTACCAAAATTTAAAGGGTATGTTTAATGATAAAGTCAACAAATCGATCGCCGTTGGACAATGACCTGCAGGTCAGGTGATCAACGTTTTGTTGGGGATGATGTATTTTATGTCATATCCTTGTCTAGACGTTACACTTGAGTTTAAAGAAAGAAGGATTATTGAGATCAAGACGGCGTGAAAAGCAGGGACTTCATTTTGGAGTCCTCAAACTAATCACTTGCAGGGAGTTTATTACGAATTGAATTTATCCTCTTACAGACTGAAGGACTATCACTAAAAATGCTCCAAATCGTGATCCCTATTTTGCACAACACACAAACAATTAACTAGTGAAATATTAACTCAAATTTTTCACTAAACTTTTAAAATGCCAAGTAACTATGTTGCTTGTCAAAAGTCAAGCATTTATATTTTTTTTTATTGAAAAAAATAATAAGAAGAAATTGAGTGTTTCGTGATCTGAAAGTTAGTGGAAAAACTACAGCAGTATCATGTATCATGTAGCATTATAATAGTTCCTCAAACAATGCCAATTTCAACGCGATTTTCATAATGGTCTCTTTTCTGCAAATGGACCAAAGAGCTAGGCGTAGGAAAACTCGCATCGCGTCCTTCATTGCTCTATTATTGCGATATCACTACAACAAACACTTTACTGTACACAAGGTACATGCATGATAAAGTTTGCCCACAATGTATAGGTTTTACAACAGAATAATACAACGAGTATAATAGGGTAATTATCAAGACCCCACACTATGCATTTGGTAAGTCACTTTTTGTCAGTTGTATAAGCATTGTACAGTGATAATCGTTACACTTTTTGGCACCTCGTGTCGAAACCGTCTGTCTGTTCTCTTGTGGCCTTTTTCTAATTCGTGCTTTCACTCAATTAATCCAAGTGTTGTATAGATCGTGATGACTTTGAGAATGTGCTTTAACCTGGGGGTTTTGTTTTTGTGCGTAATTTTTTTTAAAAACAAATTGAATTTTAGACATTGTTTGTGACCTCTCCCTTTGTGGTTGGGTGATAAATCTCCTGTTTGTGAATTGAAATGTGTAATAATGAAGAAATTCAGGCTATTTTATGGCTGTCGAGCTACATTTTATAAAAAGGTTCATTCCGTTTTAAATCACTCAATTAGTTGAACCCCACTCCTTCAAATTAGTTCATTTTATTAATGGTTATTTTTAGGTGAAAAAGCCAACATTTTAAGTTTTAGCGAAATCTGACCAGCGGTTTTCGTGCTACCACCTGCTATTTTTTTTAAATTTTAGCCGAAACGAACATAGCCACCAATATTTAAAGGACATACCTCTCTAAACTGTTGACCAGATTTGCCGGTTTTGATTTTTTTGGAAAGCTAACGTCATAAGCAAATTTGGCATTATTTGTTATGTCCGAGCAATTTGACCTACAATAACCTTTAGACTTTTACTTTGACCTTGAATTTGACCTTGTGGATCACGCGAACTTGAGCCGACTCTTGGTTCAAATTATACCCAGGCTGACATGGTTTTTACAATATACAAAAGAAATAGGAGGTATGTTTTTTTATAGTCTTTATTTTATACAAAATAATGCCAAAATCCAATGAAATCAAAATCAGCAGATTTGGTTGACAGGTTAGGGAGGTACAAAAGTACGGTCCTTTAAATATTGGTGGCCATGCTCATTTTGGCTAAAATCATGGCTAAGATTTTCACTTAAACTTGAAACTTTAGGTTTTTCACCTAAAATAACCATATAAAACAAATATTAACTAAGTTAATGGGTGTGCATGGGGTGTAAAATAATGTTAAAAAAATGGTGATTTGACACTCGATGACCTAAAATTTGAAATAAAAGTAGTTGAGATAATCACCATTTCCGCATTTCATTTAAGAAGTCGACATTAACTTTTTGTGTTATTACAAATTATTACAAATTTTGTGTTAGGGAAACATTTTGAAAGACGGGAGGAAATAAATGAAATAATGAAATATCCAACCACAGAGAGTGAATTTATGTGTATAAAAAGATTATGTAGAATAAGATGTCTATCAAATTTAACAGAAACAAAATTGTATAGGTATTGTACAAATTTTAATGTAATTACTACACCAGATATCCCAACCATTGTTATGTAAATCTATACATTTGACATTTTTTGATGAGATGCAGTATTTGAAGAGACATTTTGTTTTGTAGATTTATAAAAAAAGAAGTTATATTAATGCTCAGCTTTTTTTCCCTTCTTGGATCGCTCGCATTGACTCTGATGATGTATTTGTGTTTGCTGTTCCCTGGAATTTGAAGGGGTGGGGGGGGGGGGGGGGGGGGTGTGCCATTTGTATTTCTTTTAAACATTGACAGCTATTTTTTACAGGTTTCTGTGTGAAAAGTGTTTGTAAATAGTTTGAAAACAAAATGAATTTGCGTCAGTGGGAATCGTGCATCAATTTGTGTTTAGCATTCACAACTAATTGGGACCTATTTCTAGTTGGGGTGGGTTCCAAGTCGCAGGTCTGCAGCACAGGCATAAATGCATAGGCTGCTAGTCGTGACCGCCGGTCTTGACCGCCGGTCTTGACCGTCGGCCGTGACCGCCGGTCGTGACCACCGGCCGTGACCGCCGGCCGTGGTGACCGCCGGCTGTGACGGCCATGTAAGTTTTCTCACGGCCCAAGTGTATTGTCTGCCTTTATGATGATTTTTTATTGTTCCAACTTTTTTCTCTCTCTTTAGAGGTTTGTGCTTTTTATTTAATAAAAGTCGCAGCTACAAACTAAAATGCCAGACTTATTAAATAGCCGTCGTTTCCACTTTTCTCAAACGTGTACACAAAAAAAAGCTTGTCCGTTGTCCTGAGAACCTAAAAATAACAACAAAAATGTGCAATTTGTTTTTCTGTGATATGAATTTTTGAATGAAATTAACATAGATATAGCGAGTTTTATGAAAATACTTTTTATTGTTAATATACACTGAGAGTGGTTGATGTCATACAATATGTAATTATTTTTGTATCTGCTGAACTGTTTTAGCAAGTTTGGTTGACTCCTATGATCTAGTTTTAAAACAAAATTAGCATAGATAAAAGAAATAGAATTTGTACACTTACTAGATAATAAAAACCTCTTTGATAAGACATATAATTCCCCTCGAACATTAAAAGAAGAAGATATTTACATGTAGCCTACCTCACAAGAATCAGTTAAGTTAAATGAATGTTAATCAAAAAACTTTTGCTTAAAAAGAAGAAATTGACTTTCATTGTATCATTGCCGTGTTGGAACTATTCATACTGCATATGGGCATTTCTTTTTATCAGTGAATTTGCTTTGATACACCTCAGTAAAACTGGTTTTCATTGGTTTGTCCAAACTGGCCAGAAATGGGCGGAACTGGGGCCAATTTCACGGAGCTGCTAAGCACAAAAATTTGCTTCCCATGAACATTTGTCCTTGGCAAAAACAGGGTGACAGATCAAACTTTCATGTGATGTTTATTGTTTGTGTTTGATATTCGGCTGGTTTTTGGCTTAGCATGACAAACTCATGGAGTTTTGGCCGGTAAGCTATGATCTGTGTAAAAAGCACTGTATACAAATTTGTTACTGTATAACAAAACATGGTGAACCAAGTTGAAAAGTTGTTCCAAGGCACGAGATGGGTTATAACTGATTTGCATATTGTAGCCTCGGCTATGGGTAATCTACCCACCAAGCTCTACCCAGCGCCTGAAATTGCAAGTCTTGGGTAGAATTTCTCAGAAGAGTTGTAACACAAGTTTGATTTTTCAAAATCCCTCTTACATTATTTTTAAGCATAATTTGTTTTCCTTTTTTTTTTTTACTAGTCAAAATTGCAGCTCTGAATTTTTCGTAAATATAAAAAAAATGCTCTTAGCTCTGCTGTGTATATATAACTTTTTGCAGATTATGTGAAAACAAGTGTTACGGCCAACAAAATTGTCTAATTTACATGACAGTATTGTAGATACTAAACATCAGACAATATGCCTTTAATAGAAATGTGTTATTGTATAGAGAAAAAATATGTATTGTAAGACACACACAAAATGGTAAAATTGAGAAAAAAATTGAAAACTTCAAAAAAATAAAAATAAACACAACAAAAAAAGAGTAATTGTTAAAAGAAAAGGCACTTGAGTGTACAAAAGTGTATTAACAGTGTGTAATATTGTTAGAGAAAAAAACCAAAACTTTATGATGTAAAGTCTAACAATATTTCACATGTGATAATCAGAGTCACCTAAAACACTGTTTGCAACACATGGCTTTGTATTCTGGCTAACCACATAGAGACATTTATTCCTTTATTTTAACAAACAACAGAATATAGTAAGTAGCTTTTAGCGATAGTTGAAATCCGGATTGTGTGTATTTACCGATTGAAATTTGATATTTACTGGGCCCAATCAGTGGTCAGATATAAAGATGTGCCAGGTGGATTGTATATGATGTTGTTTCTTATTTTACTATGTTTTGCTTTTTAAACATTACAATAAATGTGTATACATGAACATGATGAAGCTGTGTCTGTGTTGATGTAAAGTTGTGTGAGTGTGTGATGTATTGCATGGTGTTTCACTGGATAATGTGGGGAAGTTTACTATTTGGGAAATTTAGACTTTAAGGTAGGATACACCATTGGTAATTGCTTGAATTATCATGAATGGGTGGATTTGATGGGTTGTATTTTATGGTAAATATCGTTTAACTGACCTGTCTCAAGTTTTACAATCATGGTTGCTGAAAAAAGCAAGAAAAACACATTTGTTTTCAACCAGCGTCGGGCAGTTTTTCTTTATTATTATTTTTTTTCGCGATTGCCATCCGGTGATCCTGACAAATGTTTGTCAATTAGATTTTTCGGAACAATTACAGGATATCTAGGGCAATCATTTTGCTGGATGCCAAGAGTCATTATTTACTTTCAAATAGTAAGATATTTCCTAATAATTCGGTAGTAAGCATTTTTTATAATAAAATGGTGTATCCTACCTTCAAAACTGTAGTACCTTTTACAGCTATCCAAAAAGTAACCAACTAAAGTACTGTTACAAAGCATACTGGTTGTAAATATATTAATGGCACTAAAACTTGATGTTGCCATGTCCTAATTTGCATATTTTCAAAATGGCTGCCGTGCGCATAATTCTATGTGTCGTATGTCGGTACCTAATGAGCCAATGTTGATGATCTTGGTGTCCAAGTTATGGTTTTGGGTAGTGCTAAATGGATTTTGGCAGTTTTTATAATAATTAGGAGTCAAGATCAAGCGATTCAGGTGAAGGAATAGAAAAATGTGTCATCATGAGGACATGGGACTCTGTTTCACTGGCAACATCAAAATTCTTTAATTGAGTAGGGGGGTGTATCGGAACCCATTTTCTCTGCCGTACTATATCTGTTGATCCATCAAACGTTTAGTTGTCTCATGCTCTCGATTTGTAGGCCTATGTTTTGTTTTAAAGGGGGGGGGGGGGGGAAGCGCTTAAATAAATTTGCCCGCTAAGGGAGCCCAATTATTGTGTGGCAGCAAATAATTCGAGATTTGTGATGAAACAATTCAACTACAATGTGTCTGGCTTTTTTTTCTTCTTTTTTTTCGAGATGAAACTATTTTTTAGAGAAACTTGAAAATAGCACAGGCAAAGACATACGGTAAAATACACTTTAAAGTTAGTTTTTTTTAAAGCAGCAAAAGTTCTCAAAATATAAAGAATGTTGCTTGACTAACTCGACAAAGTTTTAGCCTCGTAAATACTGTAAAAACCGTGAAAATAATATTCTAAGATTTCAATTATGAACCAACTGCTGGTGGAAATTTGTAAAATGCATCTTTGCTTAGAGTTGGAAATATGCATCTTTGGACTTCTTTCATTGTTTCCTTTAAAATGATAACCAGCCAGAAGGAATAATTTTACAGGGATTTTGGAGTCGTTAATATCTTTACATCAAGTAAGCTTTAGTTGGTTACTTTGCAAAAGTATACATGTACTTTCCCTTTCAATAAGTCATTAATTCGGAAACCTTAGGACATCATTATTATGCCTAAAAGTTAGGGCAACAAAAGTTAGACCAAAGATGAGTTTGGCCAAAAATGAGTTAGGCCAAAATGAGTTAATTTTACTCGTGCAGTCGTGCTGTCAATGAAATACAACATTTTACTTCACTATCGAACTTTTTGTTAATCGTATTCGCCGGGTTTTGTGGAATTTTTCTTCTAAAGTTTTCCGCTTGAAATGAAATTTCAACATTTTTTTATCATGAATTATAACTTTCCTGAAGCGCGCCCCCATTACAATTTACAACTTGGGCGGTGAGTTTTTGCAAGTTAAAGCAGATGGTACCCAGAAACCCCCTATTGGCATCGTAAGCTCAACTCGCCGGGTACCACGCAAGTGGTGGAAGTAGAGGTCGGTCGAACCGGTCCAATCAATTATGGCCGTTTTCGAAACCCCGGTTTTGTCTCCGTTATTGGCTTTGTTCGTGCAGTTTGGCATTTGTGATGAAGCCAGAACGGAGCCTATGATTAGGTTTGGAAAACGGCCTCAATCAAACTTAACTGCAGTGTATAATGTACAACTACAAGCGCATATTTATACAGTCCACACAAAAATATGTGGGAAAGTATTTGGTTGGAATCCATCCAAAACCACCTGCATAATGTTGACTTTCGAGATAAAATCCACCATCAAAAAAACCCGTCTGTGAGAAAGCTTTCTCGGTAAATACTTAGGGGAGCTGTTGCAGGAAGTGATGAATCGCTGGGGATGAGTGCTTCGGGTGAATAAATACAGCACTCATCAGCAGAAACTGGAGTGAAGTTTACGGAAGTAGCTTTTGGAAGTTATACCGCGCGTTTACACTGCAGTGGTGTTTTGAGAGCAGTAATCCAGTATCGAACACCGCCGACGGTGCGTCCGTGTATTTTGCCCGACAGTAGCATTTTGAATTTGATGATTGATTTTTTTTAGCTGACTAAAACAGCTTGGAAGATGGCTAGCACAGCAGGAGGTGTTGTAAACGGCACAGAGGATGTTGACGGTCGAGTTTCGATGGAATATGACCGTAAGTACAGTACACATGTTGCATGGAGCTACGTAGGCCTTGAGAATTCCAGCTAGTCTAAAACTTGTTAAAGTTCATGATATTGGAAGATTTGCCATTTAGAGCTGGAGCAGATCTGCCACATTGCCAACATTCCCTGTCCGGTCGTCCCTAAATTTATCCTTTTTGTGAAATTTAAAGCAAACACTCGCGTGTAGAAATTGATTCTACACCCAAAGATCACTTCAAATAAATTCAGATACGATCAAGTTGACAAAGATAAAAAGATTGTTTTTCTCCTGAGTTTCTGGTACTGCTGTGCATTTAGCAGCCATTCAACTGACATGTGTACAAAAAATAGCAGTCAAGTTCAATGCGCTTCCAGACCAAAATCGACAGTACGTGACTACAGTTTGACCTGACGATGCTTTGCGGTTAAAGCGTGACAATCCGCACGCCTGGTTCAATGTATCGGGTTATCGATGGCTGTTTAGTGATGCACTGACAAAAGACTTGCGTTTCCATCGAACCGGGCGCATGATCAACTAATGAAAAAAGGCAATGTCTCAATATGACCGGGTGCATCGAGCAGTCTGTCCGCATCACGACCGGGTGCATCGAGCAGTCTGTCCGCATCACGTGGTCCCGTTCCACATTGCCCTACAGCGCAAGCAGTCCACACCGCCTGTTGATGCGTGCTGGCCGGCCTACATGTATCTGCCCATATTGCTGGATGTGCACGGCGCTAGCGTTAGCGTTAAACTGCAATTGTACCATTTCATTGTACATGTACCAATTGTAAACATCAAATTTTTTCCATATATGGTTTTACTACAGTACTGGCGTCTCCAACTCCATTTGCTAAAATCCATCATTTTCTAGCAAATAAGAACTCATGTACTGTACCCCCGGTACTTAAAGTACATACTTGTAAAACAAAAAACACAAACAAACAAACAAACGAAAATACCTCAACAAATCCAGGCGGGTCAAAATAAAAGAATTAAAAAATTGCAAAAGATACATGCGGCCATTTGACTGAGAAAGCTGAATTGTTTTGGAAGCTGCACACCCTCAGTATGTTTGGCACTTTGGTTTTGTGCCCTTGTGGTTTAGTATATATGTCCAGTGTCTGGTTTCACATTGTTTGCTTGTCTGGCAAATGTTTACATTCTAATTAAGCAATCCATGATTGACAGATGGTTGATTGATATGAAACTTGTCTTGGTACAGATATTTATGTTGCACTTGCAGACATCAAATTGCAGCCTTGTAGTTGTACGTACATTGTGTGTTTGGACAGTGCCTGTGATTATGTTTTGGGAAAATGTTCTTAAAACTTAAAAGCAAGTTCATCAAACATATACCCTGTAGTTTTTTAAGTTTTTATTTTTTAAGGCTGTCCTGAATATACCTGAAGTATTTATCTTTATTTAATTGCGAAAATAACTTTAGGGATCTTTTACTTAAAATTTAAATTTGTCAAATAAAGGGTTCGTGTAAATATAGAAAAGAATATAAATGCTCACAGAATTAATAATTTAACTAAAATTCCTTTGATAAATTTTATGTAAAAAAAATTGTTGAAAAATGAACAATTTTCATGAACTCAACAATTTTTTTCTCCATAAATGTGACTCGAAACGTGTACAGAATTCATCTTTTATATTCTAGTCAAGGTCACGCATCATTGTGTTTGCAGATGGCATCAACCCTTACATTTGTATACAGTATACATGCAACAGAACTACTGTGTTACAAACAATGTAATCTGTAGCATGGCCATTGCACGCACCTGGCTGTATTTTTGCATAAAATTCTCCTAGTTGAGCCATGCAGCAGTCGAGCTCACAGACTTCCACCCGGTTTAAAGATGAAGTGCTTTTAGTTAATCATTTATGGGGGTCCTACTGGTATAAATTTAGAATTACATATGATTCACAGCCAGGCCTGACCACACATTAGCTTGTTTGCATTTGGTCTTCCCTTTGTGGTTTTCCCTTTCACTTACCCCTTTTTTTTATTACCGTTGACCCTATCCAGAACTCTATTAACCAGTTCGCGCCGGATGACGTATATAAACGCAAAAATTTCCCCAAATTCAAAACGGATGACGAATAAACACGCCAAGTTCAAGTTCGGAAATGTATGTCAGCAGCGCGCAAGGCCGGAAATGCGTGGGTGTGCTACCCAGCACTATCGGCCTGAACACGCTTCGGATCGAGTTTCGTTAAAAATAATCCCGCCCGTCGGCTCGGCGATGTTAAAATAATCCCGGCGCGAACTGGTTAACAAACAAACAAACCGGTGTTTAAGGATACATCATTTGCAGATATCGAAACATTTTACTACTGAATTATTAAGAAATATCTTCATTATTTGAATATAAATAATTATTGTAGGCATCAAGAAAAATGATTGTGCTAATATATCCTGTAAGTGTTCTAAAGAATTCAGAACATTGCTATTTGAAAAGATATTTAAAATGATTACCAGATTTATAGGCAATTTGGTACAATGTATGGCGTGTAGTCACTAGTGGAATCGCAACTAAAGTACAGTCAAAATTTTGGCTGGTGCAGATATAAAATGTACATTTTAATCGGGGATATCAACTTTTGATAAACGAACTTCAATAAACCAAACTGGAGATTGAATAATTATGCACTTTTTATCTTTTAATTTAGCCATCAATAATAGGGTGGACTGCAATTTCTGTTATTTTATTTTTAAATATTAAAAAAAATTCAACGCTTTAGTTTTCAGTGACAACTGTGTAATTCATCATGTCATATCTGGAATTGAGTTTAGAGATCAGATTTTAATCTCTGTTCACTTTGCATGCATCAAAATCGGAAGGAGATATTTTGGAATTTTAATCTGTTGACCAGAGTAATAGACCATGCACAGTATGGAGCTATCATTGTCTACGCCCCAAGTGTTAGTGGTATTCTACCACATGTACCGGTACAACTAATATTCTTTTTTTATTAAAAAGAATACAATTTAAACTGCTGCCAACTGGCTGGAATGACCTGAAATATAGAAATCAAATAAGAGGCCCTATAATATCTTGATCTTAACAAGATCTTTAGAGGCAAAATGACTGCACATGTATCAAACAACCATGTATTAGGGGGGACACACTAGCATGATGTACACTGTACCAGTATAACAGGGTTGGGAGGAGAAAAACAAAGGAGGGATTAGGGAGTAGAAGAACCAACAAAGGGAGGATTAGGCTAAGAGGGATAGATCTGGGGGCCTAGAGGTGAGGGGTACAGACCTGGGCAAACAGACAAGAAAGGAATACATTGTCATAAAACCACAAGGAAAAGAAAGGAGAGGGACTAAAGTACATGTACTGGTAGATATTCAATGGAAAAACTAATAAAGAAATATGACTTTAGGTAATAGGCAGGGGGGGGGGGGGGGGGGGGGGGAAATGATTGGGTAAAGGAAAATGATTGGGCAACATTAATACAGGAAAGGGGTATAACAAAGAGAAAAATTAGTGAGAAACCAGAGTTGTACATATGTACAACATTTGCAGACATAAAAAAAACACGACTATTAAAATTAATACAGACTATCAAAATTAATACAGGCTTTCCAGTATTTCTGCTTTTCTCCTTGTTTTCTGTACCTTGCTTCTACTTTACCTACTTTTTCACCACAAGCTTCCAAAAGTTGAAATCGCAGTGAATATTTTTAACAGTGTTACAGACTCGCACAATGAAGGGCTTGGGTGCATAAGTACTGCAACTGTACCATACTGTACTTCCAAGAACTTTAAGGATGGAGCACAAGCTTATGAATGCAGTGGTATCAATAAAAGGGGACCTGAAAATCTGCAAAAGTCCTATTTTTATCCTGATTTTCATTTTTGTCCTCAAGTCCTGCATACACTTCTGTCCTATATTTTTTTAAATTGTGATACTACTTTTCGTCTACCTTTTCACCTGGAGGTCTCTATTTTAAAGCCTGTAAAAGAATCTCAATAATAGTGAATAATAGTCTCAACTCTCAAGCATCCTGTACAGTTACAATGTACATGTACATAGCACCTAGTGGTGTGCTGTCATTTCTAAATTAAATTTTTGTCTCGATTTCTAACGATGTTCGGCTGACCATCATTGGGAAAAACTGACTTTTCTTAAATCCTGCCCCCAATTTACCAAACTTACAGTAGTTACATGTAGGCCACATTTATTGTTCTAGCATCTCTATTTATATAAAAACACAAAACTGTAAACGTGTCAACTTTTAACCTTATGCGTACAGGTTGAAAACTCCACTCTGCTCAGCTAAGCCTAGCTGCGAACAACACGCGTGCACACTGAACAGGACTGGTATTCATGGCATACAGTACATGTACATAGACCTGTATGGTACATCTTCCCTATTGCATGAATGAAATTATTGTTTTAAATACACTATAATGACACCTTTGTTATCAGCCTGCCACAAGGGGTTTAAAAACAAGGTAACCTTGACCCCTTGACGAATCTGTCCAGAATGATCTTGTCAGCTGTGCTACAGCATAGATCACAGCCTGTGTCACAGGTGCACATGTCCATTGTGCAGTGCAGCTGCTGGACAAAGGCTGCTGTCCAGTACATGTACAAGTACAGGTGTATAATCGATACACTTCTAAAATTTAAAGCAAAGCAAAGTGTAAGTTATAAAAAAACACCATAAATCCATCAATTTTTATACACATTTTCACACACCCTTGAGGGGGCTAGGGTTGCATTACTGGTAAATCTGCTTTTGTGTATTTTGTGTAAATTTATGTATTTAAACAAACACGACTTTCAAGGGGAATATAAGAAGAGAAATAGCTGACAAAATCCAAATTGAAAAACAAAATTATAATATTGACTTTTCCCATTACGTGTTGTAGGAATTATAGGTACTGGTAGGGTACAATGTTCATTTGTATAATACACATGATTTCCGGCACCTGTAGTCTAAACTATGGTAGTACAAGTACATGTACCAGTACGTAGTACATTGTATGGATGTAGCTAGTACATGTATGTAGCTGTAGTACATATTGTGTCAACAGTACTAGAATATGTGTACTATGTAAATTGGTTTTCAAACCATAATGCTGTAGTTGAACTTTTAAAAGTACAGTCCCATTATTATCAGCAGACATTCAAAAATACACACAAATGTAGGTTATCAGAACTTGAAGGAGTGGTGGGCAAATGGGTCATTAAAGGTAGGATACACCATTTGCAGATTTCGAAAAAAGTTACTACCCAATTATTAAGAAATATCTTACTTATTTGAAAGTAAATAATGATTCTAGGCATCCAGCAAAATGATTGCGATGGATCTACTGTAATTGTTCCAAAAAATTGGATTTTAAAAATTAAAAAAAGTCCAATACTGGTGACACTTTTTATCACTATGATCAGGTCTGAGCAGTTTGTAGAGTTTGGAGCAACTTTAAAGTAATTGCCAAACCAAACCATATACTCACACAAAGCAACTTTTAGAGGATTGAGGTTATTTGTAAAGTTTTCACATTGCTCATGCTCTGCACATTCTCCATAGAGCTTCAGTCAAGGTGTAAGTTCCTGGTCCTGTGACAAGGATAGGAAACGTTTGCATGCACCAAGAATCATGTGTGCAGACCTTTGTTGTAATAGGGCACTTGTAGCAGGCTCTGTTTGTTCCATATTTGGCTGCTTTAAAGCTCAATGGAAGACCCACTGCCCTTTGCAGGATTCAGGCAGTGGTTACCAGTAATAAATATTGAATGAGTTTGCAGGATTCAGGTTACATGGAGTTTTTAAACTTTGGAATTAGTCCAAGAAGATGTTGCAGGATTCAGGTTATGTGTAAGAAAATTAGGGTAGGGAGTTACCGGGTAGGGTCAATATTCTTCTTACATGTACAGTACGTTTTTTGTTCTTTCTTCAAGATGAAAGCGAAGAGATGCCGCATCGTGCGTCCGCTGAGGAGATGGACGAACAGCGAATGAAGAACATTGCTTACCAGTATTTGTGCCATCTGGAAGAAACAAAGAAGTAAGTTAAGGGATGTTCGGTTCCTCGCCCACCATTTTATCACGACCCACCAATATTCTTCAAAATCCACCCGGATGTTTTTCACTGGATTTTTTAGGGTTTGAGCAGGATAGAGCTCAGCCACATTTACTTTACTGTTTAGTCTGGTTCCCTGGCCGGACAATGCCCAGATAATTGTAGGTTATGTCAACCTTTCCACAAAAAAAGCACACCGCAAGCATTGGCTTTAAAGGTACCGGTAGGATACACCATAATTTTTGCAGATATCGAAAAATCTTACTACCGAATTATTAAGAAATATCTTACTTATTTGAAAGTACATGTAAATAATGATTGTAGGCATCCAGCAAAATGATTGCGCTAGATATCCAGTAATTGTTCCGAAAAATTGAATTTTATAAAAACACAAATTCCACACGGCGATCGCGAAAAAACCCAAGAACAACATAAGAACCACTGCCCGATGCCAGTTGAAAACGAACGCTGTTTTTCTTGCTTTTCTCGGCATCCATGATTGTAAAACTTCTAGCAGGTCAGTTAAACGATATTTACTATAAAATACAACCCCCCAAATCCACCCATTAATGTTAATTCAAGCAATTACCAATGGTGTATCCTATCTTTAAATAACAGTGTAGGAATGATGATGTTATTTAAACAAACTCCACATCCAAAGCTTCATGTAGCTTCAGACTCGCCAAGCCTGTTTTTGATTTCCAGCAGTCAACCTAAATAGACAATTGTCTTGCCAAGTGTTGCGTGACTCATCCAATACAAATGTTATGTACATTGTCACTGTGCATCATGAAGGCCATGCGTTGGCACACAAATTAGCCCTGATGCAGTGGTATTTGGAGTGATTTTAGTCTTGAGATTGTTGGTAGGGAAAAGGGGAGAGGGCTGGTTGGTTCAGTCTTTTGGGGATGCAGAAAATACTTGCCCTTTAAAGGTACATGTACATGTACATATGTAGGATACACCATTGGTAATTGCTTGAACTATCATGAATGGGTGGATTTGGGGGGTTGTATTTTATAGTAAATATCGTTTAACTGACCTGTCCAAAGTTTACAATCATGGATAATGAGAAAAACAAAAAAAAGGGCATTTTTTTTCAACCGACGTCGGGTACATGTAGTTGTTTTTATCATATGATGTTCTTGTTTTTTGCCGATCGCAGTCTGGCGATTAGGAACTTTTTTCAATACAGTTAAATTTTTTAGAACAATTACAGAATATCTAGCGCAATCATTTTGCTGGATGCCTACAATCATTATTTACTTTCAAATACATTAAGTAAGATATTTCTTAATAATTCGATAGTAAAAATGTTTGATATCTGCAAATGGTGTATCCTACCAGCCCTCCAGGGTATTTAACTACAATGTAGGAACCCTCCCAGACAAACAAAATCCTGGCAGGGGATTAATCTGAAACAGATAACAATAGAAAGGGGAAAAAGGTTGGATGTTGAGCCCATGTGGTTGAATAGTCCGAAGACAATTCATCCAAACTTTCTCTCAGCTGAAGCGAACTAAGTCTGGCAGATGGCCAAGTGATTCTTTGCCCTGTAGAACCATATCAGAAAAGCAATGGTTAGGCTGGTTGAAGTGATGACAGACAGGGGTATCCAGTTTCTTGGTGTTGACAGTTGATTGATGCGTGTAGAAACGTGCTTCTTTAGGGAATTGTTTGTCTCCCTGATATATTATACATACCCACCGGTATGTATACACGATACGGTCGTGTTAAACTTTCAGGTTAAGTTTAAAAAAATTAAAAAATGTAAATTACTTCTACATACATGTACGTATGCTTTTATGGATTTTCATTAAACTTTGATGCATTGACCCTTGTGTGGAAAGAGACGATTATAAATCGGATTACTGAGGTTGAAGGTCATGTAGGGGTCATTAGAGGTCATTGTTTAAATATGGTATGCTTCAAATATCGATGTTTCTTCGTCTACAGAATTTGCTGGATTTTAGGGGTCATCGTTTACAAATGCACACAATTTTACTTTTTTTTAAGACACATACCAGTACATGTACATTGTACCATATTAAACAAACAGGCATTACAACTCTGGTCCAGACCAATTATAAAAAAGTATAGACCAGTACAGTACTGGTACATGTACATGTACATGTACGGTACATCACAGCACAGTGTCTGGCTTTAGCCAATCCAAATGGGTCTGGTCATGCTGTGTTTAGTAATCAGAACCACACTACTGACTGACCTTATGACCTCCCGTAGAGAAAGAAAAAACAATGCATGCAGTGGGTGTGCCACAGTTTCATAGATTCATTCCTCCACATGAAATCAAGTGGTTCGCATACATGTACACAGTACATGAATATTACAGTGCATGAATTTCAATGTTATCAGAGTCAATTTCCTGTTCCGGTCTGATTTTGTTAACAAATTGGAAACAATGTGGTCTATTTTTTATATCTAAATAAATAGAAAAATACACGGAGTTTACATTCATTTGAGCAATGAAAACATAGTATGTACATGAACACAGCTACACGTACATACCTCCATGGTCCAACTATGGAGGAAGGAAAACAGATTGTTACATTTGCAAACAAACAAAACTACCAAATTGTGAACAAATATTATACTTGGCCGTAACTTCTTAATAGTAAGTGAATACTAGTAGTCTCAAGCATTTTCTGGAAGGCACTTCTGTAGTTAATAAATGGGCATGTAGTTTTGCTTTTGTATTTGCAACGTGACAAAGTTATCTGCATTTTCCTATGGCATTTCTTGAAGTGCGTTGGTGGGCCATGCAAGAACAAACAGGTGTTGTTTTTTTTTGGGGGGGGAGGGGGGGATGGGAATATTAAAGTGCGTTGGAGTGTAAACAAGGGTAGTTTAGGATTGTATTGTATTTCAAACTCATTATTTTTTATCAGCAAAATATGTTTTGCCAGTAAGTCAGTATTATTACGGTATGTCTGCAAAAATCCACAGATTCAGGTTTTACTTCCAAGGTAGGATAACCCATTTGCAGATATATGTACAATTTTTACTACCGAATTATTAAGAAATGTCTTACTTATTTGAAAGTAAATAATGATTCCAGGCATCCAGCAAAATGATTGCGCTAGATATTCTATAATTGTTTAGAAAAATTGGACGGCAATTGCGAAAAAAAACCAAGAACAACATAAGAACCACTGTCCGAACCCGGATAAAAACAAATGTTGATTTTCTTGCTTTCCTCGGCATCCATGATTGTAAAACTTCCAACAGGTCAGTACCTAAACGATATTTACCGGTACTATAAAATACAACCCCCCAAATCTACCAATTCATGATAATTCAAGCAATTACCAATGGTGTATCATACCTTTAATACAGTGCTCACAGCCTTAAGATACTTTGTTGTGTCTTGTCAATCCCACAATCTATTTTTGTAATAATAAACAAATCCCATATAATACAAATGTATATCAAATCAAAAGTCAAGGTTATATTTGTATGGTTGAATTTCCCAAAACCTGGCTTGACATACAATGTACATGTAACAATGATATTTTGTGTTGACAGACATGTTTATACAAGGCCTGAATAAATTTGCTGTCTTCGGATTGGGTTAGTTGGCTGTTGAATTACCGGTACCACCAAAACAGAAGTTCTATTCCACAGCACTTAGAAAGTGTACATGTACCATTGCATGGGACACACTGTTAGTATTGTACCGGTAGCTCGGGCCAAAAAACACAAGAAGTTTTTATTAAATGTTGTATAACAAATAATTAGGTTTAACATAAAAACAGACAGACTATTTCATTCCACTCCGCTTCGTCCACATTCCATGCAAGACTTTATGACATGAAATTATTCTTACCATTGCACTCATAAAGCCCCAGTCCCATCGGCCAAGGATACTCAAGGATACTCCCGGACATGATCCGGGAGTATCCTTGAGTATCCTTGGTCATTTTTGGCTATCCGGGGGGTCATTTTCTCCCGGACACCGCCGGATAAAAGTCGAGAAAAACAGCCGGATAGAAGGGCCCGGATAGTCAAGGATAATCCCGGATACAACACGGATACTCCAGGATACTACACGAATACTACACGGATAGTCCCGGATATGACACGGATACCCAAGGATAGGCAATTTCATGTTACAAGCATGTTACCCGGATAGTCCAGGATACGACACGGACACCGCCGGATACAACACGGACACCGCCGGATACACCACGGATACACCACGGACAGCGCCGGATACCCCCGGACAGCCAAGGATACTCCCGGATAGTCCCGGATAGTTCCGGACACTCACGGACATACTCCCGGACATGACACGGATACCTCAAGGATACTCCCGAGAGAAGAAGTGATGAAAGTCAAAAAATGGCTCTTTTTATATGCTTTTCAGCGTTCATCCAGGCGCATCCGTGATAGTCCGTGACTATCCGTGACTATCCGTGAAGCATCCGTCAGTATCCGTGTCATGTCCGTGACGCATCCGTGTATATCCGTGTATATCCGTGGTATATCCTTGGTTATCCTTGGTTATCCGGGTATGTCCGTGTCTTATCCGTGTTGAATCCGTGTTGAATCCGTGTCGTGTCCGTGACTATCCGGGACTATCCGTCACTATCCGGGACTATCCGGCGTCACATCCGTGTTGACACCGTGTTGCATCCTGGAGTATCCGTGACCATCCGGCTGGAAATCCCAAAATTTTCGTCCTTAACCGGGAGTGTCCGGGAGTGTCCGTGTTGTATCCTGGAGTATCCGTGTTGATGCCGGGACTATCCGTGACGGTTCCGTGCATATCCGTGATGATCCGGGACGTCTTTTTCGCTCCAGGATAGGGGCCGGATATACCCGGAATCAACACGGAACCGTCACGGATAGTCCCGGCATCAACACGGATACTCCAGGATACAACACGGACACTCCCGGATCGGGCGACTTCTTCCCGGATACTCCCGGACAAATTCTAATTTTTAAACCTCCCAACTTTTAAATTTCGGCTTCCCGGACAGCGCCGGACACTCCCGGATGCTCAAGGACACTCAAGGACTCTCAAGGATACTTCACGGACTCTCAAGGATACCTCACGGATAGGCCACCGGATACTCAAGGATACTCAAGGACTCGTATCCGGGAGTATCCTGGAGTATCCTGCTGTCCGATGGGACTGGGGCTTTAACACTCATTATTTGTATAATATCAGTACACATGGGATGTGGTTCTTATTATGTATATAATGTACCATACATGTACGTACAGCAATGTGTGCAGTATGTACATTCATGTACCACTACCAGTGACATAGATAACAATAGGTAAAGAATATGTTTTTTCAGTCCTGGGGCGTTCGTCTTTTGTTGAATTTTATGCTGTGTGGTTAAAGTGTACGATAAGTGTATAGGGTTTCCTACCTCCATGGTTACATGTACATGTAGGCTAGGAACAAAGGGAAACACAATAAGGGGATCCTCGGTTGTTATGGTGAAACAGGACTTTGTCGTGTACAATGTGTATCACATACATGTACCTCTGAGGGAAACTTTATAGGCCTTGTTAAATGTGTGTGGGTGTTTGGGAGTACCGTACATGTATGTGGAGGATAGGTGTGGTCTCTTGAACTGTGTCTGACTTTAACCTTGACCCCGATCTGACCTTGACCTGACATGCAATTTAGTACACTTAGCACACCCACCAGGCAATGTACATGTCAGTGTACAGGTGTACAGGTGTTGCAATGAAACTTGTATTGCACCTTGGGAATGACAGTCCCTCAAGATTAATGTATGGTGAGCCCATTATGGGATGATAAATGTATTTTGAGTTACTTATAGATATCTTTAAATAAATTAGAGATACGGATACTGTACACTGTATCTTTTATATTCTTTTGGAGATAAATGATAGATCTAAATAACTCTAAATATATATCTAAATCACTCTTATTTCATATCTAAATAGCTCTATTTGTTAAATGGGCTCGCCAAAGCCAAATCTTGTGAGCCTACATGTACATCATTCCCAAGTTTCGATGCATTACTAGTTCGATGTAAATGTACAATTGTTTTCTGTTGTGATGTGGTCTATGATATTTTGTACACCCTAGGGGGGAAATTGCACTCGAAGTGAAGCCATTTGCCCCTTTTTCGAAGTGATGTATACCCGGGGTAAACCACTTTTGGAGTAACACATGAACTTTTGTAATAAACCATGTGACCAGTTACCGACCAATCGGATCTCACAATTTAATATCGTAGTATAAATAACAAAGGCACTTGTTTCTGGTGCTTTATTCCAATGAAGAAAATTACAGGCAAATTGTGTTGCCAAGGAATTTCTTCGAACTTTCCCAAAAAAATGTCAATTGTTCCTCTTGAGGGTTTCTGTAGCTTGCAATGCACTGCCTTCAAAATGCCTTGTGTGGTTTGCTTGTTCAGGTCCAGAAACAAAATTGTTCTGTTAAAGGTAGGATACACTATTTGCAGATATCACAATTTTTTTGACTACCGAATTATTAAGAATTGTCTTACTATTTGAAAGTAAATATTAATTGTACCGGTAGGTATCCAGCAAAAGATATCCTCCAATTGTTCTGAAAAATATGTTATTTAAAAAAATCACGATCGCTTACTTTCAAATAAGTAAGATATTTCTTAATAATTTGGTAGTAAAATGTTTTGATTTGCAAATGGTCCTACCTTTAATTTAACTAGTATTACAATATTTATGAATGGGTAGTTTAATTGAAAATAAAATGGCCAATGTACATGTATGGAATAACGAGTTTAAATTATCCTGAACTTTGATTTAATTCTTGCAGAGTAGAATGGTTCTATAGACTACAGCCCTGGAGCCAATTTCATAAAACATCTAAGGATAACAATTTGCTGAGCATGAAAATTCTTTCTTGGCAAAACAGGATTACAAACCAAATTTTCGGGTGATATTTGTACCTGGTTTTTGTTAATAGCATAAAAAGCACATGAAGTTTTGTCTGGTAACCTGTTTTTTGTTTACATTTTTGTGCTTACAGGTTTTATGAAATGGGCCCCAGTTTTTTTATCAAAAAAAAAATTCCTTGTCTTGCTTGTTTCACTCCCGTTCATCAGGTGGATAGAGGCCTGTATAACTGAGGAACTACCGCCAACCACTGAACTGGAGGAAGGACTTAGGAATGGGGTGTATCTGGGTAAACTGGCCAACTTCTACGCCCCAAAGAAGGTGCCTCTCAAACGCATCTATGACAAGGAACAGTCTAGATACAAAGTAAGTTTCTAAGAGCTTGTTCAGACGGAGGCGTAAGTTATTCCTTTGTTGGAACGCTCTAAAGCCGTGTTCGCACTGGACTTTTTGGGGGGAAGGTTTTACTGAGACGATGGTTAAAAAGAAGTGGTAAAATGTTAGCACTGTTCGCACTTGGACTTTTGACACGTGAAAATTTTACCGAGACCGCGGGAGAAGTAGCCGAGCTGTCATTATAATGACTCATGAAGGCGAATGTGATCACGATGCGATGTGCATGCATCAGCGCGCACACGTGAACAATGCAAAGAGCGCATGCGCGGTGTCTTGTGTAGCATGAAATCGCACTAGGGGGCCGGATGTACGTTTTCCTAAGCCGCTTTTACCGACTCGCGCTGTTCGCACTGGACTTATCGTCTAGGGAAAAGTTACCTGGGAAGTTTTCCAGGGCAGCAGTTGGTAAAAGTAACCACTGGACTCGGGAAAAGTAACTGAGAGGAAAACGTCCTAGGCTGTCCGCACTGGACTTAAAATAGGAGAAGTAACCATCTTCTCGGTAAGTTTTATCAAAAAAAGTCCAGTGCGAACAAGGCTAAATCCAACCGCGGTGGCGTAAGTTACGCCACCCTGGCGGATGCGTAACTTACGCTTCTAAAAAGTGGTGGATTAGCATAAGTTGCGCAAAAGATAGCGATCTTACCCCGTGGCGATGGCGATTGATAACATACCGTATATGTACGAACAACAGGTGTTTGTTTGTAGAATTGGTTTAAAACTCGACTACATGTTCATTTAGTTTCGCAGGCGTGTTGTTAGGCTGTCAACCTGATATCCTTCATCACAGGATGTGTATGTGTTTGACCCGTTTCCTCAAATTGAATACAAATTGAGAAAAGTTTGCGGATGCATCATGTGAAGTGAGTTTTAAAAGTATCGGTACTATGTCTTTTGCAAAAAAAACACACAAAAAACTTCTGATTTTTTATGAAATACGTGAACTTTTTAGATTGTAAGTGAATAAACAGTCTCAAGCATCCTGATGTGCTGTCGTTTTTACATGTATAAGAACAGTGGAATTTTGTATTAAGTTTGAATTCGCATTTCTGGATGGCAGCCGACTGGAGATGTGTGGGTCGTAGAGTTGTCCTCTGGTGGAAGAGCACCCCTCTTCTTAGCTTGCGATGCCAAAAACTGTTCAATTTTCTCCCGTAGCGGTTTCAGGAGATCAGTACATGTACATGTACAAAATGTACACGCCGTAACAGAAAAACTACTAAAGTTAATAATAGCTATTAATATTCTGTGTAATCATTCAACAAGTTGAACTGCGCAGGTAAATTCAGTGAAAACTGTCTAGCTGATGCATGTCACCATCCTTCTACCTAATACATGTAGGCCATCAACTTATAAATCGCCCCTCGTAACTCAGTTGTTATGCAATCCTAACTGAAAATTTGAGCAATTTGGTTGCTTCGAGGAAAAAAAACTGCATATTGACCAAATAAAGTACATGTATACTACATGTATTATTTGTGTATACAGTTCCAGTACAATGGACATTGTATATATTTAATTTGATGCATTGGTCAGTTAAAGCTCTAAGCCTTACAACTGTACACTCAATTACCCACAGTTTGTATGAAAGGCAATATACTTGATGCCCATAGGCTACTGTGTAATGGGGTAGGAGGGCGTTCAATAACACTGGAAATCAGATTGTAAATATAGAACGGAATTCCTGGTTGGTGTATACTGTGTGTTTCACCACTGAGTTTAACCAAACGGCGGTCATGTGAAACCAGGGTGTGGGTTGACCAATTGTGTGTACATGTATGTGGGCACTGTCGCGCTGTAGTGTGTAAGTAATTTTGGGAATGAATAATTCTTCACTATCTTGGATCTTGGTGCGAAATACCGTACCCTCTGGAGACATGAACACAATGTGTACAATGGAGACAAAACGTCTCCGGAGGGTAAATTTCTATAGATGAATCTAGGTCTCCATTGGGAATTTCACGAATTAGATTTTTGAATTTTACTTAACCAGTTCGCGCCGGATGACGAATATAAACGCAAAAATTTCCCCAAATTCAAAACGGATGACGAATATATACGCCAAGTTCAAGTTCGGAAATATATGTCAGCAGCGCGCAAGGCCGGAAATGCGTGGGTGTGCTACCCAGCACTATAGGCCTGAACACGCTTCGGATCGAGTTTCGTTAAAAATAATCCCGCCCGTCGGCTCGGCGATGTTAAAATAATCCCGGCGCGAACTGGTTAAATTACTCAAAAACTAGGATTAGGATGTGGGTTAGGGTTAGTGTTTGGGTTAGGGTATAATATAGGGTATATTGGGTCGAAATTTCAACCCAGGAAAAAAATTATGGTTAAAATGGGAGCATTTTGAAAAACGTGCTCGACTTTCTAACCATTTTGTACACGAGAACAAAGCCATGTCTCCACAGTGATACAAAAATGCGAATGTGTGTTTTAACCCACCTCGCAAGCAAGATCCGTTAAAACGTGATCTGGATCAGCTATGAACGCTCAGGTTGACAGAATCTCCCTGCAACAAACTAGCCCTTTATTATTATTTTTATTATTATATATTTCTGGTAATGAAACCAAGGATCCCTCAAAAGTGCTCTAGGCTCTGTACATGTAGCTCGTAAGCCTGAAGAAACCTGTAGAGAGAAGACAATGAGAAGAAGGTACAGTTTTAGAGGTGGGAGGAAAACCACAGAAGAATATCCTGGGAAAACCTACGGAGTCAGGCAGGGACTGAAAACCTAATCCACATATTGGCCCAGGCCGGATTTGACTGCGGGTCATAGTGGTGGAAAGCGAGGAAAGAACCGCTACGCCAACCTGACTCCCCCACGCCAACCTGACTCCCCCACGCCAACCTGACTCCCCCACGCCAACCTGACTCCCCCACGCCAACCTGACTCCCCCACGCCAACCTGACTCCCCCACGCCAACCTGACTCCCCCGTCATAACAAGTCATTACAGCTCATTGGGACACTGGATAATTACATGTGTAACCACCCCTGCGTGTATTCCCCGGGCAAGCACTGTCTAATACCGGTAACACCTTTTTCTATGATCGGGTCTGAGCAGCTTGTAGAGTTCGGCGCACTTTTGAAGTCATCGAAGTCAAACCAAACCAAACCATACTCACACGAAGCAACTTGTGTTCGTCCACGAACACATTTCTTGTTTACTTTTTATTTTACAATAGGGTTTAACCCATTCTGACACGGAATAAGCCTGTATACATGTACGTAGTTCCACTGTAAGCAGTTCATATTGGAGCCAATTGATCAACTTGTCAGGGCTTTGATGCAATATTTCTACATGTATAGATTTTATCAATTATTTCCTTATTTACTCATATGACTAGTCTCAATGAATACCAGTAGTACACACAGGCCACTAAAAAACAAATGTCCCAATACACAGCAGGTATGGAACTTGTACAAATGTACATAGGGTGTACATGTACTTGTACAGTATGTTAAAATATAATACACTGTCCAGGTACGTATGCACTTTCATAGTAAAGAAAGCCCCATTCAGCCTACATGTAGATTAAGGGCAGCTTTAGGGTGGACAAAACTACACACGCAATAGGTTTTGATGATTTTCACACCCAAGATTTGTGCAGCTCTACAAGAAAAAGCACACAAAAAGTAAAGTGATTAACATACTGTGATACCAAACAAAGCCCCGTAGTTAAAAAACAAAAACTGGGGTTGGAGGGTGGAATAATTAAGACACAGCATATACATGTATGTACTATAGAAGAAATGGTACAATCTGACTCCCAAGGAAGTGTCAAGTTACTCCATAATCATCTGGAAGTTTGACTCAGCACTTTAATGGGGGAATGACATCATTATCTCTACCAGTCAATCTCCCTACCAGTAGTTACATGTACCAGTATGTACATGTACATTTTTTTACATGTATCGGATTGCATCATGTGAGAACTAAAAACAAAGTAAGCTAAATTATCCCGGGGATATTCCTGCCCTCCTTCGGGAAAAAAAATTCACCGCAAAGAAATGGAAGATTTGAAAGAAATCATTGTGGTTTTGTATTGCTCCTTGTTGTTGTTTCACTTGTAACTTTCACTTTCATTTTAAATACAATTTGTGATATTAATTGCACCAATTGATATGTATTGGGTACAAGTTTGTAAAGTTGGTCAGTAAAGTTGAACTTGTACAAGGCAAGGCAATCTATTACCGGTACATGTACGTGTACAAAACTTGTCATGTATAGCCCTAACAATCCCCATCCAGTCAAACTCCAACATTAGATTTTGTTGGGATCTGTTAGGATGGGTACTGGACACCGAAACTGACAGTCTTTTTTACACTGGGTTTGGCATATCTGTACACGTCTGCAGAACCAGAGTTCAACAGTTGATATGTACAGGTAGTTTGTCGTATGGTGTTGGAATTTGCAAGGATTGGTTCCGAGTAAATTACACTAGGGAGTAAGGGTTTAAGTGAATTAATACTCAAGTACATTGTCATTTTAAAAAACGGCTATAAACCTAACCCTAATACATAACCCAATACCTGTACATAACCAAATCTGCCCCCCCCCCCCTTTTTTGGCTGATTTTGTGGAACTTAGATGAATACATTTTGATGGATTATAATGGACTTGGGTCAGAATGCCTGAAGCAGTGCTCGGGGAATCAGATTGATTTTGTCCATCATACCGGTACATGTAGCTGTTGTAATTAATAAAGTTATATGTGCACTATACATTGTAAGTCCACCAATGAAACCACCACTGTGAGTAATGGATTTTGGTGGATTTTGGTTTAGTATCATAAACATCTACATCATGTACTTTATAGTAAAAAGCAGTAGGGATCAGTTATGGTACATGTATGACAGTCACTTGAAGTAAAACTATTCTAGATAACTGTAACTCCACCAGAGCATAACATGCAGAACTCCATCAAAATACAATTTTCCCACGTTTCAATGACTGGGCGATTGATTGACAGTCTTTCTTTTCTATCTGTGCAGGCTAGCGGTCTTCATTTTCGCCACACAGACAACACAGTGCAGTGGATACGATCAATGGAGGTTATCGGGCTGCCCTCGGTATGACTTTATGCGCATATTAATTAATTAATTAATAAATGAATCATGAATTATTAAGGAGTCAGTATGGTATTAACATAAATCCAATTAGTGATAGTGTTTGCATATAAACTCACATGGGTTGTAGCTAAGGCAAAAATATAATAATGCTATATACATGTATGTTTTTGGTAACTTGACTGATTCAAAAGAAAATTAGGTTCAGATAAAATGGGCACTTGATAATTTGTTATTTTATTTATAAAAAAAAAATTTCAATAAATATTTTTGTATGAATTAATTTTGGTATATCAATGATTTCTGAAGGAGACAAATACTCCACATGTAAGGTGTGGAATATCTGTACCCATGTAATTCTTTTTTACTAATGTAGCTTTTATACAAGTAATTTCCAGGTGTCCTTCAATATGTACACATATACAAGAACAAATTTGTACCCTTTTTTGATTAATATCATTTCGTTCAAAACGCGTTTTGTAGCCCAATTGGGTGCTTCCAGCTGGACATTAAAGTGTTCCTTGAAAAAATGTGAATGCTAGTAATGCTGTGAAATGAAGAAAAACAAAGGATCACGATGCACTCCAGAAATATACCAGGATATTTACATGTAAATTGCGATCGCAATCATATTGCCCACCAAAAAAAACACAAAAAGAATGGAGTGTATTACACATGTACCTGCGTAGAGAGAACAAAACGAACAATGAAGGAAAAAGGTTGGATACAATTTAACTTTCTATTCAGTTTAGGGCAAGAAAAGGAAAGGGTATACATGTATATAAATATTCTAGTATGGTTGAGTGTAACGATTACACGGTTACATTTTTCCGGTTCGGTTAACCTCTTTTTTTTTTTTTTTTTTTTTTTTTTAATACAAAAAACCTACCAATTGTGAACTTTGTCCGGGTTTCGTTGGAGCTTTGGTTGGGAAAAGGGATGGTTTCGTTGGAGCAGGTCACAAATAGTACAACTGATTAAATTGTGTATGGACTGATAGCTTATCTAACATCCATAGTCGGCCTACATTACACAAATTGATGCAGACAATTAGCAATCGCAGAACTGCAAAAATTAGCAGCGCTAATTAGATATGCATTACAGGCCCGTGCATTTTTTTTTTTTTTTTTTTTTTTTTTTTTTTTTAACATTGGTTACGGTTACGGTTAACCGTAACCGTAAAACATACGGTTACACGGTTAATTTTAATAACCGGAAACTGACAGCGTCATGTACCTGATAAATAAGTATTAAAATTAGGGGGGGGGGGGGGGAATACAAAGTAAGTTAATAATTTCTTGTCTTTGCCTATTCAACAGATATTTTATCCAGAGACCACAGATGTCTATGACAAGAAGAACATGCCCAAGACTGTCTACTGCCTCCACGCTCTGAGGTTAGTGGGGCTTGGTTTTCATCATCGGCTGTATTTATAATGACAAATATCCCCAAGGAATCCTACAGAATTCACTGACGGACAAATCTAGAGCATGCTCAATCTAACGGATTATTCAATTCAATTCATTTATTCATCATGAAAATGTGAAAATTGTCTCCCCGGTCATTACAAAAACACATACATATAACAGTTAAAAATACTTTTAAAATAAAAACATATACATACATTTTTCATTAATTGTATTTTTGTCTTTGTACATTTGTGTTTGTAATTTAAACCTTTATATCTCCTCTATCTAGAATTTTGTTTATTATACTGTCTAATGGCTGATGGGAGAAAAGGATTCCTGTACCAATTTGTATTAATCCTAGGGGGTCTACTTCGACCTGACCTGTTGAAAATAACACTGGAATGCAAGGGTGGTCTTTTTCGAACACAATAGTCTGGAATTTGTTCTCCAAAGTACTGTTACATAAGGAGTCCAACTGCTTAACATCAGCACCAACACCATGCTGTTGGAAAATTATTACTAACTAATGCTTCACATATGTGACCCGCTCTGAGAAAAATAGAGTTATGTACCGGGTACATGATTAAAAAGTCCAGGATATAAGCTTTCATTTGGTACATAGTACAGCTCCATAGCCCCTCTCGTTCCGGTGATATGACGTTTTTGCATATTAATGGTTGCATGGAATTCAAAATACACAACTGAGAAAACGGGCTTCGAAACACAACAAAACTAAGACAATACATTGGAATCATGCACTCTTAAAAGGTTTCGTTTCACTTTATTTATCAAATTCCAGCTTTTTGCTAATTAAATCTGAAACTTTGAATATTAAAGATGTCATTTCAGACAAAAAATGAAAATCAGATTTTGACAAAAAAATTGACCCTATTAACTTTAATAGGCCATTACACATAAATGCATAGCGCGACTTATGTCACCTTTTCTCAGAGCGGGTCACATATTCTACATGTACATGTATAGATAAGTTTTGTTGTCTAGCACTTTAATGAACTTTCCAAACGATTTGCCACCAATCCTAATTATTGACGGTCTTTTCCTTGTTTTGATTGTTTCCCCATACAGTTTGTACTTGTTCAAGCTGGGCATCGCCCCACAGATCGAGAGCTTGTATGGCAAAGTTGACTTCACTGGTAAATTCAAAGATCTTTACAAACAAACCAAAAAATGACTACTTTAAAGGGATACCAGCAGTTTAAAAAACAGTTAACATTTCATAATTAATAAGTCATAATAATAATTTAACAAAAAAGATTTACTTGTGATTATATACATGTATGTTGTGAAGCTTCTATCTTTGTTGATTTCTTCGCAGTGCATATATGTCAACGAAAAACCCGGGCAAAGTCGCACAATGTTTTTTATTACAATTTTTGGGGTGGATTTTACCATTTTGAGGTTTTGGGTTTACCTGAATCACAAACTATTAATCTCCAATATTCTAAAATTTGAACATAATCTGTCACCCAGAAATGATTTGTTTTTTCGATTTTGTGAATTATTTTGGTATAGAAATAATACGATTTTCTAAAACTTCAAAACTGTTTATCTTATAATTAGGTTTGCAGGGTTTTATCACTAAATCCTTCCCCCAGGGGAGATAAGGTGTGGTGCAAATGTAAATGATACATAATTTTAAAGATGAGAACCTAGAGAATTTGAAAAACTCTAAAAAAAAAAACCACAAAATGTCAACTTTGTCCGGGTTTCGTTAGAGCAGGGGACATATTCACACATTGCACTGGCTCCCTAATTACAATGTACATGTAACTCGACACCGTTTAATGACAGATTGGACACAGACAGCCTGGTCTAATGTCTCTTAAAAACCAGAAATTATAGCCTTGGCCTTTCAAGTTTAGCAAGCCAATGACTGATGGCTGGTCTGTAATGATATTGATTGCATTCACACCACCATGTATCTCGTTTATTTACTGCACCTGTGACCCGCATAAAACAAACATAATTGCCAGTGAGGCTTGGCCAGGCCACGGGCCAATTTCATAGAGCTGCTCAAGCTGAAATATTTGCTTAAGCACAAAAACCCTTGCTTAGTAAAATCAGGTTACTAAGCAAACATTCCATGCGATTGTTATGCTCAGCTAAAAACAGCTTAATACCAATCACAAATAATATACATCACAAAGAGTTGTGGCTGTGTTAAGCTCATTTTAATAAGCAATTACAGTTTTGTGCTTAAGCAATTACAGTTTTGTGCTTAAGCAATTTGTATGCTTAAGCAGCTCTATGAAGTTGGCCCCTGGGGCCAATTTCACGGAGCTGCTAAGCACACAAATTTGCTTAGCATGAAAATTTGTCCTTGGTAAAAACAAGGTTACATACCAAATTTTCATGTGATCTTTATTGTTTTTTATAGATAATCAGCTGGATTTTTGCTTAGCATGAAAAAAACGTAGAATTTTGATAACTTGTTTTTATTGAGCAAGACTTTTTTGTGCTAAGCAAATTTTTGTGCTTAGCAGCTCCGTGAAATTGGCCCCAGGTGACATTGTGTAATAGCTGCAATTCGCCTAATGAGAACATGTCTGGAATGCTGCTTTCGCATGCAATTCAAAATGTGACTCGGTAAATTGTATATAAAAATTCAAGATCCTAGATACTTTTTTCTCAAAATACAGCTTTTACCATGTTCACACAGGTAAAACTTGTTTTTGTGGAGCCGGTCACATTGTAAAGACAAAATTAGTTGCCCATGGTTTTTGTTGCTTGGTGTCATTGTTGTCAACAGAAAAGGTTGCTTAAAAAAACAGTTTAGTTTTGAATATTTGATTTCCAATATCGACACCAAATGGTGGAATTCAAACCGAATGTTAAAAAACAAAATTGGTTTTGAATCTTTTCACTACTTGAAAAGATACACATTTTTGGGAGGTTGAGTTTTTGAAACATTTTCCGGATGGTTTTTCCATGTTTTTTCTGGACAGAGGAAATCTTATCACTACTTGAAAAGATACAATTTTTTGGGAGGTTGAGTTTTTGAAACATTTTCCGAATGGTTTTTCCATGTTTTTCCTGGACAGAGGAAATCTTATCACTACTTGAAAAGATACAATTTTTTGTGAGGTTGAGTTTTTGAAACATTTTCCGGATGGTTTTTTCCATGTTTTTCCTGGACAGAGGAAGAGATCAGTGCCATGCAGCAGGAGTTGGATAAATACGGAATCAACATGCCGGCATTCGGCAAGATTGGAGGAATCCTAGCCAATGAGGTATTAAAATATATAGTATGAGAGCAAATTTATACTGGCACAGAAATCTATGGGTCCCATGCGCGAACACTGAAGGATTTTAATTTTTTTTACCACTTTTTTGTCTGGTTTTCGGACCCAAAGATTCTGACTACGTTTGGTATTTCTGATGACTCATTAGCTCCAGTAGCCGCCGAAACTGGAGGTTTCCACAAATGTCTAAAGTTTTCCCGAATACGTTCCATTGACACTCGTGCATTTATTTTATTTATTTACAACCATCTTTAATGAGGGTAACCCATCCAGCAGAAGCTGATCATTTGGGGCCCTCAGTTGAGAGAAGACAATAAGAAGAAGGTACAGTTTTAGAGGTGGGAGGAAAACCCCAGAAGAATATCCTGGGGAAAACCCACGGACTCAGGCAGGGACTGAAAACCCAATCCACATATTGGCCCAGGCGGTGTTCGAACCCGGGTCATATTGGTGGAAGGCGAGGAAAGAACCGCTACGCCAACCTGACTCCACCTGCATTATCGTTAACGTTTGCGATGGTCGGGTGTTTCCGGGAGTTAAATGGTTGTAAGGTAAATAGTAACAAAACGCCCATCGATTCAGACTTATTTCTGGTTTGCATGAAATTAAAGTTGGCAACGGCAAAAATCAACGACGAAATGCTTAATATCACTATAAAAGCCAATGCAGGCATTTTTATTTATTTCGTTGAAAAGTCGTCATAATTAAAATGTAGCACCTTCTAAAAAAATAGCTATGCTGCCTGCAGTGCGTCATAATCTATTTTGTTTTAACTGATGGCCACCTGACCTACATTTTAGACGTCTGGGCATAACAAAATTGTCAGGTCAGGAAATTGAACTAAACCACTTTTGAGATACCCATTGTCAGCCCTTGGTCCTATGTTGTCGAGCAGTACATGTACATGTACGTCCCACCACTATCTTCTGTCTAAGCCTGATAAAGGATCAGATGCAATTTATCAAGGCGCGACATTTCTTTTTTTTAATTATTTAAAAAAAAAAATTATTATCCAATATTTAGTATCTCATATTATTATAAGCAAAATGGAAAAGTGGGGATTGACTACAAGTACTAGTGTAATGTACTGAAACAATTAAATTCCCTGTCCAAAAAGACCCACCATAATCACATTGATTGTGATAAAACAATGAAATTGTGGCACTCGAAGTTTGATCAACCGAGCGTGCAATTACGAGCAAACACTGTCAACGTCAAGTTCATTATAAGCCTGGATGGAGATAATGGATGGTTATACTCATTTAAAGGGATCGTATACGTTTGGTAATTACTCAACAAAATAATGGCAATAAAAACTTACTTGGTAAAAAGTACAGCAGCTTTGGATAGTATAATGCATTTTTAGAAACTTTTCACTTCGAAGTACTGCGGTTATGGAAAAAGATATCACTTTTTATCCCCAAAAATTTGAATCTGAGAAACGTTACTGCAGTGACGTTTCTCAGTCTGTGTATTCCAATGCAGATTATTCTTCCGGCGTGGACATAACCGCTCCAGATTTTCGGCAATATCTCAAAATCGCTACCACCTTTTGAAATGAAATTGTTATAGGTTAGTTTTATGGTATATATCTATAACTACATAGGATTGAAACGACAATGGGTTCCAATTACCAAAAGTGTACGATCCCTTTAAAGAAGTCAAGCAATGTAATTAACATAATGTTGGGAGACACTATACCAGTTCTAAATTCTGTATGCCCGTTACTCTGTAGGAGTAGAAAAGAGTAGAAAAATGTACAAATGTGATCCTGAGAAAAATGCATGGACCTTTTAGAACTCCAACCAAAATTCTCAAAACTGTTTCATTATAATAATAATATTAATATTGGGGGTGGCTAACCATCCTTACTCGCAGCTGAGATGCTAAATTGCGAAGGGCGCAGCTACAACGTAGTTGAGTCAATGGCAGCCTGCCATACGACCCATATCTGACCACGTATATCTACCCACATATGGTCTGAGTCGGGAATCGAACCCAGGCCACGTTGGTAAGAGACGGGTGCCTTTGCACACTTGATATTGACAATTTCTAAAGTTGTGCATGTACAAATGTAGGCAATGCAGCTTTAACATAAGTAGTTTGAATGATGTCTTCATTTATATTTTTTCTCTTTTCTTGTTGTTTTTCCTTGCAGCTTACGGTAGATGATGCAGCAAGTAAGTTAAATTTTGACACTTAAATTACAAATTTACAATCCTAATTGTGAGCTGCTCCACAAAAGTATTATGTCGAAGAATTACGTTATATACACTGAACAAAAATATAAACGCCCACAAGAATAAAAACGTCCCCAAAATGGTTATTTGTCTTGATTTGTAAACATTTGTGGGTGGAATTACTGCATCACTGAGCAATTCCTCACTGGCAGAGGTGGACACAAATAACCATTTTTGGGGCGTTTTTATTTTTGTGGGCGTTTATATTTTTGTTTATTGTACATGTAGGTTGGAAAGCCCACAACGTACGCTTTTATTTGGTGTATTATAATAGAGCTCCATAGTCCCTTCTGTTCTGGAGATATGACATGTTTGCATATTGATTACTTCCTTAGAGATCAAAATACACAACTGAGAAAACAGGCTTTAAAATTATTTAGCTCTGTTGTAGAACAAACAAAAAACAATGCACACGAAATGGTATTTAAAAAAAACACTTTATTCATCAAAATCAACATTTCTGTGAATGAAATAAAAATCACATTTGGACGAAATGTCCAGCCTCTCAACGTTGAGCGGGTTATTTATTACATGATAATGCACAACGCGACTTGATATCCTTTTTTGTAGAGCCGGTCACAATTATATTATTGTCATTCAGTGTGTATTTACTATGTCAAGGACTGCACCAATAGTTCACAGCAGGAAAATGACAATTGATATCATGAGAAACACCGCTCAGATTTGTGGAATCTTTTTAAGGGGGGAAATTCCCAAGGTTTTTTGCCAAAGTTTAAAAGCCACAGACGATTCTAAGAAAGCCAAGCTGGATGAGAGCCAGCCAAGGGTTCCCAATTTCCTTTGATTTCCTCCCGTGGTCAACGAGGTTACATGTAGCTCATCTCATTTGAGTTTTGTTTAACCTCTCCTGCTCCTCCTCCTCCCCTCCTGTGGCTCGCTGTCTGTTCTTGTTAATGTCGACGACAGTGAGGCAATTTGGGAACCCTGTAGCCCAGTTAAAAAAAGGGAAATTGCAACTTTGCTCGAATGAAGAACTCACCGATCTGTTCCGATTGAAGCAATTTCGTCTTCCCGTCTAATTAACAGTGTCCATTGAAGCATTTTAATTAAAGGGAAAAACGAAACCGAGAATTAATTCTAAGCAAAAGTACAGCAAATGGTGAATTTAGTAAGAGCTTTGGATGCAAGACATTACGTGTATATTTGACTCGCAGATCTTTGATTAAATTACAAAACTACCAAATTGCCCTTTTCCTGACACGATATCCTGTGAATCTTTTCTATGTTCCAGTGACATTTAGGCCACTTGTATCAAATGATTGAGAGGAGTAATGCTCATAATGATTTTTGGTAAGATATGAGCAAATAATAATAATGTGCGGTGCTTATATAGCGCTTTATCGCCAATGTATCAAAGCGCTTCATTTTTAGAACTTGCAAATAGAAATGAAAAAAATGAAATAGTTAATTACAAATTAAAACCAGTCTGCTCTGATTTGCGATTAATGATACGCTAACGTTTTAAGCCCCCTATTTTTTGTTTAATTGAAAGCGAGGATTGGAAAGCATAAATAGTCTGGCACCATCTCTGCCCTCACTTTTAGTACCCATTTACTTCTGGGTGGAGAGAAGCAATGAGTGACAAAGTGCCTTGCCCAAGGGCACCTGCACCATAATCCTAGGCTGGACTCGAACCCACAACCTGCAGCTTGACTTACAAATTCAATGCTCCAGACCCTGAGGCAACAGCGCTCCACAAACATTGTATCTTATTCTCTTGATGGGAATGAAGTGCAGCTTCGAAATATTCTAATTATCAGAATTTGAGTTATCAAGTTTAATGTATCTAGGTATTTTTTCTTTCCGTAATGATTCGTCAGAGAAACAGAAACTCGGATGGTCACTGCAGTCCGGTGTAATTCAAAATATGGCATCTCATGACTCATTCACGAAGTTGCATTCATCCAATCAGCACGCTTAGAAATGACATCACGCGCATGCTACAGATTACTCCAGTCATGCAGTGCGTGCACAAACAACCGCACGCGACCTCTTGTCATTTTTGCTGTCACTGATTGGTGGTGGTGTGATACCATGTGACAGGATCTCATGAATATGCAATAGGAGATCATATTCGGAATTACACCGGACTGCACTGGAAGCTTCTGCAATAAGCCACACCAAAGCTAATAATTTAAACAATGAAGTGTCTGATCATAAATTTTCGGTAGAATTATTAACCAGTTCGCGCGGGATGACGTATATAAACGCAAAGTTTTCCCCCAAATTCAAAACGGATGATGCATAAACACGCCAAATTCAAGTTCGGAATTGTCTGTCGGCAGCGAGCAAGGCCAGAAATGCATGGGTGTGCTTCCCGGCACTATCGGCCTGAACCCGCTTCGGATCGAGTTTTGCTAAAAATAATCCTGCCCCTCGGCTCGGTGATGTTAAAATAATCCTGGCGCGAACTGGTTAACCAAGTCAGTTTATTTGTTGTTACGCAGTGCATGCTGCAGTAATTGCCATCAATGAAGCAGTGGATAAGCAGGGAGCAGCTGACACCATGAAGGCCCTGCATAACCCCAACGCTATGCTGGTCAGTCTCATCAATGACAACGAGAATCTCTATCAGGAGACCTTGTACAATGCCAAGGAGAGCAAGAACCAGAGTGCCATGAATAAGGTACTAATAATAATAATAATAATATTTAAAATTTATATTGCGCCCCTTACATACAAAATGATCAAAGGCGCAGAACACATGTTAAAAAGCACAGAATGGAAGAAAAAGACAAAGAAAAAAGACTGATCACCAGGCCAGTGCCCAAACAAAAGTATGGGGATACGTCTGTCCCGCCAACAGAGAACTAATAGTTACTAATTACATAGGCCTATCCCTGCTGGCATCGGTAATGTCTTGATCTTTTCAGGAGACAGACGCCTCAAACCCTATCTATACTAAAAATCTAAACAAACTGGCAAGGCGACCATAGAAGAAAGACAAACAAAAGACAAAAAATAACAACACCAAAAACACACTAAAAAGCGGCTTTAAAAAGATGGGTTTTTATGTTACATTTAAAAGAGGTGAGTTTCTGTTCGCTACGTATATGAAACGGTAGTGCATTCCAAAGCTTAGGGGCTGCCACAGAAAAAGCCCTGTCACCAAATGTAGTCAACATTTTACCAGAGGGATAATCTAAGAAAATACCATTATTCCCTGACCTAAGTTGAGTACTTTGGAGAAAGACCATGAAGAGCTTTGAAGGTCAACAAAAGAATTTTAAAATTAATCCTGTACGAAACAGGCAGCCAATGTAATTGACGAATTATAGGTGTAATGTGTTCAAACCGGGGTGTGTTAGTAACAATTCTGGCTGCAGCATTTTGAACCCTTTGCAGTTTAGCTAGTTGTGACTTTGGCAGACCATACAAAAGGCTATTACAATAATCAAGACGACTGGTCACAAATGCATGAATTAGTTTTACAAGAGAGTCTTGCGTCAGGAATTGACTAATTCGTTTGATGTTATGAAGATGGAAAAAGGCTGCAGAGCAAGCTTTATTGATGTGGGTATTCATTGTAAGTTCAGAATCAAACCATGACCCCAAATTACGAACACATGTTGTAGGGAAAACTTTAACATCGCCTATCATGATATCAGAAATATTAATTTTCTTTAACTGCTGCTTTGATCCGATGATCAAAAATTCACTCTTAGCGTCATTAATTAAAAGCCGGTCATGCAACATCCATTGCCTGATGTCCCTGATGCAATTTTCCATTACAGTTACAGCAGCTTGACAAGATATATCGTCAGGTCTAAAAGATAGATACAGCTGAGTGTCATCGGCATAACAATGAACATCAGGCAGATGATGCTCAATGATGTCAAACAATTTAGAGGCGTAGACAATGAATAAAAATGGTCCTAAGCAGGATCCCTGAGGAACACCACAGTTGATATTAAACTTGTCTGATAAGGTACCTTGAATGGATACGCGTTGGCTTCTATCTGACAAATAAGACGAAAACCAATCGAGGGCCTTGCCAGTGACTCCAAATTTAGACTGCAGACGTTTCAATAAAATGACGTGATCAACAGTATCGAATGCTGCACTCAGGTCTAAAAGAATAAGCAGAATAACATGTTGGGAATTCATCCTCATCAGTAAATCATTTTTAACCTTTATAAGCGCCGTCTCTGTACTGTGATGCTTCCGGTAAGATGATTGGAAAACCGGAAACATGGAATGTTTTGACATGTGACAATAAAGTTGGTCACAAGCGGCCCTCTCAGTTAATTTAGAAATAAATTGTAAATTACTGATTGGCCGGTAGTTTTCTAATTTCATATCGAGATTGGTTTTTTTTAATAAAGGGCAAATTAAAGCTTCTTTCCAGTCAGTAGGAAATGTGCCAGATACTAAAGATGAGTTTATAATTTTGGTAAGTACTGGAAGCAAAACATCAAGGCACTCACCCACAAGGTTAGTAGGCATAGGATCCAGAGCGCATGATCCCTTAGAAGAATTGACAACAAGCTGTTTTACCTGTGACTCTGTTAATGGTATGAAACTATCAAACAAGATACCACTGGACAATGTTTCAGATGTAAAAGAGAACGTTCTGCCAACAGAGGTTGAAACTTCTAAGTCATCAAGTTTAGCATGAATATTAGATATTTTCTTTACAAAAAAGCTACCCATATCATTAGCAAGGGTCATTTTATCTTTAAAAGGTGGAAAGAGGACGTCATTACTATGCCCAAGCAGCTTTTTAGATGCTCTAAATAATTTCCTCTGGTCGGAACTATTACTTTCGATAAAGTCTTTGTAGAAATTGCAGCGAGCTTTGTTAAGAAGAAAGGTTACCTTATTTCTTATTAGCTTATATTCTGAAAGATCAGCGGCCATGTTAGTTCGTCGCCATTTCTTTTCTGCACGTCTCCTCATCCTCAAGGCAGAGTTGATTTCTTGATTAAACCAAGGTAGACGGGGCCTAGTGGTGACCATCTTGGACTTTAATGGGGCATGTGTGTTGAAGGTACCAGCTAGTGTAGTGTTGTAACAATTCGTAAGCTCCTCAAGACCTTGAGGAGTGTCCCTGCACAGCCTAGAAGAGACTAAGTCACTTTTCAAGCAATTAATGTCAATGGATTTAATATCCCTATAAACAATCTGTTTAGCAGGAAAAGAAGACTTGTTTTGTTGCAAGTTGCAAATAACAGAGAAATGATCAGAGAAAAGGTGGTGAGGTGTCGGGGTACTGTTAAGAACTATGTCCGATTTCCGGGTAATAACAAGATCTAGTATGTGACCCATCTCATGCGTAGGTTTGTTAACATGTTGCCGGAGACCCATGGATTCAAGAAGTGTTAAAAAACGTTTAGTGTTTGGATCGTCAGATATGTCAACATGAATGTTAAAATCTCCAGTTATTAAAATTGGTTCAGAAGATAAAATAATGGATTCTAAATAATCGGCAAATTCAGTGATAAACCGATTAACAGTACAAGGGTGGCTAACTGAGTATGGTGGCCTGTAAATGATTACAAGTCGTAAGTTAAACGAATTAATTCCTACAGACCATTCTGAAAACTCAAATGAATCTAATTCATCTCCAGCAATTTTCTTGACATGAAAATTATCACGAAACAACAAAGCAGTGCCTCCCCCCACACGGTTTTTCCGGGGATGATCCAGTAATCTAAAACCAGGTGGAGTTGCTTCAACCTTGTGAGCAACATCTATATCTGTAAACCAAGTCTCTGTAAGGGCAAACAAATCAGCCTTACTATTAATAGCATAAGACACAAAATCGGCTGTTTTATTTTTAAGAGATCTGGTATTTAAGCAACAAAGTTTAAATAGATCATCAGAGGAATCGGCAGGATTTACAACAATGTGTTTAAGGACAGGAGTACGATTACCCAAAGCTAACCTATTATGAACATAATCAAGCCGGTGACCAATGTGAACAGGAATTCTACACTTATAGTTACAATGACCCGCTCTACTACCCCTGAACCGAAAAATTCCATTCGCTTTCAGAATCGAAAACAATTCAGGCTGAATGGAGTGATAACAAGTCTTACGGATGTTAAAAAGATGACTACGGGAATACATTCTAGTTGTATTAGACATGGAAGGCGAATTTTCTGTATGCATAAAATGCAACTCGTCATTGCTAGTGCATCCAATACGAGGGCCTGGGTTAACAGAAATATCCATAAATATTGTTATATCATGTGGAGGGTCGTGACCAGGAATAACTAGAGTAGTTTGGCCATGTTTGGACCATTTGACTAATGGAACTTTTGAGAAATTAAATCCAGTACGGCACAGCTGTAATGTTACCCCATGACAGGGCGTGATTGGCACAACAAAATTAGTCAGACACATGTACTGATCTGAAGACACAAAATACTCATTTCTGACAGTCTCAGCATCAGCAAAGAATTGAACCCGTTGCGAGTTATGTATGATAACAACCAGATGTAAAAACACCAACAGACGAACACGGGCACTAATGGCACCAGCCATGGTGAACACACGTTACACAATAGTAAACTCGACCAGAGATAAAAAACACATTAAAAAACATCAAAATAACAAGCAATTCGTATCGGATAAAACACCAAAATATATCACAAAGAAGCACATAAACCTTACCAAACACGTCAACAATAAATAAAAAGACGATGCCAAAAACTCAGCAAAGATAAAACGGATAAAATAAGCAAGCACTGGCAGAGAAAAATAGACAGTGGCAGCTACAGAACAGCGCCCTCAACTTCAGTCATGTCAAAGGATTAGCTGGTCACCCAAGGCGTTCAGTGAGTGGGTGCGCTCGTTTAAAAAACATCAAAATAACAAGCAATTCGTATCGGATAAAACACCAAAATATATCACAAAGAAGCACATAAACCTTACCAAACACGTCAACAATAAATAAAAAGACGATGCCAAAAACTCAGCAAAGATAAAACGGATAAAATAAGCAAGCACTGGCAGAGAAAAATAGACAGTGGCAGCTACAGAACAGCGCCCTCAACTTCAGTCATGTCAAAGGATTAGCTGGTCACCCAAGGCGTTCAGTGAGTGGGTGCGCTCGTTTAGCTCACCCAAGTTGACACGGGTTACCCCCACCCGGCATTTTTTTCACAAAAAAAGTGGGGTTTATTTTTACAAGAATTTTAGTTTTCCCCCACAACAAATTATTTTGTTCCTATAAAATAAACAAATAAAACATTTGAGAGAAATATTGGTGGTTTTTTTTTTCACTAGAAAAATCGTGGTAACTTTTGATCATAACATGTAAAGTTATGTCAATGACCACATTGATACACATCGCTTGATAATGTTTTGCTCCATATAAAAAGGGTCCACTCCACAATTTGTACATAGTGAATTGTGTCCATTATGTCCACAGAGCATGCGAGAAGGTGTAGAAATGACTGAGAGAGACATTTATGATATGCTGCTCACACAGGCAGAGATACAGGGAAATGTCAACACTGCTAATGGTAGGTACATGTATAAGTTACAGAGTTGTATTCGAGTCCCTGCAAGTCCTTTCACAAGTCCAGTCACAAGTCCAGTCACAAGTCCAGTCACAAGTCCTTTAATGAAACCAGTCGCAAGTAACTGGTTGAACAATGACAAAGGAATGCTTTTGTTAACAGTTCATTTGATTAGCTAGTGATTTGACTTGAGACTGAAGGACTTGTGATGGACTTGTGATGGACTTGCGGGGACTTGCGGGGACTTGCGGGGACTTGCGGGGACTTGCGGGGACTTGCGGGGACTCAAATACAACTATGATAAGTTACTTATGGTGTCGCTAAATATATTGGGAAACGATCCTAAATTCTGTATGATGAAATCCCTGTGTGTCCGTGATATTGTATGTATGTTAAGGTTAAAGGTAGGATACACCATTGGTAATTGCTTGAATTATCATGAATGGGTGAATTTGGGGGTTGTATTTTATAGTAAATATCGTTTAACTGACAATTATTATGGATGCCGAGGAAAGCAAGAAAAACGGCGTTCGTTTTCAACTGGCGTCGGGCAGTGTCTCTTATGTTGTTTTTTCGCGATCGCCATCCAACGATCGTGATTATTATATTTTTTAATTAATTTTTTCGTAACAATTACAGGATATCTAGCATAATCAATTTGCTGGATGCCCACAATCTTTATTTTATTTCAAATAAGTAAGATATTTCTTAATAATTCAGTAGTAAAATTTTTCAATCTCTGCAAATGGTGTATCCTTCCTTTTAAACTTTTGGGAGAAAGTTTACAACACCAACCATTATGCTCTTATGGATTTTGATGTAACTTGGAAACAATGACCCCTTGGGTGGGTAAAAGACAATTCTTCATTGAGTTACTGAGGTCAAAGGTCATGAAGAGGTCATTAGAGGTCATTGTTAAAAAATGCTTCAAATGTTTCTGTCTTCAGAATTTGATGAATCTTAATGTAACTTGGATGGAGGATCCTTGAGTGGGGGTTCATCACAACTTTTCTGAAATTGGATGTCAAAGGTCATCTAGGGGTCATTTGATGTTGCCATTTATAAAATAATTCACTTATTGTTGTTATTTAGTTGTTTCTTTTCGCTGAGTGGGTTACAGTGTACTTGTGCTTGGCGCCAATATAGCAGGCGTACTTTTCATGTGCTGTTGTTTTTTATCACTTCTTGATCGTAGTGCAAAACCAGCTGGTGGTGATCAACTCGCTGCTGGATACCGGCGATCCTAACGCCTTGGTCCGAGCCTTGGAGAGTCCAGCGATTGGCTTGAAGGACGTCAAGTCAGAGAATGGACACTGGTATCTGAGCGCTCTCACCCAGGCACGCAAGAAAAAGGCCGAGGTAACGTTAATGGGATATAACCCTGGAGATATTTGTAAAAGGGATGCATAGCTGAGTGGCAAGCGTTTGTTACTCACAAAGGCTCAAGGGGTAGAATCTGAATGCTGGGCAGGTGTTGTGTCCTTGGGCAAGCCACTTAACCCCCACCTGCCTCTCTCCATCCAGGAGTACAATTGGGTAAACGGCATTTGTTTGGGAGTAACCTGCGACGGCCTGTGGGAATTTCTATTCCAGGGAAATTTAGAAATATTTTTCAGTCGTTTCTCGGCAGGGAAAACCGGGATTGATCACTGTCCTGAGGGGTTGTTCGGGCTCCGAATGGACTTGACGTACTACCGTGTATAAAGTAAAGACGGTTTAAGGAGGAGAAGCAAAGGTTTCAATGTTTTAGACAGTATGCTACAACAGCAGTTTTTACGGCCGTTTGTGTTTGATTCGGTTCACTTCAGAAACATTGTGTCGTGCAATGGCTTGAAAAATTCTTTCACAAGTATATAAATTTCAAGTTACTTTAACCGCAATTTCGTGCAATGACAGTCTCCATGACGATCCCGATTTGCTGGTAATATAGGTCACCTTCAGTCACTACGCCACAAGTTTCACAAAAGGATTGCGCGAGTTTCACCATCCTTTGTTGGGCAATAATTATTTTGTGGAGGTTCCACACTATGAAACTTTCGTGAAATTTATCAAAAGTAAAATATTGCTCAACGTAAAATGATGGACAACTTGGGCAATAGATTTTGGCGCAAGGGAACTTTGCACCATTTGTGAAATCGGCTACATCTGCAAGTAGAGGGGACAACAGATCAATTCTGGGACCCAGACTTCCAAGATCACGTCAGGCAGTTGCAACTGAATCAGCGGTCATTTTGTTTTCTTTCCTTTCAGACGGCAGAGGAGGAGGATGCATCCTTGGACAAAGACGACCTACAACTCGGTGTGAATCTAGCCAACACTGAGGCCGGGGAACGCAAACAAAGTATGCCACCATCTTTTATTGTAGGGCTTTTTTGGGGGGCCCCTAAGACACGCGCATACAGAGCGTGAACTGATGCATGTTCTTGATAGGTACTACGATGGGGTGATTGGTATGCTTGTGGCCTGAGGTTGAAGGAGATGAGCTGCACAGTTTCCACTGAATTTACGTGCCTTTCAACTTGCTGAGGGATTACACAGTTTGAAAAAGGTCACATTATCACCAGGGGCAGGGCCTACTACGCTGATCTTATAAAACAGCGACGGGAGAAAGTCGAAACGATTTGGTGTGGGAAGCTGACAAGAGGGGTGCTCTTTCATCATGAGAACTCTACGGCAAACCATGGCCACGGCTGCCATCCAGAAATGTGGATTCCAATACCCTCCATGTTCTCCTAATTTGGCACCCAAATTAGTTGGGCGAGTTGGTTGAGGAAGCCGTTCTATATAATTTTCTTATAGTTCTTTAATGTATATGAGTTGCCATTGCTCTTTCTCATGAATATACGTTCACGAACCACAAAGCTCCTGAAAAAGAAAAATCGCGAACCGCTACACCGGTTAGTATTAAGTGTCTTCCTTTTTGTTTCAGTGCTGAAAGCTGTTCGCGATATCAACGCGGCCATCGACGAAGGAAACGCGAAGGAGACCGTGCAAGCTCTGAGCAGACCGGAATCCAAGCTGCCAACGGTCGACACCCAATGGGCGGGGCTGTACCAAGACGAGCTGTCGGGACTGAAAGCTTCCAACCAAACGGTGAGAAGATGTGACCTGCTCCAACGAAACCCGGACAAAGTTGATAATTTTTGTTTTGTAGTTTTTGCTTTTTTCAAATTGTCTAGGTCACTCACTTTGGGTAGAAAAGCAAAGGACGTATTAAAACATTCATGACTAAAATGGAACATTATGGGCAAACCATCTTATATTGTGGACGGACAAGTTCAAAAGCCATTCAAGATTACATCTTCAAATGTTTTGTTTCGTTTGTAGGATCTGACGCATGACCAACTCTCAGAAGCTCTGCAAGGTATGTTGCCGTTAAACTTCTGGCATCCTAAAGCATTTCATTTATCCATTCTTTTTGGCTAGATTTCATAATAGCCAAAACGATTTGTCCCAATAGACCTTTTTCTAGAAGAAGCCATTTTGTTGGTTGTGCTTTCTGGATTTGATTATCTTATTTTTTTAGAGGGGGGAATTAAGTCACCAACCACAATGCCCACAACAGGTCACTTAAGGTGGTTGCTACATAATAAAGGAAATAAACAAGAGGATGACAATTAATATTACGTTTAAATTGGGACAAATTATAAGTGGATGGGAATCAAGATGCTGGAAGTGAATTCCAGAGAAAGGCAGTTTGTTGGCAAGAAACTGGAAGAGTATCTTAAAGTATTTGCCTTGGGAACAACTACGGTATATGAATGTGATTGAGCAGAGAAACGTGTGTTAAATAAATATGAATACGGCCTACATTCTGTCATTGGGTTGCCCCGTCTCTCGATATATTCTCACCCACAGTTCTGGGTGTGGTAGCAAGCATCAACCATGCTGTGGAGGCAGGAAACCCAGACAAGACAGTGCAGCTGATGCTTCAGTCCCAGTCCTGCCTAGCGAACGTGGATGAGGACGAATCAGTGCGGCAGAGATACCAGGAGAAGCTAGCCTCCAGGAAACGGGCAAATGCAGCGGTTAGTTTTGGGGTCATTCCGTGTTGCTTTTGGATCTGACCCTCGCAGGTTGAAATGATATTTGGTGTTAGGATTTGCCTGGTATATGAGAAACCACAAGAACTGATTTGTTTTGTAATTTGGCTCGTTAGTTTTTTGAGATACGGGTCAGCGAGCTTTGGACTAATTAGCATGACCTTCGAAAGGTAGGATACACCATTTGCAGATATAAAAACATTTTACAACCGAATTATTAATAAGTATCTTACTTGTTGTAAAGTAAACAATGATTTTAGGCTTCCAGCAAAATGATTGCGCTAGATATCTTGTAATTGTTACGAAAAATTGAATACAAAAACCAAAATATAAGAAGAACAACAAGAACTACCCGACGCCAGTTGAAAACGAACTCTTTTTTTTCATGCTTTTTTCCCGGCATCCATGATTGTAAAACTTTGGACAGGTCAGTAAGCAATATTTACTATAAAATACAACCCCCAAATCCACCTATTCCTGATAATTCAAGCAATTACCAATGGTGTATCCTAACTTTAATTGAATCTCAAGATATGGCCCATTACAAATAATAACATGATTTGGAACATTTTTTGCGATCATCCCATGGTCTAATCTCTCCGTGGCATTATTTCTTGCAGACGGGAGCAGATTATCTCCTACAAGAGCATATACAAGACTGCGTTGAAAAGGTCAATGCAGATATCCAGGAGGAACATGAGCGTAAGTGATGAAACTCGCCCGAAGTAACCAGCCATCTTTTCCAAGTGTGTAGTAAATTGGCATACTGATGTATGGTAGCAGAATCTTTATAAAAGTGGATACCTGCGTTTATGTAGAGGGATCTAAAAATTGATCTAGAAGATCTAAAACAAGTCGTACATGCTCATTTTGTGCTGCTAACCAGTCAAAATGAAAATGGGGGTGAACATATTTTGTTTTTGTTAATAAATTTTGTGTTTTTTGAAAAAGAAAAAAAAGGGTAAACTGATGGCATCAATTTTGGTGTCAAATCAAAGCTGAGCATGTCCTCTTTCCATCTATACCAAAAACTCAAATTCAACAAAAAACGACTGGTTTCTGGTTTTGTGGGACTTTATTATTCAGAACATCATCACTACACCTGTAGACAGTCTTAATTGATTGATGGTCTTCCCCCCCCCCCCTTTTTCATGCAAACCCTAGGCATTATGGCAGTCGCTAAGATCAACGAGGCCTTGGATACTGGTGATCCTAACGAGACGCTCCAGGCCTTGCAGACCCCCGCCGCTAAGCTACGTGAGGTCAACCCAGAGCTGTACATACTCTACCTGATCACACTACGAGGAGAGAAGGACCACAAAGCTGAGGTAAAACAACAAACGCCAGTGGTTCCTATTTAGAAGAACCTAAAATGTAATGCTTCAAGTGGTGTAGTAAAGCCAGGGATGTAGTCGAGTCCATCACAAGTCCCTGCAAGTCCCTGTAAGTCCCTGCAAGTCCCTGCAAGTCCCTGCAAGTCCCTGCAAGTCCACCACAAGTCCTTCAGTTCCAAGCTATTCAAATGAGCTTTGACAAAAGCATTCCTTTGTCATTGTTCATCCAGTTACTTGTGACTGCCTTTATGAAGGGACTTGTGACTGGCTTCACGAAAGGACTTGTGAACGGACTTGCAGGGACTCGACTACAACCCTGAGTAAAACTAGCCTCCCGAGGTGATCCATTCGAGGTACGACCAATCGTGCAACTGCACGACCCGCAATCGCACAAAACATGTGGTGCGACCATGCGCGACTGGTGTTACAAACATGTAAGACCTGTATGCGGCCTCTTATAATTTAAAGTCATTTCGTTTGCGAAATAAAATACATGTTTACTTGAACGTTTCGTATTTTCGGTTCTCATAAATGTCTTCTGAGTTTCAAGACAGAGTATAACAAAACAATCGTTGACTGCTGTGATGTAGGATGTAACACCCTCGGAGACGCATAGCACCCTCGGCTTTGCCTATAGCACGCCTCGTCATATCTCCACATCACAGCAGTCGACCATTTGTATAGTGTAAAACCCCTGCATCGGCCTAAAGCCACCCCCGAGATATGTTCTCTTGCCTTTGTCACCCGAAAAGAAGAAATGGGTTCTGGAATTAGCTGGGGAAGGAACCTACAGTGCAAGTGCTAAAATTAACGTGAATGAAATCTTTGGTTTTTTTAGTTGATGGAGGATGATGCGGCCGTGCTTTGGCTGGATGAAATCCAAAATGGTGTCGACAAATCCAACAACAAGAACGACATTGCAAACAAACGTAAGCTCTTTTTCTCTCTGATCCTTGAAAAAACAAAAAATGAAGTGACCTTTGAGGTCAAAAGTCATTAGAGGTCAATGTTCGTATATGTTAAAGTTTCAGGTCAATTTTTTTTAACAAAATGTATATCTTCTGCATGCTTTCTTGGATTTTAATGAAACTTTGATGCAACAATCCTAGGGTGGGAAGACACAGTTCTTCATTGGATTGCCGTGGTCAAAGGTCATGTAGGGGTCATTGGAGGTCATTGTTCAAATATGCTTCAAATGTTTTTGTCTATATAAATGGATGGATTTTAATGTCACTTGGATGGAGAGGTCGTTTCTTTAAATATTCACAAAATTTGACTTTTTTGAAAACACAAAACATGGGGATCGACCGCGAGCAATGACGACACTAACTATCTGCAGATCACTTGTTTCACTAGTAAAACAAGTTTTGAAGAAAAAACAGGTTTTGCTACTTGTACTTATACTCCATACATGTAGCAATTGTGAATTTTACCCAGTTGCCGTGAGCGTGGCTAACGTCAATGTGATGATCGAAGACAAGAAGTCGTCTCCTCTCTTGGATGCGTTGCGTAACCCAGACTTGGGGCTACACTCGATGGTCCCCGAGTGCGAAGAGACTTACATGGATAAACTCACCCAAGTTAAGGACGAGAAGACACAGAGTAAGATAATCAGGGGCCAATTTTATAGAGCTGCTAAGCACAAAAAATTTGCTTAGCACAAAAAAGGCGTGCTCAGTAAAACAGGTTAATAGCCAAAATTCCATGTGTTTTTCATGCTAAGCAAAAAAAACCAGCTGAATACCAACAACAAACAATTAAAAAATCACGTGAAAATTTGATCTGTAACATTGTATTTCCCAAGAACAAATTGTCATGCTAAGCAATTTTTTTTTTTGCTTAGCAGCTTTGGGAAATTGGCCCCAGCATTCATGAATACAGTACAGTGCAGTTGAAAGGTCACAACTTCAGAATGGGAAATACTTTTCACAATTTGTTGGAACCTGACTTTCATAACTTTTCACAAAGTGGAAAACCAATTTTTCACACTTTTTACTGGGAAGCAGTTTTCACATTTTTTTCACACAATTTTCACACCTTTTTACAAAGCGGGAAACCGTTTACCAAGATAAAATTTAAACACGGATGTCTCTCAGGAAAGAGTACGCTTAGAAATTATTAAGTCAAAAATTATAGCAAGAAAAAGGGCAATCCGGTGTTAAATGCCCATAGAAGGGTCATGGAGGGGTCCGGAAGCGCAAAGACAAAATGGCATCTTGTCAGGCTTTATTGCCTTGGCTCCTGTATTGAAGCCCTCAACTTTAAGCAACTTGCAACCCTGTACTAGGCAACTTCTGTAAAAGAGAAATTAATCAATAAAATATTTGTAGGCCTGTACCCATGATGATTTTGCCTTTGAACTTGGCAACTGACTAGTTGGACAGATAGGGGAAGTGTTTAAGGGGAATTGTGCCTTTGAAGATACAAGCATGACATTTGGCACAAAGTCGGAGTATGTCATGAGAAAGATATTGGGATATAGTGCCATCGCGGATTTTTCCTTTGAACAAAAATATAGGTCGAATAAAAAGCAATGTTCACAATTGTTACAAACAGTTTACATTGCTTGTTATTTTACCTATATTTCTTCAAAGGACAAATCTGCAGTGGCCCTAGCCTGACGCCAAATACCTTTCTCTGACTGTGTGCCAAATGTCAGGCTTGTGTCTTCAAAGACCCCGCCCCATTTACCTGTTTGCCGTACTTAACCCACTCCTTGTGTCCCTATCTTGTAGCTGGGTCCCCAGGCAGCTGGGTCTGCCACAAGCTGAGAGACGGCAGCAGTTTTTACTTCAACTTCCTGACCATGGAGTCTAACTGGATGGAACCAGAGGACTTCAAGGACTCTAACCTACAGCTGAACAAGGAAGAGATTCAGGCAAGTAGTCAACACTGACAGTTGAAAGGAACTTGGGTAGGGGAAAAATATATTTGAAAGTTTTTCGTCTACTTTTCTTCTAATTCGCACATTTTGAAGTAGATGATGTCTTTTTTATTTGTTTCCAACAAAATCTGTAGCTATTGAGAAAGGCTACTGGCTCTATTGAGTACAATTTTTAATAAGCAAAACAGTCAAGAAAAATCTGTGTCCGAAAAATCAGCCATCGGAGTAAAAACCTTAAAAAAAATAAAGAAAAAAATAATTATAACCGCGCCGAAGGAAGTACATGCAAAGTTTTCCCCAGATTCAAAACGGATGATGCATAAACACGTCACGAGCAAGGCCGGAAATGTCTGTCATGCCAGAAATGCGTGGGTGTGCTTTCCGGCCTGAACCCGCCTCGGATCAAGTTTCGTTACAAATAATCCCATGCCTCGGCTCGGTAATGTTTAAAACAATCCCGCGCGAACTGGTTAATAATCTCCTAACTATTGTATCTCTGTCTCCATGTGTTTGGTTTTAATTTGCAGAAAGCTGTGACGGGCGTTACTGCCGAGTATGATCGGGCTCTTCTGTTCCAATCCAACGAAGACAAGATCGTCACTCTACAGTCTCACGTCCGGGGGACCATGGCCAGGAAGGCTTACAAGGAGAGACTGGACTTCATTAGGAGACAGCTGCCTGCCATCGTCCGTATACAGGTACAGTGTGATATCACATAGAGGAGATGGGTGTCAGACCTGGGGCCGATCTCACGAAACGCTAAGAAAGACGTCTTAGAAAGAGTATCTCGTCCTAACTCGCGACTTGTCCTAGGATCGATTTAAGACACATTCAACACGTCCTAACTTCCATAGCAACGTGGCTAAACTTGTCTTTACTTAAGATCGGTCCAAAGGTCGTCTTATCTAATTAATGCGTACGGTAATTTGTATATCGTCTGGAAATCAGTAATGGTTGCGAAGAAGAAATCGATTTGATACAGTTTTGATGTGTGTATAGTTTTAAAAACATGAATTAGAGACAACATTCAATATACACTAACAACTACGTTTGAAACGTATTGCGCAGAGTAGTTTTCTGGGAGGAGTTTATGTTCTGTGCACGCGCAGGAAGTTGTAATTAGACTTTAGTAAAGACACTAACATAACTGTACTTGTAGTTAACTCCTCTCCCCCCCCCCCCCCCCTCCCTTTGTTACCCTAATTCTTGCAGAGTTGGCTAAGAGGATTCCGTCAGAGACGAGCATACAAAGAAAGACTGGACTTCCTTAACAAACAGGAGGAAACGTCAATTAAGGTAAACCGTTATTTTTGTCATTAAATGTTGCCCTCTTAAATTATTTGATTTGTATATTTCAGGTCATTCCAGCCAGTAAGCAGATTGCAGCAGTTTTAATCTTATTAATTTTTGTCATTTCACAGAAGACAACACAAAGAGGATTTTGTAGTAACCTAGGGCTGTCCCAAATTTACTTGAATCAGGGAATAACAGTGCAAGGACCCGGTCTTATATTGGTGAATTATATTGGTGTAATAAACAATTTTATCAGACTGTTTTTGTGAATGCCTATTTATTGGCCCCACTCTTTTAACCAGTTCGCGTCGGGATTATTTTAACATTACTGAGCCGAGGCGCGGGATTCTTTTAAACGAAACTCGATCCAAGGCGGGTTCAGGCCGATGGTACCAGGAAGCACACCCACGCATTTCCAGCCTTGCTCGATGCTAACAGACATTTCCGACCTTGCTCGTGACGTGTTTATGTGTCATCCGTTTTGAATCTGGGAACATTTTGCATAAACACGCCAAGTTCAAGTTCGGAAATCTCTGTCAGCAGCGAGCAAGGATGGAAATACGTGTGTTTGCTTCCCGGCACTATTGGCCTGAACACGCTTCGGATCGAGTTTCGTTAAAAATAATCCCGCCCCTCGGCTCGGTGATGTTAAAATAATCCCGGCGCGAACTGGTTATTGTTAACTGATTTTTCTTAATTTTTGCAGTTGCAATCCTACGCCCGGATGCACAAGGAAAAGAAGAACTACAAAGCAAGACTGAATTTCTTCAGAAAAAATGTGAGACACATCTTTAAAATTGACATTCTTTTGCTGTTTTCATCAATATGACAACATGCCAAAAGCAATAGTTCTTACAGGAAGTAGTGTCATTAATATTTGCGTAACAAGTACATGTATTAAAGCTTTTCAACAATATTTTTTGGCTGGTTACTTGCAAAAGGTATACTTCAGCTTTAAGAAACAGAATGAACGATGGATTTTGGTGGATTCGGTAAAAGGCAGTAGAGAGTTAATTCAAACGTTTGTATATTTTTTATTTGGAACATTGAGGATTTATTCTACTTTGTTTATTGATCAGGTGGACTCTGTGATCAAGATGCAGACGTTCTGGAGATCTAACAAAGCAAGGAACGATTACTATACTCTTAGTAAGTGATCCAGAAGACCAACACGCTAGAAACAGATTAATATTTGTGTATTTTTTCAATATGGGCTGTTTGCTTTTTTATTTTGATGTACTGCCTACATCTAAAACAAAAACTTGGTGGATGTTCAAAAGATGTGGGATGGTTAATAGTGATTAGATTTTGAAATGTTATTTTCCCTTCGATTTTCGAATTCTCCTCTTTTGGTCCATTGCAGTCAAATCTGACAGCCCTCCCGTCAGTGTGGTGTCCAAGTTTGTCCATCTCTTGGAGAGAAACGAAGTCGATCTGAACGAGGAACTTGGTAAAGCAACTTGGAGATTCTGTCAACTTGAAGATTTTGTCAACTTTGTTAAGGTTTTCCCTAACTTAAACCTTCCCAACTGCGTCAACCCCCCCAAAAAAACCCACAAAAACACACCCTGTCTGTTACTCCCTGTACTGCCCTAAACCACCCTGCCTGTTACTTCCTGTATTGCCCTAAATCTCCCTGCCTGTTACTCTCTGTATTGCCCGTAACCACTCCTGTTACTCCCTGTACCACCTAAACTTCCCTCTGTTACTCCCTGTACCACCTAAACTATCCTGCCTGTTACTCCCTAAACTGCCCTGTCTGTTAGTCCCTGTACTGCCCTAAACCACCCTGCCTGTTACTTCCTGTATTGCCCTAAATCTCCCTGCCTGTTACTCTCTGTATTGCCCGTAACCACTCCTGTTACTCCCTGTACCACCTAAACTTCCCTCTGTTACTCCCTGTACCACCTAAACTATCCTGCCTGTTACTCCCTAAACTGCCCTGTCTGTTAGTCCCTGTACTGCCCTAAACCGCCCTGCCTGTTACTTCCTGTATTGCCCTAAACTGCCCTCTCTGTCACTCAATGTACTGCGCCCTGCTTGTTACTCTCTGTATTGCCCTAAACCGCCCTGTCTGTTCCTCCCTGTACCGCCCTAAAATGCCCTGCATGTTACTTCCTGTACCGCCCTAAAATGCCCTGCCTGTTAAGCCCTCTCCTGCCCCAGCACTGTACTGTCTTCATGGATTTAACATGAAATAAATACAATTTAATGTTAACTAATAGTTGTAATTGTTTACAAATGTGGTTGACATATATTTTTTGTTAACAGAACTTCAAGAGCTCCGGGAGCGAGTGGTCAAGAACATTCGCTCCAACCAGCAGCTGGAGAATGACTTGAATGTCATGGACATTAAGATTGGACTCCTGGTTAAGAACAGGATCACGTTGCAGGTAAAAAAACAATTAAGGACACTGTTATTAACCAGTTCGCGCCGGGATTATTTTAACATCACCGAGCCGAGGGGCGGGATTATTTTTAACGAAACTCGATCCGAAGCGTGTTCAGGCCGATAGTGCCGGGAAGCACACCCACGCATTTCCGGCCTTGCTCGCTGCTGACAGAAATTTCCGAACTTGAACTGGGCGTGTTTATACGTCATCCGTTTTGAATTTTGGGAAAACTTTGCGTTTATATACGTCATCCGGCGCGAACTGTTTAATTTATGTATTTATTTCAGGTGAGGATACAAAGGAGTTCTCAAAAGGACCTACAGCTCTGTAGTTTGCAATCAAACAATCTTCCACAGTCAACTTTTGCTGCTTACAAAACGATACAAAACGCACAACTGACAAATGGTATACAATTTTATGAAACGGCTTATCATTACAACGCTTAATCGCTGAACAAATTGATTATTTAAATAACAAAATCTATACTTTCTGTTGGTTTCAGGACGTTGTTTCCCACGGCAAGAACCTCCGTCGACAGACGGAGACTAGCCGCACCACGGGTCTCAAGGCTCTGAGCCGTGAGAAACGAGAGATGTTGGAAGCCTACCAACACCTCTTCTATCTGCTCCAAACCAACCCGAACTACCTGGCCAAGCTCATCTTTGCCATGCCCCAGAGCCGCACCACCAAGTTTATGGAGTCTGTCATTCTGACGCTCTACAACTACGCCGCTAATCAAAGAGAGGAGTTCCTCATGCTCAAACTCTTCAAGACTGCTCTGGAGGAAGAAATTCTGTGAGTTCTCTTTTTTTTCTTTTTTACAAATTTGAAGACTTCGGAATTTTGCTTTTTTTTTTTTTTAACTTGGCAGATATGTATGTGACCTGGGGCCAATTTCATAGAGCTGCTAAGCACAACAATTTGCTTAGCATGACAATTTTTCCTTGGCAAAAACAAGGTTACAGACCAAATTTTTACCCGATCTTTATTGTTCTGGATTGATAATCAGCTGTTTTTTTTGCTTAGCATGAAAAACAGGTATAATTATTGCTGGTAACCTGTTTTTAATGAGCAAGACGTTTTTGTGCTAAGCAAATTTTTGTGCTTAGCAGCTCCGTGAAATTGGCCCCTGTGGTGATGGAATTTTTTTTATGTTTTGTGGACGGGCACAGTACAGTAATCACAAAGTATATTAATTTTTTTTAATTTTTTTTATCGATTTGAATTTTTTTATTAATTTTGACAAATTTAAGTTTAATCTTATCCAATCTTTTCCAATCTTGATAAAGAGAAACATTATTCACTCTCACTTCTATTGTAAGTTGTTGTTACCTGTCATAGTGATTACTTCAAAACCATTATCATTATCTGTCATGAAATATATTTGGGGGTTCTAGCAAAATGAGATGGAGCTGGGCAGATGGTTGAAATGAGGGCTCTTGGGTATTAGAAAAAGGATTCGCCTTATAAGGCCGGTTCATACTCGGCACGAAAGCAAACGTCAGGGGGAGTTTTCGCGATGCGAAATCACAAAAGTTGAACACATTTCAACTTGGGCGAATGTTCGCAGTGAATGCTTTGTGATGTCAAATTCGTATCGCATTCGCTTTCACGTGAAGTATGAACCGGCCTTTACAGTGCTGTTTTTTGCACTTTAATCGGACATGCTGACAACAAGTTATGGCTTTTTAAAGTGTGCATTTATCCACATTTATCAACAAGTAAAATGTTGAGAAAAAGGCCTTTGAAGTATCGAGTTTTGTACATGCGATATGGAAAAATGCCAATTGTTTTTCTTGAAAAACACTTTTATTACACTACTTTCATACTATTTCTTAACAAAATATAGTTAGAAATATAGTTAGTATAGTTATGACAGAACGCCTCGCATATATAATATATACAATTCTTGCTGATAATACCATTTGTCTGTAAGTTTTCTTTTTTATTATTATAAGTTACTTTTATGTTTGCATTCTTTGCATGGCATTTTTCCTTTTCAGTTTTTTACTTTTTGGTTTCTCATTTATTTTTTCAATTATCGGTACTCAAGTAAATCGTTAAAATTTATCAAGTATTTGGGTAGAAACGTTTTCGTAATTACTTTACACAAATAAACCACAAGGGAAAGTGACTAGGTAAATTTGCATAAATTTCAAAGTGAACAAAGAAATTGGCAAGACGGGACTCGAACCTCGAACCTGCGACCTCTGGAATACCGGACCGGCGCTCTACCAATTTAGCTATCTTGCCTATGTTGGCGGTCTCCCAAATTGTCAGTATCTTTGTTCGAGGGCGCTAGTCAGAAGTCATAAACACCCGATTGCCATGTGGACAGGGATCACGGCCAATTTTACGATACAACCTGGGAAGCGACATTGTGGGGATCACTCAATGACGATACGACTTTGTATCTTATAATGCACAAATAAAGCACAAGGGAAACAGACTAGGTAAATTTGCATAAATTTCCAAGTGAACAAAGAAATTGGTGGTACTCGAACCTGTGACCTCCAGGATAGATTGGTGTAAATATTGTTGAATTGATAATCAAAACATGGAATATGGCACATAGAGTACCGATATGTATGTCAAGAGAAAAATATTTGGCTACACAATCATCGCAGATTTGTCTTTTGAAAGTAATATAGGGAGAATAACAAGCAATTTTCAGATTTTCAAAGTTTTCAAAATGGCTGCCATTGCTTGGTTGTTTCTACCTATATTTCTTCAACGGACAGATCTGCGATGACCCTCACCCTGTGGCCAAATATCTTTTTCATGACATACTCTGAGTGTGTGTCATGGTTTTATCATCAAATAAGCAATTCTATCATATTTGCCCCAATCTGCCTGACAACACGTTTGTTGTCTACGCATTAGTGCCTAGTTAGTTGGCTTACATAATTCTATCCTTGGCTTTTGTTGATATTTTTGTTGCCAATATTCACCTTTTTGTTTTGTATCTGATGTCGTCACAATTTTCCCCACAACTATCATCTGACTTTCCGTCATACATCTTTTTGCTTCACTCTGGATGCCACCTCCACCCCAGGATGATGTAAGTAAAACAAGGGGATTCAACCTTGTCTCCAAGACGTCAATGTGCTGTGAAGTCATGTATCTGGTTGTGGCACACGCTTTCAGTGTACAAAAACTCATCAAGAGAACACGACTGTGGCTGTTTCGTATCTTGTCGAGAGTTCATTTTGTAAACATATAACAGAAGTAGTCATTTAGCTGAAAAAAACTAACCTCTTGCATGTTTTGTTTTCAAATTAAGCTTTTATTTCAACTAGTTTCTGAAAATTGCCCATGTTAACATTAGATTCATCCTCAATTCTCAAAAATCATCAGTTATCTTCTTTCATTTGTTCAGTAGGGGTGACCACTGCCTCAATCCTCAATAATTCTCATTCAATCAATGCTATGGGTTGAGTCGGTGCCAATTGACAAAATGACAATTAGAAGCAGCTAGTGTGGGTGGTATTGAACATGATATAGGGTTCCATTATGCAAGAGTGCTGGGTACAGCCAAGGTACAACCCTGACCCATTGCATCCTCCAAAATCAACTGCCACTTTTTGCCATTCTTCCTCAATCCTTAAAAATCCTCCGAAACTGCAATAAGGATTTTGGAGGATTGAGGAGGGTTAGGGTTAATGACGAAAGCAAAAGCTTTTTTTTTTTAATGTATACAATTTGAAGCAATTGCTAACCTGAGAAGCAGTTGGTGCTGGTCGACTATCTTGGCGCAAGCGTTCTTCCCACTATACCGGGTAGTTTGCTTTCCCTTATTTTGTCGCTGGATTTCCAGTATTATTCAGTACTTGGTCATGAACTTTGGATAGTGTGGCTACATTCTCCAACAAGTTCGGAGTCCGCAGACCCCAAAATGTGTAAGAAAATTTCCCGCAAAGATAGGCCAACGTGATTAATGTTCCAAGCATTCAACCTACACCAACTGATTTGCATATTGTAAACCTAGCCGCGTGAAGTTACTGTTTGCGGTTCGTATAGTACATGTACGTACATGTGAGTACAAGTGAGTTAGTCTTGCATACGCACTGTGGACCTCCGAACAATATGCGGGAAGAGGTTACGGTTTGTGGACTTGCCCAGGTCCACAATCCGTTTTTCAGTTTCCGAAAAAGAGCGCTAGAGGAAAAACGGGTTAGGGTTATATATAGAAAAGATAGAAGGGACAGCTGAGAGGCCCATAATCCAAATTTGAGGGTAAATTTGTTTTGGGGAAGCGAGAAAAATGAGTATTTAGTCAAAGTTTTTTAACTACACGAAGACAAAGGAATGTCCACAGTACGTATGTAAGGTAAAGCTGCGTGCGTGCGTGCGTGCGAGTGTTCCACCACAATTCATCGAAAGCTATAGTACCACTACCCCCAAAATAAATCCGCCCCCCAAAAAAAACCCCAAAAAACAACACATTTAGATGTCATTAATAGACGCTTTTAAATAAAAGAATTCCTTTTAATCGATGTAACTGTTATTATTCTTGTCCAAGATCCAAGATGTTGAGATTATTTGAAAACATAGCGCAGCTATGCCAAGTTTTGTGCAATCAATCGTAACTTTATTGTACAGCTACATGTACCTAACAAATTTGTTGTTTTTGTTTCAAGTCTTGCGCATGGCTTTGCACTTTTTTTTCTAAAATCGTCTGCAGTTCTTGTTGTTAAAAGTAGTATGTATACACCATTTGCAAACATCAAAAAGCAAAACTACTGAAATATTATGAAATACCTTACTTCACTGCAGGTAAATAACGGTCTCTAGCATCCTGTGAAATCACGGCACCTGACGTGATGAGGTTTTCAAGAAAAGTGGAATTTTGTATCGATTCTAAATGATTTCTATTTTCAAACACTGCCCTTGATTTAATTCATCTGAAGGCAGTCAAGGAACCAGACTGCAAAAACAGCATGTTTTTTTCATGGTTTTTCCAATTTGTACAACGGGTCAGCATCACAATATCTACTATATAACTAAATATGATTCTGTAACCCATCCATTTTTTTAAAAATTTGCGAAAGAAATGGTGTACACTACCTTTTTATAACGAGAACATTCAAAGTAGCTATTCAGTAATTGTGTTAAAAAATTGCTAACCCATTTGTTCATTGAATGGGAATGGTTTAATCCACTAAAAATACGGTACATGTTTTGCAACAGTGTAACCTTCTAATTATCTATGAATTTTCATGTTGGAATTTTTCATAATTTTCTTGAAGGAATCTACTAAGCACTTGTGGTAAATTGCATTTGGTTGCAAATTTTTAAAATGTGTTAACCTTTCCGTCAACTGACGCGAGTTTGTTTAAGGTTTTTTTAACCAGTTTGCGCCGGAAGACGTATATACACGCAAAGTTTTCCTCAGATTCAAAACGGATGACGCATAAACACGTCACGAGCAAGGCTGGAAATGTCTGTCAGCAGCGAGCAAGGCCAGAAATTTGTGGGTGTGCTTCCTGGTACAATCGGCCATCGAGTTTCGTTAAAAATAATCCCGTGCCCTGGCCCGGTGTTGTTAAACTAATCCCGGCACGAACTGGTTAACGAAATCAGAGAACTTGCATGTCAATCACAAGTCAATTAACTACGAGTATCAAATTAAGTCAACAGTTATTCAAATGAAGTGTGGTAAAGGAATTCCAGGTTTTCAAGTTTTCCTACTCAAACTATTTTTTTCTAACTTGCTCCTAGTTTCCAACTTTTTTTTCTTTTTCTTGAAATTCCTACTATTCTTTTAATAAAAAGAATCAAGGCTGTGCTCTAGCCAGCGATGATTGCACAAACATTTGTATGTTGTAGATGTACAGTGCAGCCTTGCATTTAAGTCCTATTTTTGTTTGATTTTGTCCTCCAAAGTCCTACTTTTATCCCCCTTTTTGGGAATCCTACTATTCTACTTGTTCACCTGAATCTGCTTGAAAGCCTAACATTTCTTTGCCATTTCTGTCATCCTCCGTTGTTTGTGGCCCGACTTGCGATTGACTTTGAAGTAAACTTGGGACATGTTTCATGTTGACAAATGTTACTGTCGCATAGTTTCTCCATGTACTGGTATGATTCGCCAAAAGTCCATATGCCAAGTTATTGCGCATGCTTTAACAATGTGGTAAAAAAATTAATGTTTTAACTTTCGTCTTTGTTTTAAAAATAAATGTTCCTGCAAAAACTTATATCACATGGAAGACGGTTATGGTAATAATTTTAGGTGTCACTTGAAAAGTTCTGCTTGTTTTACAGCCTTTTTCCTTTCAACACATTGTAAGGTCATGGATATCCTTAGAGAATACAATTATTTATACATTTTTAAAATTTTCTTACCTTTTTCCTAAAACATTTTTGTGAAAACACGTTTTTTTAGGATTGTGTCTCAAAGTGTTTTTCTTATGGGTTTATTAATTATCATTTTTTTTCTTCACTTTTCTTTGTCACTAATGTTTGTTTGTTTGTATGTTTGTATTCTGACACTAGTTCCAAGGTAGACAAGATGATGGAGATTGTAACGGGCAGTCCAATGGTCATCAAGATGGTTGTCACATTCAACAGGTGAGATCCCTCTATCTATATGACATACAGTTAGTTGTCATTTGATTGGTGGAACTAGCGTCACATGACATTCATTATTGTCATGCTCCCATTCGCATTATTGCTCCTATAACCAGTTCGTGCCAGGATTATTTTAACATCACCGAGCCGAGGCGCCGGATTTTTTTTTAACGAAATTTGATTTGAGGCGGGTTCAGGCCAATGGTACCGGGAAGCAAACCCACACATTTCTGGCCTTGCTTGCTGCTGACAGACATTTCTGGCCTTTCTTGTGACGTGCTTATGCATCATCCGTTTGGAATCTAAAGAAACTTTGTGTGTATGTCTTTCGGCGCGAACTGGTTAACATTTCCACGGCTGTTGAACAGTCGACTCTCACTCCAAAACATGGAAAGAAGATTGTGACCCGATTTGTACTGCAACTGGACAACCGCACACAATCATGGCGCGACGACGTCAACAGATGAGCCAACGTCCGCAGATCTGTTTGTCGGTTATATAAAACAAAACATTGAGTGGTTTTAAAGGGATCGTATACGTTTGGTAATTACTCCAAAAATTAATGGCAATAAAAATGCAGTATAATGCATTTTTAGAAACATTTCACTTCAAAGTACTGCGGTTATGGAAAAAGATATCCCTTTTTATCCCTAAAAATTTGAATCTGAGAAGCGTTACTGCAGTGACGTTTCTCAAATTGTGTATTCCAATGCAAATTTTTCTTTTTGCGTGGACATAACCGCTCCAGATTTTCTGCAATATCTCAAAATCGCTACAACCTTTTAAAATGAAATTTTTACAGGTTAGTTTTATGGGATATATCTATAACTATATATGATTGAAACAAACAGTGGGTTCAAATTACCAAACATATACGATCCCTTTAAATTGTGAAATGGGAGGATTATTATTACTCAGTAAAATCTGGTTTTTTTCATTTCACGATAATATTCCTCCCATTCCACTATAAGCCACTCAATATTTGTATACTATGGCTCACAGTATTATACATGCGTTTCTGTGGGAATTAGCCTCAGCCGTTTCCATAGATGCAGATATCATTGCAAGTTGTAGCCGAGTAGTTTGCAGTGATGTGCTCTACGCTTTTAGATACATTCTGTGTAGAGCCTTGTTTAGATGCCTGCTAGAGCAGATCGCGCTATGAGAAGGTACGTGTTACGGTACATTGCGTCATGGGAGGGATTGCGTTTCACAAACCCACGTTTGTAGCATTAAAGGTAGGATACACCATTTGCAGATAGCGAAAATTTTTACTACCGAATTATTAACAAATCTCTTACTTATTTGAAAGTAAATAATGATTCTAGGCATCCAGCAAAATGATTGCGCTAGATATCTTGTAACCGTTCTGAAAAAAAATAATTTCATAAACAAAAATAGTGATCGGTGTCCGGCAATCGCAAAAAAAAACAAGAACAACATAAGAACCACTGCTTGACGCCGGTTAAAAACAAACGTTGTTTTTCTTGCTTTCCCCATCATACATGATTGTAAAACTTCAGACAGGTCAGTTAAACGATATTTACTATAAAATACAACCCCCACATGCACCCATTCATGATAATTCAAGCAATTACCAATGGTGTATGCTACCTTTAAATATACCACAATGCAGTGTAGCATATTACCTTCATATTCCTAGAGGCCGGTATGACATGAATTTCAAAATTTCCTTTCATATCTAATATTAACCTTTGATATCTTAAAATCTGCAAGATGCATTATACATGGCCCAGTTTAAAATGTGAATTTTACAGGGGCCAACTGTGGCCAACTGTTTTATTAACAAGTCATTAGAATGATTAATGCCTAGCATTGTTTCTTACCTGATTCTGGATCGCTGCTTGAAAACAGAACAAGGTACATCTGTGAGGAATGACAATAGTCTTATTCTCTATCTGCATGGTTTTTTTTAAACTTTCTTCTCATTTTTATTATTTTTTTTTTTATTCTGGTGTTATAAGAACTTTAGCCTTGCTTAAAAAGAATAGCAGAATGTAGTAGGTGTGAGCTCTTTCTTTCTGTCACACATTATTTTATGTAACATCAGTAAATAATTAAGTAACATTAAATAATACCTCGGAGAGTACACTGCCAAAAATGATTTTCTTACATTTCTTGATATAAGAAAATAATTCTTGTTTCCAAAAATATGTTCTAGTTTCACTCAATTTTTTTTGTAGGGAGTGTGGCAAGAAAAAAGTTTCTTGAAATAAGATTGAAATAAGATTTGTTCTTGTTTTAAGAATACCATTTTAAGCAGTGTTAATAGCTAGTACAGTAGTAACGGCACCGGCATTTAAGAAGAAGCAAATAAATGGCCCCTGAACAGTATTATTCAAGCATCATGTAAGTCAATGATTGGCCGAATGCAACACTCCTACGGTAACTTGTAACAAGGACGCGTCAAATCTTGATACTGCGCGCTATAAATGTTCGTGTAGAAGGTTTGTATCTAGCACGCGGAATTTTTCAAAATGCGCGTGTTGTCTGTTAACTATGCACGGTAGCCATCAGTGGTCAGCTAGTCTGGTCTCAAAGTATGGGTAAAATAATAACAACAGCAATTGAGAAGACAGGGTACCACGCGTACATTGTAAGCTAAAATATGGTCCTTGAACACGAACACAAACACAAAAATCTGAAAAAAAAATTGAGCAAATTCACCATTTATTTAGTTAAAAAGGTATTTATTTATTTATTGGATGACCAATGGTAATAGACTTCGCCTTCGGCTCAGTCCATTACCATTGGTCATCCCCCAACTTGGTCCGTTATCACGCAGTGCAGGACCGGGTCCTCACACTGTTAATTCTTAATTAATGTCCTTTTAAAAATTGTTCAACTGATATTCATATTATTTTTTTTCACAATTTTGAATTCCTGACTGTACATACATGTACAATAGTTGATACCAACATTTGAATCACACTGTATTGCATGTTTTTCACTATGGAACTGCATGTCTCTTGTGCATGGATGACCATGTAGATAGAAACTGCATTCCAATTACCATTTTGTTCTTGGTGACAAAGTTCTGGTTTTGGATTTCAAATCATTTTGCACCGTTTCCCTTAATCATTTCATTTTTGTTGTTGATGATATTGTGTGTTTATTGTGGTTTTTTTACAAGTATCTCACAATTGCTATAGTTATCTGGTGCAGAGAACTAAAGATGCTGTAATGTACCTCGTGCTGAAAAACGGCAACCTAAAAACCCATAAACTCTTCGATTTTGGGATGCAGAAATTCTGTGAAAAAAACTTTTTTTTTCTTTTTTCGAAACGTACAATCTTGGAGCACTGACATATGCAATGAAAGTACACCTCTCGTACAAACCAAAATACCACACTCCTAAAGGAAAATACTTGGTAACCAGGAATAAGTGATGTCAATTACCGTAATCCTCCAGAGGTGCCAAAGGTCAGAGTTCACTGCGTGAGATCCTTCAGCCGCTGGTCAAGGGCGTGATGGAGGATAAGAAGCTGAGCATCAACACGAGTCCCACGGACGTCTACAAAGCCTGGATCAACCAGATGGAAACACAGACGGGCGAAGTCAGGTCAGGATACGGGTCGTAACAATGGGGTCATAAGGTCATTAGAAGGTCAGACGGTGTCGCCAGTATTCCAGGGTGCAGACCAGTACATAGCCTACCCTAGACCTTTAGTGATAAAATACCCCCACTTCTCAAGATTAGGGAAAATGCCAACTAATCTCTAAGGTGTTTGAGACACCCTTCAAATGAAATCTTATTATTTTATTGTCGTCTTTCATTTTCTGTTCAATTTTATATGGGTTTTTCAATGATTTTTGGGACAAGTTTTCATCCAAACATAATCGACCCCTAAAAGTAGTCCTGGAACACATCGCCATACAAATCGTGATCAATTTGAATTTCGGGCATATTTACCGGGATGCAGTGTTTGGCTAGTCCATGAATTTGTACGAGGTACAGTAATATGTGACCGGCTCTACAAAAAGGTGTATTAAGTCGCGCTGTGCACTATCATGTAGTGGCCCACTCAACATTGAGAGGGTAAACATTTCATCAAAATGTGATTTTTATTTTTTGTCATGAATGACATATTTAATACCTACAGTTTCAGTTTTCATTCAAAGAAATGTTCATTTTAATGAATAAAGTGTAAAAAGCAACCATGTTGTGTGCATCGTTCTGTTGTAGTACATCAGAGACAGCTATTTCAAAGCCTGTTTTCTCAGTTGTGTAATTTGAACTCCAAGAAAGTAATCAATATGTAAACACGTTATATCTCCAGAATGGAAGGGGTTAAGGAGCTCTATTATATACCAAATGAAAGCTTGCATTGTGGGCTTTTCAACCATGTATATAACTCGATTTTCGCGACATAATACACCTTTTTGTAGAGCCAGTCACATATAGTGTATGTCCCACATGTACTATCAAAAGGCATGTCAACTTTACCCTACACAGTAAAATGATCTGGGACAAGTCTCCTATTTATTAGTTAAATTGTAGCTTTGTTTGATTTGACAGCAAACTCCCGTACGATGTACCGACGGATCAAGCCTTACAACACAAGGAGGTCCTGGAGCGCATTGAGCAATCGGTGAAAACACTGGGTGCAGTGGCTGAACGATTCCTGTCATCCATCTTTGCAGCTCTCGACAAATTCCCGTAAGTTTTCTATGCCCCGTGGTAATCACGTAAATGGCGCGTTTGCGTCTAGTTCGACAAAAGCCCAATTAATAACTAGTGGTTGGATTGTTACGTACCTAGCGCATGCCAGAGTTGTAGTCGAGTACTTTCCGAGTATCATCTTAACTACCAGATATTAAGATGGTTTGGTATAAACTCATCACAAAAAGTATCGAGACACTTAAAAATGAGCCAATAATTAACGTCCCAAAAGAGTATGGATTAATCAAAGCAAATAACCCAGTGCATAATGTTGTTCTGCGTATTTTGACACCTCGATTGTTGAGATACGATGTTGCGGAGCAAAGTTATTGTCATTTCAATGGTCGTAGGTCCAGTTTCAAAAGTGACAATCATCCCAATAGCAACAGGTTTGCATCAGGTTCTGCTTCTGCTTCTATAGGGATGATTGTCACTTAAATGTTTCGATACTTTTTTTGATGAGTAGAGATAAAGCTGCATAATACAGACACTGGACAGTAAGTACGTGGCTAAGGAAATCAAAACTTTAGACAATCAGAATCTTGAATGAATTGAGCTTTTAAGACGAAAGCATTTGGCAAGTACTCGACCAAGTAATTTCTGAGTACTTTCCAAGTATTTCTGTCTCAAAACTTTGATAAAAAAAGTATCTTTATGCATCCAAAGTCTCAAGTAAATTTGTTTTCTTCTAACACTGACTTCATTTGTTGTCTGCTGTCTAATGTTTGTCTCGCTTTGTTTGCAACAAACAGCTCAATATTTGGTAGTAAACAAAGTACTCGGAAAGTACTCCACTACAACACTGGCGCATGTGCAATGAAGTTGAAGCGCAAATGACTCGACGCCTGTGAAATAAATGGTACTGAACATCGCACGCACCTCAGCTAGAAACAGCAAGAAGAGTGGCTATCGAAAATACTAAACCCTGACCGTGATTTGATTAAAAATGTTTGGCTTTTTTCGTTGCTTCCTTCCTGCAGGTATGGAATCCGCTATATTGCCAAAGTCTTGAAGCAGTCACTACACAGTAAATTCCCCAACGCTACTGACGAAGAAGTGTTGAAGGTAAAGTTGACCAAACATTGCACGTTCTATGCAGGCCATGGTTTATTTAGTATTCATATATACCTGAGACACTTTAACCATTCCTACTGGTCGAGAGCCCAATACGTGGGTGATTTTAAACGGCGGATGAAATGCCAACGGGTTTTAAACACTTAGAAAAATATGGGGTAACACCATGTGAAAGGATCTCTTTTGGGAAGAGGTAGGGTGATCTGAAATTCGGTACCCTCTGGAGACCTGAACACAATGTGTATAATGGAGACAAAAGGTCTCCGGAGGGTAAATTTCTATAGATGAATAGGTCTCCACTGGGAATTTCACGAATTAGATTTTTGGAGTGTGCCTCAAATTACTCAAAAACTAGGTTTAGGATGTGGGTTAGGGTTAGTGTTTGGGTTAGGGTATAATATAGGGTATAATATAGGGTATATTGGGTCGAAATTTCAACCCAGGAAATTAATTGTGGTTGAAATAGGAGCATTCTGAAAAAGGTGCCCGACTTTTTAACCAGTTTGTACACGAGAACAAAGAGATGTCTCCACTGGGATACAAATTTGAGAGTTCGTGGTTCAGATGGTTTTAAACACTTTCTGGTGTCACGTGAAATTTGGACTACAAAAAAGTCTGGTCCCTTTTGCCCTTTTATTGGCCGAGTCTGGAGCATTGAATTCGCCGTCTGTGGGTAAAGCTGCAGGTTGTGGGTTCGAGTTCGTCCTGGGACTATGGTGTGTGTGCCCTTGGGCAAGGCACTTTGTCACCCATTGCTTCTCTCCACCCAGAAGTAAATGGGTACCTGTGAGGGCGGAGATGGTTGTTATTAGCTGCTGAGATGGTATTTGGAATGTTTTGTGGGCCAAATGAGAAGGGATAATAATGACGTGCGCTGTATACAAATCCATTATTATTATTATTATTATTATTAATAATCCTGAGGAGTTCGTATTTTATAGTCCTAAATTTACACTGCACCGGCACCCCTGCTTTCTGCATCACATCACACCACATTCCACGTGTAAGTCTCCTTTAGTGTAATGAGTTAAACTGGTATAGTGGACAGTGGATTTCACTTTTAAAGAATAAGTTGCTTCACATGATGTTGTCGCCAAAAACCTCTTCCAAATAATACATTTCTGCAACTCTCTCTCTGTCTCTAGATTGTTGGCAATCTGATCTACTATCGCTACATGAACCCCGCCATCGTTGCGCCCGACGCCTTTGACATCATCGACATTGCGGTGGAGAAGGGAATGAGCAACGAGCAGAGACGCAACCTGGGCTCCGTCACCAAGGTCTTGCAGGCTGTGGCCTCGGGGAAAGAGGTAAGAAATCCACCCCTGTAGACTGGGGCCAATTTCACGGAGCTGCTAAGCACAACAATTTGCTTAGCACAAAAAAGTCTTGCTCATTAAAAATAAGTTATCAGCCAAAATTCTACGTGTTTTTCATGCTAAGCAAAAAACAGCTGATTATCAATCAAAAACAATAAAGATCATGTGAAAATTTGGTCTGTAACCTTGTTTTTACCAAGGTTAGCAGCTCCGTGAAATTGGCCCCTGATCTGGACAAGCCGACGAATTTACTATGAACCAGACTATTACTGCCATTGGCAACCTCGTTCCCAGGGTGTCGAGCTGTACTCGCCCAACACTACCCGCTCTTACTATTGGAGACGAGGTACGGTTAGAAATAAAGTGAACCCCGGGGACGGGTATAATGCGCGATCGCGCGACGTACAGACACTTACTCACGACTGATTGGCAAATTACACTCATTTTTGAACCAAATCATCGATAAATATTGGCAAATTAGTGCTAAGAGTCATGTATCAGTGTTTTAAGTTGACGATGGTGATGCTCGTGGGGCCATATTCACGACGACGTTGCCATTGAATGAGCAGTTAGCAAAGAGGGCATCGACTTCATTGCACCTTTGTTGCCAGCTGGTTTTAAACACTTCCAGCCGTGTCTTTATCATCCGTTTAATACCGGCCACGTGACGGGCTCTCGACCAATAGGAATGCCTAAACTGTCCCAGGTATTTATGAATGTCTGATAGTCGGACTATTTACCTGGGTCTACTTGATAGCCTGCGTTACACAACTGAAACTCAGACATTATTGCTTTGGCTGTAATGACTTATAATGTCCTCTGCTCATCTGGATTTGTTTTTGTTTGTATTGTTGCAGTTCAGTGGTGAGAGTTCCCACCTGTCTTCCCTGAATGGTTTCGTCCAGGAGGCCTTTGGACGATTCAAGTAAGTAAACCGCGGATACGTAAAGGACAATAGGCTATGGGGAGTGTGGCCGTAGTGGTTAGGGTTAGTGACTCAGTGGTTTAGGGTTGGTGACTCTTGATCAGAGGGTCAGGGGTTCTAATCCAGCTGCTTGCCGCGTGTTGTGTCCTTGGGCAAGCCAGTTCACCACACTTGCCTCTCTCCACCTAGGAGTATAAATGGGTACTGGCATTAGCTGGGGAGTAACCTGTAATAGCCTGGGAGAATTTCTATTCGAGGAGGGAAAAATAATTATTTGTCGGTTGGTTCAAGGCCAGGTAACTGGAGATAAACACCGGTCTGATAGGCTTTATTGGCTCGTGACAAAGTAGTTTTTTGCATGATGCCATTTTCTACTCGAATGGTAAGAATGTCACATTGATTCAAGCTATTTCGCACTGTCACTTCAATCCATACACAAATGTATAAATGTGACCCACTCTGCAAAAATAAGTCTATGTTAAAAAAAAATATATATTTTACAGTTGGTCAGAAAAATCAGGAAATTAGCTTTTTCTCAGTTATATTCAAAATGTCTTTGAAAAGAAATGAAGATTTACAATTGTAGTGCTTCATCAGATGCTATGGTAAGAGAGTGACAAAACCTGTATTAAATTTAATTTAAGGATCAAAACAATCTTTTCAATCGATCAGATTTGAAAATATAGGTGTCGGAGAAACCAAAATGCCTTAAAACAAAAATATTATTTGTTTGAAAAAAAATCACCTCCAAGACAATAAACGGATCTTTACGTAAAAATGTATAATTTTCCGACATCAGACTCATTTTTGCAACAACATCAGATTCACGCCTGTTCAGTGTCCTCAGTGTCTATAAAATTGCCAAAATAATAGTTTGAGTTGTCAAAGTCATTCAAACAATTTGCGACTTTTTAAAGTTAAAGCTGACGTACATGTATACCTTTTGCTGCTATCCAAAAAGTAACCAATCAAAATGCTATTAAAAAGATAAAAAAGATAATATTGACCCTAAACTGTCAGTGAAAAATTCCTTCTGGTTGAAATATTAGACCATCCAATGTTTTTTATATATTTAACTATAGTTTTTTTCATAACTTTTGGTCGTGGTGCCAATTCTGCGGTTTTTGTTTAGAGACATTCAAATTCGTTTACCAATTTGAATGCTGTTTAACTACCGGTAGTTCGCGCCGGGATTATTTTAACATCACCGAGCCGAAGTGCAGGATTATTTTTAACAAAACTCGATCCGAGGCGGGTTCAAGCCGGTGGTACCGGGAAGCACACCCAGGCATTTCTGGCCTTGCTCGCTTCCGACAGATATTTCCGGCCTTGCTCGTGACGTGTTTTTGCGTCATCCGTTGTGAATCTGGGGAAAACTTTGCGTGTATATCAACGTCCTCCGGCGCGAACTGGTTAAATCACATGGCACAAGAGTATTGTTTGCGCGCTCAAAAAACAAAATTGAATGATGTTTTGGTGCCTCATTTATATTCGCCCGAAACTGAATGACGCGGCGATTAAATTGGATGTTTATTTGCCAAAATCGACTGAGAAAACCTATACCTATCACACATGTTAACTATGATTACATCATTACATTGATTTTTTTTTTTTTGATTTTCCTCCATGCCAGGGATTTCCTACTGAAAGTGTGCGATGTACCTGAGCCCGAGGAGCGATTTAATATCGACGAGTACGCAGACTTTGTCAACCCCAGCAAGCCTATCGTCTACATGTCAGTCAAAGAGATTATCGATACACATGCTGTAAGTGTTGTGGCAATGCGCACATTATTTTACTGTGCTTCTGTTCACTCTTGCCGAATATTATACGAATAATGAATGTTTGCAAGTGCGATAGTAGGGATATTCGAACATTTGTGACCTGTTCCAACGAAACCCGGACAAAGTCGCACAATGTGTTTTGTCACAATGTACTCCTGAAGTCATTTCTGGATGGATTTTACCATTTTGAGGTTTTAGGTTTTCCTAAGTCACTCACTATTAATCTACAATCTCCTCAAATTTGAACAAAATCCGTCTACCAGAAGTGTTTTTTTGTCAATTTTGTGAAACATTTGTGAAATAATACGCTTTTCTGAAATTCAAAGCTGTTTATCTCATAATTAGGTTGTCAGGGTTTTATCACTAAATCCAGACCCCAGGGAAGATAGGGTGGGGGTACATATGTAAACGATACATCATTTTAAAGCTGAGAACCTAGAGAATTTGAAAAAAGCAAAATCTGAAAAACTAAAAAGTCGACTTTGTCCGGGTTTCGTTGGAACAGGTCACATTTTATCTGTCACATTCATTACCTGTAGAATTATCTGCCGACCACGACTTCAATGCTGAAGACCACGGCTGGCCATTGATGCCGTGAAACCTTAGACATAAACAAGTAGACAGATGGAAGAAATGAGTGTAAACTGGGTTGCTCAGGAACACAAGCATTACGATTTTCCCCCGGTGACGTTTGGAAGCTGGAATCATCAGTGATAAAATTGTCTGAATTTTTTTTTAAATACAATGACATGCTATAAAGTTGCATATCCTTCGACTAAAAATGTCGTTCAATGAGATTCAAAAAGTCAGATTTCAAACAAAAGTCTGAATAATCTCGAGCCTGAATCATGAAAGTCGACCCACTGAAAGTCTTCCTTTCTTACGTGATAAAACAACTTTTGCTTGTTCTTTTTTGTTATTCAGTTGTTATTGGAGCACATTGAGTCACTAGCACTAGAGGCCAACGACCCCTTGCACGATATGTTGGAAGAGTTAGGAGAAGTACCATCACCAGAAGACATACTGGGTAAGTAAAAAATCCAAACACTTTAGGCATTTTTACCCTACAAAACTTCCAATCCAATCCAATCAAATCTGCATTTGTAAAGCGCCAATCAATCTAGTTTCCTATTCCGAGGTGCTGCCAGGAACACCGGGGCAAAGCCCCTCCTCTTAGCGATCAGTGTTACTGGGTTCTTTTACGTGTATTACACAACACACGGGACCTCCAGCTTTACGTCCCATCCGAAGGACGAAGCAATAGTGGTTTAATTGCCTTGCTTAAAGACACACGTGTCGACACCTGGACTTGAACTCACGCTCTGCGGAACAGAAAACCGGGTTCTTAACCGCCCGGCCACGACACTCCACTTGTTTTTAAGTTACTTGAAAACTTGTTTTTATATTATTATTAATTCTTTCTGGTAATGAAACCAAGGATCCCTCAAAAGTGCTCTAGGCACTGTAGCTCGCAAGCCTGAAAAAAAAACCTGTAGAGATAAGACAATGAGAAGAATGTACAGTTTTAGAGGTGGGAGGAAAACCCCAGAAGAATATCCTGTGGAAAACCCACGGGATCAGGCAGGGACTGAAAACCTAATCAACATATTGGCCCAGACGGGGTTCGAACCCGGGTCATAGCGGTGGAAGGCGAGGAAATAACCGCTACGCCAAACTGACATTATCCTGATCTCCCATGTACGTCAAAGCCATAAAAAACCTTAAAACGGTACTAATGACTGCATCTGCACTATGCCCAGTCCCGCAAAATCTTTCAAAACTCAGAGAAATATATAGCTGGATCTGAATTACTATTGCTAGAAATAACACACAGGTCTATGGGAAGTGACTGCAGCCAATGTAATCACCATGTAATCACAGAATTCTGCGTATTAGTATTTATGCTGTGCAACATAATTTTACAAAAGCTTGATAGTGCGTTAGTCTGTAACTTGCGCGGTCAGTTTAGGCGTAACTTGCGCGGTCAGTTTTGGTCGCGTAAGTTGTGGCGTAGCGACTGAAAATTAACTATTTTACCAGCAAATCGTGATCGTTGTGGAGCCTACCATTGCTCAACTTATCACGCTCGATAAAAAACACTGACAGCTTTGCGTCTGAAGTCAGTGAACTGATATTTTACTTGTGACAGATAATTTTAGAGTTGCCGCACGATTCCGCAGAAAAAAGTCGGACAAAATAAAATTTTCAAAATGGCGGGCAGAGGTGTTTCAGAGACTGTTTCGTGAAAGTATGCAATTATACGGAACCAGCCGCCGCAAATGCTGTTATTGTCCTCGTCCAAGATGTTTAGATAAATTTGCAAAAGTTGTACGGCTACGCCACGTTTCGTGATATCGACCGTAAGTTTATTTTGCAGCTACACAATAAACGCAACGCATGGTGAGCTGTACATGTTTTGGTGGTTTCGGCTGCGTACCTGAAACTGTTCGTGTCCATTGGCGATGTTTTGTACTGTTTTAGTCACTGTAATGTTGGTCCTCAATGCTTGACTAGGTGTGTATATGGGGCCCAAGATGAGCCGCAAGTACCATCAAGCTTTCAGTCTGTTTAATAGAGGTAGTGTGGCTGCATGGTACATTGTGTGATTTGCAGTATGCATGTTGCATTGGGGGTCAGGGGTCAAAGGTTAAAGGTCAACGAGTCATGATTACCTGGGTTATCCTTGCATCAGTGAAATAAGCATGAATGAATATTACCACTATTCAGGGTCTCAGATTCTTTTTTTTTATTATTATAAAACATTATTTTTCTATTTATTTATTTCTCTGAAATATATTTTTTTAAATTATTTTTCAGACTAAGTTGATACCATTTGTTCACATTAGTTTTGAATGGAATGAAAATAGTGTATTTGTCTCATATTGCATCTTGGCATCGTACTCTTTGACCGATTAAAAAACAATAAACAATAATAGAAATTGAATGGTGCGGAGTCTGAACCATTGAGTTCTCGATTGCTGTTGTGGTGCTCTACCAACTGAGCTAAAGCCAGCCCTTTATTGGCCGTGTCACATTTTGGTCAATGTTTTGGTTCAAGGGGCGCAAGTCAGCAGCCAGAAACTTGTATATATGATATGTAAATGTAGCCAGGGATCACTCCCCAAAATCACGCCAACAATAATAGTTCTGCTTCAGATTAAATGGCATTTGAAAACAGGGTAGGTATTATTAGGATTTGTTCTTCTTTTTTCCCCACCTTTTTGTGCACATCCTATGTAGGTGTTTATGTGTATGTGGGTTTTTTTTTTTCCCCAATTCTTTTTGGGTCGGGGCCGTTAAAATCATGTAGGTTTGGTAACTTAAAGCATAACTCCTTTTTTGGGTGGGGGGGGGGGGGGGTAGCTTATCAATGCTGCAAACCCGGTAAATGGCTAAACGGAATTTGCTCAGAAGATACTCCAATTTTCATTTTTTTTTTTTTATCATTTCCGAAGTTTGTTACCAGTGAATTTATGAACTCTGGTTAATACCACTTTGCAGGCGAGATACCAGGTGAACAAGGTGACCCCCAGTTTGAGGCCCTCCTTGCCAGCATGGCCAAGGCAGAGGTCTCACTGACTTTGACCAATAAGTTTGAGCTTCAAGAAGACGATGACAGCGACAAGAAAAGACTCTTCATCAAGTGAGCAAACGTTTAAAATGTGACTAGCTCCACAAAAAATGGGTATTAAGTCGCATTGTGCATTATCATGTAATGACCCGCTCAACATTCAGAGGGGGGAAAATTTCGTTCAAATGTGATTTTCATTTTTTGTCATAAATGACATCTTTAATATCTACAGTTTCAGGTTTCATTCACAGAAGTCTTGATTTTGATTAATAAAGTGGGGGAAAAAACACCATTTTGTGTGCATCGTTCTGTTGTTCTACAACAGAGCCAACTATTTCAAAGCCCGTTTTTTCAGTTGTGTATTTTGAATTCCAAGGAAGTATGCAAACATGTCACATCTCCAAATGAAAGCTGACGTTGTGGGCTTTCCAACCATGTATATAATTAATTTTCACCTTTTTGCAACATATTACCCATTTTTGTGGAGCCGGTCACAAATTGTTTACAAATAATGTCTGAGCTATACCGACCCATACTCCTCAAACAGGATATCGTCTGCTCCCGTTTAAGCTTTGGATTAATCTACGTTAGAATCAGGTCTCGCAGTCAAAGTTGAGCAAATTCAGCATTAAATTGGCTGCAAAATCACGTGTAAATATTTAATATTGCTGTGTGGTCGATAATTGGCACAAGGAATTATAATAATTATTATTGGTCGTGATAGGGACGTGCACACAGATCGGCTCTCTGTGACCAGGGCCCAATTTCATAGAGATGCTTAACGGTAAGCAATTGTTTTTGCTTACTGTAGCAGAAAAATTTGCTTAAGCGTAAACGTATTTCACCACCGGTTGCTAACTTAAGCACGTAAACAAACTGCGCGCGCAATATTTTAGATCGTCTGCTTAAGCAAAAAATTCCCCCAAAATAAAATAAAAATGGCGGACGAAACCAACAGCGTAAAAAAAGTTGCGCCGGGCGGGGCAAAGCCCAAATCGTCGCCCTTTACCGCAGAAATGGAACTGGCACTGGCTACCTCATACATCGAGGAGAAAGCAGTGATTGAGGAGGTCCTAAAGGGTTCCCTTTTGACATCGAAAGTCGAAAGGCAAGCTGGGAACGAGTGAGGGGGTGCGTCAATGCGTGAGTATTACCAATGGGTTGGCGCTATACTTTTGTTTACCCCGCGCAATGTTTTACCTTTGTGTGAGATTTGACTAGGCGAAGAATAGTTCGAAGAATAGCGGCCATTTTAACTGTTGCTACGTTAAGGTTAGACCTTGCTTAAGCAAAAAATGCGGTGGTTAAGGCTCCTTTTTCTTCGCTTATCGCTTTAAGCAAAAAATCTTGCTTAACGGTTGCTATGAAATGAAAATTTGCTTAAACACCCCGCTTAAGCAAATAATCGTCCGTTAGGCAGCTCTATGAAATTGGGCCCAGGGCTTAAGTGCTGATCTTCTTACCACTTGAATCATTCTGTGGCACAGCAGCGTGTACCACAGTCAGTGTCTTTGGATAGGATTTTTGAATAGGGGAGATGTAAAATTGAGTTTAATTCTTTTTTTCTCAGAACCAAGAGATTGCTTGTGGACGTGATTCGTTGCCAGTCTGGCGATGACGTCACTCAGATCCTGAAAACACCAGCTACTGATGAACAGGTGACAAAGGAACATTTCATTAACCCTTACTGTCACCCAACCTCTTGGGAGGTTCTCGACGGACATTTAGGGATGTGACTGAACACCCTATGTACGCGGGGGAACAAACAAATAAAACCAAAGGTCAACTAATAATATTGGGTTCTCCAAAAATGTATCACCTAAAATGTAATTTTTCACTACTGCCCGACGCCAGTTGAAAACGAATGCCGTTTTTCAGGTTTTTTTCTCGGCATCCATGATTGTAAAACTTTGGACAGGTTAGTTAAACGATATTTACTATAAAATTCAACCCAGCCCCCCCCCCCCCTCCCCCCCCCCCATTCACCCATTTCTGATAATTCAAGCAGTTAACAATGGTGTATCCTACCTTTAAAATAGGTCTGTGTAACAATATTTTCTACATTACTAACCCCTCCAAATCCATCCATTTCTTTGACCTTGCCAGGAGGAGCAACATTCTGACCTGCTTCAGCAGAGAATCAAACAAGATGAGAAGGCTGAAAGCAGTCAGAAACTGACCAGATATACCTCTGCCATGGACGACAGCAAGTATGTAGCTTTCCTTTAGGAAGACACTTAATACTAACTGCTGTAGGGGTTTACGATATTCTTATTTTCAGGAGCTGGGTGGTGTGTGAATGTATATTCATGAGAAAGAGCAATGGCAACTCATATACATTAAAGAACTGTAACGAATTATAAAGAACAGCTCTCTCAACCAACTCGTCAATAGCATAGTTGGTAGAGAGGAGAGCTATAGATCGAGAGGTCGTGGTTCGAATCCGATTATCGTTAACGTTTGTCTTTTTCTTTAAGACAAAATCGGGTTAGGGTACATAAGTTTCTTACAAAAATACCAAATATTCCCGTCCATTGCGCATGTCGCCATTTATTAATCTTGCGAACCTAACTCGCAGGCAGGATCCGTCAAAACATGATATGTGTGAAAAACAGAGTACACTAACAGCAAGCACTTGTGATAGTTGCGCACCCCAGTAATGGCTGGTTCCACCCCAATCATGGCTTCTTAAAAAACTTCCCGAGTATCAATATCAACATTTGCCTTGTATCAAGACATACTGCTTAGTGTTTTGATTTGAGAGTTTATTGATTTGTTCCAGGTTACCTTTCAGTTCCAAGAAGGACAAGATCCTGCGCAACCTTGACGTTCTAGAGAAGGCCGGCATGGTGGACAGCGAGGATCATTACCAGATTATGGTCAATGCCATAGCACAGGTAAACGAGACGACCAATACAGCAAGTCCTATTCATTTGGTTCCCAAAGTCATGGAAAATATTGGAATACAGAGCCATCCTGGAAAAGTCATGGAATTTTTTTGTTAACAAGGATTATGGAATGTTAATATTACATTCATCAATATTAACCAGTTCGCGCCGGGATTATTTTAACATCACCGAGCCGAGGTGCAGGATTATTTTTAATGAAACTGATCCGAGGCGGGTTCAGGCCGATAGTATCGGGAAGCACACCCACGCATTTCCGGCCTTGCTCGCGGCGTGTTTATGCGTCATCCGTTTTGAATCTGGGGAAAACTTTGCGTTTATATACGTCCTCCGGTGCGAACTGGTTTACAAGGATTCATGAAATGTTAATATTAAATTCATAAATACCCGAGACAGTTTAGCCATTCCTATTGGTCGAGAGCCCGACATGTGGGCATGTTTAACAACCAATAAAACATGGCCCAGCCGGTTGTAAACGCTTTTTGGTGTCAGGTTAAATTTGGACTCCTATGAAGTCTGGTCTATGAACCCTTTCATTGGTTGAAACCTCACACAGAATGCGCAATACAACCAACGAGTCCGTATATTAATAGTCCTAAATCGCTCTAAAACACAAATCACGCCACATCAAGCCTCAGGTGAAACGTGCGTAAGGCACATACCATTAAAATAGCTGTAGCGGTGTTCCTTCAAATCAATCAAACATTTCACAATTTTTAGCTTATTTTGACTAATTGGCTAATAGTGACCAACCAGTATTTTTAATGGGATTTGTTGAAAAGCTTTGGACTGACATTTTTTTTTTTTTTTTTCTTGTAGGATATTCGCAACCAGCGACGTTACCGACAGCGTAGAAAGCAAGATATTCTGAAGATGAAAGGCACAATGAATGCCTTGGAGACCAAGGCCACCTTCTACGAGGACCAGACGGACTATTACAATCAGTACATCCGGACATGCCTAGACAACTTACAGGCAAAGTAAGTCAATATTCCCATCAGAATTACATTCTATGAGGAGCAGACGGACTATTACAATCAGTACGTCCGGACATGCCTGGACAACTTACAGGCAAAGTAAGTCAATATTCTCATCAGAATTACATTCTATGAGGAGCAGACGGACTATTACAATCAGTACGTCCGGACATGCCTAGACAACTTACAGGCAAAGTAAGTCAATATTTTCATCAGAATTACATTCCATGAGGACCAGACAGACTATTACAATCAGTACGTCCGGACATGCCTAGACAACTTACAGGCAAAGTAAGTCAATATTCCCATCAGAATTACATTCTATGAGGACCAGACGGACTATTACAATCAGTACATCCGGACATGCCTAGACAACTTACAGGCAAAGTAAGTCAATATTCCCATCAGAATTACATTCTATGAGGACCAGACGGACTATTACAATCAGTACATCCGGACATGCCTGGACAACTTCCAGGCAAAGTAAGTCAATATTCTCATCAGAATTACATTCTATGAGGACCAGACGGACTATTACAATCAGTACATCCGTACATGCCTGGACAACTTACAGGCAAAGTAAGTCAATATTCCCATCAGAATTACATTCTATTAGGACCAGACGGACTATTACAATCAGTACATCCGGACATGCCTGGACAACTTAGAGGCAAAGTAAGTCAATATTCTCATCAGAATTACATTCTATGAGGACCAGACGGACTATTAAAATCAGTACAATCCGGACATGCCTGGACAACTTACAGGCAAAGTAAGTCGATATTCTCTGGACAATTTTGGCTGAAATTTGAGGTATAGGAAAACGTACACACTCGTGCAGAGTGGCAATATTTGTGTACAATTTGAAATAAAAATTCAGAAATGGGAAAATTACGAAGACCTGAATCCCCGAATGAATCAGTTGAAATGATTTCATTTTCGTAAATCTTGACTTCTGTACCAGGGCAATTCTATTAATTTCAAATGTCGGACACTTTAATATATTGAAAACGTGAATGAGATACATCACTAATATGCGATACATCACTAATATGCGTTAGATCACTAATATGTGACGTGATACATCACTAATGTGATCTCTAATGAGCGGAAATCATTTGAGCAAGGCCGGAAATATCTGTCAGTGATCGGTTTAAGCGAGTAAGGCCGAAAATATCAGGGTGTGCTACCCACAGAGGCCGGCCTGTACTCGTCTCGGATCCAGGTTCGTGAAAAAAACCATTCTGCGTCTGGGTTAAAGGTTAAAGAATTGGCCACCAGCAGATATTTTGTTTTCAATATTTGTATAGCTGTCTATTTTCCATGAATCTATGATCAGAGGGTCAGGGGTTCGGATCCAGCTGCTGGTTTTATGTTGTGTCCTTGGGCAAGCCACTTCACCCCAACTTGGCTCTCTCCACCCAGGAGTCAAATGAGTACCGGCATTAGCTGAGGAGTAACCTGCGATGGACTAGCATCCCGTCCAGGGGGAATAGAAATATTCTCAGTCATTTCATGCTAGAGAAAACCAGAGTTAAACACCGGCCTGATGAGCCATATTGACTTGTGACAGACTAGATTTTTGATACATTTTAAAAATAAAATCCTGCCAACAGGAGATCTTCAAAGGCCGAGACCAAGACCAAGAAGAAATCCACAGCAGTGACCTACAATGCTGCCAGACTCCATGAGAAGGGAGTCATTCTGGAGATAGAGGGACTGGATGAATCGCAGTAAGTAGACTCTTAGACCATGGGATGATAACCCAACAATAAATGTTGCTATTTTCAGCAAGTTAGACATTATAGAAGGTTTCAAGGGTGTAGATTTCAAATACGAATGTTGGTGAACTGTAAAACTTCTTAACATTTCTAATATATATGTCAGAGATGAAACTTTTTCAATTTTAATTGGAAAACCGATTTTTTTTTCTGACGAACTTTTCCCCACAAAATCTGTTTTTTTTTAAAAATCTCAATGAATTTGAGATTTGGGGCGCGTTCTCTCTCGTTCAGCCGATTGCAGCTCTGCGCATGTCACACACTGATCTGACCAATAATAGTGCGTCATTTCAACGGTTGCGCGTAGGTTACAAACAACTAATAGAATTCTTTTTTAAATGCGTCTCTGAGACACATCTTTGGAAATGAGCTTCTCTTATTTTCTTCAGAATGACAGGTGGCCAGAAAGAATAATTTTACAGAGAGTTTATTGTCAATAATATGGGGAAATAGCGCGACCCAAAGCTAGATTGTCATGAAAGCCCCAACCCCAACCTGCCCTGCCCCCCAACCTGACCTGCCCCCCAACCTGCCCTGCCCCCCAACCTGCCCTGCCCCCCAACCTGCCCTGCCCCCCAACCTGCCCTGCCCCCCACCCTGCCCTGCCCCCCACCCTGCCCTGCCCCCCACCCTGCCCTGCCCCCCACCCTGCCCTGCCCCCCACCCTTTTGAGGGTTAAATCATCCGACAGGAATTTGTTGTTAAACTCCCTTTTTGTTTATTTCAATCCTCCAGGTTCAAGAATGTGATGTTTGAGATCCGACCGCTGTCCCTCCCTGGTGGGTTTGACATATCTGCCAAGTTCCTGGGAGTCAAGATGGACACGGTACAAGTCATATTCCAGGTACAATACAGTAAAAGTCATTAATGTTTAAAATATGGATGGATTAACGATATAGGCATTCAGGGCACTTGACCTATCGTCGTTTGTGAGTTAGCCACGCTTCTTGGACAACTTTCATTTCATTTCGTTTCATTTATTATTTCTCAGGGCAAACATAAAAAGGTACAGTACACAGATGAAAAAATGACATAAAACAAAACATGACATGGTAACACCCCTGAAGGATTGCCAAATGTGAACTAAATCACAATCGAGTGGCTCTCCAAATGCAGCCATGCCAACACTTAAATACATGTACATATATATATACATGCAAAATGAAAATAAAACAATACAAGGTAATTCTATAGTAATATAAATAAAAATAAAAATTTAGTTATAAATAGGTTTGCTTTATACAGGAGATAAAGTATATATATAAATAAATATGTAGACGGAATTCAAATACATTTATGATATTAAATCTCCCAAAAATAAATACATTATGTACACAAATAACAGATTGTAACAGATCAGAGTAGACCTAAAACATAATGACGTCACACTTAGCTTACATGCGCACAAGTCTATGGTAGTCTCAGGTACCAGGCACCTTGTAGGGCCATAGAAAAGCACGCATGTAAGCAAACCAAGACTCTATTTTTCAGGTTTACGCCTATTTAGGATGGAATTATGATGGATTTACCGGGAGCTAGAATATAATTACGCAAACTACTGAGAAACTTGGACATATTAAGTACAACTTGTTCCTTAACATTATATGGTAGACTCCCATAATCTTGGAAACCTAACAAATAGAGAGGGGTGTAAGCAGTTTACACACGTGCACAGTGCAGCAGGTGGATGCGATGCATGAAATGTGCAGTAGCGAATACGGCAAATCAATGCATTCACTCTTTCTCTAATCGGCCGAATACAGGAGTTTAACAATGAGAAGAAGGTACAGTTTTAGAGCTGGGAGGCAAACTCATGAAGAATATCCTGGAGAAAACTCACGGAATCAGGCAGGGACTGAAAACCCAATCCACATGTTAGCCCAGGCCGGATTCAAACCCGTGTCACAGCGGTGGAAGGCGAGGAAAGAACCGCTACGCCAACCTGACTCCCCTAATATAGGATGTAATTCGTACTGACACCCCATCTGTTTGATTTTTTCCTGGCTAGGATCTCCTTCAGCTGCAGTATGAGGGCGCCGCAGTCATGAACATGTTCGGCAGAGCCAAGATTAACGTCAACCTTCTCATATTTCTACTTAACAAGAAGTTCTACGGCAAGTAGGGTAAATGCCTGCCTACTAGGGTCATCTCCTGCAGATTGTTGTCACGTTAGGATCAACTTTTGAACTTTTTATTATATTGTAAGTAGTGATTGGTGTTTATCATTATTTGGGTTTGTTTTGTTGGGGGGGGGGGGGTCAACTTAAATATTTGGATCAAATTAAGAAAAAATTCGACCAAATTTAGTTTTGGGGTTAAAACAGCTTTTGAAAATGAAGACATTTTCTACGTGTGAGGACTGCTTTCTTGTATCTTCCTGCCTTGAACGTATATGTATATATTTCTATGATCGTCATTTGTCACGCCTAAATTATATTCATTCCTGCATTTCAAACATTTTTGCCTTAAGAAGACGCATGCAAAACTATGGGAACATAGTTGAAAGTACACAGTCATAATTTAAGAAAATGCCGTTAGACCTATTTTCCATTGCAATTTTATATACTAACTTTAAAAAATAAAAAAAAATAGCAGAAAAAGTTGGTGTAGAGTTAATTTGCGCACATTTGTAATTTTCGGTAGAGCTGTGTAATCGTAACAGCAATTGTTACCACGTTGTAAAAATGATGCTTTTACATAAGTACACATTTTTTGTAACAACTTTGTTGTTTGTATATAGAATATGGTAGGACTATAAATGTCTGTTTTGATTGGTTCTATTTTAGTGTATTGCGTTGTTGGCTAAGGTCGTAGGTATCCCTGAATAATTTACAAGTAGTTCATGTTAGCTTTTTCCCCATTGCGTTCATTCATGAAATCATAACATGAACTGTACTAAAACTCTGATTGAGTAGTGTTTGGGGCACCATATGCGGTGATCAGAAAAAGTGTTGTAAAAGCCTTTTACACTTTAATACAAAAAATTACTAAGCAGAACAAATTTTAAAAATCTAGAAGTGAACTTTTGAACATTACCAACAAGCAATAATTTATTTACGGACCTACGTCCAAATATTCTGAACATTTCTGCCCACTGTTTAGAAACAAATTGTGCCTTATAAAAAATTATAACCGACACTGTTCTAATCTATGCCAACAAATAGACTTTTATGTCATCATTTTTTTCACTCATACCAGTTTGTATCTGCCTTCTTTCACCAGTTCGCGCTGGGATTATTGTAACATTTCACCAAGCCGAGGTGTGTGATTATTTTTAACGAAACTCGATACGAGACGGGTTCAGGCCGATGGTACCGGGAAGCACACCCATGCATTTTCGGCCTTGCTCGCTGCTGACAGACATTTCCGGCCTTGCTCGCTGCTGACAGACATTTCCGGCCTTGCTCGCTGCTGACAGTCATTTCCAGGCTTGCTCGTTACGTGCTTATGTGCCATCTGTTTTGAATCTCGGAAAAACTGTGCTTGTATACTTGTATTTACGTCCTCCGGTGCGAACTGGTTAAATCATTTTGTCTCAGTTTATACATGCTAAAATTATATACCTGATTTATTTTGATTGTAGTGTGACTTACTTTATTCAAAAAGAGTGGTTTCTGTTAAATCCACATTGTTTTGGTTGAGGTTTTTCTTTTGTAAGTGGATAATACAGCTTTATAAAAAGAAATTGTATGGTATTAGGTTTCTTAAAGAGTCTAAAGGTACGTGTTGTGTTAAAAAAATAAACAAAAAGTTGCTAGGATATGTGTGTGCGCCACGTTAATATAATATAGTTCAACAGCTTTTGTTTTAAATCGAAAGCTAGTTCTGTTGGTACATTGCCAATAAGCGTTTATTGTTGCAAGTAGATTTCTGTAAAAACTGATCTTGTGGGTTTTTTCCCTCTTTTTGACATAACTGGGTACATAATGGAGTTGGGTTTATAGTCTACGGTATACTGTGTGAGTAAGAAGGAATAAACACTAAGTTTTGATGTTAGTATTGTGATAACAAATCTGTTCATTGCCACACAATATCATTCCAGTATGGCAGCTATACATTGTTTGTAATTACTATTTTGCAGTGTTGTAGTCGAGTCCCTGCAAGTCCGTTCACAAGTCCCTTCGTAAAGCCAGTCACAAGACCTTTCATAGGGGCAGTCACAAGTACCTGGATGAACAATGACAAAGGAATGCTTCAGTCAAAGCTGATTTAAATAGCTTGTGATTGAAATTGGAACTAAAGGACTTGTGATGGACTTGCAGGGACTCACAGGGACTTGTGATGGACTCGACTACATCCCTGCTATTTTGCTACAGTAGAACGAGAGGTGATTGATAAGTTCCTGGCCTAAGGTAGGAGTCAGTTTTAGAATAACAAACAGGCAGTCCCCTAACTCACTAGCCCAGCAGTCATGGAGCACCCCTGTTTAGAAACCATCATCTTGGGCTAAGTGGTCCACAGCATCAATGACATAATCCGAGATAAATGGCACCCACCCAGCTAATTCAAGAACTCACTTTAAAACTAACCAGTGTAACAGTTCTTGTTGTATTTTTTTAAGGCACTTATGTATCTAACTCGGTTTTCCTTTCAACCTTGTTCAATAAGAAAATTTGTCGAAAAAAGGACAAACGATATCCGGATTCGAACCACAGACCTTACGATCCATAGCTCTCCTCTCTACCAACTATATGCTATTGGCGAGTTGGTTAAGGAAGCCGTTCTTTATAATTCTTTATAGTTCTTTAATGTATATGAGTTGTCATTGCTCTTTCTCATGAATGTACATTTATGCACAACCCAGCTCCTGGACAAAAATTTATTGCGAACCGCTACACCGGTTGGTATTAAGTGTCTTCCGCTAAATTCAACTTTATAAAGAGGTACATGTAGTAGTCAGAAGTGTCAAATTAGGAGAAAAGGTCGAGTGTTCACCCAGTTCGAATCCACATTTCTGGATGGCAGCCATGGCCACTGAATCACTGTCCTGGTACTACGAGTAAGAGAACTCCTCTTGATTTTCTCCCAACGCTGTTTTAGAAGATCAGCGCATAGGCCCTGATGATAGTGTGACCCTTTTTAAACTTTCCTAAATTATTCAACAAGTTGAACTGCACGCAAATAAGGTGTAAACTATATATCTCATGTCTTACCTGAAGCCACGAACTTACATGTACCCCTCGTGAAACACTTATTATTTGGTAGAAAAAAAATGTTAGATGTATGTTAAAAGTGTAGAGCATTTGTTTAATTGTAAAATTAAAAGTAAAATAATGAACACTAACCCTTCACCTAAACGAGTTTATTTCTTTGTACATGTGAGCAAAATCACGAACAGTTTGCAGTATTTTAATCTTTTGAAATGCAAATGCTTTGCTTTGGTAGTTTGAGGTATGGTGCTAAATAGGGACATTCAATGATATGAAGAAAAAAAAATTGCAAAATTAAATTTTGCATAACTGGAAGAACATTTAATTGTGTTTGTGTGAATTTGTTTGGTGCGATCGGTAGGTCTGGGACCAACTTCATGGAGCTGCTAAGCACAAAAATGTGCTGAGCCTGAACAATTTTCCTCGGCATTTGGGTTAAACATTTGATTTATAATATAAAAACACTTTTTGTTTCTTTGATATCTTATCTTATCAATGGGTGTTCAAAGAGACTCAAGAGGGGCAATTTTCTTATTCGAATTGGCTCGGACGCTAGTACGCGTTATCGCCAATTCCAATCAAAGAATGTCGAATTGTTCGCCATTTCTCCTAATGCCCCTGTCCCACTGTAGCGAATTTCGATAAAGAACTATTACGACTAAAGAAATTAAGGCAGTCGTAAGTTGTTCTGCAATTTGCTGTTAGTCTTTTGAAGTCGTTCTGGTTCAATAATAGTTCTCGTCAGTCGTCAGGACGACAGTTTTAAATTGTTCAAAACTGTCGCCGTTGATGCCAGGACTTTTGTACAATCGTTCTAGTTCTCCTGGTATTCGTTCTGCTTCGTTCTGCTTCGTTCTGCTTCGTTCTGCTTCGTTCTGCTTCGTTCTGCTTCGTTCTGCTTGACTTAACTCGCATTACCTCGATCATGTCGTTCTAGTTATCGATGTCCGAGTCCACGAATAAGAGCGATATGCAACGCAAAGGGACGCACTATAGACATAGTAACACGGCAAGAGAAGACGAAGAACGAATAAATGAAGAACTAGTACGACTTTCTTTAATAAAGATCAACTACGCATAAGAACGAAGCAGAACGATGCAAGACGACATGCATACGACGAATCAGGACGAACATTGTAAAGATTGCCTATACAAAAGCACAGATTCTGCTCATCTTCACTTCTACGTTGATAAAGATGATAGGGACAGAAACACATTCAACCTTCCACTAGATAATTGTGACGAAGCTATGACGAGTCGCCGAGAATTGCCTGTATTTATACCAATTTATCATGGGATCGCATCGTGTCGTCCTGATGCGAACAAATGCAAACTAGTTCGTACTATAGGTCGCAATAGATCGTACGAGATAGCCTTGCACTTATTCCTTGTTCGCACTAGTTCGCATTAGTTCGCCATCTTGATCGTCCTATCTCTGACTATGTCGTTCTTGTTTGCGTTCTGATGCGTCCTGAGTTGTTATAATTCTTGGGGGTACATTCGCGGGCATTTTTGGCGATTGGTCGTACTGGCTCGTATAATAGTTGCAACTTCCGCAACACCCTCCCTCCAACCCCCTCCTCCAACCCCCTCCAACCCCCCTCCAACCCCCCTCCAACCCCCCTCCCTTTATACGCCAGTTGTAAATAAACATGTTTCGGTAACGCAAAATATTGTGGCCCACAACTACCAATTCTTCATTTTCTCCTTCCGAAGGAAAAAATGCGAACGGTTTAGGAGGGACGTGTTTTTACAAAGGTCGAATGAAGAAACGACGATGATATTATATCCATTGTACGTGCTTATTAGTCAGAAATGCATGGTTCACTTTGTCATTTTGTGAAGAATTAATTAAACTTCGACAAAATTGGATGAATTCGAGCAGTAAATGTGGTCAACAGGGCCGGGCAGCGATAATTTTATCTGCAGGTAGGTTGGTACATAGTGTACATTTATTAGCCAATCAGAACACAGGTGGTGTTGACGTCATCGATGATGTTAGAGTTGTCTGGGATCTGACTAGGGTTAGGGGTTAGGGCATAGAGAAAGGAATTTTCTCTATGGTTAGGGTTAGGGTTAGGGTTAGGGGTTAGGGTTAATTTGTCCCAGACAACTCTAACATCATCGATGACGTCAACATCATCTGTGTTCTGATTGGCTAATGTACCAACCTACCTGCAGAAAAAATTATCGCGGCCGGGCAGCACGGTTAACTTCACAAGGACGTGGCCAAACATGCGCGTATACAGTGCAATTGTGTTGCATTATGCAGTCAGCCAGCAAACAACATGAAATACACCTCATATATCGACTAGTCTCCCATCCTCCGCTTCTTTAGTTATAAAATAATAATAAAATAATGTGACCATGGTAACAAGACATATTGTTTGGTGTTTTTTATTTGATAATAACAACCAATTACGTCACTAGGCGCATACAACAACGGCCACTTTTCTTTCTGCGTGGCCTCAATGCGGGGCAATACACGTACATTCTGATCCTCTTCAAACTCTGCAAAAATTTGTCCCAGACAACTCTAACATCATCGATGACGTCAACATCATCTGTGTTCTAAACTTGAAAAATGCATCTCAGACATTAAAACCTGGATGACAGTTAATAAGCTTAAATTAAACGATGATAAAACAGAATTCTTTGTCGCTGCTTCCTCCCATAATCTTAAACTTATCCCCGATATTTCCATTGTTATTGGAAACTCTTCTATTCACCCATCTGAATCTGTTAGGAACCTAGGTGTATTCTTTGACTCGGCTATGTCCATGTCTTCCCATATATCATATAGGCCCTATATCACGAACTGTCAATTACTATCTTCGCAATATGTCACGTGCCCGCAAGTTCATGGATGAATCTACATGTCACCACGCTGTTCGTTCATTGGTACTTTCACGGCTTGATTATTGTAATGATTTGTTATCTTCTGTACCCAATGTACACATAAAACGTCTGCAGCGGTTACAAAACTGGGCCGCACGTTTAGTTTTTGCTGTCAACCGCAAGCATGATCCCATACCCTTGATGCATTCGCTGCACTGGTTACCAATACAACAAAGAATAATGTTCAAGCATTTATTATTTGTCTACAAATCCTTTCATAACCTTGCTCCAGTCTATTTATCAGACTGCTTGTTAAAATATGTTCCAAGAAGAAATAACCTGAGATCTGGAGATGATATCCTACGACTTGAATATCCTAGAACAAGAGTACAGGCCGGTGATAGAACTTTCACTGTATGTGCCTCCCGTGCATGGAACAATCTCCCGATCTCAGTTAGATCTTCTACCTCTGTAAATAACTTCAAAAAATCTTTGAAAACGCATCTTTTGGTATAATTTTCCTACCTTTGTATTATTCTGCAATCATTGTTTCAATTGTTAGTTTTAATGTAACTATTTTATTGTAAGTATATCTAAGTAACATTTTATAATTGTACGCGCTTTGAGCCTTTTGGGAAAAGCGCATTATAAATATTAATGTAATGTAATATATTGTAATGTAATTTTCTGATTGGCTAATGTACCAACCTACCTGCAGAAAAAATTATCGCGGCCGGGCAGCACGGTTAACTTCACGTGGCCAAACATGCGCGTATACAGTGCAATTGTGTTGCATTATGCAGTCAGCCAGCAAACACCATCCAATACACCTCATATCGACTAGTCTTCCATCCTCCGCTTCTTTAGTTATAAAATAATAATAAAAAAATGTGACCATGGTAACAAGACATATTGTTTGGTGTTTTTTATTTGATAATAACAACCAATTACGTCACTAGGCGTATACAGCAACGGCCACTTTTCTTTCTGCGTGGCCTCAATGCGGGGCAGTACAGAAGGGTGTATACACGTACATTCTGATCCTCTTCAAACTCTGCCACTGACGGACTAAAGAAACACATCATGTCTTTGTTCATAGTATTTACCATTGTAGCAATCACTTCAGCAATCAATGCTCAATATAGGCCAGGTTCTTGCCGCTCTCGACTCACCGTCGATTGTTCTTGCCCACCAGAGTGGCAATTGTGGGAGAACGTTTGTTATCGCCTCACTCCTTCACCGCATACTTGGGATGACGCCAAGACAGCTTGCCAAGACATGGAAGGCAAGATGGCCGCTCCTCGCTCGCTGGAAGAAATGGACTTCATGGCGGACTTGGCGCGAAAGGTGGACAGTGCATACACTGTTTGGATCGCTTGCAATGACAAAGAAGTTGAAGGAGACTGGGAGTGTGACGTTCAGCAAGGAAGCGAGTCCTTCATCTTATGGAATGATGGGCAACCTGATGATCTCGAAAACAATCAAGATTGTGCTACGATGTCCGCAATATTTAACGACAGAATGGATGACAATTCCTGTCATTTCTCATTCTTGGCTTACTGTGTTCGTCCAGCTGCCTGCACTCACAGCCTAATCCAACTCCGTAACTAAGTGTCTTACCGATACCCACAGCCGAACTCTCAAACTCAACCTGCCTCTCAACCACAACATCCAGGAGTTTATTGCCGAGGGCGTGGCCGCCTGTCGCATTCAACATCAAGAAAACTGAAAAGGGGAATAAGGTGCACCAGCTGTTCAACAAGAACAAGATGAGCATCAGCTGAAACCTGTAACAATGTCGCGAACTGTAATCTGAAAATTAACCCCAACATTTACGTGCCGGTATACATGACATTGTATTCAACGATTAATTTGCGTGACGATTGATTCACTTTACCGATCGGTTTGTTTCCTTCAAATAAGCAAGGTGAGCCATTGTCGCTTTCATTACCAATGAGACAAGAATTGAATTATAATGGAAAACGGGAATGAAAAATACCCTAGTACGAATTTGTAACTGAAATAGAAACGGGCATTTTAAAACCCCTTTGTACATGACAAATATTTTCAAACCACTTACAGTTATTGAAACAAGGCAATCAACCCACACGGCACTGAAAGTTCCTTTCGCCCAAAAAGAATGCTACGCCACAAGTTTCGCTGTGAGTGGTACAAATATTTGGAATAATCTGCCCGAACAATTGCGAACGTTGGACTCATTTAAATCGGAGCTCTGACATGTCATTCGTTAGATTATGCCAATTGCGCTGATCTACGAAGTTATAACTTGGTTGCCACTATAATTTCCCGTTCTCTACCCCCCCCCCCCCCCCCCCACCCCCAAAAGTTTTTGGGTGTTTTTTTTTGGGGGGCGGGTTTTTGCCTATCTCGTGAACCAGGATTGGTATTAATGTTTTGGATTCCTGTCAATATCCTTTTACGTCTGTATTATGTTATTATATGTACTGTTATTTTTTTGATGATGTATGCAGGGCCCCAATGAAAACCAGTGTTAAACTGTTTGGGCACACCCTGGGTAAAGAAATGGAATAAATAAATGCTTGTTACTCAAAATCGAAGATCAACAACATTTTTGTAGAGATAGTTAAAGGTAGAATACACCATTGGTAATTGCTTGAATTATCATGAATGGGTGGATTTGGGTGGTTGTATTTTATCGTTAATATCTTTTAATTGACCTGTCCAAAGTTTTACAATCATGGATGCTGAGAAAAACAAGAAAAACGGCGTTTGTTTTCAACCTAGCGTCGGGCAGTTGTTCTTATATGTTGATCTTGTTTTTTCGCGATCGCCGTCTTGCGGTCGCGATTTTTCGTAACAATTACAGGATATCTAGCGCAATTATTTTGCTAGACGCCTACAATCATTCTTTACTTTCAAATAAGTAAGATATTTGTTAATAATTCGGAAGTAAACAAATTAGATATCTGCAAATGGTGTATCCTACCTTTAATAAACAGCGTAATCTAAACTTAAAAAACACGTACCACTTTACATTTGTTTAATATCCTATTTAAATAAATTGCTTTTTAGTAAATGTGATTTGTGAATGAATAGTAGTCCTACTTGTAATTTTGCGTCTGCTTGTAAATTCGCGTGCAATTACTCAAAAGCTTGTATCGGTTGTAAATTTATTAACAAGTTATATTATAAATGATTCATTCTCAACAGCAAAAATTAAAACTAAGTTAGTTGTCACCAGTTAGTTGTTATCAGTAGTGTTATACGAAGTGTGTGTTAACACGTGGTAGGACAGACGAACCTTTTTATTTATATATCAACATATTTCAAATATTAGCGGTACGATGTTTATTGAAAGTGTCGGAACGCATACTTTTGCTTCTAAGTCTGTGGTAATTTGAATTTGTAAAATATGTGATGAATGTGAATATATAACGTGGTAGATAAAACTAATTATTGAAGCTAAAATGTGTCTGTTTTAGCCCTACGAAAAGACCTTGCGCGATCTTAGTAAAGGAATGCGCACGAGAGTCGAGGCTGGTGTAGCGCGCACATTATAATGAATTCACTCTCTATAACTCTATAACTGCACCATTATTGCTTTATGACGTGATTAAATGCTTTATGAAAATTTGACTGGATCTATAGTTCTATACACAAAAATGTACACGCAGTCGTAAAAATTAATAATCGTGTTTCCCTTCGTTCCTGTACTACGACATCCCCATTAAACCTGTCACGACCGAGGACAAAATAATGTTGACAAAGAAACCGCCGTTCAAGGATAATATGGAAGACTTTTGTTCTGTGAGTTGCGAATTGACAAGATGACAATGGTTCTGGCATGACTAGCTGCATTCAGCGTGCAGTAATTAATTCAAACCATCTATTGAGGCACGTAGCCTTATCACTCTCTCGTAAAACAGTCCGCTCAATTTACGTTATTAAGACCTGTAGAACGAATGGAAGACACTTAATACTAACCGGTGTAGCGCGCGGTTCCCGATATTTTGTCAGGAGCTGGGTGTTGCGTGAATGTATATTTATTAGAAAGAGCAATGGCGACTCAGCTATGAAGACAAATTGTATTATGGGTTATTTTAACATAAAACAAGGTTGAAGTAAAAACCGGGTTAGGGTACATTAAGTGCCTTGAAAAATACAAGAAGAACCGCTACACTGGTTAGTTTTTAGTGACTTCCTGAAGTAATAACCCTTTTGCGAGACTGATGATACACTGACTTGCTTAAAATGCTTGGTACTACGTTTTAACTTTGAATTATCCAGACCTTTAAAGACATTGTTGCTACATGTATATCGAATGATTCGGGGCAGCTCTTGCATAGAAACGCAAGAGACGCTCAGCGCCATACGTTGTTCACAATGGGGAGAATGGCACAAAGACAACAGACTGTTCTGGAGCTTGGGGTTGCTAGCATATACGACTTTGCCCTACGTCTCTTTGGTTTGGATAATTTAAAGTTAAAATTTGCTAAGCATATTGAATAAGTCAGTTTACCAGATGTTTTGAGAAATGATTGATGTTTTGAATCATACAGTTATATAATATAAACTAGAGAGCGCACTTATCACGTGACCCCGTTCTGTAAGTGGGCAAAACAAAATACATAGTGTTCTGGATATGACATGTTATGCTTGACCGAGGCAGTCGTAGTGGATCCCATAAGAATAGCGTTACGAATTGAGAAGATCCACGATGAATCACTCCGAGTTAATGCGACTTAACTCGCATTACCTCGATCAGGTCGTTCTAGTTATCTATGTTCGAGTCCACGAATAAGAGCGATATGTAACGCAAAGGTACGCAATAGGACGTAGTAACACGTCAAGAGAAGATGAAGAACGAATAACAGAGAACTAGTACGAAAGATCAATATTATACGCATAAGAACGAACTAGAACGATGCACAAGACGACATAGGACGAATCAGAAAAAACATTGTAAAAATTGTCTATAAAAAAACACAGATTCTGCTCATCTTCACTTCTACGTTGATAAAGATGATAGGGACAGAAACACATACAACCTTCCACTAGATAGTGTGACGAAACTATGACGAGTCGCCGAGAATTGCCTGTATTCATACCAATTTATCACGGGATCGCATCGTGTCGTCCTGATGCGAACTAATGCAAACGAGTTCGTATATAGGTCGCAATAGATCGTACGAGATCGCCTCATTTATTCCTACTTGTTCACACTATAGTTCGCATAAGTTCGTCATCTTGATCGTCCTATCTCTGACTATGTCGTTCTTGTTTGCCTAAGTCGTATTAACTCGTTCTGATGCGTCCTGAGTTGTTATAATTCTTCATATTTTCTATTTTTGGGGGGTACATTCGCGGGCATTTTTGGCGATTGGTCGTACTGGCTTAAAGTTTTTAATGAAGAAACGACGATGATATTATATCCATTGTACGTGTTTATTAGTCAGAAATGCATGGTTCACTTTGTCATTTTGTGAAGAATTAATTAAACTTCGACAAAATTTGATGAATTCGAGCAGTAAATGTGGTCAACAGGGCCGGACAGCACAGTTAACTTCACAAGGACGTGGCAAAACATGCGCGTATACAGTGCAATTGTGTTGCATTATGCAGTCAGCCAGCAAACACCATCAAATACATCCCATGTCGACTAGTCTCCCATCCTCTGCTTTATTTCTGAAGTAATGCTGATATAACGTGGCCATGGTAACAAGACCTATTGTCTGTTGTTGTTTTTAAAATAATAAAAACAATTTACGTCACTGAGGTGTATGCAGCAACGGCCATTGTTATTCTACGCGGCCTCAATGCGGGGCAGTACGGAAGGGTGTATACACGTACAATCTGATCCTCTTCAAACTCTGCACCTGACGGACTAAAGAAACACATCATGTCTTTGTTCATAGTATTTACCATTGTAGCAATCACTTCAGCAATCAATGCTCAATATAGGCCAGGTTCTTGCCGCTCTCGACTCATCTTCGATTGTTCTTGCCCACCAGAGTGGCAATTGTGGGGGAACGTTTGTTATCGCCTCACTCCTTCACCGCGTACTTGGGATGACGCCAAGACAGCTTGCCAAGACTTGGGAGGCAAGATGGCCGCTCCTCGCTCGCTGGAGGAAATGGACTTCATGGCGGACTTGGCGCGAAAGGTGGACAGTTCATACACTGCTTGGATCGCTTGCAATGACAAAGAAGTTGAAGGAGTCTGGGAGTGTGACGTCCAGGAAGGAAGCGAGTCCTTCATCTTATGGAATGATGGGCAACCTGATGATCTCGGCAATCAAGATTGTGCTACAATGGCCGCAAGGTTTAACGACAGAATGGATGACAATTCCTGTCTTGTCTTATTCTTGGCTTACTGTGTTCGTCCAGCTGCCTGCACTCACCGCCTAATCCAACTTCGTAACTAAGTGTCTTACCGATACCCACGGCCGAACTCTCAACTCAACCTGCCTCTCGACCACAACATCCGGGAGTTTATTACCGAGGGCGTGGCCGCCTGGCGCCTACAAGATCAAGAAAACTGAAAAGGGGAATAAGGTGCACCAGCTGTTCAACAAGAACAAGATGAGCATCAGCTGAAACCTGTAACAATGTCGCGAACTGTAATCTTAAAATTAACCCCAACATTTACGTACCGGTATACATGACATTGTATTCAACGATTAATTTGCGTGACGATTGATTCACTTTACCGATCGATTTGTTTCCTTCAAATAAGCAAGGTGAGCCATTGTCGCTTTCATTACCAATGAGACAAGAATTGAATTATAATGAAAAACGGAAATAAAAAATACCCTTGTAAGAATTTTTAACTGAAATAGAAACGGGGCATTTTAAAACCCCTTTGTACATGACAAATATTTTCAAACCACTTACAGTTATTGAAACAAGGCAATCAACCCACACGGCACTGAAAGTTCCTTTCGCCCAAAAAGAATGCTACGCCACAAGTTTCGCTGTGAGTGGTACAAATATTTGGAATAATCTGCCCGAACAATTGCGAACGTTGGACTCATTTAAATCGGAGCTCCGACATGTCATTCGTTAGATTATGCCAATTGCGCTGATCTACGAAGTTATAACTTGGTTGCCACTATAATTTCCCGTTCTCTACCCCCCCCCCCCCCCCCCACCCCCAAACGTTGTTGTTGTTTTTTTTTGGGGGGGGGGGGGGCGGGTTTTCGCCTATCTCGTGAACCAGGATTGGTATTAATGTTTTGGATTCCTGTCAATATCCTTTTACGTCTGTATTATGTTATTATATGTACTGTTATTTTTTTGATGATGTATGCAGGGCCCCAATGAAAACTAGTGTTAAACTGTTTGGGCACACCCTGGGTAAAGAAATGGAATAAATAAATGCTTGTTACTCAAAATCGACAACATTTTTGTAGAGATAGTTAAAGGTAGAATACACCATTGGTAATTGCTTGAATTATAATGAATGGGTGGATTTGGGTGGTTGTATTTTATAGTTAATGTCTTTTAATTGACCTGTCCGAAGTTTTACAATCATGGATGCTGAGAAAAACAAGAAAAACGGCGTTTGTTTTCAAACTAGCGTCGGGCAGTTGTTCTTATGTTGATCTTGTTTTTTCGCGATCGCCGTCTTGCGGTCGCGATTTTTCGTAACAATTACAGGATATCTAGCGCAATTATTTTGCTAGACGCCTACAATCATTATTTACTTTCAAATAAGTAAGATATTTGTTAATAATTCGGAAGTAAACAAATTCAATATCTGCAAATGGTGTATCCTACCTTTAATAAACAGCGTAATCTAAACCTAAAAAACACGTACCACTTTACATTTGTTTAATATCCTATTTAAATAAATTGCTTTTTAGTAAATGTGATTGTTAATGAATAGTAGTCCTACTTGTAATTTTGCGTCTGCTTGTAAATTCGCGTGTAATTACTCAAAAGCTTGTATCGGTTGTAAAATGTATTAACAAGTGATATTATAAATGATTCATTCTCAACAGCAAAAATTAAAACTAAGTTAGTTGTCACCAGTTAGTTGTTATCAGTAGTGTTATACGAAGTGTATGTTAACACGTGGTAGGACAGACGAGCCTTTTTATTTATATATCAACACATTTCAAATATTAGCAGTACAATGTTTATTGAAAGTGTCGGAACGCATACTTTTGCTTCTAAGTCTGTGGTAATTTGAATTTGTAAAATATGTGATGAATGTGAATAGGCCTATATTATACAAATATTGACTGCTTTGAGTGGTATAGTAAAACTAGCCTCCCGAGGTGATCCATGGAGCATTCTATTTTCCCGAGGCGAAGCCGAGGGAAAATAGAATGCTCCATGGATCACCGAGGGAGGCTAGTTTTACTATACCGCGAAATAAAGCAGTCAATATTTGTTTTATAACACCTCACTCACAGATTCTGCACAATTTAAGCTTCCTGAAAGTATAGTAATGACAAAAAATCTCCGAATTATACGTCTCTCGATCATACGTGTACTTTGTTGCCTTGATGAACGGGTGCGAAGGTGATAGAGCAATGTTTACGCAACGCACCGAAACACACGTCTGGGTTTCAGTCACGCTTTCGTTGCTATGCGCAGAGTTCGTGTGTTGCTATGCGCATAGTCCTTTTTGCGTGGTATAGTCTTTTTGGATAGCGCAAGTAAAAAATAGTAAAAATAGCAAGTGACACGTGCCGCGCTCTCGGCCAATCAAGACACATAATCTGTGAGTGAGGTGTTATAAAACGTGGTAGATAAAACTAATTATATATTGTGTTTTTACAAAGGTCGAATGAAGAAACGACGATGATATTATATCCATTGTACGTGTTTATTAGTCAGAAATGCATGGTTCACTGTGTCTTTTTGTGGAAAATGAATTAAAATTTGATGAATTCGAGCAGTAAATGTTATAAACAGGGCAGCACGGTAAATTTCACAAGGACGTGACCAAACATGCGCGTACATCAGCAAGTGCAATAATTGTGTTGCATTATGCAGTCAGCCAGCAAACAACATGAAATACACCTCATATATCGACTAGTCTCCCATCCTCCGCTTCTTTAGTTATAAAATAATAATGAAATAATGTGACCATGGTAACAAGACATATTGTTTGGTGTTTTTTATTTGATAATAACAACCAATTACGTCACTAGGCGTATACAGCAACGGCCACTTTTCTTTCTGCGTGGCCTCAATGCGGGGCAGTACAGAAGGGTGTATACACGTACATTCTGATCCTCTTCAAACTCTGCCACTGACGGACTAAAGAAACACATCATGTCTTTGTTCATAGTATTTACCATTGTAGCAATCACTTCAGCAATCAATGCTCAATATAGGCCAGGTTCTTGCCGCTCTCGACTCATCTTAGAATGTTCTTGCCCAGCAGAGTGGCAATTGTGGGGGAACGTTTGTTATCGCCTCACTCCTTCACCGCATACTTGGGATGACGCCAAGACAGCTTGCCAAGACATGGGAGGCAATATGGCCGCTCCTCGCTCGCTGGAAGAAATGGACTTCATGGCGGACTTGGCGCGAAAGGTGGACAGTGCATACACTGCTTGGATCGCTTGCAATGACAAAGAAGTCGAAGGAGACTGGGAGTGTGACGTTCAGCAAGGAAGCGAGTCCTTCATCTTATGGGATTATGGGCAACCTGATGATCTCGGCAACAATCCAGATTGTGCTACGATGGCCGCAAGGTTTAACGACAGAATGGATGACATTCCCTGTCATTTCTCATTCTTGGCTTACTGTGTTCGTCCAGCTGCCTGCACTCACCGCCTAATCCAACTTCGTAACTAAGTGTCTTACCGATACCCACGGCCGAACTCTCAACTCAACCTGCCTCTCAACCACAACATCCAGGAGTTTATTACCGAGGGCGTGGCCGCCTGTCGCCTTCAACATCAAGAAAACTGAAAAGGGGAATAAGGTGCACCAGCTGTTCAACAAGAACAAGATGAGCATTAGCTGAAACCTGTAACAATGTCGCGAACTGTAATCTGAAAATTAACCCCAACATTTACGTACCGGTATACATGACATTGTATTCAACGATTAATTTGCGTGACATTGATTCACTTTACCGATCGATTTGTTTCCTTCAAATAAGCAAGGTGAGCCATTGTCGCTTTCATTACCAATGAGACAAGAATTGAATTATAATGGAAAACGGGAATAAAAAATACCCTATAGTACGAATTTTTAACTGAAATAGAAACGGGGCATTTTAAAACCCCTTTGTACATGACAAATATTTTCAAACCACTTACAGTTATTGAAACAAGGCAATCAACCCACACGGCACTGAAAGTTCCTTTCGCCAAAAAAGAATGCTATACGCCACAAATTTCGCAGTGAGTGGTGCAAATATTTGGAATAATCTGCCCGAACAATTGCGAACGTTGGACTCATTTAAATCGGAGCTTCGACATGTCATTCGTTAGATTATGCCAATTGCGCTGATCTACGAAGTTATAACTTGGTTGCCACTATAATTTCCCGTTCTCTACCCCCCCCCCCCCCCCCCAAAAAAAAGAGAGGTTTTTTGGGGCGGGTTTTCGCCTATCTCGTGAACCAGGATTGGTATTAATGTTTGGATTCCTGTCAATATCCTTGTACGTCTGTATTATGTTATTATATGTACTGTTATTTTTTGATGATGTATGCAGGGCCCCAAATGAAAACCAGTGTTAAACTGTTTGGGCACACCCTGGATAAATAAATGCTTGTTACTCAAAATCGAAGATCAACAACATTTTTGTAGAGATAGTTAAAGGTAGAATACACCGTTGGTAATTGCTTGAATTATCATGAATGGGTGGATTTGGGTGGTTGTATTTTATAGTTAATATCTTTTAATTGACCTGTCCGAAGTTTTACAATCATGGATGCTGAGAAAAACAAGAAAAACGGCGTTTGTTTTCAACCTAGCGTCGGGCAGTTGTTCTTATATGTTGATCTTGTTTTTTCGCGATCGCCGTCTTGCGGTCGCGATTTTTCGTAACAATTACAGGATATCTAGCGCAATCATTTTGCTAGACGCCTACAATCATTATTTACTTTCAAATAAGTAAGATATTTGTTAATAATTCGGAAGTAAACAAATTAGATATCTGCAAATGGTGTATCCTACCTTTAAACAGCGTAGTCTAAACTTTAAAAACACGTACCACTTTACATTTGTTTAATATCCTATTTAAATAAATTGCTTTTTAGTAAATGTGATTTGTGAATGAATAGTACTTGTAATTTTGCGTCTGCTTGTAAATTCGCGTGCAATTACTCAAAAGCTTGTATCGGTTGTAAATGTATTAACAAGTGATATTATAAATGATTCATTCTCAACAGCAAAAATTAAAACTAAGTTAGTTGTCACATGGAGGAAGGAAATGGTTGTCACCAGTTAGTTGTTATCAGTAGTGTTATACGAAGTGTATGTTAACACGTGGTAGGACAGACGAGCCTTTTTATTTATATATCAACAAATTTCAAATATTAGCAGTACAATGTTTATTGAAAGTGTCGGAACGCAGGCCCGTACGCAGAATGTTTTTATGGGGGGGGGGGGGGGGGTGGGGTGCGAATTTGTACTGATGGGACCAAAAATGAAACCAAAAATGTCCTGGCCAGTACCTTTTTTTCTACATAAAAATACCATTATTTACCTCGAAAAATGTGGACCTTTTGGTAATTTGGGGGGGCGAATTTGTACTGATACTGATACTAGGACTAAAAATGAGACCATTTGTGTGGGTTTTTTTTTTTTGGGGGGGGGGGGGGGGGGGGGGGGGGGGTGCGTGCGCACCGGTCGCGCAGCCCCCCCCCCCCCCCCCCCCCCTGCGTACGGGCCTGGAACGCATACTTTTGCTTCTAAGTCAGTGGTAATTTGAATTTGTAAAATATGTGATGAATGTAAATATATAACGTGGTAGATAAAACGAATTATTGAAGCTAAAATGTGTCTGTTTTAGCCCTACGAAAAGACCATGCACGAGAGTCGAGGCTGGTGTTGTGCCCACATTATAATGAGTGCACTCTCTATAACTCTATATTAACTGCACCATTATTGCTTTATGACGTGATTAAATGCTTTAGGAAAATTTGACTGGATCTATAGTTCTATACACACAAGGTACACGCAGTCGTAAATAATAATCGTGTTTCCCTTCGTTCCTGTACTACGGCATCCCCATTAAACCTGTCACGACCAAGGACAAAATGTTGACAAAACAACCGCCGTTCGAGGATAATATTGGGAGACTTTTGTTCTGTGAGTTGCGAATTGACAAGATGACAATGGTTCTGCATGACCAGCTGCATTCAGCGTGCAATAATTAATTCAAACCATCTATTCAGGCACGTAGCCTTATCACTCTCTCGTAAAACAGTCCGCTCAATTTACGTTATTAAGACCTGTAGAACGAATGGAAGACACTTAATACTAACCGGTGTAGAGCGCGATATTTTGTCAGGAGCTGGGTGTTGCGTGAATGTATATTCATGACAAGAGCAATGGCGACTCAGCTATAAAGACAAATTGTATTATGGGTTATTTTAAACATAGAACAAGGTTGAAGGGAAACCGCGGGTTAGGGTACATTAAGTGCCTTTAAAAATAAAACAAAAACTTCTAAACTGGTTAGTTTTTAGTGACTTCCAGAAGTAATAACTCTTTTGCAAGACTACACTGACTAGTTTTGCTTAAAATGCTTGGTACTACGTTTTAACTTTGAATTATCCAGACCTTAAAAGACATTGTTGCTATATCGAATGATTCGAGCCAATTAAAAAATAAAACGGTTTCACCGTTTCAGGCTACAAAAGTTATTTGGAAAGTTTAACGGTCGTAATTGTAAGTCATTTTCTAAAGGAAGAACTATTTACCCAAGGAGCTGAAGCACTGATTTCGCGTTTTGTATTTTTTGTTTTCTTCAAGATTTTTGTTATGCCAAGAATGAAATGCCAGGCCAAACAGAAATATTATAGTAAACAAAGGTAGTCAAAAGTATGACCCAGCTTGGATATTTTAATTACTTAGATATTTAATTTTCATTGACCATACCCAAGGACTCAGTACTTGAATTCCCTATTATTCATTCCCCAACCACGGCGCTCCGGTTGCCCTATGTTTTTACCACAGACATAAATAACCTATAGACGGACAGCGCCTATGGAAATCAACCTGCAGGTAGTACCGTAATTTCGACGGCGCCTGACTAAGTATGAAATCGTGGGCGGAAGTGATTGACAAAATTGTGCACAACTCTATGGACAAACTTCGGGAGGACGGATACAAATCGGTAATTTCGGTTGAAAACGCAGCTGATGTCGACTAAAAATACTTTCAGCTGTTAACTATATAAATGCTGCATAGTTCCAAAAAAAATAAAAATTGTCAAATATAATGAGTTCTTACAGAAATTAAACAATTTGCCCACGATTTGTGGCTTTCATAAAATGTCACTCTGGCGCCCCCTGCTGTCCGTCTATAGGTTATTTATGTCTGTAGTTTTTACCCCAGATGCTTTGCGCAGCAGCGCCCTCCTGTGATATTTTGCTATTTGCGACATGATGGGCGGAGAATGGAATGGTCCGGTTTATAAAGACTCGACTGCGTGGATATGGTCTTGGTATGGTAGTACTCTTGGACAATGTCCCATTCGATCTTAAAGTTCTTTCCTTCGTTATTCGTCCCCCATACGTATATGTTTGCTCATTAGTTCGGTCCGTGCTCCCTTGTTCTCGCAGCTGGACTTATTTTTTTATATTTTTTTTATTGGGTTCAGTTTTCCTTAAAACCAGTTCGCGCCGGATTATTTTAACAACGCCGAGCCGACGGGCGGGATTATTTTTAACGAAACTCGATCCGAAGCGTGTTCAGGCTGATAGTGCCGGGGAAGCACACCCACGCATTTCCGGCCTTGCGCGCTGCTGACATACATTTCCGAACTTGAACTTGGCGTGTTTATGCGTCATCCGTTTTGAATTTTTGGATTTTTTTGCGTTTATATACGTCATCCGGCGCGAACTGGTAAAAAAAAAACCATTCTTGTCTAATCATTAAATCAATTAGTGTTCGTACAATAAAAGGTTGTGGTTACAGCAGCCTCATTCGAACGGGAATACAATGATGTAATTGTTTAAACCCTAACCTTCCCAAATCCTCTAAATTCCTCTTTGTTAATGTACTGGTAAATGTGTGTGTAAATGGATTATTACCCCTACTTCTTAGTGTATTTTACTAGGAACCATACCCATCCTGGCAAATCCCAACACCATATAGCAAACTGTACACACAAGCTGTTGGACTCTGATTCTCAAGGTATGCCTCATAACCCAGCGTAAAAGACTGTCAGTTAGGGTCCAGTATACCCATTCTAACAGATGTTGGAGTCCGACTGGACGGGGATGGTTAGGGTTAAAGACTGGGTGTCAAAAATGTATCGGTTGATTTTGCAGGATGCACTGTGTCAAGATGTATGCAGTACTGTGTTGTTTGATGCTTAGCTATGCATACATTTAGGCCTAGACACCGCTGCTTCTGAATATCGTCGACACTGCCTGAAATACAGTATACATGTACATGTACAAGGCGGTACCAATGGGTGGATTTGAGGGTTGTATTTTATAGTAAATACCTGTCCCAAGTTTTACAATCATGGATGTCGATCGATCGAGGAAAGCAAGAAAAATGGCGTTCGTTTTCAACCGGCTTCGGGCCGCGTATATTAATTGTTTTCTGCGCGGTAGACCTCGTCGGTAGACTGCGCGGTAGACCTGCGCGGTAGACCTGCGCGGTAGACCTGCGCGGTAGACCCTGCGCGGTAGACCTGCGCGGTAGACCTGCGCGGTAGACCTGCGCGGTAGACCTGCGCGGTAGACCTGCGCGGTAGACCTGCGCGGTAGACCTGCGCGGTAGACCTGCGCGGTAGACCTGCGCGGTAGACCTGCGCGTAGACCTGCGCGGTAGACCTGCGCGGTTAGACCTGCGCGGTAGACCTGCGCGGTAGACCTGCGCGGTAGACCTGCGCGGTAGACCTGCGCGGTAGACCTGCGCGGTAGACCTGGCTGCGGTAGACCTGTGCGGTAGACCTGCGCGGTAGACCTGCGCGGTAGACCTGCGCGGTAGACCTGCGCGGTAGACCTGCGCGGTAGACCTGCGCGGTAGACCTGCGCGGTAGACCTGCGCGGTAGACCTGCGCGGTAGACCTGCGCGGTAGACCTGCGCGGTAGACCTGCGCGGGTAGACCTGCGCGGTAGACCTGCGCGGTAGACCTGCGCGGTAGACCTGCGCGGTAGACCTGCGCGGTAGACCTGCGCGGTAGACCTGCGCGGTAGACCTGCGCGGTAGACCTGCGCGGTAGACCTGCGCGGTAGACCTGCGCGGTAGACCTGCGCGGTAGACCTGCGCGGTAGACCTGCGCGGTAGACCTGCGCGGTAGACCTGCGCGGTAGACCTGCGCGGTAGACCTGCGCAATTTATAATTGGTGAATAATTATCCCACGTTTATCGAAAATTCGTTGAATGAATCTATAGATCTATTTTCAAATCAGTACCTCCCTTTGTCGCATGGATTATAGTTTTCTATAAACGGCTGCTGCAGTGCCGCGCCACCGGCCGAATCGCGGGCTGATCGCGTGTTAATCAGTGTCACGTCGGTACAAAAGCAGTAGGCAGGAGTACTGTACATGTGTGTATTGTATGGCACACAGGGCGCTATGACCGCCATACGTGCCAACAGAACCTACAATAACAACAGAACTACTGTACATGTGTGTTTTGGCCTTCTTCTTATCCCTCCATGATTGCACGTGGAGAGGATAGGGAGGACACTTGCGGCTCATCAACAACAATAGGCCTATTTAACGTTAGAAATGAACGTTAATGTTCCGGATGTTGTACTTGTATTTAGTGGCAAGCGAAAATCAGGGAAAGATTTTACAACTGATGTTTTACTGGAACGGTAAGTAGGTCGCTCAAAACCATGGAGGAATGCTCAAAACTGACTGCGTTGTTTGTTGCAGAGCGCACGAAGCGTTATTTTACACACAAATCGGAGGGCAGATTTAAATACTTAACCTCGCATTTTCTTCAAATCTGTCTTTATTCAGGCCTTATTAAATTTAAATTTATATAGCAAATATGAAAGTGCTGAGAAATAAACAGTTGATATTTGAGAACATGAATCTTCAAATGAACAGCACCCGAACACATTTATTAACCCTAACTCCTTACACAACAAAGGAAGTTGGAGGATTTTGAAGGAATTGTATTGTTCAATAACAATGGTGAGGGAGTTAGGGTTAATGACTAATTTAAATATTAAAATTGATCACATTTTCAATTATCGTTTTACACTTTGTCATTCTCACAGATTGGGTACAGATTTGTGCATAATACTGAGGCTCTCTGGTCCACTCAAACGTCAATATGCAAAGGTAAAGTTCTGCCAAATTCATAAATGCAATATATAGCTGCAGGCTTAAACGTTAGAATTAGAATGGCGAATCTGAAACTCTTCTTCTTGTTAATTACACTCTGCCCTTAAAAGTCGCCTTATTAAAGAAAAGTGCTCTTTGTTGCACATGTAAAGAATCCTCCAATCCATAGGACTGCAGCTGGAGTAATTTGACATGTACCACTGCCATACAGTTAATACCCTCATAGAGGTAGGGTAAAGTCAATGATACAGTTAATACCCTCATAGAGGTAGGGTAAAGTCAATGATCCTGCTGCCTCTCGTCAGTGACACTGACACTGACAGTGACAGCGACAGCAAGATTAAAGTTTGGTTTATGTTTTTATGTCTATATCTCGTGGAATTTCAATCGGTTTTTCATTGCCACTGCCAGTCTTTTCAGACTGTACAAATTGGTCCAACCTGTTCGCTATAAAGTGTACGGTATCATGCTTATTCCATTAATTAATTAACCCTCACCCTGCTGAATCCAACAGGATCTAACCAGTTGACATTTCCGTTGGAACCTGTCAGTAGACTGAGCAGGCAATTCATTTGATATATTCTGAATCGCATTCAGAATCTCATTCTTTTGGGTTACCACGGTTACTCGTATAATAACCCAAAGTTGGACTCTGTTGGATCACAACAGCAAAAAAGAAATAAGACGCAGTTGGATCCTGTTGGATTTAGCAGGCAAGTCATTTTGGTACCCAACAACTTGGTGAGTTTGACTGTGTTGCCGGATTGAGCAGTAAAGTCACGAGTTCAGTTGGACTCTATTGGATTTAGCAGGCAACTCCTGAGAAACCATTAAGAGAGGTTAGGGTTAATTAACAGATTGAAGACTTTTTAAAAATCCCTTACCTAACCCCAGGAAAACAATTTGGACTTCAATAAGTTACTTGATGCTACCAGCTACAAAGAGGAGCACAGGGCAAACATGATAAAATGGGGCGAGGAGCAACGGAGGAAGGACCCAGCCTACTTCTGCCGTCTGGCTGTCAAAGATGCGTCGCCCAACCATAAAGTATGGATCATCAGTGATGCTAGGAGACAAACAGATATCGTGTTTTTCAAAGAGAATTATCTCAAGCAGACTCTCACTGTCCGAGTTACTGCAGAAGACAGTGTCAGATTGGAGCGAGGATTTGTTTACTCAAAAGGTAAATAGTGCTGTAATTGTTAAAAATGGATGGGTTAGGGGATTCATTATTTCATAGTAAACATTGTGACACTGACCAGTTAGTTTTGTGTTCACAGAAGCAGGAAAAACAGAGAAAAAAGTGCTGTACTTGCAGTCTGGTTCCTTGACTTCCTTCAGACGAATTCAATAAATTGCTGGCAGTGTTTGAAAATAGTCAGGATTTTTACAAGGATTGCCTGCCGGCAATCGTTTAAATTTGATACAAAATTATTTTTTTTCTTGAAAACCACATCCCATCAGGCGCCGTGATTTCACACGATGCTTAACCAGTTCGCGTCGGGTTTATTTTAACATCACCGAGCCGAGGCGCGGGATTATTTTTAACAAAACTTGATCCGAGGCGGGTTCAGGCCGATGGTACCGGGAAGCACACCCATGCGTTTCCGGCCTTTAATTGCTCGCTGCTGACAGACATTTCCGGCCTTACTTGTGACGTGTTTATGCATCATCCGTTTTGAATCCGGGGAAAACTGTGCGTGTACTATATACGTCCTCCGGCGCAAACTTGTTAAATATGACATGTTTGAGTGGAACTCTTATTATTATTAGCTTGTATCTTGTTTGTTATTATTTTGTAGGTGTTGATGATGCAGAATCAGAGTGTGGCCTAGACTACGGAGTTAGCTGGGATTTCATCATTTCCAATAATGGTAACAAGGATGAACTTGAACCTCAGCTTGCCAAAATTATTGACCATGTGCAAGAAATGTTATCCAAAAAGTAATGACTTTTAGATTCATTGTTTTCTACATGGGAGCTAATGTGGATATTACTAGATATAAGCAGTGTTAATCATGTGCAGGGAGCTAATGTGGATAGTATTATGTGAAAACCTTACAACACAAAAACAATGATGTTTACACAGGCTGTGCAATATTTGACCAAAGTGCTGAGACAAAGTATATATGACATGAAGTTGAAATAGTTTTGTTTATTTACATCATACATGTACACTACATCCTACTGTTACAATATGTTTAACTACATGTACACTAGCTACATCCTACTATTACCATATTTTATATTCCAAAGGTCGACCTCTCACGTAAAAATGCACTGTGGAATCTGATATTTGTGCAGTTGTAAAATTAGCTGCCTAGCTAGCTTATAATAAGGTGCTTTCTGTGTGGTTTTTATGGTACAATTTGTAAAAAATCATGTTCATGTACATGTACATCATCTATTGTGTGTTTTAATTAATTGAACATAATCTCGGTTTTATTTGTGATGTACCAGAAAATTTACAATTTATTAAAAAAATTGCCATGATATTACAGAATCATCCTGTAATGAACAATTTTATCGTGTTGAGCTTCTTTATGTTTACCCCGAATAAATGAGATTGATGATAGCATCACGCGTGCACGGTGTGATGCTATGTAATTGTGTAGTAGCGCCCTCTATCGCGCACAGTGATGACTTGTTCTAAAATCTGTGCCAGTTTCTTTTCTCTGTGGTTTCAGTGCTGTTTATATATCTCACCTCTAGATCAATTCGTGACCTTGTCCATTGAAAATGTTATTTGCTGTTCGTGTAGAATGGCGTTCGTTCTATGGTTATATTGATTTACTGGCCGGGCTCGGAGCGCTAGCGCAGCATAACAGTTTACACGTTGGGCTAGATCTATATCTCATTATGCCAGGATTTGTAACTAAATAAGTTTTCTGATGCTCGTAACTTGCGTCAATAATATACCCATGCGCCTGTGGTAAAGATGTGTGAAACCTTTCGTTCCCGCATTATGATGGTAAAGTCGTCCGTTTTCAGGTTTTTGAGGATGACTTATGAGACGCCAACTACAATGTATATGGCCCAGGGCTACAGTTTGAGCATGTATTGAGCATTCGTAAACTGAAATGCATGTGTTCATGGTGTGCAGTATATAGCAGCTGTCAACGTGCAGTACGTTAATAGACTACGCCTGACTCGCATTCGATCTGCATCTGACGGTGGTAACTAAACTAATTATGGTAAGATGATTGAAATATTTATGTTTATCAGGTTGTTAGCCGTGATAACTGTCTTGGATGAAGATTTAATATAATGCAGGCGTGGTACTATACCCTGCGTGTCACGCGGCATTCATACCCGGCTAGTTGCAGGGTTGCAGTCGAATCCCTGCAAGTCCTTTCACAAGTCCCGGGTGAGGCCAGTCACAAGTCCTTTCATAAAGGCAGTCACGAGTATAAACTGGATGAACAATGACAAAGGACTGCTTTTGTCAAAGCTCATAAGAATAGCTTGTGATTTGAATTGGAAATTATGAACTTGCGATGGACTTGCGGCAGGGACTTACAGGGACTTGCAGGGACTTGTGATGGACTTGACTGCATCCCTGGCTAATTGTAAACTCGTCACTATCATCAGCGCAACAATTTGAACATCATATTCGGTTGTGCATGTAATTTCAAGAATATGGCCAGTATTTATTATTTTACATTGCCATTGTCCAGTGTTGTAGTCGATATCCGAGACCGAGACCAAGGCTTTTGGGGCCGAGACCAGCCCTCCGAGACCCGAGCCTTTGTTAGGACAGGACCGAGACCGAGACCTCAAAAAAAAAAAAGGTAGGCCTATCCAGCGAGACGGTCTCGAAACCGAGATTATAGGTCTCGAGACCTACAACACGGCCGTGGTCATGACATTTTGTTATTATGTGTACTTTTCGACACCGCGAAGCGAAGCTTTAGTTTTAGCTACTTCACTCATTTCGTTATAATTTGCGGTTACCTCATAATTATTGTAAGCCTTGCTGTATTTCCGATAACACCACTCAAAACCAAGGAAGAATGTTAAACAAGTTTATGTTTTTATGTTAATATAAACTTGTTGAAAATCATTTGTATATGTTTCACGATTTTCTTCTGGGGGAAGAATGTTGCATCCTAACGCCACTTTTTATCTTTATCTCGATGGTGGTCAGTTCAATGCAGAAATGTGAGAAATATTTCAAATTTTGTAAAAAAAAATACTAAACTGATTGCACTACTTCACAAAAACAAAGAAGTGGAGAAAGGATACTCTATAATTATTTCCTCTTTTACTTCAGACAGAATAATTCCACGTGGTGACGTGTTTAGTACCAGTATACAATCTTTACTCCAAGAGAGCAGTACATTTTTAAATAATAATTCAGCCTGGTTACTAATTAAAATGCCTTTTAATAATCCACGTATTCACCGTTAACAAATGATATCCCAAGAACAGCTATAGCCGAGCAATTGACTTCAGCTTTTGTGACACTATTCCAAATTCAGGTCCAGAAACGAGCCAATTGTGTGTCATGATGAATTGATGATGCAACATTTACGTAGGCGCGCCCATCTATAGCCATGAACCCAAGTTTCTCCAAGGTTGCTGACTTGCTGAGAGCGATGAGATTTAAGCATGATGTTCACCCGTGTAGATCATGCACATAAGTCAGGTGATTAATTCAAGTTAGTCTTTGATGTCGCACTGTACTTGTCTCTAGAGTACGCTTGTGAATACAATTTTGCATTGGGTACAATTTTGGGTGATTGTGTATTTAGTACGGGCACCGTACGCGTTCTAACAGCAGCGGCGTATAACGGGGTTATAGGGGGCACTTGTTTACCCAGCACGAAACGAGACGGACTGAACCCCCCCCCCCCCCCCCCCCCCCACCCCCCCCCCCCCCCCCCGAGTCCCCCATGCCTATACACTCTCTAGAGTATTGTTACCTAACGCCCCCCCGTCACATTTCTTGCTTCATTATGGGCACCTGGGGATACACTTGTCTTTCTGGGAGGCACTGTCTTGTCTCCAGAATCAGACAAGACGGGACTTAATTAAAATCAGGCGACAAAGCAGGGGAAAAAAATTAATAGGAGTGAGATCGTATTATTTTACAAGGAATAACTTTCTTTTGCTCAGATTTTCTTCAGAAATGTTGGGACGAATCACCCACCACAAGCCGGCAAACGGACGGCATAAAAGGAAACGCATCCACCCGGAAAGCCCTTGAAGATTTCTATACGAGAGAGGTTGAAATCCCGGAGACTTTATCTGCAACGACAAAAGCCAAATTGGATCAGATCTTGTCTGGCCTGATTGCCCGAATCCAGCGAAATACTTCAAGGGTTAGGTGCATGGCGCCGATCTATGTTGGGAGTGTCGCGGAGGAATTAAATCTCCGGTCAAACAGTGATCTGAATATAATTCTACCGCTGTCCGTAGTTGGGACAGTCACGCCCGTTCCCGCAGCTCACAACCCGGGAATGTACGAACTCAAACTCCCACGCTTGTTCAACTTAAAAGAAGTAAACGAGGACAGATGGGCTGGGTGGAGAGGCGACAGCGGCTGTTTGTCCCCTGTATTGGCCAATCAGATGTTCAGAAAGTTTATCACAAAATGGCACGAAGTAAGGCGGCACACTGGGACTGTGGTCGAGCCACCAACTGCTGGCAAAACATCGCCAGTTCGAGTCGTAACTACTCTCATCAGTGATGAAGCCGAGACCGAGGATAATATCTTGTCGATTGAACTCATCCCTGGGATTGCCTTTGGCAGTAAGAGCTCTGGTAACCGACGACTGTTTGTCGCTAATGACTTCAATCTCTCGACCGATCGAACTCGTGATTTACTTTGGACTATCGTGACCTATGAAAACGAGAGGTCGCTGCTATCAAAGGTAAACCGTGCAGACGACGGCTGTAGACTGAGAGCTCTGAAGATCGTCAAGGCATTGCGATGCAAAGATGAAACGCTTGCCCAGCTGACAACGTACCAAATGAAGCACGCCCTCTTGCATCTGTGTGATGAACAGGTAGACCAGACGTATTGGCAGAGACGGAAACTCGAGCAGTGCTTTGTGGAAATACTGCGCAAATTGGCCGAGTTCGTCGCTCAGAAAGAACTGCCGCATTTCTTTGTTGATAAGGTGAATCTTTTGGAGGGTATTCCCGAGAGAACATTGGCAAAATTAGAAAGCCGTTGTAAGGTGTTGTCGAAACGGGAGAAAGAGCTGAGGCGACTTTTGCAAAAATGAACAGTTCTCATCCATACAACTCGCAACCAAATTTGTAAATGTATTGAAATCATGCAGCACTGTGACAAGTTGAGTTGAGTTGAGGGCGGTATAGTAAGAGAGAAGACGAATATGCCAGTTATGCATTAACAGGAATGGTGGCCATGTGAAGGACACAGTGCAAAAAGAAAAGAATTAGGAACAAAAAAATATCGACCCTGTCGTTACTTTTCTAATGTTTTCAAACAGCAAAATAATGTGTCCTTTAAAACACCTGCCTGAGCTTTGCCACTCAAGTAAAAACAACTTTCCACAGTGCTGATTTCAGTGCCTTTCATAAATGTCTTGTTTGTTCAGTCATCCATGGCAATGACATAATGAACCTTATACTATTGGACATAAGACATTATACCCTTTCCACAGACATTAATAATGTCTTTTTTCTAAAATATTCAGTCGTTATGCAATAATATGAATCTTTAATGGATACTTTTTAGAGACATCTTGTATTATACTGACTTGTTTGAAGATGTTCGTAGATGCTGGAAAAACCAAGAAATTAATCTTGTTCTTTTTAATTTAATTATATGTCAGGGAATTGTACTGTCGGGAAACCAGTCTAGCTGGCCTGTACCCGTTCGTATCGAACTTCATATGTAACTAAATAATAGTATAATAATAATTAAAGTAGTATTTGAAAGAAGCCATTTCTTTCCCCAAAATCGATAGTAAAATAACACTTTTTCTTTAAATGACGACACACCAGGTGCCATAGTTTCACAGGCTGGTGCTTTAGACTGTCATACCAACACTGTTATTTCACAATAATTTGTTCTGTTTTCTTTTTGTTTTCAAATGTTGTATATTCCCTTTAATTTACTATTTTAAAGTGTTTTTGTTGGTTGTTTTATTTGTTACCGTAAGGGAAAGAAAGAGGGAAACACCAACCTCGCACTTAAAGAGTGCAAATAACAACCCAACAAGTGTAATTTGTCCATCACACAATAATAAAGAGTGGTGTTTTCTTTCACTTTTATAGAGATTTGCAGCTGCCGTTTTTAAATTTAAAAAAACCCGGTGCCTGATCAATATTTAGTAGTTTTTATATGACATTATGTAACAGCTGTCCACCGCAATCATGTTGAGAACGTCTGTGGTTCGTCATTAAGTACGCAACACAATAGGCTGTAATTAAACTTATGGGCGATTTTAATGAACATACAATGATCTGACTATGGTGTTTTTTCTTTTAAAGGTCGTATACACCATTATCGGGAATGGGTGGATTTGGGAGTTGTATTTTATAGTAAATATCGTTTAACTGATCTGTCACGGATGCCAAGAAAAAAAACCAAGAAAACGACGTTGTTTTTAACCGTCGGGAGATGTTATTTTTATATGTATTTTTCGCGAGAGTCGTACGTCCGGAATTCGTGATTTTTTTGTATTCACATTTTTCGATCAATGACAAGTCATGATACCTAGCGCAATCATTTTGCTGGATGCCTAGATTCATTATTTCAAATAAGTAAGACATTTCTGTAAATTGGTGTATATTACTTCGTGGCTAGACTGAATCTGAGGAAAAAAAACCACCATATACGTGTACATAATGTTTGATCACCCTCTACGATCCACGAATGATCCCCAGTAGAAATTACTCTATAGACCCCGTGATAATTACGCAAACGTCCACAAATTATAAAAAATACAACTTGCTCTCCAAGGTGTCTTTCATTTTGTCTTCCTTGTTGGGGGTAATCCGACACTAAACATTTTACAGTAAAATATTACCGTACTTTACTGGCAGCACGGGCGCCAGTAATGTACTGTGCAAAATACAGTATTGTTTAAGTATTGTGATCAACAAATCCGACAAAAAATGGACAAAAATTGACAAAAATTGACAATTTTTTTCAAAATATTGTGCAATAATTATTGTATTATACCAAAAAGTTGTGGGTGTACCATAACCTTTGATAAAGTGTTTCTTCTACATTTGGAAAGTAAAGATGACCTAATACAAAAAAAATGATCTTTATATTTGGTTTCTCACGATTTCGTGGGGGGAGGGGGGTTGATTCATTGGCCCATCCCTTTTTAAAAGTCAATTGGTACAACTCTTTATCTTGTAAATTATGTATACAAATTGCAACCGCTTTTAAATACTACATTTTGCTTTGTTTCGCATTATTTTAATGCTGCCATTACACGGCGTGCATAATTTGACTGAGATTAACACAGGAAGACTGTGAAGCCAGTCTAATAAGAGGGCAGTACCTAGCATGGGTCCAAGTTATCTTACGCGTGTGTCTTTGGGATTGAGGGTCAAGGTTCCAGTCCGTATCTATGATGGGCTGTCGTTGTTCATGCGATGTGTACGCGCGTCGCGCGCTGCGTTGCACACATAGCGAAAAACAGATGACGAGCTGACCATTGTCAATGCTATAAATGCTAAACTTATTAGTAAACGAAGGCAGAACAAAGGCGCATTTTTGACGGATAACACTGGCGAGCTGATGAGTGCAAGTATGCGGGTTTGTCACAGTACATGCAACACCATCATCGTGGCGATTTATGTGTACCGTCCGTAGTGACATTTGACTGGATTGGATAACGTGGCATGATCACCGTCGTTACGTACATGTCCACTGACTGCACCGACTGCCTTGCGCCTGGTCGACCCCGGACGAACAACATGTGTTGTGGTCATTAAACTGTTCATCGACCTTAATGCCAGCTAGATGCTGCAGATAAGTTAATAAGTATCCGAGCAACGGTAATAATTATGTGGACCGTGCGTGGTGTTTAATATTACTAGACTGTCTCAATCGATAATCGATATTTGACAAATTGCAGCACCTGATCAATGTCAACACAAATGTGGTAGGGCTTGAGAAGGACAGGCATTTTGTCTCAGTCAGGTTATTGCCGTGACGCAGCCGGTCTACGGTCTCTCCCAGTGCTCTGAGGTGGGGATACATTAGAGCTTTTGCCCGTGGGGGCCTGGGTCTGTCACTGTCAGCACAAATCGTGCATTGTTTCGGAAAATAATGAGATGACCAGTACATAATGTGACAGTCTGATATACATACACGTCCGTACGTGCGTTTTGTGTACATTTACATGTACATGCATGTAAATGTCGTATAGCACCACACCAGTACATGTGTACATCAACACCAGTCCCACATTCAGCAGCATGCACTGTGCGCAAGAAGGAAGGAAACGCTCAGGAGAGCCAGAAAGAATGGCTGGTCATAGTACATTGATCGTGAGCTAGCGACAGTTGAGTTGTCTACTACATCCAGTATTTGCACGTTTGCTAGGTGTACAACACTGCAGGCCATGGCGTTCCCAACAACACGGTAAGTGTTCAATGAACCAGGGTCAACAGGATAGTTGCTTAATATTAGTGTATGTCAGTATTGCAGACGGTCCAAGTTATATAGCCATGTGATACTACGTGTCAGTAATTCAGGGTACGTGTATTTGCTGTGTGTTTCGTGTGAATTTCCCCCTTTTTTTTTTTAGAAGAAAACATCCTGGATTTGACCAATTAAGCAGGAACTAAAAGATGGTGAAATAAGATACCGGTTATGTATATTTGCAAACAAAAACAAAACTGTTGTTTTTCAGTGGGTGCACTGCAAGCCATCTGGCCTGGCTCCCTAACCTGATGATACATGTATTTCCGGACTGCTCTGTTGTAATTGTATGAAGTAGTGCCAGGGAACCAGACTACAGGAACGGCATTTATTTCATGGTTTTTACAACATCTACATGTACGAACACAACAATTTAAATGGATCAGTTTACTTTAACGTAATTTACAAAAAATATTAACCCCCATTCATTTTTGAAAATTACAGCAAAATCGAATGTTGTTCAAATTTATTTCATTTATTATTTTATGTCAATCCAATCGGAAAGCAGTTTTTGTCAATTTCACCTTTAAAATAAATACCGTTTCTTTCAGGATTTTGAATACGAATGGTCAAATTGCCAATAAAGGACAGCCAAACATTCAGGCCAGGTCAGTTCCTTGAGCCACAACGTGCATATACCTGAAAATGTGTATTGAACCGTGTCATATGCCGAGTCTATTCCAAAGGGGAAAACCACGTTTTTATTTTATTTTATTTTTATTTTATTTAAATATTTTGTATTGTATCCATTGTTTACTTTGCAAAATGAAAACTATTTGCGCAACAACGACGGTTTTGTGCCAAGGTACACTTACAAGTATATTGTCGATGTTGATTTGAAACGAGATGACGCAAACGTACTTGTGTTTGCATTTTGTATTCGTAGAAGAGGTCAAAAGGACATTTTTTGGTATAGTTTGAAGGCAACCCGGTCGACAATCACGGCAAACAATTACCATTATCAGAGGGCTTGCGGTGACGCATAAGCCCTTGGGCACGCTTTTCGATTCTCTCACTCTCAGGATGCATGTACAGATACATTAACCCTAACTCCCTCACCATTGTTATTGAACAATACAATTCCTTCAAAATCCTCCAACTTCCTTTGTTGTGTAGGGAGTTAGGGTTAACAAGTTCAAAACCACTTAATGCAATTTGTTCCGACCCTTTTTATGGGCGGAACCATAAAGTGTGTTGTGGGGGGGGGGGGGGGGGGGGGGGGGCTTAAGGATTAAGGCCGAAATCAGACATGCGTTTGGATTATTGTTTTGTCATCCGTAATTATGAATAGTGTCCCAGCCAAAAAAGTGTTTGTTAAAAAATGTGTTTCAACATGTATTTATATTTTATAATAACAGACACTGAAATGTCTCTCTAAGTTCACTGTCTCCTTAATTATTACCATAAGCACTTACGCTAGTTTGTCTCCCTATAAGTGCTCATTTAGTGAAATATCTCAATTCACTAAAGTAAACCCTGGAAGTAATACGTTTCTCCATAATAATAACAGTCTGCCGCGGGAACTAACCAACCTGACGTGGCCAGTGCGGTAAGAGGGTATATCGCCATTCACTATCCGAGATACTAATGGAGACGTGCTGTTGAATTCTACACACACATCGTGTGAATGCCATTTTATGGGACACGTTCTATAGAATTCCAAGTAGACGCGTAGGTGTTAAAATATGATATTTAAAAAATGGGTCGTCTATTTAGTGGCTGTCTATAAAGGTTCTTTTAACCAGTATACATTGAATAACTAGGTTACGCTTTTCTGACCCGTATAGCTTCGGGTGAGTGCGTTTGTGCATTCGTGCATACTGTACAACCCAGCCATCTTGACGGCGGTAGATTGCCGGCTGGGGTACCTGGGTTGAGGCTTTTGCCCGCTAGCATGATGCGTGAGGCTCGCTAATAATTCATGCTTCACACGTACGGGGCTATAATGAGCTGTCTCGTTCGGTCGATGTGGGCACCCCAACTGGATCAACCGTGTGTTAGTATCCAGGTACCCACGGCTTTTAATTATACCTCAAGAAAATTTGGAGGTACGGTTTAAGACTACCTGCGTCTCGGTCTACCAAAACAAACCAACAAACAACAAAATCTCAATGCCAACATGGACTGGTATCATACCTATTGACAGCTGGATATTTGGGTCTAGAAATTGACTTTTATGATTTTGCGATTGAGCTACGCCGTTCTTGAACGGTGTGGGTATTATCTAATATTACTTTAGACCCACGCTAACCTGCTGTTTTACCTGATTGGTTTCTGCCCGTGAATCTTCATGAGATACCACCGAGGCGTCATATATTGTAACCAAAACCGTGGTCAGATATTCAGTGACAGGTTCACATGGATTTGTTCCCTGCTTGAAACAGACATATAGGGACCAATATTTACCTAGCGTACATTAGGCCGACACGCTGATCCACTAGATTGCCTTCCATGCCGTGTACATATTTGATTTAAAAAGCATACCGCTATCAACGCTTCATGTTGCAACCAAAATCACAGGCTAATGCCTGAAGAACGCTTAATCCGTTGCTGTGTTCACGTGGGTCGTTCCCCGCTTGATACGGGGTAAAGGTCTAATATTGACTCAAAAGCCACGCTATCATGCCGATTCTACTGATGGATTTCTGTGTGGGGTTCGGCCCGACAAGACTCATCAAGAGGTATACCACATGCACTGGGCGCCTTATGTCGCCAAACATCACATTAATTTGAACACCATTCAGACAATAATGGCTTTGGGTCTAATACAGTTTTTTGTTCTCCTCCATTTTTTTTGTATAGCATTGCCAAAGGTTTCATTACTCTGTGTTTGGTTTCATTGTGCTCCCTGGTTGTACGGTACTACGTAGCCCATTCGCCTTCGTTGACTATACAAACACGTTACAACGAAGTTTCGGGCCAAAGGTAGGCATAATGTAGTATCAACTACAACCTACAATCCGTTCGTTATACTGATCAGTATCACGGAAAGATTAGAGGATGAAAATAATGAGGAAAATAAGCGTTTCGTAGTTCAATTTCAAGTTCATGATGAAACGAATTTACATTTTGTTAATTTTGTTAAAGGGATACCTTTGGCTTTCGCAAAGTAGCCAACCAAATTATTGTTGAAAGCTTACTTGATGTAATCTTTTTATTATTGACGCTAAACTATACCTGGGACATGTTGTCGTTTTGACGCTAAACTACATGGGGAATGTTGTCGTTTTGAGGAAAATAATAAAAGAATTTTACAAATGCGTCCCAGAGACGCATTTTTGAAAACCTTCATTTGGGGTCAAAATCGAAATCTTAGAATATATTGTTTTCTCGAAATATACAGCATTCACAGAGCTAAAACTTTGTCGAGTTAGTTACTAAGCACCATTCCTTAGATTTGGAAAACTTTTGATGCTTAAAACGATACAAATACAAAACTGACAAAATGGTATGTAACTTTAAAGTTGGGTTGTCCGTGCTTTTTCAAATTCGATGTTCTTTTCCGAAAGAATTTTGAAGAAAGACCATGCATGTTCTGTATTCGAATAAATTAGATTTGTTTCATTGGAAAGCCTTTACACATTGATAACAAGTGGTTTTTGTTATCATTGCGCATAATTGTGCGCATCAGTTCATTTGTGCATATACAGGGACCCCCCAATTCAAAATTTGAGTTTAATTAATTAATTACTCGCTGTTGGCCGATTATTTCCGTGGGATATCTCATTCGAAAGCTTATAACAAATACAATGCTAGAAAATTATTTGAAAATCTATTTTTCAGGGTGCAATCCCTTAAAAGCACATACACACTACAGTAAGTATAATAGAACCAGGTTCGAGTAATTCAACGTATAATTGCCAAATTATTGGGTTTTTTCTTTCAGTATCGACACACAAGAAACCAACGTTTTACAAAGACTTCTTCACAAAGCCATGGACTTTTCATCGGGGAGAATTGAAGAATCTGCCTTGAATGAAAACATAACTCTGTCTCGCATTGAGAGGTTCTCGCAAAGTCAACCGCCTAACAGCTCTTATGGAGAAACTTTTTTCGATAAAATTCGGCAAAGAGCGAGACTAAAAGAGACGTATTGGTACTCGGACGAGACAGAGTTTGTTCGCGATAGTCAATTTTTAAATTATTTGGTAAGTTTTGTAACTGCATTTCTACCCTGTTCTTTCGATGCAAATCTTGTATATCACAGAATGAAGAACAAAGCAACAAAACATCCATTCAATCATATTCCTGTAGAAGTATTTACACGATAATGCGAATCTCCACGAAGTTCCACGAATTTGATAGATGGATTGTTATCGCTATGGAAGAGATGCATAGAGTGGGTTTATATAATTATATGATGAAATAATATCGAGATAACGATTATCGAAAGTGAAAGTATAGTCGATGTATACGTTTTTCCGGCGATTAACACCGTACGCGCTATATACAAAAGCGCAATGCATTAACTATGAGGAAGTACAATATTCGAACGATATGTTGATATAAATTATTTATTATAAGTGGCATGATTGAAAGCAGTAAACACGACAATATACGTAGACAATGGCGAAGAACTATTATACTGGTACACCACTCTGGCTTCAAGGTCACCGGCATTAGATTTCGCTGTAACTAACAAATTGTCTGGTTTATTAAAGAGATATTTTACGATATGTGATTGATCGTATACAAGTCGTTAAAATAAACCCGCCGTGCGTATACATATGTAATTAGATTAATAATCGTTCCATGTGCATCATAAAATATTCAGTGAAATAAGACTCCTCAAAATAAACCAGAAAATAAATTCAATTGATGAAGAATTTGTTTACTGCCCCTCCTTAAAGGTAGGATACATTTAATTTAATAATAAGATATTATTATTATCTCTCTAAAGACACTTAAAGGTGGGAGGGTTTATATGGACAAGTTGACTATACCCAGCACGATATGATTATGAAGCGAATAATGAGACAAGAGAACTGCCTCTCCTTTGGTGGTGGAATGTTGTGGTTTCTCAGTAATTCTGTTGAGGTTTTTAGGGGGGTGCGTTAGGTAACAATAGTCTAGAGAGTGTATATGTTTTGGGGATAAGGGTGGGGGTGGGGTGGAGTCCGTCAGTCCCATATATTGCTGGGTATAATTATGAAACAGGCGCCCATCTCCTTTAACGCACCCCCCCCCTAAAAACCTACAAATAATTCCTGAAAAAACACAACATTCCGCAAACACAATGACCGCCAAAAAGGGGGGGGGGGGGGTTCCTCCGTTTCACATCTTGCTTCAAAATGTAGTTGACCGGAATAAATGAATTTACTGTACATAATACTATAGTAATAACTAATTTATTTTTGCTTGACTTGTACACAAACAGAGGTGTCCAACAACAGTACGAAAGAAAATACTGCAGCATCCGTTATCAAATCAAAAGTTCATACCGGAGGTGCCCATGCTTATGTACGACGAGCATTTCAGCCATAACGAGTACCAGCGATTGTCGAAATTTAAAGGCATATACGGCTGGCAAGATATGGACGAAAAAGGTAAGACTTGATTGAGTTTGATTTAAAAGCTGTATACAATAGATACCATAAAATATTTTCTTAACATGGAAGTTGTCTGTAAATGTACATATAAATGTAAAGAATCCCTCCGGACAACACCGAATACACAGTGTATTACGTCGTCGGTGAAGGGCCAAAATCTAATATTGAATGTACATCTTTCGACGTAAATTACATACACCTTATCGTAACATAAACATAGCTGGTGTTCTTAGATCATTTATACTAATTTTGAGGCCGACTTCACCTTTTTCGAAAATACGATTTTATCTTGAAAATGTTTCCTCATTGTACGGACAACAAATTTGAGTGTGTTTTCTGAAGTCGACTTGTCTGTGTATTCCTGTTTGTATTCCTTTTTATTAAAGATGAAACAGTAACACGAATTGCGAAGGTTTTTTTTAAACGACCTTCTTCGCGGTAACCTAATTCCAACATCTTCATGCAGTAAGAGTTCCAGTTGTTGAGATTGACACCACTGCCACATAGTTAAAAACGGAACAAGGTGGCGTTTAAATGCTTCGACGTAAAACATTGAAGCCTTTGTCGTGGCTATTATAGTCTTACAATGTGAGCATTTAGATATCTAAATACTAAGTATAGGTCCTCTGTTAACATCCATTCTACAGAAATTGCTGCAGCTTTAAAGACTCTCAACACGCCCAACAACCGGTATATGTTTGACGAGCGTTTTGTAGATGGCTTTATACCAAAGAATGTAGGTTGTATACGATGTGCCGTTATCGGTAATGGTGGAATGATGAATGGGTCTAAGAAGGGAAAAGAGATTGACGCCCATGACTACGTCTTTAGGTATGTGGATTAACCTATTCATCCCATCCCTGGTTTTCTAAGGCTGCATCCGAATCAGTTGCCTAGGTCTAGGTCTAGGTCTAGGTCTAGGTCTGCGCCCATTGAAAATACGCTGACAATAGACGTAGCCGTAGCTCTGGAATCACGTTTTGGACACGGCCTACAAGCCAGTTTGGTATTTCAACTGCGCATGTGGTATGGGTCACGGGCATTAATCCATTACATTGTCTGTATGAGCTCCGTGCGCTAACAAACGCGAGCGTTTTCACATGGCGTGCCGAAGGGTCGCATACAATTTCGCTGGTTTCACACATGCCGTTCCTCGTTCATACACGGATACCAGGGGGATTCGATAGTCTGTTTGCGGGCTCTCTCTTAATAGCGTTTTGCTTCTGAATGACAGAGGCGGGAACCAGTCACCTCACAATATGGCGCCAATAGTGACACCCAAACTCTCCCTTTCTTGCCGTCAAGGGGATTCTTGTGCACAGAGCCCATAACAGGGCCACGGGTCATTAATTTCATGATAATTACCGTAACGTTCGCGTAGCGCGTTTGCCGAACGCACAGGTTGGTCGCACGAAGCGCGTCACGAACGCGCAGGGTGGTCGCACGATGCTAAGCACACGATTAAGCACGCTTAACATAGCGGGGAATTAATGCTTAATTCAGTGACGTAACAATATAAATTTCCATACGCGCGCAAACGTTAGCACAAAACGTCGTAAAACAGCGCTCAAGGTTAGCAGATTTGTCTGCTATGGTTAGCACAACTTTTCTGTTAAGCAACTGTTAATCAGCGCCGTGAAATTGGCCACTGGACTCTACTTTATAGACACCAAACTTATTACAAATTATTGGCTTATTACAAAGAGGTGTGTGTTGTTTTTAACAAACATTTCTTGGAGTATCTTATATATATTTTGTTTTTAAATTAAGGATATTGCATAAGAAGAAATAGAAACAAATTGTAGTCGGGAAATGTTCGTTGTTTGTTTATACATTTTCAGTAATTTTTGTAATTTCGAGAAGAAAAAAAGTGAATTTGTTGGATTCGGGTCATATTCAAACGAATCAAGAATTCGGCCTGCTTCTGATAAAAGGTTTTGTTCGATTTGCTTTTGTTTTACAAAATAAGTTTCTGCAGCAGATTTTCTTTGGTCAAATTCAGCTCGCGTTCATGAAAGTCCGAGATAAATTCTTGCTACATTGTATACTTTTCTTTTACTTCGTTGGTTGAAACCACGCAGATAGAAAATACAGTCCTTGTCGCAGTTATACACCGCATGTATCACACTTTTTTAAATCTGATATGGACACAATCTTGAGAAAATTATACCTTCATGTACCGTCCGTGTAGTGTACATAAAATCTTGGAAGGTTTAAAGGTAGGAATTGGCCATTGGCAATTGTTGAAATATCATGAATGGGTAGATTTTTGGGGGTTGTATTTTATAGTAAATATCGTTTAACTGAACTAAACTGTCCGAAGTTTTACAATCATAAATGCTAAGAAAAAAAACCGAAAAAAATACGGCGTTCGTTTTCAACCGGCGTGGGGCAGTGGTTCTAATGTTGTTCTTGTTTTTTTTCGCGATCGCGATTTTTTTAATTCGATTTTTCGGAACAATTACTGGATATCTAGCGCAGTCATTTTGGTGAATGCCTAGAATCATTATTTACTTTCAAATAAATAAGATATTTCTTAATAATTCGGTAGTAAAAAAAATCCATATCTGCAAATGGTGTATCCTACCTTAATGCACAGACTGTTAAGCAATCAATTTGTATTTTTGTCTGATATGTCGCTTAAAAGTGCCCCACCATATCTTTTTTCTTCTTCTCCGAATACAATTGGCCTTTGCCTGACCCATGTGTATACCCCTGGGGTTCAGACCGACAATCGAAAGAACCAGTTTCTCTTGATTATTTCTCGAAATTAAACTCTACGTGCTCTCGAGAGTACACTCTAAGAAATAATTGCCCAATATTGGGTAAAATTACTACCTTTTCGAGAGTAAAAAGGGAACATGGTTGTCCACTTGTGTAACATTATTGCACAACATGAAAACTTCAAAAAATCGCACATTCCTGTGCAATTTTAACCATGTACCTGTGTTAAAAAGTAGCCCAACGATGTCGGGTAAATTAGTTTACCCAAGTAACGACCATGTTCCCTTTTTACTCCATACTTGGGTAAACTTTACCCAACACTCATCTTACCCAGGTGTTGTGTTATTTTTTTAGCCAGGAATTGGGTACTTTTTTCTTACTCAGCACAAATGTGTAATAAAGTAACCCAACACATGGGTTTCTTTTAAATCAATAATTGGGCAAAAAACACCTAAACAAAACGTTTCAGGTGGGGGCAGGGGGGGGGGGTACCTGTAATATAGAACGTGACAAGAAATTAGGTTTAACTTTTTTATTAAAAACGTTTAACTCCAAACATCTTCACTGTAAACATTTAACAATTAATACTTTTAAGCTAACAAATTGAACAAAGCATGTGCGTCTGGACGTTAATTGTATATGCCCAAAAGTACATCATAACTAGAATTGGTGCATCTTGAGTAGACCTTGTCTGACAGGTATCGTCTTATTAAGCTGAAAAGCAAACAAATGATCAAATATCCACATACTTGATGGCCAAAATGAAGATCAATGATTAAAGATTTTGTTTTAGTTCTTTTTGCTTTTAAAAAGGGATGTAATTCAACACCACCCCCTCAGTATTTTTGTCAGTTTAAAAATCACTTAATGGCCAAAGTAGAAATTAACCATTAAAGACGATATTTTTTAGTTCTTTGTGCTTTAAAAAGGGATGTAATTCAACACCACCCCCTCAGTATTTTTGTCAGTTTAAAAATCACTTTTAATGGCCAAAGTAGATATCAACCATTAAAGACGATATTTTTTAGTTCTTTGTGCTTTAAAAAGGATGTAATTCAACACCACCCCCTTAGTATTTGTTCAACTCAGAATAAAATCCAACATGTGTGCTTCTTGCACTTGATTGCCAAAAAAGATCAATGATTAGAGAAGAGCATTTTAAGCTCCTTTTGTTTAAAACAAGTGTAAATCAACACCACCCCTCAGTAATTTGTGTGCATTTAAAAAGAGATAGATGGATATTCAAAAAATGTCCACTTATGAATCAAACAACATCAGGCTAAAAATCTCTAAAAAAACTTTAAAACATAAATGAAATTCACCACTTGATGAACTTTGGAAGTATGGCTACAAGTCTTCTCTAACTCTGAGAAAAGTGATAATAGGCCCTAAATGCCCTCACAGCTCCTGCTTCATTGGGGACTTGTACATCATAGACAAGGTTGTCCATGAAATTCCACACGACGGTAACCTGAGGGGCATATTTCAAGTCAAGGACCTGATGTGCCTTGTAGCACAAGTCTACTGCACCCAGGAGTGTGTCACACTCCAAAGCCTGTCGCTCGATGATAACGAAGCATTGTCCAGGTTTTGCAAAGTTTCCTCCCAGTGCTAGGATGAATGGCTGGCTTCGTGTCCTCCCATCAATAGTCTTCAGATAGTTTGCCACACTGACACCTTCCTAAAAGAAAGCATTGACAAATACAAATTATTTAAGTCCATTTTCCATGTTAAATTATTGTCATTTATACAACACCCAAACAAATCCGTGTCATCTGATTGGTGGATAGTTGATAACGTGCATTTTTTTATTTTTTTTTGTGGGGGGGGGGGGGGGGTGGTTCTGGGGGGGGGGGGGGGGGGAGGGGGATACTTTCTTTTGTTTGAAAATATCTGGCTGAGTTGTGGGTACATTTCCGTGTTCCCATAACATTATGGTTCTCCAGTAAAGGGGTCCTGAGGTAGAATTGGGTTAGGGTATTGGGTTATACAATAAAAGAAAATGGAGACGACAAATTCGGGTGATGTTAAAAATGTTTAGTTCAGAGAGTTTTCCTTAAGCACACAAACCATACAGAATGTCCCTATAACGTCATGTACTAAAAGAAAATGTGTGTGGGGGGGGGGGGGGTGTTTAATAGAGGACGTCCTCGTTTGAGATTCGTGTACGAAACCAATGAGAGCCGTCGGAAAAAGTTGGGAGGCAAACAATGGGTCCACGATTGACACAACGTGCACGATCTCAACCCGTGTACAAATCCTATAACGATCATCAACCAACCACAGAGTATATAGTGGTGTAGTTAATTGAATTGCAAAACTTAATATTAAATATATAATAGTTGTTATTACCTTCTTGAAGTCTATGAAACACTCCAGTGTTTCCTTGGAAGAGGCCCTTCCTCCCTTCTCGGACTTCCTCCCTTCGAAGAGGTGCGCAAGAACAACAAATGCCAGATTGGCCCTTTCATCTGCATGTTAACAGAATAAAATTAGAAGAAAAAAAAACCTTTACACATTTGCACATTTTGACAATTTAAGCAAACAAAATTGCTTACAAATTATGGCTAAAGTTTCCAGCTGTTTTCATACAGGATCAAATTGATTTTTGTTTTTAAAGGACTTTAAATTTGGAGTTCTTTAGCTTTGAATTAATTGCTAATGTATTCTTCATTACAGTAGTTTTGCAGTAGGCTGAACAAGGTAACGATACATGCTGCAATCAGTGATTTGATTTGTAACATAAACATGATTAATGTTCCTACTTCTAGAGTTTCAATGCAAAATTAAAAGTCCCCTCAAACCTATCTCAGACAATGCAAATACCAAAGACAATAATAATGCTGTTTACTTTGCCACATTTTCATACCATCACTAAAATCCTGGTCATCCCGATGCTCTACACCGAAGTTTCTTTTCCATGAATGGGCAATTCCATTAGCATACACTAATATGCAGGTAGAGAGGGCTGGCCACTTCTGGTATAGTAGGTTTGCCTTGCTGGCAAAGAGTTCAGCGTAGTCTTGCTGAATCTGCGCAGTAAAAAAAAAAGGGCATCAACATTATGTGTTAAAATTCATGCCGAGACAGACACCGTTGTCTGTTGTTACAGTTTTTTCATTTGTCATTTGTTTACTTTTTCTTCTTCTACCTACCACTGGGAATTCTGTACTCTCTACAAGGGCATTTGTATTACATACATGTATGCCTCAATTTGTCCACACACACAACCCCCTACTGGAAGAACCAATCCAGTTTCTCCGTCATCTGATTGGTGCGTTGTTGGTCAAATGTTGCTGAATTTTTCATGCCCTCTCGCCCCCAAAAAACACCAAGGCGGTGCCTCGTTGCTAAAACACAAATGTAAAAGTTCCATTGCACAGCCATGTTTTTGGGTGGTTTTGACCAATCAGACGGGGATGATTATATTCAGACGTTGTACATTCGTGCGATGGAAACATACATTTCATTCAGTGACAGATGCAATCTGCTTGGCTTTAAATTGCCACTTGGAATGGAATATTCCATCTGTCACAATACCTCATGAAAGTATCCTTCCATTGCACTCGTAAACATTCATTGTTTGTGATGATTATTTTAAACATACCATGCCTTGATCCATGATGCGAGGAAACATCTCAAATGTCTCATCCAAATCTGGCTTTGTTTTGTCTCCTTTGCCGCTCTCATGGTGACCAGAGACGGAATGGATAAAATCTTTCCGGTACTGCACTGTGTCCTTCATCACTCCTCTAACTTCCGAAGGATCCTTGTTGTGTTTCAACCACTCTGTATAGCTTTTCATCTCTTGTATATCTGCAATGAGACATTTTACATCCAATTATCTTAAGCTTAGTTTCTTAGCAAATGAGAAACTATAAGTATAATAACGAAAACAATCTGTATGCACATTGAAAACAACAAAGTGCAGATTGTTTTCATTTACAACCAAAATCCTTGGAATATGAGGGCAACTTGAGGGACGATAACAAACAAGAATATGCACATCGATGAACTAATTCAAGCAAAACACTTCTTATCTGCCATTAGCTTTGTGTACGCATTTTCCATGTACATGTATTTATCAGATACTGGCTGCTTTAACTTATAGTACAGTAAAATGAGATTCTCTCTAGCTCCATGCTGTAATGATCCATGCAACATCCACCACCACAAAAATAATTTATAGGCGACTCACACTTGCAGCATACTCATCAAAGCGCTTAGAAAACTTCAAGCGCTTGCCCATGTTGGTAATCAAAGTTTTCATAGCATCTGTATTCAACAGCTCAAAGGCATCTTCATCTATACCATTATCTGTTGGAAATAATTGTAAAAAGGGGAAAACATTAATTGACTGAAATTGAAATTAATAACACTATGTGATGCGATCTGGGAAAACCCGTCGGATGTCGCCGAACTTAGTTTAAAGATAATGGAAAAATAGTCCCCCATTTTTTAAATATTTGTTTTGACAATTTGAGTTGTTGTTACTCATTAATAAAACAAACAACCCCAAATATTTATTGTTTAATGTAAATACAACTTTAATTTGCAATCTTTCAGTCTGTCAGTTTTTGTAATCTCAATGAAATCTTTACTCAAAACGTTAAAGCTTGCTTTCACAAAATGAGGTCAGCTAGCTGGTTTTTACAACTTCCTGAGAGCATAACTTGAGTTACAAACAATTACAATCATGAATTAAAAACAGTTTTGAAAACAGCACAGTGTTCTCTTTAATTTAATGTATATAACACCAAAACAACTAATTTCACCATGTGAAGTACGGTTTTCCGAGATAACATCACATATGTTACATGTGTTCGACTTATTACATGTTTTTGACTTTGTATGAGTGGCCACTTCCCACTAGTAAGATTGACCTGGACAGTGCCTAAAGTAGTAAATTCCATATGCACTAGTGTCAATGAGGATAAAATTCGCCACATCCCCTAATGCACAAAAGCATACATTGGACTTGACTCAATATATTATTATACAGACAAAATAATCAATCACCCATGTCATCCATCGTGCTTGCGCAGTAAATGCCGTAACGATAGAAATTGAAAAATATGTTACATCTAGCGTAACGATAGCCACTGCGTTTTTCACAATGCAGTTAATAGGCCCTAGTATTAGGCCTATAGTATAAGCCAGTTCAATGTTTCGTGTGAGCAATAAATAAGTGAGACAGAATTTTGGATAAACAAACCCACGTGATGTTAAAACCACCCGTCCAATGACAGACTGTGACACTGACAGCATGACATGTTTTGTTTATAAAATGCATTGTTCAGTCTAGTTGATGCCTATGTGCAAGCGAAACATCGAACTGGCTGAGCTAGTAGTAGTATAGGTCTAATGCCGTAACAATAGCCATTATCACTACGTACAAATGTTGATAACTTTGCCCATTACTATTAAAGCCTACTTTCTGACCCCTGTCACCGGATTGACAGATTCAGCAAACTGCTGCCCGTAATCCCACATTAATTTTATGCAAACATTCCTACCTCCATGGTCCAACCATGAATGATGGAGGATTTGAGGATATATTTCCAGGCTACCGTTGAAGCTGCAGTATGTGTAATGCAAGTTGCAGTGCCAAACTGTCAAATTTATTTAGGGCCGTTAAGTTGGTGAAACATTAGCCTGAAGTTGCTCACACAAATGGTGGAATAAGATTCCTCCAATGCTCACACACAACATAAGATACATGCATCATCAGCACTCTAATATTAAATAAACATAACCAACTTCATTAACATTTACCTCACTAATTCAACTTCATTAACTCACCATCAAAAACAGGAATTAAGTCTTCAAATCCCCAACGGATCAGTATTTCGTGTACGGCGTCCATGTTGGATAAGCGGCCGGTGTCGATCGAGGCGCGGCGCATGCTTGAATGACACGTAAATTGGGTAAAACTTCCCACGTGCGCCTGTTTACCTAGTTGTTGTGTACCACATTGCAGAACTATTGTGTATAATTAAACCCTATATAAGAGGTAAACTATACTTGTAACCTTTTGCAAGGTAACAAGTGACCTTTCAACTGGACTGCTAGATTTTGTACACATCGTTTGGTCATACTTAACCTTTTGCATGTGTACCAAATTTAACACAAGAAGAGGTAAAATGAAAAATTCTCATTTTGCACAATTTTGAGCAAAAAGTACACAATTCTTGTACCCAACCTTTTTACCCAACAAAAACTTGCACCTCTTTTTTAGAGTGTATAGACCTCTGACGTTGTGGGAAATGCATGTGGATCATGTAAAACAAAATGAAATATAAGCCCGGCTTATCTGATAGTAATAAAAAAATCAAATGTTCCCCTTCCAGCAAGAATGTTGTTTTAAATGTAAAGGTTAATTTGTTTCGCGGGTAAAGGAAAATGATAAATCAGTAGGGGAGGTGCATTTTGTGACTGCAACTTAACCAAAACAATGCGGTATTACCACCTATATATTCTATCGTTTATTTAACCGGAATTAATGTTGACAGATAGACATGTATTATCGTATACAAGATGTCGAGTGAGTAATAACGAGAGCGACGCACTTTCCCGAACATGCCGTGGAAATCATGAGATTTCACGACCTTTGCTTGACCCCAGTAGACGTACATTTAAGAAGCTTAAAGAGATTTAGTGTTCAAACACATCCAATATAATTATTACCGGTATGTACTAATAATATATACACTTCCGTGATTGATTTTGTTTTCGAATTTTGATTCCGATTACTGAACAAGGCTATAGATGAGGAAAAAACAAAGAAACATCTGTTTATTGTATTTATTAGTCTTGTTTGTACTGTGCATGCAGTGTTCATATTGTGAAGACATCATATATTGTTACAGTGTGAGGGGCTGGTTCTTCAACGTTTTCCTCCGTAACCAACACCTCGAATGGCCGTCGGCCTTGTGATGGTCGAAATCGCGTTAAAAGAACGAAGAATTAAATATAAAAAAATTAAAAAGCCTAATGCATTTTTTTCAAGATGTATCCATTTACTGAATGCAATTCTCGTAGGTACTCGTCATTAATTGCTCGTGGCAGCATTTGCGTTTATAACCAGCGTTTCCTTGACAACCGTTTCACCTTCACGGAGCTGAGACTCTTCTTTTCCTTTTGGCAAAACCAATTTAGATTGAATTCAGGCAAAGGAAAATGTCAGCTGAAGTCAGCGCAGTGTATTTGTTATTGCTCATTATAATGGCGGAATGAATCCGCGCAGTTAATCTGACTGAAGAGTAGAGAGTTGTACGATTTCACGTAAACAAATGCATTTCAATGTACACTTATATACTGGCGTTCCCTTGCTTCGGGAGGTAGGGCCTAAGTCAATTTTTGTTTAAAGAAATATAATAGATAATAATACATTTGTATCACCAAATTTTGTGGATAGAGAATAAGTGAATTTATTATTTGAGTGAAATTTGTGGCTGTTATTATTTTTTCGTGTTTTGTTACTTTTTTTTCTGCAGGGTGAATGTCGCTCTAACTAAAGGCTACGAACACGACCTGGGTACTAAAACGTCATTTTATTGTTTTACCATGGTAACTCTCTCCAATTCTTTACGAGCAGGGACCCGATTGGGTTTCAGACAACCACCGTACGAAAAGGTAAAGCAATAATGTTTGTTGTAAATTTAATGTTAATTTTGTTGCATGTCCCTATGTTACATCTGACAAACAATAGTCATTGTTGTGTATACAATGGCAAATACAAAGTACCGAGGTAAAAAGGTATAGGAACATGTCAATCTAAGGATCCTAAATTTACCCAAATGACCCATATTTATTTTCTCTCTGATTGACGTTTGGTTATCTAGCCGTTATTTTAAATTCTAAGTTTAAACTTATGATAGTAATAGTGATTAATATACCTCCAAATAGGCACTTGGGGAGACAATCCCATAGAGATGTACACAAACTTAAAACAGTCCTAACTTGTTTACCCTAACCCTTTTCTCTAAGATCTTCGAGATTTATGCTATTTAGACCAAAATCTGTCGTTCTAGGACAAAGGTTTTAGGGTAGCTAGACATTTAAGGAGGAACTGAAATGTCTCCCTAAGTGCCACTGTCTCCTTATTACCTAAAAACTTACGCTAATTTGTCTCCCCAAGTGCCTATTTGTGGAAGAATTATACTAATAGTAATAGTGATTATATATTCAGGAATTAAAGGGAAAGTACATCAATACCTTTTGCGACTATCGAAAAAGTAACCAACCAAATTATTGTTCAAAATCTTAATTGATGTAAAGATGAATGTCTCTAAACTCCCTGTGAAATTATTACTTCTTTTATGCTGTCATTTTGAGGAAAATAATAAATAAAAAGTCCAAATGGATATTTCCATAATTAGTTGGTTCAAAATCACAATCTCAGAATACAATTTTCTTGGAAAAGAATCGAATATACAGCATTCACACAGCTAAACTTTTGATAACAAAAAATATAAAAAAACGATAAAAATGCACAACTGACGAATATACTATAACTGTAAAGACGGCAAAGCATAGTTTACTGTTTTAAATAAATAACTATTTAAGCTGATTATTATTCCCATAACGGCCAAATGGACGATAGGCGTTGTTTATCTTTTTAAATTTGTTAATACATGTTTCGCCATAACAATTATTGGTAAATATTTATATTGTATATTTGTTGTTTCGCAGGGAATTCGCTATGTGTTTTTTGCTGATAACGATTGGACGTATAGTTACCTTAACGCCGTGTTGAACAATAGGTCAGCTCCCCGTAGCGCTGACAAATATAAAAGGTAATACCCACATTTTTTTATTCCCCATTCAATCAGTTTTTTGTGCATTCTCACCTGCTGTGGAGTGGTAAGTGCGAGGTATATTTAGCTTTTCTACGAATTGATATTTAAAATTGGTTTGACAAGGTGATATTAAAATAATATGATGTAAAACAACATGTGCATGTATAGTTTTCACTTTTTAACTCTCGTACTGCATGTCTTTTAGTTTTATACTATAACTACTGAACCAAAATCCGACAAAATCCGCCAAAATCCGCCAAAATCCATCACTTACTTACTGTGCTTCTAATACATGTAGTGGAACCACTGCTTGTTGATGTTAAAACATGACTTATAATGGTAAAATCATTACTGCATGATGGATCAAATCAATCAGATTTTTCCAAGATTTGATTCAGGCCTCCTGGCCCAAGTCCATCATAATCAATCACACTTTATTCACCTCTGGCCTGAAGGACCAACTTGAAGTCCCCCCAAATCCGCCGAAATGGGGGATGTATTTTGCCCGGATTTGGGAAGTTTACGATTAAGGCATGTATAAGTACTTTAAAGGTTCAAATAAGTTAAGAGGGCCTAATATTTCGATCTTAACAAGATCTTCTTCAGAGACTAAATGGCTGTGTACAAGAAACAAACATATATAGGGCAACATACAGCATGATGCACATCATGAAAGCTGAAGAAACACAAAAGAAAAAGCACAGATTACAATGGAACAAACAACAAAAGGAGGATTAGGCTGAGGGATTAAAGGGTGAGGTCAGTGTGGGTAGGATCAAAGGCAGGGTAGAAACAAAAGCAGAAGGGGTAAAACCACAAGGAAGGGGGTCCAGGGTGGAGATCAAAGGGAAGAACTAACAAAGAAGTATGAATAGGAGTAATGTGGAGGGGGGGGGGGGGGGGGGGGTAGGAAAATAGACAGGGAAAACCAGAGAAGTGAAAACAAACAAAAACAAAATTCTGGCAAGGAATGAATCTGAAACAGATGACAAATGGAGAAAAAATTAGAAGTTAATCATTTCCTAGTTGCATGTTAAGCCAAAGGTTGTTATACACCATTTGCTTTTGCTGTAATTTCGAATAATGGATGGGTTAGGGAATCATTATTTTATAGTAAATATTGTGATGCTGACCTGTTTAAAGTTTTTTTGGGAAAACAAGACAAAAAGTGCTGTTATTGCAGTCTGGTTCCTTGACTTTCTTCAGACGAATTCAATAAAATGAGGGCAGTGTTGGAAAATAGTCGAGTTTTTACAACAATTGGCGGCCGGCAATCGTTTGAAATTGATACAAAAAAGGTATTTCATAATAATTCAGTATATATATATATGGTTTATATGGTTTGTTCATTTACCCATCGTAACTCGAGTCGAGTCGAGTCGCCAAAAATTGTGACTCGAGTGACTCGAGTCCGAATCGAGTCGAGTCATTCTTCTTCTTTCGTATGATGAGCAGCTTAACTTGTTGCTGCATATACATCGGTTTGATGACATTAGTGAAAACAGAGTGGACCGCGTGAAGGTTGTCATCTCCCATCCCGAGTCGAGTCATTGACTCGAGTCATTACAACTCTGACATATTCACATCACACACACAAAAACACATTCTTAAAAATATACCCAAAAGTCCAAAACAGGGACTTGAAATGTATACCATTATGTCGGTGCTGCATAATGACATGTCAGTTGCTTTGGCCATAAGATTTGATGTGAACTGTACAAATGTACATGGAGTTAGATTATATATTTTAGATGGAACGAAGATTGTAACTGAGATCAAAGCAGATATGGCCAAAGCGCTTTATTTTTGTGTGTATTCACAATCTCTGTTCCATCCAGGACACCACCGAATTTCCTGAGGAATCTACAAGCAGAAGACGTCAAACTTATACATCCTGACTTCCAGAGATATCTCAAGTGGAGGTGAGTCGCACTTATACCGCATTCGTAGATCGGCATCAAAGTTTAAATGAAGTTTTAAGTTCGTGATGTATATTGTATGTATGTCAACTGACATATGTAATGCGATCAAGCAAAATCAGTCGGAACTCGGCAATTCTTGTTTTGAGATCGGGCCAAAATATGTTCGTAGGGGTGGAAAAATCAAAATTGACTCTTTACAAAAACAGAAGAGGAACATATTTTTCTTTTACATGAAAATACTCTTTTAACCAAATTCAGAAGGGAAGTGATACAAAAACTTGATTTTCTCAGTTTCTTTGTTTTTAACGTGCTGATGTTGAAATTGTTGTAATTTTTTAACCAAAGGTCGTATTCACATGGGGTTTTCACTGAAATGGAGCCTGAAGTACGCTACAAAGGAATATGTAAAAAATCCCCAAAATTACCAAGGCCTACTTCAGACTGATTTTGCTAGATCGCATCACATATTGTGACAGAGAGAGCCTTTTTGGTATCAGGAAGCTTCTAAAACTAACAAAACTATAACAAATTATTATGAACAAAACCTAACTTGGCTGTAACTGAATAATAGTACGGCATTATAGGTGATGGGATCGTGCCTTTGACGATACAAGCATGGAATTTGAAACGCAGTCCAAGTATGTCATGAGAAAGATATTTGGATATAGGACCATCGTCCTTTGAAGAAATATGGGTAGAATAACAAGCAGTTATTAACATTGCCTGCCATTGATTGTTATTCTACCTATATTTTTTTCAAAAGACAAATCTTCGATGGCCCCATATCCAAATATTTCTCATTTCATACTCTAACTGTGCCACAATTCCTCTTTAATATGTTCCATGTCCACTACATCGCAGCCACTCAAAATGACGCTCATCGAGCTTGTCGTATAGCTTATCGTCTATTCCTTGATCGCAATTTAACTACGAACCATTGGGTGCGTTCGTTTAAAGGGATCATATACGTTTGGTAATTACTCCAAAAATTTATGGCAATAAAAACTTACTTGGTAAGAAGTACAGCAGCTTTGGATAGTATAATGCATTTTGAGAAACTTTTACTTCGAAGTACTGCGGTTACGGAAAAAGATATCACTTTTTATCCCCAACAATTTGAATCTGAAAAAGCGTTACTGCAGTGACGTTTTTTCAGATCGTGTATTCCAATGCAGATTATTCTTCCTGCGTAGACATAACCGCTCCAGATTTTCGGCAATATCTCAAAATCGCTACCACCTTTTGAAATGAAATTTGTACAGGTTAGTTTTATAGTATATATCTATAAATATATAGGGTTGAAACAAACAATGGGTTCCAATTACCAAACGTATACGATCCCTTTAAGGAAGTCACCGGCCGTGTATTCGACAAGGCATTCGTGGAAAATTAATGTCAAGGATTTGGCGGGTTTTTGTTGGCGGGTCTTTAACAACCAATGTAAACACACCATGCATAGTGTAAGTGCCGTCTATTTCACTTGTAAATTTAGTGTTATCAGTATAACCAGATCGATAATTGCTGTGAAAACCGAGTGCTCTAAAAAAAAGTGTCTATCCAATCGAACACCGTATGACAAAATTACACCCGGGCATCCACCAGAGACCCAATCGCAATCTGGGGCAGTGGCGATAGACACTTGGCCAGACACAAAGAGTCACGTGATGGTTAATCGAACGCTAATTAAAGGCACAATTCCCTTAAACATTACTCTTTCTACACCACTGTAATAGTCTCAAGCATCCCGTGGAGTTTACACAGGCTACATTTTATTTGCAATTGGTCACACATATCCGTGACGTGAACGTGTACAAACCAGCCAAATTTGGTTCTCGATCTCTGTCCTGAACATTCCCAGACGGCTAAAAAATTGCCGTGTTTCGTCTAAAGTAGGATTAGGGAATTAACTAGACTACAGAAACTGGGTTGTTTACCCTTCCTTTTTCTGGCATCTATGACCACACAACTCGTCACCGTTTTCACGAAGAGGCAAATTGAGCCTTTCACGGTCTGAACAAACTTTCGAGATAATCGCTTGTAAAGTTTGTCCTTTTTTCGTTTGGCAGTTTGAAACATAAATATTCATAGAATATACAAGATTAAGGTATCATGGGAAAGAAGAGATTTCAATCTTCTTAAATATAGCAAACGTTAAAAAAAATTGGTGATTAGTTTTGCAGAATTAATCAATTAATAGAATTGCCTCTTCGTGAAAACGAAAAAAACGATACATTAGCAAATTCGCCCGTGGCTGTGAGAGTCAGAATGTATACATTTCCCCATTGCGCCCCCAATTTGTCTCTTCGTGAAAACGATAAAAGCCACTTTGCGACCAATTCGCCCAATTCGCCTCTTCGTGAAAACGCTAAAGTGACTAAGCGCACCAAAGTGCCCTTCATAAACACGTTGAAGTCAACGCTATTTCGAATTTGCCTCTTCGTGAAAACGCTAAAAGCCACTTCGCGACCAATTCGCCCAATTCGCCTCTTCGTGAAAACGCTAAAGTGACTACGCGCACCAAAGTGCCCTTCGTAAACACGTTGAAGTCAACGCTATTTCGAATTTGCCTCTTCGTGAAAACGCAAAAGGGCACTTGAGGACCAATTCGCCCATTAGTTAATTAGGTTAATTGTGATTTTAATGATTTTGTGGATGTATAACTTCACCAGGTTGTAGAAATTGCAATATTTAATCGTTTTCATCAAAAAAAATAATTTCGATAAATAGACGATTTTTCATGAAATTCGCCTCTTCGTGAAAACGGTGACGAACTAACAGGTTACTGGTATAGGTTAGGTTACTGGTATAGGTTACTGTAACAGTAATTGCTATAAAATAATAAACCACGGTCCGTTTCTGAAAATCACAACAAAAGCAATTAATGCTGTATGTTACCGTTATCCCTACCAGTACAGTGAATCCATACATTTCATTATGAATTTTCGCATATGTTAGGGTTAATACGGCACGTCAGGCATATGTTAATCAATTTTCTGTATAAATTTATATCCCCACTAAATAAAGCAAAGTACCTGCACAAAATACAAACAATTATTTGTAGTCAATTTTAATGACACGTGCATGATAAATTACACGGGTCTACACGGCTGCATTAGGGACATGATAATCTTTTGTGTATCTCTCACTATAGCTAACTCGTACGTACAACATATATCTCGTACGTACGACTTAAATCTTGTACGACTTATATCTCGTACGTACGACTTATAAATGTTTAACTCGTACGTACGACTTATATCTCGTACGTACGACTTATATCTCGTACATATACGACTAATGAATTCTAAGTCAGTCAAGTCATCTCATTTTAATCACATTTTAATAAACGGCCGGTACTAGCCATATACAAAGATGGCGAACGAAATTAATTGTGCACCTGTTAACCGAATGAGGTATACACTTCCTGTATAAGTCGGACATGTAAGTCGTACGTACGAGTTAGCTGAAGTGAGAGATAATAATTGTGTTCACCATGTCACTAATGAAGCTTCGTATAGATCAGTTTAAAAGGGACACCAAACAAAAGTTACACTTTTGGACCCCTTATCTATGAACTGACCCACATACGTTGTATTTTTAGGATTTTTATTTTAGGATATAAAACCATGGAGCTGTATGTTTATTAGCTTCGTGGTAATACATGGCATGGCTGTAAGCATGCATGACAAAATACAATGATAATGATCAAGAAATGGAAATGAATATCGAATTGCAGAGTCATGTAGCCGTTGCATGCTTGACTTCAAGTCGATATTTTTGCTGCACATACAATTTGGAATATCTCATAATTGCCGTCAGCCGTTAGACACAAAAAAGACAAGAATGATGGTGATACAAATTGAAATGATTCGATGCTTCTGTTTTTTTGTTTTAGTTGGGTAAACTCGACAGCGCAGCACAAGTCGGTCCACAGGCCGACGACAGGAGCTATCATGTTGCTGCTAGCTTTACATACGTGTGACGAGGTGGGTCTTGCTTACTGTGGATTCCAACTGCGTCTTGCCACGTTGCACCTGTGTACATGTACATGTACATGTACATGATGTACATGTACATGTACATGATGTACATGTACATGTACATGTACATGTACATGTACATGTACATGTACATGTACATGTACATGTACATGTACATGTACATGTACATGTACATGTACATGTACATGTACATGTACATGTACATGTACATGTACATGTACATGTACATGTACATGTACATGTACATGTACATGTACATGTACATGTACATGTACATGTACATGTACATGTACATGTACATGTACATGTACTGATGTCTGTTGTAAAAACAGTACACGTTTCACATGCATACATCTGAACTAAAACCACGAATGTCCCGGATGTCGATCCCTTCCTGTCCCGAATGTCGATGCCTTCCTGCCATGCACACTAACTGAAAAAACCCCAAAACAATGGTCAGATCAGCTTCAGGAAGCCATTTTTGTAAGGTATTATGACCTGGAAAAGTACGGAAACTGGTTGATGAACAGGGTTTTTGGGGGTTTAGTTTTTTTTTTAATGCCTTTATAAAACAAAACAAATGTGTACACGATCTGAAAAAGCACATAGACAGAAAAAGCTACGAGAAAGGCAAAAACAGAATATTTAAACAAACAACGAACAAACAAGAACTCTACATAATCGGTAGGTAGAGTCTAATGGCATTTTATCTTGCAAATATAATTATATTTTTATGATCGGTTTACCAGGTACAGCCAGCTAATGGTTGCGTAGATTCTAATGGCATTTTATCTTGCAAATATAATTATATTTTTATGATCGGTTTACCAGGTACACCCAGCTAATAGTGGCGTAGAGTCTAATGGCATTTTATTTTGCAAATATAATTATTATAATTTTATGATCGGTTTACCAGGTACAGCCAGCTATTTTTGTCCTCGGATACAATTATCACAGTACACCCATGGATTGACTCGGAGCTAAGTTATGCGGCTAGAAATCCATAAGGAGCGCAATATGTGGCAGAGACCCCCCCCCCCCCCCCACCTCTTTTGTGTTGGCCATTGTGTTCCCGGAATCTCAGTTTTTCTTTTTAGGTTTTAAGGGGAATATGTTAGGTAACAATAGCGTGGAGTGTGTATAGGGTATAGGGATAAGAGGGAGATACCCTTTTGCCATATATCGTGCTGGGTATATTGCTTTCTTCCGGCTGCCCCAATGTGTGGAGTTTTTTTTCTTTTCTAGACATTGTTTCTTCCATCATCATGTATGTCGGGAATTGTCACCAACCGGGGTGGGGATTTAAAGGTGACAATCCCCACCTCTTATCAGTTGACACCATTTCGTTTAAAAGGCATTTTGTATCGGCGAAAAGACAGTGTGCCTTAATACAGGAATCTAATGCACTTAATGGTCGACATTTTGGGTCGTATTAATACAAACTAGAATTAGCTTTTACTAAAAAATAAATACAAAAACTATAAGCATCTATTACTTTTATTAGCATCTGTATGAAATAAAAACGAAGCAAATGCTTTTACTGGAAAGCATTTTCTAAAAACCAAAAGTGTTTACTTTTCGCTTTTTATCATTTGCTAGAATACTAGCATTTGCTTCATTTGGTATGAATAAAAAGGAGTATAGGCCTATGCTTTGAATTTGGAATTAAATTGAATTGTGGCTAGAAAATGCTGAACAGTAAAACTGAACTTTTATCCATACGAATTCAAACATTTGCCCTCTTTATCGTTTTCTACTCAAAAGTAAATCCTTTTTCGTTTTTGCCTGTACGTCCTTGCATTTGCTAGTTAATTGACTTACTACAATGTACTTTGTACCCTTTCACATCTGTAGGTTAACGTGTACGGATTCGGCGGGAGTTACTCCAAATATTCCGAGCACTACTACGACAAGAAATTCACCAAGCATATATTCTTTGCCAACCACGACAACAATGCCGAAAACTCCCTCTGGAGACGCCTGCACGACCTAGGCATTGTCAATCTATACACAAGGGATTGAAAGTGACATGTGACGTCATCTGTACACGAGAGGTTGAATACGACCCATGACGTCATCCACACATGAAGAACGTGGTAAGAAAGCCTCATCGGACGTCTGGGTAAAAACAATAAGGTCTGTGGTAAACTGACTTTAAAGTTAATAGAAAGGATCGAGATGGATTATCTTTTCTTTTCCTTTTTTTTGGTTAACCAAAATTGTGTTGCGCTATGTAGTTTATAGCTGCACGCATTAAAGAGGTTCAATATAAAGTACTGTTTTATTTTCCCAACTATTCTGATGAAAAAAACTAAATTTGTACTTGGACTTTTAAGCCCTGGGACGAGGTGGGATTGCTATCGTACTAAAATGTTATACTTATAGCGCACTGTATTACAAATCATTATCAGCAATGTCCATGAAATGTTAAATCGAAGCCAACATGGTCGATATTGACTATTGGCAACCTGTTTAACTTGCCTAAATATTGTACTCGGTGAAAACCAAAATAAAATATATAACGCGTATCTCTAGAACCAAAGCCTAGTTTAGTGAATTTTTTTTTTTTTTTTTTAATATCTCGAAATTATCGTATGTTTTGTACTGTTTGGTTGTTTATGGGTTAGTTTGGATGTTATTTCATAGCGCAGTGCCTTTTTCTGCAGATTACCAAAAAGCGTACATTATTCACTTGTACATAAAACGAATGTTTTGTAACACACAGGCTCTTAAAAATGTACTGTCTGTCAAATGATACAGTTGACATTGTTGATGAGTGGGTTAGAGTTAGCTGCGCTGCATTTGGGGTACTAGTGGATCGCCGCATGAGACGCCCATGTGATTAGTTCTTGTCATACGAAATTATGCAATTATGCCAAAAGTAACCCAGCAAACTAGTATTTGAAGAAAAAAACACACTTTTTGTTATTAAACCTACATGTACTAGTTCCAAATACCCCGTGAACTGATTCCGACGTCTGGCTTGCTCTTATTTCACGAAATGTATAGTGATTTCCAACGATTAGTCAACTTACACTAGTAGTACTTTAGTTGGACATGAAGAATACTATAAATCCTGTTTCACGTTCCATTTACCCATGCTCAGCAGAGCGCCCTCTGTAGGCAGAGGAGAACAACATACCCGGATGTTAGCAATAAACACGCTATCGTCCAGGTAGCGAATTTTTTCCCCCACTATGGGAAAGGGTAAATGGGCGTTTCTACACCCCTCGCGTCATGATTATTCAGTAGTTTCAACAATAATACTAAAATATATTGTTATTGCTCAGTCGACTAGCCTACAAGTAGGCCAGAGGTACATTAAAGCACTTTCAAAAAACGGCTTCTGTCGACCTCTCACAGTAGCTAAGTAGATAATGGGTTAGGTTCGGGGGGTGCTCATTTTTCATTGACTATTTTGGATTGTAAGTTTATTGTGGGATGAGTTTAATTTAAGGGGAAGCAATGTTCCGAGAACCTAAGTGTCTTCCATTCAGTGTGGTCTAGATACGTCCAGTTATGATAATTGGCCTTTACCATGCTGGGAAAAAAAATCACGCGTCCAGGTAAGTTTGGAACTTTTCGAAACATTTGCTTCGTCTTCGGCCTTGCCTTCGATATTCGAATCAGTGAGAAGCAAATAGAAACTAAAGCAAATGGAGATAGTCTAACTTTTGGGTTCATATTAATCGAGTGAATGTTTCTGAAGCACAACGGGCATCAGAATGTGGCAGTGGATCTCGCAGTTGGGAATCTCGCAGTTGGGAATCTAAAATCGCCTTAAGCCAAGTACGAAGACGAATCCAGGAATTCGAAAAGGCCCATAGTTCCCCTCTGGTGTGCTAAATTCAAGATGGCCGCAAAATGTGAAATTCATTTGACAAAACGTTGTTTCGTGATGAAAACAAGTTGGTGCATGCGATTTTTTCCAGTGCTTTCTCGAAAGGTGTAATATCCACCGAGCTGAAACCCCAGCAGGTTTTTAGGTTTTGAACATCTTCTTGGAATTTTAAAATGAAGAAAACGCACGACAAGCGAAAAATGATGCCTCTAATTGCACGATTGTTGTGAAAAATTACAAGCTGATTTCGCAATTATAAGCCTGTAGAACTTGATATGTAGAGTGTAACACACGCCCAATTGGAGACAAAAAAAAACCACCTGAATTATGACCTGTTTATGGGGGATGTACGAGTGGCTATTATACAATACATTTATATTGTGGATTTCTGTTGAAGTGTATATTTCGTGTCACTTTAGTCGGAAAGCAACTTGTAGCTTTTAAGTTTAACTCCGATCCTATACGCATGGAAATAGTAAAGAATTTATGTTAGAAAATAAAGTGTAACCAAATAAGTGGGTTTTTTTTTCAATGTGATGTTTGTTTGCCATAGAGTTGGTTAGACAAGGTGGAGAACGAGAATTAAATGGTGTGTATCGTCGTGGTCGTACGACCGTGATTTACTCTTTACAGAGTTTAACAATGTGATTTTTATTAAGTCCAGGCTAACGCGCTTTGACAAAAAAAATACTTGAAAGTACTGAATATTAATTTAATTACTTTGTTTGTTTTCTTATATTGTTTATTAGATTTGTTCACAAACTATTTTAGTGAACTTTTTGTGCTCCGTCTTATATTAATCTGAAAATAAAAAAAAAAATGCTTGAATTCCGCAAAATAAGTACCGTAATTTTAGGGTAATCGTTCTCGTAAAAGTGAAATCTGCCGTCAAATAGAGCGACGGATTTCTGAGAAATCTTTATTACAAGAGAGAATAATTGTACTATGTCTAATTCCCTATAATGAGACAGGGGACCGACCAGCTGATTTAAACTGACGATCACTCAAATGTTATATTGAAATAATGTTGACACGGGATTGAAGAAAATTAATAAGTCGCTCTAAATTGTCTTGTTCCGTTTAATAAATAAGGGGTCCAAAAACGCTACACGTTTTTGTGTGTCCTAGTTACGCCTGACTTGTGTAATTTCCCAAATTTTCAGTGAAATTAACTTCAAAGCTGTTTATATTCGTTTTATGTAATCGCTATTGGAGATAGAAGGCATCAAAGCATGTGTGCTAAATAAAAATAAAAATAATATATGTCCGACGTAACCGGGACACTAAAAGAATCCATGTTCCTCGGGATCACGCCTAATGTAAACCTGGGAAATAATAAACGCATCACTCGATGTTGATATTGGTTTTAGTTTGACAGGCGCGCGAGTGTTCACTATTTGGACAAGACAGTTTAGTAGGCTCTGCAAGATTGTTGAATTACGTAAATAGCTGATTAACTGTGCAATAATTTGTGGTAAAACTTGCACATTTACACCAAAGTATTTATTCCAGCCATGTAAAAATCTATTATATTTACACAGAATGATATCTAAAGCTTTAGCGATATTCTGTCTTAATGATATATATTTCAAGATGTTTAAAGATTATAAACAGCATTTGCTTTTGCTGTCAGATGGATTTTGGAGTTAGTGTTTTATAATACATTATATTTACAATTGTTCGTGTAGTCGTGTTAAGAAAAGACAGAGTAATCTCTAGACTTGGAGAATTGTAAGGTCAGGGAACCAGACCAACTGGCTTCTAAACACATTGACTAACTAAATTTGGTAAGGTATATTAAAATAGTTTTGTTTTGTTTTTATGTTGGCAGATGTCGAAATATTTAGACATTTCGTTGATTTATATTTGCATTGTGTGAAATATGAATAATTGTTGTAACTTCTTTTGTTTTTATTGTTTCTCGCATAATAATAATATTATTATCCAATCCAAACCAGACAGGACTGTGTAGTTTTGGTTTGGAATTGTTCTTTAGTACTAAATGTTTAATTCAACATCTCGGCATAGTGTGTTAAAATTAAATGATATCGACAGTTTTGAGCTTTGTTTGGCCTTTGTTGGTGAATTTATCTTTTCAGGTGTAAGTTTCGACAACAGTAGGCCCAATTGACCATTTGCGTGTGGAATTTAAATAATATCTGGTACATTGACTTGTTCACCCAGCTTGGCACAGTTTGACTTTAAATTATCCAGACCAAACACACTGTTGCTATATCACGTGATTCGGGGCAAGCTCTTGCATAGTTACGTTAGAGACGCTCAGCACCAATACATTGTTCACAATGGTTGAGAATGGGACAAAGACACCAGACCATTCCAGAGCCGGTGGTTGCTAGCGTAAGGCTTGCCCCAAATCACGTGATATAGCAACATTGTCTTTGGTCATGAGAATTTAAATGTAAACTGCCAAGCTGCGTGAACAAGTCAGTGTACCAGATATTATTCAAATTCCACACGCAAATGGTCAATTGTATTTGGAGTTTCGAAACTGTATGAGTAATTTTACTTTTCGCCCAACATAATACATACACTCTGTGGTCGACACCGTGTAGACTCGATTAAGGACAATGTAACTCAAAAGAGATTAACATTTTCTACAAGTATGCCTGGGGTTATACAATCTAATCAGTAAACCTCCAGTGTTTAAAATCGCCGCCAAAGGTTGCAAAATCATAAATGTTGGTGATTTTTGTCCTAACATTGTATATATTATAACTAATGTTGGCAAAACCGTAGTGCTAAAGGTAATATGAATTAATATACACGCAATAATTGTCAAATAAAGTTCGCTGGCGCCAAAAGGAAGGTGAAAATTGCCCTTGGTAATAGTCGGGATGAGTGAAAGAAACTCGGTGGTAAGTTATGTGGTATAGCCAGCTCATTGTGTGGTCAACAACAAAACTGGCAAGCAAAATATCTGCGTGTTGAAAAATGAGTAAAAAATAAACAACGATTTGATAACATTATTTGACCTGCGTGTAGGTAAAAGTTGGTAGCTAAGTTTTAGATACCTAAATATCTTAAGATTTGTTGCGGCTATTTCTGAATTGAACCCGGTCAGCTCAGTGGTCTAGTGGGAACCCGTACCAGGAGGTCGGTCATGGGTTCGTGTCCCACCCAAGTTATTTTTATAATCTCTTTGGATAACTATGTGTATGTGAGTAATATAAACACCAGCAACCGTGGACTGGGGACAATTGGGTTAGGGCATAAACAAAGGGTCCACAATAGACCGACCGTCCGCGATTAAAACAAAACTTGTACAAAACCTATTCAAGGCCTCCCAAAAAAGTACAAACAAAAGGGGACAATATAGGGGTCTACGACTGCCAGTGTTTACATGCATGTTGGTGTATATGGAACAGGCCGGGTAGCGATAGTATGTTCTGCAGGTAGGTTGGTACATTAGCCAGTCAGAACACATGGTGTAGGCCCTAGACGTCATCGATGATGTTGGAGTTGTCTGGGACAACCCTAACCCTAACCCCTAACCCTAGTCAGATCCCAGACAACTCTAACATCGTCGACGACGTCAACACCATATGTGTTCTGATTGGCTAATAAATTTACATTATATACCAACCTACCTGCAGAAAAAAATTATCGCGGCCGGGTAGCAGCTCTCTGCCGTAGAAGGGGGTATGCTGAAAGTGACTCCAACAACTGTCAGTTATCTGTGTTCAGCACTCGATTGCCCTTTTATTTCAGCTTTAGTCGACAGTAGTGGTAGTGGACCAGCTCATCCCAAATGAGAGAGTTAACTGAATTGTACAGTGTTAACCTGGTCAACGAAGGTTAAACAAAACGAACAAGCCCCCTCCAAGACAACGTGCCTATCTCACTCCCGGCCGCACATAACTGAATTGTCCAGATTGCACCCACGGTCCCATTAAAACGTGAAATTATTGGTACAAATCAGACGGCAATACTCGCAGTTTGCAACACAGCCACCAGCGGAAAATCAGATGCCGGTAGATTGTCAACTAAATAACCCATACGAAGTGCAGCTTATCGCCCCGCAATAAATTGTCCTATACCTTTCAACTATAAGTGATTAAAAGTTTCAATTACTCCTAAATTGAGTCAAAAATAATTTATAACAGTTTCAATTACTTCTAAATTGAGTCAAAAATAATTTATAACAAATAATGGTCATTTGAACCTTTGATTTATTAAGACTATAGCTATTTCACAAGTAAAGAAAATGTTGGTTAAAATTTACCAATTTCATTGGTTGGAGACATTATCTACCAATCAGGGCCCAATTTCATAGAGCTGCTTAGCAAAAAAAAATGCTTATCACAAAAAGTCTTGCTCAATAAAAACAGGTTACTAGCCAAAATTATACCTGTTTTTCATGCTAAGCAAAAAAACAGCTGATTATCAATCCAGAACAATAAAGATCAGGTGAAAATTTGGTCTGTAACCTTGTTTTTGCCAAGGACAAATTTTTGTGCTAAGCAAATTTTTGTGCTATAGCAGCTCTATGAAATTGGCCCCAGTTGGTTATTTCAACCAATCTGTTTTTAGGGTGTAGCTGTATTGATGTAACCTACTCTGAAACAAACAAATTAAAACTACCTCCATGTTTCGAACATATCACGCGGTCAAAAAACAGCTGATCGTCTGCTATTCCACTGCTCCCCCACTACACTGTACTTGTTTTTTCGTAAAATAACGTTTTGGGTTTTTTACGAAGAAGTTAATTAAATAAATCAATTGAACAGGATTAACTCGTCCGAAATAGCAAATTATATACATGAAACATGATAATTCATAGAGGACATATCTAGTATGATGAACCGACCAACTACCGCTATCTGGGAGTCTATGAGCAAGTTCGGGCGCGAACTATATAGTTAACCATTAGCCAGTCTCTGCTTTACCAATGCGCATGCTCAAATGCAGTTCGCCCGAACGGCTCTAGTCGAACTATTGTTGAAAAGATGGCAACCGCTTTGTTTACATTTGCGACACGAATGAAATGGGTATTGCCACTATTCTTCCACGCATAAGTAGGATAAGCGATAACGTTAGTCATGTTGGTCCAAAAACAAGACAAAAATGACATTAGGCCCGCCAGATTTTCACGTTACTGCCTTTCCCTCTCGCGTCCGACTACTGACATCACCTTTTTCTACGTCACTGGTTCTCTCCATGTTTTCCTAGGAAAAGAATACTACTGTCAACCAGCGGCAACCGTGCTCCGGGGTCTGGTTCCAAATAGTCGACTATAGATAGTCCAACCATTCTGCGTTCGAGCGACGTTAGTCGAACTATGGTTAACTATAGTTCGCGCCCGAACTTACTCTAATAGTGTCACAGTTATATAAGCCGACTATTTCCTAGTGTACATGTTAATAATCCCAAGATCATGTAGTTTTTTCCAAAGCCTGTTCTCTGCTGAATTGTCGTGGTTTGCGTAATGGACATGTTTTTGATACGACTTGTCGTAATAGTGTTCCGAATACTTGGTGTAACTCCCACCAAAACCATACACGTTGACCTGTAGAAAAAAACCCAAAACATATAAACATCACTTTAAGTTTTACTTCTGCTGTCTTTATCTTTATCGTGAATGCGATGCAAATGCGATGCATTGTTATAATTCTGGAAAATAGTGGGAATTATACTGATCTCTCGGTGTAGGTCTGCTCGACTACATGATCCCGACGCAATGCGGAGGGGGGTAGTCGAGCTGACCTACACCTCGGGACCAGTAATTACCAGTACTTCCCCTCTATAATTATTTGTATAATACTACCTAAAGGCAGTTCATACACATTTTCGTCAGGATGTTGTAGTGACACACCATCTTCAACCATTTATCAAAACCAAATGTGTCTGTCAAGAATTCATAATTGCCCTGAGATATAGGTTGACAAACACCCTTACCACATCACACGTATGCAATGCCAATAGTAGCATGATGCCTCCTGTTGTTGGTCGGTAGATTGGTTCATCTTGACGGGTAGAGTTTACCCAGCTTTGTTGCGAAAAAAAACAAAAAACAAAACAGTACAAGTAAATTCCCGGTGATATAGACTTATAGCAGTAAACTGTTGTCATAATAGTCGCGTAGGAAAAACAACACTTTGGTTATCTTGATGTTCAGTTGATTTCTCGATGTCATTCCTTCCGTTTGGGACTAAACTTGTATTTATTCTTTCTTTAAACAAAACGTACAAAAGTGCAACTACAACCTCTGCTTTTAAATACGAACCTCCATTTAAGATATCGCTCGAAGTCTGGATGAACCAACTTGACATCTGAGGCTTGCAACTTTTTGGGAAATCGAACTGGGTATCTACAAAAACACACACATACACACTAAGTTATGCGAACCTTACTATCCTTGTGTGGACACGGAGAATGTAGTTAGGAACCATCGATCAAATTTCACCAAATACTAATATTTCTCACACCATGAAGTTTGTTTTCAATCCGCATTTGTGACTGTTATACTCTAGGACAATCCTCATTTGTTATCTATATGTAACCCTAACCTGTTTTACCTCTAGCGTTCTTTATCCAAGAGGAAAAACATTGTGTGGACTTGGTCAAGTCCACAGAAGGGTTCAGGTTTATGTAAAGTGTGGACTTCTTTTGTTACTAAGTCCACACTAAGAGAGCAAGGTTTGTACACACATGCAGGATTCGACGGTTAGATTCGACGATAAAAAATATTATTGAAATACGATACATGGGGTACATTTTAGGAACTAAATGCTAGTCTTGGTCAAGACCAAGCTAGCCCGTTCATTTGTTCCGCGGCGCGCCGTCCGTATTATCTGGGCTTATTGAGGGCGCCCTTAATTTCTTCCCCTAGCAAGGGCGCCCTCAATAAGCCCAGATAATACGGACGGCGCGCCGCGGAACAAATGAACGGGCTAGCTTGGTCTTGACCAAGACTAACTAAATGCCAGCATTTAAGAACATCTTTACGACAAACTAAAGGGTTGCAGATTTGAAATGGTATATACATGGATTGGGGCTGAAAGTAATTTTAGTCTGGTTCATTCATATTTACTTGCGTTTATACACAAGACTCTAAATACAGTATCGGGTACCTCCTGCCCACATTAGTTCCTTTGCGTCCATGTAACACCGATGCAAGGTACGTGTATGCCCAGTAGCTGTCGGCGAAAAATACATACCGAATCCCCTGTGGGTAAAAAACGAAAAAGGACATCAAGTATTAAATGGGTTGAGTTCAGGAAGATTCTAAACATAAAGATAAACTCTATTTACATGTGGGTTGGGGGTGATTCGAAAAACCCTACCCTGTGGAGACCTGAACACAATGGGGACAGCGGTAGCGAATAGGTCTCCACGGGACAATTTCTATAGGTAAATAGATCTTTACAAGTTTTTCACGAAATAGATTCTTTGATTTTACTCAAAAAACTTAGAATTCTCAAGTGATATGTATATCTGTCGCAAATTAAAGTATTATAAGGGATATTAGGTTAGGGTTACAGCCCAGAAAATTAAATCTAGTTTAAATATAGGAGCACTTTCAAAACAGCTCTCGACCTTCCAACAAATTTGTACACAAGAACAAAGCGATGTCTCCACAAGGATACAAATTTGAAAATGTGTAATTCCGGGTGTTAAATGTCAAGGAGCATCGGAATTAATTTGACAGTGAAGTAAGGTCAAAGGTTAAAGTTTGTAACGTTGTTTAAGTAATGTTACTCGAGAAAGTGTCTTCTTATCTCGTCATTAGGAAGTTGTCTAAATTCTGTTTTCCATCCTCCAGCTAGAGTGTTGGACAGAATTATAACGTTGTTTGATTATTACATGTTAATGTTACTCAAGAAAGTGTCTTCTTACCTCATCGTTCGGAAGTTGTCTAAATGTTGTTTGCCGTCCACCAGCTAGCGTGTTGGACAGAGTTATTATCCCGAAACAATAGAAAGAGGTTCGATTTCCCACATCTTTCTCGTGGCCCTTGGTTAAGGCCGTGTTTACTCTGCGACGTTAAACGTTTAAAATAATATACCACTGTAAGTTTTACTTTTCTATCTGCCATATTAGTGGGGCAGTTAGGGGGAATAGAGCGTGTAAGTTTACCTCGAAAACGTACGAGACTTTACGAAAAAACAAACTTCAAGGAGCATCAAAATAGGAGCTTCAACGTGTAAAGCGATAAGTTTTGTTTAAATACTTTTTTTGACACTGATTTCTTTTTACTGAAAGGTAGATAAAAAAGTTTTAAATTAATATTATTGGTCATTTACAAAATGTGAACAATATATCAAATTAGGAAAAAGGAGAACGATTTTTTAGTACGTCATACGCACGTAATTCCATTGTTCTCACGGTTAGTCTTTCTAAAAACGAAGACTACATGCAGTATATAGGCGGTCGTCGCATTATAACATTTCGATGTTCGCACACGTCAGCGCACGGGCATGTAGTACAGGTTTTTGTTTTTTTGTTTTTTTGTTTTTGGGGGGGGGGGGGGGGGTGGCTTTCTCTTCCCGCAACTAGCCAATCACGTTGCAACTTGTACGCTCATGTCAAATTTTTTTCTGTTTTTCTTCAATAATTTAGACAGTCGTACATGTTTTTATATATTGTAAAATTAAGTTTGAATTTATCATTCACATTTATGGCCGATTCATGGTTCAAATCTTCGTAAAAAATAAAGTATATATTGTAGAAAATAAAATCAACCACACGTAAAAGTCCTATAGCCATCGGCTCGGTTGAGCCGGAAGTTCAGTTGTGATCTTCACGCTTTGTTTAGCTGTTAGCTGATAAGCTGTTGCTGAAGTTTTGGAATCCAACTTACCTAAATACATAGTCGTTTGCATCGATCTCCTTGCCTTTCCTGGAGCCGTTAAGGATACCTCCATTGCCGACTACAGCACATGTTATACACTTGTCGTCATCGGGGATTTTACCGTTGACGAAGCGGTTATCAAACATATATCGATTGTAAGGGGAATCTAGCTTTGTAAGCGAAGCCGCTACATCTGATGGTAAAGGAAAGAGCAAAATGCAAATTATTAGATTATACAACTTACAATAGGCCGTATTTTCGAACGTAGAGGGCGCTGTGCTCACGGTATTTGGGGGTATAATTAAAAGTTATTAGGAGATAATTCACGTCAGTTTAAATATTCTTACAGCTCCAAAATAATTTTTTTTCTAATATTCAATTTTTAGATAAAAGTAAAGTTACTAAAACTACTTTAATAAACACGATTTTGCCTGCGTTGGGTACCCAGAAAATGGCGTCTTACAGCGCCCTCATGCGGCCAAAAATACGGTGCATTGCGAACGATTTGTGTGTCGATGAGCTGATTTGTTAGTTCTCCATTCTCCGGCTAGGGTCATGTGACGCGTTCAGCTCAGACGGCCGTTTAAGAATTTTGTTTTCACTATCAGAATATGTCTTAAAATGCTCAAAGTCATTTTTTTTTCGCACTAAACATTAACAAATAGACTACAAATGTAAATCAAGGGTGCACAAATGTTGATTTACGGCGAGCGAGATTGCTGGCTATTTTCGTACCCCATCCTCCCGTTAGTGTCGAGTGAGCGCAGTGTATCGAATTCGTGTATAGGGCATAGGGACAAGGGAGGGGGTACCAACATTTTTAATATGTGCAAATTGAAATGCTTTCTTTCAGAGTAGGGGATGTGCTGTATTTTGCGGGTTTTGAGGACAACCCCTGTACTATTATTACCTGTTTCGTTGACATCTTGCCATCCAAAAATTTGTCCAAACTGTGCAAGTCGGACGTATTCTTCGTGAGTGTAATGCTCATCCCAAGCCAACATTGGAGTGTCTAAGACGAACTTCCGACGAGTGACTGGACTCGCCAACATCTTGTGTCGAACCGAAGTCGGGCATCTCTGAAAAAGATAAATTATTTAAATATTTGTATAGTGCAGTAGCCATACCATACGACATGATCGTTCTTTCCGGACAGGATCCCTGGGGGCATATTTGTATTTTCTTTATTGAATTACTTCGTGTATATATAACATGGTGAAACACTATGGACGAAATTATGGATGGAATAATAATGGTGACAATTATTCAAGCGCGACAATCAATAATAACAGATTCCAATTCACCCTCCGCCGTGCAGCTGGTATACATGAAAACATCTGGCAACAATGCGTTCGATTATAGCGTACACGTGCAGGTAAAACTTACACGAGAGCGTTTGATTATAGCCATCACGTGACTCTTTGTGTCTGGCCAGTGTCTATCGCCACTGCCCCAGATTGCGATTGGGTCTCCGATGGATACCCGCGTGTGCAATTTGTCATACGGTGTTCGATTGGATAGTTCGATTTGGACTTGTTTAGAGCACTCAGTTTCACAGCAATTATCGATCTTGTGGTAACGATAAAACTAAATTTACAAGTGAAGTAGACGGCACTTGCTCTATGCATGGTATATGTTTACATTGATTGTATTGTGGAGTTCATTTATACATGTATGTAAATTTAACAACATCCCTCTTATCAAATTTGATATGATAAGACCCGCAAAACCTTTGACTATAATTTTCCATGAATGGCTTGTCGAATACACGGTAACTTCCTTAAACGAACGCACCCAATGGTTCGTAGTTAAATTGCGATCGAGGAATAGACGATGATATGCTAAACGACAAGCTCGGTGAGCGTCATTTTGAGTAGCTGTGATGTACTGAATATGGAAAATATGTAGGGGAATTGTGCCTTTAATGATACAAGCATGAAATTTTCCTTTTGAAAAAAAATGTACTTAGAATAACAAGCAATTGTCAACATTTTCAAAATGGCTGCCTTTTTTTACCTATATATTTTTTTTTAAGCTAGACAAATCTACGATGGCCCTATATCTAAATATCTTTCTCATGACATACTGTGACTGTGTTTCAAATTCCATGCTTATAATCAAAGGCATAATATCCCATCACCTATCTGACGTACTAGTCTTCAATTGTCGGGTAATTATCAGGCATGATGAACAGTGGTCAGTCTGTAATTGTCGGCATGATTGCTGAATAGTGACCCATTGCGGCGATTAGCTTCTAACCGACAACTATAAGTATAAGGATGTCCAATATGCTTACCAGATAATTAATGAATTGACTATCCTGCAAGCTTGTGTGTTCCTGTCGTTTCCAGTCAAGAGTTCTTGATTTCGCACGATTGATGACATCCACCAAGGCGTCTCCCAAGACATGATTGGATTGTTTCATTTGTAAGAAACGTTCCACCTTTGTTATAAACCGCTGTTCCTTTGGCCCAAGACCTGCAGCAGCTGTAGGAGCTGTCGGGGGTTTACCGTCCCGTCGCTCTGGGGTAACTTGTACCGTTTTCCCAGTCGGTTTATCTTGAGCAGTAATATTATGTGGGGCTGGTACTAGCCTGATAGCTGTTTCGTTATTCCATGAGCTACGATTCTGGGACGGCGATATTAAACCTGTTGGAGCTACACTGTCTGAACTCGACATTGCTTTGTGAGCTGATTTGTCAACGGTCGTACCATTCGGAGCATTTATTTTCGTTTGAGTTTCCGTTGAACCTCCAGAACTACCGATTTGGTTTGCCTGCGTTCTAGCGACTGTTGTGGTTTTTGTGACCACAGATCGTTGAAATTGCTGGACGTTCATCCTGTCAAATCAAGTAAAATTACAACGATACACAAATTCTGGAAATTCAAAGGACCAAAAATCCTGGGATCTGTGTTCGATTTGGTCTGACACCTTTCATGGTAAAAACAAATAGTCGTACTTCTCTGACTCACTTTGACTAGGATACGTTGGCAAAAGTGTCATTTTGATCCGCGATGGTGTCAGGCCAAATATAACCCAGAATCCGTGTTAAATCAAACCCAACCTTTAGAATAAATTGCAATATGAAATATAAGATAAACATAATGCTTCTCTTTTCTTGAAGCCCCTATATGTCAAGAAATCGATTAGCACATTTAACAAAAAGAATACAACCAACGGTTCTACGGTTTGCATAAGTAACAGTGAATATACTGCGTACATTATACTTGCCCACCTACAAAATGGTGTCAATGCATTCTTGTCAGAACGGGGTCATGTAATAAGTGCACTCTCTAGTTTCTATATAACTCTATGAGGCAAATACACGGCGGCGTTCGATTAGCCTCATTTTGTGGTTTCCCCGTTATGTGAAACCCCATGGTAAACCGGTGTAGAAACGTGGAAGCTAATCGAACGCACCCAAAGTAAAGCAGGTAAAGAAAGAAATAAAACTGCTTACATCTGAGGTGTCGTACGGGTTGGCGTATTCACTGTGTGAAATATTTTCAACATTATTATGGTCAAATACACGCACGACATCAGAAGGCAGAGTGCAAATGCAATGCGAAGTGTTCTGCAAAAAAATATGTAATGCCGACAAAATAAAATATTAAATCAGTAGGTTTAAAGTTTATGAAAGTTTATGAAAGTTAATATTATGTAAGGTAAGATTGAGAAAATAAATATTGTTTATCGTCTTTTGTGTACAATGTAGCGTGTTTCGACTTAAATATGACTTTTTTTTAGCACACATTATTTGATACCTTCTATCTCCAATAGCGATTACATTAAATTTATCTTAAAGTTGAGCAAATAAACCGACGAGGAGGGTCTTGAACCTGCGACCTCCGGAATACCGGATCGGCGCTTTACCAACTGAGCTATCTTACCCTATGTTGGCGTAGTTGAGTTTACGATACAACGATTTTACGATACAACATGGGAAGCGACATTGTGGGGATTACTCAATGAGGATACGACTTTTTATCTTATAATACACAAATAAACCACAAGGGAAACTGACTAGGTGTATTTGCATAAATCTCAAAGGGAACAAAGAAATTGGCAAGGCGGGACTTGAACCTGTACCCTCCGGAATATCGGTTCCGGAGGTCGAAGGTTCAAGTCCGCCTTTCCGATTTGTTTTTACTGTGAAATTTATGCAAATATACCTTGTCAGTTTCCCTTGTGGTTTATTGGTGTAAATAAACAAAAAGGTTAGAAGTCAATTTCACTGAAATTTGCATGGAAAATGTAGGAAATTAAACAGGTCAGGCGTAACCGGGACACCAACAGATCCCACACTCTTGTGCGAACCATTTTATGGACTAACGTTTTGAAGCGTGCTATAATGTTATTCATTATAAATCTTCGCAAGAATTATTATTATTATTTTTTTGGTGTGGTTCGGCCAAAATAATCCTATTGTGATTATCATTTTTACTTACGACATTTGACCCATGGTATAAGGTTGGGCGGTGTTCGTCGGGTTGAGACGTGCATTAACAACCGGTTACGTATCCGTTATGATGTCACGTCCATGCGTTGCAGTTGATGCAACAAAGTTAGTATTCTCGCATTCCATAAATCATTTTTGAAACTCACTGAGGATACAGTTGCTTGTCTACACCCATGGCTGCTAATTGTTGAAATACCAGTATTTGGGCTTGGTAATGGGATAAGTATAAATACTCCACAAGGCGACGTGTGAAACGACCTTCGCAACACTACTAATAATTTGGATCGATATTTAAAATAGTCACAACATCTGCTGATATCAACGAACAGGCGAAATGATAGTTGGACGCAGTTGCGTTCATATGTCCTAACAAAAAGAGAACATTATGTGAGGTGGTTTGCCAAATGATACGGAACTGGGCACAGTGCACAGTGGAAAAAACTGCTAAATATATATATGTATATTTTTTCAGATTGATTGATTTTTGTAATCTTTGATACCTAACTATACATTTTGTTAAGAAATATTATTAAAGTAGTAGAACAAAAGTGTTTTTAAGGAAAAACAATTGACATTTTCACCGTGTACAAAACTCGAAACTTGTTCTCAACATTTTACTTTTGCGACATGTTGATCAATGCGAACTTTAAACAGCCATAACTTGCTAATGAAAGGGTTTTTTTTCAGTAAAATATTCCTGTTTTGTTAATGCAGCTATTACAAGATGCCCCGCAACACTTAGTTTACAAGATGCCAACACTTAGTTTATTAGCACCGTTATTACAGGTTTTCCCCAACAGCCTGTCGCCTAGGGCGTGATATTACGTCAACCGCTACCCGCCATAAAATCTGACGCGTGTGTATACGTCATCCGTGGAACTATACACAGGGCCGGGGATAATGTACGCTGTAATATTTCAAAAGAGACTAAGGAATAATAGTTGGGAAATTTGAATGTCTAGAAATTACTGGACGCAGCTGATAATCCTCGGCTGTATGAATTCAATAGAGACAATGGAACTAGAATGTTGAATAGGCCTAATAACTGAAGCGTGATACCACAGCGTATATACACACGCCCACCGCGTCAACGAAGTATGCTTTGCAACGTCGACGTATATTCACGTCCACCGCTGTGTATGCCATACATGCCACTCGTGTATACCCGTCCTCTGCAGCGCTAGCGGGTAACTTTTGGCGTGCGACCTAGAAATGCAGTACGACAATTATTGGTTGAAACATTCTTACCACTTTAAAACTTAACCCAATATGGGATATGGGCAGCCCATATGGGCAGCCCATATAGAATATAGGCAGCCCATATGGGCAGCCCATAAAGGATATGGGCAGCCCATATGGGCAACCCATATGGGCAACCCACATGGGCAGCCCATATAGGCAGCCCATATGGGCTGCCCTTATAGGATATGCGGGCAGCCCATATGGGAAGCCCATAAAGGATATGGGCAGCCCATATTGGCAGCCCATATAGAATACGGGCAGCCCATATGGGCAGCCCATATGAGCAGCCATTATGGGATATGGGCTGCCCATATGGGCTGCCCTTATAGTATATAGGAAGCCCATATGGGCAGCCCATATGGGCAACCCATATGAGATATGTGGGCTGCCCTTATGGGATATGGGCAGCCCATATGGGCAGCCCATATGGGATATGGGCTGCCCATATGAGCTGCCCTTATAGCATATAAGCAGCCCATATGGGCAGCCCATATGGGCAACATATATGAGATATGGGCAGCCCACATGGGCAGCTAGCCCATATAGAATATGGGCAGCCCATATGGACAGCCCATAAAGGATATGGGCAGCCCATATGGGCAGCCCATATGGGCAACCCATATGAGATATGGGCAGTCCATATGGGCTGCCCTTATAGTATGTGGGCAGCCCACATGCCCATATGGGCAACCCATATGGGCAACCCATATGGGCAACCCGTATGGGCAACCCATATGGGCAACGCATATGGGCAACCCATATGAGATATGGGCAGCCCATATGGGCAGCCCATATAGAATATGGGCAGCCCATATGGGAAGCCCATAAAGGATATGGGCAGCCCATATGGGCAGCCCATATGGGCTGCCCTTATATGATATGGGCAGCCCATATGGACAGCCCATATGGGCAGCCCATAGAAAATATGGGCAGCCCATGTGGGCAGCCCATATGGGCAGCCCATATGGGCAGGCCATATGGGCAGCCCATATGGAATATGGGCTGCCCTTATAGGATATGGGCAGTCCATATGGAATATGGGCAGCCCATATGGGCAGCCCATATAGAATATGGGCAGCCCATATGGGAAGCCCATAAAGGATATGGGCAGCCCATATGGGCAGCCCATATAGAATACGGGCAGCCCATATGGGCTGCCCATATTCCATATGGGCTGCCCATATGGGCTGCCCATATCTCATATGGGTTGCTCATATGGGTTGCCCATATGGGTTGCCCATATTCTATATGGGCTGCCCATATGGGCAACCCATATGGGCTGCCCATAGGCTGCCTATATGGGCTGCCCAAATGCCCATATGGGCAGCCCATGTGGAATATGGGCAGCCCATATAGAATATGGGCAGCCCATATGGGAAGCCCATAAAGGATATGGGCAGCCCATATGGGCAGCCCATATAGAATATGGGCAGCCCATATGAGATATGGGCAGCCCATATGGGCAGCCCATATAGAATATGGGCAGCCCATATGGGAAGCCCATAAAGGATATGGGCTGCCCTTATATGATACGGGCAGCCCATATGGACAGCCCATATGGGCAGCCCATAGAAAATATGGGCAGCCCATGTGGGCAGCCCATATGGGCAGCCCATATGGGCAGGCCATATGGGCAGCCCATATGGAATATGGGCTGCCCTTATAGGATATGCATGGGCAGTCCATATGGAATATGGGCAGCCCATATGGGCAGCCCATATAGAATATGGGCAGCCCATATGGGAAGCCCATAAAGGATATGGGCAGCCCATATGGGCAGCCCATATAGAATACGGGCAGCTAGCCCATATGGGCTGCCCATATTCCATATGGGCTGCCCATATCTCATATGGGTTGCCTTGCCCATATGGGCTGCCCATATGGGTTGCCCATATGGGCTGCCCATAGGCTGCCTATATGGGCTGCCCAAATGCCCATATGGGCAGCCCATGTGGAATATGGGCAGCCCATATGGAATATGGGCAGCCCATATGGGCAGCCTATGTGGGCAGCCCATATGGGCAGCCCATATGGGCTGCCCTTATATGATATGGGCAGCCCATATGAACAGCCCATATGGGCAGCCCATATGGGCAGCCCATGTGGGCTGCCCTTATGGGATAAGGGCAGCCCATATGGGCAGCCATTATGGGAAATGGGCTGCCCATATGGGCTGCCCTTATAGTATATAGGCAGCCCATATGAGCAGCCCATATGGGCAACCCATATGAGATATGTGGGCTGCCCTTATGGGATATGGGCAGCCCATATGGGCAGCCCATATGGGATATGGGCTGCCTATATGGGCTGCCCTTATAGCATATAGGCAGCCCATATGGGCAGCCCATATGGGCAGCCCATATGGGATATGGGCTGCCCATATGGGCTGCCCTTATAGGATATGGGCAGCCCACATGGGCAGCCCATATGGGCAGCCCATATGGAATATGGGCAGCCCATATGGGTAGCCCATGTGGGCAGCCCATATGGGCAGCCCATATGGAATATGGGCAGCCCATATGGGCAGCCCATAAAGGATATGGGCAGCCCATATGGGCAACCCATATGAGATATGGGCAGCCCATATGGGCAGCCCGTATGGGCAGCCCGTGTGGGCAGCCCGTGTGGGCAGCCCATATGGGCTGCCCATATGGGCTGCCCATATGGGCTGCCCATATCTCATATGGGTTGCCCATATGGGCTGCCCATATATGAGATATGGGCAGCCCATATGGGCAGCCCATGTGGGCTGCCCATATGGAATATGGGCAGCCCATATAGAATACGGGCAGCCCATATGGGCAGCCCATATGGGCTGCCCTTATATGATATGGGCAGCCCATATATATGGCTGCCCTTATAGGATATGGGCAGCCCATTATGGGATATGGGCTGCCCATATGGGCTGCCCGATGTGATCCCTATTGTTTCAGACTGTGGGATCGAATTTTCACCGAGTCGTTGGAAATAAAAGAGTAAAACAGCGGTTTCCTTCGCAAATCTTTCTTTTCCTAATTTCAGGACAAGCTGCAAACCAAGTTCTCATGATGAACTGTGACGTAGTGCTCGCTACCACAGAAACTGCCACCGATGTCGATGATGTGACTGGTGTCACTGTTGTGACGATGTCGAAGGTGTCACTATTATTGGGACAGAAATCACAACGGTTTCGTCCTCATGTAACTCTTGGTTCAGACAGGCGTTCCACAGTCGCGCCAAACCAAATGAGTGATTTGAGTCCGACGTCTGAAACGAAAAAGGGCGACGAGGCGCGCCAGACGGCGAACGGTCGACTGGGGGAGTTGTTAGAGCGACTCAGGAGCGACTTACTTTCAATTTGGTTCAGCGCGACTGTGGAACGCCTGTCTGAACCGAGCGTAAGTCTCCCACGTTTTTCATAAGAGGGTCAGTCTCCAAAGGTGTGGCAAAATACCGGTTACACCTGACCTGTATAATTTCCCAATGCAATTGTCAATACATTTTATTTAGATTAGATTATTAGATAATGCAATGTTTCTGGATGAACATTTAATTGTCCCATGTCCTTATTTTTCTACAGCGGTGCAATAAAACATATCAACAGGTCGAAAGATACTGGAGATTTGTTTTTGTTTACGATTTTATGCTAGCACCTTTGCACACTGAATAATCATTAGAACTTGTAGTTGTAACTGATATACAAAATTGCTTATATTATAATATAATGTTATATATATATATTGTATATAGAAAACAATTGATAGTATTCTTGTACGGTTAAATAAAACAATTGTTTTATGTGTTGCAGAATATAACTATGAACATTACTGGTTAAGCTAAACGAGTAAAAAATATACATGTACAGTGTATATGAAGAAAAACAAAGACGTAAAATTACGGTTGAAAAGGTTGCAGCAAGGTGTCACCCGTCTACCGTATTTTTTCACGGCCACGTTACTTACTGATTAAACCACATCCAAGTTTAGGGGGAAAAGTCTGTAAATTTAGTCACTTTACTGACCTCTTACCGTAACAAAATACCGTTTATTAGAAAATATACAAGTTTAAAATGGCGTTATACCCTCGGTAACACAACGACCTTTAGTAGTCCACATAATTATCGAATATTTAACATGGTTATAGTGGAAAGTGTATGAGGAATTCGTCTTTAAACTTATCCATGTGTTTACTCTGGTTGGAATCTGCTGTACACAGCTCAAAAGAAATGTGTTTGTTGTCAAATGTAATGTAAAATAAAACTATAAGATCGTTTTAAGAAAAAGACATGCACATGGCCCTGTATATAGGATTGTGTAGTGTGGGGCCCCAATTTAGGGTCTTCTTTGTCATTCCAAAAATTCCTCTTTTCAACATCATGAAGACTTTTCATTATTTTAATAATACCATTGTTTGTAACTTTAAACAGTTTTGGCAGTAGAAAATGCGACCCCTATGAGCCCGCGTTTCGCTGGTGACCGCTATTTGTGTGGTGCGCCCTCTATCGACCTAAAATAAGTCGAGTTTTCGGACAATTAATGCGTGGGCTCATTAACCCCGAAAATACAGTTTCCCACTTCTTCCTTTGAGCAGATGTAAGTAGAGCAATTACTCCAGCTTCCCAACCTTAACTGGTAGTCGAGCTATTGGCCGAGTGGTTGGAGATCTTTGACTGCGGAATCTTATAAAGCCCCCGGCCGAAGAGTCATGGGAGCCGGTAATTCTTGAGTCGTAAGTCCGTACACCCTTCCTTCTTATTCCTCCATGGTACACCACATAACTTTTGGGTTATGCTCTAATATCCCCTCACCGCCAAATGCAATACCTTTCGAGAAAAAACTAATAAATTAACAGAGAAAACAAAAAGTAAAGAGTTTCTTTAAAAAGTTATTTAACTGACCTGTCCAAAGTTTTACAATCATGGATGCCGAGACAAAAACACGAAAACGGCGTTTAATTGTTTTCAACCGGCGTCCGGCAGTTTTTCTGTTTATTTTATACAATTCAATTTTTGTTCGGAACAATTACAGGATATCTAGCGCAATCATTAGAATCCTTTTAATTACATTCTAATAAGTCGGTAGTAAAATGTTTCGAAATCTGCAAACCTAAAAAAAACACAATTATACAAAATTAAAAATTGTATGGACAGTTTTTAAATATATTTTAAAATTATACAAAACAAAAACTTGTCTCCATGTCTCAACTAAGTTCCCCGAAGTTCTCGTGTACTTATTACATATACATGTACACCTGTACATGTACTGTATATCCGCCAGTCAGGCCCACTGCGCCAGCTCGCGATCGCGCGCTCACGTAATAGGAGGGTGCACCACCCTAATTGAAAGGAGAATTTCCACGCGAGCTCATCTGCATGAAATGTGCCCCCCCACAATTTCTTTTGAAAAAGGATGCCGTTTGGTGAAATAAATGGTGGGATTGTGTAAATATAGGATAGGATCAACTCCCTGGTTTTTGAGCTTCAATCGGAGGGCAGACTTGACAAAATTACGGTTGGAAAATGGGTCCTAATTGCCCTAGAACACGGGGGATGCCATTTGTAAAATGGCTGCTTGCAGGCTCGGGAAGTATCACTTTTCGGGAGGTGAGTTTCTTTTGGTGTGAATATTAAAAAAAGTAATCGGCTAACCTACTAAAAATTGAAAAGAAATGGAAAGATAAAGACCAAGACAATAATCTGATTGTTGTTTAAGAAACCCCAGTGATCATGTCGGTGTGTATGAAACTTGGTCGTGAACATTGTTGATTTTACACTGTTTTCAATGGGACTTGAATTAGGCTGGTGCACCCAGGATGTACTCGCTCCTGTTAAAAGCGTATATCGCCCTCTACATGTTTATATTATTATTTTTTCACCTAGACCATTTTCTAAACCCCATCTTCGTCTCCGCTGGGCTTCATTTATGCACTGTGGTAATGGTTATGGAGCCGGACGTAGCCTCAGCTGGGATTTCGAAAACGGCCCTAGTATACAGTTTGCTGTGATGTGCATGCTGTACGTGCGCGCCGCGCCGCCGGCGACACATTTCAATTCATCCGTGAAAACATTGGAACTAGCGTGATTTGAAAGGTATGGCGTGGATTTCTAGCTGTCTAATTTCTTCCAAAATGCGCTGTGAGATTCATTCATGAGTGTTTTGATGACTAGACCCAGTGTGGAGGGATGTGCCGAGTTTGTGATGATTAGTGACTTTGTTTCGGAGCCAGAATGCTGACTTTCAAGACCGAGCCTGTGGAGGAATTCTACGAGATCGGAAAAGATATTGGGAGGTAAGTGTTTATACTAGTAAACAGTAAGTTGAGTAACAGAACTGTTCGTGTTTAATTTGCGTCTGTGCTCTATCGTTTTGTTTACGAAAGATTTGACAGATGTAACATTGCAGGGAAACCATTGAACTAGATATATAGGCCTACCATGGAATATATACATGTATTGTATTGTTTTTTCCCACAATGGTTTCTATCTCGTATCTGTTAATTATAAAAATTAAATCACAAACGGGTTCAAGTTCAACCATTGGAGGTTGTGCTTAAACAAACTACATTATACAATTGAAATAGATCTCTCTCAGTCACAAGCATGACAGGCGGCCGTCTTGTATGACTAAGAACTGCAAATGCGTTTTTTTATAAAATCAAATGTGGAAATAGACCGAGTTACTGGCCTCTAGTTATCGCTTTTTTAACATTTGGGCATTATCTTGCGCTACTAGAGGCCGAGCCAGAAGATATTTGAAATCCTATAAGCTCTAGAAAGTGGTTCAAAATGTCGCCATAATCCACACAAATACGTAACAAAATACCTCTTAATCGTCTAAATAACCTTCCATATGTGTCCAAGCTGAGTTAACGAACTTCTAAGGTATTCACGATCAATTCTTGACCTGCAAATCAAGGAAATTCGACGCCAGTTTTCCAGCCTGTACTGAACTTTTGCATGGCCGCCATTTTTGTGATTGCCTGTGACGTCACTGCCAAAGTGCATGCCGACTGTACCACTATACGCAGGGGTGCTCTCCGATGTCACAGGTCGGAGTATCGCGTTGCGCGCGCGATACAATGACCTGTGACATCGCAGTGCACCCCGCGTATAGTGGTACGGTCGGCACGCACTTTGGCAGTGACGTCACAGAATACCCACAATGCTCGTTTTGCTCATCATAAAAATGGCGGCCATGCAAAAGTTCAGTACGCGCTGGAAAACTGGCATCGAATTTCCTTGATTTGCAGGTCAAGAATTGATCGTGAATACCTTAGAAGTTCGTTAACTCAGCTTGGACACATATGGAAGGTTATTTAGACGATTAAGAGGTATTTTGTTACGTATTTGTGTGGATTATGGCGACATTGTGAACCACTTTCTAGAGCTTATAGGATTTCAAATATCTTCTGGCTCGGCCTCTAGTAGCGCAAGATAATGCCCAAATGTTAAAAAAGCGATAACTAGAGGCCAGTAACTCGGTCTAATGTGGAAACATTTTCAGATTATATGCGTGCTTGTTTGTGGTGTATAAGCCACTTCGGAGTCTCGCGCGCGCAATGCATTGTGGGCTTGTGTCAGAGGTTACGGTAGATAATCAAAAGGCGTCACCACGGCAACCGCGTGTCTGCATGCACACTCGCCAGTCACTTTTACGGAAATCGCTCTTAGTTTAACGGTTTTTACTGCTTTTTTCCTCAAAAATCTTGGTGGATGTCTAGTGAAAATGATTCTGCTTTGTCATTAGACGTCATAGAACATTGGAATGTGGAAGCTTTAAAGGACTTTTTGAGATTAAGAGGCCTTAAAACCACCGGAAGGAAGAAGGAACTTCAAGCACTCGTTTTTACTGCTTCAACTCTAAATTTTCCACTGAAGGTTGACGAACTTATCGAGGACAAACTTCGATCCCAACTTTATTCGGAACTGCTCCATGTTGATGGCATAAGGATCCCTGACCCTTTTGTAGATTTGAAAGACGACTGGCTGTCGGAGAAGTACGGGGTTCGGCAATGGCCGCCGGTTAGCTACTTTGAGATTGCTGCGTGGCTGCTCCAGGACGCTCCAGCTGTGGTATTGTTTGGCATGCAAGAACATCACTAGATAAATGAAGTAATTGTTGACAAGTATATGTAGTGCCAACTTTAACAAAACATTTTCTGATATTTTGGGCACTTCCTCAAAACTTGCCAAAGAAGTAATATTAACATAGTCAAGGTGCTAACAGGATTGCCAATTCTTGAATTTTTTCCACTTTGAATAAAAATATCAGTAAAGTTTTGTTTATCACAGCTCAGATATTTTTGTTATCTTAATTTATTCATTTCACAGCTGATGCCAAATGTGCGTTTATAAACAATGGTTTCTGTTCAGGCTCAGACACCAGACTCTGTACATGTAGTGTACTCGGCAAAAAAAAAGAATCATTTACAGATAAAGCAAATTTTTACCATAACAATTTCTGATCTTTAGGACACTGCCTCAAAATTTCGAAATAAGTAAAAAATATTAACCTAGTAAATATGTTAAACTGATTGTCATTCTTGCCATGATTCTAATGCTGTCAATGTTTGGTTTATTTATATTTATTTATTTAACAACTGATTCAAAGATGTGCCTTATGTAGTTAGTTTTGTTCCATATGTTTATCCTTCTTACAAAATTATGTTGTAGTATGTTAAGATTCATTGTTGGATTAAAGAATGACCCCTTTGGAGTATTTCCACATCAACTATGACTGACCTTACTGTTTTGTAACATTTTTCCAAGTACAAGCATTGATGCCACCAGTGAATGCAATTTATTTATTAAAAATCAGAAAACTCTCAAGCTCTATAATCACTAGTACTTTAAATGTACAGTGTACTTCCACAGGCATTTGGCAACTATGATTTAGCTGAACATTGTAAAGACATATTTATATGTAGCTTACACAATGAGGTCTGGTTGGAGGTTTACTACAGCAGAACAGATTTTGCAACCCAGTTTTTTGTGTTTTTTTGGATCTTTCCTATTAATTAGCTTGAGCCAACGGCGCCTGGCATCAGCATCACGTCTCTCAGTCGGAAATGTATAAAGATGGAAAGGAGGGTCACAATCACAATCTCCGAAACCTGCATGGCATCCATGCTTTGCACAGTATCCTTGTTTCCACCTTTCAATTTGAAAGGTACCGTTGCCGCAGTTTGTGACACAACATATCCTCATTTCTCAGCAAAAGATGGTATCAACCTGATTAAAGATAAAGAAGGAGAGCAGTATGAGTTGCAACACTTGCATCATAGTAAAATTACTGTTTTGTGCATTTTACCCCAAAAAATTAACTTTAACATTTTAAATTACTTGAGCAGGGCCTATATGATGTGACCAAAACAAAAATATGGCACAGGCCTATGGCTATGGTTGCCTATTCAATTTAATGATGTTAATTTTTGTTCTCAGAATAGCCTAGTGTTTTTCCCTTGAAGAAATAGTCAAGACTTAAACAAACAAATTCTGCCAATTACTGTTGTGATGACCCCCCTCCCGACTCCCGAAAAAATATGCCTAACATTACTTAAAACATAGCTCTAGTCTATGCTTCACAATCTGCAGAAACCGAATCCATCATACCATGGTCATACCATACATTGTACATGATCATGCAGTGTCGATGGCGAAATCCACTCGAAAAAATGAACAGAAATTACTTCAGTTGTTTGCTTTCATTTCTGATCATAAATGTTCTCTGGAAAGCTTTTTCAATAATTAAGTATCTTACCATCATGACCATGATGAAATTTTTGTCGAGATTTAGCTTTGTTGGGTAGAATAATCACAAAAAAGGAATTTTGCACAGCGAAGTACATGTACACAACGCATGCAGTTTGTACACATCGCACACGTTGCATACGTGCTGTGCGCCTTTGTTTATCTTCCATCCACGGTCGCGAAGGTCAGGTCACGCATGCGCAGTCGGAACTCCGAAGTGGCTTATTCGAAATACGGCGCAGCAGATGATGTTCGTTAACCAGTTCGCGCCGGGATTATTTTAACATCGCCGAGCCGACGGGCGGGATTATTTTTAACGAAACTCGATCCGAAGCATGTTCAGGCCTATAGTGCTGGGTAGCACACCCACGCATTTCCGGCCTTGCGCGCTGCTGACATACATTTCCGAACTTGAACTTGGCGTATATATTCGTCATCCGTTTTGAATTTGGGAAAATTTTTGCGTTTATATTCGTCATCCGGCGCGAACTGGTTAATGCAAGTTGACGCTCAAAATTGGGATGCACCTGGCTGAAACCAGGAAATTAGGTCACTTGAGGAAGACAGGAATTTGGTATTCTGGGCAGTAAAGTGTACAACTTGTCGATTGTGCCAGTATTTGATTGTGGATATTTAGCCAACTCCGGCTTTCTTGTAGTAAACATTACTAACCCTAACCTGAATCCATCAAAATCCATTAACTGATTTGGAGGAGTTTGGCGGATTTGGGATCTTTCATATTGAGGTATTCGGTCATTTCTACACCTTGTCAACTCGACAGCCACCAACTTGACACCAACCAACTGGACATTTTGCCATCGCGACACCCACCAACTCGACACCTCGGCGCCCGTCTGTTGTGCCATCTGATACTGACGCCCGGCCGTCGTGCCGCACCGAGGCCCGGCCGTCGTGCCGCACCGGTGCTCGGCTGTCGTGTCGCACTGACCGTCGTGCTGCGCCCGTCGGCTGGTCGTTGTGTCGCGCCGGCTACAGGCTAATTAATGTGATATGATGTCGACTACGCGCCGTTAACAATAGCGGGGAAGTCGGAACTGTCGTCTTTTATTGAAACACACACAGTGCGTCATGGTCATTCTCAAATGTGTGGTGGGCCCAGGCCATTGGCTTGGGATTTGGGATGGTTAGGGTTTATAACCCAGGAACTAAGTTTTTTACTCTTGCAGACTTCAACAACCTATAGATGCTATATAATCCAATACTTTAAAATCAGAGTTCTAGAGCTACCAGTGGATTGGCAGCCAGTCCTATTGTATTATCTGCACTTTAGCCGTGCACAATTTCTAAATGATTTTTTAATTGACGCACCATTGTGGGTTGTCACCTTACATGTACCGGTACACGGTGCCCTGTATGACGGGAGTTTCCATGGGTCACCAGGTATCAGATTGTTTATCGCCAACACAAATATTTGTTTCGATCTTGACTCTGAATCTTTCCGATTATCCTGGAATACAGTATCCCATAATCCCAAATTTTATTGTTCCTTTCTCCCCCCCCCCCCCCTTCCCGATTGTTTAAGCAGCAAACTCCCCCAGACTACTAAGATAAGATACTGCCACTAATTATTCTTGTGTGAAAATATTTGATTCTGTCCAGATTATAAAAAAGGCTATCAGATGCCTAGTGTTGAACGGTATGGTTGAACGGTACAATATTATACAGGTAATACTAATAAAAGGCAGTTCTAATACATTGTAACCCACGTACGGTATCTACCAAGACTCAGTTTGAGAATCAAGGAGGGAAGTTGTTGAGAAAATATTGGCTAAGTATAGGCTATCAGCCTAAAGTTGTTGGTCGGTATCGAATGAGGGGAATAATGCTCATGGTGATTTTTGGCAAGGTAACCCATGTACCTGTAGTTGAACAATATGCGATAGCAAAGTTTTAGCCCTGATGCATATTCCAAAAAAACAATATTCTAAGACCTTGATTTCAATTCAAAATGTTCAAGTCACAATTTGAATGGCAACCACAATCTGCGATCAGGGCGTTCAGCTACCGTAGAGGTATTCGCGTGTCACGCACTGAACTGACCAATAGTAGCGCCATGCGTGTGCGCCACGCGCCGTTCAAACAGTTGCGTGCATTATTTGCAGAAATATCCAGGCGTGTGACTCTGAGAGACGCACATTGTTTTTTATTTCTTCAAAATGACATCATGCCAGTTGGGTGTATTTTGGACGACCTCTGCTTCCATTTGAATACATTTTATAATTTGAAGGAGTTGACTACATGTACATCATGTACAATGTACATATATGTGACCCGCTCTGCAAAAATGAGTCTGATGTCGGAAAATACATTTTTACGTAAAGGGCTGTTTATTGTCTCGGAGGTGATTTTTTTTTTTAACAAATAATATTTTAGATTTAAGGCATTTTGGTTTCTCCAACACATATATTTTCAGATCTGATCGATTGAAAAGATTGTTTTGATCCCTAAATTAAATTAAATACAGGTTTTGTCATTCTCTTACCATAGCATCTGATGAAGCACTACAATTGTAAATCTTCATTTCTCTCAAAGACATTTTGAGTATAACCATGGAGGAATAAGAAGGAAAAGCAAATTTCCCAAAATTATAAAAGACCAATGCATTACACTACAGCGTTGTGCCATATCAAATGAAAGCTTATTTCCTGCTTTTCCTGACCAACTGTACAATTGAAAACAACATTTTTAACACATCAGATTCATTTTTGCAGAGTGGGTCACATATTACTGAAAATCAAAATTCTACATGATTACATGTAGACTGTGTAAATTTGTAAGAGTCGAGTCACTTAATTACGAGTCCCAATAACCTTATTTTCTAGTCTTACACCTGAACACGTATACATTGTAGTGCTTGCAAACAATCTCAGATGGCAGCATGATCAAGGTTATCAAGGCCGTTGCTGAGACAGTGAGCACGCCAGACAGAGAACAAACAAGAGTTAATTAGCTTCACTTCAAGGAGATTGCCATGTCTTCTAAGATGTCCAAACATCTTGGCAACTCAGCTTGTCAACAGTGGCCTATAATAGACTGCAGGAGCCCTGTGGCGTGGTATCTGTAAATGATGATATTTGCAGGTGGCTGTCTGAAAACAAGGACATCACTGAAAACAATCAGATTTACAATGTACCAGTACACTGTAATTGGCAGAGAAAACTAGACTGATAGACAGGTGTACATGTAGCTCGTACAGGTACGGTACATGTACATGTAGCTCGGTGTGTAATCGATCGCCTGTGAAGCGCAAGGAAATGCTTTACTGGTTTTATGAATCGCAGCGTTGACTGTGCGTACAGTCCGAGTAAATTGCCACATGTATGGCCAAATCAGTAGTATGATTAACGTGGTAAATCTTCAAAGGGTTAATTTTACAATTCTACACATCAACTCTCAAATTTGTATCCCAGTGGAGACATCTCTTTGTTCTCGTGTATAAACTGCTTAAAAAGTCGGACACCTTTTTCAAAATGCTCCTATTTCAACCACAATTAATTTCCTGGGTTGAAATTTCGACCCAATATACCCTATATTATACCCTAACCCAAACACTAAAGCCCTGTTCGCACTGGACTTAAAATGATAAAACGTACCTAGACGATGGGTCCTTTTCCCATTTTAAGTCCAGTGCGGACAGCCTAGGACGTTTTCCTCTCAGGTACTTCTCCCGAGTCCAGTGGGTACTTCTACCGGCCAACTGCTGCCCGGGAAAACGTCCCTGGTCGCTTTTCCCTAGACGATAAGTCCAGTGCGAACAGCTCGACTCGGTAAAAGCGTCCCAGGAAAACGTCCACCCGGCCGTCCAGTTCAAGGTCACGCTATACAAGGCACTGCGCATGCGCTCTTTGCATTGTTTACATGCGGGCACGCTGATACATGCAAATCGCATCGTGATCACATTCGCACGTGGTTCTGCAAAAAAAATTACGTGGGGTTCCTTTGGTCAATATTATGGCAGATATTATTATTGATACAGTCGGAAGTTTGATTGGTGATACCAGTGCATCATTTCCAAATGATAATAAAGAACATCAACGTGTCTTACGACGAAAGAAAGCACGACAACGGATGCGATGGCGTCAATGATTTGATCGGGAAAAAAGCGCGCGCGCGCGATCGCGAATGGGTACACCGGGGTCAATGCAAAAAGGTCACGCAAAGCGCCCTCACGAGTCATTATAATGACAGCTTGGCTACTTCTCCCACGGTCTCGGTAAAATTTTCCCGTGTCGAAAGTCCAAGTGCGAACAGTGGTAGCATTTGACCATTTTTTATTTTACCATCGTCTCAGTAAAACCTTCCCAAAAAAAAGTCCAGTGCGAACACGGCTTTACCCTAACCCACATCCTAAACCTAGTTTTTGAGTAATTTGAGTACACTCCAAAAATCTAATTCGTGAAATTCCCAGTGGAGACCTATTCATCTATAGAAATTTACCCTCCGGAGACCTTTTGTCTCCATTATACACATTGTGTTCAGGTCTCCAGAGGGTACCGAATTTCAGATCATGGATCTTCTGCTTCATAATGTTGACTCAAAACGTGCAGTTATATAAATATTTGACTTAAAAAGGTTACGTGATAAATGAAGTGATAGGAACAATGTGTGTTTTAAAAATCAATTGCAATTTTATATGTACCGGTATTTACTGTTATTACAGTACTCTAGTACTGGTATGATGCGAGATGAATTCAACTGCAATTTATTTTGCGCAGTGTTTTATTGTATACTGTATTGCTGATACAATGCAGTTGAGTTTTTAAAGTGTACATGTAGTGTACCGTGTATGCTTTGCTTTCTTGCAAACAAAAAGTAATTTGTTTATTTCCTTATATAAATACATGTACAGTAGATTCTCATTAACCAGTTTGCGCCAGGATTATTTTAACATCGCCGAGCCGAGGGGCGGGATTATTTTTAACGAAACTCGATCCGAAGCGGGTTCAGGCTGATAGTGCCGGGAAGCACACCCACGCATTTCCGGCCTTGCTCGCTGCTTGCATACATTTCCAAACTTGAACTTGGCGTGTTTATGCGTCATCCGTTTTGAATTTGTGGAAATTTTTGCGTTTATGTACGTCATCCGGCGCGAACTGGTTAACCATTAAGCAACATTTGTCCTAGTGATAATTTACCACCTTTGCTGTATTTTGTTTGCAGCGGTCAGTATTCAGAGGTCAAGCTGGTGACCGAGCGCAGCACGGGTCAGGACTTTGCCGGCAAGTTTGTCAAGAAGCGTCGCTATGCCTCCAGCCGCCGAGGGTCCAAGCGGGAGGACATCGTCCGGGAGGTTGAGATCCTGAGCGAGCTGGACCACGGGCAGATCATCAGTTTCCACGAGGTGTTTGAGACGCAGACGGAAATGGTGCTGATCTTAGAGCTGTAAGTGGGCCCTTCGGGTAATTTGCTTAAACCTATTCTTAAACAATTCTAAAGAAATCCTGAATCCATCAACAACTCACCACCAAAAGTATGATGGATTCTGACAGATTCAAGATACCATGCTGACATACAAATATTTTGTCGTGTTCCTCCATAGAATCTTTCTAATTCATCACCTCAAAATCCATTTTGCAGTTACTGCACAATCCTGCAGGACTGCTAGGCTTAAAATCCATCAGATTCCACCAGTTTGTTTAACATGGAGGTACATGTACATGTACCGTGCATACACAGTGTATCCTGAATCCGCCAAACTTTTCATAGATTCAGGTACTTTAGGATTAATTTAGGCTTTCAGACGCATAGATCCACACTTGAGAGAAAATAGTGATAAATATTGAAGTTCCATACAAGTATTTCGGTAATAGGTATTTTAACACTTCGGAAATATTTTTAGTGTTATTGAAGTATCATCCAAGCCTAAAATCTAGTTCCCCTTAAGTAACGTACCGTATCTAATTTGTTCCAATTTTTTTTTGCATTTTTGTTATACTGTACCAGTAAATCTATAGCCCGTGAGCCATGTATTTTGCCTGGAAATGGTGCCTACCGTACATGTACTTAACAGAAAAAGCGGGTATCAGCTTAAACGTCATGGCATGCATAATGCATTGTTTGAATTTCATCACTGGGGCAATTGCGACTACATTATCAAGGACTAGATAATGTATTTTTGTATGTACAACGTACCATCTTGAAATAAATTCAATAGAACTGAATTAAATACATCTGAATTAAATACATAACACAGAAAAGTCATCCAGTAAACCCCCCCTCCCCCCCCCCCCCCCCCAATAAGTAGAATAAAAAAAAGGAATTAATTTTTTTTTACTGTATTCCTTTTGTGCTTGTTTGGAATTATGTTTGCTTTTGTCAACACTGTCGGTACATGTAGTTACCGTACATATAATTGTAAAAGCCTGAGTGGCAAACATTTCTGTTTTTTGTGTGTGTACGATTTGATCTCCGGTACCTGTACATAAGTACATGTATGCAATATTTTATTGAATTATACAATTATACAATTGAACAGGTTATTTTCCCACAATGCCTGGAGGTCACAAGGAGATTGTCTGTTTGGAACGCTGCACTTGTGCAATGGGTTGCTTTTGTTCCATTTTTGAATGACTAGACGATCCTTGAGCAACAAACAATAAGTCTTTATTCAGTCCTTTTCAGTTCATTGCATCTTTGGAATTGCACTTGTGAACTAAAAAGTACATTTTTGGCCCTGAGTATACAGTGTAAATAAACGTTGGTGAAAAGCCAACATTTAATATTGAACTTGCAGATCTCGATGCAAATTCCATCATAGGAAACTAACTGAAAGTCGTGTAAATTAGTACAAACACGTACCGGTACCGTAGTGTTATGAGGACAAGTGTTATGAATAAAAATGTAATTCAACAGAGCCAATAAACCAGTGTACATACACGCTGTACATACTGGAAGTACTAATTAATGATTTAGAGAAATGATTCAGAGAAATGATCCAAGCTCCTTGACCATTGCGAAACGATTGATTTACACAAGATTTAAACAAGATATTTTCAGGTTTATCCATTGAGCTCTAGTCACTTACATGCACATGTACATTATGTACAAACAATGTCTGATTTGAGATGTCCATGATGCTGGAATTGAATAATGCGTACTGGTACAATGTACACACCCGGTAGTTCACAATATACCGTATGACAAGCCTTAACTCCAGCTAGACAACCAACCATCGGCCTTAATTTCCACTCCAGTTTTTTTCAAGTTGAAATTTAACCCCAGTCGGAACGAGTCTGTGTTTTTACATACACCCAGCAACAAAATGGTTAGGTGAATGACATGTTATGAATATCTGGTTACCCTATACCATACCGTGTCAGGAATTAAAAGATTTGAGTAGAAAGGAAAGATGACTAGAATTTCACACATTTGAGAGAGAGAGAGAGAGAGAGAGGCAATTCTTTGTCCTTGTCATTTATTTCTGGCCAGACAATTGCCTCCGGCTAATTGAATGATGGATGATGATCATTGAAATATTTTTGTAGTAAAAATTGATACATGTAGATGGATCACAGTACAAGTACGTACGTACGTACGTACGTACGTACGTACGTACGTACGTACGTACGTACCACGTACGTACGTACACGTACGTATACATACGTACGTACGTACTGTGCAGTGCAGTGTAATTCTACTTGAGCATGCACATACATGTACAGTATACGTGTACATACATGTACTGTACTCAAATCATGAAATACATACCGGTAGTATTATAAATAACACCCCCCCCCCCCCATGAATGTTATGTACCGGTACATGTACATTACAAATGTACATGTTCACTACATTGTAAATATTTTTTTCAACTTTTCAAAGCATTCAGCCTTTTTGTATTGACTTATTTCTTTGTGAATTGTATATAGTTTTGTCATACATGTACAGTACATTGTATTACACCAAATGTTGTTTATGGATTTCCATTGGCTCCATGGTTTGGTTTAGAATTTAATTCAAGATTTTATTGATTACTTACAAAATGTTTCATAGTCTAGCCCCAAAGTATTCAAGTCAGCTTGTTTTTATCAAGTCCGCTTGTTTTTATCAAGTCCACGTCTCGTTTCTGTCTTTGCAATACTGGTAATGGTACATGTATTTTTTTCTAACTACCCTGTACACTGTATGTACATGTAGGTTGCTGCAAGGCTACTCTTTGAGGGTCTAGGTTGAGAGTTTAATTAATGAGATTCTTTTTAAAAATTCCAGGATCGAACGCAGGTCTAGTCTCTGATTACTCATATGTGACCCGCTCCATCGAAATCAGGAATAAGTCTCGAAATGACTTTTTGAGATATGCGCATGGTGAGAAAGGGAATTTCAAAAGCTTTCTAATGATACCCATCACAAGTGTGTATCCTCTTAGGTTAACGAGTTATGGGCTGATGAAGATGACAGGTGTGTATTTATTTGCCGAATCGACATTCCGAGAAAAACAGCTTTGAAATAAACAAAATTGACGAAAATCATACGGACAGCGAACACAAATCCTCTTTATTTTCATCTTTATTGATCGTATTTACATACAAGACATTAATGATAATAATCTGTGATAACTACACTTCCTAAAATGACAATGTTCAGAAAAACGACTTGGTCACGGATTTCACCCATGCGTTCATTTCAACGACCGATTGCGTAAAACGGCCCCAGCGACTTATTCCTGATTACGATATAGCGGGTCACATATGGTTGTGTGTACCACTGATGAATCATTGTGACACTCAAGTTAGAGGCTTATGTACATGTACATGCATCAGTTGTTGTCTGGCGTCAGTGTAACACATGCATGTCACGAACCTTATGGCCATAATAAATGTATGCATAATATACAGAATTACGTGGATAATACACTGTACGTAAGTCGTAAGTCCTTTTCTCACTGCACTACTACCGCCTCTAAACTCGGGTAAATTGTAACTTAAACTTAACTCAACCCTGGGCGAACCCGGTGCCGCCCCGCCCGTGTTGAGGTTTCGATTGTTTAACTCTGTGTTATTTTACACTTGCTTTGTGCAAACTGAGTTTATTTTACTCAGTTACTACCATTTTAAACCATTGAGCTATAAAGCAGCCAGACATGAAACAAACAGCTGCTAAGTGCCCTATTACAACAAGGGTCTGCACACATCACCCTTGGTATGCAAATGTTTCCTATTTCCTTGACACATACAGTACAGGTAACTTACTTTTGTACATTTTGACTGAAGCTACAATGAGTAATGTGCAAATGCCATCAATCCTGCAAATTCCTCTGATGCATCAACTTCCAAGTGACCTTAATCCTGCAACATCCTGCATTTTGCAAACAGGAATTTGAAGGATTTAGGATGGTTAGTGTTAATGAAAGAAACACAAGAACAACTACCGGTACATGTATCTTCTTGGAAGTCAGTCGTTTCCAAACTATCCCATAATCTATATTTTTCGGCCAAATGTGGCAGTAAATCATTTGGGATTGGGATTGGCTGCAGGTTGGGTTGCCTTAAAACAAGAGGTGGATGAAATCAGGTGGGTGAAAGTGAGATGAAGTAAAGAAACTTACAGGATCTAGATTAAAATCCCCACACTTTTTGGATACGCTTGCATAAAAGTGTATGCAAGTACAGAATTATAGTCGAGTGTTCCAATTTTTTTTAAAGTTAATGCAATCATTCAGGCCGGGAACAAAGATTTAATTAACAGCATCAAAAATGTGGATAATACTGGCATACTGACCGCGGTGACTGAAGCGGAAAAGCAATCTAATTAAAATTGATTTTTCAATAAGGGGAGTCACAACATTTTAATCAAGGTTTCAATCAGTATTCATCTTGTATTTAATGCATTATTTTAACGCGGCAAGCATTACACATGCTTCCATACTGTTCTGCCTGCTTGTACAACATGCAAGTTTGGACACTGTACAGTATACATGTGTAAATGAGAAATGTTATATGAGCGTGAGATAACTTTTTGATGAGTGAACAATGGTATACAGTTACATGAACTACATGTACAATGGGGGGGGGGGGGGGAGGGGGGGGAGGGGGGGGAGAGGGGGGAGGGGAGGGGGGAGGGGAGGGGGGAGGGGAGGGGGGGAGGGGAGGGGGAGGGGGGGGGGGGGGTGGTGGTGGTTCTGGTTCTGGATTGTTGACCGAAAATTTCAGTTTTTCATTGCATTTCCTATTTTGTTAACTCAGTCCCTGTACTGTTCCAAACTGTGGTTGTATACAGTCAGGCCTTGCGCTAACTTTTTTTCCTGGGTAGCCCACCGGGCTAGCAAACTGCAGATTTTACTAGCCCGTTTACATTTTTGCTATCCCGTATGCACAATGCACAAAACTATTCGTTTGGCGCCCGCGCGCGCGTACATGTACGTACACGTACGTACATTCGTAGTCACGTACACAGAGGGCGCTGTTCTGAACAGACTCTTTATCAGACGCTACTACTAGTGACACGGCAGAACGCTCATGTACTGTACAGCTACGCAGTGGGCCGTTATGGTAAGAAAGGCTTAACGATGTGAAAGAGTATAGTGCACATATGTGCGGTACCCTGCGCCGTAGTTTATACTATACTAATCTCACTGAAGCCCACCAGTCTACTCTGTTCGTGAGATCGCAGTGCACTGCATGCACGCGTGGATCGAGCGCTCCCAGGCTATCGATAATCATTCCGAAAAACACAAACAAAAGACAGTTTATACTCAGTTTATTTTGATCCGATATTTATTTAATACACAAAAAGACAATAACAATTTTAACCAGTTCGCGCCGGGATTATTTTAACATCGCCGAGCCCACGGGCGGGATTATTTTTAACGAAACTCAATCCGAAGCGTGTTCAGGCTGATAGTGCCGGGAAGCACACACACGCATTTCCGGCTTTGCCCGCTGCTGACATACATTTCCGAACTTGAACTTGGCGTGTTTATGCGTCATCCGTTTTGAATCTGGGGAAATATTTGCGTTTATATACGTCATCCGGCGCGAACTGGTTAACATGTATTTTGAACTAAACGTTTACAGGTAGGTTACTGAATTTTTCACTAGCCCACCGGGCATGTACATGTATGGGTGTGTGTACATGTGTACTTCTTGCTATAGTGGCCACTTGCGTATAGTGGCCACGAAAACCGGCACCGTCGATGGCCGCTATATCAACGTTTGACTGTACTTCCTTTTGATGTTTGCTTGATTTTTATTTCTTGTCTGTATAGAGTGACTGGTGGAGAGTTGTTTCACTATCTAGCTGAGAAAGATCATGTCAGCGAGGAGATAGCGGCCAAGTTTACCAAACAGATTCTGGAGGGATTGAAACATATGCATGATAGACAGATCTGCCATCTAGACTTGAAGGTAAGGGCTAGGTTTACCAGGTAAATGCTCCAAGTTTGACAGATAATTGCCAAGTTTACCAGGTAATTGCCAAGTTTACCAGGTAATTGCCAAGTTTACCAGGTAATTGCCAAGTTTACCAGGTAAACGCCAAGTTTACCAGGTAAGTATCAAGTTTACCAGGTAAGGGCCAAGTTTACCAGGTAAGGGCCAAGTTTACCAGGTAAGGGCCAAGTTTACCAGGTAAGGGCCAAGTTTACCAGGTAAGGGCCAAGTTTACCAGGTAAGGGCCAAGTTTACCAGGTAAGGGCCAAGTTTACCAGGTAAGGGCCAAGTTTACCAGGTAAGGGCCAAGTTTACCAGGTAAGGGCCAAGTTTACCAGGTAAGGGCCAAGTTTACCAGGTAAGGGCCAAGTTTACCAAGTCAGCGCCAAGTTTATTAGGTCAGCGCCAAGTTTATTAGGTAAGGGCCAAGTTTACTAGGTCAGCGCCAAGTTGACGATGCACGTGGCTAATCTGTAGGAACTGACTTCACTTGAGATAAACCATGTATTCTAAACAAGGTCTTGCTCAACAAGTGTTTCCAACTTTACTATTGTGCTTGGTAAATGGTATGACTGTTTCCAGGTTCCCAATGTACTCCTGTATCCAATGAATGACGTCCCTTCTATGAATTACATCATTCACCATGTTCACATAGGACTATATGTTTAGCTTCACTTCATCCTTTGTTGCACAGTCGTACTTTAACCAGTCCGCGCCGGAGGACGTACATGTACTGTATACAAGCAAAGTTTCCACAGATTTAAAACGGATGACGCATAAACATGTCATGAGCAAGGCTGGAAATGTATGTCAGCAGCGAGCAAGGCTGGAAATGCGTGGGTGTACTTCCCGGTACCATCCTCTTGAACCCGCCTCGAATTTAGTTTCATTTAAAAATAATCCTGCACCTCGGCTTGGTGATGTTGTTTCCAGCGCAAACTGGTTAATGGCAAAATGTACTGTTTTGTGTACAGACATGTATGGTACTTGTGCAAATGCATGACAATAATATCACCTACATGTACTGGTAGAGTGCAACAGCTGATGAGTGGCATGGCAACGTCCAATAAATCAATAGCAGAGGGCATCAACAGATAGCAGAAGCAAAGTAAACACACTGTCAAAATACCTGTTGTCTGCCAGTGTAAATATAGCATAAAATAATGAAACTACATTTCCAAAAGTGCAGTGAACACTATAAACATATCTTTTATACTATTACTTGTGTGTATGAAACAAAATTGTGTGCATGAAATTACATGGAAATACCCATTTACAATTGTACTTTTGTATTAAAGGTATGTAGAATACACCATTTGTAGATATCTAAACAATTTTACTACCGAATTTTAAGAAATATCTTCCTTTTTTTCAAAGTAAATAATAAAGTTTCCAGACATCCAGCAAAATGATTGCGCTAGAAATCTTGTAATTGTTCCGAAAAATTGAATTTTATAAAAAATAATTCACGATCGCCGGATGATACTATGGTACTGCCACTGATATGGAAACAGCCCCGTTGACAGTCATATCTGTGTGATATTTCATATGATGGTGATTCTAAGGAAATGGCTATTTAGTGGGTTTCAGTAGAGCTGACCAGCTGTGTCATATTAGGCCACACACTCGTACTTGTAGAGTGATTAACCTGTAGAGTGATAATCATTAGGGCTAGAATGGTGAGGCTCATCAGTATGCGTCACTGAGGGTTTCTGATGACCTACTGGTATGTCCTACTGTCAATTCTTGGACATTTTCACCTAAATTTGATTCCTTCACAAACCTGCACCCAACAACAATCCTGATACTAATAATAACAATAATAACAATAATAATGAATATTTATAAAGCACACGTATTCACCAATACTGGCGCTCGCTACGCTATAATTATTACCCCTGCTCACTGGGCCCACAAAATATTCCAAATGCCATCTCAACTCTCTGTATACACCTCGCTGTTGCCATTTCGGGGCAAAGCAGCTAACAATATCAACCCTCTCTGCCCTCACAGGTACCCATTTACTCCTGGGTGGAGAGAGGCAATGAGTGACAAAGTGCCTTGCCCAAGTGCACAGGCATCCATAAGTCCCAGGCTGGACTCGAACCCACAACCTGCAGCTTTACCCACAGACGGCGAATTCAATAAATCAGACCACGAATGCACTCTCGCGTAGCACCAAAGAATCAAAAGATGTGGCAACGTTCAAATCTCTGATTATAAGTCCAATATTTAAATAGCTGTTTGCCGATTTGAATATACCGGTATATTTAATTTTATACAAATAATGAATGTTTGCGAGTGCGATAGTTAGAATAATTTCATGAGGTGACAGATGTAAATTTTTATAACACCTCACCCACAGATTCTGTGTCTTGATTGGCCGAGAGCTAGTCACATGACATTTTCTATTTTTACTATCTGTGAACGGCCAAAAGTACTATACCATAAGAACCATACCCGTAGCGACCAAAGTACTATACCCATGGCGTGGTACCGGTACATGTATCTGTGTGCAAGTGTATCTGGTGTCTTATGTGCAAGTTGTGCGTAGCGCGTATTGTTCCAAAGAGCCAGTGCTACAGAGCTGGGTTCAAACATTTTGTTAAGGGGTGGTTTAGAAAAGACATTTTCTACAAATTTGGTATTGAAATCGAAGTTCATTTTATCTGTATTAGATTTTTTTTTTTTTTTTTTTTTAACCAAGCAGAATATGTGGGTGAGGTGATATAAAACAAATATTGAGACTAGTTTTACTACACCACTCAAGGCATTCAATATTTGTACACTATTTCATGAGGGGAAGCCTCCTGGAATGGAAAATTCCATCTGTCATTTGTCACTGTCTCTCCATCAGTCTTTCCGTCGCCAGACGTGAAACATTCATTATTTGTTTTACACAACGCCCGAATACATCCTCGCCTTCTGATTGGTCAGAGCCAGACCGTGCAAGAACTTTTTTTGGCGGTGCTGTCGTATCGTGTGATGGAATGAATAATTCAATGCACATGATCAATAATCCACCAATCACAGGGGAATTTATTCAGACCTGTGTTGTATAATCATGAATAACAAAAGACAGGAATTGTCTTTAAAGGTAGGATACACCATTAGCAGATATCGAAAAAATTTAATAACCGAATTATTAGGAAATATCTTACTTATTTGAAAAAAACCAAAAAAACATAAGAACCACTGTCTGACGCCGGTTGAAAACAAATGCTGTTTTTCTTGCTTTTCTCAGCATCTATGATTGTAAAACTTCGGACACGTCAGTTAAAGGTAGTATACACCATTTGCAGTTATCAAAAATATTTACTACCGAATTATTATGAAATATCTTACTCATTTGAAAGTAAATAATTATTCTGGGCATCCAGCAAAATGATTGCGCTAGATATACTGTAATTTTTCCAAAAAATATAATTTGATAAAACAAAATTCGCGATCGCCGGACGGCGTCGCGAAAAAAACATAGGTAACATAAGAATAACTGCCCAACGCCGGTTGAAAACAAACGCTGTTTTTCGTGCTTTTCTCGGCATCCATGATTGTAAAACTTTGGACAGGTCAGTTAAACGATATTTACTATAAAATTCAACCCCCAAATCTACTCATTAACGATAATTCAAGCAATTATCAATGGTGTATTTTACCTTTAATAGATATTTACTATAAAATCCACCCCCCAAAAAAATCCACCCATTTATGATTATTCAAGCAATTACCAATGGTGTATCCTACCTTTAAGTTTCTGAGACGCATGATAAATATTTACAATGTTCATTGAGAATCCCATTAATGAGAATTACGGCTCATTCCTTTTTTTAATGAGAAATAATTTATTAATCCTGTTGACTTTTATTTTCTCTTCACAGCCAGAGAACATCATGCTGCTGAACATGAACAGCCACGAGGTCAAGTTGATTGACTTTGGCTTGTCAAGGAAACTGAGCAAAAACAAAGACATCAGGGAGATGGTTGGAACACCAGAATTTATTGGTATGGTCAGAAACTTTTTTACGTGGATTGTTAATTTTATGATAAAAGGCTGGGACAGACTTTACGTTTGTTTTCTCGTCCCCGTTACAGCTTGTTTTTATTTATTTTTCAATGATTTGAGACAGACAAATTTACAAGTATGTGCAAGGTACTAATTTAATTTTTGTTCTAGATCGATAAACCGATTGTTTAATTTTGTGATAAAAGCTTATGATTGTGGCTTATAATCAGATGGTCAGAGGTTCTAATCCAGCTGCTGGCCATATGTTGTGTCCTTGGGCAAACCACTTCACCCCACTTGCCTCTCTCCAGCCAGGAGTACATGTATAAATAGGTACCGGCATTAACTGGGGAGTAACTGGGGAGTAACTTGCGATGGACTGGCATCCCATCTAGAAGGAAATATTCTCAGTTGAAACCGGAGATAAATGCCGGCCTGATGGGTCATATTGGCTGGAGACAGACTTTACCGTTTGTTTTCTCGTCCCTTTACATCTGACATCTATGATTATTTAATTGTTATAAACTGCTTTTAACTCCGTTGTCTAGAGTGGTTGTAAATAACAATATACCCAGCAAATTAAACATGTTTGAATTCATATTAACCCTAACTACATGTACCTCATCAAGCCCATCAAACTCTAACGGCAGGTTTTGCAACTTGTTGTTTGACTTTGTTTGACTCTGTACAAAAGGCCCAGGAAGAGCCTGTTTAATCTTGTAAGGTTCAGGGCAGAAGATATTGAGACTTGTTCACATTTTGGAGTTTGGGGGAATGCACAGGCATTTATTCCTGGGTGAGCTCAGGCTGGTCACAGCACAGTTCCTGGTCAACTGTAAGTGTGATGTGTACACGCTGTGTGTTCTCACTCAAACACAGTCCAACACACAGAACCAATGGTCAGTCATCACAGCCCTGATCCTGAACACTGAACAATACCTAGACCCATCTGTACCAAGTGAATCAAACTTGAACAAGTTAGAGTTTGGCAGGTTTAGTACTGTTGGGTTCAGTACCAATAATTACTGAACCTGTGTGCAGTTGTTGAAGTTTGTTAGGTTTGGTACATGTATGCTTTCTAGTGCGAGAGCCTAGGGGGTTAGGGTTAATAATATTTGAATAACAAATTAAATAAAGAAGTTATGAAGAAAATCAACGACAAACAAGACCAGCTTAAATATTGAAATACATGTATGTACTTTAAAAGAATTAACTAATGGTTCAAAAAAACTACATGTAGTTACTAACAAGAGATTACAATATGTGACCTGTTCCAACGAAACCCGGACAAAGTCGCACAATGTGTTTTGTCACAATGTACTCCTGAAGTCATTTCGGGATGGATTTTACCATTTTGAGGTCTTAGGTTTTCCTAAGTCACTCACTATTAATTTACAATCTCCTCAAATTTGAACAAAATCCGTCTACCAGAAGTGTGTTTTTTTGTCAATTTTGTGAAACATTAGTGTACAGAAATAATACGCTTTTCTGAACTTCAAAGCTGTTTATCTCATAATTAGGCTGTCAGGGTTTTATCACTAAATCCAGACCCCAGGGAAGATAGGGTGGGGGTACATATGTAAATGATACATCATTTTAAAGCTGAGAACCTAGAGAATTTGAAAAAAGCAAAATCTGAAAAACTAAAAAGTCGACTTTGTCCGGGTTTCGTTGGAACAGGTCACATATGTTTGTTTCATGTACTGTACACAGCCATTTTGTCTCTAAAGAAGATCTTGTTAAGATCGAAATATTAGGCCCTCTTAACTTATTTGATTTAAGAGATTATTGTAATACATTTACCAATTTATTTGCAAGATTATTACTCGAATTTTTGATTAATAACAAACAACCCGTGTTAACTTTTTACCAGTTATCTAAATAAGTATTCTCTGTGAGCAGTTTTGTTTTTATTCATTTTTCGATGATTTAAAGGTCAATTGCTTGAATTATCATAAATGTGTAGATTTGTAGGGTTGTATTTTATAGTAAATATCATTTAACTGACCTGTCCGAAGTTTTACAATCATGGATGCCGAGAAAAGCACGAAAACGGCGTTCGTTTTTAACCGGTGTCGAGCAGTTATTCTTATGTTATTTGTGTTATTTCGCGATCGCCGTCCGGCGATCGCGAATTTTTCCTTATTAAATTATATTTTCCCGAATAATTACAGGATATCTAGCGCAATCATTTTGCTGGGTGCCTAAAATCATTATTTACTTTCAAATGAGTAGGATATTTCTTAATAATTCGGTAGTAAATATTTTCAATATCTGCAAATGGTGTATACTACCTTTAAGACAGACAAATTTACAAGTATGTGCAAGGTACTAATTTTTTATTTTTTTCTAGATTCTTAACCAACCCATATTGGTTTTTTTCTTAATTTGTTTAATTTATGTTTACTGTGATTTTGATGTTTTTAATATTGTAAATTAACATGCAATTTGACCTTTGGGCTACAATGTGATAATGTGAATAAAATATACCATATACCATATACCAATTGTTATATTTTTTTCCTTATTTTCTTTATTTTGCTACAGCTCCAGAGGTTGTCAACTACGAGCCCCTTACATTGTCAACAGACATGTGGTAAGTTGTAGTTCACTTTTATAATCATGGATGCCGAGATAAAAGCAAGAAAAGTGGCGTTCATTTTCAACCCGCGTCGGGCAGTTGTTCTTGTTGTTCTTCTCTTTTTTTCGCGATCGCCGTCCGGCGATTGTGATTTATTGTTATCAAATTTTTTTTTTGTGGAACATTTATAGGATATCTACTGCAATAATTTTGCTGGATGCCTAGAATCATTATTTACTTTCAAATAAGTAAAATATTTTTTAATAATTCAGTAGTTAACATTTTTGATATCTGCAAATGGTGTATCCTACCTTTATTTATTGTTTTAATTAATTATGTAGAGCTTCAGAAAATAAAATGGTTGTTTGGGCTTTTATTTTAATATAGAATACTGAAAGTGGGGAAAATCCATTGTGGACTCGATTGAAATAATATAAAGGACAATTGGGAGCAAATAGAGGAAGTTGGCCCTTGAATAACTTCCTGTATATGTAGTCAGATAGCATGCCCTGTCCGTTGGTGCACAAACCGTGTAAAACCCGCAGCGATTGTAGAATTCCCCTTGCAAAGGTGTTTAGATCGTGGTGTTTTTTTAAGTTGAGGTGATCATGGGATGTTGGGTTTGGGAGGGGGAGCTACCGGTACCGTAGGGTGAGTCAGATTTGTTGCGGCAACCCTGGAGAACCCTGGTTTTATCATTCTTTAACCCTAACCCCCCTCACTGCTTTTTCTAGAAAGTATCCTGAATCTGCTACAATCCACCAAATTTGGTTTTCAAAAACTGCTGGTGTCCTGAGTCCATCAGACTCCACCAGTATGCATACTAGAGATATCCTGAGTCCATCAATAATCCACCAGCAAAAGTTGATGGACTCTGGCGGATTCAGGATACCATGGTGGCATACAAACAATTGCAGTGTGTTTCTCCATAGTCCATCACAGTCCATCACCTAAATTTCTGTATCCTGAATCCATCAAACTCCTGCAGTAACGCTAGGCTTACAATCCTAAATCCATCACACTCCTCCAGTTTGTTCAATATGGAGGTATCCTGAATCTGCTAAAATCCTCCAAAACAGGAAATGGATTTTGATGTACTCAGGGTGGTTAGGGTTAACCTTAACTTTCTAACCCCTTTTTTCACATAACCTGAATCCTGAAAAATTCTGCAACTCCAAAGTCTTAAAACTCCATGTAACCTGAATCCTGCAAAATCTTCCGATATTTATTACTGGTGATGACCACTGCCTAAATCCTGCAAAAATCCTGCAGTGTGTTTACCATTGAGCTATAAAGCAGCCAAATATGGAACAAGCAGCTGCTAAGTGCCCTATTACAACAAGGGTCTGTACAAATGACCATTTGTATGCAAATGTTTCCTATCCTCGACACATACATGTAGCCTACACCTTGACTGAAGCTCTATGGAGAATGTGCATAGAGCATGAGCAGTGTGAAAGTACAAAGTAACAAATAACCTTGTTCTTCAAAAAATCCTCATTTGGATAAATACCCAAGTAACCCCAATCCCGCAAAATCATCCAGCATTAGTAATAAAACGGTAAAAATGAATGAATTTCATTGGAGTCCAAATTTTATTTGACACTGGAAAAGTTGTTAATTGTACATCTACAGGTGCAGATCTCTCGACAACACTTTTGAAAATAGTACCATTTCTGTAATGAGTAAATACTGGTACATGCATACATGTATTAAAAAAAAGTACTGCGCATTATTACATGCACAACCAAAAGTTATCCGAGTTGAATTGTTGTTTAACTTTTGTGCGTTCACATTCTAGTCACTTTTGCACTGTGATAAACAGACTCTAAGGGTTGATATAATTTGTGTAGGTTCACTCTCCTAAAAAAAGCAGATTTATCCTAAATTCAAAGCTTGAACTGATGCCAAAAAAGTCTAAATTTAGTGATAGACGGACGTGTAACCAACCAAACGACCATTTCCTTGTATTTGAGCTTGAAACCCCCTGGGATACCAGACTGCTGTCTGAGTCAGAGCCTCGTAACGTGTCTGACTGGTTATTTAAGGAAGTCTGTGTTTGAATAAAGAGACAGGGTGTCCGGGTCAAGACCGTGAAATGAGGGAGATCACACGTGGTTCATTCAGCTTTATGCTATTGACAATGAGTTCACTACATTTCACAATGGTTGTCTGCTGTGATGTGGTCTATGGTGTTTTGTACACCCGATGCACAAGATAAATGATTTTAGAAATCAGTTTGTTTTGGTACTAACATACATGTAACCATGTTAAAGGTAGTATACACCATTGGTAATTGCTTGAATTATCATGAATGGGTGGATTTGGGGGGTTGTATTTTATAGTAAATATCGTTTAACTAACCTGTTTGAAGTTTTACAATTATGAATGCCGAGAAAAGCACGAAAAACAGAGTTTGTTTTCCACCGGCGTCGAGCAGTTATTCTTATGTTATTTGTGTTTTTCAGAATAATTAAAGGATATCTAGCGCAATCATTTTGCTGGATGCCTAGAATCATTAGTTACTTTCAGATGAGTAAGATATTTCTTAATAATTTAGTAGTACATTTTTTCGATATCTGCAAATGGTGTATCCTACCTTCAACGTTAACGTACAAACTCTCAAAGTTTTAGAACATTGGCCGGTATTTTTCTTTGTGTTCACGCTGCCTCGCTCAAAATTCAGTTCTTTTCTTTAAATCGACAAAGAAACCTCTTTTTTGGAGGCGACTTCTTTTCATTTGACATAATTACGTAACTAACTGTGTTGGAACGTAAAAAGGGGGACGAAACAAACAGTAATCAGGTAATGGCAATAACCGAAGGTCTTCTAAACTTGTATGCTTTAACGGTTCCCTACGATGCATGCGTATTAGTGGTTCACAAAGTTCCAGCGAAAATGAGACCTCTTTTCCACGATCTGCTTCTATTAAACTTGTCGTTTAGTGCAGAAGAGACCAAATGCTAAGAACGATCAAAGTAATGTACATGTACTTACTCCACAGGGGTAAATCACTTTTTTGGAGTGATGTAGCCGGGTACATCACTTTTGGAGTAGAACACATGAACATTTGTAATAAACCATGTGACCAGTTGTTGACCAATCAGATCTCACAATTTAATACCATGGTATAACAATTAGCTTTGTCTGGGTTACAAAGTACACGCATACATGTACATGTAGGTGTCTCAAGTAAAACAAGGTTTAATTTTGTCATTTCAGATTTTTGGGACGCATGGATGCAAGTTTAGGGCAAAATGTTATAAAAATAACTCTTTGCAGTTTATCCCTCTTTACTCTAATTTTAGTTTCCTTCCTTATACTCACTGGTATCTTCCTGGGCTCCGTGTGGCACTTTGCCTTGATTCATCATTGAATCTTTACATATAAAACCTGTTTTTGCTTTTTTCTTTCTCTCCAAAGAGAAGATAACTTGCTTGGTTATTAAAAGGGGAAAGTGCCATATTTAAACAGTTATCAGGCTCCGTCATCATCCGGAATCAATTATGGATAAAGATCTGCATTCGTAACCCTCAGATGAGGAAGTCGCCATTTGGGTCTGTTGTTCAGCAGCACAAAAATGCACAGACTGTGTCTTTTTTGTGTATAGAGTTTGAACGTGGAAGCTGTGGGTAGATTTGTGTTTCCTATAGGAACACATGCAAAAGGCTGCACCCGGGACATTTTGTAGGGTGTCGTGGCCGAGTGGATAAGAACACCGAACTCAAGCTCTGGTGTCTCTGTTCAGCAGAGTGTGGGTTCAAGTCCCGGTTGTGACACTTGTGTTCCTGAGCAAGACATTTAACTATAATTGCTTCTCTCCACCCAGAGGTAAAATGGGTACCTGTAAGGGCAGAGATCGTTATTGTAATTGATTTAGCCTAGTAGCGCATATATTGCAGCACAGGCTGTATACTCCCCAGAGAGCTGAGATGGTTTAAGGATTGAAAATGGCCCAGTGACCAGGGGTAATAATGTTGGAAGCGCTTTGAGATGCCCTTCGGGTATGAAAAGCGCTATATAAATCCAAGATATTATTATTATATTATAATCTTCAAATCTTTTACTGACAGTTCAAATCACTTTGGATTGCTTATTTAAAGTTTTATTCCCAATCTGTTTTGACATGGATTCTCCCCTCCAAACGTTTGTTTTACTAAAGTTTAGAATATTCTCCTCCATTTATACAAAAGTACATGTATGTGCACTCACTGAATACTTGAACTCTGCACAGATATCAAGAACTCCTCAGAAGGTTCATGTTTTATTATACACTTTTGTCGCCAGCTTCCAGAGGGATTCCCAATTTTCGGCCAGATGCTTGTGTTCCTCCCCTCTCCTCTCATCTACCCAATTACGATCCCTTCCACTCGAGTGGCAACGTGTATCCCTAGGAACATCGGCGCGAATTCGAAGGTGTTTACCGAATCCCCATGATACTCTCCTTGGATGCATAACCAAACAGATGTCCAATTATTTGGGGTACCCACCCAATCAAACTCGCCTTCCGCTTGACTGCTGCGTCCCTAGTCTCCCATCTCCTTCCTCCTTCTAGTGCCTTTGCCCATCTGGGATTGTTGCGCCTCATTTGCTATCAGAAATGATGATACATTGTGTACATCATCAATCGACGATGTATACATGTACATGTCTATTGAGTATTTGCTTCCTAGTCATAGAGCTACTTGCTCTCTGCTTTAATAGAAGACTTGCCCTACAGGCAAATTCCTTCCCATAAATATGTAATGTTAACAGTTGTGTATCTGCTAAATATAAATTTGACATGATTTTTTTGAAAACTGAAAATTTGAAATCAACCTATATAAAACTTAAGCATTCAATTTTTATGGCTTAAGAAAACCACTGCAACATCCTCCAATTTGCTCCATGGTCTCTAGTTGACTTATAAGAGAGTACACATTCATTCTTCCCCTCCACATTATAGCTCTGGAGGGCTTTTGAATCCTGCAACATATACCCAGTCATTGGGAGGGCATTTCATGCAAGAATTTCTTTTTGAAATGTGGAATTCCTAGCAAAGCTAGCAAAATCAGCAATATCACGGTTTTCTGTACCAAAATTCTCCTTAGATTTCTTTTTCTTTTTCTTTTTTATGTCTACATGTTTGTCTAAACTTTAGGATGAGAATAACGTAGGAATGTTACAGTTGCTTGATCGACAGCACTATTTGGGCCAATGAGCTGCTCAGCACAAAAAAAATACTTAGCACAAAAAAAATCTTGCTCAGTCAAAACAGGGCCCAATTTCATAGAGCTGCTAAGCAAAAAAATTTGCTTAGCACAAAAAGTCTTGCTCATTAAAAACAGGTTACCAACCAAAATTATACGTGTTTTTTCATGCTAAGCAAAAAAACAGCTGATTATCAATCCAGAACAATAAAGATCAGGACAAATTTTGGTCTGTAACCTTGTTTTTGCCAAGGACAAATTGTCATGCTAAGCAAATTGTTGTGCTAAGCAGCTCTATGAAATTGGCCCCAGGTTACCAACCAAATGTGCTTTTCATGCTAAGCAAACAAAACCAGCTGAATATCAATCACAAACAATATACATCACCTGTGAATATGGTCTTTAACCTTATTTTTGCCACGGAAGAATTTTCATGCTTAGCAACAAATAATTGTGTAAAGAAGCTTTACGGAATTTGCCCCAGAAAAGAACCAGTGGTTTTTCTCCCCGGGGATGACAATCAAGTTTTAATTCCTGTCTCCGCTGGGATTCTTACAAGGCATGTTTGGGAGGGGAAGGAAGGCAGGCAGGCAGGCGAAGAAGAAGCCTCCCACCGCAATTCTGACTCATTCAGACATGAAGCCATCTCTGGTCCCTGGATGGGATGGGTTACGTGTAGATCTCGTTAAAATGTTGATCTCCAAGACTAACATCAAATGACCATGGCCCAATTTCATAGCACTGTATTTAAAAAAAAATTAAAAAAATAGGAAGTCCACTCAAGGTGATGGCTACAGAGGAAAGGAAATTAACAAGAGGAAATTATAGGGTAAAAAGATGACAATTAGTATTATGTTTAAATTGGGACAAATTATAAGTGAATGGGAAGCAAGATGTAGTGTAGGAAGTGAATGCCAGAGTAAAGGCAGTACGTGGGAAGAAACCGGAAGAGTATCTCAAAGTATTTGCCTTGGGAACAACCACGGTAGATGAATGTAATTGAGCAGGGAAACGTGTGTTGCGGCCAAAGGTACGGTTGGATGAAACCAATGAAAGTCCATTGAAGCACCTGCCAAAATAATATTTGTAAAAGAGGCTCAATGAGGCGACAGAGAGACAGAGAGATGGAGGTTCCAATGATGAGGCTAAGTCATGTCCAACTAGATTTGTAATACGCCGCTGATTTCTGTCAAGCATGAACAAATAACAAGTTGGAGCACGATCCCAAATATGAGAGCAGTATTCCATAACAGGACGTATTGTGGACTTGTATACACAAATGTACTTGTATAAGATACCAAAGGTGTATCTTACTTTTAACACAAAGTCTCTATGAAATGAGGGAGGCTGTGTTTAGCACAAAATCGGCTGTTAAACAGTGCTATAAAAATTGGGCCCTTGGTTGAATACTTTTTATAAGTTTGAATAAGTTTATCCCAATCCTGATTTTTTTGTTTTGCAAATTTGCTCCAAACAAGGCAAAAGCCACTCGAAGTACATGTAAGGGAGCTACAATAAGGTGAAAAAAATCAAAGAAGCAAAATAGATGAATTCAGATTCTTCTTAACCAGTTTGTGCCAGAGGACGTAAATATTCCCGAGATTCAAAACGGTTGACGAATAAACACATCCTGAGCAATGCCCCCCAAAATCATTTACTATCGTTATCGCTATTACGATCGTTTACTATTACCAAAAACTATCGCAAAAGTCCTACTTTTGTCTTGCGTTTTTGAAAATGTTGATATTTTTTTCATCTGCGTCTGCTTGAAATCCTGCAAATGAAGCTCTGCCTAAAATTACTGAGATCTTAGCTGACTGTACATAGTACGGTAAGTACCCCTTGATTAAGTGTCATGCAGTGCTATGGCATTGGACCCGGGTGACTATCCACCGTTCAATCTTTCTGCAATCTCCAAGTCCACCTGGCGGGTGACTGACAATTTGCGCTGAGTGATGATGATGAGCTCATGGTGACATATCTAGACAACCTGTTTTGCAAGAGCCTCTGTAAGACCCAAATGTGTGAAATCAAGAGATAGGCAGTGATCACAAGCAGGCTGTCCGATTACCGGCGCATCATCAGTGGCATCACTGTGACTCTCTCCAACACCTCTCTTCTCTTTCATACTGTCTGTCGCAGACTCAGTTTCCTGTAGCAGGTTGTACACGTGTGATGAGACATTACTCATTCATACGCAGATCTCACACTGTCTTGGTACACAGTTTGGAGTCGATGGCTCAATAGAAAGCTGATCGTAGTATAATGGCTTGTTGAGCGATTTGTTTCAGTGCACATACTTTGTCCTCGCGTATTCTTAGTCTTGCGCAATAAACACCTGGTGGCGGGATCACTCCTTTCCGTCCCGGGTTCTACATGTATGTGTCTCGGATTCTTTATGTCCTGGGTTCTTTGTGTCCCGGGTTCTATGTGTCCCGGGTTCTATGTGTCCCGGGTTCTATGTGTCCTGGGTTCTATGTGTCCCGGGTTCTATGTGTCCTGTCCCGGGTTCTATGTGTCCTGGGTTCTATGTGTCCCGGGTTCTATGTGTCCCGGGTTCTATGTGTCCCGGGTTCTTTGTGTCCCGGGTTCTTTGTGTCCCGTCCCTGGTTCTTTGTGTCCCGGGTTCTATGTGTCCCGGGTTCTTTGTGTCCCGGGTTCTTTGTGTCCCGGGTTCTTTGTGTCCCGTCCCTGGTTCTTTGTGTCCCGGGTTCTATGTGTCCCGGGTTCTTTGTGTCCCGGGTTCTTTGTGTCCCGGGTTCTTTGTGTCCCGGGTTCTTTGTGTCCCGGGTTCTATGTGTCCTGGGTTCTATGTGTCCCGGGTTCTGTGTTCTTCCTTATGGGATCACCCCTTTGCGTCCCTGGATACTAGAAACTTTCTTAAAGAACATACATGTATATGACCTAGGACACATAGAGTTGAACCCCCCCACCCCCCCCCCCCCCCCCCCCACCCCCCCCAATCAGCATACACGTGTACAAGAGATACTCGTGTTCATGAGATTATCTAACTTTTTAACAAAAATATAACGTACATGTAGTCCCTTAACATCGGGAACTAAAGCCGTGTTCCCATTGGACTTTTTTGGTTAACGTACTGTAATTTTTCTTTTATTCCACTACTTGCATACTATTTCTTAACAAATGTAGTTAGTAGGCATACCAAAGATTAGAAATATCAATAAATATGAAAATTAAAAAAATCTCCCATTAATCATTATTTTGCTGTTTTCTCCACTATTATGCCCCGTGCCCAGAACACCTCACAAATAGGCTACGGCGCTATCCTACATAAGTGCACACATCACTTGGCCCAATACTTATGGTAGAATAATCAACGCTCAATTACCAAAGTGCCCTTAATATTTAATCGGTATGGATCGAGAATGGTTTTTAACGCTCTCTCAGATAGGCACGTCTGTATGAAATCTAATTAAAGCTGTGGGTTTTATAGATGCTTCGTGCCCAGCTTGGTTGACACCCTCCCTGCACTCGTGGCTTTGTTCTTACCCAGTCAGGTGAATTACATCTGCTGTCAGGTGTCAACTATCATCTGGACTGCACAAAACGTGACTATTACTAGTATATAAGTGAAGCTGGTTTTGAAAAGAAATGCTTATAGGGGGTTGCACCCTGAAAAATAGTTATTCAAATTGAATTGATAACTTTCTAGCATTTTATTTGTTATGAGACATCCCACGAAAAAATCGGCAAACGGCAAATAATGATTAAATTCATATTTGTGGGGGGTTCCAGTATGCCTAACTGAACTGGAACGCGCAATTGGCGCAGTTATAAAACACTTTTTAACAAGGTGCCAATTCAAAAAAAATATCAAATATATTACCGGTAGTACACAGGTACATGGTTTACCTTCAACATTCGTTCGGAAAAGAACATTGAAACTTTAAGGTTTTTATAGATTGATACGCATGTTTTTCTGTGATCCAGCACCATGCGAACATAAACGGAACAACAGTAAATCTAAACACACAAGACATATGTTGTCTGCTTCTATTTGCTAGGCAGTTGGGCTATTTGCTATCTTAAATTTCAGAAGCATTTTGAAAAAAAATTGACCCAGGGAGATTTCTTATTTTCTTTGCACATGTACATGTACAGTGTTAGTGCAAGTATCAAAAATGTAAAATTATGTGCATGTTCTTTTTCAATTTTTTTTTTCATTTTTTTTCAAAATTCTTTGCTTACCTTTTATAAAAAATATGTACCAGTAGCTTGTAAATTTATTTAGTGATACACATGTATGTGGAAACATAGACCCAACATTTTAATTTGTTCATGCAGGCTTTTTGTCTGTCGGCATTTCTTTGGTAACTTATAAATTGCATGCTTTCAGTAAACGCTATGCGCGCAATCTTGTGTCAAACAAAGTGAGATTAATGACACTTGCTTGAATTCAATTTGAAGTGCAAATATTTCAGGAATCCAAACAAATTGCGCTCGTGGAAGAAATGGAGTTATTAATGTTCTGTTGATCACTGCCGTCTGAGTTTTGTATATTCACTAAAGGTCACTGGGCAAACGAGTCTCGTACTGTCGTTCTAACTGAAATAAGAATTTGATTTCCAGTGCTATTTAATGGCGTGAATGTAACTTCATTCCTGGCGATGTTTAAAGGTAGGATACACCATTTGCAGATATCGAACATTTTTTCTAACGAATTATTAGGAAATATCTTGCTTATTTGAAAGTAAATAATGATTCTAGGCATTCAGCAAAATGATTGCGCGAGATATTCTGTAATTATATTCGGACGACAATCGCAAACAAAAACAAGAACAAGAACAAGAACAACTGCCCGACGCAGGTTGAAAATAAATGCCGTTTTTCTTGCTTTTTGTTTTGCATCCATGATTGTAAAACTTCGGACAGGTCAGTTAAACGGTATTTACTGAAATACAACCCCCCAAATCCACCAATTTCTAATAATAACGGATTTTCATATAGCGCCTTTAACAAGATCAAAGCGCTATACATTATTATTATCCCTAATCATTGGGCCAACGAAACATTCCAAATACCATCTCAGCTCCCTTGGGAGTATACAGCTTGATGCAGCCATTTCGGCGCAAGGCAGCTAAATCAACCACAATAACCATCTCTGCCCTCACAGGTACCCATTTACTCCTGGGTGGAGAGAATCAATGAGTGACAAAGTGCCTTGCATACGCACCTTTCTCCCAGGCCGGACTCGAACCCACAACCTGAAGCTTTAACTACAGATTAAAATTTCAATGCTCCAGACCACGACACTCAACGCTTATGATTCAAGCAACTACCAATGGTGTATTATACCTTTAAAATGACTTCACCTTTAAAATAACACCTCCTTTAAAATGGCATCTTTGTCTTTTTATTTTGCAGGGCTATAGGAGTCATCACCTACATTCTGTGAGTACTCTATTTAATTGAACATTTTGAAAAACAGTTAGGCCTGTTTCAAATGTTGGGCTTGTGCCGTGTCAAATACAATTCATCTTTGATTGTTTTGGACTTTTGGATTTTGGAGAGTTGGGGAGTCACTATCATTTAAGTTCGACTGGACGTTTGAAACCACTGCTTTGCTTACGCTGTGCTAACTTCGCGCTAACGTCGCACTAAATTTGCTCTAAATTAAATTGTATTCGACACGTCATGAGCGCGACAATTGAAACCGGTCTTAATGACAAGACAGTGTTCTAGAATATATATACATACCATACATGTGTTGTACAAATGAGGTTTTAACCCTAACCCTGCCAAATCCAGCACAGTGCATCTGTGGTAACTGCTTGACCTTGCTGGACTCTGCACACAAGTCAATGTGACAAAGTATGCAATCTGTTGCGTCTGGCAGGGTTTCTAGCCAAAATACCCTAGAGAGTTAGGGTTAATTAGGCAAACATACAATTACACAATTAATACTAACAAGATATGTCATCCTTGGGAGTCAATACATGTATGTCACCCATTAGTATCCCTTGCCTCTTTGATCTCTGATGTTTATTAACCTGTTCATGCCGGAATTATTTTGACATTGACCAGGCGCAGGCGCGTGAGCAGGCGCAGGATTGTTTTTCACGAACCTCGATCCAAGACGGGTTTTGGTTGGCGTCTGTGGGTAGCACACCCTGATATTTCCGGCCTCACTCGCTGCGAGCTTGTCACTGACGGATACAGATATTTCAGGCCTTGCTCGGGAAGCGTTTATCTGTCGTATACATGTCAGGGTTGTAGTCGAGTCCCTATAGTAGGCCAGCCAAAGTGTGAAAATACACTTTGGACGGCATTGTTTGTTAATGGCCGGCATCCATGCTAGATCTATTGTTCATGGGATCAGGAAGATGATTAGGGTGGATGCCACGCTTGATTTTGAATTTTAAGGTCATTTTGAGGTCAAAAGGTCAAATAAGGTCAAAAATCAGTATTTTCAAAATTTGTGCAAATTTTAACCGCAATTGATAGATCTACCCATAAAAGTTATTGTTAACTTCATGTTGATACACCAAACCTATGAAATTAACGGATAAACTTTGATCTTGTACACAAATATATAGCAAAATGAAACTTAAAAGGGTGATTTCTCAAAAAGTGCATATCTTAGGAATAACGAAGTTGTTTGCTCTCCCTATCTCAATGGTGCATATATTTGTTTCAAACAACTTTTTTTTCCAAGGTAAAGGTACCCAGGCAGTTTTTGATATAACAACAAATTCCATACCACATCTTCATATAATGTTAGGATGTAATAAAACAAGTAAATTTGAACGAAGTAAATTTAAACGTGTAGTGGTTTTATAGTTTGACATGGCACTTTGACAATTATTTCGTTGTGGCAGGGTGCATCACTTTTTTCTTTGTACATCAGAATAATGATGTGCCCACATAAGCTTGCTCACAATAACAGAATGGAAAATTAGTTTACGAGTCTATTGGCCAGCTGGGTTGTTGCAGTCAGTTGCGTCACATCCGCAGGCATAAGTGCATCTTAGGTCCTTTTTGAAGCAAGTGCATCGGGATGTCCTGCACTTTGATTTGCATCCACAGGAAACTAGCTCAAGACATGCATCTGGGATAGGGGGTAGTCTTGTCCAGACAGCTTCCAGGTAACCTGACTCGTTCTTCCAAGCTGCTGTGTCTAGAGGAGATGGGACATCTATGTGTTCCTGGTCTGCCTGAAACCAAATATTTGCCTGGTAGTTGGCGCGTACTGTGTGAAGTTCCAGTGCATCTCTTGTTGGCGGTAACATCTCCAGACCCTTCTTCGCCTTACTAAAGAGTTGGAGTCTGGCATGGTTGATGGTTGGCTGCTCAAGTGCACCGTATAGGTGACATACAAACTGCTCAATGGGGCAAGTTCTCCATCACAACCAATTCCCTTGACGAGTAGTGGTTGCTTCTCAAAGATTTTCCAGCACATTTTCTTCCCATGGCCATGGAAGGAGGAGGTTGTATCACATCCTGTAAGGGCATGAAAGCTGAGCAGGTTATCCCTCACAGGTTGTGCGAGTCTCTCAGATACTGCATGTATTGGATAACATTTGCGCTTCTTTGCCGTTCCAGAGATCATCCAAACTTCTGTTGCTTTTGAAGATAAAAAGTGCACCAGAAGTAGCATCACGTCTGTATCCCTGCAGATGACCACCACTCTTTGATATCCTTCATTGACTGCCTCACATGCATGGAGTATCAACCTGGTGTCAGCCTCTTCATGGTTTCCTCAAAGTTTTACATCATCTCTCCTCGTGGACCTGGCATCTGTAACATCAAGGAACCCACCGCCTGTTACTATCTCGTATCTTTGCAGTAGATCCTTGCCCTTCTGTACGATGGCGTTTGACAAGAACTTGGCGAGATCAGCTTTGTTCTCATCCAAGGCAATGAATTGGCCCCAAACCTGTGGGAGTGGGACCTGGGATCCATCGATGAGCTTTCGAATTGGCATTTTTTTTCCCATTCGCTTTGATCGAGTCACTGCCTTGATGGAGCTCTCTCCAATGTAGCGATCAAATACCACGTCAACTCTTGTTGTATTCTCTCCAAAGTGTTGTGTCACACTATTTATGAAAACACCAGCGTAATCACCAAAAGTTTGACACCCATGAGGCTTTCCAAGAGCTTGGATAAGTGCATGACCATCTATCAGCACACATGTCTTCATGTTGGCATTCGGTATATTTGTGGGCGTGGTAAGCCCAGCCATTAAGATGTGGATCAGATCTCCCTTTGCTGTTGAATTCATCTCCCCTCCAGCCTTGGCGAGAGACAGTGGGACGGGAGACAGCTCATGCTGGAGAATATTCACCATTTCCAATGGTCGACCTCCAGTGGCAGCATTGAGCAATCGTTGCAGTAACTTTCTGTCGGCTTTGATAATCTTCTGTACATTTTGTTTGGTGGAAACATTTGCTTTGTATAGATCAGCAAAAGTTTTGGAGCGATGTTTCTTCAGGGCGTCATGAAAACCGACAGTTTCTTCAATCAGACGTTGCTTCACGTTGGTCATCAAATACTGCTTTCCACGATTTTCAGCCGTTAGAAGATCACTTACCACATCAATTGGTGCAGTGTCTTTGGTTGCCAATGATACCAGTGGTATCTCTCTAGTATCATCATCAGCGTCAGTGTCGTCTTCTTCTTCAGCCAATGTTGGGTTTACTCGGAACACATCAAATCTTGTTAGCTGTGTGGTAAGCTTCTTAACATCATCAACATCTCGCTTTGTGCGAGATGGAAGACTGTCAGAGCGGATGAAAGTGGTTTCTTCCTCATCATCTTCCAGATTGAAGAGAAATCTTATGTCTTGTGTGATGCGTGATCGCTCGGACCATGTGATACAAAATTTGTCCCTGGCTTGATCATTTCTCGTAATTCCAATTATGCCATTCTGCATTTTGCATGTCCTATTCATCCACTCAGTTGCCTGATCAGCTGGAACCTGGTTGAAGCGCCGCTTTGTTCTCTTCACAACAAAATTTCCATTACTGAATTCTGCATAAACTTCTGGGGCTGTCTTCTCAAGGAGTTTCATATCTGCAAGATAAACAGGTCCCCACCGGGCATAGTTGCTGTGATCATAGATGGTGAGCCATGGTAGCATTGCTGAAAAAGCTTCCAGATGGAGGATCCAGTTTCCGTCCCTTTGAGCTCTGATAAAATCTAGCAGAATCTCCACCATCTCCATGTAATGAGACCACAGTCGGAAGTTTGGATTCCCATGCAGAGTGCTTGTTGTTGAATTCTTCGATGAGCTCTTGAACATTGTTACTGCTCAGAAAATCTGACAGCTGGCTTACTGCTTCGAAAAGTTCTGCTCTGTGATTGCCATCTCTCTTTTTGAACTGCTTAACCACACTTTGGGCTAGTTTGTCAACTTCCACATATTTTTGTTTACCATTTCCAACCAGCCAAGATTCAAGCATAGACCATTTGATGTGCCACAGAGCCTCATAGGTCAGTTGGTGTCCTCTAACGGCGCGGTAATAGGCTTTGCCTTGAAGCATGGTTTCAGTCGTGTTGGCTGCATAAACACCTGCCTCTGTCCACAGATAATCGAGCCCAGCACTTTCCATGTGTTGACCAATAGCCTTCAGGAAGTTGAAGCAGACATGGAGTCCTCCCATGAGAAAAATGACATTCTCAAACTTTGGATTCGCCCATACGAGTTCTTTTCCTCTGCTGTATAGTGGCTGGTCCGCTGTGATGATGGTGTGTTTCTGACCTGTGTGGTTTGAAATGTCCACAAAGCGATTGATCACGGTGAAGAGTGTGTCATTGTCATCTGCTGGTGCCTGAAGAATGGGTAGCATCCCTGCTGTTGTCACAGGAGGGTCAACTATTATGTTACACATGTAGCTTTTAAAGGCTATAATTTATCACTGCACGATACCCCTATCGTGTAGGAACCTGGTATAACATATGAAAAAGCCAAATTGTACAAATGTTCAACATTTTAACTCATTGCAAGTTTGTTGACTGTGTTGGAGTCTGAACAATGTTTTACATGGAACGATTGGGAGTACAAACAATTTTGATATCAGACATACAGTTTTTGAGCAACTTGTCAAACTATAAACCCACTACGCGTTTAAATATACTGCGTGAATAACATAACTTCTTGTTTCATTACGCCATTATGGTGTATTATAAAATGTGTGTTATAATTGTTTTTTAATTAAAAACTGCCTGGGTATATTTACCTTCCAACAAAAAGTTGTTTGAAACAATTATATGCACTATTGGGATAGGGAGTGCAAACAACTTCGATATACTTAAGATATGCACTTTTTGAGAAAATCACACTTTTAAGTTTCATTTTGCTATACATTTGTGTACAAGATAAAATATTAACTTTTAATTTCACAGCTTTTATATGTCGATATGATGATAAAAATAAATTGTATTGATAGATCTACAACTTGGGGTCAAGTTTGGTGCAAAATCCAAAAATACAAATGTTGACCTTATTTGACCTTTTTGACCTCGAAATGACCCTAAAATTCAAAATCAAGCGTGGCATCCACCCTAATCGTCTTCCTGATCCCATGAACAATAGATCTAGCATGGATGCCGACTATTAACAAACAATGCCGTGGAAACTTTTTTTTAGAGGACTTTTTCAAGTTTGGCTGGTCTACTACTACAAGTCCTTTCACAATAAACCAAACAAACAAACAAACAAACAAACAAACAAACAAACAAGTCCTTTCGTGAAGCCAGTCACAAGTCCCTTCATAAAGGCAGTCACAAGTAACTGGATGAACAATGACAAAGGAATGCTTTTGTCAAATTGCTGATTTGAATAGCTTGCGATTTGAATTGGAACTGGAGGACTTGTGATGGACTTGCAGGGACTTGTGATGGACTCGACTACATCCCTGATACATGTACACGTCATCTGACATGAACTGGTTAAATATTTGGCGAGTAGAAGCAAATGCTCACAATAATAATGTTTACCATGTTTACCAAAGCAACTTTTCTTTCATACAAATTGCCTGAAAAAAAAACTGCTCTGACTGACTTGTGATTTGGCTCCTCAGGTTAAGTGGCTGTTCACCATTTCTCGGCGATGACCAGCAGGAGACCTATGAGAACGTGACAGCAGTGGACTACGATTTCGACAACGAATATTTCTCCTCCACCAGCGCACTTGCCAAAGACTTTATCAGCAAATTGCTGTGCAAAGACCCAAAGTAAGTTGGGTCCTTCCATGTCCATTTAGCACAAACAAAAAGTGTTTTTCTTAGACAGGCCATCTTAAAAAAAATAAAAAAAAAAAATAAAGAGCACCCAAAATTGTTCAAGATTTTGCTTACATCATAAACATTTGAGAAAAATCAAATAAGTTAAGAGGGCCTAATATTTTGATCTTAACAAGATCTTCTTCAGAGACATAATGACTGTGTACACAAAACAAACATGAAACAAGAAAAAAAATACAAAAATACATTTGAGAAAAATATTACGGAATTTGAAGCATACTTTTTTTTGTAATTCAAGGTCTAAACTGTTTTTGCTAAGCATTTTTTCTACATTTTACGCCACGCTTTTTAGTTATATTTTATGAAATAGAGGTCATTCAGAGAGCCTAAAAATGACGTACAGCTCGGCTTTCTAGGTGCTATATCCTTGGAGATACAAGCATTTAAAGTTCGGAGGTCATGCTAATTTTAAAGTCCAAAGTTTATTGACCCGTTTCTCAAAAAGTAACGAGCCAAATTACCAAAATATATCAGTTCTGGGGTTTTTCATATAGGCCAATCATAACACCAAATATCATTTTAGTCTGTGAGAGTCGGGTGAAAAATCGTGTTGAAGTGACACGGAATGACCCAGTAGTGATTGAGTACAAATCGTGCCATGTACCGTTATTGCAAAACAAATGTGGCCAGAGGGTAACCAATTTATTCCATTGAAATGATCTCCGGAACTTATTCTAGCTCATACATAATTGCACGTTCTGATTTCCTGAGACATTGTGCTCTCAACCTAAGGGCGTGCGATATTCAGCAACACGTACCGGTAGGAGATGCATGTGGATAGAACATATATATCTGTCTGAGACTGGATATGCACGTTTGCTTGAAGACGGAGGTCGGGAGTGTGGGTTCCGTTTTGGCGTTCATGATGTCTAGAGTTTGCCTGAGTCATCCCGGGGATATTTCCTGCGATTTTTTTTTTTCAGTCCAGTTATTAACCGTTTCAGAGTTGGTTCGAGGGCTATTTGGTATGGGGTTATGTTACTGATACATGTACAGTCGTACTCTTGCTGCACCCTTAAGCAACATTCTAATTGTATTTCCAATGTACGGTACATGTACTGTAGGATAATGAGTCATGGCGTGCGGCATGAATTGCAATAGAAACCGGCCTTTGTTTTCGCAAATTGTCAGGGAAAACTTGTGCTTAATATTCAAACTGTAGATACTATACATGTACAAATGTATACTGTGGGTCACATTGAATAAAAAATAATCAAGACCACTAATTACGCTGCATTTTCGTGTGTACAATGTACATGTACAGTATGTACTTGAATGTACAATGTAGACAACAAACATTTGTTGTACATGTAATACCATGCCTATGGTTGGCTGCTCTATGCTCTTTTAAACAGATTTGTTTTTGGGAAAACAAATTATAACTGCACCTACTAGTGGCCTAGTAGTTAGGATTTGTGACTCATGATTGGAGGGTCAGGGTTCGAATCCATCTGATGATCATATGTTGTGTCCTTGGGCAAGCCACTTTATCCCCACTTGCCTCTCTCCACTCAGGAGTATAAATAGGTACCGGCATTTAAGCCTGCGATGGACTAGCATCCTGTTCTCAGTCGTTTCACACAACTGAAACCGGAGATAAACACCAGCCTGATCAGCCATATTGGCTCGGGACAGGCTTTGCTTTGCTTTTATTGTACTTTAAGTCGAAAAGAGGAAAAGGAAGGGATACTGCAACTTTATCATGGTTTACAATCCCAAATCCTCCAATTTCAACATGAGTTAGGGTAGTAGCATACGGTAAAGCTAATCTTGGTTTATACTGAAAATATTATCCTTCCATATTGAACTTCGACGTTCCCATGTGAAAGCTGCATGCATGCCAGCATAACACTGTACTGCACAAAATTGTACTCTCAAAGTGTAAGTAGGAATTATAATGTGGACAGCCACCAAGCCAGTCCCATGATAATGTCTGGAGAAAATAGGATTAGTATTTCCTAATTGGTTTAGATGGATTTGAACCCGCAATTGAACAAACCCAAGAAAAAAAACCAGATGATGTTAGAGGATTGACACTGAATAAATTTTGTACATGGTGGCAATGGAAGGATTGAGGTTTGTTCCAAGCCCCCCCCCCCCACCCCCAAAAAAAAAGAGAGCAAGAACAACTGCCCACGCCGGTTGAAAACGAACGCCGTTTTTTCTCGCCTTTTTCTTGGCATCCATGATTGTAAAACTTCGGACAAGTCAGTTAAAATGATATTTACTGTATTAAAATACAACCCCCTAAAATCCACCCATTCATGATAATTCAAGCAATTACCAATGGTGTATCCTACATTGTACCTTTAAGATCAAAATGTTAGGCCAGCTAATTTGGTTGATCCCTGAAGGTACTGAATCATTTTGTATCCTTTCTACAAAAAGTAAGATCAAAATGTTAGGCCAGCTAATTTGGTTTATCCCTGAAGGTTCTGAATCATTTTGTATCCTTTCTACAAAAAGTATGTGATATGTTCAAACATGTGCCTACACGCAGCTTATCAAATTACGAAGAGGTTAGTAATTTAATGCTATTGAATAATCCTCGACAATAAAATTACATGTAGGGTTAATTTTATTGCTTTCTCTTATTCACAGCCAAAGAGCTTCCGTTGACGACTGTCTGAACCATGTGTGGATCAAGGTATGCTGTGCATTTTGTGTTTATTTGTGTAAACGATAAATTTGTATGGAGGTTTTTGTAAGATGGTTTAGTGACAGGAACGTACAGTAGTCGAGTCCATCAAAAGTCTTGGTCAAACAAACGTTTAAAGATAAAACAGCTATTTGGGTATATTATAGTGTATTATGCACAATGTACATGTGTATTCTTTTCTTACATTGCGTTATGGGGACAATCCATAGGGTTTGTGTGCTAAGGGAATTCTCTCTAAACTCAAACTCAGAACACTCTAAAATTCTAAAATTTTCAACATGATCCTAATTTTGTGTCTTCTTCTACATTTTCTTTCATAATACCCTACCACAATTTTACCTCTTAACCCCTTTACTGAAGACCCAACTATGGGGACTCGAAAATGTCCCCACTACTCGGTCTGTTTTTTTCCAAACAAAAGAACCTGTCCCCACAACTATGTGGAGGCTAGAACACGTGTACAGACATTTGAATAGTAGCGATACTGAATCGAATGTGGTTACTTGACAAATTACTGTCGGAGTGACTCATCTGAAACTGGATTGCAAATTGGCACAGATCTCATTACACTTCTAAACTCTTCCTCCATTATAGTTTTTTTTTTAATAAGGCTACAGGTATACTGTACATGCTTCAAGAAGAAATGGATACCGAAAAAACAGTTGGATACAAGTTCCAAATAAAAGATTTCAGAATCCATGCCAGCATTTTTGTGATTGGCAATTTCCTTTGCCATGTAATTATACTAGATGGACTCCTCTCTTGCGGCTTACGTGCGTCGTTGTAACACCTACGCGTACAAGCGTATTAGTCATGAATCTTTTTCTATTCCGGTTAAAATGGAGGACCACAAGAAGACGTTGTTTATGGGAATAAGCTGTTAGCAGTGCAGGAATACAGTATTGGCAAGTTTGATCAAGGACCAATGATTAACTAGTGGTTGGTTTGCAACGAACCTACTGGTACATGTACTTCTGCGAGTGCCATGGCCTCGTGGTCTGGAGCATTGAATTCGCCGTCTGTGGGTAAAGCTGCAGGTTGTGGGTTCGAGTCCAGCCTTGGACTATGGATGCTTGTGCCCTTGGGCAAGGCACTTTCTCACTCATTGCTTCTCTCCACCCAGGAGTAAATGGGTACCTGTGAGGCCGGGCAGTGATGGTTGATATTGTTAGCTGCTTATTAGCGCCGAAATGGCAGCACCGAGCTGTGTACTCCCCAGGGGGGCTGAGATGGCATTTGGAATGTTTCGTGGGCCCAGTGAGCAGGGGTGATAATTGTAGCGCCAAGGGACTGACAGTATTGGTGGATACGTGCACTTTATAAATATCCATTATTATTAAGTGCAAACAACCCAAGTCGAACTATTTGCATGTCAACGACCGAGAGAAAATAGCGCTAATATTTTATGCACACCGGCTAAACAAAATGTCAACATGATAGTTCTGTTTATTTACACAAAACCAAGTTTTAATACACTTGTGTGTTTATGTTTAGGTTCTTGGGTATTAGCTAATCAAGTTTTCTTATTATTTTTAGCCATCCAATAAAATCCAACGAAAACTCCGAGACAGCTCCCATCTGAACACGGAGAACCTGAGACGATTCAATGCAAAGAAACGGTGGAAGGTACAGAGCTAATCTATTTAATTTTACAGAGCTAATCTATTTAATTTAATTTTTAACTCTCCTGTTATAACTATCAAAAGATATATCGACAGAGTTTGAGAGATAGGGTGATCATGAATACTGCTATCAATTGCATATATAGCAGCCATGTTAGGAAATAATACCCTTGCTGGGGTAGGCATGAGTGTATTCATTGTTACCTCAATCCATCATTTCCAGGTACTCGTCGGCACTGCTGACCTACCAAATCTATCAGTCAAGGCATGGGATTCTCAGTGAAACGAATGTACCTAATTAGCATTTGCTGTAATTTTCAGAAATGGATGGGCGAGGTGTGTTTAATACAGCAAACACAAACTCTCAAATTTGTATCCTAGTGGAGACATCTCTTTGTTCTCGTGTATAAACTGCTTAAAAAGTCAGGCACTTTTTTTTATTAAAATGCTTAATTAATTTCCTGGGTTGGAAGTTCGACCCAATATACCCTATATTATACCCTAACCCTAACCCACATCCTAAACCTAGTTTTTGAGTAATTTGAGTACACTCCAAAAATCTAATTCGTGAAATTCCCAGTGGAGACCTATTCATCTATAGAAATTTACCCTCCGGAGACCTTTTGTCTCCATTATACACATTGTGTTCAGGTCTCCAGAGGGTTCCGAATTTCAGATCATTGTTACACTGACTTTATATTTGACGTTTTAGGTTCGTAGATGCTGGACCAATGCTGCCATGTATAGGACTATTAGCAGGGCTAAGCAGAATAGTTTTTTTCTGATTAAAAAAGTAAGTTGTTGTTGATTTTTATTCTTTGTCCTTTATAGCAATCCATGAAAGTCGTCTCGATCTGCTGCCGCCTCTCCAAAAACGCCAAGATCCGAAGCACCACTGGCAATCTGGATGGGGTAAGTTGGTATAAATCGACGGGGTGTCCCCTCCAAAAAACAACACTCGCTTTTTGTTGAGGACAATACTCCTTTCAGGAATAGTCTATCGCCCCAAGCTTTAGACCTATGTCTTCATCATGTCTTGGTTTATCTCTCGATCAAATTTGAGCAAAATCGGCGAGAAATTAGCCGCAAAATCACCAAATGAATTCCAATGGCTGAGCACGTATCTGTAAAAAAAGGCAGAGAGAGGCTACAGCCCTGCGATTTAAAAGTGGAGCAAATGAAGAGCCTCTAACCGCTTGCCAACAAGATTGAACACCCTCTGAAGATCTCTGTCCGAAAGCGTCAGATGGTGAGACAGGGACCCACCCTGTATGTGAACAGTCCTCCATCTTAAAGAGATCTACCTGTATCTTTAAAACCACACCTATGCCATTTTCCAAACCTCTGGCTTCGGCTCCATCTCCGGCTCAAGCCCATTGCTAAACTGCAGTAATGAAGCCTGAACGAAGACGAAGCTGAGGTTTGGAAAACGGCCATAGTTGTTTACTTTCGTCAATACTTTAATGTTTGAATAGAAAGGATGCAACTGGGGTTACTTCCAATCCATGACTCATTGCCTAGATGCTTTACCCCACCCTACAGTATCTCCAATCTAGATTGTTACCTTTCATGTGCTTCCGCTTATTATACGCACCCAGACACCGCTATGTATACCCAATGTTTCCCTCCAGTTGCTTAAAAAGAACCGTCTAGCTTCGGCCCAGAGCCCAAGCATTCCGCGCAAACTCAAACAAACCTTTGGCGAATCAGTCGCCACTCACAGTCAAGCCTCACTCCACGCTGCGGACGTAAGTGCGATATATTTTGTCCAGCTTGAGTTGTTTGGGAATTGGAGCATACTGCATGAACGAGAAAATGAATTGCATGTCGGGAAACTCATGCTTGTAAAAAACGAAGATCGTCCGTTAAGGGAGCTTGCCAATTGGTCCTGGCCGTTCTTCCGCATATATATAGACCACTTTCTTACCGACAAGTCTGTCATTGCCAAGGGGCAGAAAAGTTTGTGAACTGCACGCGAGCGCGCACTCGAGCGCAACAAAGTTTAACGAGCTAGCCCGATCGGAGGCTATTGTTGCTGAGAAACTACATCTTATGAATAAACATGAGACACGGAGAACATTTAATACCACGTTCCGTCCGTTGACTGAATGTGTTGAAACTTTGCTCAAACCTAGCAAAGCTTTCTAATGATAATAATGAGCTGATTTACATTTGAGCCTGCCGTTTCGATTGCGGTTTTTCCATACCTTCAAGAATGCATTCATATTTAAATCAGCCAACCGATCAAAGGAGACGGCCGTTACGGTCACGGTTTGGTCGGGCTTTCCAGTTTACATTGATGTGTAAATGACCTAACCAGAATTTTGGTTTGGCGTTCCGAACGCAGAGAGAACAAAATATTAATGTCCTCAGATTTGCATACACTGTTCTAGTCGCGTACTGTTGGCATTGTGAAGGGCTTTTTTGTTAAAAAAAGTTTGCAGACTCCAGCGTACTTCTCCCGGGAGGAGCGGTAAGGACCAATTGGTAAGCTCCCTAAAGAAAAGCAGCACTGAAGCTGACGACATGTAGATGTAGATACATGTAGGTGAGTGTAAATCTAAACAGTCAGAGATGCCATCTAGCCAATGTACCGGTAGTAGCATCTCCAGTATTTTGTGCCAGGAAAGGCAAACAACGTCAAAACCGTCTTAAAATCGGCTTTTTTAAGACACTTCAAGTGCGGCCAGGGTGAAAAGTTTCCCTCAACCCGCTGGAGATGCCACTGAGTCGATGGCAAGTCAATCACACATCTACTTTGTGTGTGGGTCTCTAATACTCTCAATTATTAACTTGTAAATGTATTCAAGGAATACAGCCGAGTGAATACTGCTTTCAGTCGTGATATTTAGTCCAAGTTTAAAAGTGTAAGACGTGGCCAATTTTTTTAAAACAGTTTTAACCATCAGTAAGTACTGTACTGCAAGCAGGAAATTGACATAGCGCCCTCTGTTGACAACTTTGGTTTTGAGAAACTTTGGTACTGGTGATATGCATACAATGTACAGTTGAAGGCAGGATGACTCATTTGTGACCTGCTCCAAGGAAACCCGGACAAAGTTGACAATTTTTGTTTTTTTATATTTAGATTTTTTTCTATTTCTCTTGGTTCTCAGCTTTAAAATTATTTATCATTTACATATGTACCCCAACTCTATCTCCCCAGGGGAAAGAATTTGGTGATAAAACCCTGATAACCTAATTACCGTATGAGATAAACAGCTTTGAAGTATCTATTATTTCTGCGTCTTATTTCTATACACAATTGTTTCACAAAATCGACAACAAAACACACTTTTGAGTGACGGATTATGTTTACATTTCGGGAGATTGTATATTAATATAGTATATTAATATTTTGTGATTCAGAAAAAAGAGAAAAAAAACTTAAAATGGTAAAATCCACCCCGAAATGACTTAACGATAATAAAACACATTGTGCGACTTTGTCCGGGTTTCGTTGGAACAGGTCACATTTGCAATGCGAAAATTATGGGCTTTGTTTGTGGACACGAATCCACGTGTTTTTCTTATTTGAGAATTTGAAAACCAAAATTAAGCGCCATTTCCTTGTTGAAGTCATTTTCGATGAGTTATACATGTAGACGTACTGGTACTACAGTTGTTAACCACATAACGACCGAGGATAGTCCTTTGTGTTTCCTTTATTCCTGTACTGTAACCTAACCCAATTTACCTTACGCTACGCTAGTGACCAAGGACAAATTTTGAGGATTCCTTTTCCCTGTAATATATCTTTTAAAGTTTTAAAAACAGGTTGTTATATTGGGTTTTTATTCTGTAATTTTTGATAAAGGTGCACAATTTCTATTTTTTTCAAATGATTAAATTCAATTTTGGAAATGAACAAGTAGAGCAGTTGTCAATGCAGATATTTCTATTGTAAGAACTTCAATCACGGTTTGCAAGAGAATAAAACAGCATAGCTGAAATTACAAATGTACAGTTCAAAGTTTGGTTTGAGATGAATATATTTAGGTGCCTTGCAACATTCCGTTTGTTCCGTGATTGATTCTGGAGGGCAAATGAGGAAGGAAGTCAATGTAAATATTTAAGATATTCAATGTTGTGTTTCCAATTGATGTACATACATGTACAATGTACATAGTATGCTATCGATAACGTGTGTGAAATTACATTCTGTAGTGAGTAGAAATGATCTGAAATTCGGTACCCTCTGGAGACCTGAACACAATGTGTATAATAGTATAATGGAGACAAATTTCTATAGATGAATAGGTCGCCACAGGGAATTTCACGAATTAGATTTTTAAAAACTAGGTTTAGGATGTGGGTTAGGGTTAGTGTTTGGGTTAGGGTATGATATAGGGTATATTGGGTCGAAATTTCAACCCAGGAAATTAATTGTGGTTGAAATAGGAGCATTTTGAAAAAGGTGCCCGACTTTTTAAGCAGTTTGTACACGAGAACAAAGAGATGTCTCCACTAGGATACAAATTTGAGAGTACATGATGACAAGTGTGGTTTGGGGCTTGATATGAAATCTTTTGTATTGATACCGATTAGGTCAATATATTCAATTGCATTTTTTTGATACTAAATTATTATTTTCATTATTATTCCATGTTTGGTTTTATTTCTTTGGTTTTGTTGGTTTTACCCTAATTCTTCTGTCTCGCCCTAATTCTTCTGTCTCCCCTAATCCTTCTGTCTAATTCTTCATAGAACTTTAGTCAAGGTGCAAGATATGTGTCCAGGATAGGAAACGTTTGCAGACCCTTGTTGTAATAGGGCACTTATCATGTAGCAGCTGTTTGTTCCATATTTGGCTGCTTTATAGCTCAATGGTGAACCCACTGCGGGATTTTGCAGGATTCAGGCAGTGGTCACCAGTAATAAATATTGGAAGATTTAGCAGGATTCAGATTACATGGAGTTTTAACACTTTAGAATTTGAGGATTTTGCAGGATTCAGGTTATGTGTAAGAAAAATGGGTTGGGACTTAGGGTTAATGCTAAAGGCCACTGGAGGTGTGGGCTACTAGAGGAATGTGTGGAAGAACCAGCCCTTCGCACTAAAACAAGACAATCTGATCTCTTCACAGTACGAATAGTGTTAGGATCTAGGTAGCTAGTCCACATCAAGGCATTAATAATGCCCCTACCCATATTATATGTGACCTGTCATCACAAAATGAGCGTAAAGTCGGCAAAATCAACAATTTAGATATGGGTATTTCTCAATTCTGTGGAAACGGAGCTTTCCAATGGTATAAAACACTTGGAGGTTTGATACTCAATATTATTTTTTTTTGTATTTTTTAGTCTGGAGTCTTAATACAGAGATTATGAGAAAACGGGCATTTCTTGCGAAAAATTGTGTGAAAGTCATAGTCAAAATTGTCTCAAAAACTAATTTTGTTTTTATCTGATCGAAATTGGGAATTGATTGTTGGGGATTTAGTCTTAAAAAAAACCCATATAATCTCAAAATCGACCACCCCTTCAAATTTTGACTTTGACTGGCCGTACTGGGAAATCACTCTGTGCGACTTTACGCTCATTTTGTGATGACAGGTCACATATGTGTGGAAGGTCCAGGCCGGGCTCAAACCCCCCAACCTGCAGAACTACCAGCAGACCACGAATTCAATGCTCCGGGCAACTACATGTAGGCCATGGCACTTCTAGGGCACTTCCTCGGCACTTATGTTTTTAATTTTTGGTACGGTGTGATCGAGTTGCTTTCACTTAATATCTTTCTCAGAAACACGACTTATCCCTATAATATAGGGGCAAGTCGTGTTTCTGAGAAAGATGCTGTTTTAAAACTGACAGAAAAGAAAGGCAAGCTGTTTTTTTTTTTTTTTGTGGCTATTTCAAGCACACAAAGCAAATGGACCGGAATTTCACGGATAAGAAGTGACATCACTTTTGCATCTTCAGGGAAACAATTTCTGCCTCTTCCTCTCTTCCCTAGATCCCGAGACAATATTGCAATTTTCCTCCGATGGTTTTTACGCTGTCGTAAAACGTGAGATTTTGTTTTCCTCTTGTCCCGCTCTTATCCTGACCATCACACTGCTGATTGCATCTGACGTGTTTGAGTAGCAGAATGGAACATCACCGGAAAAGACGATAATTTGGCAGAAGAAAAAAAATGCCCCCAGGGTTTCCGATTGAACGACGCGATCGTGCCACAGATTATGCTGCAGGGCACAGAAATGATAGATTTTTAACCGTGAACCACTCGGGTGTGTGAACATTTGTATTAAAATTGATGGATTCAGCTCTAGCTGTTAGGGGCTCTACGAGTGGGATACGAGAGTCTTTTGAGATTTAGAGGCTGTTACTTATGTACAATTTATTGTTGCATAATTGCATTAGTTGAAGTGGTAAACACGACGCCAATTGCCACTCAATTTGTGGGATGGAAACTGGAAGGAATCTAAAAATGAAAGAAGTCCTACGGATGGTCGGTATCTTTACAATAAATCATGCTTACATTGTAGCTACGAACATGTAGGGTGCTTCTAAATTGGAAAAGTGAGATAATTATTGTATGTATTTTAGGACATGATATTTTGGAACATGTTTGTGTTGACACGGAATTCAGTCTCAGAAGGATTCATTTTGAGAGAGCTCTGTTCCTTTCAAAGTTATAACTGATTTAAGTTCACCATCATGTACAATGTACATTCACTCTTCTAAATTTGACATGTACACAGCTTTAAAGGGGTACTACCGGTACATGTATGTCCTGAAATTCCTCGAAAATGTAATAATTTTGATTGTTTACTTAAAACTATTTCAAACATCTGGTCGAAGGGAAACCGTTCCCGAAAAAAGACGAAAAAAACACTTTTACATCGGATACGTCAGTTTTTCCTGTTATGTTCTGTGTCACTGTAAATAACACACAGCCGTAATGCACAACAAAACGAACACTTTACATCTGGAATCACAACTACATGTACATGTACACCCAAACAGCTTGAGTCTTAGCGGTCACTTTTTAAACCCCCAAAACTCGTTCTACCCAAAATTACAACAACCTTTTTTTTAAAGATGATTGTGTGGATTTTTATATCCTACTTTTAAATGCTCTTTCTAATAAACACCACTTCTCTCAAAATGCGTTTTGTAGCCCAATCGGGTGCTTCCAGGTCACGGTGCCCCTTTAAATGATTAAATGAAACATTTAGCAGTATCCGTCACTTCAAAATTTAATGTTCTTTTTTTGTACATGTACTTTTTTTTGTTTTACATGTACAAATGTAGCAGATCACTTCCCCAACAATTTTGTTTCATAATTTCCCTCAAATATCCACAAGGAAGTTCTGCATATTATTATGGTGATGTCTAGCCCGGAGATCAGCCAAGAAGGGAACTTTCCACAAATCCCGGCAGGATCCCAGGTTTTTCTCCGATAACGCAGGCTTCCCCTTGATAGTTCAAGTTCCTTGGAGCCATCAATTCCCACCATCCGCTCATTGTAAATAATCATTGTGAAATCTGGGTCATCCAGTACAAGACTGTTCACACGCCGCTGCCGGGCCCCCTGTGTCTTTTAAATAAGTCTTGTGAATGGTCTTTCCATAGGGCTTGCAAATGTGGCTGTCCGTTTTGAGCTGGCTGGGGCTTGTATTTCTTCCCTTCTAGTGGCTCTTCCAGTTGTGGCCTCTTCTCCCCCGGGGGAAGATTAAGGTCACTTCTATCTCAAGTCCAATATCCTCTTCGGCAGATGCATACTTATGTACCGGTACATGTGCAGTCATTTTTCAGCATTTGCGGTTGTACAATGGGGATCCAGCAATTAGCTTAATGCTACCACTGTGCGTAGAAGCTATATATTATCCGGACAGACGTGGAAAGGAAATTTGTGCAGTGATAGATTTTCTGCGCTGGAAATTACAGGTAAAGCTTTTGTTGTGAGCTTTTGAGGATAATTCAATAGCTGGGTAATAATTTGCGGAATTTTGAGTTGTGGTTTTTTTTTATTTAAGGGACATTTGCGTCATAGTGCTCTGGAACTGAATGCTCGAGATGATGATGTGAACTGATTCACCCTGTACATTTGTAATGTACATTTTGAATAAAAGGGTTGCAAGGACTCTATAGATTGGAAGTAAAGTAGATATTTTAAATGAGAAAGACTGGTTTTTTTGCAGGATATTCATTGAAATATGAATATGAACAGAACAATTTAAACAACAAATTGAGCACAATTTTTGTGGGAGGAGGAGTATTTTCTTGTGTTTGACATAATATTCTGATGTTTATTTGTGAGCTTTAACCAGTATGCGCCAGGATTATTTTAACATCACCGAGCCCGCGACGCGCGGGATGTCAGTTGTGCATTTTTATTGTCCGATACTAAAGAGCGGTGCTTCGATACTAAAGAGCGGTGCTTGACAAGTGACAACTGGCCTGATGAGTTTTTAGCTCTGTAAAGGCTTTATATTCTGAGAAAACAATATTCTAAAATTTCAATTAACAATTTTTGTTTTTCGTTATTGTAGACGCTTTGTCCACAAAGTAAAAATATATTTGGTACATGTACTTGTAGGTTGTCGTTAAGATCAAAGTTGGTGCCTTCGTCAGTTTTGGCTTTTCAGTATAATTCATCAAATGTATATTTAGCAGTGTTGGACATGCGGAACCCGCAGCCAAAAATATAAGACACTGTACAGAAGGCCCAATAAAAAAAGAGTTTTTGTCAGATTTGTTTTTAAGAAAAGAAAATAGGATGAGGATACAATGTACATGTACACTATGTACATGTACTTTTTTGGCTTGACGTATTTGTATCTAGAATGATATAGCATCGCGTCATATAATAATATGCTTGACGTATTTGTATCTAGAATGATATAGCATCGCGTCATATGATAATAATTAGACTGAACCCCTGCATTCTCCTCTCTGAACAACTGCAAAAGAGAACAATTACGATTGGGGCAAAAGTGCCGATGTAAAATGACTTAGATTTTCGTCATTTTGGGGTTTTTAATTTAAAAAAAATGAACAAAAAATGTATTGATGCTGCAGCAAAAACCGGATAGGATTTTTATTTGGCCTAATTTGGGGGCAAACAAAACCACATGCTCCTTTGGGAAGCTACTTGTGAAGATGTAAACACCTTCGGCTGTATTCAAAGAGTGCATTTCTTATCGGAGACAAGACAAATTCCAGTTTGAAGTGAGATAAAAGGTTTTCCAGATTCATCAGCCACACATTTCATCCCCTGCTTTCAAACCACTCCCAAGCACGTTCCTCGCGTAGGAGTTTATTGACTCCTTGGCGCAAACCGTTGTGGGTGAACAACAAAAAACATTGGTTTTTACTCGGCTGCCTCGAGCTGTCAACATAAAACGGGCGAAGAGTACAATGGTGGATGTTTGAGGTGCGTGTTCTCGCAAGGAAGTGTTTAATGAGGCATGTATCAACATTGACTTGTACATCGGCAACATGCTTGCACCAATTCCTGTATGCAGAACATGTCGTCTAGTCGTGCAGTACGCAAGACAAGCTAAATATTTAGATTATGGAATTTACAGTTTACACAGAAGTTAGTTGGAAGGTCCTGAAAAAGTCTTCCGAAAAAACAGGTTGCATCGTTAAATCGGACGTGATTCCAGGCCACACAGCACTCTGGTGTTTATAACTTTTGACTAGCGCCCTCGAGCAAAGATACTGAAAATTTGGGAGAGTGCCAACATAGGGCAAGATAGCTCAGTTGGTAGAGTGGCGGTCCCGTATTCCAGGGGTCGCAGGTTCAAGTCCTGCCTTGCCGATTTCTTTGTTCACTTTTGAGTTTCTGAAAACTAATTAGTTTGTTTTACTCTGTCCTTGCTATATATGGGAAACAAAATAGGCAGATTGGGCAGATTGTTTTGTTTTACCATTTGTGAAGATTTCCAAATATGTGTCTCTGTTAGATTTCTTAAAAATGACAGCAAGCCAGAAAGAATAATCTCACAGGAAGTTTAGTGTCAATATTATTTCTATAACAAGCAAGAAAGCTTTTCAACAGTATTTTGGTTTGTCAACAGTATTTTGCTCTTTCCCCACTCACAAACTTTTACTCATTTTATTGCTGTCCTTTCTTGAGAGCTCTCGTAGAAATTAACTCCTGCACAATTTGCCGTCTTCCCCACCGTGATTGAATTCCCTGCATTATTCATACCAACTTCTCTGCGGGGTTTCGAGCACCAATCCCACACTGGCAGCATCATTAACACAGTCCCAGTTATTGAATACAGTGTCCTGGAGAACAGCAAGTCCATCCGAAGTCACCTTGAGCATAATATATGCAGGGTTCTAGCCACGGTGGGCGGCGCCGGGCGATACCGCCCGACACTGCAAATTTTTGCCCGGCACTCGGGTTAAAATTGGCTGTGCCGCTCGGCACAATTTTTAAATATTTGTTTTAATTATTTTTTAATATATATATATTTTTTTTTTATCAAATTATGGGCACAAAAGAAAGAGAGGAGATACAAAGTCGTGTTAATTATGTTCATGTAGTAATTTATTTTATTAACTTAGCTAGACTTTCACAGAAACATGCAAAAATGAACTGGACCCTCGGCCGTGAGGCACGAGAGCTCCGCTCGCTGCACTTGCAACGCTTCGCAATCTGATAATTTACCCGGCACTAAAAAGGTCCTAGCTAGAACCCTGAATATATGTTTGACAATAACATACACTAGAAGCTGTTCAGCCAGTTCACAGTTGGCAAAAGCCTCTGAATTCTTGGTATGTGTTAGCCCATGGCTGGCCCAGTAACCCACAGACACCATGCATAGTTGAGATGATTTATCTTTGATGGGAATAGTTCTTGGTAATTTTCTTGCATCTGGTAATGTCGCGCATCATCATCTTAGGTTTGGGACTTTTTCCTCAGATTGGCTGATTTTCTTGTTTTTTACATCACAATTATGCCATTGAAAATTGAAAAATACCTCGTTTGTTTTTTGGTTTTTGTTAATTCCTGTTGCATGCCCAGTATTTTCTTCTTTTTTGAATTAAATTGAATTGAATTGAAAATGGTTTATTAAAAAAATCTCGCAGCCGCCAGGCTAAATTGCATGATTTGTACAAAATATTAAAATCGCAGTTAACATTAAAATTCACACAAATAGAAATAGAACCAAAAACTACATGTAAACACTAAAAAACACAAACAATTCAAAACAGGACATAATTATTTAATTTGAAAAAAAGGGAAGTTTAAATGTAGATAAAAACTGGGTAAGTTTGAGAAAAGGAAAACAAAATAAACAGGAAACATTTTGCTATCTAAAATTGATTAGGGTAAAAATTAAAGGGTCCAGCAATCGGTAATTCTTAAAAAAACCAAAACTGTAAATGCACCATGATTAAATAAATGTATACATTACAGTATATTGGGCAGTGCGCATCTTCTCAAATCATTTGATTGAGGAAGCAAATGTGCTTCACTCTGCTAATGTTTCACTTTAGTACCCTTTGGGAAATTTCAGCTTTGACGGATATTACAGATCAGTATATTTTTGTAATTTAAGAGCTCCGTGGATAAACCCAGAAGGGCAAATCCCTGGGAAGGTTGACAAATTGAGAAAAGTAGAAAATTACTCTTAATTTTATAACTGCAAGTGCTAAAATTAAAAAAATAATATTAAACGAAAGAGACCAACATCTTCTTTAGTGGCCTTACAGTTACATTGGCATGTGTTTATTAATAATATTTGTTTTCAAAAAAACTCAAATTTTGGGGTAAAATTTGAATTCTTTTGTTAGTAAAAATGCCTAAATGTAGATGATATTTTTTTCACCCTTATTAGGGTTTATTTATATGTTTTGGGGGTTTAGCTACTTACATGTACTAAGGGATACCTAAAAAATGTATTATTACTCCTAAAGAGTTTTTAGTTTTCTAATATATTTTAATATCCCTTTATATTTGAATTTTTTTTCGTCCGACAAATTGTAACGTCAGTTATCGTAATGTTTAGTTACCAAGCTTTTGGCACATATTTTCCAAGTCTACTTGTGAAAAATTTGTTGTCCTATTTTGTATGTTTTTATTGTTGTATGACGTCTATTTGAAAATTAGAGTTTTCCAAATTCATTAATTCAAGTTAAAAGAGAACATGAGTTTGAACATTTTGTGTGTGTAGCGTCAGTTTTGTTGTAATGAATAATCTGTGCTACATGTATTAGCAGTTGCTTCTTGCTATACGTTTGCATATCATCAGATATGTACAGACCCACTTACGCTACACTTGATGTTTAATAGCCAGCAGATTAAACCTAGTTAGTGGGAAGGGGTCAAAATATAACGGCGGTTACCGTGGAAGTGCCCAGAAATTGATTTTTTTTATATCCCTTATACCTCACGTTGTAATGGTCAAGGAGATTACAGACAAGAAGTTTTCAAACATTTCTTAAAAACTTGATTTTGGTATCATGGTTAATTGGCTCTGTTATGGACTTTACATTTTCTTCCATACAGCGGAATTACCGGATGTACCTGTACTTTAACCCGATATTTGTTTTGAAATAGTGAAGATTACAGATTAAAAAAAAAATTGGGGGGGGGGAAGAACACGTATAACTGATACTGATAACTTAATCTTTGAGAAACGTGCCAAGCACACTTTGTTGTCTAGTCTCGTTTAAATTAGATGCTTTCATAGAAAATTTGGTCAAGAAAAGGATAAATTGTTCACGTTTAAAATGACCTTTTTTTGCGGCCTCGGGGATAGGGCTCTTGCCTCACAAACACATCTGTTGCCATGTCAACACCATTATGCATGGAAACGGTACATGTACAAGTAGCTTGGCTGCTTATGTGTACAAGTTCGTGCACATAGGCTCTCGTTTACCTGTCCGTGTACAGTACATGTACCTGGCAAAGTTCCGTGCTACATGTAAAAGGCGTCACTGTATTTTACCAAATGACTGCGAGCCGTTCTGTTCCAAACTGCAGTCTACAATGAACAAAGTATGGAAATTGGCTCGTGATTGAATCCCGGTGCAGAGCTAACATCTGTACCCGCAAGCGCTACCCGTACCTGTACTGTCGCACACCCTTTGCCTGCAGCTTTGGTGCCGCTAATGCATGCAGGGTAGAGCTCCGATAATTGGTGTGTTTACCGCCTGGTTATTACGTGTACTTACCCCGGGCCACGCTTATTACATTAGGGTAGTTGCCGCGAATGGACAACCCAAAAAAGGTGCAGGCACTTTGCACAGTGATCAGCATGAACTCGGTGCCTGCGTGCGAGTGACGACGCTCACCCTGAAACACGCCACGTTAGATTTCGATGGACACATGCTCAGGCTGTTGGGATTATTTAACACAGCAGTAAGGTGGTTTGAAAGTGCTATCTTGTTGGTTGTTTAGCCTTTTCGGTTCACTCTTGCCCTGGTTTTGGTTCTGAATTGATACAAATTCCAATGGCTGAACCTAAGATTGAGACAAAGGTAAGTACTGTACATGTATACTCTAGTAGCTCATGGTGGTTGAGTATGCACTTTATTGTACAGACCTAAACTCTTCAGGAATCCACTAATTGAAGGTCCAGGAACAATATTTGGTTGGTAACACATTTGCCACCGACGGCAAAATAGCTGAAATGGCCACACCACATTTTGGGCCACGCCCCCTTAACGCCGTGACTGTATCTACAGAACCGTTGGACCTAGGAGGTTGCCCGACCACTCAAAATTTGCGCAATGGACACGTTATGGGGGTCACAATACATTTTCATATCCAAAAGTCAATGGTTTTTGAGATAATTGCCAAAAACCGATTTCTACATGTTACGAACTACAATTGTATTGTGTTTATTGGGAAGCAGCGTAATCATACATGTCAGTCACGTTTTTTTTAAATTTTTAGAACGATTCTCGGTCACCTGGGAAGGACATTAACGTGAATGACGTGTAATACTGAGTTTTGTGGAATTTTCTTTCTTTTTCTGTGATGCTATTATAATTCTAATGGAGTGCTTTTGCAAGAAGGTATAGCACAGAGAAACCGGTTTATGCAGGCATACATCAAAGAATGATCAGTTAATTTTTTTGTCTTTTTTTTGGATCAATTCTAGAGTTAGTTGCAGTGAATCAGAACTCATTCTATGTGGGAAGGGGAGGGTGTTTATGGGAGTTGTCACAAGTCAGAACTTTTTCTCATCGTTTTCGTTATTTTTTTTGGAGATGCTGAAGCAGTTCTGCTGCGTGAAGTTTCATTGGATTTTAGGTGTGTCGCTTGGTCTGCAGAGATAAATCTGTATAATTTATGATGTGCTGGTATGCCAGCAGTGTGGTTGCGTAACTATCCCGCCCAGAGCGTAATTCTTAAAGATGGACTACAACGAAAACTCACACATTAAATTTATTATCGGACCTTGTTTATGTTGTGTTCAGGTAACACTTTATTGTTACGGTCATGTTTTTCTCTAAATAATTTTGTTGCAATTTGACCGAAAAAATTAGACCTCGATTCTTCGATTTTGAAATGTCCCGCCCTGTACTGGTTCCCGGCAAAGATCCACTGAAAACCACAATGAAATCCACGATATAGTACCAGCGGACTTGTAAACCAGCGAAAAGTGATGACGTACTACCCATGAGCAACCGAGAGTAAACAAAAAACGCCATGTTATTCCGTGTGTATTATGTATGCGTTTTCATGCAGAGGCATGAAGTTTTTACGAATCTTTTTTTTATAGTGTATCACTATCAGCTACAATAATGCCAACTTCATGTGTTGTTGGTGGATGCACGAGAAATTGTTCAAAGAATCCAGAGATTCATTTTGTGCAATTTCCGCGGGATCCTGCGTTATCAAAGGAATGGGTGAAGTTCGTAAATATTACACGAAAGGATTTCACCTTCTGACATGTCTGACCTTCTCGGCAAGAAGTAGGCCTTTGATTTGTTCAGCACATTTTTCAGAGGACTGTGTTGAACCTTCAAGTGCTTTGAAAAATTCACTGGGATTGACAACAAAGTTTCGTTTGAAGCCTGGATCGATCCCCACATTGAAAGCGCCAAACATCGAGAGAATTCGTACTACTACCACCAGGCCTACTGCTTCTACGTCGGCCGAGTCATCGGCAATCGCCGGGTCTGCCGTGGCCGCAGAGTCATCGCCTTCTCTCTCGTCTGGTGAGCTCCCCTCATCGCTAGAGCTGCCATCACTGTCCTCAGAAGTACCTCCACGAAATGCCTCTTCCTCATCTCTACTGTGGTCTTCCCAATACTCGCTGCTATCGGACATTTTTCGCTGTTTTTCAGTCGAAAATAGTTGTACCAAAATATAGCCTAGCTTGTCCGCTGTTATTCCGCATTGCATTGTACGGTAAAAATGCACGCACACGATCGACCCGAGTAAATCGTCATGGGTAGTACGTAACACACAAAGTATGAATTATTCATGAGTTAAGGGCTTTTGCTGAAACTGAGTTTTTCTGGGTCGTAGAACGCCGATCAATTTTGGTTTTTTTTTGCATGAAGGAACAAGTTTTATTGAATACTAATGATATATTAGTAATCATTATACATTTCTCGAACAAAAAAAGGCAACAAAGCCTTTATCATTATTCCGTTGTAGTCCATCTTTAATTTAAGTTTTTTTTCCTAGTGATATACGCTTCATGGGAGGTCAGTTCAGGCCACATTTTTTGCCCGCGGGATTACAGTCTGTAGGAATGGGGGGGGGGGGGGGGGGGGGGGGGGGTGTTTCGTGTACAAGTTGCAAAAGAACCCCTCCGTGCCTTTAGATATTTGTTTGAGACGCGGAAAAGGTTCTGCTGACAAGTATCATATGGATTGTATTTGTGACTGATCTGCCGAGATAAATCTGTAATTGTACGTTAACTAGTGGGTATGCTAGAAAGTGGCTGTTTGACTGGTCTCTCCAGAGCGTAATTCTTAATTCTTTTTTTTTTCTTTTTTCTGTAAGACACGCATCTGGGGGTCAGTTTTAGCCACATTATCTCTGCTAGATGACAGTCCGTGGTTGGAGTTCGTGGACGGGCAAATACATCAAACGTCTGCAGGCCAATTGGGTTAGACATTCCCTAAAAGCGGGAGTTTCAAACCTTGTCTCTGGTTATGTCGACGCGATGACTGGTTTGTGTATTGCCACAGTGGTCCCTTTGTTTTTAGTTCACAGTGATTGATTATTACCGGTGATAATATGCCGTCCCCTCTTTTTTCTCCTTTTTTGGAAGGGGAGCAGGGCATATTTTCTGTGCTATATCATGCACGTCATCAGTCACCCTCTTATAGTTTATTTTACTTTCCTTGTTTTTATTTGTGTGTCGGTTTATATGACGCGTGGCAAGGACAAAGGGGGGGGGGGGTGGTGGGGGTTTGACTTATTTATTTTGTTTTAGTCTTGAGATCCATTTCTATGATCATTGTTTTGTTCTTTCAATAGTTCCAATAGAATTTGCAGATTCTCCTCATCAAGATTTTGTTCCTCTTGGTGGGATTGTGGAGATGCTTTAGTCCTAGATCGAACAAGTTCATCTTTTATGTTTTTGTGCCGTTTGTATGCCAGGATGGGTTGGGTATCAAATAGCCTATTCAGATATTCGTTTTTGCTAATCAAGGGCCGCCAGTGTTTGAGGATAGCCCGTTTGAGGGCTGGGTGCGCGACATGTGGGTAGTATGGTAGGACGAACACCAGTGGGATATTGTTTTTGTTTTTTTCACGCTTAGGGTCCGCGGGAGTCTTGCCCCTTTGAGAAAGGAGGGCTAGGTCTTCGTTTGTGTATCTAGACTCTAGTCTTGACTCTAGTCTAGACTCTGGTCTAGTCTAGACTCTTCAGGAATCAAGTAATTGAACAATAGGAACAGGAACAGGAACAATTACGAATAATATTGTAGTGCGTAACATGCTGAAATCGGTTTTTGGCAATTATCTCAAAAACCATTGACTTTTGGATATGAAAATGTATTGTGACCCCCATAATGTGGCCATTGCGCAAATTTTGAGTGGTCGGGCAACCTCCTAGGTCCAACGGTTCTGTAGATACAGTCACGGCGTTAAGGGGGCGTGGCCCAAAAAGGGGTGTGGCCATTTCAGCTATTTCGCCGTCGGTGGCAAATGTGTTACCAACCAAATATTGTTCCTAGACCTTCAATTAGTGGATTCCTGAAGAGTTTAGGTCTGTACAATAAAGTGCATACTCAACCACCATGAGCTACTCTAGTAGTACTAGTTTTTTATTTTTTATTTTTTTAATTTTGTTTGTGTGCAATTTGCAGGATGTTTCTGTAACAGTGTTTTTAAAAGGGTATTTGTAATGTGTCAAAATACTCACTACAGACTTGGCAACATTAACCCTAAACATCCCAAATAGAAAATGTATCCTGTGGGCATTTACACAGTAAGAAATACATACAGTACATTCGTATTTGAGAAATTGCTTTGTTCTCAGGTACAAAATGATTAAAAACTCAACAACCTTTTTTTTTTAAATGCTCTTATTTTATTCACAATTAATTTCCTGGGTTGAAATTTTGACCCAATATACCCTACCGGTATATTAGACCCTAACCCAAACACTAACCCTAACCTACATCCTAACCCTAGTTTGGGGGTAATTTTGAGTCAATTGATATATTTTGTGAAAAACCACAGGGTACCGTATTTCCGTCCATTATACTGTACATAACAACATTGCTCTTTTTTAAGTCCATCTTCCATCACTTTTGTTTTGTTTGTAGTGTCATCTTGAGTTTGGGAAACTCCTAGGAACCATGAATAGTCATGGCAGGTGGCACAGTAAATGAATGATTCACTCTTCTGCCATTGAGCATCCATGTACCACCAGGTCCTAATCTCTATTTAAGTTTGCCAATAATCTTGTGGGTGTGTATGTTGCCAAGTTGTATCAGACCTTCTAGGTAATGTTTGTTTGAAATGGATCAAAAAGCTAATTGAATTCATTTTAGTGGAGCACAACTCAAACACCAACTTTGTTTGTAACACTTTTCTCCGGTGTCACGTGGAATTTGGACTCCTGTTTGACGTTTGCTTTGTTTTACTCTTTTATTGGTTGAACTCTCTCACGGCATACGTATCCATTCCTACTTTACATTTTGTGGGCATTCCTTTGTATTCGTGTAGTATTTGTCAGCCTAAATACTATTTGTTCTCGAACTCGGATAATTATTTCACCCCTAAAATTAGATTCTGGGTTGACAAGTGTTTCTCTTAGATGACCCTAACCCGATTGTTCCCCCTTGAGCCCCCCCTTTTTTAAAGATCTATGCAGCAAAACCTTTTGTGCGATTCCACACAGCATTTTCGGTTTGTGTAGTGTGTGGACATCTTTTCTTTGCAAGTCCACACAGCATTTGCAAGGTTGGTACTAGTCTTAATTGCAAGATGTCCCAGCTGCCGTATGTGTCGGGCACCCTCTAACGTACGGCAAAAAACATTCGGCTAGTACAGCACATCTTGGCTATCTCACATATTTGCTCAGAAAATTCCGAGAGGAATTGTGTGGCATTTACATGCGCGTGCAAAGTTGCGTGCATAATCGCGTGACGTAACACACATATAAACACTGACTCACTGTTCTACCTTTAGGTTCTGTACGTCCCAGCGTGCAACGTGTACAGACATGTCCCAGCGCGCGACGTGTACAGAAATGCTGTGTGTAGCGTTGCGTCATTTTGTGAGCAATGTCAAACCGATTGGGGGCAAAGCAAACGATGTTTAATACAGCAAAGAAACTGGGTTTTGGAAATGTAAAAAGTCATCAGGTCAGTTTATTGTTTATTACCTGATTACAAGGTTTGGCAAGAGTGTAATTCGAGAAGGTACATGTATGTGTTACCTAGAACCAGCTCATTACTAAAACATGAACTTCCTTCAGTGCGCAAGCGTTATTATTGTTTGAGCTGCCTGTTGAATTATAAGAGGTCACGCGGTGTTCAAATGTGAGATAGCCAAGACGTACTAGCCGGATGTGTTTTTGGTGTACGTTAGGTTGGAACACGCATTCAGCTAGGAACGGACATTTATTACATGTGGCTCTCACTACTAGTCTTTATCTATTAACCAGTACCTTTCCTGATCCAGAATTTGGCTGCCCTGGATCGCAATAATGCTCTCGCTCGCTTTCTCTCTTGGGCCTGCTTGAATCTTGGATAACATAACCACGCAAAAAAAGTCGACTTCAATCAAGACGCGGATTAATTCCGCTAGCATACCCAGTGTAATATAACCCTAATTAATGTACCATCGTTAAAGGGGTAATTTACCAATAGCAGCTATCCAAAAAGTAACCAAACAAAATAATGTTGAAAAGCTTACTTGTTGTAAAGATATTAGTGATTCTAAATTCTCTTTGAAATTATTCCGTCTGGCATAAATGTCATTTTAAAGAAAATAACAAAGAATGCTGAATTTCCAAATTTCCAAATTTTCCGGAAATTTCCGCAAATAGTGCGCGCAAGTGTTTGAACGGCATGCGGCGCACGCGTTGCCGCTACTATTTGTCTATTAATTGCATGATACTCGCTTAGCTGCAATTCGCTGGCTGAGAATGCGGCCATAATTCAAATTGCGACTTGGCTAATTTTGAATTGAAATCGAAATCTTTGAATATTGTTTTCTCAGAATTTGCATCATTTACAGATCTAAAAACTTCATCAGGTTGTTAGTCAAGCACCTTTCTTTATATTTTGAGCACTTTTGCTGCTTTAAACGATAAAATACACAACCGACAAATAGTATTTTGTCCCTTTAATGATTCCTTTCTGGTTGGCAATTGTAATGACTGGCCAGCAGGCATAAAGATAGAAATCCCAGTGGTGCTGAGTGCACATAAAAACATGTACTCGCACTGGTCTTGTACATGTTGTAGTGAGGAAGACTAAGCATGTTTTAAAGGTTAGATACACCATTAGTAATTGCTTGAATTATCATGAATAGGTGGATTTGAGAGGTTGTAATTTATAGTAAATATCGTTTAACTGACCTGCTCGAAGTTTTACAATCATGGATGCTGAGGAAAGCAAGAAAAACAATGTTCGTTTCAACCGGCTTTAGGCAATGGCTCTTGGTACGCCATCTAGCGATTTATTTATTTATTTTTTTTTTTCTAGCGCAATCTTTTTGCTGGATGCCTACAATTATTATTTACTTTCAAATAAGTAAGATATAACTAATTATATTAAATAATTCAGTATTAATTGTTTTTGTATACATCTGCAAATGGTGTATCCTACTGGTACCGGTACCTTTAAAAGCGTTCTTGTAAAAACCTTTTCACACCAACCCAGGTTGAATTTTCACCCTGGGTGAACCTGCTGCCTGCCCTGGGTGGATTTTTCTAATTTTTAAACCGGTGTTCAACCCTGTGTTGTTTTACACTTGCTTCATGCAAACTGAGCTTATTTTGATCGGTTACTGCTATTTTGAATCTCAACCCTGGTCTTGAGCAGGGTTGAGTCCAACCCAGGTTGAAATTAACCTCGGGGGTTGAAAGAGGGTTCGCGAGGGGTTGAAATTCTTCAAGAGTGAAACGCCGCATGTTGTCAACCCTGCACCAACCCTAAGATTTGTCTAGTGTGAAGAGGGCTTTGGTTTTGAAGGACCAGCGTGGAGTGGAGGCAATACTCTTAGTCGCTATCCCGTGAAGCTTCTGACGAGATGATGTATTCTGGCATGTGTTTAATCCGTTTGTCCAAATCATCTAACCCAGCGGTATTATTTGGTAGTGAAGTGAGCTATGATTTACAAAATGATAATGAAGAGGTTTGGCAAGCTCAAAATCAAGCCCGTATCACATATACATCCGTATGGATTCTGTGTATGACGTCATCACTTTTTGTGCACTTTCATACGTCTTGTACATGATGCGGAAAATTTGATACAGAAACTTTGATACGGAAATGCAAGTGTAAAAGCCATGATGCTTTCGCATACCGCCGGGCACATTTGAATACAGATGTGAACAGTGAGCCCATCGTCTATAGAAAGAAGTGCAAGAGCACGCTTTTATCAGATTTTTTCTGCAAATTCATATAACGAGCATCACCATTAGGTTACAAGTTGGCAAAATGATTCAAAGAGCAACGACCATTCTCGGGTATTTTTGCTCTGTCGGTTTGGCATTCAAATAAAGACAAGTAAAGAGTATACTATAATGAATGGTGGATTGGAAAAAAACAAAACGAGCAAGGGTTTTGAGTCAGGACTGTGATTCATTCTTTTCCCTCCTCTTTGCACAAGTTCAACAGCCATGTCAAGGTTTGTCAATTTACTGCAACCAGTAAACCGTGAATTAAGTGGTTGCTGCCGAATAACACCTTGGCAATTTTGTCACCTCGTCGTTGTGTCCCGGTGCAATTTGTGGTCGCGTCTGATTGGTCATGGATTGCGTAGAAGGCCAGCAGCTTGATCATCTCGCTTCCGCATAGAAAACAGCGGACCTCGTCAGAATGCGGTCCCCTGTTGTCAGAAAGCGTACATTCGTCAGAAAGCGTCGCTCATCAGCCATTGATTTTTCACTGCAAGGTTGATGACAGCAGCCTAGAATGAAGAACATACATGTAGCTCAACTCCAGCTTTATGTACAGTCGAGGATTGAAACACTCTGTCGTTAGCAGTCCGTTTGTCATCTTCGTGTAGTGCTGATTAATTGTCGGCTGTCTCAAGAACAGTTTTATGCAGACTTTCTGACTAGCTTATTTGTGCTGTTCAAGGAGGGATTCTAACTCTTGACATTGCGATGCTTCTTGAAGTGGGTGTCTTTCAGGTGAGGTATTTGCGCTCATACATATTTGATACTCCTCAGCAGTAGCATTTGTTGCCACCCTTGTCATCATCCACATTATCTAAACTCTGCTCCTCCCGAGCTCAATAATGCATGAATCATCTGTCGTAGACTGACGCACAAGGCGTAAGGGTGCCAATAGACATACATAGGTGGTCTCAGATGTGTCAAGGAATGAGAGATCATGCTGTAAATAAGTGGTGTATAATTAAAGAAAATAAATATGTGGTTGGCTGGTTTTAAATGCATGTTTAAAACCGGCTCATGTCAACGACATTAATTGTGGTTAACTTAAGAGAGGAGCATTTTGAAAAAAAAGGTTGTTGATTTTCTAACCATTTTGTACACGAGAACAAAGCGATGTCTCCACAAAGATACAAAAATGTGAATGTATGTTCTTTATTAAAAAACATTTACTGTTGTGTATGTGTGTATTGCCTGGATTTTAGGGTAAAATTTAGAAATTCAATCCTGGTTCCAAATATGGCTTAAATAATGATATGCATAGAAATTGTCTTACTGACATCAAACTGCAAATAAAAATGATTGTACGAATGAACAGAGTAAAAATAAATCAACTCCTAGAACCAAGGATATACAGGGTGTCTCTAAAAAAAGTATACCCATTTTAAAATTGGTATTATTGCAAAACTACTGAATATTTCAGAAAAAGACAAATGTCTGTGGAAAGGGTAGAATGTTCTCTTTTCAATGGTATAAGGTTTATTATGTCATTGCCATGGATGACTGAACAAACAAGACATTTATGAAAGGTACTGAAATCAGCACTGTGACAAGTTGGTTTTACTTGAGCGACGAAGCTCCGGCAGGTGTTTTTAAGGACAAATTCTTTTGCTGTTTGAGGTTGAACAAATTGGAAAAATTATGACAGGGTCTCTTTCCTGACAAATGCAAGGTGGTGGTCACCATTCCTGTTAATGCATAACTGGCATCTTAGTCTCATGCCTGACTTATCGTCCCAACTTGTCACAGTGCTTATTTCAGTACCTCTCATAACTGTCTTGTTTGTTCAGTCATCCATGGCAATGACATAATGAACATTATACCATTGGACAGAGGGCATTCTACCCTTTCAACAGACATTTGCCTTTTTCTGAAATGTTCAGTAATTTTGCAATAATATGAATTTGAAAATGGGTATACTTTTTTTAGAGACACCCTGTACATGTACTGGTAGCTCTCAATCTTGCCAATGATATACATAATTTTAACTCAAAAAAGAGATGCATTGCCATTTTTGTTTTATTCACAAAGCAGATGCTAGCCAAACACCTAAGAACCTGCTCATGACAGTTTTTTCCCCCAGGGTATTCAACAAGACCACCCCCCCCCCCCCCCCCCCTCCAATAAAATTACTCTCATCATGCTGATGATATTGCTTTCAGGAAGGACTCTATATTTCTCTTCCCTTATTGAAACCTGATACCCCATTACCTCCTTCATATGTGTGTCCAGGGAGGCAGATGTGAGCCAAGACTCGGGCATTTTAGAAAGAAAAGACACCTGATGATAATGACTATGGTGAAGCTCATCTTCAACGGAACGACTACTTGTAGTCAAACTTATTATAGAGGAGATAACGGCTCGTGGGTTTTGTAATGAATACTGCCTCTCGTCATGTACTGCAGGTTTTTGATAAATGGCCCGGGTCTTCTGTTGTTGATTTCATTTCAGATGAAGAGAGAAGTTTTATAATTGCTTTTATATAAATTAGATTTTTGTACCACATCATTTAGCGTTTTTAGTTTCGGGGCATGGGGCAATGTACCTGTAGTTTGGGAAACGAAATTCAAGTCTGATAAAAAAAATAGGTGATGGTAAGCACAGTGGTTCTGACCCTAGAATGTCTTTTCAAATGTCCATCTACTGTGTCATTGCCATCTGTTGTTTTGTTTTTTGTGAAGATTATAAAGTATTCTTCATGTTTTTTAAAATCATGTTACATCAAGATTATTACCAACAGAATTCACAAACAAGTGAATTACATGTATACTTGAAGGTAGGATACACCATTTGCAAATATAACCAAAAAAATTACTACCAAATTATTAAGAAATATCTAACTTATTTGAAAGTAAATAATTTTTCTAGGCATCCAGCAAAATAATTGCGCTAGATATCCTTTAATAGTTCCGAAAAATTGAATTTTATAAAAAAACTAAATTTGCGATCGCTGTCCGGTGCTGATTGAACGCTGATTTTTTCAAACTTTTTTTCTTGGCCTTCATGATTGTAAAACGTCAACAGATTTAGCTAATGTTTGCGGATCTGTATGTCAGTTATATAAAAAAAATATTGAGTGGCTTTAAATTATGAAATGGTAAAATCTGGATTTTCCATTTCATCCGGCTTCGCCTCATAAAATAGGAAAAGTCCGTATTTTACATTGCAATAATATTCCTCCAATTCCCCTCTGAGCTACTCAATATTTGTATACTGTCCTTTAAATATCTAATAAGAGACAAATTAACCACAAATTTGTCAAATTTGCTAATTGGACGTTAATTTTTTGTCCACGTTATATATTTTTTTTCTACGGTCGTTAGTTTTGTTCTGCGTTGACTTGTCGAAGTCTGTCGGAGACTGCAATATTAAAAAATTCGCTGCGCTTCATTGACCAGCACGCCTTCCTGCCTATCGTTGTTTGACATTGCCATAAATTAATAGAAGTGTTGCCATGGTTATCGGCCCAAACCGCTGCCATTTGACTGTGTAGGCATCATTACAAAAGATACATTGTATACAACTGGTTATTTATGTCAAACAATAAATTGGAACATCAAATACTTGTAAAAAGGAAGAATGCATGGTAGCAATAAAGGCTGTATTAATACAGTTTTAGTTGGACTGACAATTAATAAAATCATGACACTGGACATTTAAAAGGGAGGATTCACCTTTGGTAATTGCTTGAATTATCATGAATGGGTGGATTTGGGGGTTGTATTTCATATTCATAAATACCTGGGACAGTTTAAACATTCCTATTGGTCGAGAGCCCATCACGTGGCCAGTATTAAACGGACGATAAAGACATGGCTGGAAGAGTTTAAAACCAGCTGGCAACAACGCGATGCCGCATTATACCCGTCCCCAGGGCTCACTTTATTTCCAACCGTACCTCGTCTCCAATAGTAAGAGCGGGTAGTGTTGAGCGCGTACAGCTCGACACCCTGGGAACGAAGTTGCCGATGGCAGTAATAGTCTGGTTCATAGTAAATTATTGCATGTATTGTGTAGAGCCACAGAGGCGGAAACATGTCATTTGACACACACAGAATGGCGAAACACCGAAATTTACTTGCGACAATTATGCGGGATTTTCTGGGCTTTTTGGGCTGAATTTTACAAAAAAGGTATTTATGAATGGGAATAAATGTGTGTTCGGTCAGTATTAATCAATCTGTTTAATACCGCTTGGAGTCTGGGTGCTGATAATTACCCTCGCCTTCGGCTCGGGTAATTATCAGCACCCAGACTCCAAGCGGTATTAAACAGAGTGATTAAAACCTCTCGAACACACATTTATTCCCTTAGTGAAAATCATGGATGCTGAGAAAAGCACGGACATTTTTTAGCTCTGCCCCTCTTGCACATAATTTGTTGGAAATGACTGGTTGCAGTGAATTTCAATTTCCAATTTATTGAACCACGTACCCGCATCTTCAAAAGAATTTTTTATTTTTTGTATTATTTAAAATCTTTTCAATATAATTTTAATGTTCCTTTTTATAATACATTTATTATCTTTTCTTTTTTTCTGTTTCGTAGTTTTCTGTAGTTTTGTTGTTTTATTAAGTTTCCTTTCTAGAGTTTTCTTGTGAAAAATCTGCAGTGGGCCTAAAGTCACACTTAAATACACCTCCGGAATCTTCAGCTTTGATTAAAATTGGACGCAAGGCCTGCTGTTGATTCTCATCCTTCCTTCCTCCAAGACTGTTTGAATTGACTGTAAAAGCATCTCGGCATTAAAAAGGAAAATCAATGGGGAAAGATGGCATCCGGCAAATTTCCCTAGCAGCGGTCTGTGAGAAAGCAATCAATAACTGGTGCAAGGATTAATTGTGGCGCAGTCGTCCATTAACTGGAGAATGTTAACAACTGTAGTAATTTTTTTACTTTTGGTCCCTTCTTTACTTTTATGTGCGAGTTGTGAACGTCGCATATATGTGAGTCATTCTGGCCAAATGAGACGGAACTCGGCACAGTCCAAAGTTGAGAAAAATGTGCAAACAAAATTTAACAAATAAATGGGGGAATTTTGTTTTTCTTAGATTTATTCATAATTGTAATATTTGATATGAAACATTGTGCTTTGAAGTTACAGTATATAATATGTGAAAAACATTTAGTGTCTTTCATTTTCACAAATAAAAGATTTGAACTTTTGGAAGGCCTTTTCTTCAGGCTTTTTACTTTAAAGGTAGGATACACCATTTGCAGATATCGAAAATATTTACTACCGAATTATTAAGAAATATCTTACTCATTTGAAAGTCAATAATTATTTTAGGCATCCAGCGATATGATTGCTCTAGATATCCTGTAATTATTCCGAAAAATAGAATTTTATGAAGAACAATTCGCGATCGCCGTAAGAATAACTGCTCGACGACGGTTGAAAACAAATGGTTTTTTTCGTGCTTTTCTCGGCATCCATAATTGTAAAACTTCGGACAGGCCAGTTAAACGATATTTACTATAAAATACAACACCCAAATCTACCCATTCATCATATAATTCAATTACCAATGGTGTATTCTACCTTTAAACAGGCATAACTCGTCAACGTAATGTCCAATTGAAATGTCCAACAAACAGGACTGTAAGGATAATTTTATTCTCTTTCCTAAAACCTGCAAACTCTTATTTCGACATCTGCCCAGTTCTGTCTCATTTTGCTAGAAGGCTTCACATGACTGACTACTGGCTGTGACTGGTTAGTGCCCGTGGAGATATTGTGTACAGATTTCTAGGGGCCAAGGCCGGGTTTGGCTGTTGATTTTGATTCTCTAGATCTGTTTGCTTAAAGGTAGTATACACCATTTGCAGATATCGAAAATATTTACTACCGAATTATGAAGAAATATCTTACTCACTTGAAAGCATATAATGATTCTAGGCATCCAGCAAAATGATTGTGCTAGATATCCTGTAATTATTCTGGAAAATATAATTTTATAAAGAAAAATTGCGATCGCCGGACGGCGATCGCGAAAAACAAAGATAACATAAGAATAACTGCCCACCGCCGGTTGAAAACAAACGCTGTTTTTCGTGCTTTTCTCCGCATCCATGATTGTAAAACTTCGGACAGGTCAGTTTAACAATATTTACTATGAAATACAACCCCCCAAATCTACCCATTGACGATAATTCAAGCAATTACCAATGGTGTATACTACCTTTAAATACAAGCAGGAGGAAAGATATGATAATGGCATTGAATCGCTGGACCAATCTGGCAATTCTTGATGCGCATTTTGATAACAACCCTGGATCTACCTTAGTCTTTGCCAAAGACGACAGTAATCGCTAGTGTGCATGTCGTATAATAATAATAATAATAATAATAATAACAGGCATTTATACTGCGCTTTTCCAAAACATGATCAAAGCGCATAACAAAAGAAAGGATAAATTAAAACAAACTAGAACAAAACTTAAATCTACTATTTAGGAAAAAGATAAGTTTTAAGTTTACTCTTAAATGTAACAACACAAGTAGAATCACGGACACTAATTGGGAGACTGTTCCAAAGTTCAGCAGCAGAGTGTGAGAAGGCGTGTTTGCCATAAGATAAACTTGAGTTGTGAGTGTTAAGCCGAGTTCTTTTGGAAGAAGAACGGAGTCCTTGACGATTGCTTTGGTGAAGATGAAACATATCAGAGAGATAAGGTGGAGCAAGGTCCTTCAAACATTTAAAAACATATAGAAGAGTTTTGAACTGGCTGCGTTTCTCCATGGGTAGCCAGTGTAGTTTAGCGAGTAAGGGGGATCCATGAGCTCTCCAACAGATAACAGTGTGAACAAGTTTGGCAGCTCTGTATTGAATACTGGTGAGGCGTTTAAGATGTGCTTTGGTGATTCCAGATAACAGGGAGTTATCACACAGTACTGTAGGTAAACCCCTGCAGAGTTTAACCTGTTCAACTAACTAAAGCAAGCTTCTTTTATAACTGTGACTAATATCGCCTGTTTCTTGTTTGGTTTCCACGCAAGGTTGGGTTTTCCATGCACTTCCTGTTGTATGAATACCCTGACTTTCCAACCCACACTATGAATCAGATATCCTCCCTAAAATAAACATGGGTGAACTCTGGGTGTACTTGTTGGTGCATGTGGGCTTCGTGGGATGGGTAGGCCGGCCAGGAATCGCTTTTTTTAAACCTGATACTAGTAGCATCAGTTGTAATTTTAAATTGATAAAGGTTTGGCACTTGTTTTGTGGAAATGCTTCGGACAGTAGAATTACCGTGTTTTCCACGGGCAGGATGATAGCTTAGTTGCACGGATTCTTTACATACTGGTACGTACATGTAGGTACATTATCTTTCGCATTTTTGTATCCTTGTGGAGACATCGCTTTGTTCTGGTGTACAAAATGGTTAGAAAATCTCCAACTTTTTTCAAAATTATCCTATTTCAACCACAATTAATATTGGTGATTAAATTAATTAATTTTGTCCAAATGAGATTTTCAATATCCACAGTTTCAGGTTTCACTCACAGAAATGTTAATTTTGATAAATAAAGTGGGGAAAAAAAACCCATTTTGTGTGCATAGTGCTTTTGTTGTACAACAGAGCTGGCTATTTCAAAGCCTGTTTTCTCAGTTGTGTAATTTGAACTCCAAGGAAATAATCTATTAAATACCAAATGAAAAACGACATTGTGGGCTTCTTTCTATGTACATAACTCAATTTCACTTTTTTGTGACATACATGTACATGTAATACCCATTTTTGTGGAGCTGGTCCGATATTATTCACTAACCCTAACCCCAGTTTTTGAGTAATTTTGAGTCAATCCATATATCTTTTTCATGAAAAACTTTGTGGAGACCTTTACACCTATAAAAATTATCCTGTGGAGACGTATTCATTCCCATTGTCCCCATTGTGTTCACGTCTACACACGGTATCATATTTCCTATACACCTTTGTACACAGAAACGGTGTACACGGCTTTTGTTTGATAGAAATTAAGTTATTGACAATATCCATCATAACCTGGCATGCTCCGAGTGTAGACTATGCGGGCATTTAATTGGTGTAAAAGTTACTATGGGTCTTTCTAATCTAAGGCTTCTTCGTCTCTTAGGCGTAAGGTAATTTACGGTGCCTTACTGAGGGGAATTCCATCTACATTCAGTGTCTGTTGTGCTTCACAAACATTCAATCGGTTGATATGAAGCGAAAAGTTTAAATATTTTCATCTGCTTCCGTTTCTATTTGCTTATAAGGCAAAGACAAAGCAAAGGTTTTGAAAACCCCCTATGTTTTTTATTTTTTAGACCCAAAAATCACTGGTACATACATGAACGTACACATATCAATGTTTACAGTTCCGCAAAAGATCGTTCTCGTAAGCCCAGCTTGTTGCGCACATTGACAGTTTGCACGAGGCATTATTAGAAATGCTACGCGTACGAGATATGTACGGTATGTTATGTGGCTCGGGAAAAGTGGCTTATCAAATCGCCAATTTGTGTCATAATTTCACTAGACTATTCAATATTTTGATACGAGATGTCCGACAGGTGTGCCTGATAGCAACGCAAATTGGTGATTTAAGAGCCAACTTTTTATTTCTGAGCTGCATACATGTACGTGTACCCGGTACGTCTCCAATAGACGCAACAGTTCTGATGGTCCCTACTAAAAACTGTTATGTTACACTGCATGTTTCAGCCGCTGTGAGCGTCGTATGTGTATCAAGTCGAGTTTTACCGTAACGACCGAGGATACCCTATTGTGTTTCCCTTTGTTCCTGTACTATAACCTAACGCCATAGACTTGGCGTACACTTTAACGCCAGAGGACAAGAGACGAATGCCCGAAGACTGAAAAGATCTGTTCGCCTATTGTGCTTCTGTCCTCGGGGGTTATGTACTGTAGTACATGTACATTTTATTTAACATGCATGCATGTCGGACTTCTCTGCAGCATGTCGGACTTCTCTGCAGCATGTCGGACTTCTCTGCAGCATGTCGGACTTCTCTGCAGCATGTGGGACTGTGATTGGACAGAACAACACGAAGTTTTGACTTATAATTACTGGGTCGGTCTGTTCTTGACCATACATGTAGTATGAGCATGCATGCATGCGTACATTTTTTTTGTACTTGCATATCGTTGACTTAAATAATGAAACCGGGTACCTGGATATTGCTTTAAGCTGACCTAAATATTTTAATGTACATGTACAGTAGTTGTGTTGCTCTGCAACCTACATTGTACTAATGAAATAAAATGTGGGTGTTGCCCGTAATTAGTATCGGTGCTAGCTTTTAGCAAATCTTATTGGATACAAGGATCTTGTAACCGTCTTAATTTCATCAGCTTAAAGATAGTATACACCATTTGCAGATATCGAAAATATTTACTACCGAATTATTAAGAAATATCCTACTCATCTGAAAGTAAATGTTGATTCTGGGCATCCAGCAAAATGATTGCGCTAGATATCCTGTAATTATTCCGAAAAATAAAATTTTATAATGAATTTTTATAATGAAATAAGTTATTCTTATGTTATGCGATCGCGAAAAAACAAAGATAACATAAGAATAACTGCTCGACGCCGGTTAAAAAAAACCGCTGTTTTTCGTGCTTTTCTCGGCGTCCATGATTCTAAAACTTCGGACAGCTCAGTTAAACGATATTTACTATAAATACAACCTCCCAAATCTACTCATTCATGATAATTCAAGCAATGACCAATGGTGTATACTACCTTTAATTCCCCAGTCTGCTTCAGTGACAACATCTTCAAATAGCACCGCTCTGAAAATAAAAGTAAACGTCATCTTTACGCTGATCTGCTTTCGTGTTGTTTTGTTGTTAGAGTTCGGATCCTCTTGAGGACAATGATGAGTCCTTTGTTCTGATGGCAGTCTTCCATGCAGTCGAAGACGGCAACCTCCTTGGCATCAAGGAACTAGTAGAGAATCTCACGACCTATGACCCCAACCAAAAGAACAAGGTATGTACATGTAACCTACTGGTCTTTATGTCTTTGGTCGTTTTGCATAATACAACATTTTGCTGATTACGGTAAGCCTGTGTACATTACAGTGCAATTGAAAGTTAACCTGAGAATGGGAAATTCTTTTCACACTTTTTCTCTTCACAGGAAAGTCATTTCACAAAGTGTAAACCAACCATTTCCCACATTTGGTAACCGTTTTTATTGAAAAATAAATGTTTGCAGAATTTTCAAGTAAAAGTAGGAAACCGATTTTCACTCCTTTTTCACAGAAGTGTAAAACCGATTTTCACTCCTTTTTCACACAGGTGGGAAAATTTGCCTGCGAAATGGAAAAAGGGAATGTGAATTGGGAATGTGAATGGGAAATTAAATTCTGTTTACAAAATGTCCTATTCCCATTCACAGTGTTAACTTTTAATTGCAATGTACACGTACTGTACTTTGATATAACGGCCCAAAATGGTTCAGGCCAGAGATGGACAAGCCTGAACGTTAAACGTACATGTACCTTCAAAATCTCCTCAAACAAATTCAGAATCCAAGTTCTGCGTGGCCTGATGACATATGACAGAAGAGCCAACCAAATTAAATATCCCCACATGTGTACACAGAGCACGAACTCTCAAATTTGTATCCTAGTAGAGACATCTCTTTGTTCTCGTGTACAAACTGCTTAAAAGGTCGGGCACCTTTTTAAAAATGCTTCTATTTCAACCACAATTAATTTCCTGGGTTGAAATTTCGACCCAATATACCCTATATCATACCCTAACCCAAACACTAACCCTAACCCACATCCTAAATCTAGTTTTTGAGTAATTTGAGGCACACTCCAATTATACACATTGTGTTCAGGTCTCCAGGGGGTACCGAATTTCAGATCAGTGTGTTCCGTGTGTTGCGTGAAGCGTGCTGGAGAATTGGCCAAAGATGTTGCCATTTGACTTTCTCGCAACTTTTAACAGCACAAAGTATCATTTCAAAAGGAGGCGTTTTTTTGTTTTCCAGATACCATTGATTAAATAATATCATTTATTAAAATGGCTCCAAGCTTCTTTCTGACGGGAATGACTTGAAATATGCAAATCGAATAAATTAGGGGCATGATATTTCAATCTTAATAGCAAGATATTGTTTTTCGCACTGAAGGAGATTTTGCCAAGATCAAGATATTAGGCCCTCAATTTGGAAAATCAGGCTTTGAATTAAGTTAGCTTGGTTTCAAAATACCGACAGGTGTTTTGCACAACTTCACATACTTTCATTCTATTCCTCTGAGAAATTTAATAAAAAAATGACAATAAATAGAAAAAAAATAATTAAGGGATAACCGAGAAAGGACATGTACATGTATGAATGAGATATTTGGTTTTCTGATTGTTTTTCTTATTTCTTTTAATATTTTCTGGCAGCATGGGGAAACGGCATTACACATGGCCTCAGGACAAGGCCATTTGGAAATTGTTGACTATCTTCTGAACAAAGGAGCCAAGATTGATATCAAAGACAAGGCAAGTCTGTTGCAAATTTAGATTTGTTGCGTTTTTTTCCTCCCCCTTCTTTATTTTGTTGACTTAATGTTGGGTTGTCCGTGCTTTTTTTCAACATTTCTATATTTATTTCCGAATTAATTTTAAAGGAAGGCCATGTACTGTATACAAATAAATTATATTTTTTGCATTGCCGGCAGGCCTTTACACATTGTTAAAAAGTGTTTTTTATCATTGCGTCAATTTTACTGGGACCCCCACGAATTAGGAGCGCAATGCTCCTAATTTACAATTTGAATTTAATTGATTAATTACTCACCGTTGTTGGTTTATTTTGTGGGATGTCTCATTTGAAAGCTTATAACAAATACAATGCTAGAAAATTATCAATTCAATTTAAAAATCAATTTTTCAAGGTGCAACTCCCTAAAAGCACGAACACACCAACTTTAACGCATGGCAATTTTATCACCTTTCTGAATAAGTAAAAAAAAGGTCTTCTTTTATCACAAACGTACATGCAATATTTTCCTAATTGCTAACATCGCAAACACTAATAATTTGTTTTAAATAAACCTAAAAAAATTAAATAAAAAAAAAAAACCACTGAAATCTATAAATATCTTGCAAGGTTAAACTTTCGTTACATAATTGAGAGACATAGGATGCGCCAATTCTTGGACTTGTCCTATTGTAAATTTGTTGTGTCAGCTGTGTACCCTAAGGAGATTTTTTGGAAGTCGTCCAAACGCACAAAAATATTTCCACGTATCATACTGTTGAACAAATGTTGAGGCATTCTGCCAAAATGAGACGGAACTAAGAAGAGGTCAAAATGAGGGGTGTTTTTTTGTGCACGTATTAAAGGTAAAATACACCATTGGTGATTGCTTAAGTTAACAGGAGTGGGTGGATATTGGGATTGTAATTTATAGTAAATCATTTAACTGACCTGTCTGAAGTTTTACAATCTTGTATGCCGATAAAAAAAAGCAAGAAAAAGGCATTCGTTTTTAACCAGTGTCTGGCGATTGCATTTTTTGTTATACAATTTAATTTTTTTTTGAACTATCACAGGATATACATGTATTTTCAAGAAAGCGAACAAAATTATATCTACTATACTTTATGTTGCATTCCAATCGGACATTTCAGTGACAAGATGTGGCCCTGTAAACAAAATTAAAAATTGAGAAAAAGACCTGTAAACCCTTGGCAGTCCTCAATCCTCCAAAATCAATATATTATGATTCACCCTAAGGAGTTAGGGTTAAAATGTTTTCTTTTTCTGGTCATCATTGTATTCATTCACTTTATACAAAAACGTCTTCAAGTCACATTGCATTAAACTTCATAAAGCGTTTAAGTGGTGCAGTACATTCTCCTCCCTGTCAGTCTTTACATCAGCGCACCTCCTTCGGTATTCATCGTCTTTTCTATTAAATTGTCTCCATCCCTCTCCATTCAGTAATGAAGTACCGATAGATTGAATTCTTGTGTAGGGATCCTGTCGCGTTGGATTACATTGCTACATGTACATGTACTTGTAGAAGCAGGTGCAGGGAGTGCCTGTCATGGTCTTAACCAGATTAATAAATACCTTAGAGAGTTCATAGCTTATGATCACTTGAAGGGCATTATTTTCGGCCCCACCTTTTTAAAAAGAATCAAATAAATGGCCCCTGAACCAGCATTAATCAAGCATCAATCAAGCATCATGGAAGCCAATGATTGGCCAAATACAACAGTCCTACGGTAACTTGTAACAACCACGCGTCAAATCTTGAGACTGCTATAAATGTACACAAAGAACGTTTGTATCTAGCTTGTCATCTGCTATTAAACGTTTATGCGTTGCTATGCACGGGGGTCATCAGTGGTCAGCTAGTCTTGTCTCAAAGTATGAGTAATGATACATATTGAAAAGACCGGGTTCCCTGCATAAGCATGAACAAGAACACAAAAGTCTAAAAATATCGCCGAAGGAAAAGCTCGGTCCATTACCATTGGTCATCCCCCAACCCGGTTCGTTATCACACAGTGAAGGGCCAGGTCCTTGCACTGTTGTTCCCCTAATTATGGAGCAATTCGGTGTCATGCCAGGAATTCGACAACAATTAAACAAATGGAAACCAACATGAGTGTTACAGGTAGTACTGGTACCTGTGAAAGATATTTTCTAAGTTTTATCAGCTTTATCTATGGTTTCTAAAAATAAATTTATTTAATTTGATCTTGATTAAAACATAAAACTCGAAATTGTCCGAATTTGATGAGATTTGGCCCTAATTGTGCATTATTTTGGGAGCCTACATGTACCGGTATATGTGAATGTCTAAGTGGGAACACGGGGTAGAATTACACAAAGGATTGTCACGGTAAGTTACCAAGAGGCCTCGAAAAGAAAAATTATAATGGGAACACGGCTATAGTTGTAATACTATTACTATTGATCTGAGTTATTTTGTTTACCAGATGTACATGTAACTTGATTAACATGTACGGTATGCTGCGTATGCACCACACTACATGTAGAATCAGTATGCAGTGCATGTGGCTGTGCATCCATTCAAGCAAACAGCATTGGTGCATTGGTGCAGTGGTGACTGAACTTTAATCACATCATCAAATGTATTCCCTGGGGTAAATGACCCCAGATCCAAACATTATTTTGCTTCGGAGATTTTTGTTTGTTTCCAGAACAAAGCTGCCGCCAGATTAAAAACAAAAAACCTGAGCCTGCGGACATTTAGATATGTCTGTGTGTTCCTGAACCCTAATATTCTGATTTGTAACTTCAGTTGCTTGTAATTCTCCTCTCTCCTGCCTGCTTACTCTTATTTTGCCCTGGGCGTGGTAATCTTCAGCCTAAGACAGCTGTCTATTTCTCGATATGAGGGGGGGGGGGGGGGGGGGGGGGGTGTGTGGGGGGGGGGGTCCTGGTCTGTTTTCTGTAAGTTGTATATTACATGTGAATGTAAGGCGTTTTTTTTGTGTTTTTTTTTTAATCCTGTTTAATACAACCCTTGGCTGCCATTATAGTTGTTTTTATTAAATAAACCAATTTAAATTTCAACTAGGCACAGGACACAGTAGAGAATTGTTTTAATCTGAATTGGGGTGGGTGTGTATTTTCTTTATTTAGGAGATTTACAGAATTATGGATATTTGTAATCTTTCATATGTCTACTACGCATGCATGTACATGTATTTTAAAAGATGTGGTATAAAAGTTGTGGAATAATAGTTGGGGAAAGAATAATTGGCATCTTTAATTTTCACATCTACAGAACTCGAAACGACAAAAAAGCACAACTGACAAATTGTCTATTGCCCCTTTAATCTTGCCTTTTATATGCCACTTGGTTTTATCTACATGTACGTTATAACAGTAGATTTCAAAATTAAGAATGCTGAAATATTCAAAATCACTTGTAAATCCAAGTAAGAAAAAAAAATTCGTAATGGTATAAATTATTTTACATGTACCGGTACATGTACAATGTACATGCATGTACTTCCCAACACTTCCTTGTGGATTGTCTTAGAAAACTGTATGTACATGTGCACTGTATTTTTTCCTGGATTTTTTTTGTTTTTTGGGGGGAGTTTTTTTTGTGGTTCTTTTTGTTTTTCCTTGTTAAACATTTGTCATAGCAGTGTTATGTACCTACGTCACATGTAAATAAAACAATGAAAATAAAACAATGAAGGAATTTGGCACAAGAGTGCTGCAAATGTACTTCCACAAGCTTTAGTTGAAGACAGAGCACAAGTGTTGTGAGTACAGAATATGCCAAATGAGGCTTAAGATGCTGTGGACATACACGAATATCAACAAAAACTACGCCTGAAAGCCTGCAAATGTCTTACTTTTGTAAGACATTTGCAGTAATAAGTAAGCATTTCATGCGACCTTTCAATTTGTATATTTTTGTTGGTTTTTTTTGCAGCACGGGGACAATGCAATATACTGGGCAGCGAGACAGGGTCAGGTTGCCCTCATAGGATACTTGAAGGACAAAGGATGTCCAGTCAATGAACAGAATAAGGTGAGTCTCTTTTATTCTGTGGGTGATTGGCTGGATATGAGTATTCTTAACAAGTGTACTCAAGAATGAGAAGTATTGAGTATGACCTACAGGGCAAAATTGCATCAGTCTGATTAATAAAATGAAGCATACAAAATGTCATCCTAAGCCACGCAGAGTTTAACGGGCTCTTGAATTATCGTCCTTAAACCCTGCGGACATTCGCAGCAACCATTAAACAAGTTGACCAATACATGATATGAACGTCCACCTCTTGTAAAATGACAATTTCTACCACCTATACTTAATTTTATTGGCGTTTACGTAGCTTTTCAGTCTTTTGTTTCTTATTCTGTATAATATACATGTATAATAGCAAAGCTTTATTTCACGTTCTATACATTAATTTCTACAATTTTTTCGATTAATTTTAATTTTTACGTGGGAGGATGAACATTTGCGAGAACACCTCAGATGTCCAAGCGAATAAACCAATAGAAATGCGCGTTGCGGAAGAACTTCGGGAGGATCGGGTGAAAAAGCCCGGATATTTTGACAGATCAGCTGATGATGGCTGACGGGTTTATCGCATGCCTTGGTCTGTTTGTAACGGAGGCTCTGATTGGGCGCATAGATCTTTGCGCTATTAAATAACCACGGATCTTGTCCATTGTCCGCAGGGCTTTGAGAGCTATTAGTAGAAAGCTCGTAAAAGCGCTGCGTGGCTCAGGATGACAAAATGTATAAAAACTGACTTTGAATATTGCGTCTTGATTTGTCTGCCTTAGACGAAGGAGACTCCACTTCACGTAGCCTCTCGTTATGGCCAGGTGGAAGCAGCGCAATGTCTATGCAGTCTGGGCATTAACGTGGATATACAGGATGAAGATGGGGAAATGCCTCTACACATAGCAGCTTGGCATGGCTACGTTGGCATTGTACAGAAACTATGCCACATCAACGCAGACCTAGACCTCAGAAATAAGGTGGGTAGTGTACTGTACTAGGACTAATTTCATGGCTCTGCTTACCGTTAGCGACAAGTTCCTGCTTACTGATAGCAAAAAAGACCTGCTTACTGTAGCCTAGGGTAAGCGTATTTCATGGGTTAGCTTGGATGCTTTACTCCTAAAGACCTGCCGACTAGTACGACCTGCCAACTAGTACTAGTACGGGAGTTTGTTGAAAATACGAGCGGACATTTTTTCCCCCATAAAATACGGGTTTTGACCATTTTGACAGTTCAAAGCGACTGTGGGTACGAGTGTAGATTAGAAAGCTAGATAAATAATGGCTGCGAGTGTAGACTATGCTAGCAATGATGTGGTTTGTTTACCAAACCCCAGCTTTGTCTCCATTGTGGCTCCGTTTATGCAGTTTGGCAATAGTGATGGAACCAAAATAGAACGTAAACTGGGGTTGAGTTGAGCTATCCATCCCTGTGCTGGCGCATCTTTTGTTTGAGAGGCGCAAGTCAGAATAACCCTAATTGCCATGTGGCCAGGGATCCCGCCAAAAGTCACGATACTCGGAACATTTAGAAAAATTGCATTGACCTTGGAAAATAGAAAACGGGGATCATTCAAAGAGGATATGCTTTTTCAATACAACATTTCAAATAACCAAAAACAAGTCTTTTTCAAACTACTCATTGTCCACTCACTCACAGGATGGTGAAACCCCCATCCTGTGTGCCTCAGCTCGCGGTCATCTGGAGATAGTGTCTATCCTTGTCAAGGCCGGAGCCAAACTCAACAGCACCGACAAGCAGGGCCTGACGTCGTTACACCACGCGGTCAGGAGACACCATTATAACATCGTCCGGTTTCTGTGCGAGAGTAACTGTGACGTCAACATGCAAGACAAGGTATGTATAATTAAAATTGGGTAGCAGTACTTACTTCATTTGCCTTTAGAATGATGATAAGGCCCTCAAAGAACTCCGGTCACCTTCTGAAGTACCAGCTGGGCTGCGTTCCACTTACGCGAACTGTTTGCGCTAACGTTCGCCTACGTTTTGAGTTTGCGTTAGTTGAAGTGGAACGATATTTAAAAACTACGTTTTCAAAATGGCGGCGCCCAGTGACAGTGACATCATTTGGTTGGCTGCTTTTTGTCCAACTCATTATTTTTCTTTAAAAGATCCATGTAACTGCTCAAAACAATCCACCATTTATAACGAAAAGTATGAAACGTAAATCAAAACCGTGAAAAGAACACTGCCGTCTGCTAACCTCTTCGCCATCTTTAAAATACATCACTGGCCAACAGCGAACAGCTCGGAATGTCGTTCGCCATTTTTGATAACGTTCGCCAACATAATTGGCGCACATTGCGTTCCACTCAAGCGAACAACGCTAACGTTGGCCAACGTTGGCAACGTTCGCGTGAGTGGAACGCACCCCTGGCTTCAACCTTCTCGGAAAAAGCTGGTGTCGCCTAGACCGGCTTCTCACAGGCCATGGGCGTACTGGTCACGTGTTGCACAAGTGGCATATGAAACCAACACCCAAGTGTGACTGCGGGGCTGCTGATCAGACCACAAGGCACATTGTCAATGAGTGCCCAATTTAGAAAACTGGACGATGGCATTGCTCGTCTGGCCAGCTGTGACCCGATTGCGATACGGTGGCTGGTAGTGTCGTATATGGAGCTTGACACTTGAATCAATTGATGCCTCAGTTGAGCAAGATACAATGTTGTACAGTGAGCTCTATGGCTTTATGGTGTAAATTACATTTTCACAAGTGTCGTAGACTTAAATCGTATGTACTAGTACCTTTTGTTTTCAATTTCTTTTCCTTTTGTTATCCCCCACAAATGACATTCAAACACTTTCTTTGTCATTGTCTGAGAAATTGCTGAATGATATGTTTTATAATGTAAACTGTTACGGGTACTTGATTCCATATAGTGAAGTGCCGTGGCCTCGTGGTCTGGAGCATTGAATTTGCCGTCTGTGGGTAAAGCTGCAGGTTGTGGGTTCAAGTCCGGCCTGGAACTATGGTGCATGTGCCCTTGGGCAAGACACTTTGTCACTTATTGCTTCTCTCCTCTGTGGATCTTGAAAAATGGGCACGTGATGAACCGGCATCTGAAAATTGCTGTACCAAACGATAAATTTACCGAACAAAATCTGTGGATCCTGTGATGTTCATTGTAGCGACGTTCCACTGTAATGACACAGCGCCTTGAGTACCAGTTCTGGTAGATACGTTTGCTATATACAAATCCATTACTATTATTATTACAGTATCATTATTCATTATTTCACCAAATGAGCACTTAGGGAGACAAATTAGCGTAAATTTTTAGGTAATAAGGAGACAGTGACACTTAGGGAGACATTTCAGTGTCTCCCTAAGTGTATAGCTACCTTAAAAAACAATATTTGAGATTTATTTTTGCTCTGGAACGACAGATTTGGATCTAAATAGCATAAATCCCGAAGATCTTAGCGAAAAGGGTTAGGGTAAACAAGTTAGGACTGTTTTAAGTTTGTGTACATCCCTATGGGATTGTCTCCCTAAGTGTCAGTGTTTTTTTAAAAATAATTATTATCATTATTATCATTATTATTATCCTTATCTGGAACTGCTTCCTGATAGCCATTCTTTGAAATTGTTAAGGGTGATAATCGGGATACATCCGGATTGACAAAGTCGTTTTGTTTTGATTCAGTTTGGCGAGACGGCTCTTCATATAGCGAGCAAAGACGGGTCCCTTCTCATCCTGGAGTTACTGCATTGTGCTGGCAGCAATGTAGACACGTTGAGTAAGGTAAGAATTGGGGGCGACTCGCTCCAAATTAGAGCAGGTTGGTACCAGAAAAAAAGGTTATTTCTTTACTTGTACTTTTGGCAAGGTAGTTTCTTTTGAAATGTTAATACCTGAGCCAATCGAAGGTATCATTACGGCCGTTTTCCAAACCCAAGCTTTTGTAGGCTCCGTCTCCGGGTCCATCACCATTGCCAAACTGCATAAACGAAGCCAAAGACCGGGACGGAGCTGGGGTTTGGAAAACGACCCTAGACTTATTGTGTGTATTACCAAAAGACAGCAAACTTGTAACAAAAGCAGTAACTTGGAGGCAAGGTTTTCTGTTATACCGGTGTGTAAGAACCAATCTCGGTTCTTATCCGGTACGAGTTCCAGACAAGTTGTAGATAGGAGATGTCCCAGGGAAATTGTTTAGGGCTGAACTAGAATGCATATACCGGTATGTTGCCTGCTCCACAAAAAAGGGTATTATGAAATTGAGTTATAGACATGGATGGAAAGCCCACAATGTCAGCTGTTATTTGGTATATAATAGAGCTCCATAGTCCCTTCCGTTCTGGAGATATGACATGTTTGCATATTGATTACTTCCTTGGAGTTCAAAATACACAACTGAGAAAACATGCTTTGAAATAGTTGGCTCTGTTGTAGAACAACGGAACGATGCAAACAAAATGGTCATTTTGGTCACTTTATTCATCAAAATTAACTTTTCTGTGAATAAAACCTGAAACTGTAGATATTAAAGATGTCATTCATGACAACAAATTAAAATCACATGTGGACAAAATGTTCACCCTCTCAACGTTGAGCAGGCATTACATGATAATGTACAACGTGACTTACATGTAACACCATTTTTTTGTGGAGCCAGTGACATACTTTTTGTATGTTACTTTGTATGGACTAAACATTTTGTTGTTTGCTGTGACAGAGTGAAATGTCTCCACTTCAAGTGGCCTCCAAGCATGGCCACATGGAAATAGTCAGGTACCTTTGTCTTTCTGGATGCAAACTGGAGCACAGAAATAAGGTACCCAACTAGTTTATTTTTAAACCTAAACCACATCACAAGATAATCCTAACCAATCAGGAGGTCGTAGAAGTTGAGATAGAGTGCCTTGCCTGTGGACATAACCTGATTTGCCGCTGACTTTCATGGTCTTCTGATCATTGTCCAAGTAGCTGTACGTGAGCAGTTGTGATCCAGTAATCTCAAGTTTCACTTGTCATTGCGTCTTGAGTCAAGTGACAAGCGATTTAAATAATCAAATTTGCCAAATCATATCTTAGTTGAATTGAGTTTAATTTGTATTTCAAAAACTTGAACCATGAGTTTTGTTCACCATGAGCTATTTTTGTGATAGTCATTAAGTGGGTTTTGATCCTGAGACCCTCGTGCCTGTCATTGGAATCAATTTTAAAGTTGTTTTGCATCTGTGAATCTTTCCATCGTAGGACGGTCTGACGGCATCACAGATAGCAACCCTTGAAGGACACGAAGACGTGGTTCTTATGTTCAAACAGGTGCAAGGGGTAAGTTACACCAAGATACCAAACTGACTTCACAGAGATCAGTTCATTTTAGCTGCAAAGCACAAACAATTTGCTTAGCATGAAAAATTGATTGTTATTGTGGTTGATTTAGCTGCTTTGTGCCAAAATGGCTGACAGACATTTTTGGCCTTGCTTGTGACGTGTTTATGCGTCAGCCGTTTTGAATCTAGAGAAAACTTATACGGCGCGAACTGGTTAATCCAATTTCAACCTCCTGTTGGTTCTCTGTTCTATTTCTGTTCTAACCTTGACCGACCATTCCAAAGACTCATTGTCGTGTTTTTATTTTGTCATTTTGCATTTCAAAGGAGAAGATGAGAGAGGTGTACGTCCAACAACTCAGCTCCAACTCTGGTCCCCTCGCGCGGATCCGCCTGAAAATCTTTGGCCACCAGGGGGTTGGCAAGAGCACCCTCATCGACTCGTTGAAGTGCGGCTACCTGCGCGGCCTGTTCCGTCGCTCTAAGTCCAACCTGTCCCTGATCGGTCGATCGGCGACCAAGAAGTACATGGCTAGCAAGGAGAGTCTGACGGGCAGATCTAGTTCTAGCAGTAGCACTGAGCCAGACTATAACGGCACTAAGGGAATAGAGACCTCCCACATCAATGTACCGGGTAAGCATTGGGATTACAGTTTTATCATAGTTAGTTTGTGGTTGTATCACGTGAAGACAAACTCTCCTGGTTAGTGGTGTGCATTTTCGGTAAGAACCAGAACTGGGGAACCTAGTACTGGTACCCAGATAACCAAAGAGAAACTCTAGAACTTGTCTTTAGACCTTTAACCAGTCCGCGCCGGGATTATTGTAAAATTTACCGCGCCGAGGCACAGGATTATTTTTAACAAAACTCGATCCGATGCGGGTTCAGGCTGATTGTCCCAAGAAGCACACTCATGACATTCCAGCCTTGCTTGCTGCTGACAGACATTTCCGGCCTTGCTTGTTGCGTATTTATGCGTCATCCGTTTTGAATCTTTAAAAAAATTGTGCATGTATGTACGTCCTCCGGCGCGAACTGGTTAACTTTATTATAGGCCTTTTTTAATCTCTGGCTTCGTCTTGGCCGTAACTCGATTTTTGGCCTCTAACTGTGGGAACTCCAGCTGCTTGCTAGTACCTAGCTGTTTTGCTTCAATAACATTCAATTGATTGATATAAACCAAAACCTTCAAGTATTTCTATTTGCTTCTATTTATAAGTCATAGAGGAAGTCGAAGCTGAAGACGAAGCAAAGGTTTAAAAAAAAACTAGGTGAACCAATTTTTGCAATTGTCATCTATTGGGAATTTGGTTCGCCGAAGTAGTCTGTTGAAAGAAAAACCTGAGAACTGTATTTAGTTCACTGCGTGCTTCTCTTATTAAACAAATTGTTACAGAAAAGAATTAAACTTGTCACCGTCTGTTCCTTGTAATGTAGGTGCGGGTGAGTTTTCAGTCATGGAGTTCTCAGGTGCCGAGTCTTACCACACGAGTTACTGCCACTTCATGGACGACGACGGAGCGATCAACCTCATCGTCTTCAGACTCGATGACTCGTTTGAGGATCAGTTATCTCAGGTCACTTACTGGATGAACTATCTCAAGTCCAGGCTACCGGTGTCGGAACCAATCGGTGAGAAGACTTTTTGCGGTGGGGTTGTATTGAGACAAAAAAGGGGCGTTTAGGATCTACATTGTGGGACTGTTCATTTTTTAAGTTTAGTATTCGATTATTTAATACACTTGACCGAATATTCTAACATTTGAAACTCATTGATCAAGTTTTACACGCGACAGCTGCCGCTGCCTTCCTCGCTGGTCAAAAATTGCCTACAAAGCGCGCCGGTTAAAAATGGCATGCTGCCATCGCTATTATGAGTCGGTAGAATATTTTGTAGTATGTACAAGGTTTTTGCCCAGCTGAAAGATTTGGACCAATAAATCGGTGGCAAAACTATCAACCAAAAAAATGGCATCTGACAATAACAAAAATGCAACTTTACGCTTGAAATGACATCACAGACGTGTGTACACGCGCATATTTTTTATTTATTTTTATATTTAAACTAGCAAAAAGCTATTCGAAGATCATTTAATAATTATTTATTTATACTGGGTAGCCTGTTCAGTAGAATCTACTGTTCACCCATGGGGCCCAGTGAAAGAAGACAATGTGAAGAAATTATAGTTTTAGACGTGGGAGAAAAACTTTAGAAGAATAATCTGAGGAAAAACCAGCGCAATCAAGCAGGGATTAAAAACCCAATCCACATATTTGCCCAGGAGTGATTCAAACCCAGGTCACAGTGGTTGGAGGCAAGGAAAGGACCGCTACGTCAACTACGCTCCCCATACCTACGAGCAGAATTTGATACACGTACCATTCTGTTTTAGGTCATTGTGGCAAGTACAGCCAACAGATGAAGGTGGCCCTCGTAGCGACCCACGCAGACTTCCGCGTCTGTCCCAAGCTGCCCTCTGGCGAGCTCGTCAGCGGAGAGGGTAACATCGTCCTGTACCAGATTAAGAAGAGCTTTGGCCGGCTCTTTGACATCTGTGAGATGCTGTTTGTGGTGGACGCTAACAACTCGCAGTCTAGGGATATGAAGCTGTTGCGGACACACCTGTCTAACCTCCGGAATGCGGTGGTCAAGGTATGATGAGTGGAATACCGCTCGGGGAAATTTCTGCTTTTTTTCCCCTCAAATTTTGTTAGAATTTGACAATATTGAGGTATTTTGTTCTTCCGAAAATCAAAACGGGTGACTGATAAACATGCCACTAGTAACTCGGAGTGAGGCCGGAAATATCTGTCAGTGACTTGCTCGCAGCTGACATGTGTGGGTGTGCTGCCCACAGACTGCCGCCCTGGGCCTGCTGGGGTCGATGTTCGTGAAAAATAATCCCGTGTCTGGGTCCGGTAAATATAAAATTAAAAATCCAGCGCAAACTGGTTAAAGAACTGTAAAGAACGGCTGTCGTCAACCAACTTCCTAATAACCTAGTTGATAGCGAGTTGGATGAATCGATGAATCGGAAGATACTACTTGTAGAAGTTCTTTTATCATTAATTTTTTTCTTTGTCAAATTTACCTTGGGGATTATTTTAGCCATTGTGCTAGACTGAAGGGTAAGCACATAGTAAGCCTACATAAGAGCATAAAAAAAAGCGCCTAAATAAATAAGTTAGTTTATAGTGACTTCCTGAGGATCCAGCTTTCATTTGATGCTTTTTTTCAGTAAAGGTTGCTTCTTTTCTTTCTTGCCCATCAGCACGAGCCTCCCCTGACGGTCCTATGCGAGGCAGTCCTTTCTATCCTCCCCGTTTGGCGTAAGAGCGACAAGTGTCAGTCCTTCCCCGTCCTGACTTGGCAGGAGTTTCAGGAGATGGTGCACATCAACATCAACCCGCTGGCTAACGAGCTGCATCTCAAGGATGTCATCAGACAGTTGCATTACATGGGAGAGGTCAGCATACTTTGGGTTATTTACCGCAACTTTTCTGTTGAATTACAAAAGGAAGCACTGAAACCTGTAGAACATTGTTGAGTAGAGTGCCTCATCAGGAATAATAGTCGTCATTTTTTGAGAATTGCATCTCATCAGGTTTACGCTCGACTGCAAGTTATATGCTGTAGCCTATGTACTACTGAATCCCAAGTAATCATGATTTAGCCAGTCAGGATAGCGAAGTGATCGATGCATTTTGTATATCAATAAGCCTTTGTACGGGTGACGTCGCACTTTGACGTCGCACTTTGACGTCGCACTTTGGCGTCGCACTTTGGCGTCGCACTTTGGCGTCGCACTTTGGCGTCGCACTTTGACTTTCTTATGAAGCCAGTTCAGGACGACAGTTTTGTAGTCCCATAGAAAAGTGCACATGTAAACAAAGTGCGACCTTGTCAGTACATTGGCTTATGCCTTACTAGAATATTAGGGGAGTTGTATTCATGCCCCTGCAAGTCCATCACAAGTCTGTCACAAGTCTTTCAGTCCCAAGTCAAGTCACTAGCTATTCAAATAAACTGTTAAATTTCTTTGTTATTGTTCATCCAGTTACTTGTGGCTGGCTTTATGAAAGGACTTGTGAAAGGACATGCATGGACTCCACTACAACTCTTGACATTGGAAATTTGAAATGCACATTTAATTTCTCTTTACACAGGTCCAGTGCTTCATGAGTGACCTTCTTCAAGAGATCATCTTAATCGAGCCGCGCTGGCTCTGCTCCACCATGATTGGTCAGCTCCTGTCACCTGACTCCACTGACCAGCCTTACGGTCAGTACAGCGTCCACTACATCCAGTCAGTCTTCCCTGAAACAGACTCGATGGACATTGTCCAGCTGCTGGAGGCCATGGATGTCTGCACGCAGGGCACGGTCTGCGAGTTCCCCTCGCTCATCAAGAGCCCTGCGCCTCTCGGGATCTGGGAGAAGGAGGATGAGAATGGGAACCTGAGCGTCTATGGAGGAGTCCGCTTACAAATAGCCGACTGCATGAGTGTCTTGCCCATCGGGCTGTTTGCCCGCTTGCAGTTATCACTCAGGAGGAACTTTCAGCAGGACGTGGAGGACTTGGACACAGACTTGGTTCTGTGGAAGGACGGAGCAAAGTGTGTGAGCGGCGGCATGGAAGCCATATTGGTACTGACCAATGAGGGACAAAGCATCGAGATCAGGGTCCGGGGCATTAACGATACAAGGCAAGGTTGCTTTGTCTTCATGGAGGATCTCATTCATCTCGTTCGGAACGTTGTTGAGGAGTCGTATCCAGGTTTGCTTCTCAACCAGGACGTTTTGAGCCCCACCCAACTCCGTAACCACGACCGGTTTGTCATGAACTACGAACCCAAGCACATCTTCCAGGTTCAGATCAACAAGGAGCGGTCGGTCCGCAACGAGATCACCGAGGAGGACGAGACATTCACCGATCTCTTCTGCTTTGGCAGCGAATCTATCGAGGCCAACACCATCCCCGGCATCAACCTGCATGTAGCGGACCTCCCCGAGCTAACCCGCAGACAACTCAGCATGCTGCTCGATCCGCCGGACCCCATGGGCAAAGACTGGTGCCTCATGGCGCTCTCGCTGGGCATGATTGACCGGGTGCCTGTCTTGGACCCGTTGAATAACCGATGTGGCCCCGAGGAATCGGACAGCCCCACGGAGAGGACACTCCAGGAGTGGGGCAGTGACTCCGGGAGCACCATTGGGACCTTGGTGCTAAAGTTGAGGGACCTCGGCCGTGACGATGCGGCTAGGGTCATCCTGAACAGCATGCCCATGTTCAAGTTCCTGCCGGACCCCAGGGCCATGGAGGAGAGCCAGATGAGAATCAATGGCACACCCAACAACTCGTCCAGCACGGTAGCATCCAGATGAATTCAGTGACAGACCCACTACATCTCTCAAATGGTGTGCCTAGTCAACACACATTCAAAAGGTTTTCATTTGGGATTATAAGATCTTTTCTACGCAACCTAGGGAGTAATCATTAAGGAGCTGGGTTCAGTTTCATGGAGCTGCTAAGCACCAACAAATTGCTCAGCATGAAAATACTTTCCTTAGCAAAAACAGGGTTACTAACCAAATTTTCAGGTGATGTGTATTCAGCTGGTTTTTACTTAGCATGAAAAGTTAAGCACATGGGGTCGTGGCTGGTAACCTGTTTTTCACTGAATAAGATTAAAACTGCTGCAAACTGCTGCAAACTGCTTACTGGCTGGAATGACCTGAAATATACAAATCAAATAAGTGAAGAGGACCTAATATTTCGATCTTAACAAGATCTTCTTCTGAAATATTAGGCCCTCTTAACTGTTTTTACTGAGCAAGATTGTTTTTGTGCTGAGCAAATGTTTGTGCTTGGAAGTTTAATGAAATTTGCCCCTAGTTGGTATTGACATTCTTCATTGTGATCATGCTGATTAGCGGAGATAGTCAGGACAAAAATTGCATCCACTTAACAGATTAAGAGTAAATACATACGTTACTGTTGTTACACTAATCAGTTGGTTTGAATCGTTCTACAGTTTAATTAAGTAATTTTCATAGTTCAACTTGGTCAGCCTCATCAGACTTTGTTTCCTTTTAACTTGTTCTTTATTCCCCTCATATCCACAAGAATTGATGATAATAATAATATAAAGCGCTTTGATCAAAGTTAAACGTCCTATATAAGTACCTGTTATTATTATTAACTGAGGGTTTCTATGTGGATTGGTTTTGTTGCATGTAGGACTAACGAACCCTCTTAAAAATATCCACTTGATACCTATGGAAGTCGCGCAAGATTGTGAACAATATGTGACCCGCTCTGTGAAAATAAGTCAGATGTCGCACATCGCGCTTACGAGATTTGGGTGGTTGAACGCGGAGAGGGGGGTTTTCGTACGAAAATTTGATATTCCTATTTTATGATTTTCACCTTAGAATCTATATTTTCAATTTCTACATTAAAACATGCTGAATTAACACAGTGGGAAGGGCTTGGTTGCTTAGAGTTTCTATTGCATACATCTCCTAAAGGGACATTTTGTTAATGCATGATTTCTCATGAATGGGGTTTTTAGATTTCGCAAAATCCTTAAATTAAAATCGGTATATCACAAGAACGCAATATGCTACAGACCTCCCACATATGTAAAATTAAAGAGGACAGTGCACTCTTTCTAATGGTATACATAACACTGTTTGTCAAATTGTTGACATCTGACTCATTTTCACAGAGCAGGTCACATATATGTACATGTAACTGTAATAAGCAAGCAATTTTTGTTTTGTTTTCGGTACATTGGTGTTTCTAAGTAAGTTGACAACCTACGCTTTGTTTTAGCCATGCGATGGCCTTGGTCGAGGCATAGGACGATGTTGTCCAATCGATGTTTGGCACTAACATAAACAGTAACAACTTACCATGCACACATTCTCAAATATTTGTATTCTTGTTTTCCAAAAAGCTCCTATTTTCAAAAAGCTCCAATTTCAACCATATTTAATTCACTGGGTTGTTACCCTAACCCAATATCCCTTACATAATATACTTCAATTTGCGACGGATAACCATACCTTTGAAATTCCTAGCTTTTGAGTAAAATCCTTGCATCTATTCCGTGAAAACTTTCCGGAGACCTATTCACCTATAGAAATTGCCCTGTGGAGACCTGTTCACTTCCTTTGTGTCCATTGTGTTCAGGTCTCCAGAGGGTATCGTTTTTGGAAAACCACGTACCTTTGCACCACGTACTGTTCAACAAACACCCCTAAAAAAAACCTTAAACCCTTTGATTACTACATTTGCTTGTAAGAGCATTACCGCACGCTAGTTGTGTCAGTGATGTTCCATAAATGTCAGGACTTGCTTTTTTTAGGACAGCCATCGAATTAATCCCATTTATTTCTATGTCATGTCTAATTCTGTTGAAGGTAACGTTAATTCTTTTTGTATTTTTTACTTTGATTTCTCCTGGTGCTTCACAGCATTTGTTGTATTGACCTTGATATAGACAAGCTAACACACCCAGTCATGTATAGACCGGCAATCGTGGACGGGGCATTGTCCGACCGTCTTCCCTCTTTTGTTTGTACTCTAACGTTTTTTGATGATCGCCATAGGATTTGTACACGAGAAAAGATCGTGGACGTTGTGTCAATCGTGGACCCATTGTTTGACTCCCAATTCTTTTGTCCGACGACCACGATTGCCGGTCAATACAAACGCACACACAATTGTGTATACGCTTCCAATCAAGGACCTCCTATTGTCCCTCTTTTGTTTGTACTTAAACTTTTTCAGAAGACCTCCCATATGTTTGTACACGAATCGGAATCGAGGATCTTTTCCAAATAGGGGACCCTATTGTCCTCTATTGTTCTACGTCCCCTATTTCAATCAAAAACAAACTCAACATTTGTATTGTTTAACTTTTATGCATTTGTCTTATTTTTGTACCTCGTGAATTCAATTTTGTTATCATTTTATTTCATTATGTTGTTTTATTTTGGATGACAAAACGGCCACAAAATATTTGTGTGTTTTTTATTTTGTGTGTTTTTTTCAAATAATTTTAATTGAATGCAAGTGCATCAGACCGCCAAAAATAGCATTGTTGATAAAAAAACAACGAAATCTGCACCTTTTTACAGCGAGTTCATGTCTTGTTTTTTTTATTCAGATGTCTTCCATTTTTATATTTAAATTTTCAAAAAACAAACAATGCATGCGCACTATAGTTACACTGACTAATTAATATGTTTTGAAGTTGCATGCTTTTTCGTTCTGTAGTGTGTTTTATGTCCTTATGTACATGTGTAGAATTTATTACCTTAAACAAAAATTATTTAAAAACAAGTTTGAAAACTTGATTTCACACTTAATAGAGGTCGAACAAATACGGAGGAATTGTAAAAACAACAAGAAACAAATGGAAGTCTTGATTGTCGGCTTCTATGAGTGGCTGGCATAAAAATGGAAAGATTTGTAAATTATTTTATTTTTTTATGATGCATGTTTTTGGAACAATAGTTGTGATAGATTTCACAAAGATAACTTAGTTCTACTCAATTTTAATAAATTTTAAAAAAAAAAATTGCTATTTAAAACCAAAACTTATTTATGGGAGCTGTTGAATTGTATCCTTGTTTTATTCTGAGGCTGTTCCACTTGGAAATCGAAACATCCCTATTACCAGTAATGTTGTTTTCGTTTTCCATTGTTATTTTCCAAAAAGTTTGGGATGTTTGTGTTTAACCAGCAATTTTAACGTATGAATTTAGCACGCGACACACTCAGGATACAATGCTAATACAAAGTACATTATTTAATGGTTTTTAGCAATTTAAGCCTACAGGACTGAAATATGAAGAAAAAAAACATAAGTGCAAGACAATTTTGTTCAAAAACCTAATCGGTGATTTTTTGGTTTTACTTAACATTTTCTTAACATCGTTTTAGTCATTTTAGGTACACCTGCAGCTAATTACGTGCAGGATTCAACGTAAAACAACTCATGTTCACAAGAGCGGGTCTGGTAATCCTGTAATAATAATTTGTTCCTGTTTCTATAGTTTAAAAAACAGCTTCCATTATTTAGCTTAAACTTTAATATTTAGTGCAATCTGGTTATGAGAGTATTTAAGTTATAGTTTCGTTTGTATATTTAGAATGTTGCAGTGTTGCGGCTTTAAGTTTTCATGAAATCATTCCAGAATGTATGTTTAAGTTTCTTTCATTAGCAACACCTTATTTTCACAACCATCTTCCCTACCAAATTAAAAACAAAATCCTTTGAAAACTATAATCTAATTGCAAAAAGTTGCGCCATCTTCTCCATGCTTTTACTAAACAGTGTTGAACTGCGGCGGATTCGAGTTTATTTATTATTTATACTAAGTAGCTCATTCATTAAAATCCACAGTAAGAGAAGACCATGAGAAGAAATTCGTTTTTAGATGTGGGTAAAGAGACAATAGACCGTTGTCAGTTGTGTTTTTTTTCTTATTGTTTGAAGCAGCAAAAGTGCTCAAAATATAATGAAAGGTTTTTGACAAAGTTAACCTTGTAAAGTTTTAGCTCTGTGAATGATGCATATTCCGAGAAAAGAATATTCTAAAATATACAATATTCTTAAAATTTAATTCAAAACTTCGCATATATCAACATGTATTTAATAGTCTTTAAATATAGAAGTGAATATTCTTCGAATATAGTGAAACGTGGAATAGGTCAACTTGTAAAATACCCGCAGTGTTTATTGAGCATTATACATAGTACTTGATGACTGTTTTGAACCCACACAAAACCTCGCGAGAAGAGAAGTGCCTTGAATTTCACAGCTCTTTGCTAGTTGGTTGTTAAGGTTTTTCTTCACTAAAACTTAGTGATGTAGTTTTTTGTTGCCAAAACAAATTAGTGCGACAGACTTTTGGGTCTTAGCTTCGCTGTGGTTGTTGAAATAAGTCTGTTTGACATATGAAGCGCGATATATGTGGCAGAGAACCCCCCCCCCCCCCCCCCCCCTCTTTTGTGTTGACCATTGTGTTCCCGGAATCTCAGGAATTCATTTTAGGTTTCAAGGGGGGATGGGTTAGGTTACAATAGTCTTGAGTGCGTATAAGGTATAGGGATAAGAGGGGGGGGGGGGGGGGTACCCCTCTGCCATATATCGTGCTGGGTATACTGTTTGAGAGACCTGCTACAGGGTGGAACTCGGATACCAAAATCTAATCGACAATGAAAAATGTATTTTAAAACGCACCTTTTGGGGGGGGGGGGACAAAATTGCGTGTATTTTAATGTTTACGTTTGCAAATGGTTGGCACGTTCACTTTGTTTTCAATTCTCGAGTCAAAAGAGAGATGGCAATCTAAATGTGATAAACACCGAACAGAATGTTGAACATGCGCCCGCTGAAACTGTCGAATTAAAATAAAATAAAATGAGTGGAAATTTGTTTGTGTCAAAATGAATGAACTGTTTTGTCAGTTAAGTCAAACATTTTTTTACAAAAAAACCTATATGCAGGCATGTATGCATGAACAATTTTTTTCTTTAAGCCGTTCTTGCATTTGTTCAGTTTTGAATATAACGACGAATTGTATGCAGTGATGTCTAGCTGTAGGAGCATGCCCCGTATACTTAAATCGTAATATTGTTCTTCCAGAGAGATTTTTTTTTTTTTTTTTTTGTACAAAATGAACAAAGCAACAAATTGATATGCGATGATGTATTCTAACTTATTAAACACTGATTCTATTCAAGGAAATAAATTATCCCATGCCTTGGGAGCACTGAAATTGATTATTAATAATTGTCTCTTGGTGTTTTGCTTTGTTTTTTATATTTATATCTCTCACCATTTTCACAAAGAGAGAATAGTTTAAACCGTTAGGCCTAAACCTTTTTGTGGTGGTCATTGTGCTGGCGGAATGTTCCTCAAGAATTCTTTTTAGTGGTTGTTGTTGTTTGGTTTTTGTTTGTTTTTGTTTTTTTTTTGTTTTTTTTTTTGAGGTGGGTGGGGGGGGGGGGGGGGGTTGGGGGGTGCGTTAGGTAACAATAGTATGGAGGGTGTATATGAATGGGGGACTAGGGGGGTGTTCCTTTGGTGTCATATCGCGCTGGATATATTTTTTTCTTTATAGAGAAGCACAACAAATCGCGTTACGTAACTTGGCGAAGTAGGCGACTTGTGTAGGGATTGATAAAATTGAATTCGACTATTCCGTTTGTAGCCACAGAGAAAGCTTTGCGCTATGGGTAGCGTAAAGTTAGAAAGCTTTTCTCGGTTTATTTCATCTGAAACGATTGGGTGGAGCAGTCGATTTAGGGGGAAACTAAATAAACATCCTAACCTACTGTGTCTAATATCGGGCCAATTTGAAGCTTCACTTGGAGAGGTATCGCCTACAACGCTCCGTTTGTGCCCCAAAATGGAGCGGTAGGACATAGGCCGACATCCAGGGTGGAGTTTAAATAAAAAGGTAATGGCTGAGGAAAAAGCCGATACTATAGCAAGGCCGTTTTTCAAACCTCTGGCTTCAGCTCCGTCTCGGGCTACAACCTATTACCAAACTGTATGAATGAAGCCTGAGACGAAGACAAAGCTGGGATTTGGAAAACGGCCTAAGATAATCGGACGAGCCTGGCGCACAGCGCCTCGCCCGATTATCGCTGTCGACGTCGCGTATATAACGCCATATAAATTTAGTTTAGAATGTATGCAGAATTCTACCTTCAGTTCTGACTTAACTGTACTGACAATGACAATGAAGATTGACCAAATTTAATACCGAATGATATCTACTTGAAAATTGAATGAAAATTGATCTGAAAAGCATATAATTAGGTGGTTTAAATTTAACTAAAAAGTAAGCCATGCCTATACCGAATAGCCCCATGTAGGCCACCGCCGCGGCTAGCATACGAACTTTACGAACACTAGCACTTTTCGCGCTCAATTTTCGATTGCATATTAATAATCTTTTCCGTCTCGCTCTCAAATCAAAATAATGAAACTCTGTGTGATTTGCACACAACTTACATTGTTTTACCTGATCTCCAGCTTTTAAAGATTACGAAACGAACCACCGCGGTGCCTGCAACAGTGCTGCTCGGCATTAGAACAGATATTTGTATTTTAGGGAAACCTTCAAGTTTCAAAAAGAATAAATAATTGTAATAAAAGCAAACAATTGGTATAAGATGAGGTATTCTGACTTATTAAACACTTATTATATTCAAGGAAATAAAATAATCCATGGCTTTGGAACATTAAACTGATTTAAAAAAAACTGTCCAGCAATCATCTCTCGGTGTTTTTTTAATTTTTTTATTGAACATTTTTATTTATGTTTTTTTTGTATAGATGTATCCACGTGTGTCTAAAAAAATATGTTATCAAAAAATTATTTTTTGGTTCTCTAGCAATAGAACAAATAGTTATATTTGAATGAAACAACGAACAAGAAATGCACTAGCGTTTATTGTGTTTTTGTTCTTTTGCCTACATCGGGTTCATATTATTAAACAGGAAGTTAACCACAACAAACCGCGCAGTTAAGTGAGTGAGCATGGGTGTGACATTTGTGTTTACACCTTTTATAATGATGACAATGAAATTAGTTTGATATAGGGTTGTACAGCGAATCTCCATATTTATTATTATTGTTGTTGTTGTTTTGTTGTTGTTTTGTTGTTGTTTTTTTTGGGGGGGATATTGGACATTAAAGATTCGCATAGGTTTGTACAGCGAATCTCCATATTTTAAAAAAAATCCGGGAGGAGGAGGCGTGATTGAGATGTACCCCTGCCGTGAATGGCGCCGACGAGTCCCTACGAGACGCTCTGCTAAGTTTGTTTGGTAATTCACGGACATTGCATATGCTCATAGGTTTGTACATAAACTAATCTCCATTATTTATAAACTTAGCAGAGCGTCTCGTGGGGAGTCGTCGGCGCCATTCACGGCATAATTACATCTCAATCACACCTCCTCCTCCCGGACTTTAAAAAAATATTAAACTAACTTTATTGTCTTTCAATAATGTTATGTCACATTGGGTGTGTGCGGTGTTTTGTCATTATTAAGTATGTTAAGACACATGACGCTCATACTAGAGGTGTGGGTTGAATTTAAGATATTTTGTATTTTTCTTTAGGACTTGCCCGCCACAGTGAGTAACGCTACAGTACCTCACAGAGTCGGCATCGGTTTAGGAGTCCAACATTCACACTAAATATAGTGATGGGATCTAAAGGTATACATTATTTGTTTTGCTTTAATTCGTTAGAAATGGATTGATTCGGGAGGGTTAGTTTTGTATAGTACGCAAATATTGAATGCATAGAGTGGTGTAGACCACTAGCCTCCCGATGTGATTCATGAGCATTCTGTTTTTCCGAAGCGAAGCCGAGGGAAAATGGAATGATCCATGGATCACCGAGGGAGGCTAGTTTTACTACATCATGTGATAGAGCATTCAATATTTGTTTTATAACACATCACCCACAGATTATGCTTGGTTTAAACACTTTGTTAGTTATTTAAATCTGAATACAGTTGAAATAAACATCGATTTCAATACAGCCATACGCGCTATGCGCTACGCACAATTTGCACATTGTCATGCATTTGTACGCCTAACATCGGTCATCAGAGGCGTATCGGCTAAAACTGGTTGCAGGGAAAAGGTTGTGGGCGAGATGGACGGTCCCAAAATGGCGGCTACAAAAAAACAAGTTGTCTTACGAATGCTGTCACAATATACTTTTGGCCGTACACAGAAAGATAGTACAAACAGAAAATGCCATTTGACTCGCTCTCGGCCAATCAGAACACAGAATCTATGGGTGAGGTGTTGCCGCGCAATTGCTGCGTTTGTACACAAAAAAATAATGAAAAATGTACATTATATAACCCGAAAGTACAGTGATTTTTTTTCCAAAGATGCAAAGAAATAATAGTATAAATATCATGAGAACGACAAAGATTTAAACCATATAGAACCGTTTAACCCGGTGGAAAATACGCAAAATGTCGGGGGAAAGGGTAATTTTACGCAGATGTTCGCTCGGAAACGAGCTCGCACAGGTTTGATCTTATATTAAGTGAACACAACAAATTCATATGGTAAAACTGTATGCAATACGACTTTTCCTCCGTGTTTATTATGTCAACAACGACATTTTTGTTATGTTGTGTTGTCATGGTTACATGAAGCACGCACTGAATGGGTTGAAATCCTGCCCATAGGCCCTTTGAATTAATGCCGTCAGCAATAATTGCTATGAAAAGTGTGAGACATTGCCCATTCCGTGCGGCACACAGATAGAGCCGCACTTAAATATTAGTCGTCTATTTTTCCACAATGTCTTGTGGAAAAGTTGGCATCTTTGTACCACTGGTGATGCTTCTCAGTGGCAGCTTTAGCTTGTCCTCATCATCATGCAACCAGAGCCAAGGACTCTGTACTGCTCCCTGGAAGGAGTGGGGTGGATCTTGCTACCTCGTCACCCAAACAAGCCTTACGTACGACGACGCCCGTGAAGCCTGCCGTAGACAAGGAGCCAAGATGGCAGCGCCTCGCTCAGACCAGGAGAACGACTTCCTGGTAAACCTGGCCCAAGGCATGATCTGGGTGGATTGCACCGATCGCAGACAGGAGGGCGAGTGGGATTGCGAGGGGTCTCAAGACGGTCAAGAAATCTACACCAACTGGAATGAGGGAGAGCCGAATAATAAGTCGGGGGACATAGAGGAGAATTGTGCTGCACTGACTCCAACAAACAAGAAGTGGAATGACGTGCCGTGTGATGGGAAGAAGCGGGCGGTTTGCAAGCATCAATCTCTTGGATCCTGCTTCACTACCAACAAAGAAGGGCGACTTGAAGTTGACTCTTGCCTCTAAAACAACATTTGAAGTATTCATCTTCTTCTTTTTTCTTCAGTTAATGTTGGTACTTAGCTTAATAGCGTAACGGAGGACTGTAGCTCTATAGCAGTGCCACTTGATGCGGGACAGTTGATCAAGCAAGCAACATCGTGTAAATTATTCCATATAATTGCACTAACACTAAAATGCACTAATATAATTGCAAAGCGAAAGGGACCTTCAATGCCGCGTTACTTGATTTTCTTGTTTCAAAAATATTCTGCACTGTGTGGTGTGAAAAAACTAATATTGATTCAACTCAATGAACCATTATTGACTCTCAATCGAGGACTCTTTTGAACTTTATTTTGACTCTTTTTGAAGAATCGGGCCTGTCAGAATGTTGTGTTTGTCCGATTGTTGCCAAAAGATAAGGCGGACATGGCACATTGTTACTGATGCTTTCTATAGTCACTTTTGCATTATTACTATAATTACTATAATTGGCGGGCGCTCAGATTAGTACGTGTATGTGCATATACTTATTATATACCCAGCACGATATGTGGCAGAGGGGTACCCCCCTCTTATCCCTATACCTTATACACACTCAACACTATTGTAACCTAACCCATCCCCCCTTGAAACCTAAAAGGAATTCCTGAGATTCCGGGAACACAATGGTCAACACAAAAGAGGGGGGGGGGGGGGTTTCTCTGCCACATATCGTGCTTCATATGACTTATTAAGACACTCGCATGATGTTCGTTGGGTTTTATTCGTAACAAATGAAGCTAATATTCTAGCAAATGTTTTTCAGTAAACGCATTTGCTTCACTACAATATACTTTAAAAAATATATATATAATAAAAAAAGACATTAAAAGCACATTAAATTCCACTGCAGGCTTGAGTTGTCATGGTAACCTTTCCACAATAAGTTTGATGCGATGCACTTGAGACTCAATTAATTATAATCGCCTTTATAACCGCTTTCTCGATTCACAATTTATTGACAGTTGTGTCAAAGGATGGTGTCTTGCGCCGGAAAACACAACTGTTAACAGGTGTTTTTGTCATAATAGATTGTCTGTATTATTTGCCATGCGGGCATTATTGCACATATACACACATAGATCTTTATACGCATAACATTATGTGCGTACCTTGACATATAATTATTAGTTCGGCATAAACATGTATCCTTGTACAGCGACCTCTACGGTTAGATGATGTCCCCCACCCCTGTCCCCACCCCTCCCCAAATTGTTGCCAAGAAGTCGTCGCTCATGTAAACGACATTTTTAATATTCTTTGTGTTATTAACTTATCGCACCAAAAAAAAGCAAATTGAGGACAAACCAAATGTGTTATAATAACGTAATGTGTCAGTCTGCAAAGATCTTAGAGAAGACAACACAACTCTGATGCTTTGGAAGGGCGTTAAAGGAAGAGGCGAGCCAGCTCGAGGTGTGGGTGTGGGGGGGGGGGGGGGGTCGAGGTGGGCAGTATGACATACACTTGGCTTATTCTCTTTTAGTTCAGATATTATACAATTGTCCGTTGTGATATTTTGTACACCCAAGGGAGGAAATGGCCGAGAGTGCCATTACCCCTCAAGGGTGTACAAAACCCATTATACCCAGCAACATATGGGACCGAGCGACTCCCCCCTTAGACCCCCATACCTATACCCGCCTCCCTTAAAAAACCTCAACATTTCGCAAGCACAATGACCACCACAAAGGAGGGAGGGGGGTTCTCTGTCCCATTATTGCTTCATATGAAACCCATGGACCACTTCACAGCAGATAATTGTTTTGTTATACATGTACTATGGTATTAAATACTTTTTTGGAAAGCAAAGTTTGGTTTCGCCAGTAGCGTAACAATATAAATACTTAGGCTAATGTACATGTACATCTCGAAGTATTTGAACGTCGATCGCCACTATTCTTTGTGTGCGCGCTGCCTCGCCTCGCTCAAAAATCCAATTTCATATCTTTTCCTTGGATAGACAAAGAAACGCCTCCTAGTGGAGCTGACTTGTTGTCATTCGACATAGTTAACAAACGCAGCTGGAACGTAAAACGAGCAGATGAAACGTAAACATCAATGGCGGCAACGGAAGGTCGTCCTAAGTTTTTTTTTAACTTTACCTGTTACCTATACGGCGCGGCGTAATATTGGTTCACGTAGTACCAGCGAAACTGAAAACTCTTATAATTAAACTTTTCTTTCGATTGTGTGTTATTTTAATAGTGCAGAAGGGATCAAACGCTGAGAACGATCAAGGTAATGTACTCTACGGGGTACTTCACTTTTTAAAGTTGATATACCTCGGGTACATAAACTTTTGGAGTGACGCATACACTTTTAAAATAATCCAGGTGACCAGTGATCGACCAATTGGATCTCACAATATAAAAGTAGGATACACCATTGGTAATTGCTTGAGTTACCATGAACGGGTGAATTTAGGGGGTTGTATTTTATAGTAAATATCGTTAATAACTGACCTGTCCGAAGTTGTTTTTACAATTATTATGGATGCTGAGAAAAGCAAGAAAAACAGCGTTTGTTTTCAACCGTCGTCGGGCAGTGATTTTTATGTTGATCTTGGGTTTTTTTGCGATCTTCCTGTGGCGATCATGATTTGTTTTTAAATTTTTATTTTTTTTGAACAATTATAGGATATCATTTTGCTGGATCCCTATACAATCATTAGGCTATTTACTTTCAAATAAGTAAGATATTTCTTCATAATTCGGTAGTAAAAATGCTCGATATCATACAACTGGTATATCCTACCTTATACCAACAAGACTTGGTGCAACATTACAGTATAAACGAGTGGCCCGTACTGCCATTTTGTGAAATTGTATCCAATACGATGTTTATTATGTCAACAATAACAGTGTTGTTGTGTTGTGATGTCATGGTTACATGAAGCACGCACTGAAATTACACAATGGGTTGAAATTCTGCCCAGAGGCCATTTAAATAATGACAATCAGCCTTAATTGCTATGCAAAGTATGAGACATTGCCCATGGCATGATGCATTCAGTGCGGCACATGCATAGACAGAGCCGTAAATTAAATATTCGTCAAGTCTGTTTTCCCACAATGTCTTGTGAAAAAATTGGCATCTAACGGCGCACCCAAAGCTTTATTTCGACCCCCCCCCCCCCCCCTTCCCCCAAAGGGGCAAACAAAAGTGGGGGTGGGGGGGGGGGGGGGGGAAGGGTAGGGGAGGAACACAGTCATGCCGGGAACTGCTCTTGGCTTTTCCGAAAGATTACGGAAAAGCCATTGTGTTTGTTCTGATATTTTCTTTCTTCTTCTTCTTCATAACACTATAGGTGAAGACCCCTTGGAGACCTACTGCCTCGAAGAAAAACATGACGGAGACGCCATTATGGTTCATGTGACGTCATCTTAACCAGTTCGCGCTGGGATTATTTTAATATCGCCGAGCCGACGGGTGGGATTATTTTTAACGAAACTCGATCCGAAGCGGGTTCAGGCTGATAGTGCCGGGAAGCACACCCACGCATTTCCGGCCTTGTGCGCTGCTGACATACATTTCCGAACTTGAACTTGGCGTGTTTATGCGTCATCCGTTTTGAATTTGGGGAAATTTGGTTTATATACGTTATCCGGCACGAACTGGTTAAAGGTGCATATTTTCCCCATAGGATTTGTACACGTTTTCGTCAAACAATACATTTGGCCCTATATCACCGGAAGTATACGAGTCCGATTGTTTTCAAACTTGGTCGGTAACATCTCGGGACCAAAATTGCGTGTATTTTAATGTTTACGTTTGCAAATGGTTGGCACGTTCACTTTTTTCAATTCTCGAGTCAAAAGAGAGATAAACACTGAACAGAATGTTGGACATGCGCCCGCTGAAACTGTCGAATTAAGAGAAAACAAAATGAGTGGAAATTTGTTTCTGTGTCAAAATGAATAAAATAGTTTTGTCAGTTAATTCAAAATATTTTAACAAAAAACACATAAGCAAGCAGGCATGCTCTTACAGCTATACATCACTGCATACCATTCATCGTTATATTAAAAAATAAACAAATTCAAGAAAAGCTAAAAGAAAAATTGCCCAGCATACAGTCGTGAACCACATAACGATCGAGGCTCGATATTGTGTTTTCCTTTATTCCTATGTTATACTTAATCCCCATTGCTTGGAGCTTGCACCGTCGATCGAATTTTTCCATTCATACCGCCGACCGAGGGGCTTTTGTTTCCTTTGTTCTCCTTTGTGTCTCGCCCCTCGGTCGTCATGTCGTGCAAGAGCATGCCCGTATACTTAAATCGTAATATTGTTTTTCCAGAGAGATTTGTGTGTGTGTGTACAAAATGAACAAAGCAACAAATTGATATGCGATAATGTATTCTAACTTATTAAACACCGATTCTTTTCAAGGAAATAAAATATCCCATGCTTGGCAACACTGAAATTGATTAATAACAATTGTCTCTTAATTGTTGTTTGTTTTGTTTTTTATATTTATATCGCTCACACTTTTCACGAAGAGAGAATAGTTTGTCCGCGGAGTAAAATATCTTTGCATTTAGCTGTAATTTGGCACACTGGGGGCCTAACTATTGTAACTACACAAAGTAACATTCACATAAATTACTTAAAACCGCTTAATAAGTAGTAAAGCATTTTACCCCTTTGTGAAAACGCTTGAATGTGTTTGGAAGCAGTTTGGCACAGGTAAAATAACTGTTGCCTCTTCGTGAAAACGCTGCGCGCAAAATCCGCGCAATACATGCACTGCACGTTGTGATGCAATACGGGGAGCATCTCGTTATTCATTTCTTCAAAATTTTCTTAGCAAAGTGCGGACAAAAACCCTAAAACCTGCCTCGAATTTAAAGCTTAAACACAACAAGGAAGCAATCACCAACAAATAATACAATCTATCTGTTAACAAACATTTGTTGTAAGTCGTTCAGGGCTAGGATGCCTATAATACATGGTTTAACGTTTGAAGCAAACCCAATATATAAGGCACTAAAACAACTGGATTTAAAGGTAGAATACACCATTGGTAATTGCTTGAATTATCATGAATGGGTAGATTTGGGGGGTTGTATCTTATAGTAAATATAGTTTAACTGACCTGTTCGGAGTTTTACAATCATTGATACCGAGAAAATCACGAAAAACGGCGTTCGTTTTCAACTGGCGTCGGCCAGTTATTCTTATGCTATCTTTGTTTTTTCGCGATCGCCGTCCGGCGATCACGATTTTTGCTTTACAAATTCATTTTTTCTGAGTAATTACAGGATATCTAGCGCAATCAATTTGCTGGATGCCTATAATCTTTATTTACTTTCAAATGAGTAAGATATTTCTTAATAATTCGGTAGTAAATATGTTCGATATCTGCAAATGGTGTATCCTACCTTTAAGTTGGTTTTTTTTTGCAACGCGCACCGGCATTTTTGAATGAAAAATAAATAAGAGGAACAAAATTGATACAAATTCGAGATGAATATCCAGCTTGAAAACCCACTTTGTTGGGACATAACTAATACAGGTCAAACCAACGGAAAGGGCGCGTAACGCAACGATGTCCCACGCGTGTATACACGTCCTCCGGCGCGAACTGGTTAAAACAAAACATACAAATTGATATTTCTGTATTCCATTCAAAGCAAAAGACTTGAAATAGCCAACTGTGGATTCGATATATGAAGCAAAATATAAGACGAAGGTTCGAGTCCCCGTTCTGCCCGACGTCATTTTTTCCTCAGTTTTAACGCGTGCGATTTCGCAATGTCATCTATAAAAGAATTAATTGATCGTCTTCAATCACCAACCGGAGTTAGCTCAGCGGCTTAATTCGTCAGGCTGGTACTGTCCGCGGAGTTCTAGGCGGCAAGAGCTAGGGCCTCGCTCCGTCAGTCCTCCCTTTACGGTTGCGTGGCCTACGGGATACATGAACATGGACAGGGAAGGGTGTGTGGTGGGCCGGGAATCCTAGAACCCAAAAGAGTCCTATATGGGTGGTCGTTCAATGAGTAAAGTCATGGGTCCGATCCCCTGAATGCTTGGTCAACACCACATAACTTTTTTTTCTTTCTTCATTCTATACTGGAGCTAATACTCCAGTTTTCAAACATAAGTCACATCGATTTGAAACAATGTCGACTGGTAGTCCAATGGCCGAGTGGTTAGGCTCCTCGTTTGCAGGGATTCATCGCCTGGGTTCGAGTCCTCGTCCTTTCCCTTTTTTTTAAATTTTTTTTCCCCAGTTTTAACGCGCGCAATTTCGCAATCTTATCTTTAAAAGAATTAAATTATAGTCTTCAAATACCAACCGGAGTTATAGCTCAACGGCTTAATTCACCAGGGTGAAGAGTCCTATATGGGAGTCGGTCAATGTACGCAAGCGGGGTGTGTTGGCTCTGATGTGTCGCTCGACGTAACAATAATACATTTGAATGCTATGTTTGTGAAAGTGCAAAGGTACAATGTAGCCCCCCCCCCCCCCCCCCCCCCCCCCCCACCCCGCTTGCAAATCGACTTGTAATTTCTAAATCCATTTCGATGCCACCCTTGGACTTTCACAAGATGTGGAATAGAGAATAATACGATGTTTAAATTTCTTGAACTTTCTTTGCATAGTTTTCTTTAGCCTTGATCAAGGTGTCATTACCCGTCCGTACGTACATGTACGTACATCGATGCCACGATGCTCGAAATTTCGTAGGACTGTCTTGCGACGACCCCCGATGACCCACGATCTGCCCAAATTTTATGTCGTGTCGTGGAACAAATGCGTCGTGGGTTCGTTGTGACCAGGCCTTACCACGACAACATTTCGTACGATCCGTTGTGACCGGGGTTCATTAACACAGAGCCCTTTGGGTGAAACGGAGCAAATCAATTCCCACAGACCTAAGGGCTAAAACGCCTATACTTTCACGATCTTATTAAAATACTTAGAACTCCCACGTGTTCAGGGACTACAGAAACATGACGACCAGCATGTCATATTCTTTTCAATTTTGGGTGGGTTGACCGAAGATTTTTTTTGCAAAATTCCTACCCAATGCAAACAAGACAATTTTATTTAAATTTATAAATTTCCAATGAAAAATATATACATTGCCAACCTACTCCCGAGTGTCTCGAGGCAGCGCCGTATGTCTGATTTTGTGTTGTTTCCTTTGAGCCCGCGCTTTGCCGGTGACTTCTATTTGTCTGGCGCGCCCTCTATCGACATAAAATAAGTCGAATTTTCGGACAATTAATGCGTGGGCGGCTCATTAACCCTGAAAACAAAGTTTCTCCTTCTTCCTTTGAGCAGATGTAGGATAGAGCTATTACTCCAGCTTCCAAACCTATTAAGTCACATCGATTTCAAACAGTGTTGACTGGTAGTCGAATGGCCGAGTGGTTAGGCTCCTCGTCTGCCGGGTTCAATCGCCTGGGTTCGAGTCCCCGTTCTGCCCGACGTCATTTTTTCCTCAGTTTTAACGGGCGGGATTTCGCAATCTTATCTATAAAAGAATTAATTGATCGTCTTCAATCACCAACCGGAGTTAGCTCAGCGGCTTAATTCGTCGGGCTGGTACTGTCCGCGGAGTTCAGGTGCGCACCTTAGTATAGGGACGGAGCTCGTTTGCTTGCATAGGCGGCAAGAGCTAGGGCCTCGCTCCGTCAGTCCTCCCTTTACGGTTGCGTGGCCTACGGGTTACATGAACATGGACAGGGAAGGATGTGTGGTGGGCCGGGAATCCTAGAACCCAAAAGAGTCCTATATGGGTGGTCGTTCAATGAGTAAAGTCATGGGTCCGATCCCCTGAATGCTTGGTCAACACCACATAACTTTTTTTTCTTCATTCTATACTGGAGCTAATACTCCAGTTTTCAAAAATAAGTCACATAGATTTGAAACAATGTCGACTGGTAGTCCAATGGCCGAGTGGTTAGGCTCCTCGTTTGCGGGGTTTCATCGCCTGGGTTCGAGTCCTCGTCCAGGCCGATTTTTTCTTCTTTTTTCCGCAGTTTTAGCGCGCGCAATTTCGCAATCTTATCTTTAAAAGAATTAAATTATAGTCTACAAATACCAACCGGATTTAGCTCAGCGGATTAATTCGCTAGGGTGAAGAGTCCTATATGGGAGTCGGTCAATGTACGCAAGCGGGGTGTGTTGGCTCTGATGTGTCGCTCGACGTAACAATACATTTGAATGCTATGTTTGTGAAAGTGCAAACGTACAATGTACCCCCCCCCCCCCCCCCCCCACCCCCCAGCTTGCAAATCGACTTGTAATTTCTAAATCCATTTCGATGCCACCCTTAGACTTTCACAAGATGTGGAATAGAGAATAATACGATGTTTAAATTTCTTGAACTTTCTTTGCATAGTTTTCTTTAGCCTTGATCAAGGCGTCATTACCCGTCCGTACGTACATGTACGTACATCGATGCCACGATGCTCGAAATTTCGTAAGACTGTCTTGCGACGACCCCCGATGGCCCACGATCTGCCCAAATTTTATGTCGTGTCGTGGAACAAATGCGTCGTGGGTTCGTTGTGACCAGGCCTTACCACGACAACATTTCGTACGATCCGTTGTGACCGGGGTTTATTAACACAGGGCCCTTTGGATGAAACGGAGCAAACCAATTCCCACAGACCTAAGAGCTAAAACGCCTATACTTTCACGATCTTATTAAAATACTTAGAACTCTCACGTGTTCAGGGACTACAGAAACATGACGACCAGCATGTCATATTCTTTTCAATTTTAGGTGGGTTGACCGAAGATTTTTTTAGCAAAATTCTTACCCAATGTAAACAAGACAATTTTATTTAAATTTCTAAATTTCCAATGAAAAATATATACATTGCCAACCTACTCCCGAGTGTCGCGAGGCTGCGCCGTTTGTCTGATTTTGTGTTGTTTCCTTTGAGCCCGCGCTTTGCCGGCGACTTCTATTTGTGTGGCGCGCCCTCTATCGACATAAAATAAGTCGAATTTTCGGACAATTAATGCGTGGGCGGCTCATTAACCCTGAAAACAAAGTTTCTCCTTCTTCCTTTGAGCAGATGTAGGATAGAGCTATTACTCCAGCTTCCAAACCTATTAAGTCACATCGATTTCAAACAGTGTTGACTGGTAGTCGAATGGCCGAGTGGTTAGGCTCCTCGTCTGCCGGGTTCAATCGCCTGGGTTCGAGTCCCCGTTCTGCCCGACGTCATTTTTTCCTCAGTTTTAACGGGCGGGATTTCGCAATCTTATCTATAAAAGAATTAATTGATCGTCTTCAATCACCAACCGGAGTTAGCTCAGCGGCTTAATTCGTCAGGCTGGTACTGTCCGCGGAGTTCAGGTGCGCACCTTAGTATAGGGACGGAGCTCGTTTGCTTGCATAGGCGGCAAGAGCTAGGGCCTCGCTCCGTCAGTCCTCCCTTTACGGTTGCGTGGCCTACGGGTTACATGAACATGGACAGGGAAGGATGTGTGGTGGGCCGGGAATCCTAGAACCCAAAAGAGTCCTATATGGGTGGTCGTTCAATGAGTAAAGTCATGGGTCCGATCCCCTGAATGCTTGGTCAACACCACATAACTTTTTTTTCTTCATTCTATACTGGAGCTAATACTCCAGTTTTCAAAAATAAGTCACATAGATTTGAAACAATGTCGACTGGTAGTCCAATGGCCGAGTGGTTAGGCTCCTCGTTTGCGGGGTTTCATCGCCTGGGTTCCTCGTCCTGGCCGATTAGTTTTTCTTTTTTTTCGCAGTTTTAACGCGCGCAATTTCGCAATCTTAGACATTTTTGGACAAAATTATATTTTGACAATATTTTGACCTCATTTGCATAAAAGAGCATGGTTAACCCCTTACAAAATATGGACATTTAAGAAATGTTTGGACAAAATTTTATTTTGACCTCATTCGCATACATCAAAGGCTAACCCCTTACAAAATAATGCTAGGGACATTTGAGCTATTTTTTGACAAAATCATATTTGACCTTATTTGCATAGAAATGCAAGGCTAACCCCTTACAGATTCAATTTACCGACATTTGAGACATTTTCGGACAAAATTATATTTTGACCTCATTTGCATTAAAAGCAATGCTAAGCCCTTACAAAATATGGACATTTGAGCTATTTTTTGACAAAATCATATTTTGACCTCATTTGCATAGAAATGCAAGGCTAACACCTTACAGATTTAATTTACGGACATTTAAGACATTTTCGGACAAAATTATATTTGGCCTTATTTGCACAAAAATGCAAGGCTAGCCCCTTACAAAATAGGGACATTTGAGACATTTTTTTACAAAATCATATTTTGACCTTATTTGCATAGAAATGCAAGGCTAACCCACTGACCTCAACACCTGGACGGATCATTGTCCATATTCTGCTGTGCTAACACTTGAAGTCGGCGCGAACTGGAAGTGCAACATGGCGTCACTGCTGTGAGCCAATGAAATGTCCAGTTGTAGAGGTCAGTGGATTTACCAACCAACTGAACTCTACACCTGGACATTTCATTGGCTCACAGAGTGACTTCGTGGGTCCGCCATGTTGCACTTCTCTGCATGCCGACTTCAAAATGAAACAATGGATGATCTGTCCATGTATAGAGGTCAGTGGGCTAACCCCTTACAGATTCAATTTACGGACATTTGAGACATTTTCGGACAAAATTATATTTTGACCTCATTTGCATTAAAAGCAATGCTAACCCCTTACAAAATATGGACATTTGAGACATTTTCGGACAAAATTATATTTTGACCTCATTTGAATACCGATACAAGGCTAACCCCTTGAAAATTTTATTTAGAGACATTTGAGACATTTTTGGACAAAATTATTTTTTGCCAACATTTGCATAAAAATGAAAGCCAAACCTGTTACAAATTAAATTTAGGGACATTTGAGACATTTTTTGAAAAAAACACCATTTGTTAACATAATTTGCATACAAATGCAAGGCTAACCCCTTAAGGCCCAGTCCCATTGCCAATGACGCATAAATCACGCATAAATCACGCATAAATCACGCATAAAATTGGTTTGTGCGTGATTGTTCGTGGAGAAATTGGTCATTTTCTGGGGTTGTGCGTGGTCAGAATCACCGATGAATCGCGTATAAACTGCGCATGTATCACTTACAATCACTGACAAAGAACATTCCACGCACAATAATAATTTTGGTAAGTGATTGTAAGTGGAACATACGTGGATTGTGCGTGTTTTGTAAGTGATATGTGCGTGTTCTGTAAGTGATTCGTCAGTGATGTGCGTGCTAGGAGCCAGTTCCTGACGCACAAGCACTGACGGAACACTGACAGAACACGGACATATCACGCACCTTCCACGTCCAAACTACGTACAAACTGCGCATAAACTGCGTATAATCGCGCACGTTGTGCGTGGAAATTTTTTTGAACCGTTCAAAACCGGCGATCGCGCACAAACCCGTCTCCGCGTACAATCACTTACAAAAACTGATGCTCCACGTGTGAAACACGTGGGATTTACGCACATCACTGACGAATCACGCACGAAGAAAATTTTATGCGCAATTCATGAGTAATTCGTGCGCAAGTGCAGTGGGACTGGGCCTTTACCAATTTAATTTAGAGACATTTGAGACATTTTTGGACAAAATTATATTTTGACAACATTTTGACCTCATTTGCATAAAAGAGCAAGGTTAACCCCTTACAAAATATGGACATTTGAGAAATGTTCGGACAAAATCATATTTTGACCACATTCGCATACAAATGCAAAGGCTAACCCCTTCCAAAATAATGTTAGGGACATTTGAGCTATTTTTTGACAAAATCATATTTTGACCTTATTTGCATAGAAATGCAAGGCTAACCCCTTACAGATTCAATTTACGGACATTTTAGACATTTTCGGACAAAATTATATTTTAACCTTATTTGCATTAAAAGCAATGCTAACCCCTTACAAATATAGACAGGGCCCAGACCAGGACAAACTAAGGTTTTTTCCTGTCAAGGTTTTCTCAACGGTTTCATCATCCTGAACCTCAACCATTTGATATTAGCTTGGGGGCCACCCTGATTTTTGCCCCTATTTCAAAATGGCCGCCAAAATCCAAAATGGCCGCTAAAATTACATAAATTACATATATACTGCTAAATACGTTTAATATCAACGGTTTTTTTTTGTGATTCTCTCATCTTGAATGTACACCCATTGAATTTAGCTCCAGAGCCACCCAGAATTTAGCCTCAAATCCAAGATGGCCGCCAAAATCTAAAATGGCTGCCAAAATTACATAAAATACATATATACTGCTAATTACGTTTAATATCAACGGTTTTTTTTAGTGATTCTCTCATCTTGAATGTACACCCATTGAATTTGGCTCCAGAGCCACCCAGAATTTGAACTCAAATCCAAGATGGCCGCCAAAATCTGAAATGGCTGCCAAAACTACATAAAATACATATATACTGCTAATTACGTTTAATATCAACGTTTTTTTGTGTGATTCTGTCATCTTGAATGTACACCCATTGAATTTGGCTCCAGAGCCACCCAGAATTTGAACTCAAATCCAAGATGACCGCCAAAATCTAAAATGGCTGCCAAAATTACCCTTATCAGGTTTATACTGCTTCTAGTTTTTTTTCTGTCAGAGTTTTTTCAGTGATTCCGTCATTCTAAGCCCAAGGCCTTTAAGATTAGTCTGGGGAATACCCAAGATTTATCGTCTAATCCAACATGGCTGTCAAAATGGCTGTCAAAATGGCTGCCAAAAGGGCTGCCAAAATGGCTGCTAAAATGGCCATCAAAAGCATCTTACTTAAATTTAAAGTACATCTTCGTTTTGTCCTGTTAAAGTTCACTAAAGTTGGTTTCATTGTGGCGTTCTGAACCTAAGCCTTTTGAAATTAACTTGTGGCTACCCACGATTTGTCCGCCCAAATTCAAAATGGCTACCAAAATGACCTTAATCAGATTTAAACGGTCTCTTATTTATCCCCCATAATTTAGTAAAGGACCTGGCTCAGACATGTATGCACAAGTTTGGAAAGTTTAATTAATAAATATATATGGAAATTCCCGGTGTATGTATTTGGTAATAAGTTGACTGAATGGTTTTTAGAAATGTTCTTCTAAAATATCCAATGAACATCTTGAGCACATCAGAAAATGTCTAGCTCCAACGGTCGGAAGTAGCACTTCCGATAAAAAGGGCGTGGTCATTTAAAAAAGGGCATGGTCATTTAAAAAAGGGCGTGGTCATTTCCGGGCTGTTCGCCCCGGATAGAGATTTTAGCACACATCCCAAGTTGTTCCTTGGGGTCATATCAGCCTATAGAACAGTTGAGTTATCCTCTCCTAAATAATGTGCATACATGGGTGAGCCAGGTCTTTTACTAAATTATGGGGGATAAATAAGAGACCGTTTAAATCTGATTAAGGTCATTTTGGTAGCCATTTTGGATTTGGGCGGACAAATCTTGGGTAGCCACAAGTTAATTTCAAAAGGCTTAGGTTCAGAACGCCACAATGAAACCAACTTTAGTGAGCTTTAACAGGACAAAATGAAGATGTACCTTAAATTTAAGTAAGATGCTTTTGATGGCCATTTTGGCAGCCATTTTGGCAGCCATTCGCGTTCGTTTATACCTCTATTAATAATAATTTAAAGGTAGTGTACACCATCGGTAATTGCTTGAATTATTATGAATGAGTGAATTTTTTTTTTTGGGGGGGGGGGGGGGGGGTGGTTGTAATTTATTTTTCAACTGGCGTCGGCAGTGGCTCTTATTTATAATGTTCTGGTTTTTTTCTTCGCGATCGCCGTCCGGAATTATGAAATGTATTTTGTCGGAACAAATACAGGATATCTAGCGCAATCATTTTGCTGGATGCCTACAATCATTCTTTACTTTCAAATAATACAAGAAATGGGGACAAAACTGTTTGTTTGTTTACTGTAACACGCGTGCTTCGCGCTCGCATTACAGTTTTTGGTGTGCCCCCCGTCTAAAAAATTCGTGGATCCGCGCTTGCACTCTTTCAACAATCAACGGTCGTTTTAGATTCGTTTGTAAATGAAAATAAGTCTTTCAAGATTATGAGAAAGAAATATTGTGTCCCAAAAGACGGGATAAGTTTTTATCCAATGATCGCCACAAAATTATTTAATAAATTTTCCTCTTTGTACGAGTGCTTTGATTCCACATGTATTTTAGATTTTCGAAATTGATAGGTAAAGTTTTGGCGCGATATTTTTCTTCCGCGTCGCGCAATTGTTTAGTTTCCATATTTGGCCCAACCACAGTCGCCAGAATTACTTTTGATTAAATACACCTTTTAACAGTGTCACACACTAGAGAAATTAAGGGAAGCAGTCAACCCTTTCACCCAAATAACAACTGTACATTATAAGGTGTCAACCTGAGTGATAGAGCAAATACCTAAAAACCTGTCCTTGAGACTCATTCGAGGGATTCGGTGACATGATAGTGCTAGCAGCTATTTTCCAGGGGTGATTTTATTAGGAAATCATTGTACCAAAAATAATGTTAAAATCAATATTTTATTTGAGGGGTCTGGAAGCACGCCACCAGTCAACTTTCAGGCTCTACCCCAGTTCATTTTCACAAAGGTTTGTTAAATACTCAACTTGAACAGGGAAAGGAGGGAAAGGAGTGAAATAAGACAGGCAGGCCACCTAAATAATTAAATTTATCGAATTTTATACAAAGCGTTATGCACGGCTGCTTTACATTCACAGTCACCGCGTTTGTTAATATAAAGCTCATTTATTGGTTCGACAAAATAACGAGAGCAACTGGCCAACTGGTCCGTACGAAACTAGCGAGACAGGTGGACAGATACAACTGGAAACAAACGTATGGCAAAAATCAGGGTGGCCCCCAAGCTAATATCAAATGGTTGAGGTTCAGGATGATGAAACCGTTGAGAAAACCTTGACAGGAAAAACCCTTAGTTTTTGCTGGTCTGGGCCCTGTCTAATAGGGTTGTACAGCGAATCTCCATATTTATTATTATTGTTGTTGTTGTTGTTTTTTTTTTTTTTTTTTTTTTTTTGGGGGGGGGATATTGGACATTAAAGATTCGCATAGGTTTGTACAGCGAATCTCCATATTTTAAAAAAAATCCGGGAGGAGGAGGCGTGATTGAGATGTACCCCTGCCGTGAATGGCGCCGACGAGTCCCCACGAGACGCTCTGCTAAGTTTGTTTGGTAATTCACGGACATTGCATATGCTCATAGGTTTGTACATAAACTAATCTCCATTATTTATAAACTTAGCAGAGCGTCTCGTGGGGAGTCGTCGGCGCCATTCACGGCATAATTACATCTCAATCACACCTCCTCCTCCCGGACTTTAAAAAAATATTAAACTAACTTTATTGTCTTTCAATAATGTTATGTCACATTGGGTGTGTGCGGTGTTTTGTCATTATTAAGTATGTTAAGACACATGACGCTCATACTAGAGGTGTGGGTTGAATTTAAGATCTTTTGTATTTTTCTTTAGGACTTGCCCGCCACAGTGAGTAACGCTACAGTACCTCACAGAGTCGGCATCGGTTTAGGAGTCCAACATTCACACTAAATATAGTGATGGGATCTAAAGGTATACATCATTTGTTTTGCTTTAATTCGTTAGAAATGGATTGATTCGGGAGGGTTAGTTTTGTATAGTACGCAAATATTGAATGCATAGAGTGGTGTAGACCACTAGCCTCCCGATGTGATCCATGAGCATTCTGTTTTTCCGAAGCGAAGCCGAGGGAAAATGGAATGATCCATGGATCACCGAGGGAGGCTAGTTTTACTACATCATGTGATAGAGCATTCAATATTTGTTTTATAACACATCACCCACAGATTATGCTTGGTTTAAACACTTTGTTAGTTATTTAAATCTGAATACAGTTGAAATAAACATCGATTTCAATACAGCAATACGCGCTATGCGCTACGCACAATTTGCACATCATCATGCATTTGTACGCCTAACATCGGTCATCAGAGGCGTATCGGCTAAAACTGGTTGCAGGGAAAAGGTTGTGGGCGAGATGGAAAAGTCCCAAAATGGCGGCTACAAAAAAACCAGTTGTCTTACGAATGCTGTCACAATATACTTTTGGCCATACACAGAAAGATAGTACAAACAGAAAATGTCATTTGACTCGCTCTCGGCCAATCAGAACACATATGGGTGAGGTGTTATAAACGATTCCGTTTGACCCCGTACAATTCGATACTCCAGTCAGGAGTAATTACAGTCAAAATTAAGAGTCAACGCAAGGCCGCGCAATTGCTGCGTACTTTGTACACAGAAAAATAATGAAAAATTTACATTATATAACCCGAAAGTACAGTGATTTTTTTTTCCAAACATGCAAAGAAATAATAGTATAAATATGAGAACGACAAAGATTTAAACCATATAGAACCGTTTAACCCGCTGGAAAATACGCAAAATGTCGGGGGAAAGGGTCATTTTACGCAGATGTTCGCTCGGAAACAAGCTCGCACAGGTTTGATCTTATATTAAGTGAACACAACAAATTTATATGGTGAAATTGTATGCAATACGACTTTTCCTCCGTGTTTATTATGTCAACAACGACATTTTTGTTATGTTGTGTTGTCATGGTTACATGAAGCACGCACTGAAATTACAGAATTGGTTGCCCATTCTGTGCGGCACACAGATAGAGCCGCACTTAAATATTAGTCGTCTATTTGTCCACAATGTTTTGTGGAGAAGTTGGCATCTTTGTACTACTAGTTATGCTTCTCAGTAGCAGCTTTAGCTTGTCCCCATCATCATGCAACCAGAGCCAAGGACTTTGTACTGCTCCATGGAAGGAATGGGGTGGATCTTGCTACCTCATCACCCAAACAAGCCTTACGTACGACGACGCCCGTGAAGCCTGCCGTAGACAAGGAGCCAAGATGGCAGCGCCTCGCTCAGACCAGGAGAACGACTTCCTGGTAAACCTGGCCCAAGGCAGTCCAATCTGGGTGGATTGCACCGATCGCAGACAGGAGGGCGAGTGGGATTGTGAGGGATCTCAAGACGGTCAAGAAATCTACACCAACTGGAAGGAGGGAGAGCCGAATAATAGGTCGTGGGACAAAGTGGAGAATTGTGCTATACTATATCCAACAAACAAGAAGTGGAATGACGTACCGTGTGATAAGAAGAGTCGGGCGGTTTGCAAGCATCAATCTCTTGGATCCTGCTTCACTACCAACAAAGAAGGGCGACTTGAAGTTGACTCTTGCCTCTAAAACAACATTTGAAGTTTTCATCTTCTTCTTTTTTCAATTATTTATATTGGTACTTAGCTTAATAGCGTAACGGAGGACTGTAGCTCTATAGCAGTGCCACTTGATGCGGGACAGTTGATCAAGCAAGCAACGTCGTGTAAATTATTCCATATAATTGCACTAACACTAAAATGCACTAATATATTTGCAAAGCGGGGACCTTCAATGCCGTGTTACTTGATTTTCTTGTTCCAGGAATATCTGCAAGTGGTGCGAAAAATCGTAATAATTCAACTAATATTGATTCAACTCAATGAACCATTTGACTCTCAATCGAGGACTCTTTTGAACTTTATTTTGACTCTTTTTGAAGAATCGGGCCTGTCAGAATGTTGTGTTTGTCCGATTGTTGCCAAAAGATAAGGCGGACATGGCACATTGTTACTGATGCTTTCTATAGCAAGCCTCCTATTCATAACGCTCGCCATATACAAATAATTACTCATACAAAAGTCACTTTTGCATTATTACTATAATTACTATTATTACTATAATTGGCGGGCGCTCCGATTAGTACGTGTATGTGCATATACTTATTAAGACACTCGCATGATGTTCGTTTGGTTTTATTCGTAACAAATGAAGCTAATATTCTAGCAAATGTTTTTCAGTAAACGCATTTGCTTCACTACAATATACTTTAAAAAATATATATATAATAAACAAAGACATTAAAAGCACATTGAATTCCACTGCAGGCTTGAGTTGTCATGGTAACCTTTCCATAAATAGCTTGATGCGATGTGCTTGTTTCCTTTTGCGATCGAGGATCGAAAAACAAAAGAAAACAAAGGGAACAAAAGATCCTCAAAGGACGGTTTCTTTGTCCTCGATCGGCAAGATAAGCGCAAAGCAATGGGGTTAGGTTTCAGTAAAGGAATAAAGGTCGTAATGGCAATTCACGAACTATAGCACTTGAGACTCAATTAATCATAATTGCCTTTGTAACCGCTTTCTCGATTCACAATTCATTGACAGTTGTGTCAAAGGATGGTGCAACTCTGAAGCTTTGGAAGGGTGTTAAACGAAGAGGCAAGCCAGCTCGAGGTGTGTGTGTGAGGGGGGGGGGGGGTCGAGGTGGGCAGTATGACATACACTTGGCTTATTTTCTTTTAGTTCAGATATTATACAATATTGTCCGTTGTGATATTTTGTACACCCAAGGGAGGAACTGGCCGAGAGGCCAGCATGATATGTGGCAGAGGGGTACCCCCTCTTATCCCTGTGTTTTATTTCTCCATGCTTATACACACTCAACACTATTGTAACCTAACCCATAGAGAAAGGACCACAGAAGGAGTTACAACTTCCCGGGCTTCAAAGCGCCTCGCGTTCGTCGCCGCACTGATAAAGATCTGCGGTTTTACGACCGCAATTAGGCTAGTGTAAACATTGTCGGTCACTCAGCGAGTGCTGCACTCAAAGTTGCTTTGTATACAGTAGGAATGGTCATGCTGATTTGTATGGGCGGCCAAAAGGGCCAAAATCTAAAATATGTTCACAAAGGACAAAACAATAGACAAAGAACAAAATGGCAAGAGGACAAATTTACAGAAGGAAAAAATTCAAATCAAACAAAGGACAAAGATGCAAGAGGACAAATTTGCAAAAATACAAACTCCAAATCAAACAAAGGACAAAACGGGAAGAGGACAACATTACAGAAATACTTGAATAACAAGCAAACAAAAGACAAATCGACAAAAGGAAAAATTTCGACAAAAGTCAAAATCAAACAAAGAACAAACGGCCAAAAGACATTCAAACATGTCAAAAGGACGTTTTCACGAAAGGACGTCCATACACACGCAAAGAACGTTTTCACGAAAGGACGTCCATACACACACGCAAAGGACGTTTTCACAAAAGGACGTTTTCACAAAAGGACAAACTTGTCTTTACTTAACTATTGTCGAACGCTGGGGGCGCTTCCTCAGACGTCCGCTGTGCGCTGGATTGGATAGTTACGCAACCACACTGCTGGCATACCAGCACACAATAAATCATGCAGATTTATCTCTGTAGACCAGCCACTACCTAAAATCCAATGATACCTTACGCAGCAGAACTGCTTCAGCATCTCAAAAAAAAATAACGAAAACGATGAGAACAAGTTCTGACTTGTGAAAACTCCCATAAAACACCCTCTCCTTCCCACATAAAATGAGTTCTGATTCACTGCAGCTAACTCTGGAATTGATTTAAAAAAATTAAAAAAAATTAACTGATCATTCCTTGAAGTAGGGGCCTATGCCTGCATAAACCGGTTTTTCTGTGCTATACCTTCTTGCAAAAGCACTCCATTAGAATTTAAAAACCTAATAGCCTCACAGAAAAAGAAAGAAAATTCCACAAAACCCAGTATTACACGTCCTTCACGTTAATGTCCTTCCCAGGTGACCGAGAATCGCTCTAAAAATTAAAAAACCTTGAGTGACATGTATGATTACGCTGCTTCCCAATAAACACGATTTTGGCCCTTTTGGCCGCCCATATATTTGTGCCTTGTTTACAAATAAAATCGTTAAAACTTAAAATATTCTCGATTTTCAAATTTTGTGTTTACAGTTGGGTAACACTGGGGAACGTAATGGCATACATCACAAGAAAGCCCATTTCATGACAAAGAACATGCACTATTTCGTTAGCATGCAGGGTCATGCATTTTCATGAAAATATCATATTTAATAACCTATCCCCTAGGATTGATTTTTTTCATAAATGGACCATTATTTACTGAAAACTTGGCCGATTTTCGCCGAACAAACGTTGAAATATACTGCTTCGAATATATAAACTGCACATCGGTACTTCACGTGGTACGAGTCACCAATAAACACTGTGACTGCGTTAAAGCTTCGCTTGTTCACATTTTTTTTCTCTCCAGAAAGTGGGAAATCGCTGCAGTGAAGTGACGTCAGCGTTGAGTTTGTCACCGTACAACGCATAGGAGGTTACCGATTACCAGCTAAAATGTCGGCGACGAACGTATCGCGTCAAATGAGGCTTGCGGTCAGTGGTCCAGCTTGCGGTCGTAGTGCTTTAGCAATGGGCATACCAGGGGATCTGATAACAGTAATTGGCTTAGATTTTATCGCCCGGGAAGTTGTAACTCCTTCTGTGGTCCTTTCTCTATGCCTAACCCATCCCCCTTGAAACCTAAAAAGAATTTCTGAGATTCCGGGAACACAATGGTCAACACAAAAGAGGGGGGTTTTTCTCTGCCACATATCGCGCTTCATATGGGCCGAGAGTGCCATTACCCCTCAAGGGTACGTGTACACAACCCATTATACCCAGCAACATATGGGACCGAGCGACTCCCCCCTTATACCCGCCTCCCTTAAAAACCTCAAAAGAAACCACAACATTCCGCAAGCACAATGACCACCACAAAGGAGGGAGGGGGGTTCTCTGTCCCATTATTGCTTCATGTGAAACCCATGGACCACTTCACAGCAAACAATTGTTTTGTTATACATGTACTATGGTATTAAATACTTTTTTGGAAAGCGAAGTTTGGTTTCGCCAGTAGCGTAACAATATAAATACTTGTACATGTACATCTCGAATTATTTGAACGTTGGTCGATCGCCACTATTCCTTGTGTGCGCGCTGCCTCGCCTCGCTCAAAAATCAAATTTCATATCTTTTCCTTGGATAGACAAAGAAACGCCTCCTAGTGGAGGTGAATTGTTGTCATTCGACATAATTAACAAACGCAGCTGGAACGTAAAACGAGCAGATGAAACGTAAACATTAATGGCGGCAACGGAAGGTCGTCCTAAGTTTTGTTTTAACTTTAACTGTTAGCTATACGGCGCGACGTAATATTGGTTCACGTAGTACCAGCGAAACTGAAAACTCTTATAATTAAACTTTTCTTTCGATTGTGTGTTATTTTAATAGTGCAGAAGGGATCAAACGCTGAGAACGATCAAGGTAATGTACGGGGTACTTCACTTTTTAAAGTTGATATACCTCGGGTACATAACTTTTGGAGTGACGCATACACTTTTATAATAATCCAGGTGACCAGTGATCGACCAATTGGATCTCACAATATAAAAGTAGGGTACACCATTGGTAATTACTTGAATTACCATGAACGGGTGAATTTAGGGGGTTGTATTTTATAGTAAATATCGTTAATAACTGACCTGTCCGAAGTTGTTTTTACAATTATGGATGCTGAGAAAAGCAAGAAAAACAGCGTTTGTTTTCAACCGTCGTCGGGCAGTGATTTTTATGTTGATCTTGGGTTTTTTTGCGATCTTCCTGTGGCGATCATGATTTGTTTTTAAATTTTTATTTTTTTTGAACAATTATAGGATATCATTTTGCTGGATCCCTATACAATCATTAGGCTATTTACTTTCAAATAAGTAAGATATTTCTTCATAATTCGGTAGTAAAAATGCTCGATATCATACAACTGGTATATCCTACCTTATACCAACAAGACTTGGTGCAACATTACAGTATAAACGAGTGGCCCGTACTGCCATTTTGTGAAATTGTATCCAATACGATGTTTATTATGTCAACAATAACAGTGTTGTTGTGTTGTGATGTCATGGTTACATGAAGCACGCACTGAAATTACACAATGGGTTGAAATTCTGCCCAGAGGCCATTTAAATAATGACAATCAGCCTTAATTGCTATGCAAAGTATGAGACATTGCCCATGGCATGATGCATTCAGTGCGGCACATGCATAGACAGAGCCGTAAATTAAATATTCGTCAAGTCTGTTTTCCCACAATGTCTTGTGGAAAAATTGGCATCTAACGGCGCACCCAAAGCTTTATTTCGACCCCCCCCCCCCCTTCCCCCAAAGGGGCAAACAAAAGTGGGGGTGGGGGGGGGGGGGGGGGGGGGGAGGGTAGGGGAGGAACACAGTCATGCCGGGAACTGCTCTTGGCTTTTCCGAAAGATTACGGAAAAGCCATTGTGTTTGTTCTGATATTTTCTTTCTTCTTCTTCTTCATAACACTATAGGTGAAGACCCCTTGGAGACCTACTGCCTCGAAGAAAAACATGACGGAGACGCCATTATGGTTCATGTGACGTCATCTTAACCAGTTCGCGCTGGGATTATTTTAATATCGCCGAGCCGACGGGTGGGATTATTTTTAACGAAACTCGATCCGAAGCGGGTTCAGGCTGATAGTGCCGGGAAGCACACCCACGCATTTCCGGCCTTGTGCGCTGCTGACATACATTTCCGAACTTGAACTTGGCGTGTTTATGCGTCATCCGTTTTGAATTTGGGGAAATTTGGTTTATATACGTTATCCGGCACGAACTGGTTAAAGGTGCATATTTTCCCCATAGGATTTGTACACGTTTTCGTCAAACAATACATTTGGCCCTATATCACCGGAAGTATACGAGTCCGATTGTTTTCAAACTTGGTCGGTAACATCTCGGGACCAAAATTGCGTGTATTTTAATGTTTACGTTTGCAAATGGTTGGCACGTTCACTTTTTTCAATTCTCGAGTCAAAAGAGAGATAAACACTGAACAGAATGTTGGACATGCGCCCGCTGAAACTGTCGAATTAAGAGAAAACAAAATGAGTGGAAATTTGTTTCTGTGTCAAAATGAATAATAAAAATAGTTTTGTCAGTTAATTCAAAATATTTTAACAAAAAACACATAAGCAAGCAGGCATGCTCTTACAGCTATACATCACTGCATACCATTCATCGTTATATTAAAAAATGAACAAATTCAAGAAAAGCTAAAAGAAAAATTGCCCAGCATACAGTCGTGAACCACATAACGATCGAGGCTCGATATTGTGTTTTCCTTTATTCCTATGTTATACTTAATCCCCATTGCTTGGAGCTTGCACCGTCGATCGAATTTTTCCATTCATACCGCCGACCGAGGGGCTTTTGTTTCCTTTGTTCTCCTTTGTGTCTCGCCCCTCGGTCGTTATGTCGTGCAAGAGCATGCCCGTATACTTAAATCGTAATATTGTTTTTCCAGAGAGATTTGTGTGTGTGTGTACAAAATGAACAAAGCAACAAATTGATATGCGATAATGTATTCTAACTTATTAAACACCGATTCTTTTCAAGGAAATAAAATATCCCATGCTTGGCAACACTGAAATTGATTAATAACAATTGTCTCTTAATTGTTGTTTGTTTTGTTTTTTATATTTATATCGCTCACACTTTTCACGAAGAGAGAATAGTTTGTCCGCGGAGTAAAATACAAGTTTCGCGAAAATCGCATTTGAAATTGGTCTCTTTTTGCATTTAGCTGTAATTTGGCACACTGGGGGCCTAACTATTGTAACTACACAAAGTAACATTCACATAAATTACTTAAAACCGCTTAATAAGTAGTAAAGCATTTTACCCCTTTGTGAAAACGCTTGAATGTGTTTGGAAGCAGTTTGGCACAGGTACAATAACTTTTGCCTCTTCGTGAAAACGTTGCGCGCAAAATCCGCGCAATACATGCACTGCATGTTGTGATGTAATACGGAGAGCATCTCTTTTTTCTTTTCTTCAAAATTTTCTTAGCAAAGTGCGGACAAAAACCTTAAAACCTGCCTCAAATTTAAAGCTTATAACACAACAAAGAAGCAATCACCAACAAATAATACAATCTATCTGTTATCAAACATTGTCTGTAAGTCGTTCAGGGCTAGGATGCCTATAATACATGGTTTAACGGTTGAAGCAAACGCAATATATAAGGCACTAAAACAACTGGATTTAAAGGTAGAATACATCATTGGTAATTGCTTGAATTATCATGAATGGGTGGATTTGGGGGGTTGTATTTTATAGTAAATATAGTTTAACTGACCTGTTCGAAGTTTTACAATCATTGATACCGAGAAAATTACGAAAAACGGCGTTCGTTTTCAACCGGCGTCGGCCAGTTATTCTTATGCTATCTTTGTTTTTTCGCGATCGCCGTCCGGCGATCACGATTTTTGCTTTACAAATTCATTTTTTCTGAGTAATTACAGGATATCTAGCGCAATCAATTTGCTGGATGCCTATAATCTTTATTTACTTTCAAATGAGTAAGATATTTCTTAATAATTCGGTAGTAAATATGTTCGATATCTGCAAATGGTGTATCCTACCTTTAAGTTGGTTTTTTTTTGCAACGCGCACCGGCATTTTTGAATGAAAAATAAATAAGAGGAACAAAATTGATACAAATTCGAGATGAATATCCAGCTTGAAAACCCACTTTGTTGGGACATAACTAATACAGGTCAAACCAACGGAAAGGGCGCGTAACGCAACGATGTCCCACGCGTGTATACACGTCCTCCGGCGCGAACTGGTTAAAACAAAACATACAAATTGATATTTCTGTATTCCATTCAAAGCAAAAGACTTGAAATAGCCAACTGTGGATTCGATATATGAAGCAAAATATAAGACGAAGGTTCGAGTCCCCGTTCTGCCCGACGTCATTTTTTCCTCAGTTTTAACGCGTGCGATTTCGCAATGTCATCTATAAAAGAATTAATTGATCGTCTTCAATCACCAACCGGAGTTAGCTCAGCGGCTTAATTCGTCAGGCTGGTACTGTCCGCGGAGTTCTAGGCGGCAAGAGCTAGAGCCTCGCTCCGTCAGTCCTCCCTTTACGGTTGCGTGGCCTACGGGATACATGAACATGGACAGGGAAGGGTGTGTGGTGGGCCGGGAATCCTAGAACCCAAAAGAGTCCTATATGGGTGGTCGTTCAATGAGTAAAGTCATGGGTCCGATCCCCTGAATGCTTGGTCAACACCACATAACTTTTTTTTCTTTCTTCATTCTATACTGGAGCTAATACTCCAGTTTTCAAACATAAGTCACATCGATTTGAAACAATGTCGACTGGTAGTCCAATGGCCGAGTGGTTAGGCTCCTCGTTTGCAGGGATTCATCGCCTGGGTTCGAGTCCTCGTCCTTTTTTTTTTTTTTTAATTTTTTTTCCCCAGTTTTAACGCGCGCAATTTCGCAATCTTATCTTTAAAAGAATTAAATTATAGTCTTCAAATACCAACCGGAGTTATAGCTCAACGGCTTAATTCACCAGGGTGAAGAGTCCTATATGGGAGTCGGTCAATGTACGCAAGCGGGGTGTGTTGGCTCTGATGTGTCGCTCGACGTAACAATAATACATTTGAATGCTATGTTTGTGAAAGTGCAAAGGTACAATGTAGCCCCACCCCCCCCCCCCCCCCCCCCCCCCCGCTTGCAAATCGACTTGTAATTTCTAAATCCATTTCGATGCCACCCTTGGACTTTCACAAGATGTGGAATAGAGAATAATACGATGTTTAAATTTCTTGAACTTTCTTTGCATAGTTTTCTTTAGCCTTGATCAAGGTGTCATTACCCGTCCGTACGTACCTGTACGTACATCGATGCCACGATGCTCGAAATTTCGTAGGACTGTCTTGCGACGACCCCCGATGACCCACGATCTGCCCAAATTTTATGTCGTGTCGTGGAACAAATGCGTCGTGGGTTCGTTGTGACCAGGCCTTACCACGACAACATTTCGTACGATCCGTTGTGACCGGGGTTCATTAACACAGAGCCCTTTGGGTGAAACGGAGCAAATCAATTCCCACAGACCTAAGGGCTAAAACGCCTATACTTTCACGATCTTATTAAAATACTTAGAAATCCCACGTGTTCAGGGACTACAGAAACATGACGACCAGCATGTCATATTCTTTTCAATTTTGGGTGGGTTGACCGAAGATTTTTTTTGCAAAATTCCTACCCAATGCAAACAAGACAATTTTATTTAAATTTATAAATTTCCAATGAAAAATATATACATTGCCAACCTACTCCCGAGTGTCTCGAGGCAGCGCCGTATGTCTGATTTTGTGTTGTTTCCTTTGAGCCCGCGCTTTGCCGGTGACTTCTATTTGTCTGGCGCGCCCTCTATCGACATAAAATAAGTCGAATTTTCGGACAATTAATGCGTGGGCGGCTCATTAACCCTGAAAACAAAGTTTCTCCTTCTTCCTTTGAGCAGATGTAGGATAGAGCTATTACTCCAGCTTCCAAACCTATTAAGTCACATCGATTTCAAACAGTGTTGACTGGTAGTCGAATGGCCGAGTGGTTAGGCTCCTCGTCTGCCGGGTTCAATCGCCTGGGTTCGAGTCCCCGTTCTGCCCGACGTCATTTTTTCCTCAGTTTTAACGGGCGGGATTTCGCAATCTTATCTATAAAAGAATTAATTGATCGTCTTCAATCACCAACCGGAGTTAGCTCAGCGGCTTAATTCGTCGGGCTGGTACTGTCCGCGGAGTTCAGGTGCGCACCTTAGTATAGGGACGGAGCTCGTTTGCTTGCATAGGCGGCAAGAGCTAGGGCCTCGCTCCGTCAGTCCTCCCTTTAAGGTTGCGTGGCCTACGGGTTACATGAACATGGACAGGGAAGGATGTGTGGTGGGCCGGGAATCCTAGAACCCAAAAGAGTCCTATATGGGTGGTCGTTCAATGAGTAAAGTCATGGGTCCGATCCCCTGAATGCTTGGTCAACACCACATAACTTTTTTTTCTTCATTCTATACTGGAGCTAATACTCCAGTTTTCAAAAATAAGTCACATAGATTTGAAACAATGTCGACTGGTAGTCCAATGGCCGAGTGGTTAGGCTCCTCGTTTGCGGGGTTTCATCGCCTGGGTTCGAGTCCTCGTCCAGGCCGATTTTTTCTTCTTTTTTCCGCAGTTTTAGCGCGCGCAATTTCGCAATCTTATCTTTAAAAGAATTAAATTATAGTCTACAAATACCAACCGGATTTAGCTCAGCGGATTAATTCGCTAGGGTGAAGAGTCCTATATGGGAGTCGGTCAATGTACGCAAGCGGGGTGTGTTGGCTCTGATGTGTCGCTCGACGTAACAATACATTTGAATGCTATGTTTGTGAAAGTGCAAACGTACAATGTACCCCCCCCCCCCCCACCCCCCAGCTTGCAAATCGACTTGTAATTTCTAAATCCATTTCGATGCCACCCTTAGACTTTCACAAGATGTGGAATAGAGAATAATACGATGTTTAAATTTCTTGAACTTTCTTTGCATAGTTTTCTTTAGCCTTGATCAAGGCGTCATTACCCGTCCGTACGTACATGTACGTACATCGATGCCACGATGCTCGAAATTTCGTAAGACTGTCTTGCGACGACCCCCGATGGCCCACGATCTGCCCAAATTTTATGTCGTGTCGTGGAACAAATGCGTCGTGGGTTCGTTGTGACCAGGCCTTACCACGACAACATTTCGTACGATCCGTTGTGACCGGGGTTTATTAACACAGGGCCCTTTGGATGAAACGGAGCAAACCAATTCCCACAGACCTAAGAGCTAAAACGCCTATACTTTCACGATCTTATTAAAATACTTAGAACTCTCACGTGTTCAGGGACTACAGAAACATGACGACCAGCATGTCATATTCTTTTCAATTTTAGGTGGGTTGACCGAAGATTTTTTTAGCAAAATTCTTACCCAATGTAAACAAGACAATTTTATTTAAATTTCTAAATTTCCAATGAAAAATATATACATTGCCAACCTACTCCCGAGTGTCGCGAGGCTGCGCCGTTTGTCTGATTTTGTGTTGTTTCCTTTGAGCCCGCGCTTTGCCGGCGACTTCTATTTGTGTGGCGCGCCCTCTATCGACATAAAATAAGTCGAATTTTCGGACAATTAATGCGTGGGCGGCTCATTAACCCTGAAAACAAAGTTTCTCCTTCTTCCTTTGAGCAGATGTAGGATAGAGCTATTACTCCAGCTTCCAAACCTATTAAGTCACATCGATTTCAAACAGTGTTGACTGGTAGTCGAATGGCCGAGTGGTTAGGCTCCTCGTTTGCCGGGTTCAATCGCCTGGGTTCGAGTCCCCGTTCTGCCCGACGTCATTTTTTCCTCAGTTTTAACGGGCGGGATTTCGCAATCTTATCTATAAAAGAATTAATTGATCGTCTTCAATCACCAACCGGAGTTAGCTCAGCGGCTTAATTCGTCAGGCTGGTACTGTCCGCGGAGTTCAGGTGCGCACCTTAGTATAGGGACCGAGCTCGTTTGCTTGCATAGGCGGCAAGAGCTAGGGCCTCGCTCCGTCAGTCCTCCCTTTACGGTTGCGTGGCCTACGGGTTACATGAACATAAACAGGGAAGGATGTGTGGTGGGCCGGGAATCCTAGAACCCAAAAGTGTCCTATATGGGTGGTCGTTCAATGAGTAAAGTCATGGGTCCGATCCCCTGAATGCTTGGTCAACACCACATAACTTTTTTTCTTCTTCATTCTATACTGGAGCTAATACTCCAGTTTTCAAACATAAGTCACATCGATTTGAAACAATGTGGACTGGTAGTCCAATGGCCGAGTGGTTAGGCTCCTCGTTTGCGGGGTTTCATCGCCTGGGTTCCTCGTCCTGGCCGATTAGTTTTTCTTTTTTTTCGCAGTTTTAACGCGCGCAATTTCGCAATCTTAGACATTTTTGGACAAAATTATATTTTGACAATATTTTGACCTCATTTGCATAAAAGAGCATGGTTAACCCCTTACAAAATATGGACATTTAAGAAATGTTTGGACAAAATTTTATTTTGACCTCATTCGCATACATCAAAGGCTAACCCCTTACAAAATAATGCTAGGGACATTTGAGCTATTTTTTGACAAAATCATATTTGACCTTATTTGCATAGAAATGCAAGGCTAACCCCTTACAGATTCAATTTACCGACATTTGAGACATTTTCGGACAAAATTATATTTTGACCTCATTTGCATTAAAAGCAATGCTAAGCCCTTACAAAATATGGACATTTGAGCTATTTTTTGACAAAATCATATTTTGACCTCATTTGCATAGAAATGCAAGGCTAACACCTTACAGATTTAATTTACGGACATTTAAGACATTTTCGGACAAAATTATATTTGGCCTTATTTGCACAAAAATGCAAGGCTAGCCCCTTACAAAATAGGGACATTTGAGACATTTTTTTACAAAATCATATTTTGACCTTATTTGCATAGAAATGCAAGGCTAACCCCTTACAGATTCAATTTACGGACATTTGAGACATTTTCGGACAAAATTATATTTTGACCTCATTTGCATTAAAAGCAATGCTAACCCCTTACAAAATATGGACATTTGAGACATTTTCGGACAAAATTATATTTTGACCTCATTTGAATACCGATACAAGGCTAACCCCTTGAAAATTTTATTTAGAGACATTTGAGACATTTTTGGACAAAATTATTTTTTGCCAACATTTGCATAAAAATGAAAGCCAAACCTGTTACAAATTAAATTTAGGGACATTTGAGACATTTTTTGAAAAAAACACCATTTGTTAACATAATTTGCATACAAATGCAAGGCTAACCCCTTACCAATTTAATTTAGAGACATTTGAGACATTTTTGGACAAAATTATATTTTGACAACATTTTGACCTCATTTGCATAAAAGAGCAAGGTTAACCCCTTACAAAATATGGACATTTGAGAAATGTTCGGACAAAATCATATTTTGACCACATTCGCATACAAATGCAAAGGCTAACCCCTTCCAAAATAATGTTAGGGACATTTGAGCTATTTTTTGACAAAATCATATTTTGACCTTATTTGCATAGAAATGCAAGGCTAACCCCTTACAGATTCAATTTACGGACATTTTAGACATTTTCGGACAAAATTATATTTTAACCTTATTTGCATTAAAAGCAATGCTAACCCCTTACAAATATAGACAGGGCCCAGACCAGGACAAACTAAGGTTTTTTCCTGTCAAGGTTTTCTCAACGGTTTCATCATCCTGAACCTCAACCATTTGATATTAGCTTGGGGGCCACCCTGATTTTTGCCCCTATTTCAAAATGGCCGCCAAAATCCAAAATGGCCGCTAAAATTACATAAATTACATATATACTGCTAAATACGTTTAATATCAACGGTTTTTTTTTGTGATTCTCTCATCTTGAATGTACACCCATTGAATTTAGCTCCAGAGCCACCCAGAATTTAGCCTCAAATCCAAGATGGCCGCCAAAATCTAAAATGGCTGCCAAAATTACATAAAATACATATATACTGCTAATTACGTTTAATATCAACGGTTTTTTTTAGTGATTCTCTCATCTTGAATGTACACCCATTGAATTTGGCTCCAGAGCCACCCAGAATTTGAACTCAAATCCAAGATGGCCGCCAAAATCTGAAATGGCTGCCAAAACTACATAAAATACATATATACTGCTAATTACGTTTAATATCAACGTTTTTTGTGTGATTCTGTCATCTTGAATGTACACCCATTGAATTTGGCTCCAGAGCCACCCAGAATTTGAACTCAAATCCAAGATGACCGCCAAAATCTAAAATGGCTGCCAAAATTACCCTTATCAGGTTTATACTGCTTCTAGTTTTTTTTCTGTCAGAGTTTTTTCAGTGATTCCGTCATTCTAAGCCCAAGGCCTTTAAGATTAGTCTGGGGAATACCCAAGATTTATCGTCTAATCCAACATGGCTGTCAAAATGGCTGTCAAAATGGCTGCCAAAAGGGCTGCCAAAATGGCTGCTAAAATGGCCATCAAAAGCATCTTACTTAAATTTAAAGTACATCTTCGTTTTGTCCTGTTAAAGTTCACTAAAGTTGGTTTCATTGTGGCGTTCTGAACCTAAGCCTTTTGAAATTAACTTGTGGCTACCCACGATTTGTCCGCCCAAATTCAAAATGGCTACCAAAATGACCTTAATCAGATTTAAACGGTCTCTTATTTATCCCCCATAATTTAGTAAAGGACCTGGCTCAGACATGTATGCACAAGTTTGGAAAGTTTAATTAATAAATATATATGGAAATTCCCGGTGTATGTATTTGGTAATAAGTTGACTGAATGGTTTTTAGAAATGTTCTTCTAAAATATCCAATGAACATCTTGAGCACATCAGAAAATGTCTAGCTCCAACGGTCGGAAGTAGCACTTCCGATAAAAAGGGCGTGGTCATTTAAAAAAGGGCATGGTCATTTAAAAAAGGGCATGGTCATTTAAAAAAGGGCGTGGTCATTTCCGGGCTGTTCGCCCCGGATAGAGATTTTAGCACACATCCCAAGTTGTTCCTTGGGGTCATATCAGCCTATAGAACAGTTGAGTTATCCTCTCCTAAATAATGTGCATACATGGGTGAGCCAGGTCTTTTACTAAATTATGGGGGATAAATAAGAGACCGTTTAAATCTGATTAAGGTCATTTTGGTAGCCATTTTGGATTTGGGCGGACAAATCTTGGGTAGCCACAAGTTAATTTCAAAAGGCTTAGGTTCAGAACGCCACAATGAAACCAACTTTAGTGAGCTTTAACAGGACAAAATGAAGATGTACCTTAAATTTAAGTAAGATGCTTTTGATGGCCATTTTGGCAGCCATTTTGGCAGCCATTCGCGTTCGTTTATACCTCTATTAATAATAATTTAAAGGTAGTGTACACCATCGGTAATTGCTTGAATTATTATGAATGAGTGAATTTTTTTTTTTGGGGGGGGGGGGGGTGGTTGTAATTTATTTTTCAACTGGCGTCGGCAGTGGCTCTTATTTATAATGTTCTGGTTTTTTTCTTCGCGATCGCCGTCCGGAATTATGAAATGTATTTTGTCGGAACAAATACAGGATATCTAGTGCAATCATTTTGCTGGATGCCTACAATCATTCTTTACTTTCAAATAATACAAGAAATGGGGACAAAACTGTTTGTTTGTTTACTGTAACACGCGTGCTTCGCGCTCGCATTACAGTTTTTGGTGTGCCCCCCGTCTAAAAAATTCGTGGATCCGCGCTTGCACTCTTTCAACAATCAACGGTCGTTTTAGATTCGTTTGTAAATGAAAATAAGTCTTTCAAGATTATGAGAAAGAAATATTGTGTCCCAAAAGACGGGATAAGTTTTTATCCAATGATCGCCACAAAATTATTTAATAAATTTTCCTCTTTGTACGAGTGCTTTGATTCCACATGTATTTTAGATTTTCGAAATTGATAGGTAAAGTTTTGGCGCGATATTTTTCTTCCGCGTCGCGCAATTGTTTAGTTTCCATATTTGGCCCAACCACAGTCGCCAGAATTACTTTTGATTAAATACACCTTTTAACAGTGTCACACACTAGAGAAATTAAGGGAAGCAGTCAACCCTTTCACCCAAATAACAACTGTACATTATAAGGTGTCAACCTGAGTGATAGAGCAAATACCTAAAAACCTGTCCTTGAGACTCATTCGAGGGATTCGGTGACATGATAGTGCTAGCAGCTATTTTCCAGGGGTGATTTTATTAGGAAATCATTGTACCAAAAATAATGTTAAAATCAATATTTTATTTGAGGGGTCTGGAAGCACGCCACCAGTCAACTTTCAGGCTCTACCCCAGTTCATTTTCACAAAGGTTTGTTAAATACTCAACTTGAACAGGGAAAGGAGGGAAAGGAGTGAAATAAGACAGGCAGGCCACCTAAATAATTAAATTTATCGAATTTTATACAAAGCGTTATGCACGGCTGCTTTACATTCACAGTCACCGCGTTTGTTAATATAAAGCTCATTTATTGGTTCGACAAAATAACGAGAGCAACTGGCCAACTGGTCCGTACGAAACTAGCGAGACAGGTGGACAGATACAACTGGAAACAAACGTATCATTTGCTGTTAACTGTGCATTAATATTTGGATCACAAATCAGCTTCATGTCCTCTTAGTTTGTTAATTTGGTCACAGTCACAAATAATAAGTGCATGGTGTTTGTGGTCTATGCGCGTCTTAAGTCATACTGAGCGATCCGACTTTGGCTTAGATAAACAATTTTTGGCTTAGATAAACAATCTTTGTTGTTATATATTAATGTTATACAGAACGTAATTATGTGTCTAAGACAGTTAATGGAGTTCCACGGTCATTTAAGAAGGGCGTGGTCATTTCCGGGCTGTTCGCCCCGGATAACGGATTTTGGCACACATCCCAAGTTGTTCCTTGGGGTCATATCAGCCTAGAACAGTTGAGTTATCCTCTCCTAAATAATGTGCATACATGGGTGAGCCAGGTCTTTTACTAAATTATGGGGGATAAATAAGAGACCGTTTAAATCTGATTAAGGTCATTTTGGTAGCCATTTTGGATTTGGGCGGACAAATCTTGGGTAGCCACAAGTTAATTTCAAAAGGCTTAGGTTCAGGACGCCACAATGAAACCAACTTTAGTGAGCTTTAACAGGACAAATAAAGATGTACTTTAAATTTAAGTACGATGCTTTTGATTGCCATTTTGGCAGCCATTTTGACAGCCATTTTGACAGCCATCTTGGATTAGACCAAATTCTGGGTGGCTCTGGAGCTAAATTCAATGGGTGTACATTCCAGATGACAGAATCACACAAAAACCGTTGATATTAAACGTAATTAGCAGTATATTTTATGTAATTTTGGCAGCCATTTTAGATTTTGGCGGCCATCTTGGATTTGAGGCCAAATTTTGGGTGGCTCTGGAGCTAAATTCAATGGGTGTACATTCAAGATGAGAGAATCACTAAAAAAAAAAAATTATATTACACGTACTTAGCAGTATATATGTAATTTATTTAATTTTAGCGGCCATTTTGGATTTTGGCGGCCATTTTGAATTAGGGGCAAAAATCAGGGTGGCCCCCAAGCTAATATCAAATGGTTGAGGTTCAGGATGATGAAACCGTTGAGAAAACCTTGACAGGAAAAACCCTTAGTTTTTGCTGGTCTGGGCCCTGTCTAATAGGGTTGTACAGCGAATCTCCATATTTAGCTGTTTCGGCATTTCAGCCGAAACAGCTTTTGTTTTCGTTAAAGTTTTTTTTTTCTTTTTTTAGCTGTTTCGGCATTTCAGCCGAAACAGCTTTTGTTTTCGTTAAAGTTTTTTTTTTTTTTTTTTTTTTTTTTTAGCTGTTTCGGCCTTTCAGCCGAAACAGCTTTTGTTTTCGTTAAAGTTTTTTTTAGCTGTTTCGGCCTTTCAGCCGAAACAGCTTTTGTTTTCGTTAAAGTTTTTTTTTTTCTTTTTTTTTTTTTTTTTCTTTTTTTTTTTTTTTTTTAGCTGTTTCGGCCTTTCAGCCGAAACAGCTTTTGTTTTCGTTAAAGTTTTTTTTTTTCTTTTTAGCTGTTTCGGCCTTTCAGCCGAAACAGCTTTTGTTTTCGTTAAAGTTTTTTTTTTTCTTTTTAGCTGTTTCGGTTTTTCACCGAAACAGCTTTTGTAATCGTTAAAGTTTTTTTTTTTCTTTTTTTTTTTTTTCTTTTTCAGATTTTTCTCCATAGGATTTGTACACGTTTGTTCAGACAGGTCACTTAGGTACTTTGGTAAATCCGATCGACATGAGACTTGGCATACATTTAGACAACCACACAAGGACGGTCCTAGAAGAAATTCACCGCGATTACGTCACTCAAGGTCACGTGACTTCGCGTTAAAGGTGAAATTTTTCCCATAGGTTTTGTACACGTTTTTCTTAAGACTATTGTCTTTGACACTTTGGTGAATTCGACCGACTGGAAACTTAGCATACTCTTAGAACACCACCCCCAGATGTTCCTAAAAAAAAATTGGCACGATTGCGTCATTCAAGGTCACGTGACGTCACGTTAAAGGGAAAATTGTTTCCCCCTATAGGTTTTGTACACGTTTTTCTTTAGACTATTGACTTTGACACTTTAGTAAATCTGATCGACTTGAGACTTAATTGGCACACACAAAAGACCACCACACACATATTGAAAGTAATTTTAGACACTCGAAACAGCTCCGTGTTTGTCCACAAACACATGTCTAGTTCTTTTTTTTTTAGCTGTTTCGGTTTTTCACCGAAACAGCTTTTGTTTTCGTTAAAGTTTTTTTAGCTGTTTCGGCAATTCAGCCGAAACAGCTTTTGTTTTCGTTAAAGTTTTTTTTTTTCTTTTTTTTTTTTTTTTTTCTTTTTTTTTTTTTTTGTCACTTTTCCCCATAGGATTTGTACACGTTTTTTCTGCCAATACACTTTGACACTTTGGTAAATCCGATCGACCTGAGACTTGGCATACATTTAGACAACCACCCAAGGACGGTCCTAGAAGAAATTCGTCGCGATTCCGTCATTCATGGTCACGTGACGTCACGTTAAAGGTGCAATTTTGTCCCATAGGGTTTGTACACGTTTTTCTTCAGAATATTGAATTTGACACTTCTGTAAATCCGATCGACTTGAAACTTGGCATACACTTAGAACCCCACTCCCAGATGTCCCTGAAAGAAATTCGGCACGATTGCGTCTTTCAAGGTCACGTGACGTGACGTTAAAGGTGCAATTTTTTTTCCCATAAGGTTTGTACACGTTTTTCTTCAGAATATTGAATTTGACACTTCTGTAAATCCGATCGACTTGAGACTAATTAGCACACACCTCGACCACCATCCCCAGGAGGGCCAAGAGAAAAATCATCACAATGACGTCATTGTGGGCCATGTGACGTCACATTTAAGGTGTAGTTGTTAAGACCCTCTATCTCTGGAAGTACAAGTCCGATTGGGGTCAAACTTGGTTTGCAAGTATTCGAGGATGTGTTATAGACGAAAATTAAGATGACGTAATTATGACATCATCGGGTGTCATGTGACGTCACATTAAAGGTTCAATTTTCTCCATAGGTTTTGTACACGTTTTTCTTCAAAATATTGAATTTGACACTTCTGTAAATTCGATCGACTTGAGACTTAGCACAGACCTCGACCACCATCCTTAGGAGGGCCAAGAAAAAAATATTCAAGATGACGTCATCGCGGATCATGTGACGTCACATTAAAGGTGTAGTTTTTAAGACCCTCTAACTCTGAAAGTACAAGTCCGGTTGGGGTCAAACTTGGTTTGCAAGTATTCGAGGATGTGTTATAGACGAACATTAAGATGACGTAATTATGACTTCATCGGGTGTCATGTGACGTCACATTAAATGTTCAATTTTCTCCATAGGTTTTGTACACGTTTTTCTTCAGACTATTGAATTTGACAATTTGGTGAATCCGATCGACTTCAGACTTAGCACACACCTCGACCATCAAACCCAGGAGGGCCAAGGGGAAAATCGTCAGGATGACGCCATCGTGGGTCATGTGACGTCACATTAAAGGGGCATATTTTAGGACCCTCTATCTCTGGAAGTACATGTCTGATTGGGGCCAAACTTGGTATGCAAGTATTCCAGAATGTGTTATAGACGTAAATTAAGATGACACCATGATGACATCATCGGGTGTCATGTGACGTCAATTTAAAGGTGCAGTTTTTCCCATAGGATTTGTACACGTATTTTTCAACTTGTATATCTTTGGAAAATTGGCAAATCCAATCGATTTCAGACTTGGCACCCACATAATGAAAGTCATCTGAGACATCCGAAACAGCTCTGTGTTTGTCCACAAACACATGTCTAGTTTTTTCTTTTTTCTTTTTTCCACTTTCAGTGTTTTTACCCATAGGATTTACACACGTTTGTTCTGCCAATACACTTTGGCACTTTGGTAAATCCGATCGACTTGAGACTTGGCATACATTTAGACAACCACCCAAGGACGGTCCTAGAACAAATTCGTCGCGATTACATAATTCTTGGTCACGTGACGTCACGTTAAAGGTGCAATTTTCCCCCATAGGTTTTGTACACGTTTTTCTTCAGACTATTTAATTTGACAGTTTGGTGAATCCGATTGACTTGAAACTTAGCACACACCTCGACCACCATCCCCAGGAGGTCCAGGAGAAAAATCGTCATGATGACGTCATCGTGGGTCATGTGACGTTACACAAAAGGTGCAGTTTTTAAGACCCTCTATCTCTGGAAGTACACGTCCGATTGGGGTCAAATTTGGTTTGCAAGTATTCGAGGATGTGTTATAGACGAAAATTAAGATGACGTAATTATGACATCATCGGGTGTCATGTGACGTCACATTAAAGGTATAATTTTCTCCATAGGTTTTGTACACGTTTTTCTTCAAAATATTGAATTTGACACTTCTGTCAATTCGATCGACTTGAGACTTAGCACAGACCTCGACCACCATCCTTAGGAGGGTCAAGAACAAAATAATCAAGATGACGTCATCGGGGGTCATGTGACGTCACATTAAAGGTGTAGTTTTTAAGACCGTCTAACTCTGAAAGTACAAGTCCGGTTGGGGTCAAACTTGGTTTGCAAGTATTCGAGGATGTGTTATAGACAAAAAATAGGATGACGTAATTATGACATCATCGGGTGTCATGTGACGTCACATTAAAGGTTCAATTTTCTCCATAGGTTTTGTACACGTTTTTCTTCAGACTATTGAATTTGACAATTTGGTAAATCCGATCGACTTCAGACTTGGAACACACCTCGACCACCATACCCAGGAGGGCCAAGGGGGAAATCGTCAGGATGACGTCATCGTGGGTCATATGACGTCACATTAAAGGGGCAGATTTTAGGACCCTCTATCTCTGGAAGTACATGTCTGATTGGGGCCAAACTTGGTATGCAAGTATTCCAGAATGTGTAATAGACGAAAATTAAGATGACATCATGATGACATCATCGGGTGTCATGTGACGTCACTTTAAAGGTGCAGTTTTTCCCATAGGATTTGTACACGTATTTTTCAACTTATATATCTTGGGAAAATTGACAAATCCAATCGATTTCAGACTTGGCACACACATAATGAAAGTTATCTTAGACATCCGAAACAGCTCTGTGTTTGTCCACAAACACATGTCTAGTTTCTTTTTTTTTTTTTTAGCTGTTTCGGCATTTCAGCCGAAACAGCTTTTGTTTTCGTTAAAGTTTTTTTTTTTCTTTTTTTTTTTTCTTTTTTTTTTTGTCACTTTTCCCCATAAGATTTGTACACGTTTTTTCTGCCAATACACTTTGACACTTTGGTAAACCCGATCGACCTGAGACTTGGCATACATTTAGACAACCACCCAAGGACGGTCCTAGAAGAAATTCGTCGCGATTCCGTCATTCAAGGTCACGTGACGTCATGTTAAAGGTAACATTTTCCCCATAGGTTTTGTACACGTTTTTCTTCAAACTGTTGACTTTGACACTTTAATGAATTCGATCGACTTGAGACTTAGCATACACTTAGAACACCACTCACAGATAGTCCTGGACGAAATTCGGCACGATTGCGTCATTCAAGGTCACGTGACGTGACGTTACAGGTGTAGTTTATTTCCCCATAGGGTTTGTACACGTTTTTCTTCAGACTATTGACTTTGACACTTTCGTAGACTTGATCGACTTGAGACTTAGCACAGACCTCGACCGCCATCCTTAGGAGGGCCAAGAGAAAAATAATCAATATGACGTCATCGCGGGTCATGTGACGTCACATTAAAGGTGTAGTTTTTAAGACCCTCTAACTCTGAAAGTACAAGTCCGGTTGGGGTCAAACTTGGTTTGCAAGTATTCGAGGATATGTTATAGACGAAAATTAAGATGACGTAATTATGACATCATCGGGTGTCATGTGACGTCACATTAAAGGTGCAGTTTTTCCCATAGGATTTGTACACGTATTTTTCAACTTATATATCTTGGGAAAATTGGCAAATCCAATCGATTTCAGACTTGGCACACACATAATGAAAGTCATCTTAGACATCCGAAACAGCTCTGTGTTTGTCCACAAACACATGTCTAGTTTTTATTTGTCATTTTTCCCCATAGGATTTGTACACGTTTTTTCTGCCAATACACTTTGACACTTTGGTAAATCCGATCGACTTGAAACTTGGCATACACTTAGACAACCACCCAAGGACGGTCCTAGAAGAAATTGGTAACGATTACGTCATTCATGGTCACGTGACGTCACGTTAAAGGTGCAATTTTTCCCCATAGGTTTTGTACACGTTTTCCTCCAGACTATTGACTTTGACACTTTAGTAAATCCGACCGACTTGAAACTTGGCATACACTTAGAACACCACCCCCAGATGTTCCTGAAAGAAATTCGGCGCGATTGCGTCATTCAAGGTCACGTGACGTCACGTTAAAGGTTCAATTTGTCCCCCATAGGTTTTGTACACGTTTTTCTTTAGACTATTGACTTTGACACTTTCGTAAATTTGATCGACTTGAGACTTGGCACACATCTCGACCACAATCCCCAGGAGGGCCAAGGGAAATTCGTCATGATGACGTCATCGTGGGTCATGTGACGTCACATTAAAGGGGCAGATGTTAGGACCCTCTATCTCTGGAAGTACATGTCTGATTGGGGCCAAACTTGGTATGCAAGTATTCCAGAATGTGTTATAGACGAAAATTAAGTTGACGTCATGATGACGTCATCAGGTGTCATGTGACGTCACATTAAAGGTGTAGTTTTCCCCATAGGTTTTGTACACGTTTTCCTTCAGACTATTGACTTTGACACTTTGGTAAATTCACTCGACTCCAGACTTAGCATACACTTAGAACACCACCCACAGATGGTTCTGGAGGAAATTTGGCACGATTGCGTAATTCAAGGTCAAGTGACATGACGTTAAAGGTTCAATTTTCCCCCCATAGGTTTTGTACACGTTTTTCTTTAGACTATTGACTTTGACACTTTCGTAAATTTGATCGACTTGATACCTAGCACACACTTCGACCACCATCCACAGGAGGGCCAAGAGAAAACTCGTGATGATGACGTCATCGTGGGTCATGTGACGTCACATTAAAGGTTTAGTTTTTTTAATAGCATTTGTACACGTTTTTTTCAAGCAATATATTTGGCACTTTGGTAAATCCGATCGATTTCATACTTGATACACACTAGACCACCACCCACATATTGAAAGTCATTTTAGACATTCGAAACAGCTCTGTGTTTGTCCACAAACACATGTCTAGTTTTTTTTTTTTTTCTTTTTTTTTTTTTTTTTAGCTGTTTCGGCATTTCAGCCGAAACAGCTTTTGTTTTCGTTAAAGTTTTTTTTTTTCTTTTTTTTTTTTTTTTTTCCTCTTTCAGACTTTTTTCCATAGGATTTGTACACGTTTGTTCTGGCATAGCACTTTGACACTTTGGTAAATCCGATCGACTTGAAACTTGGCATATATTTAGACAACCACCCAAGGACGGTCCTAGAAGAAATTCGTCGCGATTACGTCATTCAAGGTCACGTGACGTCATGTTAAAGGTAAAATTTTCCCCATAGGTTTTGTACACGTTTTTCTTCAGACTATTGACTTTGACATTTTGGTAAATCCGACCGACTTGAAACTTGGCATACACTTAGAACACCAGCCCCAGATGTTTCTGAAAGAAATTCGGCGCGATTGCGTCATTCAAGGTCACGTGACGTGACGTTAAAGGTGCAATTTTTTCCCCATAGGGTTTGTACACGTTTTTCTTTAGACTATTGACTTTGACACTTTCGTAAATTTGATCGACTTCAGACTTAGCGCATACCTCGACCACCATCCCCAGGAAGGCCAAGGGAAAAATCGTAATAATGACGTCATCGTGGGTCATGTGACGTCACATTAAAGGTCAGTTTTAAGGACCCTCTATCTCTAGAAGTACATGTCCGATTGGAGTCAAACTTGGTATGCAAGTATTCCAGGATGTGTTACAGACGAAAATTAAGATGACATCATGATGACATCATCGGGTATCATGTGACGTCACATTAAAGGTTCAATTTTCCCCATAGGATTTGTACACGTTTTTTTCAACCAATTTATCTTTGGCACTTTGGTAAATCCGATCGACTTTAGACTTGGCACACACTTAGACCACCACACAAATATTGAAAGGCATTTTAGACATGCGAAACAGCTCTGTGTTTGTCCACAAACACATTTCTAGTTATTATTATTGTTGTTGTTGTTTTTTTGGGTTTTTTTGGGTTTTTTTTGGGGGGGGATATTGGACATTAAAGATTCGCATAGGTTTGTACAGCGAATCTCCATATTTTAAAAAAAATCCGGGAGGAGGAGGCGTGATTGAGATGTACCCCTGCCGTGAATGGCGCCGACGAGTCCCCACGAGACGCTCTGCTAAGTTTGTTTGGTAATTCACGGACATTGCATATGCTCATAGGTTTGTACATAAACTAATCTCCATTATTTATAAACTTAGCAGAGCGTCTCGTGGGGAGTCGTCGGCGCCATTCACGGCATAATTACATCTCAATCACACCTCCTCCTCCCGGACTTTAAAAAAATATTAAACTAACTTTATTGTCTTTCAATAATGTTATGTCACATTGGGTGTGTGCGGTGTTTTGTCATTATTAAGTATGTTAAGACACATGACGCTCATACTAGAGGTGTGGGTTGAATTTAAGATCTTTTGTATTTTTCTTTAGGACTTGCCCGCCACAGTGAGTAACGCTACAGTACCTCACAGAGTCGGCATCGGTTTAGGAGTCCAACATTCACACTAAATATAGTGATGGGATCTAAAGGTATACATCATTTGTTTTGCTTTAATTCGTTAGAAATGGATTGATTCGGGAGGGTTAGTTTTGTATAGTACGCAAATATTGAATGCATAGAGTGGTGTAGACCACTAGCCTCCCGATGTGATCCATGAGCATTCTGTTTTTCCGAAGCGAAGCCGAGGGAAAATGGAATGATCCATGGATCACCGAGGAGGCTAGTTTTACTACATCATGTGATAGAGCATTCAATATTTGTTTTATAACACATCACCCACAGATTATGCTTGGTTTAAACACTTTGTTAGTTATTTAAATCTGAATACAGTTGAAATAAACATCGATTTCAATACAGCAATACGCGCTATGCGCTACGCACAATTTGCACATCATCATGCATTTGTACGCCTAACATCGGTCATCAGAGGCGTATCGGCTAAAACTGGTTGCAGGGAAAAGGTTGTGGGCGAGATGGAAAAGTCCCAAAATAGCGGCTACAAAAAAACCAGTTGTCTTACGAATGCTGTCACAATATACTTTTGGCCGTACACAGAAAGATAGTACAAACAGAAAATGCCATTTGACTCGCTCTCGGCCAATCAGAACACATAATCTATGGGTGAGGTGTTATAAACGATTCCGTTTGACCCCGTACAATTCGATACTCCAGTCAGGAGTAATTACAGTCAAAATTAAGAGTCAACGCAAGGCCGCGCAATTGCTGCGTTTGTACACAGAAAAATAATGACAAATTTACATTATATAACCCGAAAGTACAGTGATTTTTTTTCAAAAGATGCAAAGAAATAATAGTATAAATATCATGAGAACGACAAAGAGTTAAACCATATAGAACCGTTTAACCCGGTGGAAAATACGCAAAATGTCGGCGGAAAGGGTCATTTTACGCAGATGTTCGCTCGGAAACAAGCTCGCACAGGTTTGATCTTATATTAAGTGAACACAACAAATTTATATGGTGAAATTGTATGCAGTACATTTCCTCCGTGTTTATTATGTCAACAACGACATTTTTGTTATGTTGTGTTGTCATGGTTACATGAAGCACGCACTGAAATTACAGAATGGGTTGAAATCCTGCCCATAGGCCATTTGAATTAATGCCGTCAGTAATGCTATGAACATTGTGAGACATTGCCCATTCCGTGCGGCACACAGATAGAGCCGCACTTAAATATTAGTCGTCTGTTTTTGTCCACAATGTCTTGTGGAAAATTTGGCATCTTTGTACTACTAGTTATGCTTCTCAGTAGCAGCTTTAGCTTGCCCCCATCATCATGCAACCAGAGCCAAGGACTTTGCACTGCTCCCTGGAAGAAATGGGGTGGATCTTGCTACCTCATCACCCAAACAAGCCTTACGTACGACGACGCCCGTGAAGCCTGCCGTAGACAAGGAGCCAAGATGGCAGCGCCTCGCTCAGACCAGGAGAACGACTTCCTGGTAAACCTGGCCCAAGGCAGTGCAATCTGGGTGGATTGCACCGATCGCAGACAGGAGGGCGAGTGGGATTGCGAGGGGTCTCAAGACGGTCAAGAAATCTACACCAACTGGAAGGAGGGAGAGCCGAATAATAAGTCAGGGGACATAGAGGAGAATTGTGCTGCACTGACTCCACCAAACAAGAAGTGGAATGACGTACCGTGTGATAAGAAGAGGCAGACGGTTTGCAAGCATCAATCTCTTGGATCCTGCTTCACTACCAACAACGAAGGGCGACTTGAAGTTGACTCTTGCCTCTAAAACAACATTTGAAGTATTCATCTTCTTCTTTTTTTTCAATTAATTATATTGGTACTTAGCCTAATAGCATAACGGAGGACTGTAGCTCTATAGCAGTGCCACTTGATGCGGGACAGTTGATCAAGCAAGCAACATCGTGTAAATTATTCATACAATTGCACTTACACTAAAATGCACTATTATAATTGCAAAGCGAAAGGGACGTTCACTGCCGCGTTACTTGATTTTCTTGTTTCAAAAATATTCTGCACTGTGTAGTGTGAAAAAACTAATATTGATTCAACTCAATGAACCAATAACTCTCAATCGAGGACTCTTTTGAACTTTATTTTGACTCTTTTTGAAGAATCGGGCCTGTCAGAATGTTGTGTTTGTCCGATTTTTGCCAAAAGATAAGGCGGACATGGCACATTGTTACTGATGCTTTCTATAGCAAGCCTCCTATTCATAACGCTCGCCATATACAAATAATTACTCATGCAAAAGTCACTTTTGCATTATTACTATAATTACTATTATTACTATAATTGGCGGGCGCTCAGATTAGTACGTGTATGTGCATATACTTTTGCATTAAGACACTCACATGATGTTCGTTTGGTTTTATTCGTAACAAATGAAGCTAATATTTTAGCAAATGTTTTTCAGTAAACGCATTTGCTTCACTACAATATACTTTAAAAAAAAATATATATATAAAAAAGACATTAAAAGCACATTGAATTCCACTGCAGGCTTGAGTTGTCATGGTAACATTTCCATAATTAGCTTGATGCGATGCACTTGAGACTCAATTAATCATAATTGCCTTTATAACCGCTTTCTCGATTCACAATTTATTGACAGTTGTGTCAAAGGATGGTGTCTTGCGCCGGAAAACACAACTGTTAACAGGTTTTGTTTTCATAATAGATTGAATATTTGCTATGCGGGCATTATTGCACATATACACACATAGATCTTTATACGCATAACATTATGTGCGTACCATAACGTATAATTATAAGTTTGGCATAAACATGTATCTTTGTACATGCAGCGACCTCTACGGTTAGATGATGTCCCCCACCCCGTCCCCAACCCTCCCCAAAAACGTTGCCAAGAAGTCGTCGCTCATTGTGGACGACATCGTTGATATCCTTTGTGTTATTAACTTATCGCACCAAAAGAAGCAAATTGAGGACAAACCAAATGTGTTATAATAACGTAATGTGTCAGTCTGCAAAGATCTTAGAGAAGAGTCAATCTGTAAAGATCATGAGAAGACAACGCAACTCTGATGCTTTGGAAGGGTGTTAAGAAAGAGGCGAGCCAGCTTGAGGTGGGGGGTCGAGGTGGGCAGCATGACATAAACTTTGCTTATTCTCTTTTAGTTCAAACTTTATACAAATTACAATTGTCCGTTGTGATATTTTGTACACCCGCCCGAGGGAATGGCCGAGAGTGCCATTACCCCTCAAGGGTCACGTACAAAACCCATTTATACCCAGCAACATATGGGACCGAGCGACTCCCCCTTAGTCCCCCATACCTATACCCGCCTATGGTTACTATGGTTACCTAACGCACCACCCCCCCCCCCCCCCCCTAAAAACCTCAAAAGAAACTACAACATTCCGTAAGCACAATGACCACAATGGGGGTGGGGGGGGGGGGGGGGGGGGGGAGTATGAAGCAGAATCAGTGTCAAAAAGATCGGACGTGTTTTTACAACTCGGATGCTTTCCTAATTCGGATGTATTCCTAATTCGGATGCTTTTTGCAAACTCGGATGCTTTTTTAATTCGGATGAATTCGTAATTTGGATGAATTCGTAATTCGGATGCTTTTTGTAAACTCGGATGCTTTTTTAATTCGGATGAATTCGTAATTCGGATGTTTTTTAAATTCGGATGCTTTTCTAGTTCGGATGCTTTTTTAATTCGAATGCTTTTCTAGCTCGGATGCTTTTTATAAACTCGGATGCTTTTTTAATTCGGATGCTTTTCTAGTTTGAATGCTTTTTGTAAACTCGGATGCTTTTTGCAAACCGAACATATTCGCAAATCGGATGCTTTCCCAATCCGGCACTAGGGTGGCCCTGAAAGGACATCACACATCGCAGCTTTTATCATTGCTGTACTTTTTTTCTTTTGCCACATGAATTGCAATTGTACATTTCTGTAAAGCACATCTGCAAGGACTATCTTTCCGTGCCCCACTCTTTCTATCTGGCAAGTGTTCTTTCAAGCACGAGTGGCAGTACGGAGTTTTCAAGATTCTTTTATATGCTAATTTTGACATATAACCGTTGTTCTTTGTTTACATTTTATGTAGTTTTGATAATATCTGCTTATTTGCACTCGACCTTAGAAACTTACATTTGACCCAAGTGTGCTATATATCGCAAAGAATTATGGGGCAATATTAGGTGGAAATAAAAAAGAAATTATGGACACGGTCTGAAACCGTATTTTACCTAACGTTCTAAGCTGACAAACTACTAGGATCCATCTAATGATGCAGAACTTTATAGTTGAAGGGCTGTTGTGTTATTAAATAAAGTAACAGTTATCATTCTCATAAAATCTGGCGTGGTGAAATTAATTGTTGAAATTGTTGATTGACGAAACTGATTCACAGAGAACATTGCAAATAAGCCCGAGTGCGAGTGCACTAATTACTGTTCGGCTGAAGCCTATACCCACATGCCCAGTAACATTATCTTGTAGATTATGAAATAAAAGTATGAGTTTTTGATAACATGTGAGGTATATTTTGTTTTAAATGTTTCATTCTCATTTCCAAATCTATAAACATAACTCGAAGTAGGATTACTTAGTTCATTAGGCAGCTAGTTTAACTGTAATTTTTCATCAAAATTACAGGAAAGGTTAAACAAGTGTGGCTAATATGCTGTATGATCTACAAGGGTTTGAAAAAGTATTGTTATATTTACGGTTTATTTCGAAAAATTCTTTAAATAAATTGACAAAAAACTTTTTAGAAAATGCATCACCTTTTGCAACATGTATTAAATATTTGTCGCCATTTGGTGAATGCGGACTGAATCCGCGGCTACCTTGAGCCAGGTAAAAGCGCGCGAAAGTTGGACGTTAATAAAGGGGTTGCATTGACGTCACGCGCGCTACGCGTACGCGCTAATTGCACTAGCAACCGGGCCGAGCGGCCATTATTGAGGTCAAACAAAGTGCAGACGGTATATGCCGTGATTACGCAACTAGACCTCATTGGGGGCGCTGTCGTGAAGTGCGACGTGCGTGTGACGTCTGCATGCATTATTATTATTATTATTATTATTATTATTATTATTATTTTCTGGTAATGAAACCAAGGATCCTTCAAAAGTGCTCAAGGCACTGTAGCTCGTAAGCCTGAAGAAACCCGTATAAAGAGGCTGTGTCAGCCAGGAACACCGGGGCAAACCCCTTCTCTTAGCGATAAGTGTTCTGGGTTATTTTACGTGCATTATACAATTTTATAATGTTATAATGGGAAAGATATATACACACATTATAAATGAACTTTATTGGAAGTTGAAGTACGACGTTTTGAAAGTTGAACCACGACGTTGCCTGTCCGTTTTAGAACACCATAACATTCAAAACGTCGTGGTTCAACTTTCAAAACGTCGTATGTGCTGACATCGCGGCAGAAATGTGCACATAAATCTGCATATATATCTGCTGTACGTGAGTGCGACATATATAGCTGCGCATAATTAAATGTGCAATGAAAATGTACATGTATTGCCCATCCGTGCGACATCGCACAAATTTGAGTACTAAGAAATCTGCGCAGAACTTGAAATCTAAAATAAAAATATGCGACTTTTCAAAAATCTGCCCAGAAAATATTCATTATCACATAAATCTGTGCAGAAATCTACAATAAAATCTTCCACATCTCAGATATATGCTTAGATATATACGATAACATGTTTGTCATCGTTCAAATACGCGCAGAATGCGCGAAATCGCAGAATCTGCGATGTGTGATGTCCTTTCAGGGCCACCCTAGTGCCGGATTGGGAAAGCATCCGATTTGCGAATATGTTCGGTTTGCAAAAAGCATCCGAGTTTACAAAAAGCATTCAAACTAGAAAAGCATCCGAATTAAAAAAGCATCCGAGTTTATAAAAAGCATCCGAGCTAGAAAAGCATTCGAATTAAAAAAGCATCCGAACTAGAAAAGCATCCGAATTTAAAAAACATCCGAATTAAAAAAGCATCCGAGTTTACAAAAAGCATCCGAATTACGAATTCATCCGAATTACGAATTCATCCGAATTAAAAAAGCATCCGAATTAAAAAAGCATCCGAGTTTACAAAAAGCATCCGAATTACGAATTCATCCGAATTAAAAAAGCATCCGAGTTTGCAAAAAGCATCCGAATTAGGAATACATCCGAATTAGGAAAGCATCCGAGTTGTAAAAACACGTCCGATCTTTTTGACACTGATTCTGCTTCATAGGGGGGGGGGGGGGGGTCTCTGTCCCATTATTGCTTCCTATGAAACCCATGGACCACTTCACAGCAGACAATTGTTTTGTTATACATGTACTATGGTATTAAATACTTTTTTGGAAAGGGAAGTTTGGTTTCGCCAGCAGCGTAACAATATAAATACTTAGGTTAATGTACATGTACATCTCGAAGTATTTGAACGTTGATCGCCACTATTCTTTGTGTGCGCGCTGCCTCGCCACGCTCAAAAATAAACATTTCACATCTTTTCCTTGGATAGACAAAGAAACCCCTCCTAGTGGAGGTGAATTTTTGTCATTCGACATAATTAACAAACGCATCTGGAACGTAAAACGAGCAGATGAAACGTAAACATTAATGGCGGCAACGGAAGGTCTTCCTAAGTTTTGTTTTAACTTTAACTGTTACCTATACGGCGCGGCATAATATTGGTTCACGTAGTACCAGCGAAACTGAAACCTCTTGTAATTACACTTTTTTTTCGATTGTGTGTTATTTTAATAGTGCAGAAGGGATCAAACGCTGAGAACGATCAAGGTAATATACTTCACACTTTTTGAAGGTGATATACCTCGAGTACATCACTTTTGTATATCCTACCTTATACATGTACCAACAATATTACAGTATAAACGAGTGGCCCGTACTGCCATTTTGTGAAATTGTATCCAATACGATGTTTATTATGTCAACAATAACAGTGTTGTTGTGTTGTGATGTCATGGGCAATTTTTCTTTTAGCTTTTCTTGAATTTGTTCATTTTTTAATCTAACGATGAATGGTATATGAAGTGATGTATAGCTGTAAGAGCATGCCCGTATACTTAAATCGTAATATTGTTCTTCCAGACAGATTTGTGTTACACCCCATGCTCACTCGAGGTACTGCGCGGTTTATTGTGGTTAACCTCCTGTTTAATAATATGAACCCGATGTAGGCAAAAGAACAAAAACACAATAAACGCTAGTGCATTTCTTGTTCGACGTTTCATTCAAATATAAATATTTGTTCTATTGCTAGAGAACCAAAAAACATATTTTTTTTAAACACACGTGGATACATCTATAAAAAAAAACATAAATAAAAATGTTAAATAAAAAAAAAAAAAAAAAAACACCGAGAGATGATTGCTGGACAGTTTTTTTTAAATCAGTTTAGTGTTCCAAAGCCATGGATTCGGCAAAGAGTTAAACCCCAAAGACGCAAAATGTCGGGGGAAAGGGTCATTTTACGCAGATGTTCGCTCGGAAACGAGCTCGCACAGGTTTGATCTTATATTAAGTGAACACAACAAATTTATATGGTAAAATTGTATGCAATACGACTTTTCCTCCGTGTTTATTATGTCAACAACGACATTTTTGTTATGTTGTGTTGTCATGGTTACATGAAGCACGCACTGAATGGGTTGAAATCCTGCCCATAGGCCCTTTGAATTAATGCCGTCAGCAATAATTGCTATGAAAAGTGTGAGACATTGCCCATTCCGTGCGGCACACAGATAGAGCCGCACTTAAATATTAGTCGTCTATTTTTCCACAATGTCTTGTGGAAAAGTTGGCATCTTTGTACCACTGGTGATGCTTCTCAGTGGCAGCTTTAGCTTGTCCTCATCATCATGCAACCAGAGCCAAGGACTTTGTACTGCTCCCTGGAAGGAATGGGGTGGATCTTGCTACCTCGTCACCCAAACAAGCCTTACGTACGACGACGCCCGTGAAGCCTGCCGTAGACTAGGAGCCAAGATGGCAGCGCCTCGCTCAGACCAGGAGAACGACTTCCTGGTAAACCTGGCCCAAGGCAGTCCAATCTGGGTGGATTGCACCGATCGCAGACAGGAGGGCGAGTGGGATTGCGAGGGGTCTCAAGACGGTCAAGAAATCTACACCAACTGGAATGAGGGAGAGCCGAATAATAAGTCGGGGGACATAGAGGAGAATTGTGCTGCACTGACTCCAACAAACAAGAAGTGGAATGACGTGCCGTGTGATGGGAAGAAGCGGGCGGTTTGCAAGCATCAATCTCTTGGATCCTGCTTCACTACCAACAAAGAAGGGCGACTTGAAGTTGACTCTTGCCTCTAAAACAACATTTGAAGTATTCATCTTCTTCTTTTTTCTTCAGTTAATGTTGGTACTTAGCTTAATAGCGTAACGGAGGACTGTAGCTCTATAGCAGTGCCGCTTGATGCGGGACAGTTGATCAAGCAAGCAACATCGTGTAAATTATTCCATATAATTGCACTAACACTAAAATGCACTATTATAATTGCAAAGCGAAAGGGACCTTCAATGCCGCGTTACTTGATTTTCTTGTTTCAAAAATATTCTGCACTGTGTGGTGTGAAAAAACTAATATTGATTCAACTCAATGAACCATTATTGACTCTCAATCGAGGACTCTTTTGAACTTTATTTTGACTCTTTTTGAAGAATCGGGCCTGTCAGAATGTTGTGTTTGTCCGATTGTTGCCAAAAGATAAGGCGGACATGGCACATTGTTACTGATGCTTTCTATAGTCACTTTTGCATTATTACTATAATTACTATAATTGGCGGGCGCTCAGATTAGTACGTGTATGTGCATATACTTATTAAGACACTCGCATGATGTTCGTTGGGTTTTATTCGTAACAAATGAAGCTAATATTCTAGCAAATGTTTTTCAGTAAACGCATTTGCTTCACTACAATATACTTTTAAAAAAATATATATATATAAAAAAGACATTAAAAGCACATTGAATTCCACTGCAGGCTTGAGTTGTCATGGTAACATTTCCATAATTAGCTTGATGCGATGCACTTGAGACTCAATTAATAATAATTGCCCATGTAACCGCTTCCTTGATTAACAATTCATTGACAGTTGTGTCAAAGGATGGTGTCTTGCGCCGGAAAACACAACTGTTAACAGGTTTTGTTTTCATAATAGATTGAATATTTGCTATGCGGGCATTATTGCACATATACACACATAGATCTTTATACGCATAACATTATGTGCGTACCTTGACATATAATTATTAGTTTGGCATAAACATGTATCCTTGTACAGCGACCTCTACGGTTAGATGATGTCCCCCACCCCTGTCCCCATCCCTCCCCAAATTGTTGCCAAGAAGTCGTCGCTCATGTAAACGACATTTTTAATATTATTTGTGTTATTAACTTATCGCACCAAAAAAAGCAAATTGAGGACAAACCAAATTTGTTATAATAAGGTAATGTGTCAGTCTGCAAAGATCTTAGAGAAGACAACACAACTCTGATGCTTTGGAAGGGCGTTAAAGGAAGAGGAGAGCCGGCTCGAGGTGTGGGGGGGTGGGGGGGGGGGGGGGGGGGGGGGGTCGAGGTGGGCAGTATGACATACACTTGGCTTATTCTCTTTTAGTTCAGACATTATACAAATTACAATTGTCCGTTGTGATATTTTGTACACCCGAGGGAATGGCCGAGAGTGCCATTACCCCTCAAGGGTGTACAAAACCCATTTATACCCAGCAACATATGGGACCGAGCGACTCCCCCTTAGTTCCCCATACCTATACCCGCCTATGGTTACTATGGTTACCTAACGCACCACCCCCCTAAAAACCTCAAAAGAAACCACAACATTCCGTAAGCACAATGGCCACAATGGGGGATGGGGGGGGGGGGGGGGGGGGGTTCTCTGTCCCATTATTGCTTCATATGAAACCCATGGACCACTTCCCAGCAAACAATTGTTTTGTTATACATGCGCCATGGTATTAAATAATTTTTTGGAAAGCGACGTTTGGTTTCGCCAGTAGCGTAACAATATAAATACTTAGGCTAATGTACATGTACATCTCGAAGTATTTGAACGTCGATCGCCACTATTCTTTGTGTGCGCGCTGCCTCGCCTCGCTCAAAAATCTAATTGCAGATCTTTTCTTTGGATAGACAAAGGACTTTGTACTGCTCCCTGGAAGAAATGGGGTGGCTCTTGCTACCTCGTCACCCAAACAAGCCTTACGTACGACGACGCCCGTGAAGCCTGCCGTAGACAAGGAGCCAAGATGGCAGCGCCTCGCTCAGACCAGGAGAACGACTTCCTGGTAAACCTGGCCCAAGGCAGTGCAATCTGGGTGGATTGCACCGATCGCAGACAGGAGGGCGAGTGGGAATGCGAGGGGTCTCAAGACGGTCAAGAAATCTACACCAACTGGAAGGAGGGAGAGCCGAATAATAGGTCGGGGCACAAAGAGGAGACTAATTGTGCTATACTAAGTCCAACAAACAAGAAGTGGAATGACGTGCCGTGTGATAGGAAGAAGCAGGCGGTTTGCAAGCATCAATCTCTTGGATCCTGCTTCACTACCAACAACGAAGGGCGACTTGAAGTTGACTCTTGCCTCAAAAACAACATTTGAAGTTTTCATCTTCTTCTTTTTTCAATTATTGATATTGGTACTTAGCTTAATAGCGTAACGGAGGACTGTAGCTCTATAGCAGTGCCACTTGATTCGGGACAGTTGATCAAGCAAGCAACATCGTGTAAATTATTCATACAATTGCACTAACACTAAAATGCACTATTATAATTGCAAAGCGAAAGGGACCTTCAATGCCGCGTTACTTGATTTTCTTGTTTCAAAAATATTCTGCACTGTGTAGTGTGAAAAAACTAATATTGATTCAACTCAATGAACCATTATTGACTCTCAATCGAGGACTCTTTTGAACTTTATTTTGACTCTTTTTGAAGAATCGGGCCTGTCAGAATGTTGTGTTTGTCCGATTGTTGCCAAAAGATAAGGCGGACATGGCACATTGTTACTGATGCTTTCTATAGTCACTTTTGCATTATTACTATAATTACTATAATTGGCGGGCGCTCAGATTAGTACGTGTATGTGCATATACTTATTAAGACACTCGCATGATGTTCGTTGGGTTTTATTCGTAACAAATGAAGCTAATATTCTAGCAAATGTTTTTCAGTAAACGCATTTGCTTCACTACAATATACTTTAAAAAATATATATATAATAAAAAAAAGACATTAAAAGCACATTCATAAATACCTGGGACAGTTTAGGCATTCCTATTGGTCGAAAGCCCGTCACGTGGCCGGTTTTAAACGGACGATAAAGACATGGCTAGAAGTGTTTAAAACCAGTTGGCAACAAAAGTAGCCCCTGCACATGGACAACTCAATGGACATCCTTCTCCGGGCACTTCACTGCTGCGCAGACCATTGTTCTTATCTATTTTGAACCATTCGGGTGCAAAATCCTTTTCCTCCAAATATGACGAATTCAAGAAAAAAAGTCTTCCACTTTTTAAAAAAATTCCATAAGTCGTGCACAAACGCGGTCGCGTCACGTTCGTTCTTTTCCCTTTGAAAAAAACACGCGCGCGTACGCCATTTAGACGCGGAGGCCTATCCAGTCTATATAATGGAGATCAATGGTAAATACGCTTTATTGCATGTATTGTGACGTAGAGCGACAGAGGCGGAAACATGTCATTTGACAGTGGCCCGTGAACATGGATAGGGGAAAACACACAGAATGGCGAAACACCGAAATTTACTTGCGACAATTTGCCGTGAAGTTCGGGGCTTTTTTGGCTGAATTTTACAAAAAAGGTATTTATGAATGGGAATAAATGTGTGTTCGGTCGGTATTAACCACTCTGTTTAATACCGCTTGGAGTCTGGGTGCTGATAATTACCCTCGCCTTCGGCTCGGGTAATTATCAGCACCCAGACTCCAAGCGGTATTAATACCGCTTGGAGTCTGGGTGCTGATAATTACCCTCGCCTTCGGCTCGGGTAATTATCAGCACCCAGACTCCAAGCGGTATTAAACAGAGTGGTTAAAACCTCCCGAACACACATTTATTCCCTTATTAAATTCCACTGCTGGCTTGAGGTGTCATGGTAACCTTTCCACAATAAGTTTGATGCGATGCACTTGAGACTCAATTAATTATAATCGCCTTTATAACCGCTTTCTCGATTCACAATTTATTGACAGTTGTGTCAAAGGATGGTGTCTTGCGCCGGAAAACACAACTGTTAACAGGTGTTTTTGTCATAATAGATTGTCTGTATTATTTGCCATGCGGGCATTATTGCACATATACACACATAGATCTTTATACGCATAACATTATGTGCGTACCTTGACATATAATTATTAGTTCGGCATAAACATGTACCCTTGTACAGCGACCTCTACGGTTAGATGATGTCCCCCACCCCTGTCCCCATCCCTCCCCAAATTGTTGCCAAGAAGTCGTCGCTCATGTAAACGACATTTTTAATATTATTTGTGTTATTAACTTATCGCACCAAAAAAAGCAAATTGAGGACAAACCAAATTTGTTATAATAAGGTAATGTGTCAGTCTGCAAAGATCTTAGAGAAGACAACACAACTCTGATGCTTTGGAAGGGCGTTAAAGGAAGAGGCGAGCCAGCTCGAGGTGGTGGGGGGGGGGGGGGGGGGGGTAGAGGTGGGCAGTATGACATACACTTGGCTTATTCTCGTTTAGTTCAGATATTATACAATTGTCCGTTGTGATATTTTGTACACCCAAGGGAGGAAATGGCCAAGAGTGCCATTACGTACCCCTCAAGGGTGTACAAAAACCCATTATACCCAGCAACATATGGGACCGAGCGACTCCCCCCTTAGTCCCCCATACTACCTATACCCGCCTCCCTTAAAAACCTCAAAAGAAACCACAACATTCCGCAAGCACAATGACCACCACAAAGGAGGGAGGGGGGTTCTCTGTCCCATTATTGCTTCATATGAAACCCATGGACCACTTCACAGCAGATAATTGTTTTGTTATACATGTACTATGGTATTAAATACTTTTTTGGAAAGCAAAGTTTGGTTTCGCCAGTAGCGTAACAATATAAATACTTGTACATGTACATCTCGAATTATTTGAACGTTGGTCGATCGCCACTATTCTTTGTGTGCGCGCTGCCTCGCCTCGCTCAAAAATCTAATTTCAGATCTTTTCTTTGGATAGACAAAGAAACCCCTCCTAGTGGAGGTGAATTGTTGTCATTCGACATAATTAACAAACGCAGCTGGAACGTAAAACGAGCAGATGAAACGTAAACATTAATGGCGGCAACGGAAGGTCGTCCTAAGTTTTGTTTTAACTTTAACTGTTAGCTATACGGCGCGACGTAATATTGGTTCACGTAGTACCAGCGAAACTGAAAACTCTTATAATTAAACTATTCTTTCGATTGTGTGTTATTTTAATAGTGCAGAAGGGATCAAACGCTGAGAACGATCAAGGTAATGTACTCTACGGGGTACTTGACTTTTTAAAGTTGATATACCTCGGGTACATAAACGTTTGGAGTGACGCATACACTTTTGTAATAATGCAGGTGACCAGTGATCGCCCAATTGGATCTCACAATATAAAAGTAGGGTACACCATTGGTAATTACTTGAATTACCATGAACGGGTGAATTTAGGGGGTTGTATTTTATAGTAAATATCGTTAATAACTGACCTGTCCGAAGTTGTTTTTACAATTATTATGGATGCTGAGAAAAGCAAGAAAAACAGCGTTTGTTTTCAACCGTCGTCGGGCAGTGGTTTTTATGTTGATCTTGGGGTTTTTTGCGATCTTCGTGTGGCGATCATGATTTGTTTTTAAATTTTTATTTTTTTTGAACAATTATAGGATATCATTTTGCTGGATCCCTATACAATCATTAGGCTATTTACTTTCAAATAAGTAAGATATTTCTTCATAATTCGGTAGTAAAAATGCTCGATATCATACAACTGGTATATCCTACCTTATACCAACAAGACTTGGTGCAACATTACAGTATAAACGAGTGGCCCGTACTGCCATTTTGTGAAATTGTATCCAATACGATGTTTATTATGTCAACAATAACAGTGTTGTTGTTTTGTGATGTCATGGTTACATGAAGCACGCACTGAAATTACACAATGGGTTGAAATTCTGCCCAGAGGCCATTTAAATAATGACAATCAGCCTTAATTGCTATGCAAAGTATGAGACATTGCCCAAGCATGATGCATTCAGTGCTGCACACGGACAGAGCCATAACTTAAAAATTCGTCAAGTCTGTTTTCCCACAATGTCTTGTGGAAAAATTAGCATCCAACGGCGAACCAAAAGCTTTATTTCGCCCTCCCCTTCCCCGAAGAGGGGCAAAAAAAAAAAAAAAAAAGAGAGAGAGAAAGTGGGGGTGGGGGGGGGGGGGGGGGGGGGGGGGGGGGGGGAGAAGGGGTAGGGGAGGAAACACAGTCATGCCGGGAACTGCTCTTGGCTTTTCCGAAAGATTACGGAAAAGCCATTGTGTTTGTTCTGATATTTTCTTTCTTCTTCTTCTTCATAACACTATAGGTGGAGACCCCTTGGAGACCTACTGCCTCGAAGAAAAACATGACGGTGACGCCATTATGAATCATGTGACGTCATCTTAAAGGTTCATATTTTTCCCATAGGATTTGTACACGTTTTCGTCGATGTAAGAACAATTGTCTCTTATTTTGTGTTTGTTTTGTTTTTTATATTTATATCGCTCACAATTTTCAAGAAGAGAGAATAGATTGTTCGCCGAGTAAAATACAAGTTTCGAGAAAATCGCATTTGAAATTGGTCTCTTTTTGCATTTAGCTGTAATTTGGCAATCTGGGGGCCTAACTATTGTAACTACACAAAATAACATTCACATAAATTACTTAAAACCGCTTAATAAGTAGTAAAGCATTTTACCCCTTTGTGAAAACGCTTGAATGTGTTTGGAAGCAGTTTGGCACAGGTACAATAACTTTTGCCTCTTCGTGAAAACGTTGCGCGCAAAATCCGCGCAATACATGCACTGCATGTTGTGATGTAATACGGAGAGCATCTCTTTTTTCTTTTCTTCAAAATTTTCTTAGCAAAGTGCGGACAAAAACCTTAAAACCTGCCTCAAATTTAAAGCTTATAACACAACAAAGAAGCAATCACCAACAAATAATACAATCTATCTGTTATCAAACATTGTCTGTAAGTCGTTCAGGGCTAGGATGCCTATAATACATAGTTTAACGGTTGAAGCAAACGCAATATATAAGGCACTAAAACAACTGGATTTAAAGGTAGAATACACCATTGGTAATTGCTTGAATTATCATGAATGGGTAGATTTGGGGGGTTGTATCTTATAGTAAATATAGTTTAACTGACCTGTTCGGAGTTTTACAATCATTGATACCGAGAAAATCACGAAAAACGGCGTTCGTTTTCAACTGGCGTCGGCCAGTTATTCTTATGTTATCTTTGTTTTTTCGCGATCGCCGTCCGGCGAGCACGATTTTTGCTTTACAAATTCATTTTTTCTGAGTAATTACAGGATATCTAGCGCAATCAATTTGCTGGATGCCTATAATCTTTGTTTAATTTCAAATGAGTAAGATATTTCTTAATAATTCGGTAGTAAATATGTTCGATATCTGCAAATGGTGTATCCTACCTTTAAGTTGGTTTTTTTTTGCAACGCGCACCGGCATTTTTGAATGAAAAATAAATAAGAGGAACAAAATTGATACAAATTCGAGATGAATATCCAGCTTGAAAACCCACTTTGTTGGGACATAACTAATACAGGTCAAACCAACGGAAAGGGCGCGTAACGCAACGATGTCCCACGCGTGTATACACGTCCTCCGGCGCGAACTGGTTAAAACAAAACATACCAATTGATATTTCTGTATTCCATTCAAAGCAAAAGACTTGAAATAGCCAACTGTGGATTCGATATATGAAGCAAAATATAAGACGGAGGTTCGAGTCCCCGTTCTGGCCGACGTCATTTTTTCCTCAGTTTTAACGCGTGCGATTTCGCAATCTTATCTATAAAAGAATTAATTGATCGTATTCAATCACCAACCGGAGTTAGCTCAGCGGCTTAATTCGTCAGGCTGGTACTGTCCGCGGAGTTCTAGGCGGCAAGAGCTAGGGCCTCGCTCCGTCAGTCCTCCCTAAGTTTACGGTTGCGTGGCCTACGGGTTACATGAACATGGACAGGGAAGGGTGTGTGGTGGGCCGGGAATCCTAGAACCCAAAAGAGTCCTATATGGGTGGTCGTTCAATGAGTAAAGTCATGGGTCCGATCCCCTGAATGCTTGGTCAACACCACATAACTTGTTTTTCTTTCTTCATTCTACACTGGAGCAAATACTCCAGTTTTCAAACATAAGTCACATCGATTTGAAACAATGTCGACTGGTAGTCTAATGGCCGAGTGGTTAGGCTCCTCGTTTGCAGGGATTCATCGCCTGGGTTCGATTCCTTGTCCTGGCCTTTTTATTTTTTCTTTTTTTTCGCAGTTTTAACGCGCGCAATTTCGCAATCTTATCTTTAAAAGAATTAAATTATAGTCTTCAAATACCAACTGGAGTTATAGCTCAACGGCTTAATTCGCCAGGGTGAAGAGTCCTATATGGGAGTCGGTCAATGTACGCAAGCGGGGTGTGTTGGCTCTGATGTGTCGCTCGACGTAACAATAATACATTTGAATGCTATGTTTGTGAAAGTGCAAAGGTACAATGTAGCCCCCCGCATGCAAATCGACTTGTAATTTCTAAATCCATTTCGATGCCACCCTTGGACTTTCACAAGATGTGGAATAGAGAATAATACGATGTTTAAATTTCTTGAACTTTCTTTGCATATTTTTCTTTAGCCTTGATCAAGGTGTCATTACCCGTCCGTACGTACATGTACGTACATCGATGCCACGATGCTCGAAATTTCGTAGGACTGTCTTGCGACGACCCCCGATGACCCACGATCTGCCCAAATTTTATGTCGTGTCGTGGAACAAATGCGTCGTGGGTTCGTTGTGACCAGGCCTTACCACGACAACATTTCGTACGATCCGTTGTGACCGGGGTTTATTAACACAGGGCCCTTTGGGTGAAACGGAGCAAATCAATTCCCACAGACCTAAGGGCTAAAACGCCTATACTTTCACGATCTTATTAAAATACTTAGAACTCTCACGTGTTCAGGGACTACAGAAACATGACGACCAGCATGTCATATTCTTTTCAATTTTGGGTGGGTTGACCGAAGATTTTTTTTGCAAAATTCCTACCCAATGGAAACAAGACAATTTTATTTAAATTTCTAAATTTCCAATGAAAAATATATACATTGCCAACCTACTCCCGAGTGTCGCAAGGCAGCGCCGTATGTCTGATTTTGTGTTGTTTCCTTTGAGCCCGCGCTTTGCCGGTGACTTCTATTTGTGTGGCGCGCCCTCTATCGACATAAAATAAGTCGAATTTTCGGACAATTAATGCGTGGGCGGCTCATTAACCCTGAAAACAAAGTTTCTCCTTCTTCCTTTGAGCAGATGTAGGATAGAGCTATTACTCCAGCTTCCAAACCTATTAAGTCACATCGATTTCAAACAGTGTTGACTGGTAGTCGAATGGCCGAGTGGTTAGGCTCCTCGTCTGCCGGGTTCAATCGCCTGAGTTCGAGTCCCCGTTCTGCCCGACGTCATTTTTTCCTCAGTTTTAACGGGCGGGATTTCGCAATCTTATCTATAAAAGAATTAATTGATCATCTTCAATCACCAACCGGAATTAGCTCAGCGGCTTAATTCGTCAGGCTGGTACTGTCCGCGGAGTTCAGGTGCGCACCTTAGTATAGGGACGGAGCTCGTTTGCTTGCATAGGCGGCAAGAGCTAGGGCCTCGCTCCGTCAGTCCTCCCTTTACGGTTGCGTGGCCCACGGGTTACATGAACATGGACAGGGAAGGATGTGTGGTGGGCCGGGAATCCTAGAACCCAAAAGAGTCCTATATGGGTGGTCGTTCAATGAGTAAAGTCATGGGTCCGATCCCCTGAATGCTTGGTCAACACCACATAACTTTTTTTTTTTTCATTCTATACTGGAGCTAATACTCCAGTTTTCAAAAATAAGTCACATCGATTTGAAACAATGTCGACTGGTAGTCCAATGGCCGAGTGGTTAGGCTCCTCGTTTGCGGGGTTTCATCGCCTGGGTTCGAGTCCTCGTCCACCCCGATTTTTTTCTCTTTTTTTTCGCAGTTTTAACGCGCGCAATTTTGCAATCTTATCTTTAAAAGAATTAAATTATAGTCTTCAAATACCAACCGGAGTTAGCTCAACGGCTTAATTCGCCAGGGTGAAGAGTCCTATATGGGAGTCGGTCAATGTACGCAAGCGGGGTGTGTTGGCTCTGATGTGTCGCTCGACGTAAAAATACATTTGAATGCTATGTTTGTGAAAGTGCAAACGTACAATGTAGCCCCCCCCCGCTTGCAAATCGACTTGTAATTTCTAAATCCATTTCGATCCATTTCGATGCCACCCTTGGACTTTCACAAGATGTGGAATAGAGAATAATACGATGTTTAAATTTCTTGAACTTTCTTTGCATAGTTTGCTTTAGCCTTGATCAAGGCGTCATTACCCGTCCGTACGTACATGTACGTACATCGATGCCACGATGCTCGAAATTTCGTAGGACTGTCTTGCGACGACCCCCGATGACCCACGATCTGCCCAAATTTTATGTCGTGTCGTGGAACACTGCGTCGTGGGTTCGTTGTGACCAGGCCTTACCACGACAACATTTCGTACGATCCGTTGTGACCGGGGTTTATTAACACAGAGTCCTTTGGGTGAAACGGAGCAAATCAATTCCCACAGACCTAAGGGCTAAAACGCCTATACTTTCACGATCTTATTAAAATACTTAGAACTCTCACGTGTTCAGGGACTACAAAAACATGACGACCAGCATGTCATATTCTTTTCAATTTTGGGTGGGTTGACCGAAGATTTTTTTTTGCAAAATTCTTACCCAATGCAAACAAGACAATTTTATTTAAATTTCTAAATTTCCAATGAAAAATATATACATTGCCAACCTACTCCCGAGTGTCGCGAGGCAGCGCCGTATGTCTGATTTTGTGTTGTTTCCTTTGAGCCCGCGCTTTGCCGGTGACTTCTATTTGTGTGGCGCGCCCTCTATCGACATAAAATAAGTCGAATTTTCGGACAATTAATGCGTGGGCGGCTCATTAACCCTGAAAACACAGTTTCTCCTTCTTCCTTTGAGCAGATGTAGGATAGAGCTATTACTCCAGATTCCAAACCTATTAAGTCACATCGATTTCAAACAGTGTTGACTGGTAGTCGAATGGCCGAGTGGTTAGGCTCCTCGTCTGTGGGGTTGCTTCGCCTGGGTTCGAGTCACCGTTCTGCCCGACGTCATTTTTTCCTCAGTTTTAACGCGCTCGATTTCGAAATCTTATCTATAAAAGAATTAATTGATCGTCTTCAATCACCAACCGGAGTTAGCTCAGCGGCTTAATTCGTCAGGCTGGTACTGTCCGCGGAGTTCAGGTGCGCACCTTAGTATAGGGACGGAGCTCGTTTGCTTGCATAGGCGGCAAGAGCTAGGGCCTCGCACCGTCAGTCCTCCCTTTACGGTTGCGTGGCCTACGGGTTACATGAACATGGACAGGGAAGGATGTGTGGTGGGCCGGGAATCCTAGAACCCAAAGGAGTCCTATATGGGTGGTCGTTCAATGAGTAAAGTCATGGGTCCGATCCCCTGAATGCTTGGTCAACACCACATAACTTTTTTTCTTCTTCATTCTATACTGGAGCTAATACTCCAGTTTTCAAACATAAGTCACATCGATTTGAAACAATGTCGACTGGTAGTCCAATGGCCGAGTGGTTAGGCTCCTCGTTTGCGGGGTTTCATCGCCTGGGTTCGAGTCCTCGTCCTGGCCGATTAGTTTTTCTTTTTTTTCGCAGTTTTAACGCGCGCAATTTCGCAATCTTATCTTTAAAAGAATTAAATTATAGTCTTCAAATACCAACCGGAGTTAGCTCAACGGCTTAATAATTCGCCAGGGTGAAGAGTCCTATATGGGAGGCGGTCAATGTACGCAAGCGGGGTGTGTTGGCTCTGGTGTGTCGCTCGACGTAACCAAACATTTGAATGCTATGTTTGTGAAAGTGCAAACGTACAATGTAGATGTCGAATTTTTTTTCCAGTTTTAACGCGCGCAATTTCGCAACCTTAGTTAATTTATATTCTTCAAATACCAACCGAGGTTAGCTCAACGGCTTAATTCGCCAGGTTGAAGAGTCCTTTATGGGAGTCGGTCAATGTGTTGAGTCATCAGTTCGTACCCCTGAATTGCTTAGTCAGCACCACATCACTTTTTTTCCTTCATTTTCCACCAATGCACACGTACGTTCTATTCTTTTTTTAATTCACTTACAGATTCAATTTACGGACATCTGAGACATATCCAGACAAAAGCATAATTTTGACCTTATTTGCATACAAATGCAAGGCTAAACCCTTCAAATTAATGTTAGGGACATTTAAGAAATTTAAAAAAAGAAATCATATTTTGACCTTATTTGCACAAATATGCAAGGCTAACCCCTTACAAAATAGGGACATTTGAGACATTTTCGGACAAAATTATATTTTCACCTCATTCGCTTACAGATGCGAGGCTAAACCCTGGCTTACAAAGGAAATTTACGGACGTTTAAGACATATTTGGACAAAATTATATTTTCACCTTATTTGCTTTAAAAGCAATGTTAACCTCTTACAAAATAGAGACATTCGAGACATTTTTCGGACAAAATCATATTTTGACCTCATTTGAATACTGATACAAGGCTAACCCCTTGAACATTTTATTTAGAGACATTTGAGACATTTTTGGACAACATTAGTTTTTGCCAACATTTGCATAAAAATAAAAGCCAAACCTGTTTTGAAGAAAAAAAAAAATTGTTAACATAATTTGCATACAAATGCACGGCTAACCCCTACCAATTTAATTTAGTGACATTTTAGACATTTTTGGACAAAATTATATTTTGACAACATTTTGACCTCATTTGCATAAAAGAGCATGGTTAACCCCTTACAAAATATGGACATTTAAGAAATTTTTGGACAAAATTTTATTTTGACCTCATTCGCATACATCAAAGGCTAATGCAAGGCTAACCCCTTACAGATTCAATTTACCGACATTTGAGACATTTTCGGACAAAATTATATTTTGACCTCATTTGCATTAAAAGCAATGCTAACCCCTTACAAAATATGGACATTTGAGCTATTTTTTGACAAAATCATATTTTGACCTTATTTGCATAGAAATGCAAGGCTAACCCCTTACAGATTCAATTTACGGACATTTGAGACATTTTCGGACAAAATTATATTTTGACTTCATTTGCATTAAAAGCAATGCTAACCCCTTACAAATATAGACAGGGCCCAGACCAGGACAAACTAAGGTTTTTTCCTGTCAAGGTTTTCTCAACGGTTTCATCATCCTGAACCTCAACCATTTGATATTAGCTTGGGGGCCACCCTGATTTTTGCCCCTATTTCAAAATGGCCGCCAAAATCCAAAATGGACGCTAAAATTACATATATACTGCTAAATACGTTTAATATCAACGTTTTTTTTAAGTGATTCTCTCATCTTGAATGTACACCCATTGAATTTAGCTCCAGAGCCACCCAGAATTTAGCCTCAAATCCAAGATGGCCGCCAAAATCTAAAATGGCTGCCAAAATTACATAAAATACATATATACTGCTAATTACGTTTAATATCAACGGTTTTTTTTAGTGATTCTCTCATCTTGAATGTACACCCATTGAATTTGGCTCCAGAGCCACCCAGAATTTGAACTCAAATCCAAGATGGCCGCCAAAATCTGAAATGGCTGCCAAAACTACATAAAATATACTGCTAATTACGTTTAATATCAACGGTTTTGTGTGTGATTCTGTCATCTTGAATGTACACCCATTGAATTTAGCTCCAGAGCCACCCAGAATTTGGCCTCAAATCCAAGATGGCCGCCAAAATCTAAAATGGCTGCCAAAATTACATAAAATACATATATACTGCTAATTACGTTTAATATCAACGTTTTTTGTGTGATTCTGTCATCTTGAATGTACACCCATTGAATTTGGCTCCAGAGCCACCCAGAATTTGATCTCAAATCCAAGATGACCGCCAAAATCTAAAATGGCTGCCAAAATTACCCTTATCAGGTTTATACTGCTTCTAGTTTTTTTTCTGTCAGAGTTTTTTCAGTGATTCCGTCATTCTAACCCCTGGCCTTTAAGATTAGTCTGGGGAATACCCAAGATTTATCGTCTAATCCAACATGGCTGTCAAAATGGCTGTCAAAATGGCTGCCAAAAGGGCTGCCAAAATGGCTGCTAAAATGGCCACCAAAAGCATCTTACTTAAATTTAAAGTACATCTTCGTTTTGTCCTGTTAAAGTTCACTAAAGTTGGTTTCATTGTGGCGTTCTGAACCTAAGCCTTTTGAAATTAACTTGTGGCTACCCACGATTTGTCCGCCCAAATCCAAAATGGCTACCAAAATTACCTTAATCAGATTTAAACGGTCTCTTATTTATCCCCCATAATTTAGTAAAGGACCTGGCTCAGACATGTATGCACAAGTTTGGAAAGTTTAATTAATAAAAATATATGGAAATTCCCGGTGTATGTATTTGGTAATAAGTTGACCGAATGGTTTTTAGAAATGTTCTTCTAAAATATCCAATGAACATCTTGAGCACATCAGAAAATGTCTAGCTCCAACGGTCGGAAGTAGCACTTCCGATAAAAAGGGCGTGGTCATTTAAAAAAGGGCATGGTCATTTAAAAAAGGGCGTGGTCATTTCCGGGCTGTTCGCCCCGGATAGAGATTTTAGCACACATCCCAAGTTGTTCCTTGGGGTCATATCAGCCTATAGAACAGTTGAGTTATCCTCTCCTAAATAATGTGCATACATGGGTGAGCCAGGTCTTTTACTAAATTATGGGGGATAAATAAAAGACAGTTTAAATCTGATTAAGGTTATTTTGGTAGCCATTTTAGATTTGGGCGGACAAATCTTGGGTAGCCACAAGTTAATTTCAAAAGGCTAGGTTCAGAACGCCACAATGAAACCAACTTTAGTGAGCTTTAACAGGACAAAATGAAGATGTACTTTAAATTTAAGTAAGATGCTTTTGATGGCCATTTTGGCAGCCATTTTGGCAGCCATTCGCGTTCGTTTATACCTCTATTAATAATAATTTAAAGGTAGTGTACACCATCGGTAATTGCTTGAATTATTATGAATGAGTGAATTTTTTTTTTTTTGGGGGGGGTGGTTGTAATTTATTTTTAACTGGCGTCGGCAGTGGCTCTTATTTATAATGTTCTGGGTTTTTTTCTTCGCGATCGCCGTCCGGAATTATGAAATGTATTTTGTCGGAACAAATACAGGATATCTAGCGCAATCATTCTGCTGGATGCCTACAATCATTCTTTACTTTCAAATAATACAAGAAATGGGGACAAAACTGTTTGTTTGTTTACTGTAACACGCGTGCTTCGCGCTCGCATTACAGTTTTTGGTGTGCCCCCCGTCTAAAAAATTCGTGGATCCGCGCTTGCACTCTTTCAACAATCAACGGTCGTTTTAGATTCGTTTGTAAATGAAAATAAGTCCTTCAAGATTATGAGAAAGAAATATTGTGTCCCAAAAGACGGGATAAGTTTTTATCCAATGATCGCCACAAAATTATTTAATACATTTTCCTCTTTGTACGAGTGCTTCGATTCCACATGTATTTTAGATTTTCGAAATTGATAGGTAAAGTTTTGGCGCGATATTTTTCTTCCGCGTCGCGCAATTGTTTAGTTTCCATATTTGGCCCAACCACAGTCGCCAGAATTACTTTTGATTAAATACACCTTTTAACAGTGTCACACACTAGAGAAATTAAGGGAAGCAGTCAACCCTTTCACCCAAATAACAACTGTACATTATAAGGTGTCAACCTGAGTGATAGAGCAAATACCTGAAAACCTGTCCTTGAGACTCATTCGAGGGATTCGGTGACATGATAGTGCTAGCAGCTATTTTCCAGGGGTGATTTTATTAGGAAATCATTGTACCAAAAATAATGTTAAAATCAATATTTTATTTGAGGGGTCTGGAAGCACGCCACCAGTCAACTTTCAGGCTCTACCCCAGTTCATTTTCACAAAGGTTTGTTAAATACTCAACTTGAACAGGGAAAGGAGGGAAAGGAGTGAAATAAGACAGGCAGGCCACCTAAATAATTAAATTTATCGAATTTTATACAAAGCGTTATGCACGGCTGCTTTACATTCACAGTCACCGCGTTTGTTAATATAAAGCTCATTTATTGGTTCGACAAAATAACGAGAGCAACTGGCCAACTGGTCCGTACGAAACTAGCGAGACAGGTGGACAGATACAACTGGAAACAAACGTATCATTTGCTGTTAACTGTGCATTAATATTTGGATCACAAATCAACTTCATGTCCTCTTAGTTTGTTAATTTGGTCACAGTCACAGATAATAAGTGCATGGTGTTTGTGGTCTATGCGCGTCTTAAGTCATACTGAGCGATCCGACTTTGGCTTAGATAAACAATTTTTGGCTTAGATAAACAATCTTTGTTGTTATATATTAATGTTATACAGAACGTAATTATGTGTCTAAGACAGTTAATGGAGTTCCATGGTCATTTAAGAAGGGCGTGGTCATTTCCGGGCTGTTCGCCCCGGATAACGGATTTTGGCACACATCCCAAGTTGTTCCTTGGGGTCATATCAGCCTAGAACAGTTGAGTTATCCTCTCCTAAATAATGTGCATACATGGGTGAGCCAGGTCTTTTACTAAATTATGGGGGATAAATAAGAGACCGTTTAAATCTGATTAAGGTCATTTTGGTAGCCATTTTGGATTTGGGCGGACAAATCTTGGGTAGCCACAAGTTAATTTCAAAAGGCTTAGGTTCAGGACGCCACAATGAAACCAACTTTAGTGAGCTTTAACAGGACAAAATGAAGATGTACTTAAAATTTAAGTACGATGCTTTTGATGGCCATTTTGGCAGCCATTTTGGCAGCCATTTTGACAGCCATTTTGACAGCCATCTTGGATTAGACCAAATTCTGGGTGGCTCTGGAGCTAAATTCAATGGGTGTACATTCCAGATGACAGAATCACACAAAAACCGTTGATATTAAACGTAATTAGCAGTATATTTTATGTAATTTTGGCAGCCATTTTAGATTTTGGCGGCCATCTTGGATTTGTGGCCAAATTTTGGGTGGCTCTGGAGCTAAATTCAATGGGTGTACATTCAAGATGACAGAATCACACAAAAAACGTTGATATTAAACGTAATTAGCAGTATATATGTATTTTATGTAATGTTGGCAGCCATTTTAGATTTTGGCGGCCATCTTGAATTTGAGGCCAAATTCTGGGTGGCTCTGGAACTAAATTCAATGGGTGTACATTCAAGATGAGAGAATCACTAAAAAAATGTTTTATATTACACGTACTTAGCAGTATATATGTAATTTATGTAATTTTAGCGGCCATTTTGGATTTTGGCTGCCATTTTGAATTAGGGGCAAAAATCAGGGTGGCCCCCAAGCTAATATCAAATGGTTGAGGTTCAGGATGATGAAACCGTTGAGAAAACCTTGACAGGAAAAACCCTTAGTTTTTGCTGGTCTGGGCCCTGTCTAATAGGGTTGTACAGCGAATCTCCATATTTATTATTATTGTTGTTGTTGTTTTGTTGTTTTGTTGTTGTTGTTTTTTGGGGGGATATTGGACATTAAAGATTCGCATAGGTTTGTACAGCGAATCTCCATATTTTAAAAAAAATCCGGGAGGAGGAGGCGTGATTGAGATGTACCCCTGCCGTGAATGGCGCCGACGAGTCCCCACGAGACGCTCTGCTAAGTTTGTTTGGTAATTCACGGACATTGCATATGCTCATATGTTTGTACATAAACTAATCTCCATTATTTATAAACTTAGCAGAGCGTCTCGTGGGGAGTCGTCGGCGCCATTTACGGCATAATTACATCTCAATCACACCTCCTCCTCCCGGACTTTAAAAAAATATTAAACTAACTTTATTGTCTTTCAATAATGTTATGTCACATTGGGTGTGTGCGGTGTTTTGTCATTATTAAGTATGTTAAGACACATGACGCTCATACTAGAGGTGTGGGTTGAATTTAAGATTTTTTGTATTTTTCTTTAGGACTTGCCCGCCACAGTGAGTAACGCTACAGTACCTCACAGAGTCGGCATCGGTTTAGGAGTCCAACATTCACACTAAATATAGTGATGGGATCTAAAGGTATACATCATTTGTTTTGCTTTAATTCGTTAGAAATGGATTGATTCGGGAGGGTTAGTTTTGTATAGTACGCAAATATTGAATGCATAGAGTGGTGTAGACCACTAGCCTCCCGATGTGATCCATGAGCATTCTGTTGGATCACCGAGGGAGGCTAGTTTTACTACATCATGTGATAGAGCATTCAATATTTGTTTTATAACACATCACCCACAGATTATGCTTGGTTTAAACACTTTGTTAGTTATTTAAATCTGAATACAGTTGAAATAAACATCGATTTCAATACAGCAATACGCGCTATGCGCTACGCACAATTTGCACATCATCATGCATTTGTACGCCTAACATCGGTCATCAGAGGCGTATATCGGCTAAAACTGGTTGCAGGGAAAAGGTTGTGGGCGAGATGGAAAAGTCCCAAAATGGCGGCTACAAAAAAACCAGTTGTCTTACGAATGCTGTCACAATATACTTTTGGCCGTACACAGAAAGATAGTACAAACAGAAAATGCCATTTGACTCGCTCTCGGCCAATCAGAACACAGAATCTATGGGTGAGGCGTTATAAACGATTCCGTTTGACCCCGTACAATTCGATACTCCAGTCAGGAGTAATTACAGTCAAAATTAAGAGTCAACGCAAGGCCGCGCAATTGCTGCGTTTGTACACAGAAAAATAATGAAAAATTTACATTATATAACCCGAAAGTACAGTGATTTTTTTTCAAAAGATGCAAAGAAAAAATAGTATAAATATCATGAGAACGACAAAGAGTTAAACCATATAGAACCGTTTAACCCGGTTGAAAATACGCAAAATGTCGGGGGAAAGGGTAATTTTACGCAGGTGTTCGCTCGGAAATGAGCTCGCACAGGTTTGATCTTATATTAAGTGAACACAACAAATTCATATGGTAAAATTGTATGCAGTACGACTTTTCCTCCGTGTTTATTATGTCAACAACGACATTTTTGTTATGTTGTGTTGTCATGGTTACATGAAGCACGCACTGAAATTACAGAATGGGTTGAAATTCTGCCCAGGCCATTTGAATTAATGCCGTCAGTAATAATTGCTATGAACATTGTGAGACATTGCCAATTCCGTGCGGCACACAGATAGAACCGCACTTAAATATTAGTCGTCTGTTTTTCCACAATGTCTTGTGGAAAAGTTGGCATCTTTGTACTACTAGTTATGCTTCTCAGTAGCAGCTTTAGCTTGCCACCATCATCATGCAACCAGAGCCAAGGACTTTGTACTGCTCCCTGGAAGGAATGGAGTGGATCTTGCTACCTCGTCACCCAAACAAGCCTTACGTACGACGACGCCCGTGAAGCCTGCCGTAGACAAGGAGCCAAGATGGCAGCGCCTCGCTCAGACCAGGAGAACGACTTCCTGGTAAACCTGGCCCAAGGCAGTGCAATCTGGGTGGATTGCACCGATCGCAGACAGGAGGGCGAGTGGGATTGCGAGGGGTCTCAAGACGGTCAAGAAATCTACACCAACTGGAAGGAGGGAGAGCCGAATAATAAGTCGGGGGACATAGAGGAGAATTGTGCTGCACTGACTCCACCAAACAAGAAGTGGAATGACGTACCGTGTGATAAGAAGAGGCAGGCGGTTTGCAAGCATCAATCTCTTGGATCCTGCTTCACTACCAACAAAGAAGGGCGACTTGAAGTTGACTCTTGCCTCTAAAACAACATTTGAAGTATTTATCTTCTTCTTTTTTTCAATTAATTATATTGGTACTTAGCCTAATAGCATAACGGAGGACTGTAGCTCTATAGCAGTGCCACTTGATGCGGGACAGTTGATCAAGCAAGCAACATCGTGTAAATTATTCATACAATTGCACTTACACTAAAATGCACTATTATAATTGCAAAGCGAAAGGGACCTTCAATGCCGCGTTACTTGATTTTCTTGTTTCAAAAATATTCTGCACTGGGTAGTTTGAAAAAACTAATATTGATTCAACTCAATGAACCAATAACTCTCAATCGAGGACTCTTTTGAACTTTATTTTGACTCTTTTTGAAGAATCGGGCCTGTCAGAATGTTGTGTTTGTCCGATTTTTGCCAAAAGATAAGGCGGACATGGCACATTGTTACTGATGCTTTCTATAGCAAGCCTCCTATTCATAACGCTCGCCATATACAAATAATTACTCATGCAAAAGTCACTTTTGCATTATTACTATAATTACTATTATTACTATAATTGGCGGGCGCTCAGATTAGTACGTGTATGTGCATGTACTTTTGCATTAAGACACTCACATGATGTTCGTTTGGTTTTATTCGTAACAAATGAAGCTAATATTCTAGCAAATGTTTTTCAGTAAACGCATTTGCTTCACTACAATATACTTTAAAAAAAAAATATATATATATATATATATAAAAATGACATTAAAAGCACATTGAATTCCACTGCAGGCTTGAGTTGTCATGGTAACATTTCCATAATTAGCTTGATGCGATGCACTTGAGACTCAATTAATAATAATTGCCCATGTAACCGCTTCCTTGATTAACAATTTATTGACAGTTGTGTCAAAGGATGGTGTATTGCGCCGGAAATAATATTCTGTCATCTTGAATGTACACCCATTGAATTTAGCTCCAGAGCCACCCAGAATTTGGCCTCAAATCCAAGATGGCCGCCAACAACTAAAATGGCTGTCAAAATTACCCTAATCAGGTTTATACTGCTTCTTGTTTTTTTCTGTCAGAGTTGTTTTCAGTGATTCCGTCATTCTAAGCCCAAGGCCTTTAGGATTAGTCTGGAAAATACCCAGGATTTATCGTCTAATCCAAGATGGCCGCCAAAATCTAAAATGGCTGCCAAAATTACATAAAATATACTGCTAATTACGTTTAATATCAACGGTTTTTGTGTGATTCTGTCATCTTGAATGTACACACATTGAATTTAGCTCCAGAGCCACCCAGAATTTGGCCTCAAATCCAAGATGGCCGCCAAAATCTAAAATGGCTGTCAAAATTACCCTAATCAGGTTTATACTGTTTCTTGTTTTTTTCTGTCAGAGTTGTTTTCAGTGATTCCGCCATTCTAAGCCCAAGGTCTTTAGGATTAGTCTGGGAAATACTCAGGATTTATCGTCTAATCCAAGATGGCTGTCAAAATGGCTGTCAAAATGGCTGTCAAAATGGCTGCCAAAATGGCCATCAAAAGCATCTTACTTAAATTTAAAGTACATCTTCATTTTGTCCTGTTAAAGCTCACTAAGGTTAGTTTCATTGTGGCGTCCTGAACCTAAGCCTTTTGAAATTAACTTGTGGCTACCCAAGATTTGTCCGCCCAAATCCAAAATGGCTACCAAAATGACCTTAATCAGATTTAAACGGTCTCTTATTTATCCCCCATAATTTAGTAAAAGACATGGCTCACCCATGTCTGCACATTATTTAGGAGAGGATAACTCAACTGTTCTAGGCTGATATGACCCCAAGGAACAACTTGGGATGTGTGCCAAAATCTCTATCCGGGGCGAACAGCCCGAAAATGACCACGCCCTTTTTTAAAAGACCATGGAACTCCATTAACTGTCTTAGACACATAATTACGTTCTGTATAACATTAATATATAACAACAAAGATTGTTTATCTAAGCCAAAAATTGTTTATCTAAGCCAAAGTCGGATCGCTCAGTATGACTTAAGACGCGCATAGACCACAAACACCATGCACTTATTCTCTGTGACTGTGACCAAATTAACAAACTAAGAGGACATGAAGTTGATTTGTGATCCAAATATTAATGCACAGTTAACAGCAAATGATACGTTTGTTTCCAGTTGTATCAGTGTCCACCTGTCTCGCTAGTTTCGTACGGACCAGTTGGCCAGTTGCTCTCGTAATTTTGACGAACCAATAAATGAGCTTTATATTAACAAACGCGGTGACTGTGAATGTAAAGCAGCCGTGCATAACGCTTTGTATAAAATTCGATAAATTTAATTATTTAGGTGGCCTGCCCGTCTTATTTCACTCCTTTTCCTTCTTTCCCTGTTCAAGTTGAGTATTTAACAAACCTTTGTGAAAATGAACTCGGGTAGAGCCTGAAAGTTGACTGGTGGCGTGCTTCCAGACCCCTCAAATAAAATATTGATTTTAACATTATTTTTGGTACAATGATTTCCTAATAAAATCACCCCTGGAAAATTGCTGCTAGCGCTATTATGACTTTGTGACCGAATCCCTCGAATGAGTCTCAAGGACAGGTTTTTAGGTATTTGCTCTATCACTCAGGTTGACACCTTATAATGTACAGTTGTTATTTGGGTGAAAGTTGACTGCTTCCCTTAATTTCTCTAGTGTATGACACTGTTAAAAGGTGTATTTAATCAAAAGTAATTCTGGCGACTGTGGTTGGGCTAAATATGGAAACTAAACAATTGCGCGACGCGGAAGAAAAATATCGCGCAAAAAACTTGACCTATCAATTTCGAAAATCTAAAATACATGTGGAATCGAAGCACTCGTACAAAGAGGAAAATTTATTAAATAATTTTGTGGCGATCATTGGATAAAAACTTATCCCGTCTTTTGGAACACAATATTTCTTTCTCATAATCTTGAAGGACTTATTTTCATTTACAAACGAATCTAAAACGACCGTTGATTGTTGAAAGAGTGCAAGCGCGGATCCACGAATTTTTTAGACGGGGGGCACACCAAAAACTGTAAAATGCGAGCGCGAAGCTCGCATGTTACAGTAAACAAACAAACAGTTTTGTCCCCATTTCTTGTATTATTTGAAAGTAAAGAATGATTGTAGGCATCCAGCAAAATTATTGCGCTAGATATTCTGTATTTGTTCCGAAAAAATACATTTCATAATTCCGGACGGCGATCGCGAAGAAAAACCCCAGAACATTATAAATAAGAGCCACTGCCGACGCCAGTTGAAAAATAAATTACAACCACCCCCCCCCCCCCCCCCCAAATTCACCCATTCATAATAATTCAAGCAATTACCGATGGTGTATACTACCTTTAAATTATTATTAATAGAGGTATAAACGAACGCGAATGGCTGCCAAAATGGCTGCCAAAATGGCCATCAAAAGCATCTTACTTAAATTTAAAGTACATCTTCATTTTGTCCTGTTAAAGCTCACTAAAGTTGGTTTCATTGTGGCGTCCTGAACCTAAGCCTTTTGAAATTAACTTGTGGCTACCCAAGATTTGTTCGCCCAAATCCAAAATGGCTACCAAAATGACCTTAATCAGATTTAAACGGTCTCTTATTTATCCCCCATAATTTAATAAAAGACCTGGTTCACCCATATCTGCACATTATTTAGGAGAGGATAACTCAACTGTTCTAGGCTGATATGACCCCAAGGAACAACTTGGGATGTGTGCCAAAATCTCTATCCGGGGCAAACAGCCCGGAAATGACCACGCCCTTTTTAAAAATGACCATGCCCTTTTTAAAATGACCACGCCCTTACAGGCCCTACATCCCTGACGCTGTCATCAGGTGACACAGACTGATGTGTCATCCGGTCAATTTGAGAGATCTTGGCCTCCAAGAGTTCTGGCTCATCCACAACTCAAGAGTGAAAAGATCAATATTACCACTCCACGATATCTGCATAACGCTGGGAGATGAGCTCACAAAGTACTGTACTTGCATCTCAGATGGCTTATCGAGTACTTAATTAATTCATTAGTCCCCGAGATTGTGATCTCAAAACCAGAAGGCGAGTTGCTTGGATCCGTTGTTGCAAGTACTGCAAATGCAAGGGAGGTGATTGTTGTAAGAACCCATCACTGAATGAACACTGCTCATAATTCTCATACCTGGGCTCTGTTGTGTTACTTTATAATAATTAAATGCTTGTTTTCTTTCTTAAAACAAAATACGTTGTATTGTTTAAATTCCGAATTGTCAGTTAAGCTCTAGTAGATGACACAAATGTGCTAACTTTGCTCTGAGTTTGGAAAGTTTAATTAATAAATATATATGGAAATTCCCGGTGTATGTATTTATTTGTATGGTAATAAGTTGACCGAACGGTTTTTAGAAATGTTCTTGTAAAATATCCAATAAACATCTTGAGCACATCAGAAAATGTCTAGCTCCAACGGTTTAGAAGATACAGCTATGTCGGAAGTAGCACTTTCGATAAAAAGGGCGTGGTCATATAAAAAAGGGCATGGTCATTTCAAAAAGAGCGTGGTCATTTCTGGGCTGTTCGCACCGGATAGAGATTTTGGCACACATCCCAAGTTGTTCCTTGGGGTCATATCAGCCTAGAACAGTTGAGTTATCCTCTCCTAAATAATGTGCATACATGTCTGAGCCAGGTCCTTTACTAAATTATGGGGGATAAATAAGAGACCGTTTAAATCTGATTAAGGTCATTTTGGTAGCCATTTTGGATTTGGGCGGACAAATCGTGGGTAGCCACAAGTTAATTTCAAAAGGCTTAGGTTCAGAACGCCACAATGAAACTAACTTTAGTGAACTTTAACAGGACAAAACGAAGATGCTTTTGATGGCCATTTTAGCAGCCATTTTGGCAACCCTTTTGGCAGCCATTTTGACAGCCATCTTGGATTAGACGATAAATCTTGGGTAAAAGGCCTTGGGCTTAGAATGACGAAATCACTGAAAAAACTCTGACAGAAAAAAAACTAGAAGCAGTATAAACCTGATTAGGGTAATTTTGGCAGCCATTTTAGATTTTGGCGGCCATCTTGGATTTGAGGCCAAATTATGGGTGGCTCTGGAGCTAAATTCAATGGGTGTACATTCAAGATGACAGAATCACACACAAAACCGTTAATATTAAACGTAATTAGCAGTTTTATTTATGTAGTTTTGGAAGCCATTTCAGATTTTGGCGGCCATCTTGGATTTGAGGCCAAATTCTGGGTGGCTCTGGAGCTAAATTCAATGGGTGTACATTCAAGATGACGGAATCACTATAAAAAAACGTTGATATTAAACGTAATTAGCAGTATATATGTAATTTATGTAATTTTAGCGGCCATTTTGGATTTTGGCGGCCATTTTGAATTAGGGGCAAAAATCAGGGTGGCCCCCAAGCTAATATCAAATGGTTGAGGTTCAGGATGATGAAACCGTTGAGAAAACCTTGACAGGAAAAACTCTTAGTTTTTCCTGGTCTGGGCTCTGTCTATACTGTTTGTGAAATTGTATCCAATACGATGTTTATTATGTCAACAATAACAGTGTTGTTGTGTTGTGACGTCATGGTTACATGAAGCACGCACTGAAATTACAGAATGGGTTAAAATCCTGCCCAGAGGCCATTTGAATTAATGCCGTCAGTAATGAAAAGTATGATACATTGCCCATGATGCATTCAGTACGGCACACAGACAGAGCCGTAAATACATTTACGGTTGGACGATCAAGCATCTGCTGCATGCATTCCTACATTACAATGGAATCATTACATAACCCCTTTTCAACGCAGCCATATAAAAGCGTATGACGCGAGGCAATTCCTCAGTTCAGGTTATCTAAGTTCGGCTTTCCCTCCCACCCGCCCTATTATGTTTTCATATTGTTTCATGGCTTGGTTTGCTCGTTCGTGTAATTCTGTTCATAGGCATGCACACTTTTGACTCATGCTTCAGTTGCGGAATGCAAGGCCACTGGTCTAGATACTGCCCATACACCACAAAACCCACACAGCTTTACCTTACATACGCACTGTGGACATTCCTTTGTCTTTGTGTAGTTAACAAACTTTGACTAAATACTCATTTTTCTCGCTTCCCCAAAACAAATTTACCCTCAAATTTGGATTATGGGCCTCTCAGCTGTCCCTTCTATCTTTTCTATATATAACCCTAACCCGTTTTTCCTCTAGCGCTCTTTTTCGGAAACTGAAAAACAGATTGTGGACGTGTGCAAGTCCACAAACCGTAACCTCTTCCCGCATCGTGTGGACCTATATTGTTCGGAGGTCCACAGTGCGTATGCAAGACTAACTCGCAATGTTTGGCGGTAGAGTCAAGTCCAGAGCCAACACCAGCCCTGCGATTGGGTATACTACAATCCCCACTCCAGATCTGCACCGCCTGGCGGGTTCCCGTCTATCAGCAACCATTCGTCGCGCCAGGTGCACGGTCAGAATTGGCGAGCCCCTCCGGTTTTTTCAGCACTACAAGACCAACAGTCACGGCCGAACCTGGTCTTGTTTGCAAGACCGTCTTCGCGATTTACCGCGATTAAGATCGTCTTGCAAACAAGACTACGCCGAACCCTCCTCGGCCTCACGATAATCCTCGTGTCGGAGTACACCAGAATTTGACAGACAAGTTCAGTGATGTTTTACAGTTTGAGATCGGGTGGCGCTACTCAGCTAGCAAAAAAGGGCGTATCAAAAGAATCCATTATTCAACACGGTAGATGGAAAACAACCAGTGCAAAGAATAGATATGTTCAAAAGGGAGTAGACAAGAGATTAGAAATATCTTTTTTTTTTGATTTTTTTTCTGAATGAATTATTATGTATACAATATACTACACAGTTTGATATTTATGATAAAAAAACCAAAAACGTGTACAGGGTATGTACAAAAGAATATCGTGAAGATAAAGCCAGAAGGGCTGAAATGAAAGCATTGTTTGTATTGAAAATATAATATGGATAATCTGTAATGTTCAAAGTATCTATAATCTGTAGAAAAGAAATTATTTTCATGTAAAATGTCTAAAGTTTGATTGTTTTTAAACATTTTGGTGTGTTAGGTAACTTTTGCCGGGGAGATACCTGAAGGGCTTAAAGAGCCAAGAAGTATAACGATGTTCCCACGATTGCCGGGGAGATACCCGAAGAGCCAGAAGGGCTGATCTGAAAAGATCGTTTGTATTGTTTGTGATAAATATAAATTTATTCGTGGGGCGAGAAGGGGTAGGGGAGGAAACACAGTCATGCTCGAAACTGCTCTTGGCTTTTCCGAAAGATTACGGAAAAGCCATTGTGTTTGTTCTGATATTTTCTTTCTTCTTCTTCTTCATAAAACTATAGGTGGAGACCCCTTGGAGACCTACTGCCTCGAAGAAAAACATGACGGTGACGCCATTATGGTTCATGTGACGTCATCTTAAAGGTGTATTTTTTCCCCATAGGATTTGTACACGTTTTCGTCAAACAATACATTTGGCCCTATATCACCGGAAGTATACGAGTCCGATTATTTTCAAACTTGGTCGGTAACATCTCTGGACCAAAATTGCGTGTATTTTAATTTTTACGTTTGCAAATGGTTGGCACGTTCACTTTTTTTCAATTCTCGAGTCAAAAGAGAGATGGCAATCTAAATGTGATAAACCCTTAAAACCTGCCTCGAATTTAAAGCTTATAACACAACAAGGAAGCAATCGCCAACAAATAACACAATCTATCTGTTAACAAACATTTTGTGTAAGTCGTTCAGGGCTAGGATGCCTATAATACATGGTTTAACGTTTGAAGCAAACGCAATATATAAGGCACTAAAACAACTGGATTTAAAGGTAGAATACACCATTGGTAATTGCTTGAATTATCATGAATGGGTAGATTTGGGGGGTTGTATCTTATAGTAAATATAGTTTAACTGACCTGTTCGGAGTTTTACAATCATTGATACCGAGAAAATCACGAAAAACGGCGTTCGTTTTCAACTGGCGTCGGCCAGTTATTCTTATGTTATCTTTGTTTTTTCGCGATCGCCGTCCGGCGAGCACGATTTTTGCTTTACAAATTCATTTTTTCTGAGTAATTACAGGATATCTAGCGCAATCAATTTGCTGGATGCCTATAATCTTTGTTTAATTTCAAATGAGTAAGATATTTCTTAATAATTCGGTAGTAAATATGTTCGATATCTGCAAATGGTGTATCCTACCTTTAAGTTTTTTTTTTTTTAATGAAAAATAAATAAGAGGAACAAAATTGATACAAATTCGAGATGAATATCCAGCTTGAAAACCCACTTTGTTGGGACATAACTAATACAGGTCAAACCAACGGAAAGGGCGCGTAAGGCAACGATGTCCCACGCGTGTATACACGTCCTCCGGCGCGAACTGGTTAAAACAAAACATACAAATTGATATTTCTGTATTCCATTCAAAGCAAAAGACTTGAAATAGCCAACTGTGGATTCGATATATGAAGCAAAATATAAGACGAAGGTTCGAGTCCCCGTTCTGGCCGACGTCATTTTTTCCTCAGTTTTAACGCGTGCGATTTCGCAATCTTATCTATAAAAGAATTAATTGATCGTCTTCAATCACCAACCGGAGTTAGCTCAGCGGCTTAATTCGTCAGGCTGGTACTGTCCGCGGAGTTCTAGGCGGCAAGAGCTAGGGCCTCGCTCCGTCAGTCCTCCCTTTACGGTTGCGTGGCCTACGGGTTACATGAACATGGACAGGGAAGGGTGTGTGGTGGGCCGGGAATCCTAGAACCCAAAAGAGTCCTATATGGGTGGTCGTTCAATGAGTAAAGTCATGGGTCCGATCCCCTGAATGCTTGGTCAACACCACATAACTTTTTCTTTCTTTCTTCATTCTATACTGGAGCTAATATTATGTCAACAATAACAGTGTTGTTGTGTTGTGATGTCATGGTTACATGAAGCACGCACTGAAATTACACAATGGGTTGAAATTCTGCCCAGAGGCCATTTAAATAATGACAATCAGCCTTAATTGCTATGCAAAGTATGAGACATTGCCCATGGCATGATGCATTCAGTGCGGCACATGCATAGACAGAGCCATAACTTAAATATTCGTCAAGTCTGTTTTCCCACAATGTCTTGTGGAAAAATTGGCATCTAACGGCGCACCCAAAGCTTTATTTCGACCCCCCCCCCTTCCCCCAAAGGGGCAAACAAAAGTGGGGGTGGGGGGGGGGGGGGAGGGTAGGGGAGGAACACAGTCATGCCGGGAACTGCTCTTGGCTTTTCCGAAAGATTACGGAAAAGCCATTGTGTTTGTTCTGATATTTTCTTTCTTCTTCTTCTTCATAACACTATAGGTGAAGACCCCTTGGAGACCTACTGCCTCGAAGAAAAACATGACGGAGACGCCATTATGGTTCATGTGACGTCATCTTAACCAGTTCGCGCTGGGATTATTTTAATATCGCCGAGCCGACGGGTGGGATTATTTTTAACGAAACTCGATCCGAAGCGGGTTCAGGCTGATAGTGCCGGGAAGCACACCCACGCATTTCCGGCCTTGTGCGCTGCTGACATACATTTCCGAACTTGAACTTGGCGTGTTTATGCGTCATCCGTTTTGAATTTGGGGAAATTTGGTTTATATACGTTATCCGGCACGAACTGGTTAAAGGTGCATATTTTCCCCATAGGATTTGTACACGTTTTCGTCACGTTTTCGTCGTATTTTAATGTTTACGTTTGCAAATGGTTGGCACGTTCACTTTTTTCAATTCTCGAGTCAAAAGAGAGATAAACACTGAACAGAATGTTGGACATGCGCCCGCTGAAACTGTCGAATTAAGAGAAAACAAAATGAGTGGAAATTTGTTTCTGTGTCAAAATGAATAAAATAGTTTTGTCAGTTAATTCAAAATATTTTAACAAAAAACACATAAGCAAGCAGGCATGCTCTTACAGCTATACATCACTGCATACCATTCATCGTTATATTAAAAAATGAACAAATTCAAGAAAAGCTAAAAGAAAAATTGCCCAGCATACAGTCGTGAACCACATAACGATCGAGGCTCGATATTGTGTTTTCCTTTATTCCTATGTTCCTTTCTCTATGGTTAAACTTAATCCCCATTGCTTGGAGCTTGCACCGTCGATCGAATTTTTCCATTCATACCGCCGACCGAGGGGCTTTTGTTTCCTTTGTTCTCCTTTGTGTCTCGCCCCTCGGTCGTTATGTCGTGCAAGAGCATGCCCGTATACTTAAATCGTAATATTGTTTTTCCAGAGAGATTTGTGTGTGTGTGTACAAAATGAACAAAGCAACAAATTGATATGCGATAATGTATTCTAACTTATTAAACACCGATTCTTTTCAAGGAAATAAAATATCCCATGCTTGGCAACACTGAAATTGATTAATAACAATTGTCTCTTAATTGTTGTTTGTTTTGTTTTTTATATTTATATCGCTCACACTTTTCACGAAGAGAGAATAGTTTGTCCGCGGAGTAAAATACAAGTTTCGCGAAAATCGCATTTGAAGTTGGTATCTTTGCATTTAGCTGTAATTTGGCACACTGGGGGCCTAACTATTGTAACTACACAAAGTAACATTCACATAAATTACTTAAAACCGCTTAATAAGTAGTAAAGCATTTTACCCCTTTGTGAAAACGCTTGAATGTGTTTGGAAGCAGTTTGGCACAGGTACAATAACTTTTGCCTCTTCGTGAAAACGCTGCGCGCAAAATCCGCGCAATACATGCACTGCACGTTGTGATGCAATACGGGGAGCATCTCGTTATTCATTTCTTCAAAATTTTCTTAGCAAAGTGCGGACAAAAACCTTAAAACCTGCCTCGAATTTAAAGCTTAAACACAACAAGGAAGCAATCACCAACAAATAATACAATCTATCTGTTAACAAACATTTTGTGTAAGTCGTTCAGGGCTAGGATGCCTATAATACATGGTTTAACGTTTGAAGCAAACGCAATGTAAGGCACTAAAACAACTGGGCCCAATTTCACGGAGCTGCTAAGCACAAAAATTTGCTTAGCATGAAAATTTGTCCCTGTAAAAAACAAGGTTACAGACCAAATTTTCACGTGATCTTTATTGTTTTTGATTGATAATCAGCTGTTTTTTGGCTTAGTATGAAAAACACTTTTTTTTGTGCTTAGCAGCTCCGTGAAATTGGCCCCTGCATTTAGGGTTGGTTTTTTTGCAACGCGCACCGGCATTTTTGAATGAAAAATAAATAAGAGGAACACAATTGATACAAATTCGAGATGAATATCCAGCTTGAAAACCCACTTTGTTGGGACATAACTAATACAGGTCAAACCAACGGAAAGGGCGCGTAACGCAAAATATAAGACGAAGGTTCGAGTCCCCGTTCTGGCCGACGTCATTTTTTCCTCAGTTTTAACGCGCGCGATTTCGCAATCTTATCTATAAAAGAATTAATTGATCGTCTTCAATCACCAACCGGAGTTAGCTCAGCGGCTTAATTCGTCAGGCTGGTACTGTCCGCGGAGTTCAGGTGCGCACCTTAGTATAGGGACTGAGCTCGTTTGCTTGCATAGGCGGCATACTTTTTTTTTTTCATTCTATACTGGAGCTAATACTCCAGTTTTCAAACATAAGTCACATCGATTTGAAACAATGTCGACTGGTAGTCCAATGGCCGAGTGGTTAGGCTCCTCGTTTGCAGGGATTCATCGCCTGGGTTCGAGTCCTCGTCCTGGCCCTTTTATTGTTTCTTTTTTTTCGCAGTTTTAACGCGCGCAATTTCGCAATCTTATCTTTAAAAGAATAAACCGGAGTTATAGCTCAACGGCTTAATTCACCAGGGTGAAGAGTCCTATATGGGAGTCGGTCAATGTACGCAAGCGGGGTGTGTTGGCTCTGATGTGTCGCTCGACGTAACAATACATTTGAATGCTATGTTTGTGAAAGTGCAAACGTACAATGTAGCCCCCGCCCCCCCGCTTGCAAATCGACTTGTAATTTCTAAATCCATTTCGATGCCACCCTTAGACTTTCACAAGATGTGGAATAGAGAATAATACGATGTTTAAATTTCTTGAACTTTCTTTGCATAGTTTTCTTTAGCCTTGATCAAGGCGTCATTACCCGTCCGTACGTACATGTACGTACATCGATGCCACGATGCTCGAAATTTCGTAGGACTGTCTTGCGACGACCCCCGATGACCCACGATCTGCCCAAATTTCATGTCGTGTCGTGGAACAAATGCGTCGTGGGTTCGTTGTGACCAGGCCTTACCACGACAACATTTCGTACGATCCGTTGTGACCGGGGTTTATTAACACAGGGCCCTTTGGATGAAACGGAGCAAATCAATTCCCACAGACCTAAGGGCTAAAACGCCTATACTTTCACGATCTTATTAAAATACTTAGAACTCTCTCGTGTTCAGGGACTACAGAAACATGACGACCAGCATGTCATATTCTTTTCAATTTTGGGTGGGTTGACCGAAGATTTTTTTTGCAAAATTCTTACCCAATGCAAACAAGACAATTTTATTTAAATTTATAAATTTCCAATGAAAAATACATACATTGCCAACCTACTCCCGAGTGTCGCGAGGCTGCGCCGTTTGTCTGATTTTGTGTTGTTTCCTTTGAGCCCGCGCTTTGCCGGTGACTTCTATTTGTGTGGCGCGCCCTCTATCGACATAAAATAAGTCGAATTTTCGGACAATTAATGCGTGGGCGGCTCATTAACCCTGAAAACACAGTTTCCCCTTCTTCCTTTGAGCAGATGTAGGATAGAGCTATTACTCCAGCTTCCAAACCTATTAAGTCACATCGATTTCAAACAGTGTTGACTGGTAGTCGAATGGCCGAGTGGTTAGGCTCCTCGTCTGCGGGGTTGCATCCTCTGGGTTCGAGTCCCCGTTCTGCCCGACGTCATTTTTCCCCTCAGTTTTAACGCGAGCGATTTCGCAATCTTATCTATAAAATAATTAATTGATCGTCTTCAATCACCAACCGGAGTTAGCTCAGCGGCTTAATTCGTCAGGCTGGTACTGTCCGCGGAGTTCAGGTGCGCACCTTAGTATAGGGACGGAGCTCGTTTGCTTGCATAGGCGGCAAGAGCTAGGGCCTCGCTCCGTCAGTCCTCCCTTTACGGTTGCGTGGCCTACGGGTTACATGAACATGGACAGGGAAGGATGTGTGGTGGGCCGGGAATCCTAGAACCCAAAAGAGTCCTATATGGGTGGTCGTTCAATGAGTAAAGTCATGGGTCCGATCCCCTGAATGCTTGGTCAACACCACATAACTTTTTTTTCTTCTTCATTCTATACTGGAGCTAATACTCCAGTTTTCAAACATAAGTCACATCGATTTGAAACAATGTCGACTGGTAGTCCAATGGCCGAGTGGTTAGGCTCCTCGTTTGCGTGGTTTCATCGCCTGGGTTCGAGTCCTCGTCCTGGCCGATTTTTTTCCCTTTTTTTCCCGCAGTTTTAACGCGCGCAATTTCGCAATCTTATCTTTAAAAGAATTAAATTATAGTCTTCAAATACCAACCGGAGTTAGCTCAACGGCTTAATTCGCCAGGGTGAAAAGTCCTATATGGGAGTCGGTCAATGTACGCAAGCGGGGTGTGTTGGCTCTGATGTGTCGCTCGACGTAAAAATACATTTGAATGCTATGTTTGTGAAAGTGCAAACGTACAATGTAGGCCCCCCCCCCCCCCCCCCCCCCCCCCCCCCCCCCCCCCCCCCGCTTGCAAATCGACTTGTAATTTCTAAATCCATTTCGATGCCACCCTTGGACTTTCACAAGATGTGGAATAGAGAATAATACGATGTTTAAATTTCTTGAACTTTCTTTGCATAGTTTTCTTTAGCCTTGATCAAGGCGTCATTACCCGTCCGTACGTACATGTACGTACATCGATGCCACGATGCTCGAAATTTCGTAGGACTGTCTTGCGACGACCCCCGATGACCCACGATCTGCCCAAAATTTATGTCGTGTCGTGGAACAAATGCGTCGTGGGTTCGTTGTGACCAGGCCTTACCACGACAACATTTCGTACGATCCGTTGTGACCGGGGTTTATTAACACAGAGTCCTTTGGGTGAAACGGAGCAAATCAATTCCCACAGACCTAAGGGCTAAAACGCCTATACTTTCACGATCTTATTAAAATACTTAGAACTCTCACGTGTTCAGGGACTACAGAAACATGACGACCAGCATGTCATATTCTTTTCAATTTTGGAAGGAAGTGTGATGGTCCGGGAGGCCTAGAACCACTGACCTCTATACATGGACAGATCATCATTGTTTCATTTTGAAGTCGGCATGCGGAGAAGTGCAACATGGCGGACCCACGACGTGACTATGTGAGCCAATGAAATGTCCAGGTGTTGGTACGATACGTATTACGCAATGTTTATAAATACAAAATGTACAGAATAAATCCGCTGACCTCCACACCTGGACATTTCATTGGCTCACAGCAGTGACGTCTCGTGTCCGCCATGTTGCACTTCCAGTTCGCGCCGACTTCAAGTGTTAGCACAGCAGAATATGGACAATGGTCCGTCCAGGTGTAGAGGTCAGTGCCTAGAACCCAAAAGAGTCGTTCAATGAGTAAAGTCATGGGTCCGAATCTCTGAATGCTTGGTCAACACCACATAACTTTTTTTCTTCATTATTAGCTATTACTCCAGCTTCCAAACCTATTAAGTCACATCAATTTGAAACTAAGTTGACTGGTAGTCGAATGGCCAAGTGCTTAGGCTCCTCGTCTGCGGGGTTCCATCTCCTGCGTTCGATTTCTCGTCCTGGCCGATGTCGATTTTTTTTTTAGTTTTAACGCGCGCAATTTCGCAACATTAATTAATTTATATTCTTCAAATACCAACCGAAGTTAGCTCAACGGCTTAATTCGCCAGGTTGAAGAGTCCTTTAAGGGAGTCGGTCAATGTGTTGAGTCATCAGTCCGTACCCCTGAATTGCTTAGTCAGCACCACATCACTTTTTTTCCTTCATTTTCCACCAATGCAGACGTACGTCTATTCTTTTTTTAATTCACTTACAGATTCAATTTACGGACATTTGAGACATATTTAGACAAAAGCATAATTTTGACCTTATTTGCATACAAATGCAAGGCTAAACCCTTCAAATTAATGTTAGGGACATTTAAGACATTTAAAAAAAGAAATCATATTTTGACCTTATTTGCACAAATATGCAAGGCTAACCCCTTACAAAATAGGGACATTTGAGACATTTTCGGACAAAATTATATTTTCACCTAATTCGCTTACAGATGCGAGGCTAAACCCTGGCTTACAAAGGAAATTTACGGACGTTTAAGACATTATTTGGACAAAATTATATTTTCACCTTATTTGCTTTAAAAGCAATGTTAACCTCTTACAAAATAGAGACATTCGAGATATTTTTCGGACAAAATCATATTTTGACCTCATTTGAATACCGATACAAGGCTAACCCCTTGAATATTTTATTTAGAGACATTTGAGACATTTTTTGACAACATTAGTTTTTGCCAACATTTGCATAAAAATAAAAAAGAGAAAACTGTTTTGAAAAAAAAAAAATTGTTAACAAAATTTGCATACAAATGCAAGGCTAACCCCTTACCAATTTAATTTAGTGACATTTTAGACATTTTTGGACAAAATTATATTTTGACAACATTTTGACCTCATTCGCATACATCAAAGGCTAACCCCTTACAAAATAATGTTAGGGACATTTGAGCTATTTTTTGACAAAATCATATTTTGACCTTATTTGCATAGAAATGCAAGGCTAACCCCTTACAGATTCAATTTACAGACATTTTCGGACAAAATTATATTTGGACCTTATTTGCACAAAAATGCAAGGCTAGCCCCTTACAAAATATGGACATTTGAGCTATTTTTTGACAAAATCATATTTTGACCTTATTTGCATAGAAATGCAAGGCTAACCCCTTACAGATTCAATTTACCGACATTTGAGACATTTTCTGACAAAATTATATTTGGACCTTATTTGCACAAAAATGCAAGGCTAGACATTTGAGACATTTTTTGACAAAATCATATTTTGACCTTATTTGCATAGAAATGCAAGGCTAACCCCTTACAGATTCAATTTACGGACATTTGAGACATTTTCGGACAAAACTATATTTTCACCTTATTTGCATTAAAAGCAATGCTAACCTCTTACAAAATAGAGACATTCGAGACATTTTTCGGACAAAATCATATTTTGACCTCATTTGAATACCGATACAAGGCTGACCCCTTGAACATTTTATTTAGAGACATTTCGACATTTTTGGACAAAATTATTTTTTGCCAACATTTGCATAAAAATGAAAGCCAAACCTGTTACAAATTAAATTTAGGGACATTTGAGACATTTAAAAACAAATAATCATATTTTGACCTCATTTGCATACAAATTCAAGGCTAACCCCTTACAAATTAAATGGACGGACGTTTGAGACATTTTTGAAAAAAAATCATATTTTGACCTTATTTGCACAATATGCAAGGCTAACCCCTTACAAAATATGGACATTTGAGCTATTTTTTGACAAAATCATATTTTGACCTTATTTGCATAGAAATGCAAGGCTAACCCCTTACAGATTCAATTTACCGACATTTGAGACTTTTTCGGACAAAATTATATTTGGACCTTATTTGCACAAAAATGCAAGGCTAGCCCCTTACAAAATAGGGACATTTGAGACATTTTTTGACAAAATCATATTTTGACCTTATTTGCATAGAAATGCAAGGCTAACCCCTTACAGATTCAATTTACGGACATTTGAGACATTTTCGGACAAAACTATATTTTCACCTTATTTGCATTAAAAGCAATGCTAACCCCTTACAAAATAGGGACATTTGAGACATTTTTTGACAAAATCATATTTTGACCTTATTTGCATAGAAATGCAAGGCTAACCCTTACAGATTCAATTTACGGACATTTTAGACATTTTCGGACAAATTATATTTTGACCTCATTTGAATACCGATAAAAGGCTGACCCCTTGAACATTTTATTTAGAGACATTTCGACATTTTTGGACAAAATTATTTTTGGCCAACATTTGCATAAAAATGAAAGCCAAACCTGTTACAAATTAAATTTAGTGACATTTGAGACATTTAAAAACAAATAATCATATTTTGACCTCATTTGCATACAAATTCAATGCTAACCCCTTACAAATTAAATTGACGGACGGTTGAGACATTTTTGAAACAAAAATCATATTTTGACCTTATTTGCACAAATATGCAAGGCTAACCCCTTACAAAATAGGGACATTTGAGACATTTTCGGACAAAATTATATTTTCACCTTATTTGCATTAAAAGCAATGCAAACCTCTTACAAAATAGAGACATTCGAGACATTTTTTCGGACAAAATCATATTTTGACCTCATTTGAATACCGATACAAGGCTAACCCCTTGAACATTTTATTTAGAGACATTTGAGACATTTTTTGACAACATTAGTTTTTGCCAACATTTGCATAAATATGAAAGCCAAACCTGTTACAAATGACATTTGAGACATTTTTTGAAGAAAACAAAATTTGTTAACATAATTTGCATATAATACAAATGCAAGGCTAATCCCTTACCAATTTAATTTAGTGACATTTTATACATTTTTGGACAAAATTATATTTTGACAACATTTTGACCTCATTTGCATAAAAGAGCAAGGTTAACCCCTTACAAAATATGGACATTTGAGAAATGTTCGGACAAAATCATACTTTGACCTCATTCGCATACATCAAAGGCTAACCCCTTACAAAATAATGTTAGGGACATTTGAGCTATTTTTTGACAAAATCATATTTTGACCTTATTTGCATAGAAATGCAAGGCTAACCCCTTACAAAATATGGACATTTGAGAAATTTTCGGACAAAATCATATTTTGACCTCATTTGCATTAAAAGCAATGCTAACCCCTTACAAATAGGGACATTTGAGAGATTTTCGGACAAAATCATATTTTGACCTCATTTGAATACCGATACAAGGCTAACCCCTTGGAAATTTTATTTAGAGACATTTGAGACATTTTTGGACACAATTATTTTTTGCCAACATTTGCATAAAAATGAAAGCCAAACCTGTTACAAATTAAATTTAGGGACATTTGAGACAGTTGTTGAAAAAAAAACATTTGGTAACATAATTTGCATACAAATGCAAGGCTAACCCCTTACCAATTTAATTTAGTCACATTTTAGACATTTTTGGACAAAATTATATTTTGACAACATTTTGACCTCATTTGCATAAAAGAGCAAGGTTAACCCCTTACAAAATATGGACATTTGAGAAATGTTCGGACAAAATCATACTTTGACCTCATTCGCATACAAATGCAAAGGCTAACCCCTTACAAAATAATGTTAGGGACATTTGAGCTATTTTTTGACAAAATCATATTTTGACCTCATTTGCATAGAAATGCAATGCTAACCCCTTACAAAATATGGACATTTGAGAAATTTTCGGACAAAATCATATTTTGACCTCATTCGCATACATCAAAGGCTAACCCCTTACAAAATAATGTTAGGGACATTTGAGCTATTTTTTGACAAAATCATATTTTGACCTCATTTGCATAGAAATGCAATGCTAACCCCTTACAAATAGGGACATTTGAGACATTTTCGGACAAAAACATATTTTGACCTCATACGCATACATCAAAGGCTAACCCCTTACAAAATAATGCTAGGGACATTTGAGCTATTTTTTGACAAAATCATATTTTGACCTTATTTGCATAGAAATGCAAGGCTAACCCCTTACAGATTCAATTTACGGACATTTGAGACATTTTCGGATAAAATTATATTTTGACCTCATTTGCATTAAAAGCAATGCTAACCCCTTACAAATATGGACATTTGAGAGATTTTCGGACAAAATCATATTTTGACCTCATTTGAATACCGATACAAGGCTAACCCCTTGAAATTTTTATTTAAAGACATTTGAGACATTTTTGGGACAAAATTATTTTTTCCCACCATTTGCATAAAAATGAAAGCCAAACCTGTTACAAATTAAATTTAGGGACATTTGAGACATTTGTTGAAAAAAAACCATTTGGTAACATAATTTGCATACAAATGCAAGGCTAACCCCTTACCAATTTAATTTAGAGACATTTTAGACATTTTTGGACAAAATTATATTTTGACAACATTTTGACCTTATTTGCATAAAAGAGCAAGGTCAATCCCTTACAAAATCATACTTTGACCTCATTCGCATACAAATGCAAAGGCTAACCCCTTCCAAAATAATGTTAGGGACATTTGAGCTATTTTTTGACAAAATCATATTTTGACCTTATTTGCATAGAAATGCAAGGCTAACCCCGGCCCCTTACACATTCAATTTACGGACATTTGAGACATTTTCGGACAAAAGCATAATTTGACCTAATTTGACCTAATTTGCATACAAATACAAACCCCTTCAAATTAATGTTATGGACATTTGAGACATTTGAGACAAAATCATATTTTAGGGTATTGTTGTAGTCATTTTGGACCATTACTATATTTTCATAATTATTTTGTCACTTACATGCTTTAGAAAATGTTATTGAAGTAAGGATGTGCAAGTAGAATCACCTAAATAAATTTTTCTAAAAATTTAAATAAAATATATACCCAAACATGTGAATTAACATAATTACACGGCAGGTTAACGATTTATGTAAATTAGACATATTTTGCCCACTTTGAATTTTTAAAGACTTTTAGTATGTAATTCTAGGGACCTTATAGAAGTGCACTGTGGTGAAAAACAATTTGTTGCAATTTGTTTAAGGTCAAAAAAACAAAATTAAGTATTTTGCCTGGACTATTTAGCTTACTTTAGCGATCCCTTATACCCGGAACTCCTGAAGGCCATTCACAATTGAGGTCAAAATAGGATTTTGTCCAAAACTGTCTTAAACGTCCGTAATTTTTTATTTGTAAGCCAGGGTTTAGACTCGCATCTGTAAGTGAATGATTATAATTTTGTCCGAAAATGTCTCAAATGTCCCTATTTTTGTGCAAATAAGGTCAAAATATGATTTTGTTTAAATGCCAGTAAATGTCCCTAATATTAATTTGAAGGGCTAGCCTTGCATTAATGCAAATAAGGTCAAATTATGCTTTTGTCTGAAAATGTCTCAAACGTCCGTAAATTGAATCTGTAAGTGAATTAAGAAAAGAATAGGACGTACGTCTGCATTGGTGGTCACAAAGGGGAAAATGAAAAAAAAAGTAATGTGGTGTTGACTAAGCAATTCGGGGGTACGGACCTATGACTCAACACATTGACCGACTCCCCTAAATGACTCTTCAACCTGGCGAATTAAGCCGTTGAGCTAGTAACTTCGGTTGGTGTTTGAAGACTATAAATTAATTCTTTTAAAGATAAGCTTGCGAAATTGCGCGCGTTAAAACTGAGAAAAAAACCCGACATCGGCCAGGACGAGGAATCGAACTCAGGAGACGGAACCTCCTGGGTTCTAGGCCTCCTGGCTCACCACACTTCCTTCCCTGTCCATGTTCATTTAACCCGTAGGCCACGTAACCATGTGAGGGAGAATAACGGAGCGAGGCCCTAGCTCTTGCTGCCTATGCAAGCAAACGAACTCCGTCCCTATACGAAGGTTCGAACCTGAACTCCGCGGACAGTACCAGCCTGACGAATTAAGCCGCTAAACTAACTCCGGTTGGTATTTGAAGGCGTTAAATTAATCCTTTTAAAGATAAGATTGCGAAATCGCGCGCGTTAAAACTGAGGAAAAAATGACGTCGGCCAGGTGAGCGGGGACTCGAACCCAGGAGATGGAACCCCGCAGACGAGGAGCCTAACAACTAGGCCATTCGACTACCAATCAACATTGTTTCAAAATGACGTGACTTAATAGGTTTGGAAGCCGGAGTAATAGAACTATCCTACATCTGCTCAAAGGAAGAAGTAGAAACTGTGTTTTCATAGTTAATGATCCGCCCACGCATTAATTGTCCGAAAACTCGACTTATTTTATGTCGATAGAGGGCGCGCCACACAAATAGCAGTCACTAGCAAAACGCGGGCTCAAAGGAAACAACACAAAATCAGATAGACGGCGCTGCCTTGCAACACTCGGTCGGGAGTAGAGTTGCAATGTAAATGTTTTTCAATGGGAAAATTTAGAAATTTAAATATAATTGTCTAAGTTACATTGGGTAAGAATTTTTCAAAAATAATTATCGGTCAACCCACCAAAAATTGAAAAGAATATGATATGCTGGTCGTCATGTTTCTGTAGTCCCCTGGCCCTGGTGAGAGTTCTAAGTATTTAAAGATCGTAAAAGTATGGGCGTTTTAGCACTTAGGTCTATCATGGAGGTAGGGGTCTTCAGGACATTTATTTGCTCCGTTTCGCACAAAGTGTTAAGCCGCGGTCACAACATATCATACGAAATGTTGTTGCGGTAAGGCCTGGTCACAACGAACCCACGACGCATGTTCCACGACCACGACATAACATTTGGGCAAATCGTGGGTCATCAGGGGGTTGTCGCAAGACAGTCCTAAAATAAAAAATAAAAGAGTCTTAAAATAAAAATAAATAAAAAAAAGTCTCGAAATAAGCCCACTCCCATGATTTCGTGAGAAACTTAAGTACAATCAAAAACCTGTAGTACTACTGTTGTAGACCAGTTAACAAATTCAATCCATGAATCAGAGCTCATTCACTCTGACCTTTTCTTTGCATACAAACTAAATTAAAGTCAAGGGCCAAATATGCCAAAGTGGAAAAATACACACTTAATTGTACTAGCACACCTTAGATATTGTTGCATTTAAGGAATATCAAGTTTGATAACATTTTTGTCTCCAAGTCGAGCATGGTGGGGCGCATGATCGTTCTGTACTCCACAACACTTGTGCTTCATCCTCAACTAAGCTCTTGCAGACAGTTGGAATATTCTTGCAGCCAAGTCATTCACTGCGTGGTTTACCTAATGAGTGTGTAACAATGTCAGAAAACAAGTTCAATGTCAATGCTGGCGCGCACCATGATTACAAACCAACTACATGTACATGTACTACTAGCCTTGGTCAAGGCGTTCATCGTTACCCGTACCCTGCCCGTACCCGTCCGTACGTACAGCGCAGCGGTAATCGGAGCTCAAACAACGACCTCACGCGGCCACTATTATATGCAAAGTAACTGAAGATAATGTACTGGGAATTAAATGTAGCCTCAGTTGATTTGCATAAATAGTGGCCGTATGCGGTCGCTGTTCGCGCTGTATCTTTGCACGGGGCGTCGCATATAGATGCGCGGTGGTCGCATATATGTAGATGCGCGGTGGTCGCATATGTAGATGCGCATTGGTCGCATATATAGATGCGCGGTGGTCGCAAATATATATATAGATGCGCGGTGGTCGCAAATATATACATGTAGATGCGCGGTGGTAGCATAGGTAATAACAGTGCGAGAACCCGGTCATTACTGCGTGGTAATGACCGGGTTGGGGGATGACCGCTGGTAATGGATCGAGCCGAAGGCGAGGTCCATTACCAGCGGTCATCCCCCAACCCGGTCATTACCACGCAGTAATGACCGGGTTCTCGCACTGTTATTACCTTTAATAAATACCTTTTTAACGAGAAAAATGGTGAAAATACTCCGAATTTCGCGACTTCGCGGCTTCTTCTAGGCCGTTTTACAAACGCAGCTTCGTTTTCGTATTTTGGCTTTGTTCATGTAGTTTAGCAGTGGTACAGTTGTTTTCATAGTTCCGGATTTTTTTTAGTTCCAGATCGCTTCAAATAAAAACCTACCTTGTTAATATGGCTTGGTCTCCAATACTATTTGTTTAGATGAAGTGCATTTTGAAAAGAAACATACAAGCTTCTTGATACATAAGTAAAAATAAGTCTAAAAGTCTCCAGTATTAATCTGCCAAAGACTGAACGTTCATTTTTTTCCTAATTCCGGATCGCCCGTAAAATACATGCATCAACAGCATGCGCGCAAGCGATTTCATATGACGTGTTCTGTTGGACCATGGAGTTTATTCCTCCACGTCGGTGGGACAAAGTTTATCGGCTCGTTGCCGCGCGCCACACACGTACACGGACAAAACATTTCAAAGCATTTTCTTGCAAGTCCTCTTTTTAAACTTTATTGGAAGTGAAAGTATTTGAAATTTATTTTAAACTCTATATTTATATAAATTAATGAATACTTTATCAGAAATATAGGCTTGATTTGGGTTGGTTCTAGCATGGAGGTAGGAAAATGGTTCTAGCGTGATAATTGTTCATGTACGAAGCAGTTTTTTTCTCGTTGCGGAATTGGTTCAACTAATCAGCAACTAGAAAAAGGGATGTCGGTATATTTGACGTCGTATTTTCAAATAAAGAAGAGCATAAATATCGAAACGAAAACTGTAGCTTCTCCATCACTCAAGGTAAACTATTAAACCTATTTCATTTAAATTTCGAGAATTAGACTTGCCGAAAACAGCCTGAATATTGTTTGCGATCCGGAACTAGGAAAACGTCTGTAACGTGGCCAGAGTGCAGCCCAAAGCCGGGGTTTAGAAAACGGCCCTTGGAAAATCCATGATGTTACTACATATAATGACCGGCACGTGATCGAGTCTCGACCAATCAGAAGCTATGAACTCTCCAAGGTATTTATTAAAAATATATAGATGCGCGGTGGTCGCAAATATATAGATGCGCGGTGGTAGCATATACAGTCAAACCTTGATATAGCGGCCATCGACGGTGCCGGTGTGAAAGGTAATTCTGTCCCCCCTGGTAAATGTGTCCCCCCGGACAGACTTACCAGGCCGTGACCCGGTAAATCTGTCCGGGGGGACACATTTACCTAGGTATTTCTGTCCCCCTCCAGGTAATTCTGTCTCCCTGTCTAACGTTAAACGTGTCCCCCTGGTAAATTTGTCCCGTGCAACGTCACAAGTCTAGCACCCACTAGACGCAACAACCAGTGTAGTACAGGTTCACCCCTCCATGGTGCATTATTTGTGGCAGACTGTAGGATGTGTAGTGTCCTACAAATTACAGGTGGTCAAAAGTGCTGCCTTATTTTTTGCTGGGTATCTAGAATCTGTACGCGTGCAAGAAGTCTAAAAATACTGATTACTGCTATTTTCCCTTTCGCGCAGAAACGTAGATCGGTTGATTTAATTAATAAAGTTATTTGTATTTGTATTTTTGTTTTGATAAATCAATGAAGGGAAGAGAATTCCAAATAATAAATATCATGTGGGCTTTTCATTGAAATAACATCAAAATAACCGCTTATGTGTGGAACATTGGGGGACACAATTACCTAGAGAGGGGACAGAATAAACTGGAGGGGGACAGAATTAACGTCTCCAGGGGGACACTTTTACCTAGGTAATTCTGTCCCCCCGGACAATTTTACCGGGGGACAGAATTACCTTCCACACCGGTTTTCGTGGCCACTATACGCAAGTGGCCACTATAGCAAAACGTACACATGTACACACATACATACATGTACATGTACATGTATGTACACGTACATACACATGTGCTCGCATAATGAATGAATGTACACGTGTACATGTAGTACGTGTACCCACCATATGAACAACACAACTCTATATGTATCAATCTGAAACATAATTTTTCTGAAACAGAATTTTTGTTTATTTTTTTCCAATTGTATTTATTTATTTTAATCTCAAGGCACAAGAATGGCAAGAAGAAACTTACATAATATACTGTAAATATTATTTCTTTCCAATTGTATTTATTTATTTTTATCTCAAGGCACATGGATAGGCATTTCACACTTCAAAATGATGAAATAAAACTAAGAACTCACGTTTAATAAAACGAACACGTACGTTTTATACGTGTCGCGACGACAAGAACTATTTTAGTCTGTGCGCTCGGTACCGTTTGTATAAAACAAGAGTATGAAGTCCAGGAGCCAAACAACAGGGGAAATTCTAAAGTCAACAGAGGGCGCACTTCATTTCTGCGGCCGGAGTACACAGGTTTCACGGCAATGTAATTGTACACATTTTATTTGCTGTGGGCTATTATAGGCTGGCCGCTGGCCGCGTTACACAGTGGCCGCATTAGCAAGACATGGTTAGGTATGTTTATGCAAGAATCAAACTGGGACCAAGCAAAGGTGGCCAGTGAAGGCAGGTGGCCGCTGTATCGAGGTGGCCGCAAAGGCAGGTTTGACTGTATATTGATTCGCGGTGGTCGCATATAGATGCGCGGTGGTCGCATATATGTAGATGCGCGGTGGTCGTATTAAGATGCGCAGTGGTCGCATATATGTAGATGCGCGGTGGTCGCATATGTAGATGCGCGGTGGTCGCATATGTAGATGCGCGGTGGTCGCATATGTAGATGTGCGGTGGTCGCATATCGTCGCAGGTTTCACGAACTGACGCGACCGACCGCACAGAGGTAAAACGTGATTTAGAAATAATCGCATTTGAAGTTGGTGATCTTTTAATATCCTTTTCTGACGGATTTGTGTCATGGGGAATTTCCCCCAAAATGAGTGTATGAAAGTTGATACCTTAAAGATGGACTACAACGAAAACTCACACATTAAATTTATTATCGGACCTTGTTTATGTTGTGTTCAGGTAACACTTTATTGTTACGGTCATGTTTTTCTCTAAATAATTTTGTTGCAATTTGACCGAAAAAATTAGACCTCGATTCTTCGATTTTGAAATTTCCCGCCCTGTACTGGTTCCCGGCAAAGATCCACTAAAAACCACAATGAAATCCACGATATAGTACCAGCGGACTTGTAAACCAGCGAAAAGTGATGACGTACTACCCATGAGCAACCGAGAGTAAACAAAAAACGCCATGTTATTCCGTGTGTATTATGTATGCGTTTTCATGCAGAGGCATGAAGTTTTTACGAATCTTTTTTTTATAGTGTATCACTATCAGCTACAATAATGCCAACTTCATGTGTTGTTGGTGGATGCACGAGAAATTGTTCGAAGAATCCAGAGATTCATTTTGTGCAATTTCCGCGGGATCCTGCGTTATCAAAGGAATGGGTGAAGTTCGTAAATATTACACGAAAGGATTTCACCTTCTGACATGTCTGACCTTCTCGGCAAGAAGTAGGCCTTTGATTTGTTCAGCACATTTTTCAGAGGACTGTGTTGAACCTTCAAGTGCTTTGAAAAATTCACTGGGATTGACAACAAAGTTTCGTTTGAAGCCTGGATCGATCCCTACATTGAAAGCGCCAAACATCGAGAGAATTCGTACTACTACCACCAGGCCTACTGCTTCTACGTCGGCCGAGTCATCGGCAACCGCCGGGTCTGCCGTGGCCGCAGAGTCATCGCCTTCTCTCTCGTCTGGTGAGCTCCCCTCATCGCTAGAGCTGCCATCACTGTCCTCAGAAGTACCTCCACGAAATGCCTCTTCCTCATCTCTACTGTGGTCTTCCCAATACTCGCTGCTATCGGACATTTTTCGCTGTTTTTCGGTCGAAAATAGTTGTACCAAAATATAGCCTAGCTTGTCCGCTGTTATTCCGCATTGCATTGTACGGTACAAATGCACGCACACGATCGACCCGAGTAAATCGTCATGGGTAGTACGTCACACACAAAGTATGAATTATTCATGAGTTAAGGGCTTTTGCTGAAACTGAGTTTTTCTGGGTCGTAGAACGCCGATCAATTTTGGTTTTTTTTTGCATGAAGGAACAAGTTTTATTGAATACTAATGATATATTAGTAATCATTATACATTTCTCGAACAAAAAAAGGCAACAAAGCCTTTATCATTATTCCGTTGTAGTCCATCTTTAAATAATCTAGCCAAATACTAACTTCATAAAAATAATTTCACAGTTAATGAGAAGACGTTCATAAAGCACAAAGACACTTCGTGAAAACTTACAAACACACAACGCGCATTGTGCAAGTTGCCCGTATCCAAACAGTCACTTCGTGAAAACGTTACACACACACCGCGTTGCCCGTATTCAAAGTGAAAACCCCAACACACACACACAGTCGTGAACCACATAACGACCGAGGATCGATATTGTGTTTTCCTTTCTTCCTTTACTTAACCCAATCCCCATTGCTTAGCGCTTGCACCGTCGATCGAGGACAGAATTCGGACAAGCAAACCGTCGATCGAGGATCCTTTGTTCCCTTTGTTCTCTTTTGTGTTTCGATCCTCGATCGTAATGCAAGACAAGAACACACACCGCGTTGCCCGTATGCAAAGTGTCACTTCGTGAAAACGTTTACACACACACACCGCGTTGCCCGTATTCAAAGTGTCACTTCGTGAAAACTAAATGTCAGTGGGTCGACTTGTCTTGTACGCATACAACAGATGCTGGCTTGTCGCGTAAACAGAACAACATCGTACTCATTGTTGAAAGCGAAGCATGGTATATACCACACAAGCGCTCCTGAGATCGAGCTTGTCATGTCACTTCGTGAAAACCTTTACGCGAGAGGTCGCTGTCACGTTAGTTTTCACGAAGTGACATCTTTTGAACCGCCACTTCGTAAAAACGAAAAAACTCAGTTTACTTAGATTATATACAAACTTGTTTACTTTATTTGCAAAACTAAACGGATTTAAGGATTGAGACTTGGTAGAAAGAGAGATAAATGTATTTCCAGTCCAAATAGTAAATAAACCCATTTTCATAAAAAGTCAGACTTTTGAGTAAAACGTGAAACCTGCGACGCGCGGTGGTCGCATATATAGATGCGCGGTGGTCGCATATGTAGATGCGCGGTGGTCGCCTATATAGATGCGCGGTGGTCGCATATGTAGATGCGCGGTGGTCGCATATGTAGATGCGCGGTGGTCGCATATGTAGATGCGCGGTGGTCGCATATGTAGATGCGCGGTGGTCGCATATGTAGATGCGCGGTGGTCGCATATAGATGCGCGGTGGTCGCATATATAGATGCGCGGCGGTCGCATATGTAGATGCGCGGTGGTCGCATATAGATGCGCGGTGGTCGCATATATAGATGCGCGGTGGTCGCAAATATATAGATGCGCGGTGGTCGCATATATAGATGCGCGGTGGTGGCAAATATATAGATGCGGGGTGGTCGCATATGTAGATGCGCGGTGGTCGCAAATATATAGATGCGCGGTGGTCGCATATAGATGCGCGGTGGTCGCATATGTAGATGCGCGGTGGTCGCAAATATAGATGCGCGGTGGTCGCAATGTAGATGCGCGGTGGTCGCATATGTAGATGCGCGGTGGTTGCATGTGTAGATGCGCGGTGGTCGCATATGTAGATGCGCGGTGGTCGCATATAGATGCGCGGTGGTCGCATATATGTAGATGCGCGGTGGTCGTATATATGTAGATGCGCGGTGGTCGCACATATGTAGATGCGCGGTGGTCGCATATGTAGATGCGCGGTGGTCGCAAATGTGAGATGCGCGGTGGTCGCATATGTAGATGCGCGGTGGTCGCATATGTAGATGCGCGGTGGTCGCATTATGCGACCACCGCGCATCTACATTATGCGACCACCGCACATCTATATATGCGACCACCGCGCATCTATATATGCGACCACCGCGCATTATGCGACCACCGCGCATCTACATATGCGACCACCGCGCATCTATATTTGCGACCACCGCGCATCTACATATGCGACCACCGCGCATTATGCGACCACCGCGCATCTACATATGCGACCACCGCGCATCTATATTTGCGACCACCGCGCATCTATATATTTGCGACCACCGCGCATCTATATATTTGCGACCAGCGCGCATCTATATATGCGACCACCGCGCATCTATATATGCGACCACCGCGCAACTACATATATGCGACCACCGCGCATCTATATGCGACCACCGCGCATCTACATATGCGACCACCGCGCATCTCACATTTGTGACCACCGCGCATCTACATATGCGACCACCGCGCATCTACATTATGTGCGACCACCGCGCATCTACATATATGCGACCACCGCGCATCTATATGCGACCACCGCGCATCTATTATGTAGATGCGCGGTGGTCGCATAATGCGCGGTGGTCGCATATATAGATGCGCGGTGGTCGCATATATAGATGTGCGGTGGTCGCATAATAGATGCGCGGTGGTCGCATATGTAGATGCGCGGTGGTCGCATATATGCGCGGTGGTCGCATATGTAGATGCGCGGTGGTCGCATATATGGATGCGCGGTGGTCGCATATGTAGATGCGCGGTGGTCGCATATATAGATGCGCGGTGGTCGCATATGTAGATGCGCGGTGGTCGCATATGTAGATGCGCGGTGGTCGCATATAGATGCGCGGTGGTGGCATATGTAAATGCGCGGTGGTCGCAAATATAGATGCGCGGTGGTCGCAATGTAGATGCGCGGTTGTAGCATATGTAGATGCGCGGTGGTCGCATGTATAGATGCGCGGTGGTCGCATAATTATATAGATGTGCGGTGGTCGCATATGTAGATGCGCGGTGGTCGCATATGTAAATGCACGGTGGTCGCATAGATGCGCGGTGGTCGCATATGTAGATGCGCGGTGGTCGCATTTTATATAGATGCGCGGTGGTCGCATATGTAGATGCGCGGTGGTCGCATATATAGATATGCGGTGGTCGCATATAGATGCGCGGTGGTCGCATATGTAAATGCGCGGTGGTCGCATATATAGATGCGCGGTGGTCGCATGTATAGATGCGCGGTGGTCGCAAATATATAGATGCGCGGTAGTCGCAAATATATAGATGCGCGGTGGTAGCATATATATTGATTCGCGGTGGTCGCATATATAGATGCGCGGTGGTCGCATATGTAGATGCGCGGTGGTCGCATATGTAGATGTGCGGTGGTCGCATATACAGATGCGCGGTGGTCGCATATGTAGATGCGCGGTGGTCGCATATATAGATGCGCGGTGGTCGCAAATATATAGATGCGCGGTGGTCGCAAATAGATGCGCGGTGGTCGCATATATAGATGCGCGGTGGTCGCATATGTAGATGCGCGGTGGTCGCATATAATTGCGCGGTGGTCTCATAGATGCGCGGTGGTCGCAAATATATAGATGCGCGGTGGTCGCAAATATATAGATGCGGGGTGGTCGCATATGCGCGGTGGTCGCAAATTTTTGTTAATTTTGTTTAATTTCCTGTTGAAAAACATATACATTGCAACCCTACTCCCCAGTGTTGCGAGGCAGCGCCGTCTATCTGATTTTGTGTTGTTTTCTTTGAGCCCGCGTTTTGCTAGTGACTGCTATTTGTGTGGCGCGCCCTCTATCGACATAAAATATGCGACCACCGCGCATCTCACATTTGCGACCACCGCGCATCTACATATGCGACCACCGCGCATCTACATTATGTGCGACCACCGCGCATCTACATATATGCGACCACCGCGCATCTATATGCGACCACCGCGCATCTATTATGTAGATGCGCGGTGGTCGCATAATGCGCGGTGGTCGCATATATAGATGCGCGGTGGTCGCATATGTAGATGCGCGGTGGTCGCATATATGGATGCGCGGTGGTCGCCCTATAGATGCACGGTGGTCGCATATGTAGATGCGCAGTGGTCGCATATATAGATGCGCGGTGGTCGCATATGTAGATGCGCGGTGGTCGCATATATGGATGCGCGGTGGTCGCATATGTAGATGCGCGGTGGTCGCATATGTAGATGCGCGGTGGTCGCATATAGATGCGCGGTGGTCGCATATGTAAATGCGCGGTGGTCGCAAATATAGATGCGCGGTGGTCGCAATGTAGATGCGCGGTTGTAGCATATGTAGATGCGCGGTGGTCGCATATATAGATGCGCGGTGGTCGCATAGTTATATAGATGTGCGGTGGTCGCAAATATATAGATGCGCGGTGGTCGCAAATAGATGCGCGGTGGTCGCATATATAGATGCGCGGTGGTCGCATATGTAGATGCGCGGTGGTCGCATATGTAGATGCGCGGTGGTCGCATATAGATGCGCGGTGGTGGCATATGTAAATGCGCGGTGGTCGCAAATATAGATGCGCGGTGGTCGCAATGTAGATGCGCGGTTGTAGCATATGTAGATGCGCGGTGGTCGCATGTATAGATGCGCGGTGGTCGCATAATTATATAGATGTGCGGTGGTCGCATATGTAGATGCGCGGTGGTCGCATATGTAAATGCACGGTGGTCGCATAGATGCGCGGTGGTCGCATATGTAGATGCGCGGTGGTCGCATTTTATATAGATGCGCGGTGGTCGCATATGTAGATGCGCGGTGGTCGCATATATAGATATGCGGTGGTCGCATATAGATGCGCGGTGGTCGCATATGTAAATGCGCGGTGGTCGCATATATAGATGCGCGGTGGTCGCATGTATAGATGCGCGGTGGTCGCAAATATATAGATGCGCGGTAGTCGCAAATATATAGATGCGCGGTGGTAGCATATATATTGATTCGCGGTGGTCGCATATATAGATGCGCGGTGGTCGCATATGTAGATGCGCGGTGGTCGCATATGTAGATGTGCGGTGGTCGCATATACAGATGCGCGGTGGTCGCATATGTAGATGCGCGGTGGTCGCATATATAGATGCGCGGTGGTCGCAAATATATAGATGCGCGGTGGTCGCAAATAGATGCGCGGTGGTCGCATATATAGATGCGCGGTGGTCGCATATGTAGATGCGCGGTGGTCGCATATAATTGCGCGGTGGTCCACTGACCTCTATACATGGACAGATCATCCATTGTTTCATTTTGAAGTCGGCATGCAGAGAAGTGCAACATGGCGTCACTGCTGTGAGCCAATGAAATGTCCAGGTGTAGAGTTCAGTTGGTTGGTAAATCCACTGACCTCTGCAACTGGACATTTCATTGGTTCACAGCAGTGACGCCATGTTGCACTTCCAATTCGCGCCGACTTCAAGTGTTAGCACAGCAGAATATGAACAATGATCTGTCCAGGTGTTGAGGTCAGTGCGGTGGTCTCATAGATGCGCGGTGGTCGCAAATATATAGATGCGCGGTGGTCGCAAATATATAGATGCGGGGTGGTCGCATATGCGCGGTGGTCGCAAATTTTTGTTAATTTTGTTTAATTTCCTGTTGAAAAACATATACATTGCAACCCTACTCCCCAGTGTTGCGAGGCAGCACCGTCTATCTGATTTTGTGTTGTTTTCTTTGAGCCCGCGTTTTGCTAGTGACTGCTATTTGTGTGGCGCGCCCTCTATCGACATAAAATATGCGACCACCGCGCATCTCACATTTGCGACCACCGCGCATCTACATATGCGACCACCGCGCATCTACATTATGTGCGACCACCGCGCATCTACATATATGCGACCACCGCGCATCTATATGCGACCACCGCGCATCTATTATGTAGATGCGCGGTGGTCGCATAATGCGCGGTGGTCGCATATATAGATGCGCGGTGGTCGCATATGTAGATGCGCGGTGGTCGCATATATGGATGCGCGGTGGTCGCCCTATAGATGCACGGTGGTCGCATATGTAGATGCGCAGTGGTCGCATATATAGATGCGCGGTGGTCGCATATGTAGATGCGCGGTGGTCGCATATATGGATGCGCGGTGGTCGCATATGTAGATGCGCGGTGGTCGCATATGTAGATGCGCGGTGGTCGCATATAGATGCGCGGTGGTCGCATATGTAAATGCGCGGTGGTCGCAAATATAGATGCGCGGTGGTCGCAATGTAGATGCGCGGTTGTAGCATATGTAGATGCGCGGTGGTCGCATATATAGATGCGCGGTGGTCGCATAGTTATATAGATGTGCGGTGGTCGCATATGTAGATGCGCGGTGGTCGCATTTTATATAGATGCGCGGTGGTCGCATATGTAGATGCGCGGTGGTCGCATATATAGATGTGCGGTGGTCGCATATAGATGCGCGGTGGTCGCATATGTAAATGCGCGGTGGTCGCATATATAGATGCGCGGTGGTCGCATGTATAGATGCGCGGTGGTAGCATATATATTGATTCGCGGTGGTCGCATATATAGATGCGCGGTGGTCGCATATATAGATGCGCGGTGGTTGCATATACAGATGCGCGGTGGTCGCATATGTAGATGCGCGGTGGTCGCATATATAGATGCGCGGTGGTCGCAAATATATAGATGCGCGGTGGTCGCAAATAGATGCGCGGTGGTCGCATATATAGATGCGCGGTGGTCGCATATGTAGATGCGCGGTGGTCGCATATGGTCTCATAGATGCGCGGTGGTCGCAAATATATAGATGCGCGGTGGTCGCAAATATATAGATCCGGGGTGGTCGCATATGCGCGGTGGTCGCAAATTTGTGTTAATTTTGTTTAATTTCCTGTTGAAAAACATATACATTGCAACCCTACTCCCGAGTGTTGCGAGGCAGCGCCGTCTATCTGATTTTGTGTTGTTTTCTTTGAGCCCGCGTTTTGCTAGTGACTGCTATTTGTGTGGCGCGCCCTCTATCGACAAAAAATAAGTCGAGTTTTCCGGACAATTAATGCGTGGGCGGTGGTCGCATATATAGATGCGCGGTGGTCGCATATGTAGATGCGCGGTGGTCGCATGTGTAGATGCGCGGTGGTAGCATATCGTAACCGACACCACGAAGTAGCACTCATGTACACACAGCGAATAGTTTTGATTGGAAGATAAACGCGTTTGAATGTTTGCAAGTTATTATCCCGCAAATAAAATGTGAATTGAAAACCTGTTTGGGATTTATATAAAGTACTACATTAAAACTTCGTGAATGTGTTACTTATGTTTCCATGGGTTGATTATAATTACGAATTAATTAAAGATTCAAGAAGAGTGTTACTTCGTGAAAACGAAATCTGCAGAAATAAGTACAGTATATAGATTGGAAGATAAACGCGTTTGAATGTTTGCAAGTTATTATCCCGCAAATAAAATGTGAATTGAAAACCTGTTTGGGATTTATATAAAGTACTACATTAAAACTTCGTGAATGTGTTACTTATGTTTCCATGGGTTGATTAATTACGAATTAATTAAAGATTTAGGAAGAGTGTTACTTCGTGAAAACGAAATCTGCAGAAATAAGTACAGTGCGCGTACACAAAGATATTATCAGTGCTACTTCGTGAAAACGAAAACTGCAGGAAATCTGTAAGTGCGGTGGTCGCAAATATATAGATGCGCGGTGGTCGCATATAGATGCGCGGTGGTCGCATATGTAGATGCGCGGTGGTCGCATATGTAGATGCGCGGTGGTCGCATATGTAGATGCGCGGTGGTCGCATATATGGATGCGCGGTGGTCGCATATGTAGATGCGCGGTGGTCGCATATAGATGCGCGGTGGTCGCATATGTAGATGCGCGGTGGTCTCATATGTAGATGCGCGGTGGTCGCAAATATAGATGCGCGGTGGTCGCAATGTAGATGCGCGGTGGTCGCATATATAGATGGGCGGTGTTCGCATGTGTAGATGCGCGGTGGTCGCATATGTAGATGCGCGGTGGTCGCATAATAGATGCGCGGTGGTCGCATATGTAGATGCGCGGTGGTCGCATATATGGATGCGCGGTGGTCGCATATGTAGATGCGCGGTGGTCAGATATATTTGCGCGGTGGTCGCATATGTAGATGCGCGGTGGTCTCATATGTAGATGCGCGGTGGTCGCATATAGATGCGCGGTGGTCGCATATGTAGATGCGCGGTGGTTGCATATATATAGATGCGCGGTGGTCGCATATATAGATGCGCGGTGGTCGCAAATATATAGATGCGCGGTGGTCGCAAATAGATGCGCGGTGGTCGCATATATAGATGCGCGGTGGTCGCATATGTAGATGCGCGGTGGCCTCATAGATGCGCGGTGGTCGCAAATATATAGATGCGCGGTGGTCGCAAATATATAGATGCGGGGTGGTCGCATATGTAGATGCGCGGTGGTCGCAAATTTTAGTTAATTTTTTTAAATTTCCTGTTGAAAAACATATACATTGCAACCCTACTCCCGAGTGTTGCGAGGCAGCGCCGTCTATCTGATTTTGTGTTGTTTTCTTTGAGCCCGCGTTTTGCTAGTGACTGCTATTTGTGTGGCGCGCCCTCTATCGACATAAAATAAGTCGAGTTTTCCGGACAATTAATGCGTGGGCGGTGGTCGCATATATAGATGCGCGGTGGTCGCATATGTAGATGCGCGGTGGTCGCATGTGTAGATGCGCGGTGGTAGCATATCGTAACCGACACCACGAAGTAGCACTCATGTACACACAGCGAATAGTTTTGATTGGAAGATAAACGCGTTTGAATGTTTGCAAGTTATTATCCCGCAAATAAAATGTGAATTGAAAACCTGTTTGGGATTTATATAAAGTACTACATTAAAACTTCGTGATTGTGTTACTTATGTTTCCATGGGTTGATTAATTACGAATTAATTAAAGATTTAAGAAGAGTGTTACTTCGTGAAAACGAAATCTGCAGAAATAAGTACAGTGCGCGTACACAAAGATATTATCAGTGCTACTTCGTGAAAACGAAAACTGCAGGAAATCTGTAAGTGCGGTGGTCGCAAATATATAGATGCGCGGTGGTCGCATATAGATGCGCGGTGGTCGCATATGTAGATGCGCGGTGGTCGCAAATATAGATGCGCGGTGGTCGCATATGTAGATGCGCGGTGGTCGCATAATGCGCGGTGGTCGCATATATAGATGCGCGGTGGTCGCATATATAGATGCGCGGTGGTCGCATATATAGATGCGCGGTGGTCGCATATAGATGCGCGGTGGTCGCATATGTAGATGCGCGGTGGTCGCAAATATAGATGCGCGGTGGTCGCATATGTAGATGCGCGGTGGTCGCATAATGCGCGGTGGTCGCATATAGATGCGCGGTGGTCGCATATATAGATGCGCGGTGGTCGCATATATAGATGCGCGGTGGTCGCATATAGATGCGCGGTGGTCGCATATGTAGATGCGCGGTGGTCGCATATATAGATGCGCGGTGGTCGCAAATATATAGATGCGCTGTGGTCGCCTTCTGTAGCATATGCGGGGCGCGCACACAGTGTATTTCTGGACGGATAACGACGGACGGATAACGACGAACTCGCCTTGACCATGCAAAGGCTATTATTAACCAACTCCCAGAAATTTACGAAAATGTTTCTATAGGCCTGTACACATCTACATCTTTGGAAATGAACTTCATTTTTTAATTTTTTTTTTAATGACAGCATGACAGAAGCAATAATTTTACAGGGAATTTATAGATTTCCTTATCATTTTTATAACAAAAAAGCTCTTCAACAACAATTTGGTTGGTTAACTTTTAGAAAGCTGCAAGTGGTATACTCTATTTTTAAACTGGACTCAAATCTTATCTACAAGGCAGCATATTGTTAAATGTCTAGGTGATCGAAAACACTGGGTTTGTCTTCCCGGCGTCAGAGTAAATCAGTAAATCGACACAGTTCTGCAATTGACATACTCACCTCGTGATTTTCAGTTTCTGTTGCGACTTGGCGATTGTGTTTTTTAGTGTCTATTTTTTTCAGGACCTGGAAGGTGTACTCCAATTTATACTGGTTCAACCCACTGCTGCTCCTCTCTAGCAAACCTCATAGGAACCGTGATAGCTCCGCCGATAGCGGCAATTCCAAGACTCCCACAAATCAAAGCGAAACCTTCGGCCAGCGTATCAGAAGTCGAGAAGATTTTAAAGGGATCGTATACGTTTGGTAATTGGAACCCACTGTTTGTTTTAATCCTATATAGTTATATACCATAAAAGTAACCAGTAAAAATTTCATTTCAAAAGGTGGTAGCGATTTTGAGATATTGCCGAAAATCTTGAGCGGTTATGTCCACGCAGGAAGAATAATTAATCTGCATTGGAATACACAATCTGAGAAACGTCACTGCAGTAACGCTTCTCAGATTCAATTTTTTTGGGATAAAAAGTGATATTTGTTTCTATAACGTTTCTAAAAATGCATTATACTATCCAAAGCTGCTGTATTTCTTACCAAGTAAGTTTTTATTGCCATTAATTTTTGGAGTAATTACCAAACGTATACGATCCCTTTAATCAGTACTAGCCGTATTTTTTATACAGTCTGCTTCGCTGATCTCGTTGCCGAGTTATTTTAGTTTTGAACATCTTCGATCTCTATAAGTCTAAACACCCTCGTTTCATCTCTATCGTTTAATTGAATCACGTTGGCGTTGTTCATCTCCGTCAGATCAGGATACAGAGTCGTCATTTTGTATTAAAGAACGAAACATTTGTGACCCACCCAGCACGAGTGAATGAGACACTTTGACTTTGAGGCAAAAATGAAAATTGAGATTTTGATTTCATCATTTAAATCTTGTTCAGCTTTAAATGATAAAATCAAAATCTCAATTTTCATTTTTTGCCTCAAAGTGTCTCATTTACTCGTGCTGGGTCACATTTGTTTAAAAGGTAGGATACACCATTGGCAATTGCTTGAATTATCATGAATGGGTGGATTTTAGGGGTTGTATTTAATAGTAAATATCGTTTATCTTACCTGTTTGAAGTTTTACAATCATGGATGCTGAGAAAAGCAAGAAAAAGCGTTCGGTTTCAACCGGCACCGGGCAGTGGTTCTTATGTTGTTCTTGTTTTTTTTGTTACAGGATATCCAGCGCAATCCTTTCGCTGGATGCCTACAATTATTATTTACTTTCAAATAAGTAAGATATTTCCTAATAATTCCGGTAGTAATTTTTGTTTGATAACTGCAAATGGTGTATCCTACCTTTAAATAAATTTGAATATATTTCACTCTATCGCCAGCTGACCTTGATTATCCATGACCTTGCCGTTTCTATTTTTTAATGCAAACGCGAGTTCGTTGATTTTGCCACATAATACTTGGAAACAAATGTAAAACCCATACTCTGGCGGTTTAGGTATAGGTTGAATGTGGCACACTAATGTTTTTGTACCGATGCCGGAAACAAATGTACTGGGGGTGGATTTTGGGGTCAGGACGATCCACCCAAAACTAGAAATCGTTGCAACAAATTCACCGTAATATACCTCAGTCAAAATTGGATACTCGCAGTCTTCTTTTACAGATGTCGGTGTAGAATGTTTTTAAAAAAAATCATCAGAGCGTAATATACGCTAAGCTGGGTGCCCAGGCCCAAACTAAAACTAGTGCCTCACATAAGCTCAAGGAACAAGCTTATTGGTTCGGTCGCACCTTGAATACTGCTGTGCTATGGAACCCTCACTCCAAGGAGGACATCTTCAGACAGATATCGTCGACCAGAGTGTGTCTGCTATGCTGCAAGAACTTCAGTTGGCTTCGCTTGAAAGAAGACGAAAAACATAAAGTCTCCTTTTGATGTACCAGACAAGACGACATCAAAAAATTGATAAAAATACAATCGTAATGACTTTTCTAACCTTTCGTTAGCTGCAAAACCCTTTCATAAAAAAAATTGAGAAAACACAGCGCAAACTATTAAATCAATTGACACATTTTTAAACTTTATTTTAAGTGAAAAATACAATTTCCAAACAATTTAATTATTAAGATTCATAGATGCAGACGAGTCCGTCCAAATTCAAATCACAAGCTATCTAAATGAGCTTTGACGAAAGCATTAGTTTGTTATTGTTCATCCAGTTAATTGTGACTGGCTTTATAAAAGGACTTGTGATTAGACTTGCAGGGACTTAAATACAACTCAGAATAAAATGTTATTTTCTCAAGCTGTTTGTCAGGATTACATAATTCCATGGTAATTGTCATTCAATGATTAATTTACACTTAATAACCAGTTCGCGCCGGAGGACGTATATACACGCAAAGTTTTCCCAAGATTCATAACGAATGACGCATAAACACATCACGAGCAAGGCCAGAAATGTTTGTCAGTAGCGAGAAAGGCCGAAATTGCGTCGGTGTGATTCCCAGGACCATAGGCCTGAACCCGCCTCAGATCAAGTTTCGTTAAAATAAATCCCGCGCCTCGGTGAATAATCCGGGCGCGAACTGGTTAATAAATTTGAACATTCTACTAGTACTTGTTACAAGTGTAGAAAAAACCAAACAGTTCAGTAAACTTTAGCTAAATAGAAAAGAATTTGAAGTAAATGGTTACTTCAATTATCTGAACAAAACTATATATAAAAAGTTATATAAAAATTATATTTTACATATTATTAAACAAGCACATTGGTTTCAGATGTATAACATTTGTTTACGACTAACGGCCATTTTCTTTGTACTTGAGTCCAGTTATTCTTGTACCTATGTATCATGACGTCGCCCTATGTAAAACGCTCTAATTTGTTGAATACCAAGGCCCAGTTGTTATGGTGTTCAACTCATGTACGATGGTACGTGGGTTCGAACCCTGCTAGGAACATGGTGTTTGTGACCTTAAGCAAGACACTTAACTACAATTGCCTCTCTTCACCCGGGAGTATAAATGGGTACCTGCGAGGGTCGAGGTCGAATTGAGCGCTGATATTGGCTGCCATGTTGCCCAGGGCCTGATAAACAGGGTAATAATTGTATATCGCCGCGAGTGTCTAGCTATGAACCCCCCTGAAAACTTCAATTTCATGTTTTCAGTGAGAGTCATCGCTCGACGATCGCTATACTTTAAAATGAGCGTAGAAAGTTCTAGTGTACATAAAAATTGACCCCAGTTTTCCCTGTGATGCACTGCAGTAAACAGTGTGTAACGTCATCAACAGTGAAAATTTCAGATTTTTTAAGACCTTTTTCATGCCGTGTTGCTGTTTTATTTTATAAAGCTTTCTAATTCATATAACCCGTATGTGCACAACGTGCAACAATTGTCAAGGTGAAATGTTTTCTCTCGTTTTAAAATCGGCATTGAAAAAAACACAACAAAAGAAAAATAAATGAAGAAATTTCCTCACTATTGTTGGTTGCATTATATTATACGAAGGGAATATGTAGTTGGCCAGCAGGCCTATACACAGGGGGAATTCATACGCACGCACCCCCCAAATTACCAAAAGGTCCACATTTTCCATGGTAAATACTGGTATTTTGATGTAGAAATAACTACTGGCACACCAAAAAAATTTGGTCACATTTTTAGTCCCATCAGTACAAATTCTCCCCCCAAATTACCAAAAGGTCCACATTTTCCATGGTAAATAATGGTATTTTGATGTAGAAATAACGGTACTGGCACACAACAATTTTTGGTTCCATTTTTGGTCCCATCAGTACAAATTCGCACCCCCCCATAGAAAATCCTGTTTAAAACCGCCCATCTGGACGAGTTAACCCTAACCCCTACAGGGTGTTTTGTTAGTTCCCTGCCACATCCAGCAAACTGCGTCATTTGTCAAAGTGACAGCCCTGCTCAGTGCCGAGAGATTTATCAGGTCAGAAATCTCAAGGCCTAAACTGCTTCAGAGTCTGCAGTCACCCAACCCAGCAGAATCCCTCTCTGGTATTGTTTAATGGGGATTAGCTCTCATAGTAATAAACTGTGCGGTTTATGCACTGGTGTTGACAGCAGAATGCACCAGACATTTTCACCCGATGCATTGCGCTGCGTGTGGACGGGTTAGGGTTGATGACCCAAGTCGAAGGGGAGGGTCAAATTCTATACTTCATTGCTCGAAAATTTCTGAATTAGTTTGGCTATGAAAGGCATCTCAATGGTTCTGCAAAACAAATTATGAAAAATTGATACTGATAGCCAGCTAGATTGTGCAGTGACCAGCCGCGGTAGGCTGGTCCCGAATAGTCGACTAGACTAGTCCAACCATCGCTGACTATCGTGAGTTTGATCAGAGTTAGCTAACTATATGGTCCTTGATCAAACTTGCCCTTGGTTGTAGAACAAACTTTCTCTGATAGCTATTATTTTTCGGCTGCATTGGCTCCCCAAGGAGCAGGAACAGATAGCATACCACCACCCAGATTGAAGTTGCATCTTCAATTCACCTTGTTGGCTTGTCCCGATAGTTCCAGCTGTACTTCTCGTGACTGTGGTATGGCACCCGGACTCCGTTAATGAGGCACTGCATGACCCACTCGCAGGAGACCACGGGGATGGTGAGGTGTTCGGCGCGATGAAGGAGGGAGCGAGGGCAGGAGGGATCGGTAACGATCACGTTGCAGTCCAGAGACACACCTGCTGGGCAAGAAAACAAACGGAGAGATGAGAAGCTTGAAAACACCAGGCATTGTGTACATGCATTACACTCGCTGTGTGGACCTCTGAACAAAGGATTAGGCCATCAGCCTGGGGGGGTTGGTCGGTATAAAATGAGGGGAATAATGCTCATGGCAAGGTATATGCATCCCTGTAGTTTGAAATGTGTGATAGCATTGGAGCGGTAGCAGCTTTTGGGGCGATTTGGTTTTTTTAATGGCTGCCAAAATGTTTGTAACCACATATATATTAAATTCTGTAACAAGCATATGGGCGGCCATTTTGAAAAACAATTTGAAAAAAGTGATGACACCGCTTATGCTGCAATGCTATCACACATTTTACAACTCTAGGTGTGCATACCTTGCCAAAAATAGCTGAGCATTACTCCACTCGATCATTTGATACTGGTTAACTAGGTCGCGCTGGATGACGTATATAAACGCAAAGTTTTCTACAAATTCAAAACGGATGACGCATAAACACGCCAAGTTCAAGTTCGGAAATGTCTGTCAGCAGCAAGGCCAGAAATGCGTGGGCTTCCCGGCACTATCAGCCTGAACCCGCTTCGGATCAAATTTCGTTAAAAATAATCCCGCCCCTCGGCTCGGTGATGTTAAAATAATCCCGGCGCGAACTGGTTAATAGACTGAACTTCACCAATGGATTTTTTTCAGGATGGCCAAAGTTGCATTTATACACTTGCCCATAAAAATGGAAAAGATAAACTAGTAAAATTTACAACAAAAGAAGATGATGAAATTCATATGTACTTGGCTCTTTTGTTATTTCCAGATTGGATGGTAGTCTGGTGACTATGTGGCATCCGGCAGCAATCAGGATAGATCTCCATGTGTCCTGCACACCCTCGAGGTCAGACACCATACACACGTTCATGCCGGCAAGAATGGAACGATTAGGCTGGCTATAAATAGAAAAATACGAAGACAAGCGGACGTAAAACCATCACGTCGTGTAAGTTCATGTCATCACTTTAAAAATTAAAAAATCCAATTAGATGGATCATCACGATTCTTGAAATATTTGACCCACCACCCCAAAACCAGGCTAAAGTCGAAATTGTTCATATGAGAGATTTTTATACCATTGGATTGCTAGCATTTTAAGCTTTAGAATGATACATCACATGCACCAGTACCGCTATGGAATGAAAAGTAACGACGCTTCAAAAAGTGACATTTTGTTGCCGTTTGCTCAATTTGAGTAATGGCAACGACAACAAAAATCAGAAGAAGGCCGATATTATCACTTTTGGGGATTTTAAAAAAGGTTTAAACATGACCAGCCTATAAATTAGAGTTTTAACTAACGATTTATAAAAGAAAAAAAATCGACCGACAACACATTTGTTTGTGTACAATGCCATATCTCGAAATGGCATTTGCCGACTTCCGCCTGGTTTTGGCCTGGTGGGTCACATATACCTGCTTAACCTTTGCATTTTGAATTGTTGCATTGCCTTCTAAAACAGTTGTTGAGATTATTATTATTTTTGTTTAAATTTTGTGTGTGGTTCTATCTCAATAATTCCAATGTTAACGTCTCACATTTCCATCAGTGCATTCTCTTCCAGACTCTCACCAGCTGGCAGCAAATAACTCTTGTGATTCTGCAACCGTCCCTGAAAATAAAAACGAAACACACACAAATTAATGTAAACAAAGAATTGCTCAGTGATGCAGTGATTCCACCCACATCTGTGGGTGGAATCACTGCATCACTGAGCAATTCCTCACTGGCAGAGATGGACACAAATGTTGTTTACAGATCGAGACAAATAACCATTTTTGGGGCGTTTATATTTTTGTTCAGGGTACATGTACATCCCAATTCATGTCATTGTCATCTTCCAATAACCACATTTCCTGTGGCACTAACAGCTAGCAGAAAGAGTGTACTGACGCTAAGCATATTTCCATATGTGGTAATAATGCTAGCGTGCATTTTGAAGATAACCGCTGTTCCATCACTATTTCATGCAAATTCTGCCGCACCAGCATGCTGTTGTCCTTAACTCATTCAATCTCTTACTCTTTATAGTCACATTGAATAATACATGAACATTAAACACAAGTGTGGAGGCATCATCCTAAAAAAATAAAGCTTGTGGTGGATGTGCCCTACAGAACAGGACAAGATAAGACAGAAACAACACTGATTACAAGATTTAGTGGCGATCATAGTTAAATAATACATGGATCGGTTAAACATGTTAAGTATAGACTCGATATTAAGCAAGACGGAGTACAGTCTAATATTGGCTTACAGTCAAATATTGGCTAAAATGACTTAACAAATGACAACAACTGGGAGTTAAGTAGAAATAATATTAGTTTACCTTTGAACGTATTAATTGAAGGGCAATTAGGAACAGAATATGAAAGTCAATTCCAATTATTTTGGTTCGGAGAAAAAAATTAGTATGTGGAAAAAGAGTCGTTCTAGCGTGAGGTATGTGTATTTTGGATGCAGACCTAGTATTATAATTATGTATAGATCTATTTCGTTGAAACTGGTTTATGTAATGATTCAGGATGTTGGTTATTTATAAATGTATACATACAAACAATTTGTTGAAAGTCATTGATATTGTTAAGAGACAAAATTCTTAAAATAAATAAAGCCTATCTACTTACAGTCTCCGTGAAACAAACAAAGGATCTAATAGCTGAATACGACTTGCTTGGTAACAGAGTTGTATTCGAGTCCTTGAGTCTCAAGTCAAATCACTAGCTATTCAAATGAACTTGTATCAAAAGTCGGCATTCCTTTGTCATTGTTCAACCAGTTACGTTCGACTGACTTTATGAAAGAACTTGTGAAAGGACTTTCAGGGACTCGAATACAGCTCTGCTTGGTAGTGGAATGATTTTCAGAGGCCTTATTGCATGACCTACCGATTTGCAACAATCTCGCAGCCACAGGTGGGAGATACAGGGAATACCAGCGGCCAAGGCTTGGAAGTATTTCTTGGTCCGGCAGTACGTGTTGGCAATCAGCAAAACCTTCATCTTTGTTATCTGATGAAAGAAATGTGTATAATTTTTCATTTCGAATCAGACTTTATACAAAACTGACAAATGACTGCCCTGACATATGAGCAAAAACAACTTGAAAAAAGAACATCCTCATACACAAGTATCCCCATCACCGGTACAAAGAGAGAGGTGGTATATGCAGGGATCACTGACATCAAAATGGGAAAGATACTTGCACCCATTGGCACTGTAGGTCTACCACTTGCATGAAGACGTCAGTTTACACCCGACGCACACAAACCAATGGTCTTGCCGAGATGCCAACTTTTGAATCCTGTTGTCAGGGAGGATTTGTAAAGTACATTTTTTGGTCGTTTTTTTGCTTTCACGGTAGTTTCCGGGAGGGTATCTTATGTGCCCGTAAGGTCGGGAGTTTAGTTGATTTTCCGGGAGCCTCCCGGCGAAATCGGGAGGGTTGGCATCTCTGGTCTTGTATGCACACAGGCAGTATGTCGCACTCATAGAGCTCCGTTTACCAGTTCGCGCCGGAGGACGTATATACACGCAAAGTTTTCCCCAGATTCAAAACGGATGATGCATAAACACGTCACGAGCAAGGCCGGAAATGTCTGTCAGCAGCGAGCAAGGCCGGAAATGCGTGGGTGTGCTTCCCGGTACCATCAGCCTGAACCCGCCTTGGATCGAGTTTGGTTAAAAATAATCCCGCGCCTCGGCTCGGCGATGTTTAAATAATCTCGGCACGAACTGGTTAAACACCATCTACAGGTTCCCAGTTGAAGAAACAAAAACGATCACTGCTATTTTTCATTTTTTTTTTTTACCGACCTGTGACTTGTTGAAGTCCGACAGGACCAGTCCACCGCCACACTCAATCTGCTGTACAGCATAGGACCGGTCAAACGGTACGGTCTCCGTTTCATCTGTATTAGAAATGACAACAGATTGTACAGTCAAGAAATATAACTAGCACACAGGCATTATGCAGATTGTTAGCAGACTGGGCAACACTTTCCGCTCACGAACATCGCAAAAGGCAATTCAAATTCAATAATATACAAGTTGAAAAGCAAAGTAAAAGAAAACATAACCAAATTAACAATAACAACAGGATATCTAGTGCAATATTTTAGCTGGATGCCTAGAATCATTATTTACTTTCAAATAAGTAAGATATTTTTTTAATAATTTGGTAGTAAACGCTTTCGGTATCTGCAAATGGTGTATAGGTAATATGTTTACAATCGCCTGATCTAGTCGCATGCTATCTACACGTACACGCACATATATGCTCCTGAAACCAACAATAAGTCCGCAAAATATTAGTGGCATTTAACTCATGCTTTTTGTAAAAATATTAAAAATCCAACTAACTTAAAACACTGCGTTGGGGGGAACAAATACAGGCTATTATATTTTTTTCAACATATCATAAATCTCGACTCAGTATTTTTTTTTTTTCAATAATTAGTTTTATCTAAAATTGCATTATTTGGAGTTGGCGGGTTCGTAATCCAACAAATATAAAAATGCTGGCCTTATCATCCAATATTACTTCTAACTGGACATGTGATTGTGAATTGACTTGTTATTTACTTTAATATGACCCCACTCGTGATTAACTTCTGACTTTACTTGTAATGGGCTCTACCACAATACTGGTTCATTTTAAATAAGCATTGGGAATTTATCATGATTTGTTGGAAAGTGTGAGGATTTCTAGAAGGGGCTTCGCTATAAATGGCAGGGATGTAGTCGAGTCCATCACAAGTCCCTGCAAGTCCATCACAAGCCCTCCAGTTCCAATTCAAATATCAAGCTATTCATATGAGCTTTAAGAAAAGCAGTCCTTTGTCATTGTTCATCCAGTTACTTGTGACTGCCTTTATTAAAGGACTTGTGACTGGCTTCACGAAAGGACTTGTGAACGGACTTGCAGGGACTCGACTACAACTCTGTAAAATGGATAACCACAATAAGACTACCTGGCCCTTCTCCACTGCTCTCATCCGTCGACTCCGACGAAGACGTCTTTTCTTCCGAGGGAGACCTTCTCACTTCGCCGTGGGTCACCAGGAAAGCGTGGTTGGGGAACAGAGTGGCTTCCTTGGGTAAGGGGCCCATATGGACGGCCATGGGGTGAGGGTCTGTATGGAACTCTTCATGTGGTTGCTGCAGGCGCTTGCGTGGTGAGCGTCGAGGGCTGATGCTGGGGCCGGGACTTGCGGCAAACGCAACTGCTGATTTAACCAAATTAGCATACATTTTTCAAAGTTTTGTTGTTTACATTTTTATTATTTTCCAGATGCAAGTTAGGATGAATCAGTCTTCCTAAGATTTATCTTAGGTAGAGTAACTAATCTTAACTTGCAATAGATCCAGATGCAAGTTAGGAAAAGTTACTCTTCCTATTAAAGATTGATCTTAGGAAGAGTAACTCATCCTAACTTGCAAAAGATCCAGATGCAAGTTAGGATTCAGTTACTCTTCCTAAGATTGATCTTAAGTAGAGTAACTCATCCTATCTTGCAATAGATCCAGATGCAAGTTAGGATTCAGTTACTCTTCCTAAGATTGATCTTAAGAAGAGTAACTCATCTTATCTTGCAATAGATCCAGATGCAAGTTAGGATTCAGTTACTCTTCCTAAGATTGATCTTAAGAAGAATAACTCATCCTATCTTGCAATAGATCCAGATGCAAGTTAGGATGAGTTACTCTTCCTAAGATTGATCTTATTTTTTCAGGAAATCGGCCACAGAACTGGCCGCATCATCAGGGCAACAAAACCCGAATCTTCCCTCCTCAGCACTCACCGTGAGCCGCGGGTCTGCCTCGTTTCCTTGGTGACGGGGTCTGTATCTTTTGCTGCTCCTCCGACGGTGCCAGCTTCCTCTTGACTCCCTGACGAGACGGGGTCGTCTTCTGTGGTTGCCGTGGCGATTTCTCCAATCCGCTGCTGCTTGGGCTCTCGAGGACACGGGAACGAAGCCTGGTTCGCTTGTTGTACACAATGTTATCTGCCGGTAAAATGGTATTAATAAGGAGAATGTGTATTTATAAAGCGCAGCATGTGTTTCCACCAATATAAGGCTAGGTACTGCATCATTATTACCCCTGCTCATTGGGCAAATGAAACATTCCAAATAATAATATAATAATAATAGGCAGTTCTTTTAGAGCGCACGTATCTACCAAGACTGGTACTCAAGACGATCTCACATTATTACCCCGGTCATTGGGCCCATGAAACATTCACGGATTGCAAACCAACTACTAATGAAAATTTCCAAAAGTGCATCTCTGCGACGCACGTTTGGAAATTACAATATTTCATTATTTTCTTCAAAATGAGCTTTCAGCCAGTAGTAATAATTTGAACAATAATTTGGTTGGTTACTTTTTGGATAGTTCTACTTTTCTCTTTCAAGACACCAGACTCTCACCCAGACTGATGATGACATTGTTACCGCTGGTGCTGCTACTGCTACTGGCGCTACTGACGAGACTAGCTGCTTGGTCCTTGGTTAGAATCACATGACGTCTCTCATATCTACGGTAGAAAAAAATGTTGTATCTTAACCCTGCGACGTACCATCGCGAAAAACAAACACGGACGCGCAATGGTACTGTCGGTGACAGTCCGTTTGTATTGCGTGTAAAAAACTCACTGCTGTTCGTTTTTATTGCTCCACAGGTCAACACAGTACCCTTACACCGTGTCTGAAGAGATTTCAAGCCCCCAAAATATATACATATACAAGTCTGGATAAATGGGAAAATGACAGGATGGTTTTACCCCAGAATATTCTTCTGGGGTTTTCCTTCCACCTCTAAAACTGTAATTCTTTCTCATTACCTTCTCTACAGGTTTCTTTAGGCTTGATAGCTTACAGTGCCCACTGGGCACTATTGAGGATTTCTTGGTTTCAGTAATAATAATAATAATAATAATAGTAGACATTTATAGTGCGCCATGTCTGTCAAATTTGGCACTCGTGCGCAGTTGTGGGTGAGATGTAAAATCGCAAAGTTGGCATCAACATGAAACAAGTTAAGAAGTTGGGAAAAGGTAGGTTTTTAACTGAGTTTTGAATTGTGTATGTGAGCTTTTTTTTCTGAGTTCAGGAGGCAGTTTGTTCCAGATTGACAGGCCAGATCTTGAAAAGGATCGACTTCCCCAAGAGTGACGTGAGCGTGGGTAGGGGTTGGGCCTTCGCAAAGCGAAGTTGTCTGGGTTGTTCGTAGAGGTGTAATAAGTCCTGGATAAATGAAGGTGCTGTACCATAAAACGACTAAAAAATGGCCTTAACCCTTTAAACTCGGGCCTGTTTTCGAAGATTTTGTACATGTTGCTAGTTTGTATATACAAATATCATTTACAGTGTACAAATCCCATATAATTATGTATCATTGGAAAGCTTACAAATAGGGCTATATTTTGGGGGAATATTTGGACCCCCAGGAGCTTTCAAGGGACTTATAAGTCAGATGTAGCGCAGGGCTGAGTGCAAAGGGTTAAGATAAAAATCACGTTTACGAACAGAGAGCCAGTGTAGTGCACGCAGTACCAGAAATAGTAATATTATAATAATAATAATAATAATTACAGTTTATTGAATACATTGTAAATTCCATACGAGCCAACCTTTTAGATGAAAAATCTCAAGAATTATGATAATTTCCTTGAATTTAAAGGCCATGTCTCACCTGCAGATTTCATGGGAGATTGTCTGCTCGATGACATAACCGCTGGCATTCGAAACCGAGTCTTTGTAATATCCTACCACGATGCCTTCACACACACAACAAACACACAAAACCCACAAATCAAATTTTAATAAAAACCCGACAAATTAATTTAAAAATTGAGATATTGATTTCATCATTTAAAGCTTGTTTAGCTTTAAATGATGAAATCAAAATCTCAAATTTTATTTTTGCCTCAAAGTGTCTCATTTACTCGTGCTGGGTCACATTTAGAACACCTAAACTTATCAATTGGCAAAGATAATTCAAGCAAGTTCCTACTCAGCTTTGATTCACCTTCAAATAGATCAAATCATTCTTTCCTCCTTTGCTTATAGAGAGGTCAGTAAGGGTAGGCACTCACCGCGTTAGGGGGACAGGCTCTTTTGTTTGGAAAAGACAGACCGAGTAGTGGGGACATTTTCGAGTCCCCATAGTGCGTTGGGTGTTCAGTAAAGGTAGAACAAGGTAAAATCGGGTTAGGGTATAATGAAAGAAAATGTAGAAGAGGACAAATTAGGGTGATGCTGAAAATTTTAGAATTTTAGAGTGTTCTGAGTTTGAGATTAGACAGATTTCAGTTTACACACAAACCCTATGGGTTGTCCCCATAACGCAATGTACCAAAAGAATTGTTGTACCTGCGTAGTAAAAGCCATCGTTATATTCAGCCATGACACTTTGACCTCTATTCAGCCACTCCTTGATGATGACATCGCGTTCGCTGACTGTTCGGTGGTCTCCGTCATCAAACTCTATCACGTACCTAATACAAAAAAAATCAGTTTGTTTCATGGTTTCATTTTTATTTTTTTAAAGTATGGACGGAGTAGTGTATGGTTGTGGCCTCGTGGTCTGGATCATTGAATCCATGGTCTGGGGTTGTGATGAGCGTGTCCCTGGGCAAGGTACTTTGTCACCCTTTGTCAATGTACTTTTGCTGTAATTTTCTGATTTGGATGGATTTGGGAATAATAATTCTACAGAAAATATTGTTTAATACACTTAACTGTTGAACGTTTTGTGTTCACGGATGCTGAGAAAAAAACACAAAAAATGTTCTAGTAGTCTAGTTACCCGACCCCACTTTAGACGAAATGTAGATTTTTACAAACATCAAGAATTGTAAGGTCAGGGAACCAGACTAGCTTCAGTGATGTGTAAACCGATTGTCAAAAAAATGTTGACTAACAAATTTTTAAGACAACAAATCTCAGTATTTCCCAACAATGAATGGCCGACCATTATTGGAAATTGATACAAAAAATCTTAATTTTGGAAAATGATAGCAAACAAAGATGCTGTGAATTCACAGGATGCGCGAGAATAATATTCACTTACAGTCAAAAAATGTATGTCATAATAACTTGGTAGTTTTGTTTTTGATGTTTGCAAATGTTTGCAGGCCGATAGCTCCGGGAAGCACACCCAAGCATTTCTGGCCTTGCTCGCTGCTGACAGACATTTCCGAACTTGAACTTGGCGTGTTTATGCGTCATCCGTTTTGAATTTGTGAAAAAACTTTGCGTTTATATACGTCATCCGGCGCGAACTGGTTAATAAAACAAAAGCCTCACCTCAACAGCTTATCCTGATGGTGAATAGTTCCCGGGTACCAGAAGCCATCCAGCCACTTTGTGTACACCTTCAACCCCGGTAGCAGCACAGCACCCTCCCCCTCAGCTATTGGTAGAGTCTCACCTGCTGGAGGCTCAAACAGTGTGTCTCGGGGGAAGGAAGATGAGGGGTCAGAGGTTATTGGCCTTGTTGACTGCTGTGGAGGGGTGCAGGGCCTTTCTATAATTTTTGAAGACGGCGTTCTCTTCTTTGTGCTACCTCTTGCTAAAAAAAATTAAAAAAATAAAAATGAATTTGAAAATATTTAACCAGTTGGCGCCGTAGGACGTGTACACATTTGGTTTTTTTTATTAAAAATAATCCCGCGAGTAGTCCCGCGAACTTGTAAATAAACCCGACGCGAACTGGTTAAGAGATAAACAATTTTTATGAAATATACATTCCTCGCCTTTTTTATACCCTTCTGGCCCTTAAAAATTAAATTTTACGAATAGATTTCATAAGGCAGTTAATCCTTTTAGTACCACATTGCTTAAACAATATGCAGGGCACGGTCAAGTAAACTTAACATTAGTAAACTTGACATTGGTAAGGAAAGGATTAACACTCGCCAATAAGTATCTCGTATAGAGAGTATTAACAAACATAATTTTGCTTATTGAAACCAATTAAACCAAAATTAAAAATCAGTCTTTCATTTGTTAATAATTTTATCATGGCCATATGCATTCATTTGCAGGTTGCAAATTTGTAAAACCAAATATCTAGATGTTGCACGTTTACCTCTTGATGATTTAGGCATGCTTCTTTGTGAGTCAGACGACATTCTCGGACCCTCTTGTCTATCCAATTGGTGTTCATCTTCTTTACTTGATGCACTGGTAATTGATTCTGTTCTTGTTTGTTTTAGGTGATGCTCCAATGGCGGCTCCTTGTGAGGGGAATACTCAGTTGCTGGATGTTCAACCGACGTCTTCTTGGATCCGCCAGGGGTCAACTTGCGAAGTCCAGAGGCAGTTGCCGCCGAGTCTTGACCTTTACTCTCCAACCTCCTGGTGGACCTCTGGACTTCTTCGCCCGAACTAGAAGCTGGCGATCTGGTGGTAGGTGCTGTCACTCTTGTAGGCGTTGTGCGAGTTCTTGAGATGGACCTCCTATCGCTGGTATCCTGCTCAGATTGGACCGACCTGGAAGATCTTCTCAGAGTTGGAGAAGACGGGGGATGAGGTGATGATGCGGAGACGGATGTTTTGTCTTTCATTTGCCGTCGCGATAGTTTCTTTTCAGTCATCCTGTCAGAGGATCTATCCTCTCTGCCTGCTTCCTTCATAGGAACACGTTCCTGCGACAGCTGCACAAGTTCGGCAACCTCTGCTGCAGGTATAAGTTTTTCGTGAGTCGCGACCTCCTCAGTACTCCTGGTCTCCCCAGCATCTATTAAGGACAACCTATGGGCAAAACCATTGGCCTGTTGATGCTCTGACCTCCGTCGTGGAGTCTGATGTGGTTTTTGAAAGACTGCTTTAGGGTCTTGATCATTTCCATTGCCCGACAAAGTTCTTTTCAGGGAAGGTGGCTTACTATGTATCTCTGTGGTGAATGAAACCCTTTTCACGATAGAAGCACCGCCTGCCCCTGGGCTCATCAAATCACCACCTGCTTTTCTTTCATTACCCGAGCTTTTGTCAGAGCCCGGAGAGCTCAGGCTCTTATTCAGGCTAGGGGAGTTCATGTCGGAGCCGGGAGAACTTACAGTCTGCTTGCTCAGGGAGCTGCCGGTCCTGGAGATGCTGGACATCGTCCCGCCACTTCCGCTAAGGGTTCTAACCAGACTGAGCGTAGAGCTAGACGTCTTGGAGTACATTGAGCTGATGTCGGCAAGAGATCCAGAGGTCAAGGAGCTAATGGAGCGAGACGGAGAGGGAAGATCCATACTATCCTCATCCTCAACCTTTTCAATAATGGGCCCCACTTGTTCCTTCATAGAAACATCAACAGAATTTTTGAATTTATAATCATTGTGGTAAAACAACCAAGTACCAAATAATGTGGGCAATCTAGGCATTGTGGGAAAAAAAATTACGTCCTCGACAAACCTGAAAATGTCTTGTGCGAATCTTAGACAAGCATCTACCAGCAATAGTCAAGAGTATAGACTAGGACTGAATTAGGTATGATGGAATAATTGGCTTTATCGCAGACTTTTCATTTTCTTTCATAATCATAATAATATTGGAATTGTCAAAAAAAATAAAGTACACATATACTCCAAGTCAATCTTTACTGCACAATAGATTCTTACTGGAACAATGACCACATTACAAAGATCACCATTCCTTCTGATTAAAAAAATCACAGGCATGTTGAAAAAAGCACACCTGGGTTTTTCAAGGCGTGTGACTCTGTGGTCCAACCTAAGACTAAACAATACTTGGCATTTTCTTAATATTATTTATCTTGGTTAGTTTACAGTAAAGCCATTTCTGTTTTTGGTTGCGAAATTTGCACCTTTCCTAAAACACGCATGCGCAGTACCAACAATCCTTTGTATTTCTCAGCATTCATTACGGCCTGCGAGTGGCGCGTAATTCGAATTTGCTTCATTGTTGTTGAGTATCATTGTTGTTAAGCACCTGTGCAGTTACAAAATCACTGGCTATGGCGATTATTGTTTCTTTGATACTGGGCTGCGCTTAATCCTGTTTAATAGCTTCATGACCAGACACAACTATTCCTATATGCCCCCCACAGGTACCCATTTACTCCTGGGTGGGGCGAAGCATTGAGTGACAAAGTGCCTTGCCCAAAGGGCATGTTCATCACAAACTCAGGCTTGACTCGAACCCACCATCTACAGAATTATGACAAGGTCTTGACTTCAATGCACTAAACCACAGCAACCGAACATCAATCTAGTAGCAACATGATTGTTACATCTGGTACCAAGTTTAAAGGAGAAATTAAAAAAATACAACTGCTGAGGTTATAAACCTACCCGTGTTTCCCAGCTCTTAACCACTTTGCCATCCACGATGATTTTGTCGATTATGAGCCGATACTCTGTAGTTTGCCGGACAATATTCCGGCATGGAAGCGGTGGATCACTAGCAGCCTACGATGTTATCAAGAAAAGGATCAGAAGTGGTAAAGAAAAACTCTTCTAAAAAAAGTCTATGTGACTATTTTTCTACACCCAGGTTAAAATGTGACTCAATATCTACCAAGTTAGAATTTTTACTAGTATTTAAGAGTGTTGTTAACCAGTTCGCGCTGGGATTATTTTAACATCACCAAGCCGAGGGGCGGGATTATTTTTAACGAAAAATTGATCCGAAGCGGGTTCAGGCCGATAGTGCCGGGAAGCACACCCACGCATTTCCGGCCTTGCTCGCTGCTGACAGACATTTCCATTTTGAATTTGGGGAAAAATTTACGTTTATATACGTCATCCGGCGCGAACTAGTTAAAAGTCAGAGGCAGCCAAGTTGGAGGTAGCTTTATACAACATGTTGTGATTACCTCATATTATACTTCTGTGCTTTCTACTTATCCCCAAAAGGAATACTTTTATTAGTATTTTAAGTTTTTCAATCCTCTGTGGTTTCACCAATTTCACGGTATAATATTATTAAAAGGTAACCATTTGTAGGTCAAGAAAATTGTGTATAAAGCATGTATAACTCAACCTCTGGCAAGCTCCAACTACCTCCGACTTTTTTCTCAACTGCCATTTAAAAAAACTATCAATTGTTAACTTTTTACTCATTTCTTACTGCTTTCTCTTGTTTCGGGGCTTGCTTTTTACGCGGTGACCTCCTGAACTTGACCCCTGCCTTCTCCCTGGGCTGATCCGGTTGGAAATCAGGAGAAGAATCATCTTGCTGGGCCTGTAGGACTTGCTGAGAGGCCAGCCGCTGCCGTCCTGTACCCTCCCGTCTCCCGCGTGTCAAAGACGTCTTTTTGATGGACCCCGGTTTTGAGCCAGGGAGGTTGCCTCTCTTTGGAGTGGTCCTGCTTGCCCGTTCGGACGCTTCCAAGACTTTTTCAACAGGAGGCGTCTTTTCCTGTCCTGGAGTGGGGGCTTCTTTGCCTTTGTCCTTTTTATGACGTTTCGGTGTCTGCCGACTCATCGATCCCAGTGTTGTTGGCTCCACCGCGGTTGGTGGCTCCACGGCGGTTGGTGGCTCCACAGTGGTTGGTGGCTCCACAGCGGTATCTTTTGTAGAATGTGTTTCTAGTTGTGATACTGGAGCCAAAAGGTCTCTGGAGGGTGGTGGTTTCGACCCAGCTGCTCGAGAATCCTTCTTCATTGGAGAGGGAGTCTTGTTGGACTGGGAGTCTGAAAAATCGTATGGATCCCTGTGACCAGAAGCTCTCTCTCTTGTGTGCCTCGGACCAGAAGGCCTCTCTCGTTGCTCCCTCTTCTCTGCTTCTTCCAGCCTCTTCTTCTTGGCCCCTCCTCCTCCTCCTCTCTTTCCCTTCCTGTCCTCTGGTCTTCCTTCTGGTTGCAGTTTTCTCTTCTTGCCGCTTCTTGTTAACCTGCTGCTCAGAGCTGGCATCTCTGATTTCTCCTGCTGCCTCTTTTCCGGCGTACTTTCTTTAGCCTTCTGATGACCATCTACAGATTTACCCCCTGGATCAGCTGTGAGGATCTTTACGCCTCCTGTCGTCAGTTTACCCGTCTCCTCTTTTTTCTCAGTTTTCCTTTCTGTGTCTTCAAGTTCCTCCTCCTGGTAGTAGGCAGGAATCGTATGCTCATCCTCATCGTCTACCTCAGTTTGTTTCTGTTGTTTAGTCAATTTAGGTTCTTTGAGATGACGGCTTGACGTAGAACGATCTTGAGACAAGGCAAAAGGGTCGTCGCTGCAACCAAGTAGAAAACATTTTGCTCAATCATCTAATATCACATCTTATTTTCATGTTAAGATTTTATATTCTCGTATTTCAACCTATAAACTGCTTATATAAGCGCCTGAAGTAACAGAGAACCCGAGAGGAAATGAGTTATATTTCTATTCTATCAACACATAACATTTTTTTAAAATGACACAATTGTTTACTTTTTAAAAAAAATCCTCATACCTTTCACTGTACTTTACTTTTCCGTTCCTCGCTGCTTGACCTTTGACCTTTGTCTGGCTGGCAGCCATTTTAGTTTCGTGCACCTTGGAGAAGACGGACGTGGACTTTTTGCTTGGGCTTTCGTGAGCTGCTTTCAAGAGCTGTGCAGCATCAGAAGGTCCTGACAAAACAAAATGAAAAAATAATAAATTTCAGCACATTCCGTCCTGGAAGCGTTTTTATTGGGCTACACAGATGCATTTCAAGCGAAAACGGTATTACAGTGGAATACCACTATAACCAACAATAATCACAGGATCATCGATTGTTCGGTATAGCGATTTTCACACATTAGCATCGCTCTCCTTTGACCTATAGTGTAGCAGCATTCCTTACACCCTGTGTAGAGTCACAAACTACTGTTCATTCATCTTTTCAATTCCGTGTGCAACACGTCCTGGTGGTTACTTAAAGACGACTTTAAACAGGTGCCGACCATTGAATCATGTAATTACATGAACATAGTTTCTAAGCTTATTCATCACACCAAATTCTCAAGCAATCGTTGGCTTTTCCCTTCTATTTATTGGGAAAATAATAGCCTCCGTCACTCTTTAACACAAAGCACCGGACGTTTGACGTTCAGTCATGAAAAAATACTCAGCGGATTTTTAAAAAACCTGTTAACACAGTTTCAACAACAATGTTTGGTATGTTTTGACACGAAAAAGGGAGTCAAGGACGGTGGATTTTGTTAATTCGTTGAATTTTTTGTTCAACAACAATTTATTTATTTAGTTTTATTTTACCAGGGTAGCCCCATCAGTTATCTAAGAACTGTTCTCCCTGGGGGCCCAGGTATTTTAGTACCAACAAATTGTGGGCCAAAGATGGTGTTCGATAGCCGAATGTTTGGTTTTAAAGTGTTCAGTATAGCGGCATTCCACTGTATCTGGAAAGAGCATATACAATTGTCAAAAAATTCAGAAAGAGGAAATTACATCAAGATGTTGATACTTACGTTCCAGCTGAAAGACTGGCGTCTGTGTGTCCTCCTGGGTCTCGGGCTCTACGTCTGCGCCAAGAGTCAGGGTGCTTGACCGTATCAGCTTTGGGGCTTCAACCTAGTCGACAGAAGCATTTTTTCAAAGTTGGGAAACAAAAAAGTACGACACAGTACAAATTTTAAGAAATAAGTACGAAATAGTAGGTGCAAGGTTAAAAAATTAAGAAAACATTTAAAAAGATAGGAACAAAATTGTACAAAAATTGAAAAGGTTAGCAAAAATAGGAAAAGGTTGGAAAAAATTGGAAAAGGTTGGAAAAAATAGGAAAAGGTTGGAAAAAATACTTGAAAGCCTGCAATACCTTTCAATATCTGCAATAAGCCTGTATTACAGGGTGTTAATTTATTATATAAATTTATTTCATTCAACATCAAACAGAGCGAGCGCCAATTACAGGATGGATAAGGAAGAGAGGACAAGGTGAAGAAGTTACAGTTTTAGAGGTGGAAGGAGAACCCTACAAGAATATTCTGGTTAACACCCGCAGGGACTCAAAACCCAATCCACATATTGGCCTAGGCAAAGATCGAATTTGAACCTGGGTCATAGCGGTGGAAGGCGAGGAAAGAATCACTACGCCAACTGTACCACACCACATACCTGTGCAGTGGTTGACGTGACGGCTGTCTCCTGACCCTCCTTCCTATCTGGGCTCTCATCCATGATGGGCGTGCTGTGGCGAATTGGCTGGCGGGAGGAAGAACGTTCCTTCTGACGGCGAGCCAAAGAAGGCAACGTCAAGCCTCCAGCAGGTCTCAATCCACCCTCCGTAGGGAGACTTAGGTGGAAGTCGATGCCTGTGTACAAAATAAATTTGAACTTCTTAAAAAAAGACAGCTTAAAAAACACAAAACATTCTTCGGATTTAGTGCATTAACAGAGAGCTTCATGTATTGGGACACAAAATACACGTACGCAGTCGGGTTAGGGTTTAGGGTGCCAACTTTTCCTCGTACAACTAAACCTTGATACCCTCTAAACAGGCCAAACAAACGAAATTGGAGTCATACTCACTGGAGAATTCAGCAGGGTCTATACTTTGCGATTCCATGCCTGGCATGGCAAGGCCGACACTGTGCTTTGGATCATCTGTCCGCGATTGGGCATCTAAAAAACACAACATGACAATAGCGATTTAATAAACCAGTTTGGTATTCCAACAAGATTTAACCATTTTTCACTCAGGATAAACACGGCAGATATATGCACACAAGGCTATGGGGGACGTGGTAACCGAATCTGCATTCTGTGCAGTTTTTTGTGCAATCGAAAAGACGATGAAACCTTTTGTTCAAGCAAAAGTTTCCAACATATTCAGTATTCAGTGTGTGTGCGGCCGGTGGCGGTTCCCAAAAATGGCTCCTCATTTTGAGTGAGTGAGTGAGTGAGTTTTGGGTTTAACCAGTTCGCGCCGTATGACGTATATAAACGCAAACATTTCCCAAAATTCAAAACGGATGACGCATAAACACGCCAAGTTCAAGTTCGGAAATGTATGTCAGCAGCGCGCAAGGCCTGAAATGCGTGGGTGTGCTTCCCGGCACTATCAGCCTGAACACGCTTCGGATCGAGTTTCGTTAAAAATAATCCCGCCCGTCGGCTCGGCGTTGTTAAAATAATCCCGGCGCGAACTGGTTAACACCGTACCGGCATCAGTGGCCATATTCACGGCGGGAATGTGTACAAATATAAGACAATAGGTAGTAATAAAAAACAATCAAGTGAACTGTGGAGAATATATAAAACTTGGAGTCAGAAGGAACAATTATCACACAGGAAAAGAATGAGAATGTTTCAAAAGAATGAAAGAACCATTGTATAGAAGTATAACAATAAACTGATTCTAGGCAGTTTTCCAGAAGAATCTCCTCAATTTGTTCCTTAGATTAGCCTACAAGCAGTCACCTGCTCTCTTGTCTCTCTGTAATTCCCTCTCATCTTCCCCCTTCCTCTTGGCATCTGATGAGGCAGTTGTTGAGGAGGAGGTTGCATCAGTGTAGCTCATCAGGGTATGAGCAGCGGCAGCTGGGCCTCCTTGGGTAGTCGAGACTTCTGCCGCCTCATCAGGACGCCGAGGAGGTGAGGTTGTCGATAGAGCTGGATAAGCCGAGGTGTGCAGTGGCGGATGTTGAACTGCAGAAAAATGAAGATTAAATGCCATGTTTAAAATGTGACATTTGTGTGTCCATGTTACACCTGACTTTGTTAAATATGCCTTGAAACTATTTTGTATTTGTTTGGCAGGTCCTTTGCTTTACATATAATTGCTCTTGGAGATAGAAGGCATTAAAGAATGCATCCCGAATTTACTTAATCCTATATCAGATGTAATAGGGACACGAACATAAATTGGGGAAAATATTCATGAAATGTTTCACGTGCCTAAAATGTCATCCTACGTATCAAGCAAATGAAAAAAAACATTCCTTTGGCCACTTCTTGTTCTTTTATATGTACAATGTATATTGTTTTCCCTCACATATTTAATACTCATTACGCTATCGTTGCAATCAGGGCAGGGACAGCCAGGCATGCATTTTTCAACGCGGTCACGATCACGTGTCCATGGCCACTGCAAGGAAGTAGCAGGCGTGGCGTGCTGGCTTCGCGCTTTATTGGGCCAGTTAATGTTAATGTCCAGGCTAACTCGAGAGCCAGGATTTGTTGCGGTAACAAGCCAAAGTCAAATCGCCATGGCATTGTGTATTCTGCATCCCCGCGTAAAAAGACGAAGCGCGTTCGGCAATAATGACTCATAAAAAAGGTTTTGCAATCTTTTCACGCAATCTTTTTACGCAGTAATAGGAGCGCTTCTTCAAGGGATTAAAGTGACCATTACGGTCGCTTTGTGTCTTCACCCTTCCTGTGTGGTTGGTCATGCAGTTCGCTTGGATCGTTGTCAGTTGCACCACAGTGAATATTCTGCTCGAACAGTACTATACAGACGCCAATAGCCTCTTTGTCACTTGTCTATACCCGAGTTTGGCTTGATTAATTTGGGTTGTGGGAGATTCTTAACCTCATAGAAGAATTCCAGCTTCTTTTGAGGCCTAATTACTAAAGTTTCAAATTTGAGTTAACAGGGCTTAATGATCGTTTTTTTGAGTTAACGTGGGTTAGTTTATGCACAATTTGCTATTCTTTTGATAGCAATAAATTTGAGTTAGCCGGGTTTTCGAGTTAGCCGGTTTTGACTTAAACATTTTTATAATATAAACCAAACCAAACCAAATCAAACCAAACCAAACCAAACCAAACCAAACCAAACCCAGCTGTAAGCCCCAAGCTGTCAGGCAGAGCTTACCTGGGTCGTTTCTTCCTCTCCCTGTTTCCTGGTCAAAAGCTTCAGCCTCCGTCTCTGACTGGGTGGCCGTGTAGTGCAGCATCAACTCATCGGACGACCCTCCCCTGACGTCTTGCCTCAGGTCCTCTCCCTCCGTCGCTGCCTCTCCTTCCCTCCTGTCGTGTCTTTCTCCAGATGAGAGTGACAAGGAGCTTTGGCTTGGCTGGCTGGTCTCTTTCTCGAACCTCGTCTTGAGTTGTGTCAGTCTCGCCGGCGTGTCTCGGTGGGGTTGTGGGATACCTGGATGGCGAGATGACGCAGATGAAGGTTTCTGTTGTTGGAACTTTGAAGTGGGTACGGAAACCTCAGGGATATCTCCTGCAGGCTGATGAATACACAAATGGTGGGAAAAAAAATGAAGTACACGACTGCTTTACAATCTACACACAACTTGATTACAATGGTGGATTTGAGGTTCCTCACCTGGCTAAGGAACTCCTGATGCTGCCGACCCTCTATCCTTTTGCTGGTTTTACCTAAGGCACTTGCAGAGCGAGATTTCTCCGAGACGTTATCCCTACCTCGTCTCCTCCCGCTTGTCTCTGGCTCACTGGGATCTGGCTTGGATTGCGTGGATGGGGGACGGCTCCTTGAAGGGTCTTCTGAGGTAGTCGACGTTGTCTGCTGACTGCTTGGCTGCCACGCCTGTAAGAGAAAGAGGGAGGGGGGAGAAGGGGGGGGGGGGGGGAATTGTGTTGCCATTTGGCATCAGTGGAAAAGAAAGGGTTAAGCATTAATGTCGTCAGCAGCTTCTGAAATTAAAAGTCTCAAAGACCTGTACACGTCCTTTATAAAGACGAACCCGGACATCTACATTTTCGCTGGTACTCAAAAAATCAATTTCTAGATATTAATACCGATGTAAAATGGAACCAGGCTCAAGCAAACCCAGGTGAAAAATCTGAATAAAAATAAAAACACAGGACAAAAGTAGGACTTTGCATGCTTTTGTGTGCTTTCAAGACTAATTCTTATTGATACTTCGCAAGTCCACAGCATCATAAACCTCATTTTGGCATGTTCTGTACTCACAATAATTGTGTTCTATCCCTAACAAACAGACTGGACATCAACCTTTGTGACTTAGACACAACCTTTGTGACTTAGACACAACCTGCATGACTAAATGTTTTATCGAATTGAATTGAATTGAACTTAGAACTCGGACTAGGATTCAACCTTTGTGATTTGCGACTTGGTCACAACCTGACTCTGGACTTGGAATCAGAAGATATGACTTGGCCATGATGTTTGGTGACTGTAAAGCAAGTCTGCCACTGAGCGTCATACCTGGAATGACTCCAACTGATGGCCTCTCATCTGGGCAGAGATTCTCCCCGACTGGTCAGATGACGAGGTCGTTGTTGTCTTGCTGCTAGTGCTGCTGCTGCTACGAGACAGGCCAGCCTGCTCCTCCTGGTTTAAAACCTGCTGCCATTCTGGGATCTATAAATCACATAATCACTCTCTTATAAGTCATATGAGTCACTCAGTCTTTGACTGTCCAAACGTGTCTTCAAGATCAATTAGGAGAAAGGCATAACAATGTCTTGGATAAAATGCTTAGATGAAAAGAATTTTTTTTTTTTTTTTTAAATTGTCAAAGAAAATATTCCAGGGCTTTATTTTGAAATACATTGATACAGAAGAAGCGACCGTACATTTGTAAATTTAGAAGGGAGGTGGTTCCAGAAACAAAATAACAATGACCTCTTTGGGCCTCTCTGATCAAAACAATCTTTTCATTTCTTCACACTGTCAAACTGTCAGGATGACACAGGCACAACCAAAGGTTCTGGCAATATTTGTCTTATTAAAACAAACAGATATGAAAAAAATTAAAAAAATTAACGGACCCCATATTCATCATCGTAGGCTCTAGTGCTCTTTGGCTTTTTTGCAGGATGTGTTGTCATGGTAACATCCTCCTCCTCCTCTTCTTGAATGCTAAGTTCCATCGGTTCTTCCTCTGTGAGAAAACAAACACAGTAGAGCTCTATGTAAATGTAACATACAATGTTGGCTTTTGGTGTAATTTTCAGATAGATTTGGGGTTGGTACTTTATAGCAAATATTTCCACACTGACCCCTTTACAAGTTTTGAGTTCAGACATGTGGATGCTGGGCAAACCAAAGACAAAATGACGCTCTTGTAGTCTGGTTCCCTCACCCCACTTCAGACAAAACGGAGCAGTCTACAATTATTTTATTTATGTCATATTTAATGAGGGTAAACTCCAATCAGTGTATATCACTGCTTTCCATAGAGGCCCTCAGGTGCTGAATTGCAAAGGACGCGGCTACAACGTAGTCAAGCCGCTGGCACGTACATGTAAAGGTGCCTATGGAAGCCAGCCACATCGACTCATATATGACTACGGAGCACATCCTGAGATCGAAAGTGTTTAATTTTTCTAGAGGGAGAAAAAACGAAGGACCTGGAGAAAAACCCTCGTGACACAGAAGAGAACCAACGCACAACTCTACTCAGATATGGTCCGGGCCGGGAATCGAACCTGGGCCACATTGGTGAGAGGCGAGCGCTTTACGCACAAGCCACCCGTGCCACCCGAATATCGGGGTATTATCAGGTCAGGAAAATAGACTAGCAGGACTGCCCCAATTCACAGATGTGTAACCGAATGCAAACCAAATTTGGACTAACTAAATGTAAGGTAATTTCATAATAATTCAGATTTTTGGTTTATGTTTGCAAATGTTGTATATTACCATTAACCCTTACTCCTTAAGTGCTTTTACTGGAAAGTGTCCAGAATCTGCCAAACTCCATCAAATTTGCCATGCAAAAACTACTGGAGTCCTGATGAGTTCATCAAATTCCACCAGTATACATTCTGGAGAAATCCCAAATCCATCAACAATCCACCAAGTATGATGGATTCTGACGGATTCAGGATACCATGCTGGCATACAAATATTTTGCAGTGTTTTTCTCCAGAGAGCCTTCAAAATGCATCACCTCAAAATCCTGCAGTACTGATAGTCTTACAATCCTGAATCCACCAGTTTGTTCAATATGGAGTTATCCTAAAAAATAGGAAATGAATGTTGATGGATTCATATACGTTAGGGTTTTTAATAAATTTAAAAGAAAATTATGGCTCTGGTTTTGTACTAGACGTTAATTATCCCCACAAATTATTGACACTTTAATTCTCACCATCCTCTGGTGTAGGAGTGCTAGGAATCAACTGTGGAATGGACCCGTAAGCATCGAGCGTTGGGGGCAGGATGGAGGGCCCGCTATCCTGAGAGCCGCTCAGTTCCTGCTGGCCTGATAGGTGGAGGCTGCCAAGGGTCTCGGAGGGGGTGCTAGGGGTGCGATTGCTGTCCTCGTGGGTAGAGCGGGAACTTCTGGAATATTGCTCTGCAGAGAAACGAGGAGAGGAATAAAGAAAACACTTGAGAACTCTATTAGTCAATATTGAAGGGTAAGGTTGGGTTTGACAAAGTTTGGTGTTAACCCTTGCTCTTGTTTACACTCCAACGCACTTCAATCGTGGCCCATGTTTTTTACATGGCCCTTCAAAGCACTACAATAAATGCCATAGGAAACTGAAGGTTAACTGGGTCATGCCGAGTCCACCTTGTTACACTGATAAGCAAAGCCATAATAACCAAAGCATTGAAAAACTACAGAAGTGCCATTCACTGTACTTGCAAAGAATCCTTCAACGCACTGCAGCTGGACTGATTTGGCATGTACCACTGACTTGCAGTAAGGAACTCTCATAGAGGAAGGGTTAGAGATATTAAATAGAAATCAAAACTAAAACTCAGACAAATATTACAAATCATAACCACTGTACTCTTGTTTGCAAAACAATTATCTTTTTAGTGATCAGAATGTGTACATAAGTATTATACTTGAATAAATTTGTAAATCATCAAAAGCTTTCCAAAGTAACAATATTTAGGTACATTTTGTTTTCAGGAAACCTCTAAAAACTCAATGTCCTTGTCATAAATTTCATTCGGTAGACACTGCAGCTTCACAATGGATCTGTTTATGGTGTTAGCTACCTCATAGCTGCCTCTAAATCTTTAAATCAGATTGTAATTTACAAGTACCCCCTTTCAGTATCCTTACATCTTACCTATCTTGTGGGGCGGCGTATTGGCAATGGCTGTCCCCCAGGCCTGAGGGGAATGCTGGAGGAGGGTGACTGAGGCATCATCTGAGGTGCTGGTCTCGTTGACGAGGACTTGCTCTCCTTGCTGACATCTCAAGTTTTGATCTGTTGGTTTGGATTCAAAGAAGGAGGGAGGTTTTCATTAAAGTCCATGAGCACAATACATTATCAACCAAACTGTTAGATGTCTATCAGTGTTGTAGTGGAGTCCATCGCAAGTCCATCATGAGTTCATCGCGAGTCCATCATGAGTTCATCACAAGTCCATCACATCGGCTCGATGATGTTAAAATAATCCCGGTGAAAACTGGTTAACAGTTAGCAGAAAAATTGTGCTTGAAATTATTCTACTGCTTAAGCATCATTTCATGGCATAGATGTGCTATTTAAACGGAGTGACTGGAGATTTCTATTGTTACATCACTGATTTAAGACATTTTTCCTCCATGATTAAGCGTGCTTTTGCTGTGCTTACTGCTTTTAATAGTCTCCATGAGATAGATGGAGGCCTTGTTTAATAAGCACAAAATTGGCTGTTAACCAGTTCGCACCGGGATTATTTTAACATACCCGAGCCGAGGCGCGAGATAATTTTTTTAACAAAACTCGATCCGAGGCAGGTTCAGGCCGATGGTACCGGGCAGCACGTCCACGCATTTCCGGCCTTGCTCGCTGCTGACAGACATTTCCGGCCTTGCTCGTGACGTGTTTAAGCGTCATCCGTTTTAAATCTGGGAAAAACTTTGGGTGTATACACGTCCTCCGGCGCGAACTGGTTAAGCAGCACTATGGAATTAAATGCCCTTTCCATTTAATAACATGTTACGCTCTTTTGGAGAGAAATATTACCCAAATGAAATGAATAGTAGAGACAACAATCCCGGAGTATAATGTACAATCAACCAATATGTACCCAGTTTATGAGGAGGGGTGTCTTGAATTCCACATTTCCAAGCGTCTGGGGTGGGTGGGATCTCTGCAGTAGACGTGTCAGAGGCACTAGTCTCATTGGCTAGTACCCGGACTCTGTCAGCTGTTGATATGGTGAGGTAAAGTAAATGGGAGATCATGCAGTGCAGAAATGAAATGTACGGGGGAGTGGAAGGGAACCAGTCTACCCTTACCCTTAGTCAGTTTCCCATGAACACAAAATATATGCTATTTCGGTCGATGTCTCATTCAAAAGGGAATCCCTACATGCAACTTCGAAAAAGGAAACTATTCTTTGGATGAAAATTAAAAACCTGTGAAAACACACCTTTAACTGGTCTGTTGAAAACTAATAAAACAAACTTACTTGAAATGGTTCAAGTTACTGAAGATAAAATGAAAAACAAAAGGAGGACATGGTAACGAGCAAAAATGTGCTGCGACACTAAATATGCAAAGCAAAACAAAATTAAGAAGTAAACAGCATATAGTCATGCATGCAAATCACGTGCAGGCTTTAGTTCTTTCGTTCTTACTTTGACCAGCCCTATTTTGGGTCCCTGAACCAAGGAGGAACAACAATTATCAGTTCAAATTTTTTTTTTTAATTAAACAAAATTGTTTCTTGGCCTCGGGGGTATCAATTTGTTACTGCTGTATCATTTCAATTAGCCATATGTTAAACAAATTTTCACCGACCGATCCTACTTAAGAGGTAAAACAATATGAAAAAATATAGAAAACTATATAAAAAAAAAAAAAAGGAAAGTAAACTCGGCATCATCACTTCAGCAGAAGTCTACAAAAATCATTGGACCAACTCCCTGGATATTTTTTAAACCCTCCCAAATTCCCCACTAAGCAGAAAAACGAATGGCACATCATTCTTTCAACTTTCAAGGGCCAATAGTGGGTGAGCTGTACATTTCCTATTTTTTCACATTCCTCCCAACCGCCTGGACAAATTTGGATCCAATGAGAAGATGAGGTTAACCCATCAGCACCTTACAAAACCCTTACCCCACCCCACTCCCCTTCCCTGCCTCCCTCCTTCTATCTAGCATTGGGACCTTCTATCTAGCATTGGAACCTTCTATCTAGCATTGGAACCTTCTATCTAGCATTGGAACCTTCTATCTAGCATTGGAACCTTCTATCTAGCACTGGAACCTTCTATCTAGCACTGGAACCTTCTATCTAGCACTGGAACCTTCTATCTAGCATTGGAACCTTCTATCTAGCATTGGAACCTTCTATCTAGCATTGGGACCTTCTATCTAGCAATGGAACCTTCTATCTAGCATTGGAACCTTCTATCTAGCATTGAGACCTTCTATCTAGCATTGGAACCTTCTATCTAGCATTGGAACCTTCCACATACCCTTCTTTTCCTCCAAGACATCAGAGAACAGATCCTGCTGTGAGGACTGAGAATGTTCCGTATCTCCCTCGCCGCCGACTTCCCCACGGAACGACTCAACGACATGAGAGGGAGTGCGCGGTAGGGGGACCGAAGGCTTGGATGGGTGCTCCTTGATTTGTGTGAACTGTCCACTGAAGAGAAAAACAGTCAGATAATGCAAGCGTTGTTTTTCGGTCAAACAACCCGCAAGAAACCCGACCACGTAAAATTGAATACATTTTAAAAGTAAACAAAGAAAACCGGCAGGAGTTGAATTTTAACCTGCGACATATACCGTACCGGCACTCTGCCAACTGAGCTCTCTTGCCCTATGTTGGCGGTCTTCCAAACTGTCAATAGCCCTGTTCGCACTAGACTTTTTTGATAAAACTTCCCGAGACGATGGGTACTTTTCCCATTTTAAGTCCAGTGCGGACAGCCTAGGCTGTTTTCATCTCAGTTACTTATTCCTGAGTCCAGTGGTTACTTTTACCGGCCAACTGCTGCCCGGGTAAACTTCCCAGGTAACTTTTCCCGAGACGATAAGTCCAGTGCGAACAGCGCGAGTCGGTAAAAGCGTCTCAGGAAAACGTACATCCGCCCGTCTCGTGCGATTTCATGCTACACAAGACACCGCGCAAGTGCTCTTTGCATTATTTACGTGCGCGCACGCTGATGCATGCACATCGCATCGTGATCACATTCGCATGTGGTTCTGAAAAAAGATTACAGAGTGTTGTTGTTCCTTTGGTCAAACTTATGGCAGATATTATTATTGATACAGTCTAAAGTGTCTTACGACGAAAGAAAGCATGACAACAGACATTTCGGACAACGCAAAGCGCCCTCATTATACTGACAGCTCAGTTACTTCTCTCGCGGTCTCGGTAAAATTTTCCCGTGTCAAAAGTCCAAGTGCGAACAGTAGTAAGATTTGACCATTTTTTATATTACCATCGTCTCAGTAAAACCTTCCCCCCAAAAAGTCCAGTGCGAACACGGCTAATGTCTTAGTTCGAGGGACACTAGTCAGAAGTCAAATGCAACCTTGTGGGGAACGAAATTGTGGGGACCACTTAATGAGGGTACAACTTTTTAACTTAGAAGGTGAATTTTTAATACAAACAAAAATCAGTCGAAAAAGAGAGAGGGAAGAAAATTTAATCATGGTTGCACAATAAAGTCATGGAATACAGTTCCATAATACCGTTCCAGGTATTTAACCAAAATAGTCGCTATTCCAATTCTGGGCATTTGCAACCCTCTGAAGAAAACTAGTTTTTCGTTTTTGCAAAATCGATCTATTGTCTTGCAACAATTCAAATTTTGTAAACAAAAACACCTACATCGGTTTTTGTCTACCGAAGCCACTTACGAGGATGTAGCCTGCACTCCATTACTGCTCGATGAACTGGCTGATATTGAGCTGAGTAGACTGCTTGATGCCGTGTCGTGGGATGAATGGTAGCTGCTGGATTTGGTGCTATGACTGCTGCTACTGCTAATGCTGGAATGACTGGTATCTGCAATCCAAGCCATCCAAGTCCAAAGTCACATTTTTATATGACACTGTTTATTATCTTTGCCGATGAGGTTATGTTTTTGCCGATGCTGGGGTGTTTGTTTGTGTGTTGAGGTGTTGTGAAGTTGGGGTGTTGTGAAATAATTGGGGGCGGGCTGCTTGTATGTTTGCTTGTTTATTGTTTTGTGTTTGTTGGCAGGATTATGAAAAAACAAACTAGTGGAGGATTTTAACTATCATTTTTTTTGTCTAGAAATTTTTCCTGTTGTTTCAAATTAGTTTTTCTGGTTGAAGGGTACTGGAAATAGGCCGTGTTTTTTTTTTTTTTTTTTTTTTTTTTTAATAACCCTGTATACTGCCTCTCTTTTAAAGTATTTTCTAACAAAATTTGGTTTAGTTCCCAGTTATAGATTCACCTTTGACCTTTATTGAGATGATATAATGAAGAAAAAGCTGCGTCAGGTTATAACATTCTTTCCGAACCAAGTTTGTTTGTTTTAAACTTGGCCTAAAGATTTAGCCCAAACACAAGCCTACCTGAGGACTTCTTTCTTGGGATCATAGACGGTGGGTCCATGAGTCCAGACCCTCCTGACTGACCCTCCGTGTCTCTACTTCTCTCGCTACTCGGTGGTGAGGGGGAGGTGACCGCCCCCTGACCCTCGTCAGTTGAATCATCCACCACAGCAGTGGGGGCATCACTGATTCCGCCTCCTCTCTCGCTGCCTATTCCTTGGTCCTCGCCGCTTTGTTCAGCTGCTGCATCTGACAATTGATGAATAATTACTTCAAATGTATTGGTTTTCCAAACTAAAATCTAAAACAAATATTTGGGGCTAATTGCGAGACCAAATGGAATATATGAGAATTCCTTAATATTATTCACACAACAGGTATCTACCAATAAAAAAACAGAAAACTAGGCCAGACAAAAAGAAGATTTTTCCTATAGTACCGGTACTTTTGTACACAGAAAGTGAAGAAAGAGAAAAATCAACACAAAAACAGTAGAAATCTGGTTAAATTAAAGAAGAAATTTCTAGTATGCCTGGTACAGTACATTGGTTTTAATAAATTAAGGCTCTTGCAAAATAAAACAGGACTTGATAGCATGAGATCAGTGAAAGGACTTTACATTTTTTATCTTCCAGTTTGTTTTCAATAACGCAGTCAGCAAAAAATCTCAATTTGGAAAGAATGTAATATCCTAACACTACTTTTGTAATTTTGTTCAAGGCGTAGTAGAGAAAATCTTCTTGTATTTCCTAACAAAACTGGAAATGATCCTAGAATGACCCAGATTGATGTTTTTTTCCCAACAATTTTGCACTAATTTAATACCTTCAATTAATTTAAAAAAAAAAGGCAGGTTGGAACATTCTTTTCCTAAATTAAATTCCCTGTAGATTTACTATCAAAATTATTGTGCCTAAATACACCGGGGTAAGCATTCTGTAAACTGCTAGAAACTACAAATTAAGAATAATGGATAGCTAACAAGCCGCTTCAATTTGTTTGATTATTTGTCATTGTTTAATTTATGTTTATATAGCGCCCTCTTGTGATTGCTCAAAAGTTGTAATGCTGCCCTCTTTTGTCTAGCTTAAGGTAGTTGGGGTCACAGGTCAATTATCAGCCAGTCACACTGTACAGCCATGACACAGTGCCACTTCTGCCTGTTGTGACTTGTGTGCAGTGCAACTTCAAGTAACTGACACATTTTATGTCAGTGTTTTAACTTGTAATTTCTTTTTAGAAGTACGTCATATATTAAAGCAGAATGATGAATACTGAAGAAGATATTCCAGACAACATGAATCCTGTGGTGACAGTAAAAACTGAGCCACAATTTGAAGTTGATCATGTTGATGAGAGTGGGAGTGGGAATGAGATTGAGAATGTTTGGTACAACATTGGAGGGTTCTTCTCAAAGTCGCGAGGAGAAGATTGCGATGCTACACCTGCTGAAGAAGTCAAGCAAGAACCAGAAAACATTTCCAGTGAATTGGATGAAAATGTGAGTCAAATACTACATGTAGGAACAGAAATCAAAAAAATTCAAATTGGGCTGATAGTGTTATCAGTGCAGTAAGAAGATGTAGCTAATTTTTCTGAGCAAAATGAAACCTCAATCATTCATCAGCCAACAGAAGGTAAATTACATAATTTTTAAGTTTTATTATTCCAGAGATTGAGTAAAATAATTCTCTTTGCCAGCTTCGTTTTTAAAAACAGAATGTTCAATTAATGGAACAGCCAAAACCAGGATGTTGGACACTTCTAGTTTACTTCTAGCCTATAGCGTGCATTGTAATTAGTCACGTGTATCAATATGGCTATGCAAATTGTAATCCCTACTCATTGTTGTATTGGCCCATACCGCATGTGTGGAATAAAAACGTATTGCATTCGAAAGCGTCGCAATATATTTATTTCCCGACTTTTTACCAAGTTATTTGGGTACCGATCTTTCGATTTAAAGCATATTCATTGATATTCCTCAATCCCCTTATCCTCAAAATAATCTCGGTCGATTTCGTTCGTGTTTTTTTAACTTTTGATTCAGCAATCGGCGATATCCAATATGGCATCTGTATCAACGATGCTTTTCCATCTTGCTTTGCGCTAAACTCGAAAGAAAGGCGAAACGAATTTTGAGCGGCAAATTTGGGATGCGCAGTAGCATGATTTCGCTCGCTACTACGTGTATTAAAGTTTCAGAAAGGGTATTAAAGTTTCAGGCATGAATGATGAGCATTACAAATGGGCTCACAATTTTGGGGCACCTATTTGGTTATTTGACCGTGACGTGAACCGGCATCATATTAATTTTAGCTATGGTAAACCCACTGCAGAATTTTGCAGGATTCATAAGTCGGTGTTTACCAGTAATAAATATTAGAGTATTTTGTAGGATTCATGTTGTGTGTATTTTTTTTTAAATGGGGTAATGTTCCTATGTAAGGTCTCTGGAAGCCCGCCACTAGGCACTAGGGGTGAATCTCGCATGGCTTGAGCCTTCTTTTCGAATTAACTAGGGTCTCACATACATGGGACGGGGTTTAAGGAGAAATAATGTAGAATGCAGGCAAATTTTTTCTTAGAGTTCCGGTTTCTTAGTCTTTTTATTGGAATTGAAATACTTTCTTTTTAAAACAATAGCAGTACTGAATCCATCATATTCATAATTTTCACATAACTCCGGCTGTCGGGGTGATGCTAGCTGTCTGCACGACGCAAGAGTGGTATACATCTATACATGTACTAGAAGTAGAAGGGGGGGTTGTAATTTTGAGTCCCACCCGAGTTATTTTGTTCTCATAAGGCCAAAAAAAAAAAAAAATGTTTAGCGTCATGCCTTTTTTAAAAAAGGAAGGAGGAGGCCCTTTTTTTTTTCTTTTTTTTTTCTTCAAAATGGCCGCTGGACACATCTTAATTCGAGTCATGTAGTTATCATGTCACACCCTATCTTCCAATTTAAAATTAAAACATGGTTCACCCACGATTAAAAATCCAAATTCATGTGGGTCGATCATGTATGCACCGTACACGACTACACGTCACATCCTAGCCTTCCTATTAGAACGAAAAAATATTTCCAGAGCATGTACACAGTGATGCTAAAGTCTAAAATACGATCTAAAAATTTTACTATTTTAATTTTTTTTTTTTAATTTTTTTTTTGTTTAACCCAAATGGTTAAATTTATCTGATTTTTCAAAAAGAAAAAAAAAAAAAAAAGGAGGCGGTCCCCAAAAAGGAAGCGGGCGGTGACGCTAAACATGCTTTTTTTTTTATTTGGCCTAATCTCCTAGGATAACATCGAGTACACGGCGTTTCTAATAAATACGACAGGAAAAATGCAATATTTAATTTTCTATATTAGTTTTCCCCAAACGTTTTAACAGAACTTAAATAAGCAACAGGACCTTCCGTTTACGCCATCATACCCCCCAGTTTTATAATAGCATTCAATTAAACATTTAACCAGTTCGCACCGGGATTATTTTTAACGAAACTCGATCCGAAGCGGGTTCAGGCCGATAGTGCCGGGAAGCATACTAACGCATTTCCGGCCTTGCTCGCTGCTGACAGACAATTTCGAACTTGAACTTGGCGTGTTTAGGCATCATCCGTTTTGAATTTGGGGAAACTTTCTTTTATATACGTCATCCGGCACGAACTGGTTAAAGCCTTTAGAACTTGGTCACATTCCATGAGGTTTAATTTGATACATTTCTCAATGACCGGCAACAAAATGTACAGTATCTATTGTGTCCATGATGATATACAGTGTATGTATAGACGATGTGCCTCTGTTTACATCTGTATTCAAATGTGCCCGTCAATATGCGCACGCATCATGTTTTACATACATTTGGTTAAGAGATGACATCAGAGGTCACATAATTCAAAGGCGATCTGACCTGCGACGTCACTCTTTAAGCAAATTTTATGTAAAACACGATGGGTGCGCATCACTGCCGGGCACATTTGAATACAGATGTAAACACGTGACGTCAGAGGGCACATCGTCTATATGCCGCTTGTCCAAAAACCAAGGCAGACGGCATCTCTCTGAGGCTTATTCTATTGTGTCCAGATTTATTTTGTTTTTAATACGCCGCTGCCGATCCACTGGGCCAATACAAACAAAAACTGGCGTGCACCTGGTCTCCCCTTGGGCTATTGTGTTTGATATTTTCACTATGCCGATGGGCCACAAACCTGGCGTGTACGCACCTCTCCGACATGTCTAAGGGCCATTTCGATTAAACTACTTAAACTACTTTTCAAACATTTCTAAGTCTGTCGTATTTTTTTAATTTTTTGTGATGTTTCAACTTGCATGAATTTGCTGAAATCATCAGTTGGTGTGTTTTGCAGTAAATAAATACAGCTCCCCCCCCCCCCCCCCCCAATCCACAGGCGTTAATTAAAAGGATGTATTTGGGGTGCTGTTAAAGTTCCTTTTAAGGGCATGTCACACAATAGCGAGGTACCTAAACCGGAGCACAAAATTAACAACGACGAGAAAATTGGCGAGGTCCAGCGAAAAAGCACTTGAGAAATTAAAATTGGCCGTAGCAAAACCGATGTACTCGTCGCGATACCGTTGTTCTACCATTGTTCTAGCGATAGAAGAGCCGATGTGCTACCGGATACCACTTTTCTGTCACCTTAGTGTTCCTGATGCGCCACAGAGTTATACTGTTGCACTGCCAATGTGCCATATCGCGGCCCGGGCCACGTGACCAATCTGTATCAATATGGGCCCCTCTTGGAGAACCTCATCATTCCTGCCCTAGACGCCGAGCTAACAACAGTGACTACTACTACTACTACTACAAATTACTACTTTCAGGCCATGCCATCCAAGAAGAATGGAACTGCTATTAAGGCGAGGCCAGCTTCCAAGTCTCGCAAGGGCCGAGGTCGTGGCAAGAAGACTTCACCAGCACCTCACGCTGCTGCTGCTTCAAGATTGCCGACTTATCATGACTCCTCCCGTGAACCTTCTCCTGAATCCCGGTCCTCCTCAGTAGACTCCGAAGCTTCAGCGGGCACCAATGCCGCCTCCATCTCGACAGTTGCTTCCGTCTCCTCCAAGGCCAAGGGGAAGAATACTAGCAGCCTGACACTCCGGGAGGAGAACCAGATGGTGGACTGGTTGGAGGACAACCCCATCCTGTGGAACACACGCATGATGGACTACAAGTGCCGGGACAAGAAGAAGAAGCTGTGGGAGGACCAGGCTGCCCTCATGGGAAAGTCGTACCAGACTATTTTCACTTGGCACAAATCTGCCCGTGACATGCACACCAAGCTCCTCAAGAACAAGAGTGGTGTTAGTGCGCAACACTTGACTGAGAGGGATTCCTGGCTTCTGGAGCGGTTCCAGTTCCGTAAAGTGGTCCAGCGCACCAAGGCTGTGCCCATGAAAATTGTAAGTATACTAGTACTACAATTTGTAATCAATTTCATGACAATGAAATAATGTGTGCATTCATTTTACCTCTGATTTTCAACATTTTATGACAATCAAATGTGCAGTAATCTTTGCCTTCATTTCACTTATGTTTTTCTACATTTCTCTTTGCAGTCGAGAGCTGCCGCCGTGGAGCTGGACACCCCTACCTCTTCAACCTCTTCACGCAAGCAGCAGCAGCCCCCGAATAATCCGGACATCCCCCTCCTCTCCACCCTACAGGAGAGCGTCCAACAGTCAGGGGAGCTCCTGAAGGACCTTGCAGCTCAGCGCCATCCAGTCAAGCCCACTGCTCGCATCATCTTCACCAACTACGTAAAAGACAGTCTTCTCTGCATGTCTGAGAAGAAGTACAAGGCGGCAAGGAGGGACATCAACAAGGTGCTGTCTGACCTCATGCTGGTGGACAGTGACGAGGAGGACATGGAGATACTGCCCATGAGGATCACCCTGGCAACCCCCAACATCCTTTAGCCAGTGCGGCTATGTTCAGCACAGGTCTGCGTTTGACGCCGCTTCATCCCCATCCCCGTCTGAGCAGTACCAGTCAATGCCTGCCATGTAGAAACGCAAGCCACCACCTTCTTCAGTGTGGAACTTCCAGACTCCGGAGTACATGGAGAGGTTCCAGCAGCCCACCCTATACCAGCAGCCCCGGGAGCTGCCTCCTCCAACCCACACTATCATGTGGCAGCATACACAACAGCAGCCACCTCGCTCCTCTTCTTCTGTGTACTCTATTTTCAGTACAGCTGCAGGCTGCACTCGCCCCTCCCCTTCTTGGATGGTAGCATGAACTTGGCAGTGTTGGACACCAGCCTCTCAAAGGATGCTAAAGGGCCAATGAACACTCCATCACCACAAGACCAGTAGAATGGATAGTGACTGAGTGTGCCCAACAGGATAAGAATTGTGTGTTGTGCCATGTGTCTTTACTGTATTGTACATCATCATCTTTGCATGTGTTGTATTTTAATAAAAGTTGTATAACTTTTGTCAACTTAAAGCTGGTGTTATATCTTGTTGTGCACTACACTTTTAATGAATACAAATAATGTATATACTGTATATATCTTTGCATTTTAATAAAAGTTTTATAACTTTTGTCAACTTAAAGCTGGTGTTATATCTTCTTGTGCACTACACTTTAAATAAATACAAATAATGTATATACTGTATATATCTTTGCATGTGTTGTATTTTAATAAAAGTTGTATAACTTTTTGGTCAACTTAAAGCTGATGTTATATCTTGTTGTGCACTACACTACCCTACACTTTTAATAAATACAAATGTGACCTGTTTCAACGAAACCCGGACAAAGTCGACTTTTTAGTTTGTCAGATTTTGCTTTTTTCAAATTCTCTAGGTTCTCAGCTTTAAAATGATGTATCATTTACATATGTACCCCCACCCTATCTTTCCTGGGGTCTGGATTTAGTGATAAAACCCTGACAACCTAATTATGAGATAAACAGCTTTGAAGTTCAGAAAAGCGTATTATTTCTATACACAAATGTTTCACAAAATTGACAAAAAAACACACTTCTGGTGAGGGGATTGTAGATTAATAGTGAGTGACTTAGGAAAACCTAAAACCTCAAAATGGTAAAATCCATCCACAAATGACTTCAGGAGTACATTGTGCGACTTTGTCCGGGTTTCGTTGGAACAGGTCACAAATAATGTATTGCTATTATAAGTGTTATTATAAGGTAATGTTTTTCAATATTTGGGGGCAGTTTTTATTTCCGTAAAATCGTAGCTTGAAAAAAACAAAACAAAAAAATCTTCCTAAGGCTAGTCTATACATTTCTTGAAGTGACACTTAATTCGACAGCACTTGCAGGTGATTTTTCTTCAAATGTTTAGCCTTAAAAGAACATAGAAATGAATGGTGGTAAGTGCACATAATATGTGACCCGCTCCAGGAAAAGGTGACATAAGTCACGCTATGCATTTATGAGTAATGGCCTGTTGCAGTTATTAGGGTCAATATTTTTGTCAAAATTTGATTTTTGTCTTAAATAACATCTTTAATATCCAAAGTTTCAGATTTAATTTAAAAAAAGCTGGAATTCGATAAATAAAGTGAAACAAAACCTTTTAAGAGTGCATGGTTCCAATGTATTGTCTTAGTTTTGTTGTGTTTCGAATCCTGTTTTCTCAGTTGTGTATTTTGAATTCATGTGGAACCATTAATATGCAAAAAACGTCATCACCGAAACAGGAGGGGCTATGGAGCTGTACTATGTACCAAATGAAAGCTTATATCCTGGACTTTTTAATCATGTACATAACTCTATTTTTATTTTTTGCGACTTATGTCACCTTTTCCTGGTCACATATATAAAACGAACATGACCGCAGTTACGCAAATAGACCTGGACAGGCAGCAGCCTTTTTGAAGTGTTCAATAAACGTTTAAATGTTACGGAAAAGTTTTACTAAACGTTTATCAAATTAAACTTAGATTCACATCCTTAATGGAGAGTATAAAGAACACTTTCAAACCATCAGTTAAATTATTACCGTTTTTTAATCCCAGATTTTTTTTTTAACAATTAATTTTAGGTAATGTTGGTAATGAAATTTTAAAAAATGTAGGTTTATTCACTGTGCTCCTGAATTACCAACATTTCTTCGATTTGTAACGCCTGTGATACTGCAATTGCCTATTTCTTTATGATTTCATTTGTTTCTTTCAGAAGCCTCACGAAGATGAAGATGATCCGTTTGTTTATATAACACCATCTTCTTTGACGTGTCCCATTACTCCCTTGGTGAGAAACTGATTAACTTTTGTTTTAACGCTTACCCCCTAAGTAATGGTTCCACATACATCCCTTGCTCAATCCATCTGTGACTCGTATGATTTACTGCTCAACCCAACACAGTCCAGTAACCCAACTGAATAGGATTCTTAATGCGTTCCAGAATATATCAAATGACTAGCCTGCTAAATCCAACAGGCCCCAATGGATTTGTCAACTGGTTGAATCCTGTTGGATCCGGGTGTAGATAGGTGTCCTGAACCAACCGCACTCAACAAGCAAAGAGACCAATGCTTAAAATACTACACCTACATGTATTATTAGTAAAGGGTAGTAGCCAGTAATTGCTTACCTGTATTACCACAAATTTACTTTTGTACATAGAAGCATGTGTACAAGTTGTATTTTGTAGTTGCCAGTATCTATACTGCTGTCATTACAAACTAGGCCATTAGTAATAGAGAGACCCAGTACCACAAAATACTAAGTAGTATTCTGTAGTACTCGGTTCTTTAGCCCAGTAATACCTAGGACGTTAGGGTTCATTAATAGTTACTTCTTGAAAAACAACAACTTAGAGAATATTTCAGATTTCTCCGAGTTGGAACTCACCTGGAGATGCGGCTGGGCTCCCAGTCGTGCCTCCCACGATATCCTTGACTCTCACTGTTCTTGGCGGTGTGCGGAGTGCAGGAGGCGGGACCAACTTGGGCACTGAGCTAAAGGCACACCCAACAAATAAATAAATAAATAAAAAGGGCTTTGTGGGCTTCAAAGAGATAGCTTTTCAGCAAGTGTTGCTAAGAAATTAGAGACAGACTCTACATGTACAAAGTGGATCCCTAATCACAACAGGCCTCGCTTCCTTGAAAATGAGTCCACTTGTCACAGACAAAACATACGAAGCTGCTGCAAGGGAAGCCTTTGAACACTGAACACATGAGATTCCCAATCAGACATTTTCTTTCAACAATGTTAAGGTGCAACTAATTACACTGGGTCAAAATAAATCCTCGGCATTGTCTTGCCATTAAGCTTCACTGTTTTAGTCACCTGACTAAACAGACTCCAGCACAACACACGCATTTCGGTTTATGAACTGTAAATTGGATTCGAACACGGTAGTATTCTTAACCAGTTCACACCGGGATTGTTTTTTAGAAACCTTGATCTGAGACGGGTTCAGGTCGGCATCTGTGGGTAGCATGCCCTGATATTTCCGGTCTCGCTCGCTACGAGCTGGTTGCCGACAGATACTTCCGACCTTGCTTGTTATCCGTCATCTGTTTTTAATCCTCCGATGCAAACTGGTCAAGAATGATTTGTTGAGATGAAGCCTGGATTTGTTTTCAAGTTTCACCTGTGGCTACTGCCAGTATCTTGAGATGTTTCCTCCCCCGTCTCATCGTGGTCGTCTTCCTCTTCATTATCCTCTCCATCCCTACTTCCCCCTTTACCCCCATTTCCACCACCCTCACCACCCCCAGCCGCCCCATCGCCTGCCTCCTGCTCCTGGTTGCCTTGGTTACCATCTCCAGCCCCATCATTCCCTCCTGTGTTTCCCTGGTTACTGTCGCCTTGGTTTGGTGCTGAGCTGGAGCCCTGCTGGGGGTTCGTGGGCTGTGATCCTTAAATAAGCAAGAGATAACACCAACAAAATCTGTTTGACTCGCAAAAGCATCCACTCAAACGTTAGTGCACTACTTAAAAAAAAATATCAATCACTCTCCTTTTTTTCCAAACCCCTTTCCAGCCTGCTGCAGCTACAAATGTATGTATTATCGGTTTGTACTGCGTACCAGTAAGTCCCTTACTTTAGGCGGCAAATGTTCAGTTGGGTGTTTTTTGTTAACAATTACACATGCCTGTAAATTATGTACCTGCCATTTTTCTTGCCTCATTTTTCTGATGCTTTTGATCCTTTGTTTTTAACGGTGTAACGTGTCCATCTCCTATCTAAAGGAAAACAAGTTGTATCAATGAAAAGAAAAAAATTAACTACTAAATGTCCATGATGGAGCATCACTTCTTATGGTTCATCCGGTTGTGGAAATTTACTCTCGTTCTTAACAAGAAATAAATCAAATTGATTTTCTTAAATGAACTCCAACTATGTTTTGTTGGAATCTGTACTCAACTAGTACATGTAACCTGATTATAGTTTTTGAGGATTGAGGAGGTTAAATTAACTGGGTGATGCATTTTTCCAAATAAATATTTTTTAGAAGACAATTTATTTTAAACACACATTTTTCACTTCTGATTATTTTTTTTTATTTTTTAATCCTACAAACTTTCTCTTACCAAGACGGGACTGAGTTGGGTCCCTCTCAGCGCGGCAAGCCCCAACAGCATGCGCTGCTTGTTGCTTATCTTAACGGCTTCCGTGGCACCTTGCGACTCCTCCACCTGGGAGTTCATGACCATGAAGCAAGGGTCTTCTCCCTGGGTGCCCAGCAGCCCTGATTGACTGAATGGCAGACTGTCCATTCTCCTGAAGGAATGATTGCCAAGACACATTTTGTTTAATGGTAGCTCTTCGACAAAGTATTGCCATGGACTCAAAATCATTCGAAATGAAACTCTCATAATCCCAAACACTTTGAAAAACAAATCAAAATTTGGTCTAATTTGAGCTTATTCTGAGTTTATTCAAAGTAACTTCAAATGCACAGACTATGTTTACTTTTATGTTTATTGAGTGGAACTCTAGAAATATTAAATAAATTGCAAATATAAATGGAGAAAATAAATTGTTGAAATTTGTCTAAGAAATTGCAGTTTACTTTTATGGAAGGTTTTAGTTTTCAACTACTATAAGAATTTGGGCTTTGCGGTTATTCTAAACTAAAGCTTTAAATCTGAAAGGTGGTCCTTAAAAAAAGTAAAAGCCTTGCCTTGCTTCGTTGATAAACACTATTCCATCAGCGCCGTTTTTTTTCTTTTATGGTGGCAGTTGGAGGATTAGGTATGGTTCCTCTAAGGGTATGGTTAACTTTTAACACATCTTTGTTTTCTAACCACAGCCTTTGGAACATGAGGATGGTTCGTGTGACGAGAATCAGCCAGCTGAAAATCAAGAGATGAGACCCGAAAACCCGATTGCGAACCCAGAGGAGATTCAAGGAGCGAGCACGCTGCAGCCAAAAATTGTGTTTACTCTAGGGGCAGGTGTATGGGTCGCAAATGGCAATCCGCAAGCATGCTCCCAGGAAGGAAAACATGCGGTGACCACATACATAAAACCCAACACAATCCAGTCAAGGCCTGGCATTTTAAGAAAAATTTACCCTAAGCGCAGCTGCGAGGGATGCTCACTCATGAAAGTGTCCAACCAGCAGCCAGAAGGGGTTACAAACCAGTGCAGCACGATTGATAAAAGCACACAGTTCCAATGCAAAGAATGCCCAATGAAGCTCACGCCAGATACCCTTATGCCGCACATGTTTGTCTCCCACGACTATGTTTTTCTTGTCCCTCCTCGGTATTTCAGTACCAATCAATCTGGGAGTCTGGTGGCAGTGAAGCTGAAATTGGGCCTGCAGATACTTAAAGAATGTCCAGTCTGCAAGCTTATGATTGCCGGCTCTAGACTGTTTGACCACCTGCTGCAGAGACATCAGTTCCTTCCAGTGTGTCCGTTATATAAACAACCCTGCAAAAGTGTATTTGCCGGAATGCAATGTGTCAGGCATCACGTAAAGGAACAGCATGACGACATCAACAAGTATGCTACACCTGACAGCGCTTTCCCCAGTTTCAAGGTTTGAAGAAAAATAAATTACATAAAATTGTATTCATACAATATTGATCAGCCACTATCAATTCTAAGACTTTCATCAAAATGACAATATGTATAACTTTACCGAACAATTAACAATACCTTCTTTGTTTTTCCCACTGCAGCCATCTAAACCCGAGAACAGTTCCTGTCTGAATGAATTGTCCGAGAATGTAGTCTTAAATGCACACCCACAAGCGATTTCAACAAGTGCACAAGAAACGGCTAGGCTGTCGACACAAGAATCTACTGAGCAGCAGAAAATGACCACTCCAGATGGCAAGTCACTGGCAAGTAACCAAGGTGAACAGGCATCATTTTCTTGGCAATCCACTGTTCAAGCTTCTTCTATCAAGATGGCTTCATCAAGCAAGATGTCAGATCTCCTTCTAGCTGGTTTTGCCAATGAAGAGAGCGATGGAAGCACAGGAGATGATTCGTCGGATGACTCGGCATCAGATATTGATGAAGTTTATTCGGCGATGAGTTCCGATGACAGTTCTGGCGAAGAAAGCGAAAGTTCGGAAGATTCTGCGCCTCCGCCCAAAAAGCGATTGGCACACATCCCGCCAAAACGTGTACCGGCCAAGCCCCCCGCTCTGGTCCAGCCACCTGCACCAGCCCAGCCCCCCGCACCAGCCCAAGTTAGGTCAATGGACGGAACCGTTTGGACAACCCAGCCCAAACCAGCGGCAAGAGCAGCACCGCCCAATATCCTTACTCAAGCCAAGGGCCCCAGAAACTTGGGGGGAGCCTCGACCGCATTGGAGCTGTTTCACCTGTTCTTCCCCGTGACCATGTTGCAGCACATCCTCCGCTACACCAATCTTCAAGGCCTGGCAAAGCGGGGTCGCAGTTGGGTCAACGTGGCCATGATTGAGTTGCAGTCGGCCATAGGCCTTCTTCTCTTCCTCGGCCTGACAAAATCTGGTAACGAAAACCTGCGAAGCTCTTGGAGCCCGGGGTTGTTCTGCAAGCCAACGTGCCAAGCGACCATGCCAGTCAAGCGGTTTGAAGACATCCTGACGATGATGTGTTTCGATGATAAGGCGACTCGGGTGCAACGAAAACAAACTGACAAGTTTGCGCCAATACGAGAGGTTTTCGATATGCTAGCAGATGCACTTCGCTCCTACTTCAGCCCTGGTGAGTGCGTCACCATAGAAGAACAGCTGCCTGCGTTCAGAGGCCGGTGCTCTTTCCGGCAATACATGCCAAAGAAGCCGTCAAAATATGGCATAAAATTTTGGGCCTCCGTGGACAGTGACACCCACTACGTCCACAACATGAAGCCGTACATCGGCAAGGAAGGCGACAGAGTTGAACGGAACCTGGGTGCCCATGTCGTCAAAAGCCTGGTACAGCCTCTGTATGGGACTGGCCGCAACGTCACTGCGGACAATTTCTTTATTAGTAAGGAACTGGCGGACTTTCTTTTGACCCACAACCTAACGCTCGTCGGAACAATAAAAAACATTCGGCGCGAGGTTCCGAACCAACTGCGAAAGGAGAATGTCAGGAATAGACCAGCGAAGTCTTCAGACTTTCGCTTCTCTGACATGACAACGCTGGTATCATTCGTCCCCAAAAAACATCGGAACGTCATCCTCCTGTCCACAATGCATCACAGCAGCGCCATCGACCCAGTGTCATGCAAGCCGGAAATTATCAAGTATTATAATTCGACCAAGGCCGGCGTTGACAAGATGTGCAGCGTGTACAACTGTAACCGCATCACCAAGCGCTGGCCAATGGTCGTTTTCTTCCATATGCTGAACATCGCCGCCATCAACGCCTATGTGCTGTTCAAGGAAGTGCACCCGAACCTTCGGGGAGCAGCCGCAAAACGAAGTAACTTCCTTGGACAGCTCATCCATGCCCTCATCTGGCCGCAGATCGAACTTAGAGCGGCACATCCTCAACGACTGCATCAAAACACTAGGAGAGCGATGCAGTACATCAGCTACGATTTGGAGATGCCCCCCCAGCAACAGCTGAGACATGAGACCAAGCAAGCGAGATGTCACATCTGCCCTACAGGAAAAAGAACCCGGACCAGCCGAGTCTGCTCCGAGTGCAAGCGGTTTGCTTGCACACGGCACTGCATCAGCAGAAAAGCCATCACCGCAACCTGCGATAACTGTCAGATGAATGACTGAACTGGATTTCAAAAGAACACTACGGCTAAAACAAAACCTGTTTTGATCATGTAATCTCTAAACTGCACCTGTCTAATTTAAATTTTGTCAAAATTCTCCGTCTTTCCACATGTTCAGATTTTGTTTATTCACGTTTACTTTATAAATCTTAGTTGCCATAGTTTTTTATTGCATCCTTCAAGCTTTTTCACAAAAGTTTTACGAATTACTAAAGTGATGAATACAACATGATGTCATTCATAAATTTGTCTTGTTTTCTTGATATTTATTTTCCTTTATGAAATGAAATTTGACACTGCTGGAATAGAAATTGTTTCACTTCGCTTGCTGTAAGGTTTATACACCATACAGTTCTGGAAGTATGAAAACTAAGTAAAATTCTGGGTTTTTAATATGTTGCAATCCACAGATATAAGAAAATATATATTCAATTCTTGCAGTCAGTATTGCATCTGATACGGCAATCCCATCACATGGCTTCTGTCAACAACGTCAGGGCTGTTTTTCAAACCCTGGCATCGGAAGATGAAGCTGGTGTTTGGAAAATGGCCAAGGCCATGCTAAATTTCTTGGCTGCGGCTTAAAACCAGAACACAACCCTGTTGTTGTTGACAGAAGCCATGAGATTGGCCAGCGCTTACCCCGGGGTTTCGGTACGAACAGTTCATTGAACTTTGTTTATTATACATGTATGATGTAGCTCCATAGCTATCCACAATCTTCTAACTTTTGAGTGTGCAAAACAAGGATCGGATTCAATCATTTTTTTTAGGGGGCGCATACTTCGGGTGAGTTGATATGATAAATAATAACAGAATTTTGGAGGTAGACTGTGCAGCGGTTTTGGAAGTAGTTCACTAGTTGCACGTACAAGCTGCTGTTTAACATTGTTAATCTGTAAAAAAAACTGTTTAATAGGGCTCTGCCCTGCGGGTGTCAGAGCACCATAGTTTTAGAGGTTCATGCTAGATAGAGATAATTTTTCGCGTAAAAATGTTTTTTCACAAATGAAATGTAACCTTCAAGTTACACTCTACTCTTTTGTATCGTATGTATTACAATTCCATATCTCTTGTGTCAATAAAAAATATGTTTTGAATGTGTTGTCAAGGCTGTGCGTGTTGTCGGTGTGTACCCCTAGAACTCTGGGTCTCCCGACGCCCGTAGGGCGGAGCCCCATAGATAGAGAGGGTTTTTACAGGTTAACCGCCGTTAAACAATAGAAACCGTGCACAAATTCCGGGTAATAACTCCATACTGCCGCACGGTCTACCCCCAAAAAAAATTTGTATGAGTACTTTATCAACTCACCCAGCTGTGGCCAACCAAAAACCGGTCGAATCTCGGCCAATTTCTGTAAAAAAGTGAAAACTATGCCCGTCCCGCAAACGCGACTGTTACATACAAGATGGCGGATAAGGACGTTCAATGAACAGTTGGTACCGTGACCCCGGCCGGGGTCAGTGCGGACCAATCACATGGCTTCTCTGAACGACGATGACAGGGATGTTTTCCAAACCCTGGCTTCGGTCTTTTGTGGCTTTGCCTCCGGCGCATTGCTTAACTGTATGAATAAGGCCTGGCAAGATGAAGTTTGTGTTTCAAAAACGGCTAATGCGCGGCGGCTGCAGCTTGAAATTACGCACGAGTTTATCCGCCATCTTGTAACAATCGCGTTTGCGGAACGGGCATAGTTTTCACCTTTTTTACAGAAATTGGCCGAGATTCGACCGGTTTTGGGTTGGCCACAGCTGGGTGAGTTGATAAGGCCATGAGAACTTAGGTATGAGTTTACCGTCCGAGACTTTTTGAAAAGTGATGAGGCTTTTTTTCATTATTCATTATTCATTATTCAATATTTTTCATTATTTCATTATTCATTATTTTTGTTAACCCTTTTTTCAAGCGAATTAAGTTTATACATAGAACCGACAATCACGGAATCAGGTAGAGAGGTAGGAACATGCACTTATTTTGTTAATTTTTAACTGAATAAAAATGCACAATAAATGAACAAAAGGCAGAAGATAGTTGATTTAAATTAAACAAATTAAAAAAGGCCTGTCAGTGTCACCATCACCCCCGAGCTATCAGCATACTGTATTTTTAAACAATACCTAGTTATTCTGCCAGTTGCCAGTTGCCAGAACTTGGTGTTAGTGTTCTAGACCAACCCTCTATATCGTACATGCACGGCATACAATTAGATTTGTTTATGTTGACACGCTGACTTTATTCATTCCTTTCGCCTAGCACAACTTGAAACACATGTTCATGTTTGATCAGTGTGTGAAGTATGGATAGTGAAGTACATAGAACCGGCAAGGGCCGCCCCGTATTCTCGCGGTCGGGATGACGTCACCGGGCCCTGTTTCTTGTCTCTGATTGGTCAGTGGTGGCTGTTAGTTATCCCCCCCTCTGGACTCAAAGGGGAATGAGCGGCAATAAATAGTGTTGTGGTCTATGTGAAAAAAATCTAAATAATCAATTATTGTCTAATATCTATTAAACACTACACCGAAATATTTCCAAATTTCATTGTTTTATGAAGTAACAAAATCTCCCACGATACACCGAAAAAAAAAGTATGCATGTTTTTATTGCTGTAAAAAAATATAGAAAACACGTAATTCCCTGTACAAATTGAATGGAGGGCTACCCCCCTTTGCCCAACGGCGTGTGCAATAGGTGGAACAGCCTCCGACCGTGAGAATACTGCAATCACGTGACCTGTATCATGACGCGAGCATTCGTCTGCTGCGGCTGGGTCCTTCAAAAATCGCAAGATATCGTGTTAGATTTGTGCCATCGTTTGATGTAATTACATCTACGAGATTCATCAAAACATTATTCAGGTTTTCATTTGCGTATTTATGACTTTTCATCGTTTTAATGCTCGATATGATGAAAATACTTACGCACATGCAACACGGGAAATCCCACACGAAATCGGCAAATCGGTAAGCAACATCCGGGTCCCGGCCAAGCGTTGCCAAGCCGATGAAAGAGGACGACGGTGATTGGCTGACACGTTTGGCGCCCAGTAATAGTGTAACTACAAGTCGCTAGGGCCGAGTTCGGGCGGTCTATTCTTGACACGCGTAACTTGTTCTTGCAAAACCCTGATGGATAGGTGGTGTGTGTTCTTGTTCCGAGTGCAATGTTCACGGGTCGCGTTCCCGCCGTTCGAGCGTAAGGAACAGAGTTCGCGTGTCAAGAACAGACCGCCCGAACTCGGCCTAGATGTCTCCCTGAACAACGCCATGATCGTAGGTGTAGAATTCATCGTTTTTGGAGGGAATAAGTGAAACAGACTTTTGGGATAAAACTGTGCAACTTTTTTTTTAAATAATGAAATTTTTTTAAATAATGAAATTTTTCATGCGGTGGCGCCACGACCATGCGGGCGGTGGACGGTAAACTCATACTTTCATTCTCATGGCCTAAAGTACTCATACACTTTTTTTTGGGGGGTAGACCGTGCGGCAGTATGGAGTTATTACCCGGAATTTGTGAACGGTTTCTATTGTTTAACGGCGGTTAACCTGTAAAAACCCTCTCTATCTATGGGGCTCCGCCCTACGGGCGTCGGGAGACCCAGAGTTCTAGGGGTAGTCGGTGTGTTGCCAATGCCACCCAATGTGTTGCCACCCAGTACACGTGCATGACGTGTCCGGAAATTGGGCGCACGGTTCAATTACAAAGCAAATGCTTAGGCCGCAAAAGAAACACAAATCACGTAACTACATGTATCACACTGTCAGAACACTTACCCTACTGTCTGTTGAACTGTAAGTTGGATTTACTCTTTAGTTCTTGCAAAAACGAAAACTTTTTAAGTTAAAGTTTGTTCGCCTTCTACAGTTTTGCTTCTTTATTCGCGCGACGGTCATGTTATGACCAGCCTCGTCCCCATTCCAGGGCATACTTTAATTTCAACCTCGTTTCCAATAGTACTAATAGTTATACTATGGGATACCGGATAGAAAATCTTTTTACATTAAGTTCTCCTAGCGACATATTTAGGAAGTCACTAAAAAATAAAAACCAGTGTAGCAGTTCTTGTTGTATTTTTCAAGGCACTTTATATCCCTAACCTGGTTTTCCCTTCAACCTTGTTCTATGGTTAAAATAACCCGTAAGCAAATTTGTCGAAGAAAAAGACATACGTTAACGATAGTCGGATTCGAACCACAGACATTTTTATCCATATAGCTCTCCTCTCTACCATGGAGCAATAAACTAGTTTATTGCTCCATTTCTCTACCAAATATGCTATTGGCGAGTTAGCGGAATGGTTTATCAGAATTTGTCAACTGAAGAAAATATTATTAGGCCTATATCCCTAATTATAAATGCTAAATTGTCCGAGATTTGCTGAACGTGTCCGGTGCAAACACGTTAACGTTTACTTTACTTTACTTTACTCTCAGCCGATGTTTACAAATACAATGTATTGCGTTTATATTTCACAATACTACTAGGGGTGTCATACACACCGTGCAGACCCACTAGACAACGAGTAACAACATGAGAATTTGCAGATCTCATGAAATGTATCATCTGAAAAAGAAAGACTTATATGAAAAATATGAGCAACATACATACTAGAAAAGATGTTTTGAAATGCTTAAAAGATGTAAATAGAATAAATGAGATGGTTCAAAAAACACTTTTTAATTACTGTTGCTTAATACGTTTGTTGTCTAGGAAAAAGCGCAATCTGAAATGTTTATCGGACCATAACTTGGCAACGCTTTGACCGATTTTGAAAGTTGAAAGAGATTTGCAATCTACTCACCAAGCCCTTCAAGAGATAGTCCCAAATAACTTCATAAAAGCAATATTAAAATTTGTATTGTCCCCCCTAATACTACTGCGGTATTTCACAAATCTTGTGCGTTATTTCCCAATCGCACCATCTCCCCAGCTTTTGTACACACTCTGGCGTGTTGCGCGCGTCGTGCGTCGCCCTTTCCATTTACGTCCCCTTTTTCGTCGTACGTCGAATCGCACCATTATGCGTCGCGTAGTGCGGAGGGAATTGCCAGACGGTGTTCCCGTATACAGAGACAACAATATAGAGGCCGATGGCCTGAAACAAAGAATATTAGACGAACGTAGGCCCTACATTATTTTAGACATCTTCGAGAACATTTGGGTTCTTTATTGGGGTTTATTATATGATAGCCTAATACATTTAACTTCGGAATACGGAAAATGGTGGTTTTTACTATACCCCTCACGATCTTCATATTCAACGATTGCATATCCCATCAAAAGAACGTCTTAAAATCAAAGAAATATTCAGGGTTTGCCAAACCTGAATAGGCCGCGCCGCTACCGTTTAGGTTTTTTAAAGCGTTTTAAAAAACACTGTTTTTAATGTAGAGGGTTTTAAGAGTCTTCAAGGCATCATTTTAGGTTTGAATTGAATAGAATTGTTATGAATTTGTTCTTTGGGAGCATGAGTTGAAATCGGAGGAAGGGCCAGGGCAAAACACTGTGAAATGCAACTTTTAGTGTAACCAGGAATGGCACATTATGGAATTCCATAGTTTCGTGATGTTGAATTCTACAAAAAAGTTATTATTGAATTTCGTATTTCATATATGCATTATTTTTGAATTCCGTGTTGAAATCTGTGATTCAATGACACTTGACACGCGTACGGCGTGTTGTCCGGGGCCGGTATAAGGGCCCATTACCAGGACATCATGGATTCTAAATGCTCTGTGGTGCAATCTGAGGCATTTCCTGGCCACTTTCCCCCGACTTTTTAAGCTGAAAATGTGTGGAAACGTTTTCGACGCTGCCACCAAGACACTATGGTGGTTAATAGGTACTCCAGACGAATGAATCACGGCCAAACATGAGACTCGATGAACGAGAGGAACAACCGATTACCGCACGAGGTAAAACAAGATGTCAGAGGGCGCCCGTGGTGGGCACATAACAACACTCGCGAGAGGGCGCTATTGTAATTTAGGTAAACTGGTTCTCGACGCAACAAAGTGAACATGGGGCCTTTTCGAAACCGTTGCTTCGTCTTTGGCTGGGGCTTCGCCTCCGAATTCCGAAATACTGAGAAGCAAATAGAAATGGAAGAAAATTGAAATAGTCTAACTTTTGGGTTCACATCAATCGAGTGAATGTTTCTGAAGTACAACAGGCGTCAGAATGTGGCTGGAGATCTTGCAGTTGGGAGTCAAAAATCGCCTTAAGCCAAAGACAAAGACGAAGCCAGGGATTCGAAAAGGGTATTACCCTAGAGATTGCAACCAGTCTAGAACGTACGTATTTATGTGAATATGTATTATGTTATATGTTGCGTACCTTGCGGCGTCAGGTCTTTTGATTAACGTTACTGCAATACTGCCAAGTTATAATGCTTGCAATTTAATGTGCTGTAAATTTGTTTGTACTTTGATAAACTGTCAATCTTAAGTGTTCGGGAAAACTGGGGAAAGGAAACAACAGTATTTTGTTTGGTTACTTTTTAGACAGCTGCAAAAGGTTTAATCGCCCCTTTAATTATTAAAAGGCGCATGTCTGCCAGCATTTCTATTTGAAAAATGCAATAAGCATTGAAGGCACAGAAACGTCACTTAATCAAAATCCTTGTAAAAACCACGGCCGGGTAAACATTGCTACTAAGACTATGTCCTAAAACCCCCTAAAATGTCGTGTTTTCGATGGTTTACTTGTCATATTTTAAACATAATATGGTTGAAAAGAAAACATCCTAATGTCTTACCGTTCCCGAGAAATAAAAAAAACCACTTTCTTTAATTTTGACGCGGCGGACATTTTGGGGTATTCGTTTACGCATTTCCAGCCGTCATGAAATTCTGGACTGTATCTCGTATAAACAGATTGGTGCCGAAAACAGTGCATTAAATACACGACCGATATCACACTGGGAGATGAGGCTCCATGCCACTCTAGTTAGTGTCTGCGAGATGGGGGCCTAGCAACATCACCGCAGCTACGTACGTTGTCAAGGAATCGCGATAACACCAGAACATCTGGAATTTTGGGGATCAGAAAAGTGACTCCAGAAACTCGTTCTACACAAGAATAACACAAAAAGCCCAGTTTTTAAAGGATGGTTGTGTGGATGTTTGTATTTAAATGCTCTTTCTGATTAACATAATTTCGTTCAAAACGCGTTTTGTAGCCCAATTGAGCGATTCCAAAACATATACTTTTAATGTACAGTCCGTTTAAAAATACAGCTTGAATTACATTAAAATTAAAGCAATGGTTTCGAGATGCTTGCCCGGCCGCGATATTTTTTCCTACCACTAACGAGTTGGGTCGTATACTTCAGCACATTGAGTTGCAAGTCAGGTTCTCGGACTTTAGTCCCCTTTAAAAAAAAATATCTTCAAACCATAAATTAGTAAAAAGAAAATGATGCAAATGACTAACAAATCCTTTAAAGAAAAGAAAAACCTTGAACAAAAATATTAATCCCAAAAATGTTTTAATTGGTTTTCATGGGATTCAATCTCGCGGCTCCGGATTAATAATCATTATGCATTATCCACTACGTACAGCAATGTCTCGTTCAGTTGTGTGGTTTTAATGATTATATCATTGCGTATAAAGTGCCCTCCATCATAATTATATATTATGTAATAACTCGTTAGTGGTGGTACGTTTAAAACAAATCGCAGCCCGGCCACACAAGTAGGAAAACGACAGAGAAAGAATGTAGTATCCTGCCGCCACTGCTTTGATTGTGTATATCTGTGGAGATTCGAGTGCAGATTCGAGTTAGTATTCTCTAACACAAATGTGACCCAGCACAAGTAAATGAGACAATTTGAGGCAAAAATAAAATTTGAGATTTTGATTTCATCACTTAAAGCTGAACAAGCTACAAATGATGAAATCAAAATCTCAATTTTCTTTTTTGCCTCAAAGTGTCTCATTTACTCGTGCTGGGTCACAAATATATTGAAATATCAGACCCGGATTCATGTCCTTTCAATTTGTTTTTGCTATGATCGACATTCAATACAACATGAAACAGTGGCGCCGAGATCAGTATTTCCTACCTCTGTGAAGATTATGTTTTAGACCTTGGAATAAATAAATATCACATAATTAGTCTTTATGTATACATGTATTACAAAGGTATATTATATTATATTATAATAAAAATAAATGCGAGACTTATGAAACGCTTGGTGGCAGCAAACTCGCCGGTCCTTTTATCGTTAACATCATTTTGAGCATGCGCGCATTACATTAAATAAGACGTTACAAAAAGGCCAGTTTACTTAATTTGCTGCCACAATCTCAAAAGTCTCCCACTTTTTGTTAGGAAAACAAATATTGTTATTAACTGGACTTCGTCAAGAAAGGTTGTCGGTTTCTGACATCTCAGTGAAATCTTGCTTACGCCATCTCGGAAATAATCTTTAAAATGTTGGTCAGTGATAATCTGAGACCAGTCAAGTTTTGTTTGATAAGAATCTTTAATGTGATCAGGGTTACTTTTTGGGACAAAACAAACCCTGTCGTGGAAATATTCATCTGCTAGGTCAACATGTACTTGTATCGGATTAACGAGTTTGACCCCTATAACTGAGGAACAGTCTGTAGTAACCAGTACACGTACTTAAAATTTCATGTACATGTAGCAAGATGTCACATACATATCGCAATGCATTAAACACTATTACAGGTACTATAAACTCCGAGTAACTGTTCACGCGCATTAATTTATGGTGACAAAGAATACTTTTAGTACCAAAAAATAAGCAAGTACATGTACATGTAACGTATAAAAATGGAAGAACAGAATAGCACAATAAAATATGGTACGGAGAGTGATAGATTAACCAATTTGGCAAATTAGGAGGACATTAGGCAATCTAGCTGCGAGGCTCACATGAAATTCGTTCAGGCGTCACTTTTTTTCTTGGCCTAAAAATACAAGTGTATGATGGCTCTTAGTTCTAAAAGCCTATAACCGTTGTATGGCGATTTAAATTACACGCGCAACCAAGTGTGTGTACAGTTAACCAACTCGTTATTTACCAACTAGAAAGAAATCATCCATTAAAGTGAATTAAAGAGTCGATTTTCAAAATAATCTCGCTTGTGATACACAATACTGCCTCAAAGTTAATAAAAACCAGTTGATTTGTGTTGTCACATCTCATCTCAGCGACTCCCAATTAGAAATCGTGTTGTTAAAAAACATTCCTGTTATCCCGATTCTATTATTACAGCCAATTGTTTTACAATAAAGTTGTGTTTCTTTTTGTTGGCTAGTATAAATTACGATAGATTGGTACTCGGCAAATAATTATGTTCGTTAACTTGTTTATGTCAGATCCGTGGGCACACAATTTGTTTTAGAGTGGTCTGCAAACTTAAACAACGGACCACTGTCGACACAAATAATACATTCTACACGTTAGAACAAAGCATCGATTTCTGCATAATCTCATCCTTTTCTTAATAAAAAACATTGGGACTAGTTTTTAGCGTTTCGTAAAACGATACATGTTTCAATAGATGACAACCCAAGCAGGGAAGGAACGACTTCTCATGGGAGACTTTTCAGAGGCTTGGTGGCGGCAAACGCCAATCCTTTATGACTTGCATTACATGCACTGTATTCGTAGACAACTCAAAAATGGCCCGGTGTGTTTGCTGCCACCAAGTGTTTCAAAAGTAAAAGTGTCCAGTGATTTCCCATGTGCCGGTGATACGTTCTGCGGATTACATCGAACTAAATAACTTTACTTATGCGCTCCACAGTTGCCGATTTAAGTACATTTAGGTATACATTCCAATTTTCAGCTCATTGTGGGGTTTCAAATATTTCCCCAAAATGAGGTAGAAAAGATGTTACATTTAGAGTTCGGAGCTTGCTTTCTGTATAGTAATAAAACACGTTCGTATCTTTTTTAAACAGACGTTACAATCTGCCGCATATAATACAGTCTTTTCCGTAAACAATGACTGCAAAATATTAAGTAAATACACTTCAGATCATATAGTATTTTATCCTGACCATTATGTACATCTTAGCAATAATTATAAACGGTGGTACAATGTGGCTAGCATTTTAACTTCTGTATAGTTATGTACACTTCTATATACAATATATTTATATCTCATATTTTTTAAGTTTTGCAAAATAATATTGATAGTTAACAGAAATAAGTTGCATCTGCATGTACATGCTACAGTTTTTTTGCTTCTTCACGTTGTTAGCCGATGCGACGCCCAAAGTGCCAGTGACACTATTGCAAAATGTGTGCAGGCGGTGAGGGAGCTTTGAGTTCTTGGGGGCGCGCCGTTCTTCCTCGGAGGCAGGGCTGCCATAATTTTATTGTCTTCAAAGACACTAGTTCTGTTGTGGAGGGACAGGGATGCGTTCGGCTGGAGCCGCGAGATATCTCTCATAGCGTTCTCAGCCGCGTTGGTGAAATTGTCATCGCTTGTCGTCAGCAGATCGAACACACAGGAATCCAGGTACACGTCGATGACGTTGGTCTTTCGGCACTTGGCAATGGCGCTCTGCAACTTCTCCTTGTCCACATCTTTGGATTGTTTCAGAAACTTGACGTAGTCGATCTTTTCTTTGCCGGGGCATCCCCGGACGCACAGCTGAAGGTCCTCCGGCCCCTGCCTCTTGATGATCTCCTCCGGCATGCGGACCGAGAAGAGGAGATACTCCCCAATCTGTCGGATGATGATGACGGTGTCGATATATCGGATGTGGATCTCCACGTGTTTCTCGGGCACAAACTCGTACACCACCACACCCCTGCCTCCGGGGCCCGAGCTCGTCACCGTGCCGTCCACAAACGCCCCAGGGAGGTTGCCGGTCTGGGCGAGGTACAGTTTGCGCTCGGCGCATTCGCCGTGTCCCTTGATGATCACGGACAACTGTGAAAATAACAAGAGGGGGATGACTAGTCATTATTGGAAAATCCCCATTAATAATAAAAAAAAAGCAAAAAAGCCGGCGGTGTTCTTTTTTAGCATGAATATGTATGGCGATGCGATGGATCAAGGTGGAAAATCAGTATGATTAAAATCTTCAACGGCTGAAGTGGGTCTAATTGCATTCGGTCCCAAGTGTAAACGGAGTGATTAATTCGTGTAGAACCTAATGCCTTGTGCATCTGTAAAAACTGCCGTGCGTCCTGTGTAATGAATACACATGTACATTGTACTACCATGGAGCAATCGGCATGCATTATGGACGGGCCCTGGTTAAGAAGGTGCAGTTTAAATAAACACAGTTCTTGAACGCTAAAAGTCCACGTTCAAGTCGTGCAGGGAGAAGGTTCTTTCTTCGACATGATTTGACAGACGTTTGTTATAAAATTTGTATATGAATTTTGCAATTTCAAGTAACTATTTTCTTCGACAGAACAGTTGCGAAAAACCCAAACAACGGTCGTTGCAATACAACGCCGGCAGCGTAAATGTTTTATGTCACATATAAAAAGTATACATTTTTACGACAAAACAATGCAGCCAAATACAACAACTTTGGGTGATATTTTTTTCAAATATTTAGCGGTAACGGTTTTGCGCATACTTTTTTTTAATTTTTTATTTTTTATAAATGTTAATTAATCCACATTGTTTTTATGATCTGCATCACCATAGTTACAAGTCTGAATTATGTCATGCAAAAAGGAAAGAAAATCAATTACGGGACGGTGATAACGAATTGAATGTTATTCGGGTGATTTGCTGCCAGTCAATTTGCGGCAGTTGTTGAAAAATTATTATCCCTTACGTGGTTATTTGATTTTTGTTTGCATTGGCAGGCCTTTTACACATTGTTAAACAAATTAGTTTGTTATCATTGCGCCATGCGCGCTCTAGTTCAGTTGTGCACACAATCACCATAAGAATTTAATTAATTAATGGCCGATTTTTCCGCGGGATGTCTCATTTCAAAGATCGTAACAAATGAAATGCTAGAAAATTACCAATTTAATTTGAAAATCTATTTTTCAGGGTGCAACCTCCTAAAAGCGCGGACACGCCAACTTTAATGACTCTTCATAATGACTACACGGCTAATGTAAACACTGCCAAATAATGCCTTTGTGTGAACAATCTATGCAAGACGTTCATTCACACACGCACGGTGCACACTGAATGCATTTTGGTGGAGCTTTATTGAACTGAGCACAACGGTAAAATTTGTGAGAACAACATTTTGCTGTCAGCAAAAGCAGTTATTGGATCTCCGGGCGTTTACCTAATTATAGGCCTGTATCTTTGGTGTGGATTTTGTGCGATATTATCCACACCAAACCAAATGATATTTAGCATGCACTGTGCTTCAACAAACAACACATCCCATTTGCTTTGTGGTGTATGCATATATGCTTATTGTTGGGCGTGTGTTTGAGCTGTGGAATTCAGCAGCCATTTTTCTCCATAGCTGAATCACACAGCAGTAGTACAGGGGGTTTAAGTGAATAATCCTCGCCGCAGGGCACACTGGCTTTCTGCTAAGCCACACGGTCTTTCATCCACCATGATCCACAGTACTAATACATTATGGCTGTGGGTTCCAACGAAAAGAAGAAAAAAATGGCGTGCACAGAAATACGCGCACGGTGCATCGAGCATCAACGAAAGCTTCAACGATAGCCATGACCGACTCTGCGCAGTTAACCGTTAAACAGGAAATTCAGGCTAGAAATTGCGGGCCAGCCAAGCGAGAAATGAGGCATGGACGGAGCTGGCCGGGCCACACTAAAGTAGGGCCGGGAACAAAGGCGATGCGTAGAGCCAGCGGGAGGCTTGTGTGGCATTAACAGCCAAGTTTCCTGCCATGTTTTGTGGTAGTCCCCCCCCCAAAAAAAACCCCCCAAACCCCACCGAAACAACCAAAATTAAATAAATACAAAATTAATAACAATAAATATCCCCCCCCCCCTCAAAAGCTAAATAGTATGCTGGATTGATAACGACATATGTCCCTTATATTTGAACTTCGATAGACCCTTTTTGGTGCACAATGATGCTCGGGTGCGGTCCCCCAAAAAGGTGTCCGATTTTGTTGAGCCTACCACAAAAACAATAACATCGTAAAGTAAACAACTATGTATCGCTTCATTTCTCAACTCCATGATGTGTTACTGGTGTACCGCCCTTGGTTTATTGATGTTGTAAATTAGTTTAACATTTTTTTTTTAAATTGGGGGGAGGGGGTTACATCTTACAGCGCTCGGTGTTAGTGTATTTTGGTCACCTCGCATTTCACAGCAATAGCGGAAGTTGATGCTTAAAAATTGATTTTCGCTGTCAATCGAAAATGATCGAATGAATGACCCAATTTAACACTTTAAGTTATTATTCATTTTACAATTCCCACTCGACAAAGGAACCAACTAGAGATCTAACCCATTATATCTTTTGTACATTAAATCTATTTTCCAGGGACACAACCTACCAATCTATGTACAGCCCACAGCTGCCGCTATGCCGAAACAAAACTTCGATCTGTTCCAAACCCCTCAGAAATACAAATCAAAACACAGCAGTACGTTTAACATAAACACTACAATCTACCTCGTCCTTGTAAATCGGGCGTGTGAGCTGTATCATGTGTGGACAGAGTCACCGACTTTGTTTTTGTACTGAACTTTGTTTTAATTATGGCAAGACATAAAAAGCGCGATCCCTGAGTATTTATCCAAACAGTGTCAAAGGTCGACTTGATTTTCACAGCTTATACGGCAAGGTCGGTGGGTTGTTTTTTTCGAGGTCATTTTTAAAGGTTAGATACACTATTTGTAATTGTTTGAATTGTCAGAAATGGATGGATTTAGGGAATTGTATGTTATAGTAAAAATCCTTAACTGACCTGATGGAAGTTGTACAATCATGGATGCTGTGAAGAAAGCAGGCAAAAAAAGCAACCCATTGGTCGTTTTCAACCGGCGTCGGGCAGTTGTTTTTGTTCTTTGGGTTTTTTTCCCGCGATCGCGTTTTTAGCTGTTTCGTTTTTAGCTGTTTTGAGCCGAAACAGCTTTTTGTTTTAGTTTAAGATTGTTTTATTTGTTTTTAAGATAATGTCGCCACAACGAACGGTTTTATAAAATCGTCAATGAATCGCCGCATGTATAAAACATACATTATTGTGCAAAGCCCTTTGGGTTAATGCTGAATTCGGTTACCAAAAAGCGGTGGGTATAGATTCTTCATAGGTAGGTATAGTGCCCCGTGGTCTTATACAGTGCCCCGTAGTCATAGTGCACGTTTTTGGTATAACTATTTTCCGTTTCGGAAGCTCCATGTTTAAATTGATTCCCATAAATCATCTCGTGCAATTGCATTATATTCTGATGCCCAAATTGGAGATTTAATAGGGGACACAACAATAATAAGAACACAGTTCTGGAACATAACCCCGAAGCTATAGCAAATTGGGTTGAGGAAGAATTAAAAGAAAGAATAAAACCAAGCTGGCCGCACAATGGTCACATTCAAATTGACAACTGTATGGTGGTGTTTTTCACAATAGACCGCTGCCCAAGTGGAACAAGAGAAGATTGTTATGGGCCCGTTTTGCCGGGCGGTTATTTACGGCGGTATTTGGCGCTGACAATGGGCATTCAGCGTGCGGCAAGGAAGGTTTTGTCCAGTGAATTGGGGGATTACGTTGGTAGACTGCAGGGAACGGGTTGGTTTAGGGTGTTGACAAGGGGGTCAGTACGGGCAGGTCAATCGCGCATGCAGAGCTCCAAGCGTAAAATTTCACCGACCCTATTTAAACTTTACTTGGACATGGATTTAGAAGGTATACTTGCACCTGTTAACATACATCTGAACTAAAACACGGTAAACAAGCATTAAACCTAAACCCCGAGGATATGTGAAAACTCGTATTGGAATTAATGTATTCAACACTGTTGGGGTTAATAAATCTCCATCTTATCATCATCATCATCATCATCATCATCATCATCATCATCATCATTATTGCCCAAAACACAACACATTTAAGGGACACCACAACATCTATACTTTGTTTCAATTAACTTTCCATCTAGCATGACATAAATAAGTGACCTAATCTTTGCAATAAACCAACTAACGCAAAAGTGAACATTAGCAAAACACTGCAGACAGTATCGTGAGGGTCAAACTGCGCACTTTGAATTGTTTTTGTCACGTTCACCGAGTAAATTCTGTTGATAATGCGACAGTAATCCAAGAGACAGGTTCTAATTTTAGACGAAAATAAAACCACACAAATATTACTTAATGATCTTTCTAATTTACATAAGCTATTCTCTCTTGGATGACAAATATGCAAGTCCCATAATAATTCAACTGTCTTGAGTTCTGTGTAACCATAGGACTCGATAACAGCGTGAATAACGCCTTTTTGTTGACCGTATCCACACAACTAAACTCAGCTCTTTGGAAAAATGGCGCAGGAGAAGCCAGATTTTGACCTTCCCCTCGCGCCCTTGACAGAACAAGGAGAGAGTGTCAACAAATTGCTCCTAATGTGACGGAATGTAGATGGCTCTGCAATATTGCAGACGGCTTGCAATGATTTGCGATGGCCCAGGCTAGCCTGGGCCGACGCTAGCCTGGGCCGACGACTCCCCAAGCCAGGCTGGTCTCTCATTCACCTGCTGGAGGGTCGTATATCTCTAAAGCGCCAGGCTAGCCCGGGCGGCCTTCTGGGAATGGAATTGGGGCGACGTGCTGCTGTGAGAAATTACTGCCGACGCCATGCCGAATACGCCAGCTTGCCGCGCTGTTTTTATTGGCTTGGCTGTCAAAATGGCCAACTCCATGATCTCACCAAGTCTATTATTCATAAAATGACCGATATTTATGGGTGCATTTAGCAGTAGACAAAATCAATTTTTATCACGATTTGTTGTGTTCAGTTCCCAGTTAGGATGTTCCGTTTTGAAGTTTATGATTTAGTTTTACGTTTCTAAGGTACATAAGTTCTTTTTGAGAATAGAGAAGATGACCCCCTCTCTTATAAAACAAAAAGTCACGATTGGAAATTAGAGTCGAAAAGCGAAATGTTTTATGGCCGATTACATTTTTTGACAACCTTTCTTAAACATGTAATGTTGGTATCCTCTATTTAATAATGCCATTACTTAGTACGTTATTTTTTTTCTTCAGTAATAATTTATATTTAAATCATGCTTTAGTAATTGGTTTTCACGGACGATTACAAATTACTGGATAATGGCTTTATCATGCGATAGCACAACCGCGAGTTGGAAGGATTATTGCTCGAGGTAAAATGTTGGGATTCCACACAAGAACGACAATAAGTCAGTACAAACCTTGGTTGTGGCTGTCGCACCGGATCCATGCAGAAGTTGAACATTCGTCACCTGGGCAGCGACATACTTATTGTAGAAAACCGGCCACGCTCCAGCAACACGGCAAGTCTGAAACGACCCGTCGAAAGTCCTGAGGTGCGGATCTCCAAACAAGCTGCAGCTCTTGTAGGACTTCTTCACCCGGTAGTCGCAAGTATCGTAAAACTCCGAGGCTGGGGGCTGCTTGGGTGCGGTAGTGCCCCGACGAACGCCAGGCAGTGGGGTCGCACCGCTGGGAAGCGGGGTGTTCGGGGCCTGGGCCTCGGCCAAGATGGCCTCGCAGTTATTCTGTTCCATCAGGTCCGGGATGATGGAGAGGGTGGAATGGTAGTTGAGCTCTCCCCGGCAGGAGCGGGGAGGGATGTCCATGACGCATTTCTTGTAGTCCACCAGGGCCTGGCAGTATCTCCGGTTGGGGTTGCGGCGAACGTTCTCGGTCAGCCTCTGCGAGTATCTCTGGGAACACTTCTTCAGTTTACACTCGGAGGACACTGAACATGAGAAACATAAATTCACAGTTGTACAACGTCTAACATGCCTGCTTAGGTTAATATACAAACTACATGTATTACTTGTTTTTTCAGACCTCATTAGAAAGGTTGCTCAGAAGGGAATTCATGTTTTATCACCACATTAATACTGACTGACCATCAAAGGAGCAACATCCGGCGCTATGCTGCTTTTAATCTAGTATTATAAAGGAAACTTAAAGGCATTTTCCTTTTCTGACATTTTGTCTTTCAACATACGTCACCGTAAATCTGAGTTTGGTATAACTTCAAGCATCGCCCAGTCTAGTTAAACTCTCAATGACAATTCGTTTTAGACAAACGGTTCACTGAACGTTCACAAGTCGTATTTATCATGTTCATATTTTAAAATGCCAATTGCCATTACATACAATCCTGGACTGTCGCCTAAGCAATGGAAACTAAACGTGCAATAGGCATGTACATGTACGTTTTCATGTACCTTTCGTACCACACATAGTACATGTAGTTTGTACGTGCTGCGTTTTTTTCCTTTTCGGCATATTAAATCAGGCGACAGAGATCACCATTAATATGTACGGTCACAACGTGTGTGCGGCAATTGATGTGGATTTACAACTCCATATTCTCCACTCCAAAATTGAGATGTCACGTTTAAAAAAATGTATACAGCCGCACAATACTAGGGGTACATTTATTTATTTACCACAATATCCATGTGCTTGCCAATGCACGACCGAACAATAATCACAAAGTGTTAACCAATTATTGTATAATTGCAATCGAGAATTCACGTAAACCAACTTATATAGCCATCGGCGCACTCCCAGTGCACAAAAGAAAAGAAAAACGTCCTTCGGTTCTCTGTACAGTGTTCTGTTCACAACATCAGAGTCTGGAGCGTTTACGTTGCACGCCTCCGTCCCGAACAACGACACCGACAATTTCTCTTGATCGCCTGCCCGTGAAATATGGGCAGTAAATCAAAAAATATTGAAACTAACTCCTTACCTGTGGAGATCAACATGGCGACGATCAGGAGAACAACGGCCGTGGCCCAAGCCGGTGACGCGCGGTAAAAGCGCTGTCCTCTCCCCATAACCATCCATGTAGCTGCCGCCTCGCCAGGCTCCGACGGTCGACCGACCACAACCGCTGCTGCTAATGTAGATGATGATGACAACGACGACGAGATAGCGCGGTTCACTCTGTTGGTACGGAAATAGAGTGGCATAGTCACACATCAATCATGCTGTCACGCCGGGCGGCGAGCTAGCTGAACAGAGCTCGACCTGGCCCGGGCAGCTCATTGCTAACAACATCGTGTCTTGGCCTTGGCCTTCCGAAACCCCAATTTTCACGACTGAATGGAAGAGTATTATTGCCGCAGAGGGCTCGACGATAAACTGCTGTACCGTCTGGTCGTGACTCTGGGAATAGGCTGTTAAGGTAGTTAATTTTATATATCCCAAGATCCGTTTTTGCCTAGACTCTGCGGGCAAGGATATTGCGCGAACTAAACCCAAATCACTCGCTCTCTCATTGCCGTCTGAGCAGTGAATGAACACTCTCTACCCACTGTGCGCCTCTCGCCAGCTGTCACACCTAATAGAAAACAAACACAGTGCGGTATGTGCTGAGCCTCTCGCCTATTGGACCTCCATCGGCTACTGCCCGCGCCGCCTTCGCTGCAGCTATGCTGGGCACGCACAAAACAACTAACTTGTTAAGGTCCCCCCCCCCCCTCCCTCCCGACACCAAGTGCACTCTTAAAACGCTTGGCGTATTCTCAGCGGATCAGGAGGCCAGTGAATGGGAAATCAGGCCCGTTTGTCCCGGTAAAAATTGAGCAGATTTCCAGCTGAATGCGCCATTCTCCGGCTGAATGGTTACTTGTGAACGCCCGTCCTGCCCCCGGCCTGGGCTAGCGTGCAGCCAGCGCGGCCTGTGGGGTTGTTCAGTTGGGATAACAAAGAAATCCCTTGGTGGGGTTATCGATCTAGTGGACCACCTTTTTGGTGTAACGTGAACGGCGTGATCCAATAATGACAATATCTTTGCTTGATGAAGGTTATGTCAAGACAACCACATGCACTTTCCGAGAAAAAAAAGGCCAAATAGAAGACATTTCCCCGACTTATGCTAGTAAATCAGGTCGAGACGCAAAATACAAGAAATGAAGTGTCTCTGTTTCTGTAGAATAAAAGCATCTTGTGTTGTACCACAATTGCTACTACATGTATACACGTACACTGTACATATACATGCATACAATCCTAATTTATAATGACGCTAAACTCATAATTAGTCACCATCAAGTATAATCTTCACGGATAAAATATTCACACTTGGCACAAAAATCCTGTTAGGCCCATCTTACTTAAATTCAAGATGAGAATTCAAGAAAAAACACTGAGTCACTAGCCGTACAAGACGTTCATCTGCATCAACAACGGCAGCTCAGTATAGCTCCATGGTGATACCATGAAGCTATGGGGAAATTAGATTCTTAATCCCATGATGGAAACCAATGGGCTAAACTAACAGCCCCAGCAGGTGTGCGCACTTAGGGCTAATTGATACGGGGATGCTCTACAAAATCTGCCGCTAATAAAATATCTGGGCATAAAAAAACCGCCATGCAAGCCTCCCCTGTGTAACTATATCCATTAATACTGATATAATTATCTTTATGGGATTTTGTTGGGTATTATTCTACTAGTTTTTTTGTGTGACAACATTATTTTCGTAGATTAGGAAGCGACAAGGAAGGCATTTTGCAGTTTTTAAAATGATTAAAAACCGATTATTTTTTGTTAAACCACGATCACTGATCCGTCACTAAAACAATGAAATTTGAGAAATTGAAAACACGAATTGCGAAACACCACTCTTCGAACGGCAATCAATAAATAATTCACAAACAATCCAGAAGCCCCATCAATTATTCCCCCCCAGCCTTTCGATGTCAACACTATCGAATTCGCGCTGTAAATTCAAAATGATTACGGCCGAGTTACAAATGGGCGATGTCCGATTTGAGGTCAAGCTATCCATCATATAGTCCAACCAACATCCACAGCGGCAAATGAAATTGACAGACGCGGGCGCGCCCCTGCCACCGAGAGCTGGCAACCGTTTACTTTGGTATACGGTCCGTGATCAGTATAACACATCACTGTAGAAACGCATCCTCCTGCCACTTAGGAATAAGAGCTTGGCATAAAAACAAGAAATCAAAACTAGGCAGCCCTATACAGAATCTGAAGGTTTTCCCGACATTTTTGTTTCAATCATGTAAAATGTCAAGACTTTTTTTATAAGTTATTCGTTTCCAAAATAACTTGATTAGAATTGGCCGAAGAAGACCAAATCTCCCGTTGCTACAATAATTGTTAAGACCAGTGCATAATTTTACTGAACTCAAAGTACAAGGACGACTGGAAATATCCTAGTAACGAGTGGGCTAAATCACAGTATTGTGTAGATATTACATTTTCTGAAATTTGTTACGAAAACAAAAATGAGAGGCAAAAAATAAATAAATCAAATCTATGAATAAGTAAATTTATTAATTATTGTTTGCCGTGTGCTACTTTCCTATTAATTCGACCATCCCGTTAAGTTAGCCTTCACCACAAAGCTCAAAAGTTTCCTTTAAGTTTAAGATTTCTTGTCCTTCCTGCACTAATAACAATCAGACAATGGAAGGATAATCAAACAGAAAGAATAGGCCTTGCTCGTCAATCAAGAATGTACAATAGCCACAACCAATCAACGCATGATTGACAAGGCAAAGAGGCGAGTCCCGTCGTGACGCGGCACGGGTTATTTCAAGGAGTTGTGAGCCCCGATGTGCGTCCAAGGTTGTACCACACCTTGGCTGCACCTTGAGTATTTTGGGTGCTCGCAAACGTGACGTAACGCACAGCTTGCAGTGGCGAATTGTGGGTCGGGGACCAGAAGATGCCCCGCTAGCTTTAGAGATTTAATTGCAGCAAATGCAGTTGCGTAATTGACCAAACAAGGTGTTGTGTATGAAAGGACGGTTCGTGACCTCGAACAGACAGCGGGCCAGTGGCGGATAGAAGGGGTGGGGTGCGGGGGTTGCAACCCCCCCCCCCCCCCCCCCCCGGCCTGCTGAGCAAGGTTTATTACTTTATTATTATTATTACTTTATTCTGACATTTTACACACACACATACGACAATACAAAGCAAAAGTATACGTACAGTTAAAACTACAAGAATAACATGGTAGGACAACAACAGTGAAGGGCAGCCAAGGAGCAAAAAAAACCACTCGCGCCAAAAAGTTAATTTCATTGCTACAAATACAGAGCATCTAGAATCCAAAATTACCCACGCCGTAATTAGCTTGAGTCAAGTTTAATAGGTGAATGTTACTCCCCCCCCCTCCAATAAAAAACTAGTCCCGCCTCTGCGGTCATATCAAGTTTGTTTGGACAAAATGGCGTAAAGAGTTTGGTGCACCACTAATAACATTTTCGTGGAACTAGCAGAAATGTTGACAACGTTATCAAGCATCGGGTTGTTTGGATAAATCCTAAGAACAAGGTCATCATCAACTAAACAAATGAATGATAAACAAACATAAATATAACGAAAATACAAAAGAAATCAATAAATTAGATATATATTTGCTAATAATCAAATTAAAGCGCAGCTATATTATAACAATGTTTTGTTACTTTTATAACTGTACTGGTAAAATCAAACCGAAATTAACAAAAGGTTAACACAAAGGTTTGAAATTACTCACAAAACTATAATAATAACACAGCAAAGCTTAGTTGAATCACCTTCTTATTCTTCCATGGTTGAATACAACCAACAACAAGCTGAAATATTTGTGCCGACCACAAAAATCTCTTTCTTTCGACCGCCAGAATTCCTGCGATTTTAGCCAATGGCCCTTGTTTTATTTTCGGTGTCTAAATCCGGATCGTTTGCTCCGGACCAATTCCCAGTCTCAAATCCGATTACTGCAACTCGGCGTAGGATATAGCTACCAATAAAACAGGCCCACTCTTAAATTTTCACCCACCGCCATAGCTTTGTACCCGCAAGGCCCAATTGAAATGCGTCATTGGGCGCTGCGGGGCTGTTCCTACTCCTGCGGGCGAAACAAAATAAGGTTTTATATAGCTGGACTATTTTAACAAAGCCGGACTGTACTGATTCTCTCCCTGAAAATTAAAGCCTTTTGAAATAAAACAAATGAACATTTCGATTCAAAACACGACAAATTGCGAATATTAATGAAGACGCTCATGATTTGTGAACGTATTAAAATCTCAAAATGAAAAAAAAATGGCTCTCAAATTTAGCAAAAATAAAAACATTGTTTTCACATTGGGTATTATAAAAGCATACAGACCGTACCCCAACATGGCTATTTTTATACCAGCATACGGCGTACCAGTTATTGGATGAAACATCCCGGAGGCCATACTTCACCCGGAGTTCCAATCCGTTTATGCGTGCATTAATATCATTTCATTATGATAGCGGTAATGGTGACAGCGCGAGCATTATGATTATTTTGAAGGAAAAAGAAAAAAATCCTTCACACCCACGACGTCCAGAGATATAGCGGTAGACTTCGTCTCAGTCGCTCTGAATTTTTGTTAGGAAAGGAAAGGCAAATGATTGTGTCCGGACTGGTGAGCGTCAATCTTTTTCAATATGCAACCAATGTGAACAAAATTGTCAATACACACAGCTCCGAGCAACATACTGCCTTATTAAGGGGTCGTATACGTTTGGTAATTGGAACCCATTGTTTGTTTCAACCCTATATAGTTATAGATATATACCATAAAACTAACCTGTACAAATTTCATTTCAAAAGGTGGTAGCGATTTTGATATATTGCCAAAAATCTGGAGCGGTTATGTCCACGCAGGAAGAATAATCTGCATTGGAATACACAATCTGAGAAACGTCACTGCAGTAACGCTTCTCAGATTTTTTGGGTATAAAAAGCACTATCCAAAGCTGCTGTACTTCTTACCAAGTAAGTTTTTATTACCAAACGTATACGATCCCTTTAAGAGTTTACTCAATATTTAATTTGGCAAGTCCACCATAGCGTTGCATTCCCCGAACTTCTACAGCTTAAGTTTATACAATTCAGGTTCTGCATGGCTCAAGGGAGAAGGTGGTTTTTAAACGCAGAAAACGTCCCCAGACTCTGAGGTATAACATACATAATTAGTTCGCTGCAATCTCAAATCTCCGACTGTAAATCCACTAGACACGTTCGTAACTTAACCATTACACAAAAACGCTCGTGGAAATACGAAATCAGAAAGTCACGAAACAAACTTCACACAAATTCTCTAAGCGCGAACAAAATGTTGCTAAACAAAGACAGGTAGTAATATTGCATACTTGGGGCATGATGTTGAAATTGTTTTTAAAACTGGTTAAGCAATACTTTCTGCATCAGCCTAGCATGCTACGTATAACATTGGGCATAGGTTTGTGGAGACATATTTTTGTTTACATGGTAAGCTGTATATAGGGGAATTTATGTAGTTGATTGAATATGCCCTTGGGTTGATATTGGGAGGTGAACGACACGCGTAGTATGATCAGATAATAAATGTCAGCTTGGACGTGGGACTCGGCGCTAGGTCACGTTACCAACAGTTGTCTCTGCAGGCGATACGAGTCGCAGTGTGGTGCCCCTGCCTGTGTTATCGCGCCTGTTTTACGACACATGCTGCCATGAAACAGCATTAAAAAAAGAAGCTGTCTATAGGAATCCAGTTGTGCACAAACTTTTATTTTGAACGGCCTATTTATTTTATAATTTTAACTCATGATTGTGTGGCGTGTATATATATTACTGTTTTGCCAGTACACGTACATGTACATGTACTGTGTTAATGTTATGTATAAATGTACGGTGTTCATGTTCTCCAACTGGCGATTTGTCATAAAATATTCTTGGTTTTATTTGATATATGAACACATAATAAAACATTAGAAAGAATGTTGCAACCGACGCCACTTTCATCTTAATATAAATGTACAATCTCAATGAAGGTCAAAATATTAAAAGGACACGAATCTGGGACTGAAAAACATTTACATTTTTGTTAGGAAAAAGCAAGGAAAACAAACGGCGTTCGTTTTTAACCGGCATCGGGCAGTTGTTCTTGCAAAGCTTAGCGATATTGACCCCTAGACATTCAAGATGATGTAAATTCGCGCGTAATACCAGACAACTATACGCTCCAAAAGTGCATTCACTCTAAAGTGGAGCCGGCGGCCATGCATAATAATACTCGTCGATGATTCACCGTTACGAAACTTGTTCCGTTCTTAACCAACAGTTCAAGTCAACACAATGGTGAACAAAAGTAGCCGTTTCCGTACACTCGTGCCTATCAGAGTGAGATAGTCCGTAAATGTTTGTATAAAGTTCCAAACCAGGTCTGAAATTTAACAAAATGTCTGTAAAGATATTATTTTGTATGTCTTTCAAATTCTATCAGATTAAACAAGTCTTATTTTAGACCAAAAAATCTTCCATGCCCGACAATCTTTTTCATCAAAACAATAAAACGAGTCTATTCAACGATATACTTTGTATTATCACTCGTGCTTGAAATTGTCCTCATTGGTCGTGCTTGACAGTCATAATTGTTCGATAAATTATAGTTACTTTAAAAGGTGGGATACACCATTGGTAAATGTTTGAATTCTCATGAATGGGTAGAATTGGGGGGTTGTATTTTATAGTAAATATCGTTTAACTGACCTGTCCGGAGTTTTACAATCATCGATGCTGAGGAAAGCAACAAAAAAACGGCGTCGGGCAGTTGTTCTTATGTTGTTTATGTTTTTATTTAATAAAATTCAATTGTTCAGAAATACATAATATCTAGCGCAATAATTTAGCGGGATGAAGTATAATCATTAAATTGTATTTACTTTCAAATAAGTTAGATATTTCTTCATAAATCGGTGGTAAAATGTTTCGATATCTGCAAATGGTGTATCCTACCTTTAATACTTATGCCTCTTTGTCGATAGATGTCGGAACTTGTGGGCTATTTTAAACATGCGAGCCATGTTGAATTTCTGAAAATTAATATTTTGTGCTTACCCACCCTGTTTATCCTTCAGATACTAACTGCTTTCGAAATCACACCGAATTGGATGATTATAATATTGCCATTATATAATAATTGTCATTGATTTCTTTTGCAGGTTTTATTTTATACCTTATCTCAAACCTTATCACAATAACACGCGCGTATAATATCAAACATGCGCAGACGATAACTCCCCTGCCCGCCCCCTCAAGTTTGGTTTCGCGCCAACTTTTCGTGACGGAGTCATTTAAATCAATCGGGGGTCTTACATAGCTTAGCGTAAGGGATCAAGTTGTCAGCACGTCGAGAGATCGGAGAATTATCCAGGCTGTGCCCCCTGGTCGTGCCACGGAGTTCAAGTGTTGTGCGTCGGAGTCGATGATAAATATAGAGATATTGATATGAAACAGCAACTCACAAAATGCTCTCTCTCTCCGTCTGACTGTAAAAGAAAAATATCCGTTGACGTCCATGCGGGACGCGCGAGCAAATTCTATCGGATTATGGAAATGAATTACTGCGCGTGCGCATCTACTTTTGGTAAACTAGTTCCCAGTCCCGCCATCGTCAAATTTGTCTTCAAATAAGGAGCAGGATTCGGTATAGCATTGGAACTTCAAAACTCATCAGTTCCAATTGAAGCTCCCTGCAGGCCGAGAACTGTACTGCAAACACAAGGAATAGGCATAATCTGAAATGGATACAAAACTCTTTTTTGAAGGTTTTTGTTTAGAAATGAAAGGAGAGAGATAATAATCAATAACGCCAAGCGGCTGACTGATGGCACTCGACATGACACTGGGAAATACTCGAAAAGAAATCAATTATATTTTGGAGCGGCAGATCATGTTTGATCAAACACGCAGGTGTGTGTCCGTGAATGTGTTCCTCCACCTGCGACAGAACAACATAGGAACTAGAAAGTAAAGTTGTGTAAACGGTCGATATACTAGCTAAGCGGCTTATTCTTCCTGTCGTGGACCATGGAGGAATAAGAGCAGCTCTTATTCCTCCATGCGTGGACCTAGTGAGGAACCTTCAAGAAACTGCCGGGTGCCGGAAATGTGCTAAGCACGGAATTTATTTTGCTTAGGTTACCAGTTAAAATCACAGGATGTGTACTGTTACTGGGTCCCAGCTGACTTATAGTTAGCATTCTTCTCCCTAGACTGTGATTATCAAGAAAGCGACCAACCGAAAAAGGTTTGAAAATTGAAGTTTCCATAAAGTTCCGAGCTAACAGGTAAAGGAAGAACTGTCACACTTTTGTGTACCCTAAATTTATAGCACGGCCCGACTTGAAATATACAGTGAACACAGAAACAATGCCCTCGATAGTAAAACACTCTCTCCACAGCAAGCTGAACAATTCTTATGGCCATTATGCGAGCTAACTATGGCGTGTGCCGCCACCAGAACTGGCCAAACCATGGCAACAGCACGAAGTCTGAACCGCTTGGGGTCAAATGCCATATTTTCATAACCGTTGCAGCGGCATGTTCTGCACATACAAGCTCACATCGTAAAGTAAAAACTTGCACGACTGATTGAATGTTATTTCACTCTATCGACGGTGAAGTCATGCTGGAATGGCGTTTGGTGGAATTTGTGCAAGTGTGAATAACAAGAATGTTAAACAGCGGGACATGTACACACCAAAGAATGTTACTACTACGTGTAGTTATGGTTACATCCAGTTTAAAAAGAGTTACTCTTTCAAGTCGACCGACGACTGTGCGCAAAACTGTGTAATGGAGAAACAATTATTGTTAACCTGTCAACGCGGTGAAGTAAGCAAAACACGATGCGATGATTGAACTAAACATTCATAGCTTCAAACTCACTCGGTTCTCCTTCTGTTCAAAGCTTAACATAACAATATCATCACATTAAACCTGCGTTCTGTTCAGAGCGGGGGAAAAGATTCACATTATACAGTACATGTACGTCATTCCACTGCTGTCGAGGGCGCCCTCGTTTGACAACACAATATAATCCGACAATGGGTTATTTACAATAGAGGGCGCACCTCAGATCACCATTAACTCGACCAACCAATGCATGGACCATAATGCGCGTCTGGGAGTGCCTGCTACGTGTGCACATACGTACACGTACTGTACATACATGTACATTATGTACTACATGAAATACAGGAAGTGATAAAGTATGTGATAAAGTTAGATACAAATCCATTCAAACATTCTGATATCGTTTTTTCCCCAAGACTGCTTGTGTAAACTCTTCTGGACCAGCTAATTGCACAATGGTTCAGCCGTCAAGCGCAATCTGGAGTCTTGCGCAATTTTATTGTATTCCCTCCAGAGTCATATCCATATGAATGGATTTCATTCAAAGGGAAATGAGCTCAGAAGGAAGTACAATAAACTTGCGCAAAATACTCCAGATTGCGCTCGACATTGCTGCCGCCTGAGGCCGTTTTCCAAACCCCAGCTTAGGCTCCGTCTGTGGCTCCATCCTCATTTCCAAACAGCTGCATGAACGAAGCCAAATAAGGAGACGATGCCGAGCTTTGGAAAACGGTCAGAGTAAATGATAAATTTGTTCGTTGCAGCATCTTCTCCAACATTCCCCGCAATTTCGATCACTTTTCCTCCTTTTCCCCTGTTTCATTTACAAACAGCCGACAAGCAAACACTCTAACAAGCCTCTGCATACAATGACGGGGCCCAGTCGCCATGTTTGAAAGCACTTACGGTGTGTACCGTGCAGTTAAAACCTCTTTTTGAGGACAGCGTGGGGTTTTCTGAGTGGCCGGTGCCATGTTGCAAAACGAATAAATATTCTGAAGGAAAAAATAAAGAACAATGGGATATTGTTCGATCAACACAGCGCAACAAAGAACTGTTTTCTCCACGAAAGTTTAAGCCCATAAACTTCCGAGTACAGAGCCATGCTCCATTGTTGCAAAATGAAAACAAAGATAACACAACACTAATACGAGACACACTTCATAAAAAACCCAAATATTGCTAGCAAGCTAAAACGCTGCTTGCCCAAAGTCAAAATGGCCGAACATGCCAATGTTTTGTGTTGACGTACCTGTTGCATAATCAAATCAAATCAAATCAAGGAACAAGAACAGATTGTGAAATTTGCTTGCAGCCCATGTTTAGAAAACTGTAGATAAACCTTTGTATATACGCGGAATTGACTAGAAAAAAAGTGAATTTGACCCCAAAAGTGTTATTGTCAAGCCGGAAAATGACTGTGCAGATTCGGATGCCTTTTAGTTTTAGGGTCAATTTGACCATGGAGGAATTATTATTCCTCCATGATCTGACCCAGGAATTGTTAGAGTGTATACCACAAGCGTTTGTCTAGTTGCACAGATTGATCAGCTTCGTGTACGTACAATGTTTCATGATGCCTTAGATAGGTCTATATAGCATCGGGCAAACACTTCAAGGGTAATGCATCGCTTAGATCAAACAAAAGCGGAAAACAGAAGGTGATCAATACCACTGATACTCGCTAAAAAGTCAATTAAAACCACGCTTGCGCATACGCGCAGTAAACATGAGTAGCTAACAATAAACCCTGACTCGTCACCTGCAGCGGCAACATCAAAGCACAGCAGACAGGGTGAATGAGCCCTCTTTATTACAGCCAAATTAGAGGGGACTGGTATATGGCAGCTATAGTGTTTACCATAAAAGCTCGACTGGTAACATGAGAAAGTAACGGCACATTTCAACAGTACTGAATGACTCATAGTCATACGCCAATCCGCTAACAGTTCTGCATCAATCGGCGTACGTACGTGTGTATTCTTTCACAATAGCCGAGAGACAAACGAATTCTTCACATTGCGATTAGCATTAACGCCGGCAAACCGTGGAGTAAATCTAGACAAGAAAACCAACGCTGGACTGCAATAAGGTTCACTTTTAGCGATAAAGACCAAAATAACATCACACTAATGAAGCAAAATTGAGGTGAATTTTACACGTCAATATTTCCTCGACACACAAAATAATAACTGCCAAATTCTTGTCAATTTGTCCCAATCACCACCCGGAAACATGCAGATTCCACTATGCCTTCGTGGGTAATTCGCCAAAATATTTCCCCTGGCTCGCAAATTCTCGTTCATAGTATTAACATGTAATCCCATTTCGTGGTATTTTTGTAGGTGTTATTTTTTGGAATTAAACACTTGATACCTTTGGCACAGGCATACCATCGGAAGTAAAGCCGTCAATGTTATTGATTGGCGTAGCGGGGGACATTAAGCACGCGCAGTTTGTCACTAGCGCGTAATTCGCGCGTGAGCCAATCACAAACACTTTCATCAACCAGTCCCGTAAATATATTTCAAACGATGCCCTCCTATTGACTGAATTAAAGGGGTATACCGTCCCGAAAATCCCGAAATCCCAAAAAATCCATATTGTGAATATTTTACTAAACCTATTTCAAAGATTTACTTGAAAGGAAACTAACCAAGTTTCTTACTGTTCCTGAGGTTTTGTAGTCCAAATCCAACTGGGTAGTTTCCAGGAAGGAGTACCCCTTTAATCTAGTAACATAAACCAAATGCCTTATAACCCATGTAGAATTCACTTGTGGTTGGAGTTGATGGAATCTTGCAAGAAGGATGGATGCATTATGCCGTGTAATGCGTCAAGGCAATGAAGCATAGTACAAGTGGTACAATATTTTCCACCTGAACGAACATTATTTTGTTGTGTGTTAAATTAATGTTAGCTAAGGATGAAAGAAAACAACCGAGAAAAAAAAATCCGAAAGACTTGTTTTGTTTTTCAATAACTGTTTTGTTATTCAAACTTATGAAATAATTGAATATTCAGTTCTAAAATAATCCACATAAATATTATCCGAGTGATATGTGTGGTGTAATCAAGTTTTGTCTTCCAATTTATAAAATGTGACAATTGGGGAATCTTCTAGCGGTGAAGATCTCGCGATCTCTCGGAGATAAATTACCCAACGATATCGAATTTCACGCTTGGCAAAACCTTCCTCTATAAACGGGGCCACCTGGCGAGGCCGACAATGTCTCCTCTTTTCAATCTAGCGCTGCTGCTGGGCATATGAAGGAAATAAGCGCATGGTCTGGCGCTCTATGCGGGTGGAAATTAGTTGATCTACAGCGCTGATATTCTTTTGAAAAAGAAACCGGTGATTTCCATCTCTTAGTTCGCACTGTGCATTCGAGTACGAAAATGCTGCTCCAAATCAAACTGCATTACGTTTAGAATGTATGCATAAAGAAACGTGGTTAGCAATTAAACCCATTTGGCTGTTGCAATCAAACAATTATTCGGTTAAATTTTCACAAGGAACATTTCGCTTCGGCAAATTAGACATCAAATAGAATCGATGGAAACGGACGACAAAAAACTGGCCGACGTGTTTTTCTTCCAAAGGAGAAAAAAAATGCTACGTCGTTAAACCATCACAGCAAGATTTATAGTCCATTTTTCGCTAATGGCTTCGGTAAAAACCGCAGGCATTCAAGCGATGATATTAAACCACGGTGCTAAATCAATCATAATACGTGCGTAAAATAGATTCAGCAGTAATCAATGTATATCTGAAAACTGTACACAGCTTCCGACGCGACGTAGCGCGCGGTTTAATGCAGACGGTTCGGGAGAAGAAAAAAAAAGCACTTTCACGCATCCTTGATTCGGTGAGCATCCGTACGGAACGAACCGAGCAATGCAGGTTTTCTGTTTGCAAATAAATATGCACGAAGATGGGACAATGTGCTTGCTATATCAGACACAAAACCAACAGTTTAATAATACAATCGTCCCACACGCAGCCATTTACAGCGATGACAGATATTATCGGAAACGTGTCATTAGGAGCATTGTTAAATAAAAAAACTCGTTCGTGTTAATTTCTTTTTGTTTTTCAATTGTAAAATTTGTGGTGATGGAACGAGCTCTCCGTTTACGGAGAAAAGGTTTATTACTAAACCGAATTCTTCTGGCATAAATTATTGACTGGAAATAAATCTATAATGACACCGAAATGCAAAAGAACATTAGTGGGCGCTGTTTTCCAGTGGTACAGCGGTCCAGTGTTCTTAGGCAAGACACTTTACTACAATTGCCTCTCTCCACCCAGGAGTATAATTGGGTACTTGTAGAGGTACAGACCACGCAGCTTGATCTGCGGAAGAAAAGGTATCGTTCGTGAATCCTGATGAACATGTATTGTAAAACGCTTTGACTTTGAGGCACCTAGCGCTATAAACAGTGTCGGCAAAATACATACATGTACATGTATGCATAGAAGACATGTCTATACCTATACCATGCCAACCTATAGCTTGGTACATCACCGAAGCTGTTATTACAGAAACCAAAGTACTGACGAGCACATGGCTTTAAATCTCATTGGGCGGACAATTACTTTGCTGTTTGGTCTAATGAAAAATCCAGGTGAGACAATCTATGCCCCCTGGCTTGTGGCGGCGTGTCTTTGTTCAGGTGTCTTCTCAACAGCGAGTTTCATCCCGGTTTATATCGTCTCAGCGGCCCGGCCCGGCCGGCGATAATTTTTTTTCTGCAGGTAGGTTGGTACATAGTGTACATTTATTAGCCAACCAGAACACAGATGGTGTTGACGTCATCGATGATGTTAGAGTTGTCTGGGATCTGACTAGGGTTAGGGTTAGGGTTTAGGGGTTAGGGTTAGGGTTAGGGTTGTCCCAGACAACTCTAACATCATCGATGACGTCAACACCATCTGTGTTCTGATTGGGTAATGTACCAACCTACCTGCAGAAAAAAAATTATCGCGCCCGGCCCGCCGAAGGTTATCCAATCAGTAGACAAAATGAGGCAATAAAAGAACCTACTAGAACTTTAAAGCCGAGGCTCTTGTAATTTGACGGCTGTGGATAGCAATAAATTTTGTAGGCGAAAATCCTTCCCGATAGCTGTTGGATAGCAATGGCGGTAAAGCCTCTCAACCCGGTTTGAACTCAACACTGAGCGAACACACTGCCGCCCCATTTTGTTAAACCCCCAGTTCAACCATGTTCCTTTCTCTATGGTTTAACCATGTGTCGTTTCACATTTGATCAGTAAATACTATTTTGAATCCAGGGCGAGAGTTTTAACCTGGGTTAAAAATCTCAACCCTGGTCTGAAGCAGGGTTGAGATTCAACCCGGGTTAAAATCATGTTTAAGCGTGAAACGCCGCATGTTTTCAACCCTGCGTCAACCCAGAGATTTGAATACAGTGTGAAAAGGGTTTTCAAAGGTGTTGACGACTATTGTCTGTGGTTATACCAATCCTTATAATGTACTGCCCAACAGTTAAGTGTATAGACAGCCCATGTGCATATCACGGTTAAACACAGTAATTAGTTTGGTCACAATTTGGAAGTGTCAAACATTCACACACTTTCGCCATACCAATTTAGTCATCTATCATTCATTTCTCAACGTTTCGTCACCATTTTTAAACACCGGGTCGAGAACATTCGTCATTACATATCAAATTCGTTTACTAAGCGAAGGGCATCATTCAGAGATCGAATTCGTCTTATATCAATCAATTATTGTAAACTTATGCTTAGTAAATTAGTCAGATGTGGCTTGAGTCAAGCAAAAATGTTTTAAAATAGCCGGAAAAAACCTATAGGCCCTATTACACGTTTTATAGGTGTAATATAGATTTTAATGTGAAACTAAGTGAACCCTTGTAATCTTTCCAAGGTGTGACAAAACGCCGTATAAAACGAGCTTCATATGGAATGGGTCAAAAGACAATGTCAAAGTTAGCGAGGTGAACGGTACTATACACAGATAGGTCTGAACTATAAAGAATAAGAAAGAAAAAAACCCAATCAAGTGTGCAATCATTCGCGTGAGAAGAACACATTAAACTAGATCGGTAATTAATCAAAAGGTGTGCGAGAGCATGTCATCATGGCCCACATCACACGGTCCACAGCGTTATATATAGGCCTGTATTGAATAGACACGAATTCCATCGGCTTTGCTGGTGGCCGCAATTTACACGCTCCCAGGCCTGAACTTTGCTCATTATTACACACGATCATTGGGATGTGATGCCGTAGCAAGGTGGTTGTAATCATAATAAATTGACACATTTTTGGCCCTCCCGATTACTTTGGACTTCAGAGCGTGTTTCCCGGCCGAGATATTACAGCCCGCAAAGTGGGCCTGGTATGCTCCTGGTTTGCGTGTGACTACATGTGCGTATGCGTGCTCTAAAAATAACCACTCGAGTCTGTGTAAAAAAAAAAAATTACTCAATAGGTAGGCCTACACATTTATTCTGATCTTTTGAAGATCCGAGGTCTGTGCCGTGTACTTTTGAGCAAACAAACCTCGCGTTCGGTTTTCTAGTTAAAGCAGTGTTTAACTCAAAATAGATCAAAAATACACGTCACTATGCATACCACAGCTCGTCTATCAACCTAGGCAGAAAGCCGCATACTAAAATACATTGATGTGTTCTGTTTGTCCGAAATGGGCTCCAATAGATCGAAATTAGGTTATGGGGTAAAAAGGCATACAATACTATCGTGCTTCGAGTTCGAGTGCCTGTACGTGACTTCAGGGAAGTGATTTACGGATCACATTAGCGTTAGTCGTATGATACAGCAGAAACACTAAGCTAACACTGGCACAAATTTACGGAATACATAAAATGTACCGACAGTCAGTGGCATCGTTTAGACAATATATATCGTTTATGAAAATACAATGAGCGTTTTTATGACACTTAACCTAGTAACGAACGTGGTTTGATAAAAAATAATTGCTGGGACAACTTCTTTTAAATGTAGTTCGAAGAAAATAAAACAACAGACATAATAAACGCATTATACCGCCAATCGTGTGCACAAAACCGTGACTGGAAAAGTATGGGAAAAACAACGCGTCAGTGAATGGTTGCGCGTAACCGGTACCGCACGAGTTATACGCGCCTATTGCGCAACGCATTTGCACGCGCGTTTATGTTCAATCTTTTGTTTGACGGGCAACACACCACGCGCTTTGTATGTTCTGTGCGCATACTGGGCAACGCGCTTAACACAAAAATGGGCCTAAATGTCTTTATTTTAAAGTACTAAGAATGACATTGGAAATGTTTCATCTACATGTACATGGCCTATGATATAACATACGTAATTCCCTTCTAAATCGATAAAATCTTTCATACAATTGTTTGAATGGGGCTCTTTAGTTGTGTACAATAACCCTGTACTACGAAGTGAATTTGCCCATAGTTGGCAAGTCACGAAACCACCATGTAGTTTTGATTAGGACCCGTGAACTAAATGGACTGATTCTGTGCAGGATCTAAACTCTAGAGGGCGTACCGTACCGAGGGCACAGGCTAAATTTTACGGACTGACATTTTGATATTCAAATGTTACGAAAAATAAAAAATATTTCGGGTGCAAGCGCATCAACATAAGAGCCCAAAACTCGGTAAATGGGTTATCAGAAGTTTCTGAATAGGGATATGAGTGTGCGTAGGTCAAGAGTATAAACCGGTCATCGACACTGTGTAATTTATTACATGTACCAATCATGCTTGCCCAGCTCAGGTCGGCACAACGGGATCGTGTATGGCCACAAATGCATGGAAGAGGACCGTTGGCACTTCGTTCAATGTCAATACCACCGAATTCATTGATGCTGTATTAAAGTACAGTGACACTCGAGGGGGGCAACCTGCGGCGAGTTTTATTGAATAGCTGCTAAGCACCCAAACAATAGACCGGCTCAGCAAAAAAAAACACCGGGTAACCAGCCAAAACGGATGGGTGTATCATGCTTGTAACTGGTTCTCAGTTCATTATGCTTAGCACATACTTTTGCGTAGTTTTTGTTTGTACATGTACATGTACATGTAGTGAGAAATTGGGCTCTGTTCGAAACCTTCGTATTGCGGCCACTGGTGACAATGTACCGTGCCGCCCATGCCTGGTTTTCCTATAGGGGGCCTATACTTGTTTTTGACGGGGTACAATATAAGGCGTCAAAGATCACAACTTCAGTGATAAAAAAAGGGGATATCACGGAGCAAATGGAGAGAAAGCCCTGGGGGGCACAAGGGAGGCAAAATACACACACAAATGCCATATGTTACACAATTTTCGTGGGCTAGCAAGCGAGCGTGACTGACTGAGAATTTCTTGCACGTTCTTAACTTGCTGACCAGCTTTCATCGATAAGACTCCGGCTGTTTTAACGGCCATTGTTGCAGTCTCCGGGTATCAGTGTTATTCTTTCGAAGGCCGGGTGACACTAACACTGCGCTAGCAAAAAACTTTCGCGCTTAAACCCTGTGTAAGCATATGCAGAGTATAGTTACGGGTGTACGCATTGCGCAGAAGACATTTGTTGCTAACCCGTGAAATGCGCTTGCCGTATAGCGTTGAATTGTCTGATCTGCTACAGTGATTCTCGGTGTTGGGTGTCGGGTTGGGTTGTTATTTTCAGGGCATTGAAAATAAAATATCATCTAAAAGTACACAATTTTTGTTTCACTTAAAAACCGAGATGACGGTCACATCAGTCCCATAGATGTGACGGTAAGCACTTAATAAAGACACCAACCAATATGACAATCCTATCCCAAGCCACAATGGGGCTACCCTAACCCTATACCCATAATTCTAACTCTATGCCCAGGAAGTCGGGGTTAAATGTAAAAGCATTTGACCCTACTACTACTATCATACCGCTATATACGTTAACTCTAAGGGTGCACTAGCCTAATTCAAGTCCCATTGAAAACAGTGTAAAATCAACAATGTTTAGGGCCAAGTTTCATGCACACCGACATCACTGGGGTTCCCTAAACAACAATCAGATTATTGTCTTGGTCTTTATCTTTCCATTTCTTTTCAATTTTTAGTAGGTTAGCCAATTACATTTTTTAACATTCACACCAAAAGAAACTCACCTCCCGAAAAGTGATACTTCCCGAGCCTGCAAGCAGCCATTTTACAAATGGCATCCCTCCACATTCTATCTAGGGCAATTAGGACCCATTTTTCAACCGTAATTTTGTCAAGTCTGCTCTCAGATTGAAGCTCAAAAACCAGGGAGTTGATCCTATGCTATATTTAGACAATCCCACCATTTCTTTCACCAAACGGCATCCTTTTTCAAAAGAAATTGTGGGGGCACATTTCATGCTAATGAGCTGGCGGAGAAATTCTCCCTTCAATTAGGTTAGTACACCTCTTGGAGTCGAATTAGGTTAGGTTAGTACACCTCTTGGAGTCGAAAAGTGCCTTCCAGATACAGAATGGATACTCGGCGGTCGAGTACATGTATTGACTATAAATGATGTCAGTTAAATGGCCTACATTTTTTAGTGGCCTTGCGGGATTTTGACACTAACTGACGGCTTGAAACATGCATAGCCTAGATATTTTGTGTGTGTGACAGAAGAGAATGCAAGATAGCATGTTAGAGTGGTGATGCGCCCATGAAAGTTATGAATCATCAATGAACGAACGGGGAACCGTGAACAGCCGCTGAATGTTAATGTATCTACATGTATATTACGACTGTTTGAAGATCGTTGCAAGGTGAACTACGGGAGTATGTAAGCGTTTACGATACACACATTTTGAGGAAAGGAGACAAAATAGCTTGTGAATAATACAGATCAAGGGGCCAATAATTCTATGAAGCTGCTGAGAACAAACAACTGTTTAGCATGAACATTCTTCCTTAGCAAAAACAGGATTACAAACCAAAATGTTCAGGTAATGTTTATGGCTGGGTATTCAGCTGGTTGATGCTTAGCATGAAAAGCACATGGAGTTTTGGCTGGTAACCTTTTTTTACTGAGCAAGACTTTTTTGTGCTAAGCTAATTTGTGTGATTACATGTACATGTTTTATAAAATTGGCCCCATGCCAGATGTCTACCGAGATCTGGGATCATTCTAATTCGTTCTCTTGAGTAAAATGTGTAGTTGCAATGCAAAACGCTGACACAATTACTTGTCCACAAAAACTGCGAGCGTGCGGCGGTCCGGTATTCATGAGGTCGCAGGTTAAAGTCCCGCGTTGCTGATTTCTTTGTTCACTTTAAAATGTATGCAAATTTTACCTAGTTAGTTCCCTTTGTGGTTTATTAGGGTATATAGCGATATAATAGTAGGATCAAATGCTTTGACATTTAACCCCGACTTCCTTGAAATTCAAATTTTGGGATACATTTATACATGTAGACAGTAACTACAAAAATACTACTCAGTTCTCATAAGTGTAGTACGACTCCGAGTACTGCATACTGCAGTTGACTCATGTTGTAATGAGTGACGTATAAGGTGAATGACATAGACTTATGTTCACATAAAACTTCTTTCCAAATAAAATAAACCTCCCAACGTCACCCGAGGGTAAATATTACGAATTGTATAGGCCATGTTCAGCTTTTTCCTGAAACTTCACAGATTAAAGTCAAAGTCAACATCATGCAGTGAAAGGCCGAAGTTCGAATTTTATAATAAAACCTAAAAAAGCTGTAGCAACCCACGAACACGCATCCGACATATTTTATTCCCGTTATTCACGCTTCACACCTCCAATTTGGCCGGGGACAAAAAAACCGCCCGCGGTTCCCCAGCCATCCGAGCGGGTCGGAATTCTTCCTCTTGCCTCTACGCATGGATGAAAAATCCCCCGCGGGTGAGGCAATCACAACACAGACCCCATACATACTCATCATAGCACTGTTTGATAATCCTCCCTCCCCCACAATCTTTTTTTGGGTAGAGGTATACAAATCTAATTTGGATATGAAATCATATAGTTATACAAGGACATTATTCTGAAAAAGCGAATGTTCATTGTATTGTGTGCCCACGTGAAAAAAAGGGTTTGAATACCCACAAAATCTGGATATCACCTACTCGGCAAGTTGCCTACATGTAGACGGAGACCTTGTGCGGCATTTCAAGCGTACGGTGTTGAGGGAGGTTAATTAGATTTGAGCGAGCCGCCAAAAACAACACCTCAGAAAGCCTCAGTGTACATGTACATGTACATCCAATACGGCCCGGGATGCGTGCACGCGTACAGCCGCACACGCAGGTTTGACATGATATACGCCGGCTAGGATTATAGCCATGTCCTTGGCCTTATAGCTTAAATACAGATCTACGGATTGAATAATCCTATATCGACGGCGGTTGGGGCCCAGCCGGCCTCGGAATAGGACCGTTTGCAAACATCTTGACAAGACACATTCACTTTGGTATAAATTCAATTCTATGCATGCAGCAGGCAATAGTTACGAGTCTGGTATATTTCACTCCTCTGGTCTGGAAAATGCTTCTACGAATGTTTCGCTGTAATGACATTATACAAGCTGGACTTTCACTAACAGAGCAATGCTCGTTATTGCCCGACGTGTCAACGTTGACTTTAACAATATGGACACCCGACAAGACAAAGCTTTCGTCGTTGACATTTTCATATCCATCAAAACATAGACCTACACAAAAAGCAAGTCGCAGTGACATTAATCATGGTCTCCAAACCATTTGCGTGTGTATAATATAAATACTCATAAATTTGCAAAAAACATTGGGCTGGAAGGATTCAAGTATAAAGCAACGCTGAATTGGCCGACAGGTAAAAAGTAAAGTTTACGCTAAAGCGACCCGACTCCAGTACCGTCGGTCTCATACGATTCTTTGCGCCAAAACAGAGCACACAGCAAATTGTATTTTATGTATTGATAGCAAAATATAGACCACACAGGCTTTATATTTCTTCACAAGTTTGTCTCTTGTCGGCAAGGGCTCTCATACAAATACGCACGCATGATTTCCAATGGCTTTTTGATAGGAGCGCCGCGCTGTGGGGTTTGGCGGTATTTACGGGGACAGCGGGCCGGGCGCTGGACACTAAACCGTCTCAAACTGCGAAAGTTATCACCAAGCCTCCTACCAGCTGACGGAGCCAATTACGGTGGCCCGCCGAAGACATGCTTGTCGGGCATGCAAACCACTGCGGGGAACACCTCACGTTGTCCAATACCATACAGTGTGTTTTCTTTCATTTTCTTGTTCATGTTCGTAAAATTATGTTCACTTTGTCTGGAATTCGAAAACGACTTAAAGGTATAGGATACACCATTTTGAAGATATCAAAAATAATGTTACTATAGGCCTACCGGATTAGTAAAAAGTATTTTACTTATCTAAAAGTAAATAATGATTCTAGGCATCTAGCTAAATTATTGCGCTAGATATCCTGCAAAATTATTGTTCAAAAAAAATCAAATTATATTTATAAATTCACGATAAATTCACGATCGCCGGACGGCGATCGTATAAAAACAAGAACAACATAAGAACAACAGTACTGCCCGACACCGGTTGAAAACAAACGCCGTTTTTCTTGCTTTTCTCGGCATCGATGATTGTAAAACTTAGGACAGGTCAGTTTAACGATATTTACTATAAAATACAACCCCCCAAATCCACCCATTCCTGACAATTCAAGCCATTACCAATGGTGTATCCTACCTATAAAGCCAATCGGAGGAATAACAGTCTAAAATCAAGAGCGCTGTTCCAGTGCTGACAAAAATGGAGGCTAGTTTACTAACATTGCGAGTTTTAAAATTTAAAAATGAAAACTTGGGGTAATGTTGTACTGTTAGTTGAAACAGTTTGATTATCCTTTCAGCTTTTGCAGTTTAACATTATCGAGCTGAACAACATATATTGGTATTAATATTAACATGTTTAGCTATAATATAGCTCCGTGTTCAGCATGCTGAACTGCAGCAGCAGTGCTCATGGACCATGCACGAACTAAAGGCCTTCATTTTGCGTATAGCTTCATGATGACAGTGGTGACAATGAAAGCTTCCTAGCATGATGTCTATAGGAAGAGGGGATCAGGGAATATATATCCCCAAAATATTATGCGTGGCACTTTACACAGTAACCAGGAAAAGGCCCCGAGTTAACAGGAAAACCCAAAGTGTGCTCAATCATCGTTGTCCTGGCATTTTGGTAAGACCTTGAATCTGTACCGGGAGGGGATTTGGGATTAAAGCTGATGATCGCATGAAGCGGGGCCCATGGGGCACGCATATCATCCGAGCCTAGGCGACGGAAACATCCATGTGCTGTTCAGCCAACTTGTTATGACGGAGTTTGAGCTGAATCACAAAGGCGGATAGTTCGACTTGGCTATTATGCCCATATAGCAAAACGAGGTGGACAGAAATCAAGCAAGGGGTTACAAAACGAATACAAAGCGGATTCAAATATTAAAAAATGGGTCAGAAATGGGTACACAAATTGGGCAAGAAGAAACAAGAACGATGGATGCGAGTTCCACCAAAACCAAAAAACCAACCGATCATTTATTTATGCGAGATTAAGATTTACTACTTTACTCTATGGAACTCGAAACATATTACTGCTAAAGGTTAGATTATATTCACATATCGGTACGCATAGCGTAAACTCATGTCAAAAACCTCACACTAGACTCGCCTGATAAGAGTGACCTTCATCAATCTCATTACAAATATACGTTACCTGGAAAAGAATCCCCGCCAGCCTAAACACAATCGAATTACAAAAAGAAACCCTGCAATCGAGTTTCGTGCGGACCAATGTGCTGCGTGCAAAGATATTGTCGGTGAAGTATATAATTATAAGAACTATAAGACTACTCGTCTGTCAAGACCAGAACATTAGTCCAACCCGATCGCTCCAAGACAAAAAGGCGGCGCATTTGGAGGTAAACCCCTCGGAGGTTTTTTTTTTTTTTTTTTTTTTTTTTTAGGAGCCACGATTTTCTTTCTTTTCTTTTTCGCGGTCTGGTGTTAACCCTAGCGGGTTTTTAGTTCCAAGTTGTGATGCCTGGGTGCTGGGGTTGGCACCAAAGCAGGGGCATCGGCCTCTGTTCAGCCCGATTTTTTGCTGTAGGCTGTTTTCTTCGGACCAGGCTTGGTGAAAGAGGAGCGGACACAAAGGGCACACCGTGCCCCACAGAAAAAGGGGCATTTCGGAGTCGGTAAACAACCGGCTTGGGTCGCAAAACAGCCTCCGTACAACCGCTATAAAATCAGGGTTGTGGGCGGCATGTCACGGTGAAGACGGTATGACCATTGAGGTTGAAGATTTAGTGCTACCTTTTTAGGCTCAACCAAATACTTTCTGCAGCAGAAAGTCAAACTTACATGCATATCAATTTACGTGTCCGCTGGGCTTGTAACTATAGCCTGGGTTTATCACACAATAGTGTTGCAAATTCTCTCTAGTTTTATTAACGAGCTGCACTTTAACAAATTTGAGGTAACTGTGAAAAGTTGAAACTCACCTATGGTTTCCCATAACCGTTCAGTCGTGCAGCCGAAACATGAAAAACGGTGACGCTGAAAGTACAGCGGTGCTGGGAGGAAAAAAACTAGACCCCAGTGAAAGTCCACGTGTGATCGGCACAGACGGGTGCGTTGGTACGGTGTTAACGAAGTCGATCTTGTGGTATAATAAATCCAAGGCTGAATCCAGACTCAGTATACGTTTCGTAATTCACAAAATATTATGGCAGTTATCGAGTTGTAGGCGAAACAAGTGACACAGAATAAATGAGTAGAACCATCGAGGGATGTTTCTGCAGTTGGAAGGTGTAACCGTCTTGCCAGCGTCTATTAGTTGGTGTGCGTGATCAGCCAGTTTTGCGGTGACTTGTATAGTGGTGCGAGTTGTTGTGCCCGTTCCAGCGCTAAGAATGGACTTTGAATTGAGGAGCAAAGCGAAGTGGCTCAACAACACAGCCGCTCCGATTCGATCACGTTGGTGCGCTGTGTACACAAAGCGCGTTCCATTCACACCTAAAGGGGTGGCGTTTGGCGCATGCAGGTGTGCTTATTGGCATGTCACAAGCCATATTAATCTGTCCGCACGCGGTGCTGAACTTTTTTCCCAGTCTCTCTCTAGCTCTCTCTTTATCCCCTATAAACCCCGAGCCCTCTGCATGGCTGGGTACAGAGTATACTGAAGGGAAGTCGGTCCGTCATTAATCATTGATATTCACTGGTTATGATTTATGAATTGAGGTATTCCTGGCAAATTCCGACATCATTCAGGCGAGACTAAATTTTTTTTTTACAACGTAGGGTGAGCAGACTGGCGGTGTACGTACATGTACATGTACAGTACATTGTACATGTACATGTACATGGGCGCTCGGATGCATTTCAATTGCTGCGATTCCTCATACACAGAACACTCGGTCTGTGCTGACTTGATTGTGTTGTCATCGTCACTTTGACCATGCACTGACAGAGCGCGCGAGATATAGGGCTCAATTTCACGGACGCATATAAAGAAGGAAAGAACTGCCCAGGAAAACTATCTGTTCGACAAAATATCTGTCGAGAACCCGCCTCGGGCAAATGTACGTAGTCAATTATTTTAGTAACTCGTTATGATGAGTGAATTAACTCTGTGCTTTATAGAAAAACCTCCACACTTGACAGCTGTTTTTCGCCCGGCTATACTCGCCAATGGCTTGATTTGGAGAACACTAATAGACGCCGACAAAAACAAATCACGCTTTTGGCGTATTTCAGCATAGATTGTAACTGACCTATTTTAAAGAAAATTGTATCTTACCACATTTAAAATACCACATTATGCCCCCCCCCCAAAAACAAAAAACAAAAATTATTAACCGTTTGCCACCACAATTAAAATCTAGATTAATTACAAGCTCGTGTGGCTGCTGTGCATTATAACTTTACAGTATTCACGGGAAAATAATTGGCCAATCATGAAGTCTCTCACAAGTCATGTGCATGCACACCACGGGCACTTGGGCCGCTTTCCAAACCCCAGCTATAGACTTCGTTGCCGGCTCCATTTATACCATTGCCAAACTAAACGAACAAAGCCTAAACGGAGACGAAGCTGGGGTTTGGTAAAACGGTCTTGGTCTCCTATTATTTGTGGCGATGTCCACAGCCCTCGAGTGTGAAAGGCCGTACCCGACCCACGTGATGGAACTGGTTGTTGAATAGTGGAACGCGCGTGGTGGTGGTGGCGCGGTTTAAACAAGGCTGCCGTTCAATTTCCGATTAACACGGAAAGACTCCGGTCGGATGGTCAGGGTATGCATGTACATGTACATGTACATGCATGGTGACCATTTTCGAATTGGCGATTGGAGGTTAAGTCTGTATGTATCCATACGAACATCAATCAGGAATTTTCCTTTTTGTTTCCAGTTACACTGTCTAGTTCCCTTTTTGCCAACTGCATGGTCTATGTGGCCGGGTTGAATAGGCATTGCTAATGTTTCTTTTAGTTTTTCTTGGCTATAGTCGTCTTATTTCTCCATGGTTATGCCAATTCCAGTCCGTTAAAGAGATCGTACACGTTTGGTAATTGGAATCCACTATTTGTTTCAATCCTATATAGTTATAGATATATACCGTCAAACTAACCTGTAAAAATTCCATTTCAAAAGGTGGTAGCGATTTCGAGATATTGCCGAAAATCTGGAGTGGTTATGTCCACGCAGGAAGAATAATCTGCATTGTAATACACAGTCTGAGAAACGTCACTGCAGTAACGCTTCTCAGATTCAATTTTTTGAGAATAAAAAGTGATATCTTTTTCCATAACCGCAGTACTTCGAAGTGAACAGTTTCTAAAAATGCATTATATTATCCAAAGCTGCTGTACTTATTACCAAGTAAGTTTTTATTGCCATTTATTTTTGGAGTAATTACCAAACGTATACGATCCTTTTAATATTGATTGCGACTGCCGTATAATTGGTAATTTCAGGATTCAGTGTAAACTGTGTTTTCCTTTCATTGAAATGAATTAGGTTCAAAAACACAACCCACCCCAAAAAAAGAACCAAGCAAAAATGTTCCAAACAGTTTCAGTTTTCTATAACTCGTACACAGCGGGGCCTTGGATTTTAGATTCTGACTTGTATACCAACTTTACTGAGATCTACACGACATTAAACCGTCGTTGCACACCCCAAACGCATTATTGTCAACTTTCTGGCCTGATGATCCAACCAACCGTAATGTAGGTCTCTGTATGGTTTATCACCTCAAGCAAATGGAGAAAAAAAAGAATCCAAGCTGGGTTATTGTTGTCGCTACCGTCGATTGAACTCATGATCGGCCGATTGAGGAAAAAAAGCGATAAAACCTAACAATGGCGGGCAGTTTTTGTTCCATTCTTCTTCTATACTACAAGCCGTGGTTCATGCCGCCCACCACTACCACGGCTCTAGCTCACTGCGGTCGGCCCCGATCGTGGATATCGCAATTAGGAAAAGCTGTCAGTTTACGGCACCTATTTCTTTGGGCGGGGATCGGCAGTGCTTTGTCGGCGAGAGAAAACGCTAGTGGGAAGAAGAAAAAAGGGGGAAAACAGGACCGAAGATAATCGAGTTCTGTAACAGTCAGAATAAGGAAATCGGATTGAAGAGTGCAAAGATTAAAACCGGAAGTAACAAAACCCCATTGTATTCGGATGGAGAAAATCTCTGGAGATTTAAACTCCGGGTACGCAGTACATGTATATACATCCGTCTCTTGTTTGATCACGCGTAAGCTAGGCCCCAATTTGACCAACTTAACCGTCAGAGAATGAAGTTTCTCCCCTCTTCAACTAAACGCTAAATGTTCTCGGAGTCCCCACTGAAAGCACTCGCGCTGTTACTTTAGTTAGTGTTACGTGCGAACGACATTCAAGGTAGTCTTTGCCAAAGGCGGCTCACACATTCAATCCAGCGGTTTATTTTTTCTTCTCCTTATTTCTCCGCAGGCTTTCCTAGGGAGCCAATCAGCGATCGCAGAACGGCAGTTGTTTACATATGCGCAATGGCCACGCACGTATTTCCTTTGTAAAGCAGCGCTAAGTACATTTTGTAGATATGCAACGCAGACCCACGCGACTGCTGAATTGGTAGTTGACCGCGGAAAGACGCTGTGTATTCAAATGGTATAGTTTGCATGAAAAGGTTACGCCCCATTTTAAGGGAGTTTACCACTGTGTGAGTTAGGGAGCTGGACTAATAGTGTCGTAGCGGGCGCACTGATACAGGGTCTTTGGCAAAGACTAAATTCAAAACAACAAACGGCAGAGCAAAAGCTTTGGCACGCGACAAACACTGCATGGAACATGGACCAACCAACCCATCAACGCCAATAGAGATACATTTAGCGAATGTTGTTGGTTTGAATTGAAGTGCCCGTGGGAATGTTTTTCGACGGGGCTAAAAGTAGTACTAGTACAACGAACTTGTCCCGTTGTTCAGTCTAATCAATTTATAGTAAAACAATCCAGTCAAATACGTGTATGTTTCTTATGCCACGACCAATAACCACTAGATGACCTCTGACCCCCTTTTTCGAAAGAGTTGCGATGAACCCCCACATATGGATCACTCCATCCAATATACAGTAACATCTATCAAATTTTGCTGACAAAGAAACATGTAAAACATATTTGAACAATGACCTCTAATGACCCCTACACGACCTTTGACCTCAGTATTTTAATGAAGAATTGTGTCTTCTCACTGCATCCAAGTTTTCCAAACTAGACTTCACCTGAAACTTTAATATGGTGACAGAATTTCGGACTGATAAAGTGTCTCAAAAAACTTTGTTTAGGCCACACAAAACACAACACCAACAAAAAACACCATACCTTCAAGATGGAGGTCGTGCAATGGGTCTGTGTAGTAATATAGTGTATCGATATATCGCTTTTGTGTGGGCAGTCAACCTGTATTCACATTAAACTCGTACACTTACACTTGGGACATTTGGTTAAATCCATGCGGGAGAGCCAGTAGGTTCAACCTTGTTTCAATCCCCTACTTCCTTTAACACATGTCAACACATTGCCCGGCCAAACTGCAGGGGGTGGGGATAGTAGGATTAACGCGTGTCAGACAATTGATTAAGCTGGGATTACGGGGCGAGGGGAGGCAATCCGCAGAGCATGCATTGTTGACGGATAAGCCGGTCATGAGGGGGTAATCATCGTGATGAGGTACTTTTGAGGGCTCGGGTTTGATCAAACTCACGGATTAGATCAGTGATTAGTTTCCAAGGTGTACATGTATATTAAAGTACATAGACGTGATTAAAGGTAGGATACACAATTTGCAGATATCGAAATTGTGTACTACCAAATTATTAAGAAATATCTACTTATGTAAAAACAAAATAAGGGTTCTATAGCATCCAGCAAAATGATTGCGCTGTAATTGTCACGTGTCAAAGAGCTCACGGAAGTGTTGACCTGTGTTATTGTTTGGTTCAAACAAATTCTACCCAATGGAGGTAGAACAAATTACGTCATGCACCCTGCAGAAATTAGCCAACTCCCAGCACCCATACGAACGAATTGGTCGGATCACTGGTAAAAAAGAAGAAGCGAAAAGTCCGTAAATACAGACGTACATGCCAGACACGTTAATGAGCGGCTGTTGAAAAAGTGAACGTGATACATCACAAACACATGATGTCTCATTATGTAGAAAACAATCACATATTGAACTAATAATCATCGGGTATACAACACCACAACGACCTTGTACAAACATAATGTGCTTAGGAAGCCGGTGTATTTAATCCTGATTGAATCAATTGCCCAACAGCTTCTCAGTAAATCCCAGAAATGATAAAGTTCCGTTAGAAAACTGCCCGGGAAAACTAATCACAACCCAGTACACAAAGCGTTTACGACGGTGGCTTTATTGTTGTTTCTCTATAAACAAATCCTGACTAGATTCTCTCACCAAAGATCGGGATCCTTTATTACTCTCGTGATGATGACACATTGTACCCAAGCCACATTCTGGGGTCAGAAATAAAATTGCACGCATATAACACTACTAAATACGGCGATGTCAAACGCTCGTGTATAATAAAACCTTACGCACCAGCCACGAAGCACCATAAAATCGAAAAGTTGGGCATTGTAAAAACGGGCGATAAAAGTCGTAAAACACGTGTAAAGTGGGTACAGACCGTACAGCGGCACATGGTTTGCACCTTGGCTCCATAGTTTATTGGGGGAGGATGGCTCAGTAAAATATGACTGGAAGTAGATTGAGAGAAATTATATTATAAGTCAACAATCTATAGAATCTCTTTGATAGTTCCCGATCTGTTCTGTCAAGGAATGAACCTATACTGTTGGATGGCGACACGAATTCGCATTTTTGTATCACTGTGGAGATATGGCTTTGTTCTCGTGTACAAAATGGTTAGAAAGTCGAGCACGTTTTTCCAAATGCTCCCATTTTAACCATAATTTGTTTCCTGGGTTGAAATTTCGACCCAATATACCCTATATTATACCCTAACCCAAACACTAACCCTAACCCACATCCTAATCCTAGTTTTTGAGCAATTTAAGTAAAATCCAAAAATCTAATTCGTGAAATTCCCAATGGAGACCTATTCACCTATAGAAATTTACCCTCCGGAGACGTTTTGTCTCCATTGTACACATTGTGTTCATGTCTCCAGAGGGTACCGTATTTCGGAACATTGTGACTATGCATGTAGCCCCTAAAAAACAAAACGGGCAAGTATATCTCAACGGACAAGCATACTTCCAATACCGTGAGGCAAAAACTACTTGCACCAAACGATAAAGAGTCTTTCCAGAAGATAAATGATATAAAGATATCTCGATTTGAGCTAGTACTGTTAGCTCCAGGTCCTATTTTGTGAAGTGATGTCAGTGGTCCTTTCGCACCGAGAACTGTACCGGCCCGGTATTCTGGAGGTCGCAGGTTAGAGTCCCGCCTTGCCAATTTCTATGTTCACAGTTTGAAATTTAAAACGTGTCATGTACGCTGTACTTGTTTGTTGACGTCACGCACCCTGAGATCGAGGTTAATGGCCCCCATAGAGATCCAGGCAACCAGTAAACAACCATAAACACTCCCGTGTTTTAATAGTCTCGCCTGATGTCGTGATAACACTGACTATAGAGAATAGGTCATCGTTGAATAGGTCTTCATTTTTTGAAGATTGTCACCTGTGTTGATACGGACACGGTACGGGCAATCAAGCAGCCCATAAAATCGATTGATTTGTTCCAAGCGGCGCATTAATAGACGGCATAAATTTTGATTAATCGCCGTAACTAACAGTAATCTTTGAGCTGAGTTGGCTCACGCTCACATAAATCTGAGAGATAAGTGTTTTTGCTTCCCTTTTCTTAAAAAAAGCCCTTTGCTTTGCGCGTGAATTACACTTGAATATATCACTGAACCTTTCTATATCGAATAGCAAAGTAGATTATTTTGGTCTATAGCTAGAACAGTTGCTTCGTGTGACTGTGAGTATGGTTTGGTTTGGGAATGACTTCAAAAGTGCGCCGAACTCTACAAACTGCTCAGACCCGATCATAGAAAAAGGTGTCACCTTAAATACTTTTGTTAAAAAAGGTCAAAACAAGTAAACAAAATATATTTGCACTTCCAACGATTCTGTTCAACAAACTACTTATAGTTTTGTCTAAACGGCAGGTTTCCCCGGCATCTATGAACACAAAACTTTAAAAAAACAGGTCAGGCGACACAATATTTACTAATAAAATAATAACAATGGGACTAATCATCCTTACTGGCAGCTGTGAAGCTGAATTGCAAAGGATGTCACATTATTACCCGAGTCATCGGGCCCACGAAACATTCCAAATACAATCTAAGCTCCCTGGGAAGTATACAGCTCGATGCTGCCATCTCCGCGCAAAAGCAGCTACATCAATCATAATAACCATCTCGGCCCTCACAGGTACCCATTTACTCCTGGGTGGAGAGAAGCAGCGAGTGCCTTGTCCAATGGCACACGTACCACAGTCCCAGGCCGCGATATTTTGTTCTGCACGGGTAGGTTGGTACATTAGCCAATCAGAACACAGATGGTGTTGACGTCATCGATGATGTTAGAGTTGTCTGGGACAACCCTAACCCCTAACCCTAACCCCTACCCCTACCCTATCCTATAACCCTAACCCTAACCCTAACCCTAACCCTAACATTAACCCTAACCTCTAACTCTAGTTAGATCCCAGACAACTCTAACATCATCGATGACGTCAACATCATCTGTGTTCTGATTGGCTAATAAATGTACACTATGTACCAACCTACCTGCAGAAAAAATTATCGCTCCCAGGCCTGACCCCAACCTATGCTCCAACCCACAACCTGCAGCTTTACCTACGAATTACAAATTCAATGCTCCTGACCACGAGACCACAGCACTCCACTAATCCATTACTTTCCATTTAATCTGAAATTAGGGCAGAAGCAAAAATAATGACGTACACTACCTTTAAACGACTTTTGGTACCATTTTGGGCAGTTTTGTACATGGATCATTTTATAAATGTTGCAATGGGTCAAAAAGTAGCATTTTGTGATGCATGGTCTCTGTTAATACACCTGTGATGACATTTACCACAAAATATCATTCAAGTTGGACTCAAAGTATGTTTAGTTGCTGTTTGCATTACATAACCATTCTTGCAGATAAGATGCGTACAACTTTACCATGATTTTATGTCAGATGTAACAGGAACGGACGTCACGAATAAAACATCCTTTCGGTTTCACACTCAGTTTTCAGTCAGCAGTGTGAATTCCTCAACAAAGTTCACGTTACCGTCTTGGAAGTGAACCTGCTGTTTCTCGCTTTGCGCAGACTGTAAATTACGAGAACACATGTAGCTACACGGCGCAACGTGTAAACTGCGTCATTTTGGAGTTATAATGAGTAAATCATACTGACCTCAGCTGTCACAACCCATCAGTGAAGGCGCTAGTGAGATGAATAGAAAACTAGGTCCCAAGACGATGGTTAAACAAGGTAGAACAGCCCACATGCTCACTGGCCCAGAGCAGTTTCTTTTAATGTTTAAGTTGATGGATATAGCGACAGAAAATATGTCAGTATTCAGATGTTGCTTAGTATCTTCTTCATTTGGCGCTGATTTGTTATCATACACATTGACCGACATTGGCCCATTATGTTTACATGCACGCTGCACCAATCAAAGATTGTATTTCGCTGCTTGCGTGGCCGGATGGATGAGTGGGTCGAAGGATCAGGCATGTCCACTCTCGATCTCTGGACTGAAGTGACAATCACGTGAAATGGAATACGGGACAGCCCATGCGCTGAAACCATGTGATTATATGGAGTTGTTTACCAATAATTATAGACCAAAAGAGTAGGCCGGCCGACATCAAAGACCTAATAAGGCGTAACTATACCACTCAGCGTGTTCACCACTCCAGGTTAAGCCTTCTCGAACGGCAGAGACAACACATTGAATAACTATAACATTGTACCAACATGGAGCCCATTCAACATTATTACATGCAATTTCACGGTAAAGCGCCGGTACCATACGTGCTCTGGAGGTCGCAGGTTCAAATCCCGCTCCTGTCTATAGTTTTCTTTGTTCACTTTCAAAATTGAAAATTGATAAAACATCTTATAGCAGCTACCCAACAAATAATTTCTTCATACTTTTTCAACACAAAAAGCAGACATTATTCAATCGCTTTTTAAAGGTAAGATACACCATTTGCAGACATTGAGAGTTTTTACTACCGAATTATTAAGAAATATCTTACTTATTTTGAAAGTAAATAATGATTGTGGGCATCCAGCAAAAATAATTGGGCTAGATATTCTGTAATTGCTCTGACAAATTACATTTTCTTAAAGAAAATTTACGATCGCCAGACGGCGATTGCGAAAAAAAACCAATAAGAACAACTGGTTGAAAACAAAGGCCGCTTTTCTTGCTTTTCACAGCATCCTTGATCGTAAAACTTCGGACATGACAGGAAAACGATATTTACTATAAAATACAACCCCACAAATCCACCCATTCATGATAATTTAAGCAATTACCAATAGTGTATCCTACCTTTAATTAATAAAACAATCTTCTCACGTACATTAGAAGTCTATTGCCATCGGGATATGAAACAAGAAACAACATTATTATTGCATTATCATGCTATTCTGAAATCTGTTTGGTCTTTTTCGGAATATTAAATATATACAACAAATAACCTGAAATAAAAAGGAATTGTTTATTTTCCTTGCGTCAGAGCGGTATGCGATAATTCACCATATTGAGTCCCTTTAACTCCCGAACCCCATAAAACGAAGATGGCGCCCAGCCCTGACCCTGGCTTTGGCCCCCAGACACGCCAACACGGCCGTCAAACAAAGTTGACGACGCCAATTTGTATTCGGCAAAGTCAGACGCCGACCCTTCGACACGGTTCTCCCCACCGCCCAACTTGTCAGCGACTGCTCTAAACGGCGCCCTTGACTTCATGATGAATTGCACAGATTTTCACACGCGTTGGAGCCACATCATCACGGCTTGCGCAAGAGAGGGCCGAGTGACGTCCCATCTGTACCATGTGAGGTATTCCCTGTCAGCAGGGTAGCGTCTGGGCGATTTCGGCGAAGGGTCGTTGATAAATTACACATATTATGCGTTAAGGCGTATAGTTACAGCATACAGCTATACAAAAAGGACAGCAGTTTTGTTGTGCTATATGCAGGCACGAATGTGTACCCTGTAACAAAATTAAAACGACAAGCGACACATATCTTCTAAGATACGTACACCTGCAAAAACATGCAACTTGCAACGAGGAAGCCATTTTGGTCGTGTTCCCTGAATACATTTTATGTATTGTTAAAGATGGACTACAACGAAAACTCACACATTAAATTTATTATCGGACCTTGTTTATGTTGTGTTCAGGTAACACTTTATTGTTCCGGTCATGTTTTTCTCTAAATAATTTTGTTGCAATTTGACCGAAAAAATTAGACCTCGATTCTTCGATTTTGAAATTTCCCGCCCTGTACTGGTTCCCGGCAAAGATCCACTGAAAACCACAATGAAATCCACGATATAGTACCAGCGGACTTGTAAACCAGCGAAAAGTGATGACGTACTACCCATGAAAACGCATAGGGGGCCTACATTATGGCCCTGAAGGGACTCCGCAGATCGCGAATATCGACGTCAAATTTGACGTCAATATTTACGACTTTCCAAAAAAGTCGCGAATATATTGACGTCAAATTTGACGTCGATATTCACGACTTTCCCCAAAAGTCGCGAATATTGACGTCAAATTTGACGTCAATATTCGCGATCTGCGGAGTCCCTTCAGGGCCACCATATGTATGCGTTTTCATGGGTAGTACGTCACACACAAAGTATGAATTATTCATGAGTTAAGGGCTTTTGCTGAAACTTAGTTTTTCTGGGTCGTAGAACGCCGATCAATTTTGTTGTTTTTTTGCATGAAGGAACAAGATTTATTGAATACTAATGATATATTAGTAATCATTATACATTTCTCGAACAAAAAACAGCAACACAGCCTTTATCATTATTCCGTTTTAATAAATACCTAGGAGAGTTGAAGGCTTCTGATTGGCCGAGACTCGATCACGTGCCGGTCATTATATGTAGTAACATCATGGGTTTTCCAAGGGCCGTTTTCTAAACCCCGGCTTTGGGCTGCACTCTGGCCACATTTACAGACGTTAGTCCTAGTTCCGGATCGCAAAAAATATTCAGGCTGTTTTCGGCAAGTCTAATCCTCGAAATTTAAATGAAATAGGTTTAGTAGTTTACCTTGAGTGATGGAGAAACTACAGTTTTTGTTTCGATATTTATGCTCTTCTTTATTTTAAAATACATACTGTACGACGTCAAATATACCGACATCCCTTTTTCTAGTTGTGGATCAGTTTAACCAATTCCGGATCGAGTAAAAAAACTGCTTCGTACATGTACGTACATGAACAATTATCACGCTAGAACCAACCCGAATCAAGCCTATATTTCTGATAAAGTATTCATTAATTTATATAAATACAGTTTAAAATAAATGTCAAATACTTTAACTTCCAATAAAGTTTAAAAAAAGGACTTGCAAAGAAATGCTTTGAAATGTTTTGTCCGTGTACGTGTGTTGCGCGCGGCAACGATCCGATAAACTTTGTCCCACCATGGAGACATTTCTCCATGGTCCATTAGAACACGTCATATGAAATCGCTTGCGCGCGTGCTGTTGATGCATGTATTTTACGGGCGATCCGGAACTAGAAAAAAAAAATGAACGTTCAGTCTTTGGCAGATTTGAGACTTTTACTTCGACTTATTTTTACTTATGTATCAAGAAGCTTGTATGTTTCTTTTCAAAATGCACTTCATCTAAACAAATAGTATTGGAGACCAAGCCATAACAAGGTAGGTTTTTATTTGAAGCGATCTGGAACTAGAAAAAATCCGGAACTAGGAAAACAACTGTACCACTGCTAAACTACATGAACAAAGCCAAAATACGAAAACGAAGCTGCGTTTGTAAAACGGCGTAAAAGAAGCCGCGAAGTCGCGAAATTCGGAGTATTTTCACCATTTTTCTCGTTAAAAAGGTATTTATTAAAGGTAATAACAGTGCGAGAACCCGGTTGTTCGGCTCGATCCATTACCAGCGGTCATCCCCCAACCCGGTCATTACCACGCAGTAACAACCGAGTTCTCGCACTGTTATTACCTATGTAGTCCATCTTTAACTATTGAATGATACAGCGCATAGGGACTTTACGGTGATATGCGCTATATAAAAAAGAATTTGTATTATCTTGGAATAAGTACCTTTTAGGAGACCAATTAGCGTAAGTTTTACAGTATTAAGGAGACCAGTGTCATTAGGGAGACCCGTCTCGAGGTCTCCCTTGAACGTTCAAACTACAAGAAGGAGATACATTTTTAAACATTTAACAGTCCAGATTGATATAGAGCAGGGTCCAAAATGCATAAATATGAAATTTCGTGGAATAAGCTCTCGGTAAAAACGGGTTAGGTTACAGTGAAGAATTTATTTTGTTGTGCACGTCTCTATGGAGATGTCTCTCTAATGTACCATTTATCGTTATTATTATTATTATGGTGCCAGACTATTTTTGCATTCTAGCCTCACTTTTATTTTATGTTTAAAACATATGTTTATTCACAGTTAAAAAAATTCTTCAGAGTTCCAATAATATTTTGTTTACTCGTGAACAAAGCCCATGGAACACACTGGCCTCAATGCGATGCCGAAAAAGAAGAGGCGTATCGTTTGATTTTGGTTTGAACCAGAGTGTATGAATGATTGCTAACCGTTAGGAAAATTGGTCCATAGTTTGTCCGTGTTGGGAGGATTAGAATTAGCAGATTATATAACTTCGGCAAAAAAAGGCAACCACGGAAGTAATTTTTCAAACAAATTTTAATGTCGAGTTTCAAAAAAATATTTTTTTTAAAACGAAGAGTTTTTTCTTGAAATTAAAAAAAAAATCTCTGTAGTCTCTGTGACAGTGATTTTTGTTTAAACATGCAGTACTTTTCACATCGCTTATATTTTTTTCGCTCTTTTCCTCTGCATATCAATGAGGCATTTACAAAAAAAGAGAGACAACATTCAATATCTATATATAGGTGCACAGCAGATAATCAAAAATAATGAAACGAAACCATGGCTAAGCCGAGAGAGCACCCATCAGCCAATCAAAATACCTCGTTGTCTCGCTGTTCATCCAGGGGATAAATGCCAAGAACAACATGCATTACTGCTGGGACAGAATTTGTACAACCGTAGTGCAGAAACAGATTATGCCATACTCGCTCGCATAAGCAGTTTAACCCTTTTTGTTTCCTTCCCTCGAATGCATATCGTGAATGTTCAACGTTGTTTACTCCCCACGAACCCAATCTTAAAGGGATCGCCTAGTTGCGGCAAAACAAATGAAGAAATGTACACTATTAAAGAAAACAGACTAGGCCTATAATGTGTGCATACACTAACAGGGAGGTTGTTAAACTCAGGCGGTGCCTCTCAGTCCGTGAACACCACGAAGAGCGGTATCTCTTCACCACGACGAGGAATCCGAAGACCTCAACAGAACGGGAAGATCTAGAGAAACCTTTGAGTGATTTAGTGTGGTTCTCTAACTTGACAATTATCTGACCACTGACCCACTGACCTCTACAGCTGGACGGACCATTGTTCATATTCTGCTGTGTAACGCTTAAAGTCGGCGCGAACTGGAAGTGCAACATGGCGGACCAAAGACGTCACTTCTGTGAGCCAATGAAATGTCCAGGGCCCAATTTCTTGGCTCTGCTTACCGTTAGCGAAAAATCTCTGCTTACTATAGCAGAAAATTCGGTGCTTACGGTAAACGTATTTCACGCGTTAGCAAGGAATTTTGGTCTCTGAGCATGCGTACAACCCGTAACTAAGGATTCTGTGCTTACAGGGTGAGCACATAATTTTTCTGCTAGCGCGGTTAGCGGAAAATGGTGACCGTAAGCGCACAATTCCGTGGTTAACAGAGCCATGAAATTGGGCCCAGGTGTAGAGGTCAGTGGATTAACTCTATACATTTGTTATTTATAAAACATTACGTCATACGTACCGTACCCACTGAACCTTAAAACTGGACATTTTCATTGGCTCACAGAGTGATGTCGTGGGTCCGCCATGTTGCACTTCCAGAGAAATAACGATAACTTGTTTAATAACGAGATGAGACAATCGACGTAGTTCCGCGTCATGTTACAAGCGGTGTATACCTGTCATTGTCTGCATCTCATATCAAGAAAAAAAATACACATCATGCACACCGGGACTGCAAAGGAACTTATGTAAAAACGTTTTAGTTAATCTATAGAGGAGGTATACGGGTAGAGTGTATTTAAATTGAGGGCCGTTCAATATAGGCATATAGTTCAACAGAACACACCCAAAACAGCAAAAATGGTGCGAGCCTGAACATCAACAGAGGCGAGGCAAGTCTTTTACCAAGTACCAAAATTGCCACCCGTCTTTCCTAATTAGAGAACGGCAATAAACAAAATCGCCCCGAATCTAATGCAACAGCACGGGGGCAAAACGGTGTATCTGCATTCCCAATATGCACCAGCGGAGGCAATTACCAACACACAACACGGCCTGGAGGATGATCACGCATATGCATGGCCCGCAGGGCGAACTCTGCAAACTCGCCTCGGAAAAGTATCCGAATGTCAACCCTCTCACGTGCGTTACTTCATCAGTGAACATGCACAAGCACCTACCTTAAGTGCGTGTGTGTACTAAGAGCTAATGCAACTGCCTTCTATATCCGCATGCCATATGGAGAACACCCTGCGGCACTAAGGGGCTTTAATTCACCAACACTTTAGATACTATCGTGAGTGTAATATGCACGTAGGCCTACATACATAATTCGCCAGCTGCAAAGTAAAAACCAAGAACTTGGTGGTTTTTTTTGGTTTGCGGGGCTGGTTTCGCTCAATTTCCTCGAGATTTTGTTAAAGTGGAGATGGAAAACTACAACAGAAATTGAATAATCAGGATCCTTTCCAGATTTTTTGTTCGTGTACCGTTAAAGTAATTTTCCTGCGTTTGTAAACATCTTCAATCGTGGAAGTCGAAAAATAGAGGATAGGGGCCACGATTGACAAAGGTACACGGTTGAGATTGATAAAACATATGAAAGGTCTTTCTGAAAAGTATAAACAAAAGAGGGACAATAGGATCCGCGATTGAGTTGTTTACACACTTATGCGCGTTGGTGTAATGATTTTCTGGTTCGGTTCAATTTGGCAGAATGCAATGCCATCTGAGATTATATATTTTCTCCCAACAAACAGTGAATTTCCATTAAGTCACATTATGCATGGCTACCGCTGTTTTTAGTGTGCGTATAAACGCAATCCCTACTCAAAATAAGTAAATAACTCATGTTCAAAATACTTTCATTCGGAAATGTTTTTTGTTTACTGAGAGAACACACTCTCCACTTTAACCATCGGGCAGATGCGCAGTCTAGCGACAATCCCCGACGATTAATGGAATCCGAACTAGATTTAATCAATAAAACCAACCCCGCGCGCACGCCAGTTTGCCCCATATACACACGAGTTGATGGATTAGATGCGAGAAGACATTCGAAAACAACATCGGATTGTGACATGCCTGCGTGATCGGGTCCAAACCTAAAATCTCCCACGTTTAAAGCAGACAGCGTACACGATCGCATTTGCCAATAATGCTTGCAACATCACCCCTAAGTCGTCCAGACCTGGGATTTTACTTCCCGCATATAATAAGGCTCGCAGTGCGAAATTACATACAGCGACTCCCCGCGCGCGATGTTTTACCGCGTAAAATATGCAAAAGACTCTCGCAAAAAAAAAAAAAAAAAAAACAATAAAAAAATAAAAAAATACCGAAATGTCTTGATGAACTCTTTGGAGTCTTTGCACGTTTCTCGTTGAAAATCTCATATTAGCAACCTGCGGACGACTATGCTCAACGTTATTATTGCCGCCTCGGGCGCGGCACGCACAACCGCTTTTATTACAACTCGATCTGAACACAAACATCAAATAAACTTCTTGAGGTTACATTGACTTCATGAGGAGACTGTATATAATATATATACGGATCTCGCACTGCTGACAGCTTTGATGATGGAGACAAAGTAATAAGAGAATTTAATGGTAATACACACGTTAAATCTAAGCACAGTTGTGTACCAAAAGCTTACTTATACGTTCTTACGAAAAGAAAAGTGCATCATTACATAGAGCTAGTGCTAGTTAAGGCAGTATACATGTAATTATTTTGAAGCATCCCTTTAAACTTAGTTAATGTACACCATTTGCAGATATCGATTTTACTACCGAATTATTAAGAAATATCTTCTTTTTTGAAAGTAAATAACGATTTTAGGCATCCAGCCAAATGATTGCGCTAGATATTCTGTAATTGTTCAAAAAAAAATGAATTTAGTTATAACAAAAAATCATTAAATATTGAATATCAAGAAGTGATTGTGTGTCTCTAACGTATAACCAATTGTTTCGGCACATATAGGTATTAGGAGAGTGAATAATTTCCAATTGAGAGATTTGTTAGCGTGTACATTAACGGTTTTCACTAACGTAACAACCAATTCCGGTAACAAAATTGGTAACAAAAGGGTGAATCCATTTTCAAATTCAGATATTTCAAGTGAGCACTGCTGTTTGATATTTAAAAAATTGCCGCAACTGTGATTTTTTTTTTTCTCATTTGCATTCAGGTAATGAGCCCGGCAGGGGCGGATCTAGCTTTACACTATAGGGGAGGGGGGTGGAGTGGGAGGGGGAGGAGGAGAGTGGGGAGGGGGGTGGGGAGGGGGGTGGGGAGGGGGGTGGGGAGGGGGGTGGGGAGGGGGGGGGGGGGGGGGTGTTGTTGTACTATTCACCCACCAAACTTGACTCCAGCGAGCACGTAGCGCGAAGCCAATCACGGCGTGGGGTCTAGCGTAGGGTCCGGATTCTAGATGCAGGCTGTGGTGCAATCTGAGGTGATTTCTGGCCACTTTCCATCTGAAATTACGTAATACATCGATACAACCAATTTTCAAAAGTTTCGGGTTTATGTTGTTGCAATTTTGCTCTGCAGCCCCGCCCACCCACCCCCCCCCCCCCCCCCCCCCCCGGCCTTTCTTCTCTTCGCCACTGCGCAGTTGCCAAGTCTGCTCCATGTTTATACAAGCCGATCCGAGCTTCACAAAATAACAAAACCATAAACGTGGTTTATGTTTTACACGAGGAGAATAATATTTTCCGTTTGGTCTGACGTGAAACACGACGTCGTATCAAAACGACAGGATCGCTTGATGTGTCTACCCATGGGCTGGGAACAGGTTTTTATTGCCGAAAACACCTGCACGCAGTGTCTACGCTGGACTGTGTTGTCTTTTATATATACACAAATATTTTCTAAGTAGTTTATGATCAACAGATTTTGGAATGAGACGTATTGAGTCCGACATTTAGAGCCGAACTGTTGTGTTTACAAGTTTTAGAGTAGGTTTTCAACTGATATGATAAGAACTAACCCGAATATCATTGGTATGACAATAACACTCACAACAGCCGTATAGTTGACAAAGCCAAAGATTTGTTTTTCTTCTCTTTTGTTTAAATAGTAAATCAAAAGACACCGATTGTGTAAAATCGCTACACTGTATCCCATTCGAATAGCCAATTCGAGTCATGAAAGATCTGCATGTATACTCTATAGCGGCAGGTGTCTGCACCGATAGGAAAGAGGCCGTTGCTTCGAGTTCAACCCGAGCACCTTGTGACTTTCCCACAAGCTCGTTATAGCCTAATTTGTGTGTCTGCGCATATTGCTCAAACAGATACACATAGTTCAGGCTAATCCTAATATCACAACGGTTATTAATAGTATTTTCTGACTATTAGTATTAGACAGTCGCTTACTAAGACTTAAATCGATTTAACAAACCAAACAGGTAGGAGTCTGAAGAAAAAAAAGTTGTTTTAACAGCGTGTATGTTGTTTATCATGCTAAAAGACATTGATCTGAAATAATGATGAAAACAGTGCAACGAGACAACAAACTACTTCGCCGATGCAATCGATGCGGCGACACGGAGAAGCCCCAGAGACATGCACAAGATCGAACATGAGAAAAGAGCGAGAGCAAAAAGTTTTTTCCGAAGAATACTTCCTCGTATATGAATATACATCTCTGCATATGCAGACAAATAAAAGAACAGCCGAGAATGGCAAGATGGTATATATGAGGCAGATCAAAGACTGAGGAGAGCAGCCTCTCTAAACTACTTCAGATTGCTCGCTATCTCATGTGCCGATCGGGTACGTCATAGTGCACGCCTACCCGACCCGACGAATGTTTGCCGTGAGATACAAAAAAACAACACCACGATCGAGATCCAAACCTCAGTTACTGTTTTGCCTCAACATTTTGTAACCTTTATGCCTCACCTAACTTTATACACCACTCCAATCTCTATTTAAAACACCAAGCTATCAATTAAAAAACCTAATTATCCCGAACTATAAGCTTTGTCTGCGAAACAACACCGGTACGGTATACGCACTTAACGGCACACTAAGTCGACTCCGTGCACTTTTTGCCAATTCAAAGATCAAGCACAACTACCACGATCACATGTACAAATTGAATTTTCGTTAATACCGGTGCAAAAAAGCAAATGGACGATGACCCAAGAACCTATTATGTCAGATCATAGAATACCAATTTTAGTTCTCCAAAAGTTGCACGTTGGAGATTCCCTGTTTCAATGACGTTAATGACTTTCATCAACGATAATGCTTCTACCGATAAGAATATTTGCAATTCGAAACAAACCATGAGTTCAGATGATGGACAAAAAAAAATAAAAAATAATGTGGCAAGCTAAATAGGACAGAGAATGCGTTAGAAACCGAAGTAACTAAATCAACACAGACTGGAGATATACATGTACAACCATGGAGGCCGATATGTACAATCATGAAATAGTCACATACCGTTAAAAGCACCCCGGGTCCCATCGGAAATAAAGACGTTCACCCGTTCCTCCAACAAAATCTTTTAGATGCTCGTGCGATAAGCTCAAGCCGCTCCAAAATTTCCTTAGGGGCGTGTGGGGGGGGGGGGGGGGGGGGGGGGGGGGGGGGGGGGGGTAAGACAGACAATGGGATAAAATTGCAAAGCGGTGATGCTGGGATCTGAATGTATATGGGTGGAGAGTGGAAGGCTAAGAACTAGAAACGAAGAAACCGGGAGCGCTGCGAGGCTAGGGTCATGAAGTGCTATTGAGACACCGTGGAGGGCTGATCATGGGTGGATTGGTGTCACGGCACCGGGCCATCCTGCGGTGTGCGTTACGGTAATCGCAGACGCAACCGGCGTTCCGTAATTAAACTGCCACAAAATTAACTGCCGATGGTATTAACGGCGACACCGTCCAGATATACAGGTTGATACTCGGAAGTCCCCGTGCTGGTAGGATTTCTAAAAAAAAAATGAATGTTCGGAGCATTTTGGGAGAAAAGTATAGCATTATTCAGGTATGCTGAATCCAATAAACCGGCCCGGTTCCCAAGCGAAACTCTGATTTTTGATCGTCTAATTTGCATAAATCGTAAATACCTACCATGTACAGAATGCAGAATGTATACAACAAGAAAACCGTGTACAGTTACGAGATTGAGCACCTTGTCACAAACGCTATACGAACTTAATATACCCAGCACGATATGTGGCAGAGGGGTACCCCCCTCTTATCCATATACTTTATACGCACTCAACACTATTGTAACCTAACCCATCCCCCCTTGAAACCTAAAAGGAATTCCTGAGATTCCGGAAACACAATGGTCAACACAAAAGAGGGGGGGGGGTTTCTCTGCCACATATCGTGCTTCATATGGAACTTAACGTTCGTTAAGATATGTTCTGCATGGTGCACAAATAGTTTTCATTATTCCAAACTATTCATGATCACCTACAGGCAAAATGCACCTGTAGTACCAGTTGCAAAAAGAAAGCTGATCACGTTGAATCATATAGAGAAAGAATCGGTGTTTGGCCGTGTACCAGGCAACACTAAAACTACCTCCAATATCGATATCGCCGGACGGCGATCGCGAATGTTTCTTTATAGAATTTTATTTTTCAGAATAATTACAGGATATCTAGCGCAATCATTTTGCTGGATGCCTAGAATCATTATTTACCTTTAGATGAGTAAGATATTTCCTAACAATTCTTTAGAATTTTTTTCGATATAAATGGTGTATCCTACCTTTAAACTGTCACCCTAAATACAGCGTTATTAATATGTACAACTTTTGTTTGGACATGCAATAACGGAGGAGACACAATTATCGAAGACGAGTCATCCCGAAATAATTCATTTACAGAACATTTGTTAGGGCACGACAGATTAAAACAACGTAGATAACAACATTTTGCCAATTAGATTTTTGAGAAATACCAAAACGTAAAGAGCTCATTCGAACATTTTTATTCAATTTAGGGTCGCCATGATCTAATAATTATGATGACAGTAAATGTGCGTGTGGTAGCCTACGGGAGATTCGGAAGATTTATCGGCACTTGTGCACACACGCACCAAAACGATATCCAGTTTTCCACCTAATAATATGGGTGGATTGTATACTACACCACACGGTCCGGAAAAATCCATCCATCAAACTGTAGATCGTTGTTTGTCCGCAATCGTAATTACGGATCAATCGTCTTATATGCTGAAATTGAATAAACATCCCCACATTTCTACATTGACGGGCAACCGAGCAAGGGAATGGAACCGCGGTACTTGAGTCCCAAGTGTCTATGTTGATGTACATCAATTCGTGTACACTTCATCCTCGGTGTGCGAATCATACAAGTTTGATCAAGCTACTTTCTACCCATTTTCTCGTTATACGTATATATTACGGCGATGAGACGATTCACAATGTCGATTATCTGAAAATGTCCAACTCTAAGCTTCGGTAGGCTTACTGACAAAAGACTATAAGGTGATGGCGAGACTGTTCGAGTGTGGGTTTGAATCTCTCAGCAACGAAGTCATTGCTGCCTTTTGATTCCTCCATGGGAAGACATACCAACTATAGACCTAGTGTACTACTAGTAGTAGTAGTAGTAGTAGTACAGGTATCATTAAAAGTAGCATAGGCCTACACCATTGGTAAAAACAAAAATTGCGTGAATTATCAAAAACAAGTGGATTTTGATGGGGGTTGTAGTTTATAAATATCGTTTAACTGACCTGGAAGTTTTACAATCATGGATGCCGAGAAAAACAGCGTTCGTTTTCAACTGGCGTTGGGCAGTTATTCTTTTGTTAGTTTGTTTTCGCTATCGCCGTCTGGCGATCGTGAATTAAGGGGGAGGGGAGGGGGAGGGGGGGGAGGGGGAGGGGGAGGGGGGAGGGGGAGGGGGAGGGGGAGGGGGAAGGGGTTGGGGGAAGGGGTTAGGGTTAAGACATTCTTAAGTCGTTAAATTAGAGCTGCATGCATACCTATATATCAGCACAGAGCCTTTTGTTTCAGCCGTCCGAATCTAATTTCTACCAGGCGATGTTGTCTTCACATGTATCGTATTCTTCAAACGCGCGAAAATGACACCCCTCGAAAAACGACGTTCAACTTGGAACTTTCGAGCTCCATCTGGCAAAGTGTGGCTCTTTTCTTGTTGATTGAGAATCCCGGTAATTGCCCCAGTCCGGAGAATGTGCATTATTGCCAAACGGCGGATAATAATCGTGTATATTTTTCAGCCGGTGCCGCATCGATGACAAACGGCTCGGCTACATCAACATACCAGAAGGGATGTGGTAGCGGGTGAATGGCGTGGCACATCAACACCTCTCCGTACATTGTGATAATAGTCGCCAGATTTTCTGGCATGGACTGCAGCATTCAAGATGCAGGAGTTCACCTTTGGGCTAACCCTTCCTTGGCATATTGTTATCTTTACGGGGGTGATTAACAAGAAAGGTATTTTTTCCACGCAGCATTTAAAATCATTTGTAAAAAAACAAAAAACATGAACACAATAAGTCGACATTTCACAACAATTTGATCTTACAACTTGCAGGTATTTTTTTACAGGTAAGTTAAATTACATAGCTGGCAATAACATCGGAAAGCAAATATAACCCAAATCTATTGTCAGCGCGACATGACTCGCACATTCATCCGCCTATACATACTTATCCCTGTGTTCTTATTCCCCCATGCTTATCCAGATTATGTGAAATCAAGTTTATTCTGTGAGCAAAAACCCCTTTAAATCTCCCATGATTGCCTGCTCAATAAAACGCCCCGTCACAAGCCGAGTGGAAAAAGTGACATTCTCTATTCAAACGGCCAGTTTCCCAGGTAAGCCAGTTATAGATGGGAAACCCCCGGGGACCTTTAGTAGAGAAACAAGCTGCAAAAGAAGGAAGGAACTAGACCATATTCCTCCAGCGACGAATAGCGAGGAAAGAAGATAGGAGCAGAGAAGAATGATCGGTGGGAGCTTGTTGAAAACGGGCCCAAAAGCATCATAAGCTTGATTGGAAGTACCAATCTGGCGGAAAATAGCACGCTGGGTTTGTGCACGAATGGGCTCGACTTCACAGCAGGTAACTGCGTTGGCGGTTTGTTAAACCGCAACATGTTTTTCTTTTTCTTCAATCGCCAAGAATTGGAGGCAGTAATTTTGGTTGCCTTTCTTGTTAGAAATAGAAGAGGGGCTTGTACTGGATGCCATCATTTACACTGTGAGTACACTGTAAATAAAACATTCAAGATAACTCAAAACATAATACTATAAAACAATAGTTTGCACCACTTTTAACTGTGAAGTTCAACGACACAGAACATCGCAAAGATTCATAGTTCCTTTCCATGCATGTCGACTCCAATTCCAATTTGAAAAGTTATCGATATCTCTACTTGAAACAAGACTACCCAGGTTTACACCGGACACACTGACTAGTGTATTAAGCATACAGTTGGACAAAATGGGTACAATTTCACAAAGTCCATGCGGTTTTGATAGTTTCCATGCACCTTCTCCAGTGTTTCTGTAAAAAAAACTTTCCAATCTGAAATTAGAAATTTGCCTTAAGGACAGCTGCCCAGGGCTTGCCTGCAACAACACCCGTCAGGCTTTTCTTGACAGCTTCTGGAGGGTGCGATATCACTTTCACGAGGATGCGGAATTGTCTCCGTGAGCTATACGGCTACAAAAATGCCCCCGTACGCCCGAAGCACTTCTCCGGTATAGCATTCAACGCTGCATGGAAATCTCAGCTTGCAAGCTGTAGCCCCACGTTTTCATAACACACCGCGCGGAATGAATATGAATCATCTTCATCAGATACCCTAGCTCGATACGCGAATTCAATCGAGGCTCGCTCGCCGGCCGGCAGGCAGCGATGGCTCCTTGTAAGGAAACTCCGTTCCAAAAAAAAAAGAAAAGAGAAAAATGCCAATTCTCTTCAAGGGAGAAAAATGGGCCTTTCTTTTTCTCAGGTTACGCGGGCGGGTTCTTGATCCCCTCCTTGTATACCGTCTCTCGCCGGAAGGCTTCCCCGGAGACACGGTCGGGAGAAACAGGGTTAAAACGGTTCTAGAGGGTTGTTTTACCTATTTGGTCCACGTTGTGGGTGTTAATATAGAGCAGCTGAAATGACACTTAGGATACCTTAATGTTTAATGCTGGCTATAAAGATAAACTTAGGTTCGGTTTGCCTATAGAGAAAACTACAGGTTTTGGGAAGATTGGCGACTATGATAATTAACAGAACACGGGATCCCCCCAAAAATGTCACTAGTTTCTCTCGGAGAGCAGTGTCTCGATTATTCACCACTCACAGGTATATCTCTGGTAATGTGGTGGTTATTATGGTAGCGCTTTATACACAAGTTTCCAAACACTTCGGAATTATTAGATAGAAGCCCATTTGTATACTTCTGGGTTGGAGAGAGACAGAATGTGTCCGAATTGCTGGCTTTGGCTGTGACTTCGGCCGCTTATATATGCTGTTGCAAAGACAGGACAATGACAGCCCAGGTCACAGCCAAAGGCAACAATTCGAACATGGCCTATTAAAGGTTGACCGAGAACCTGAACACCATGTTCCCGTCAGGGTTCCGGCTGAACCCATTATGTACCATCGCACGAGTTGTCCTTGTGTAGACAAATCCGAGGAAGTTAGAAGCCATTTGTGGGTACCACCCCCGGCCGCACGCACTGTACGCACGCACGAGTTCTTAAATAGGACGCGCGGTCGTACGCGCACATTTTGGCAACCATATAGACCAAATCGGCGGCAGCCATTTTCTGCGGTGGCACCAGGCTCGCGCGTAAAGCGTTCAGGTAGTACGTATACGCACGCACTGCGGGCTCCTTCAACCAATAAGGTCACCAAGATAAGCGTGCGTCGTCTGTTAGAACGCTTGCGGCGAGAACGTGCGCGTGACACCACCTCATTTTTTTTTGCTTCTAATTTTGTAGAGCGAATTCCTGTATTGGCCAAAAGGAACCCGGAGTGCGCGCGTACCACTTCCCGAGCGCGACACGCAAGAGCCCGCGGTGCTTTGGCAGAAAATGGTGAGTTAGGCCGTGTCCGGATTACTTGGCTGCGGCTTAAAATTACGCACAAGTCTATGGTAGCGACTGCAACCACATCTCATAGACTCGTACGAAATATCAAGCCGCGGTCAAGTAATTGGGACACTGCCTTATATTAGACCATGGATACAGACAATAGCAGGTAAACACTTTATTAGCACGGCGCTCCATACCAGCCATATTTTCCAATGTTTACAAGTCCTATGCCCAATTTCACGGCGCTGCTTAACAGTTAGCGGGAAAGTTGTGCTAAACTTTAGCAGACAAATTTGCTAACCTTAAGCGCTATTTCACGGCGTTTTTGTGCTAACGTTTGCGCGCGCATGGATATTCTACTGTTACGTCACTGATTTAAGCAAATTTTTCCGCTAGGTTAAGCGTGCCTTTTGCTGCTTACTGCTTACGGTCCCCATGAAATAGACCGAGGCTCGGTTAGCAGAAAATCGTGGGTTTAGCAGCGCCGTGAAATTGGGCCCTGTCAATCAAGCAGGGGTGACAAACATACTTCTTGCATTATTCTTCCAGCGTTCGGGGGGTTTAATCTCATCATGCACAAACAACACGCCCAAAAGCCAGATTCCTTAATCCCGGTTCATGTACATCATAGGATCAAAAGACTCTCACAAACTATATGTGCCGGTATTTCACCTGCTCAAAAGAAATCCCTTTCAGGCGTTATATATATTTTCACACCTCCCCGCTATTCAAAGTCCAGTTGGGCGCTGGAAAAGTCCCAGTAATCATCATATTACTTTCTAAGGATTTGTTGGGGGTACACAAATAAAACTTTTTAAAAACGATTTCGTTCCATGCCCACGAGTTCAAGTGAAATCAGCAGGGCTCCTTTTCCCACTAGTGAAAGAGAATAGTCTGACTTGTTTGGGGTACCATCCACCACATTACGGGCCAAATCGAAGGCCTTGAATGGCGGCGTGAATCACATTGTTTTGCGCCAGCGCAAGCTGTGATCCGCGCCGTTATTCGGTGCCTGTGATTCTTCCAGCAATGTATTGGATGATACCCCAGAAGTCACAGTATTTTATTTAACTTGAGCCCCGTTTTCCCTCGACCTCATGCGTATGGGACAAAACAATTTTGTTTAAGTTTTTATTTTGTATCCGAAAAAAGCCCACTTACACCAGAAAGTAATACATATGATGATTTCAGGGACTTTTCCGAAAACAAATAATACTGAAATAGAACAAACTCTGAAAAAATTGAGAAACAATGGCAAATCTTTTTGGACTTCTATACATTTTCAATGGGCCGATTTCGCTTCTTGCCTCCCGGCCTATAAACGGGTTTATAACACCTCACTCACAGATTCTGTGTCTTGATTGGCCGAGAGCGCGGCACGTGTCACTTGCTATTTTTACTATTTTTTACTTGCGCTATCCAAAAAGACTATACCACGCAAAAAGGACTATGCGCATAGCAACACACGAACTACGCGTTTAGCAACGAAAGCGTGACTGAAACCCAGACGTGTGTTTCGATGCATTGCGTAAACATTGCTCTATCACCTTCGCACCCGTTCATCAAGGCAACAAAGTACACGTATGATCGAGAGACGTATCATTCGGAGATTTTTTGTCATTACTAATACTATACTTTCAGGAAGCTTAAATTGTGCAGAATCTGTGAGTAAGGTGTTATAAAACAAATATTGACTGCTTTATTTCGCGGTATAGTAAAACTAGCCTCCCTCGGTGAATATTTGTATACTATTATGAACCAAGGAGGATATACCCAGCAAGATATGGGACCGATATCTATACACTCTCTGGACTATTGTTACCTAACGCGCTGGCTATGCGCGCTGGCTATGCGCGCTGGCTATGCGCGCTGGCTATGCGCGCTGGCTATGCGCGCTGGCTATGCGCGCTGGCTATGCGCGCTGGCTATGCGCGCTGGCTATGCGCGCTGGCTATGCGCGCTGGCTATGCGCGCTGGCTATGCGCGCTGGCTATGCGCGCTGGCTATGCGCGCTGGCTATGCGCGCTGGCTATGCGCGCTGGCTATGCGCGCTGGCTATGCGCGCTGGCTATGCGCGCTGGCTATGCGCGCTGGCTATGCGCGCTGGCTATGCGCGCTGGCTATGCGCGCTGGCTATGCGCGCTGGCTATGCGCGCTGGCTATGCGCGCTGGCTATGCGCGCTGGCTATGCGCGCTGGCTATGCGCGCTGTCACAGAGAGGAAGAGTTGATATAACAACAGTTTGATTTAAAAAATATATATATTTCGGTGTCGCTCTCTCGCAATTGAGAATATGCAGTTGTGTGTTGTGGATTTACCGTCTGACCGAAATGTTCGGCAAGGTATCCGGGGCAGGGGTGGGGGGGGGGGGGGGGGGGGTGATGGGTGATGGGAAGCACGTCTGACATTTTAGTCGAACGGTGAGATACACCCGAGTGGTGCGACACATTTTCCCTCGGGGTGGGGGGTGTCCCTCTTGTAAGTTGTATAATCACGGTGATTGGCATTTCACATGGCTAGGTGTCGGGGGGCCAGACAACACCTGGCGGAGACGCCATGCGTCGTTTGGAATTCCAATGCGGCCACGGCGAATTCTTCCGAGCACAAATCATCATCGCATGCATGCACATGCACGGGTCTAAAAAGCCATAGTGTTTATATGTACATTAAAAAGATGATAAATTTAATTTTAAAGAAAGCCATGTCTGAATTTAGATTAGACAAAAATGGCGCCCCCATCGTTGTTATGGCAGTCAATAATGATTATTTTTCCAATAGAGGTACTTCTATTTTGCAACCAAGTATTTTTCTGTCATCAACATTGCCATTAAATTCCAGTTTATTTCACAAAGCCGATACTGTAAAGGTGTGTCGAATTATTTTTGGGGATGTCAAATGTCTTATTTCTGCCTTATTTCTATCAATAGATAACCTTGCAATATTATATCCTGACCCGTGCATCAAGAGCGATAATTTTCAGCCGTAATTTCCAATCACTGCGATTTTAGGAAATTGCCCATGGTGTACGGGGCTTTAGAAGGTGGCGCTTCAGATGAGCGCACGCCTTATGGGAAAGCCACAAATTAAATTCCCTGAGATCCCAGAGAGGTGAATCAATTTGAGCCTTTCAGACAAGGCCGGTGCCACCGACAGCTGGAATTAAACCTTTCATAAAATAGAAATCTCAGGGCAGAAAGCGATTCAACCTGACATTTCGCGCGAAAAGCTTTCAAGGGTTTACTCCCCTCTGTTAAAATATTAAAAAAAACAAAACAAAAAAAAAACAAACAAAGTGACACTGCCCGGCCGCATATTGTTTTTTCCATTTAGGTGGGTGAAACAGTTTTCATGAATACATACATCAGTATGTACATACATACATTGATCATTGCTCAACACTTGGGTTCACGGTCTAGTTTTCCCCTTAAATAAAAAATATCCCAAATATATAAATTTGACTAGGAAAAATGAGGAGGCCTACTGGCCTACAGCAAGATTCGATCCTGGGATCTTTGATCCATATAGCCCATCACACTACCCACTACGAGGTTGTAGCAGATCGACAACAACCGTTCTTTAAAATGGTTTAATGTAACCAGTTGACTAAATAATAGCAATGCTGCTTCATCATGTTTTATTCTAATGAATAAACATAACCGTATACTGAATCACGATTTTCAACCACGTATACGGGACAAACAAATCGCAGCCCGGCCCGAGTTGGTGTGCTGAAGTATATAGTTGTCCAAATCGAACTCCGAATCAGAATGTAAAAAGAAATCTCTGGTTGATATGGAAATACCCGTGTCCTAGAGTACATAGAATTCTTGAGATTTACTCTCGCTAGGTCTGCAAAACATGAATAAAACATGCCCGCTGCGGGTATGGAATGGAATAGTGGAGAAAATGAAGAGGAGATACGAAGAGGAAAAAAATTACTCCGACAGCCACACTAAAAGCATATGAATAAGATACATTACACTCTTGGGATGCCGATCTGCAAGTCAAGTTGGCAGCCGTTCCCTCGACCGACCGAGTAAATGGGCTCTGAAATGCATGCATTTGTGAGCACATGGGAAAGGTTATCTCCTCTTGGAAGAACAGAACACGAAAAAGAGCTGAACAAGCTGAGAGACAGAAGAAAAGAAAAAAGATACGCAATGTTTTCGTGAGAGATAGGGCACGGCTGTTTTGTGTCCACATGACATTGACTTTGCGGCAAAATATATTGCCTTTCTTGACACGACACTCACAATATTCAGCACAGAAGAATCTCACGGACAATCCATGTATATGCGTTTATCTAATTCAGTATCAAGTTCGAAGCCAATAAATTGTCGAAAACATAGTTAACGTTGCATATAATGAGGGGCCTACCTTTTTCTCTTCAAAATGGATTTGTCAAGGTATGTTTTGTTTTAATTTGGCCGGCTGCTATTCTTTGATTTTCGTTTGGTGTCTCATCTAAAAGTAAATAACTACGTCTAGAAAAGCAGGGGTTATTTTTTTTCAAGTGGACGCATCATAACAGATATGTAGCAAAAACCCGTCTATTTAGTATGCTCACCCACACAATTAAGAGAAAAACCGTCCGTTTTCAGAAAAGCAGTTATTATTAACAATCTGCCCTAGCTGCTTTAGCATAAAGCAAAGAATGAACAATGAGTGTTTTTTGTCAATTAAATTTGTTTTGTTTAAGTTTGTGTATAGGCATAGTTTACATCAATTTTCTCGAAATGTCCACGAAAACGAAATCCCCCAAATAAGCGCAAGGTGCACACCGCATCGCCCGTTGTGCGAGTCGGGTCCCCGCGCACGGTCATGCATCAGACACGCCAAGTCGAGTTGTCCCACCGGTCGAGTCACGGTCAGATATTTGTTAATGGAAGCCTAACGTTAACGCAGTAGGCCTATCACATTAGTATCACTGCTGTACGGAAACACAGAGAATACGAATAGGCGCATTATGGCGCAGAAATTAACCCGAAAAGGATTCAATGTTCAAGGAGACTTGTACTTTGCAACAATTTATCCAGGAGTGCAAATTTGAAGAAAAGTAATGATTATCACACGAACATCGGAGCAATTTTAACGACACAAAATCCAGGAAACTCGACAGAGTCGACAAAAATGGTATATTTTAATCAGTTTTTATTCCAAGCAATATATCGTTCAAAAATATTGAAAATGAATGCTGCTAAATTGTAAATTGCATTGTAAATATTAGAAGTGCGGTGAATATTCCACGATATTGTTGCCACGTTTCATGTAATATGCCCAAGAAAATATAATTGTCAAGAAACTTTCGCACATAGTTTTACATCGCGCGAAACTGGGTAAGCTCGTTGTCATGTGTAACCAGGCGCAAATCATGCGCATGCGCACAAACTAAATAAGCACCATGAACATTATACGCGGCAGATAATCCGTCCTCAGTACCATACCGCCATAACTACGATAGGCGGGATAGGCATCTACCAACAAACTCACGGGGGTTTTCAAACGATTGCTGTAAAAAATGGATACGAAATATTCATATACTCAGTAGATAAATGACGATATCCAATGAGCGCGCCCCTAAAAACCCACAGTTGCAAAAGTTGTACATTTACAACATCTTACCCACACACTCTCAATTTGTATCCTTGTGGAGACATATTTTTGTTCTCGTGTACATAATGCTCATAACGTCGAGGGCTATTTTCACAGTGGCCCCAACTAGGGTTAATTTCCTGGGCTGTGACCCTAACCCATTTATCCCGTAGACCTCAAAGATCAATTTGCGACAAATAAACATGGTCTTGAAATTCCTAGTTTTTGAGTAAAACTCAAAGAATCTATATTGTGAAACCCTGTGGAGACCTATATTCATCTATAGAAATTGCCCTGTGTAGACCTTCCTCCCCCACCCAATTGTCATCATTGTGTTTATGTCTCCACAGGGTAGCGTTTTTGAAATCATCCTTATAATCAACATGTACTCGTGCTATGTCTGCTGTTTTCTCTTCATCCGAAAGAATGAGACCCTGCGCCGCATACCATTACTCATGTCTGGTCTATACCTTCGCACCAGATTCCCTGCTTCCCTACAATCTGATCACATCTTCCTCTTTCATCGTGAGTGACATCTTAAGAGGTGGGGATAAGAGGTAGATCTGCACAAGAGCTGCAGGGGTTCTCTCTTCCCCTTAATTCACCCCCCCCCCCCCCCCTCTTCCTTTCCGAATCTCTTGCCCCTCAACTCCTCCTATGATTGACAGTCCATCGGGCCCCCTCGTTGTACCCTCGGGGTGGCAATCACCGGAGAATGGGGTCAATTCAACCCCCTCCAGTCCGGCCCCACAACAGGTGCCGGGATAGGTTTACTGGGTGAGGTGTGATGTCCCATGGGGCATTAATGAAGCCAATTTGCCGTCCTAATGGCCGCTGAAAGATCGGTGATTTAAGTTGTTCCGCTAAACTCTCGCGGTCGGTAGATGTGCACTTCAAAGAGTCCAACCCATTCCATGTCAAGAATTTGAATACGGTGCCAAAAGCCATTTCTTTTGCGCACTGCGGCAAATACATGTAAAGTATATTATATTGGCACAGAAGCCAGTGCTATTTGTTGAGAGAGAAAAAAACAAACTAAAACAGGAATAGTTCCTCAATTTATACAAATGAGCACTGAAGCCGTTTTTCAAACCCCAGCTTCGTCTCCGTCTGTAGCTTCGTTCATGCAGTTTTCCAATGGTGAATGGTGATAGAGCTGGAATGGAGCCTATAGTTGGGGTTCGAAAAAACAGCCTGAGAACCTGGGTTCATTTTGGGATTCGTCGATTAACTGGAGGACTCTGCCCATACTTATTACAGGAAATTACCATAACCAATTAGTAGGATGTTATTGCCGTGACAATAATATGAAGACGGCAGAAACGTTAAAATGGGCAATGTGTGGCTGTAACTACAAGGTTCACGTAAACATTATTGACAATTTGGTAAAGGTGGTTGTTCACTTAACAATTGTTGCCTGCTGTGACATGGTCCATGGCGTTTTGTACACCCGAGGGGGAAAATGGCACCCGAGGCGAAGCCGAGGGTGCCATTTGCCCCCGAGGGTGTACAAAACGCCATGGACCATATCACAGCAGGCAACAATTGTTTTGTTATACCACGGTAATAGATTACAGCAGGCAAGAATTGTTTGTTATGGGTCCGTTCCTGTTGCGGTGCAAAATTGCCGAAGTAGTCGCACTGAATGTTCCGTGTTTTTCTTCGTACTGGCGCTGTCCTGCTCGAAAATCAAATTTCTGATCTCCTCTTTTGAACGAGACAGAAATCGCTTCTTTGGAGGTGACTTAATGCTGTCGTCTGCCGACATTACGGAGAAAATAAGGCAAAATTGGAACAGAAAAAAAGCAGACGAACAGCATAAACGAAAGCCGGTGTAAACAACAATGGCGGTCGTTAGTCGTTGCCGAAAGTGCTAACTTCACTGTTCCCTGTTTACATCGCACAGGAACATACATCAATTTACGTAGTACCAGCTAATATAACACAGCGTTGCTAGACTCTAATATCAGTCGCTTCCATGGTATTTATCACAGAAATGGCCGGCCAGGCTATGCGCTAGCGTGTAAAAAAAGATTCCGCGGCCTGGAAAAAGAAAGTTCATGTACCCCGTGGGGTACATGAACTCATGTACCACGCGTACTCGGCGTACATCACTCATACATCGGCACACTCGGATACATGCGTTTTTGTTGCATGTCACGTGAACGCTTCTCGACCAATAAAAATTCACAATCTATTGCCGTGGTATAACAATAGATATTGTTCCACCGCGGCTATCTTCTCATCAACACGAAACAAAAATGCATATAAAACAGTTTGTTACACTTTAGGCATTATATTTTCGTACCATACCTTACCATCAGCCTGTAGCAAGTGAGAAATTTCGCACCAAAATGAAGTCATTCAGTATATGAATTATTAACATAGTGTGCTCGCTTTCAGGCGCCCCCCCAAAAAAATGAAATATTCAAGTGAAATTGATGATCCGGAATAGAGACATTCACGCCATTCCGAACCCATCAATGGAATGAATGATGGAACAAATTAAATACATGGCCTCGCGGCAGCTAGCCATCCGTGACTTTGTCTTTTAAGTAATGAATGCTGCATAATTATTGTATTATTATGTCATCGTATATACGTTCGCTGTGCCGTGACAGGTTTTTGAATAACAAGATTAATGACTAGAAGTAAAATCATAACGACCAGCTTGACAGATCACAATAGCTTACTAAGCGCAAGTGAAGCATGAACTGGGAAGTTACTTCCTCGTGCACGCGTATACAATCACGCATGGTTATGGCAAAGAAATGGTAATTTGCAAAGGCTTTTAAATACGGCGATAAAGAGCTATAAACAGGTGCAACTGCAAGTTTTGATCGTTGGGATCGATTTAATTAGCTAAATACAGCCCCACGCATGCGCATGCACACACCTGGGCCCAATTTCATAGAGCTGCTAAGCACAAAAATTTGCTTAGCACAAACAAGTCTTGCTCATTAAAAACAAGTTATCAGCCAACATTTTACGTGTTTTTCATGCTAAGCAAAAAACCAGCTGATTATCAATCAAAAACAATAAAGATCACGTGAACATTTGGTCTGTAACCTTGTTTTTACCAAGGACACATTTTCATGCTAAGCAAATTTTTGTGCTTAGCAGCTCTATGAAATTGGCCCCAGATCTAGTGGGTAGGCACTCACCGCGTTAGGGGGACAGGCTCTTTTGTTTGGAAAAGACAGACCGAGTAGTGGGGACATTTTCGAGTCCCCATAGCGCGTTGGGTGTTCAGTAAAGGTAGAACAAGGTAAACTCGGGTTAGGGTATAATGAAAGAAAATGAAGAAGAGGACAAATTAGGGTGATCCTAAAAAATTTAGAATTTTAGAGTGTTCTGAGTTTGAGATTAGAGAGATTTCAGTTTACACACAAACCCTATGGGTTGTCCCCATAACGCTATGTACCAAAAGAATGACAGGTTTTGCATATACTTTCAATTCAACGTCAGGTCCTAAAAGTAAAGGCTTTTGATACTGATTAGGTGTTTACTGCACGAAGAAGCGTGGAGATAATACTGCAGCGTGTACAACTGCATGCATCGGCCAGCCAGCCAGTCAGTCAGCTTGCGTGTATAACCAAAACAATTCAACAAAAGCAGTGATACAAAAAAAGTGAGAAGGAAAGATTAACGATTTACTACAGCTACATTTCAAGATGTAAATGGAATTGGGCCGAGACCTCACTGTAAGTTATGAGTGATTTTCACCTCAAAACAAAGAGCCACGTGATCTATCATATCTTCTGGAGTTAGACAAAACAATATTATGACAGCAAAGATACAATTGTTAGCGCAAATATAATATATATTTCATGTTCAACATAAATGAGACAAAACAATAATATTTGGTATGTATGATAACAAGCATATTATGAGCTCGAATATGCATGAGCTCAAATTACACACCCTTGGGATAATTTTTCGAATCCATAGACATGACATGTACACTTTTAATAAAGTCAAATTTAAGAACTACCCAAGCTGGAGTTTGCAATATATAATGCGATTACCAGTGTATGGTAGCAAATTTAGGGACTTGTTTTATTACAAGAAAATAGTACAATTAAACGACAGACATGTCTGCCTTTAAAGAAACACAGGCACATTTGTCTCAAATAAATGGAGTTAAAGGTAGGATACACCATTGGTAATTGTTTGAATTATCATGAATGGGTGGATTTTTTTTTTATTTTTTTTTTATTTTATTTTTTTGGGGGGGTTGTATTTTATAGTAAATATCGTTTAACTAACCTGTCCGAAGTTTTACAATCATGAATGCTAAGAAGAGCACGAAAAACAGCGTTTGTTTTCAACCGGCGTCGGGCAGTTATTCATATGTTACTTGTGGTTTTTTTTGCGATCGCCGTTCAGAATAATTAAAGGATATCTAGCGCAATCATTTTGCTGGATGCCTAGAATCATTATTGACTTTCAGACAAGTAAGATATTTCTTAATAATTTGGTAGTAATTTTTTTCGCGATATCTGCAAATGGTGTATCCTACCTTTAATTCATGAATTGTGGTCATAGTGCGAGTTGGAGGAACAGCCAACATGCACTGGTATGGGGTGCATTCCCCGACATTGTCAAAATAATGATATCCCCTAATATCGCAACATCTGGACTCGGCAGTCAGTGGGTTAAGAGTGGGGGATGTACATACTACCCCACCCCGCCCCCTGACCCTCACCCCACCACCCTCACCCCAATCCAGCTAACAAGCCAAATCTGATCGCAGAACAGAAGACAAAAGCTTAGAGCTTCTGCTTAGCAATGCCACTGGCGCAGTCACGTCACTTATTCATTCCAGTCATCCGTTTCCTGTACGGTAACTTGATGACTGAAGGGGTACAATAGGGAAGGCTGTCACAAATGGACGGTGCCACTTATTCATGCATGCTGGAGGAAAATACTTGTCAGTAGTGGGATGTGCCACCTTACTTGGTTGTTAATGAGATTTGTACATGCAGTTTGTGAGAAAGCGAAAGAAACCGTACTCCTTCATGATACGAGTACACATGTACATGTAGTTACAAAGTCACGTTTACAAATAAATCTGAATATTTAAAAATAGACATGTTGGTTAATGATTAATAGCCGATGGTTAAACCAGTTCGCGCCGGGATTATTTTAACATCGCCGAGCCGAGGGGCGGGATTATTTTTAACGAAGCTCGATCCGAAGCGGGTTCAGGCTGATAGTGCCGGGAAGCACACCCGGTACCCACGCATTTCCGGCCTTGCTCGCTGCTGACATACATTTCCGAACTTGAACTTTGCATGTTTATGCGTCATCCGTTTCGAATTTGGGGAAATGTTTGCGTTTATATACGTCATCCGGCGCGAACTGGTCAAGTTCGAACAAGGGGCCTCTTTGTTTCCCCATACGTAACACTTTTCTTTGATAACATAATCATTGCAAAGACATAACATAAACATTCTTGTTGGTATTTGGATATGCCCAAACATTTTTACAATAAGCCACGGCAATTCTTAAATTTTTTAGGAGTTTTAACTTTCCTTTCCTTTTTTTTAAGTTTTTTTTATGCCGCATCAGTATGTTTTTTGTTTTAATCTTTCTAAATAAATAAAAAATAAATAAAAATAAATAAATAAACGACGAAAATCCAAGTCATTTTCACACAGGCACATTTGTCCCAATCGTTTTCTCCCAATTGTTCTTATTTGTAGTACTTTGAATGATGCAGGGGTGGAGTCTAATTATCATACGACTCAACGCTATATAATTCTGACATAAAAAAATACGATGTATATAAACACAAAGCAAAAAAGAGTATCTTCATCCTCTTCAAGTCGATAAAAAAATTCCAACAACAAACTATTTTATTCGGCCTAATAATACTTAAATAAAATACCCCCCCCCCAAAAAAAAAAAAAACCCATATAATTTGGCCAATGACTTAAAAAGCAGCAACTAATTTACATATTGAACTGACACCCAACAGTCATGTGTTCATCAATAAACTTGATGGAAATGTATTTTACGTGACAGTAATTGTGGAGAATTAGTGTCAATCCTATAAGGTATATCATAGGAAAGCCCAAGTTCAAATCTGACGCACGGAATATGCAAAGCAATGCCCCGTGTGGCCACCTGCAGCACCGCGCTCTGGATCTCTAGCAACAAAAGCCGCAATATCCAAATGAAGATGCAATCAATACAGCTGACGTTTTTCTTGGGCCATCCAGGCCTCTCGGACAGGAATAAATTAGGGCACTTCCCCCCTGAGCCTTCACAAACACAATCAAGAAGAAGTAGAGAGACACAAAAAAACCAAGAGAGCTAGGGTGAAGCCGAGCGTGGCATATCATCTTTCCCCCGTTGCAGAGTTTCCTCGTTGCTTCCTTCTCCGCTCGTTTTTCCCTTCCTTTCTTTTACTCCAATTATTCCCCACTCCTGATCAATACTGAAGATATCCTGCCAAGTGTATTATGACGAGTCTAAATATAAACCCGGCTGGTTGGTCTACAGACAGCATGGATTATAGTTAAAGGCTACACTCAAGTAACTTACTAAAACTATGCTTACTTGAAGTAAGCATAGTTTTAGTCGGGTACTTCCCGAGTACCAACTTAACTACATGTACCAGATATTACAATAGTTTGGTATACACTAAACAGTAAATACTTTGCTAAAGAAACTAAACACTTTGAACAACCATAATCCTGAATGACTTCATCTGTTGTCTGACTGTCAATGTTTATCTCACTTTTGTTAGCAACAAACAGCTCAATATTTGGTAGTAAACAAAGTACTCGGAAACTACTCGACTACAACACTGCAAGTAAGTATCATCAGTATTCACTATAGTATCGTAATTAATGCCTGTAGCGCCGCGTTCGTTTGCTTCGGCCTCACCGCCGAAGCAAATCTTGTTTCGGTGAAGGGGAAAAGAAGAGATTCAGCTGGGAAAAGTTTCAATAATTCTTGGTAAGGTTCAAGACTTCTTGAACAATGTTCATCACTAAAAAATAAATAATAAAAAACTTGTAAGAGAAACTTGGGAAGAGAGGGGGGATGGTTTAATCTCTCCCCTCCTCCCTTCCGGCTGTCGCTGAGGGTGCAGGGGTTCAAACTAAACGGCTTCCTCCCTTTCTTGACACATGCCAAGCCTAAGACGTGACACCCAGCGAAGATCCTGCAAAGCACTGCCCCAACTCTCGGCTCTTCTCCTTTGGAGTGCCAAAGATCCACATTATTATTTCAATGATGAAAAAAAAGTGCACATGACATGACTAATAATGCATTCACTTCCCATAGAGATAAGTAGGCAATGTGCAGGTGCAAAATTGTTAGGACGGTGGAAAAAAAACCCCAGAGCTGACATGAAAACAGCATGCAGTTTAAGCCGGCTCGCAGGAGGATTTAGAAGATTTACAACAGCATTTGATTCTGCTGAGGCCCAAATACCGTGAACCCGTTTAGTCTAAACATCACGTAAGTAAGTAGTGCACGATAAAAGTTGGCGCAATAAATCTCTCACTAGCCACGTGAAATGATTTAATTTTGTGCTGGGAGGAGGACAATTTACGAGCATGCCTCCGAGAGAACGAAATAATGTTTGCACGAAACTGGGGTCTAACCTTTTATCGCACCTCTGAAAACGCCCGATGCTTCATTGGTCGACTCATGCCGTAAAATACAAGCCATAAAATACACCATCTGTGTTTGTTGTGCAAGCGTAGTTGATGTGTGCACCCGAAACACCTGTGAGGGAGGTTTATTTTTCTTGTCACATGATCACCGAAGAGGTCGTGAGACACAGACGTTTTTTTGCCATTTGTCAGAATCCGGTAACGCCTCTTGACGAAGGTGATGGCAGGCATCGAACCTAATGTGTTGTCGGCAATAAAATTCCGATGGCCCCCACTGGGGGTGACATGGCATTTAACATTTTGGATGTTGAATAATAACTGTGACATGACAAAAACCAATTGCTTCACACAAACACACAAATCAGGGAGAACATCCCACGAACAGCAACCGGTACATGTTGTCACAATTGCCATCCATAAAGTAATAAAGCCAGTCTGATTTTTCACTATTTTCTGAGCAAGGTGTGGTTTATACAAATGTATACATGTACTTCATCCAATTCAAGTGACACTCAGTTTTAATGCTACTCTCTGGTTGACGACAAAAGTTACAAAATAGGCAAGATATTTTGTCATCATACATTTCGAAATACTGCATTCAAACAGTTTTGGTAAAAACAAAACTTCAACATGTACAAGAAGGATCTCAGGCCTGCAGACACGGCACCTAAAAAGCTGATAAACAAGTCTATAGGAACCAGGAAATTCTCATTTTCACCCTGGCAATTTCATAAATCAAATCACAACCTCATTCCGATGAGAATATGCCCAACTCAGTCTGCACTGAGGAAACAAATTTTGTTTGGGAAGAAAACAAGATTTGAAGAGCCTTTTCTGTCTTTTTCTCTTTCACTCCAGCATGAAGTCTTTTGTATTAATTTATTCTTTGATAGTGACAACATGCAGGTGAGATTCTCAGAAAATGACAGGTAACATTCACACAGTGCTCATTATATTTACATCTTCATGCACCTGTAAGCACGGCCTTCTCAATTAAAAACTCACCTACTACTGGACATGGCAATGAGGCCACCTGCCGGGGGACAGTATCCATGGCGACAAGAGGGGTGCCAGGCAAATGTGACCTGCTACATCGTAATCAGAAATAAGTCGCTGGGGCCGTTTTACGCAATCGGTCGTTGAAGTGAACGCATGGGTAAAAATCGTGACCAAGTCGTTTTTCTGAACATTGTATTTTTAGGAAGTGTACTTATCACAGATTATTGTCATTAGGCCTAATGTCTTGTATGTAAAAACGATCAATAAAGATGAAAATAAAGAGGATTTGTGTGCGCTGTCCGTATGATTTTGGTCAATTTTGTTTATTTCAAAGCTGTTCGGAATGTGGATTCGGCAAATAAATATACACCTGTCATCTTCATCAGACCATAACTCGTTAACCTAAGAAGATACACACTTGTGATGGGTATCATTAGAAAGCTTATGAAATTCTCTTTCTCACCATGTGCGTATCTCAAAAAGTTATTTCGAGACTTATTCCTGATTTTGATGGAGCGAGTCACAAATTGCTCCACTACAAAATTGGATGTTTGTGTCGGGGCTGATTAGAGGCAGGTTGTATACCTGCGCCGAAGCGGGTATATAGGGTCTGCAAAGAGGCGAGTGTAGCCACGTGAAACAAATGTGCCGGGTTTTTCTCAAAGGCTGTAATTGGCAAACAAGTTATTGCAGCAAACAACTGTTTCTCCGAACGGAAAAGGAAGAAGTTGAGAGGACTGGGGATAACAAGTGTCATCCAAAACTGTTATATTTCTTTCAAATATTGTCCCTTCCTGTTATATTTATAAATTTTAATGTCCAATTTACAAGTTTAAACACTCTCTTAACAAGGTCTGTCTGGAATATTTGAATATATTCGATCATCAACCGAGTATTCGAAAAGGCAAAAAATATGAACGTGCACACATAACCGTGATGTAATTTTTTACTTTTTAGACAGATATAGGTTACGTTACATGACAATCGAGGAAGGCACCTGCAGATGGCGTGTGTAAAGGTTGATGAATGGCGAGTTTTAAATATTCAAATATTCAGTCTGGTGCCTTTTCGAATAATCAAATACTATATGATTTGAAAATGAACAGCCCCAGCTTCCACCAAAAACAAAATGTGATTAACAATGATGTCCCTATCAATGTGTACAGGTCATATTATGCAAATGAATACAATCGAATCAACATATTAATGGGAAATCATCCCAGATCCAAAATTAATAGCACAAATCTTGGGTCCTGTTTACATTAATGCAATGCTAACTTCTGAACCCCCCCCCCCCCCCCCCCCCAACCTACCTAGCTGTTGGCAAATCCCTTCCCTGGACCCCAATGAAATTAGGATGGCCTATATTGATCCCGCTATCTGCTCACCTTAAGAAAATCAGGCCTTTCTTTTATACCGGTTTTCTTTTTCTTGCCTTGCCCGGGTGTGTCGTCAATGGCAACCGCATCAATTCATCACCGATACGGACAGATTTGTTTTCAAGCGTAAAATTGAGTGGGAACCAACAGGGCGAAAAGATGATTATTGCGCAGGAAGTTGAAAGGTAAGACTGGAGGGGGTAAAAGGAGAAGAAATAGAGAAGAAGACGGGACAATGAAAGTGCTACGAACTTTGGCCAGAAATCTGGGTCAGGAGGAAATGTCTGCGGAAGGTGGGAGTATAGAGGTGAAGACAGCCCTGCTTTAACTCTTCGTCACGCAGACAAACTACACACGACTTCTTCCCAATCCATGAACCATTGTTCACGCTAGCGCAGATGTTCAACATACGTATGACAAACATCTGGCTTGAACCAACAGCACGATACAATACTTCGATAAGAGCGATGTGTACATTTGAAAATGTATTCAAATTTGAATCCTTTTTGTTTAAAGGGATCGTATACGTTTGGTAATTACTCCAAAAATGTATGGCAATAAAAACTTACTTGGTAAGAAGTACAGCAGCTTTGGATAGTATAATGCATTTTTAGAAACTTTTCACTTCGAAGTACTGCGGTTATGGGAAAAGTATCACTTTTTATCCAAAAAGAAATTGAATCTGAGAAGCGTTACCGCAGTGACGTTTCTCAGATTGTGTATTCCAATGCGGATTATTCTTCCGGCGTGGACATAACCGCTCCAGATTTTCGGCAATATCTCAAAATCGCTACCACCTTTTGAAATGAAATTTTTACAGGTTAGTTTTATGGTATATATCTATAACTATATAGGATTGAAACAAACAATGGGTTCCAATTTCCAAACGTGTACGATCCCTTTAAATGCAATGTCTCTTCTGCATAATTTGTCCTATCTGATTTTTGTCTTGTTAACCCTATAATTTCACCCAATACAAAATACTACTTGACTAAACTGTAGTATGCAGTACTCTTACTATACTGGCACTGGTCTATACAAATTCAGTAGTAATATACTGTACCCCAAAATAATGCCTATGGGGTGTTAGGTTTAATAAAGTCAACACATTTGTACCCTTCACATGGAATGTACAGCTTGTAACCTGGGAAAAGTGCATGTACCTAGATGCAGATTATAAAATCGTTGGATTCGATAATCCAAAGCAATCTGAAATGCATTAATATTCAGCAAACACAACAATCAATCTTGTTTGCGATTCCAAAACAGAAATGTGTCAATTTTGTCCACAGCCGTGACGCGACCGATGGCCCGATCCTGTTGCACAATACATTATGAAAAATGAATTAATTTTCTGTCGTGGGCTGTCAGAAACTAACCACTGTGACAAATTAGGTTGACATTGGCCCACACACTCCACAGCCCACTCAAGGTTATCAACGAATTGTTTTCCCATTTCGCTGTTGTCATCAAGGCTTGTACATGTACAAGGACTTCTTAAAGGTAACATACAAAGTTGTTGCTGCTACCTTCAGAAATGGATGGATTTTTGTTTTATTTATTTATTTATTTATTTTTTTGGGGGGGGGGGCAGTATTTTACAGCAAATATTGTTACCGGTACACTGACCTGTGTACAAGTTTTGTGTTTAGAGATGTTTGGGGAAAAACAAGACAAAATGCTGTTCTTGTACTTTTGTTCTTTATAGACGAAACGAAGCAATTTATAGGTTAGGTATCAGGGAACCAGACTAGCTGGCTTGCACCCATTCACGGATGTGTAACCAACTGCAAATATAACGTGGACTAACTAAATTTGGTACACTGACTACATTTGTTAAAATAGGGGCAGTATTGGTCAGCTGACATTAATCATTGATAATACAAAAAATCAACTTTTCTTGAAAATGACGGCACACAAATTCACATATGAAGCACGATATGTGGCAGAGAAACCCCCCCCCCCCCCCCCCCCCCCACCTCTTTTGTGTTGACCATTGTGTTCCCGGAATCTCAGGAATTCCTTTTAGGTTTCAAGGGGGGGTGGGTTAGATTACAATAGTGTTGAGTGCGTATAAAGTATAGGGATAAGAGGGGGGTACCCCTCTTCCACATATCGTGCTGGGTATACAAATTCACAGGCTGCTTGAGACAGTTAATAACAATTTTGTAACCATTTGGGAGCCTTGTTTTTGTTTTTTATATATGCAAATGTTGTAATTAACCTTTAAGGAGTACGGTAAAGAGAGCAGTAAGCAGAACGGGCTTCGACACTCTGCAAAATTACAAAAGTGATAAGTAAAGATTGTCCAGATTGTACAAGACCACACAAGTTGGATCATGAAGTATTGAGACACATCTCTGTAATACCATTACCCATGAAGGTTTGAAATTATCAGATTTAATCAATTATATAGGCATGTCAGACTTCACTAAGTTTACACAATGCCAACGATGGCTGAACTCAGTGCTGTGTATAAAAACACAGGTGTTGTTATTCCCAATTTATATCTAGTAAATATGATACCCACCAAGATTGTGTAGGCTCACAGATTAATACAGATTTGTTTGATTTATTAACTTAAAGAGGACATTTTATGGTTTCCTGTGAGCACGGCAAACATAAAGAAAACAAAGGAAAGAACTGTGATGCTGGGATTACGGGAATTGTGAATATAATTTGTGACTTCCAGAACAATATACCCAGCACGATATGTGGCAGAGGGGTACCCCCCTCTTATCCCTATACTTTATACGCACTCAGCGCTATTGTAACATAACCCATCCCCCCTTGAAACCTAAAAGGAATTCCTGAGATTCCGGAAACACAATGGTCAACACAAAAGAGGGGGGGGGGGGGGGGGGGGGGGGGGTTTCTCTGCCACATATCATGCTTCATATGCAGAACAAGCCTGTCCGAAATCAAGACTCAATATTTAACTTTGGCTAGATTGTTGTGACACACGTATCCTATAGAGCCAGGAAGCCAGACCTTTAAACCTGAAAGCCAGGTGTTCATGTCGCATTCGAGTCTTGTTGTCACAGCCAGATAAGACTGGGGAGTGTTTTTTTCTTTTCTTATCATCACCTACAACTTTATTTTGATGATTTATTCTAACACCCCAGTGTTTTGCCAGGTGAGATCTGCCGGTGACAAACAAGGTGGAAACTAAAATTAATTATGATAAATCTTTTAATCCCGGGAATTTATCATTTTAAAGGAGATTGCTTTTCGAACTCTACTCCGTAATAAAGGTGAACAATAATACCACTTGATTAAACTACAGCAAGCAGATTTGTAAAGTAATATTCCGAAGATTAAACGTAGGCTGATTTTCTTGATCAATGTCGCTCTCAAAAAGTGAACATTAAACTTATTGCTATAGAAATAAAAAGAGAAAAAAAGTTTAGAAATGGAATCTACTTTTCTGGGATAACTCAAAAGCATTACTGTGAATTATGCAAAGTTCTTCACAAAAAGCAGTAGTGAAATAGTCTGTTTGTGAATGAGTCGTTCAAAACTTTTGAATTATGAGGCCTCGGATTAATGAAGCCTCGGACTTATGGGGCGTCGGACCTACGGGGAGTCGGACCTATGGGGCGTCGGACTTATAGACGATGTGCCCTCTGACGTCACGTGTTTACATCTGTATTCAAATGTGCCCGGCAGTGATGCGCACCCATCGTGTTTTACATACAATTTGCTTAAAGACTGACGTCGCAGGTCAGATCGCTTTGAATTATGTGACCTCTGATGTCATCTCTTAACCAAATTTATGTAAAACATGATTCGTGCGCATATTGACGGGCACATTTGAATACAGATGTAAACAGAGGCACATCGTCTATACGAGCGGACCCCTTTGTGAAAATAGGTACATGTATATAGATAAAGGCCCGAGTCCTGGTCCCAGGAAGCTTGTGTTTTTCTTGTTAAACACTCAATCAGGGGCAATGAGTGACTTTGTGTCAATACACACGAAGGTATAGCTAGGGTGAATCATGTAACTGATCTTCTTTCTCTTTGCTGCAGTCCCGATCCCCAGTGGAAAATGAAATATTATTTTACCATTAAACAAACCGAACCCTGGATCAAATTACACCCGAGCGAGCGGAGTGGTTTACTGAATAGCATAGTGATATATACAGGGAATCGAGGTTAATCTCAGATTTCAAATTTCTGTTTAATTTGCTGGTCCACTACAAAAACAAAACTGAAGGAAACCTGAAACTGAAAAGTGAATTTGAACTTTATCTGACAAATATGTGACCTGTTACTGCGAAATAAGACACTGCTATTTTGCAGTATACAGTGAAACAATAATAATATCTTTATTCGCACAAATTCATGGCACAGGATACAAACATAGTTAAAGTAAAAACAAAATAAATGTACATGTACATCAATATACAAAAGAAAGACATACAAAAACAATTAAGTAAATTCACTGACACATATGTCATTCATTATTTTAAGGACATCAGTGTAATTAACAAGTTTACATTAAACCACACCGTCTCATACCTTAATCATGTCCCTAAGTAAAGAAACATTTGGTGCGAAATACGGTACCCTCTGGAGACATGAACACAATGTGTACAATGGAGACAAAACGTCTCCGGAGGGTAAATTTCTATAGATGAATAGCCTAGGTCTCCACTGGGAATTTCACGAATTAGATTTTTTGATTTTACTTAAATTACTCAAAAACTAGGATTAGGATGTGGGTTAGGGTTAGTGTTTGGGTTAGGGTATATTGGGTCGAAATTTCAACCCAGGAAAAAAATTATGGTGAAAATGGGAGCATTTTGAAAAACGTGCTCGACTTTCTAAACATTTTGTACACGAGAACAAAGCCATGTCTCCACAGTGATACAAAAATTCGAATGCGTGATTTCACACTGCAGTAGACAGTCAAACCATGTAGGCCTATTCCAAGAATTCTTCTGTTCAATATAATTATTACATAACACCGAACAAGGATTGCATAATGCCTCATTAGATACCGACATTAACAAGTAGGTTCCGGATTTTAAAATTGCATTACTGAAACTACAAAACCTTTCCTGGAGACTGATATCCAGAAAAAAACCTGTTAGAGATCAAGGCAGCAAGTGTCACAATGTGTCAAGAAGACACTTAATACTAACCGGTGTAGCGGTTCGCGATATTGTTTTTCAGGAGCTGGGTGCTGCGTGAATGTATATTCATGAGAAAGAGCAATGGCAACTCATATACATTAACCCCAACTCCCTCACCATTGTTATTAAACAATACAATTCCTTCAAAATCCTCCAACTTCCTTTGTTGCGTAGGGAGTTAGGGTTAAAGAACTATAACGAATTATAAAGAACGGCTTCCTCAACCAACTCGCCAATAACATATTTGACAGAGAGGAGAGCTATGTGGATCGAAAGGTCTGTGGTTCAAATCCGACTATCGTTTTCGTATGGGTTATTTTAACCATAGAACAAGGTTAACGGGAAAACCTGGTTAGGTACAAGTGCCTTGAAAAATACAACAAGAACCACTGCATTGGTTAGTTTTTAGTGACTTCCTATGTGTCATAGGTTGAAGGTGCCATATTTTTCTTAAATCCTTTCTCCCCTACAACACAAAGAGCACTTACATAATGACTAGATAAAAGCCACAAAAGGGAACCAGACAAACAGCAATACTGGTTAAAAAGCTTACACTGTAAATAAGATGGCAAGTGACCAAAGTCTGCTCTAAACACGTTACAACTTAACAAGAAATTAGCAATGGCACTTGTGATCATACTGTCAGTATTAAATGAATGAAAATATTATGTCCAATATGTATAGCCTTGTCAGTGTTACTTGACAATGTCAAATTTAGTGTATGTGTGGGAATCTCAATCCATAAATCCTGCTTAAACCATTGAGACCTCCCCAATAAGATTCTTTAAAATAAGTTATATCAAACATCAACACATCCTATGTTAAAAGCCTGCCACAACCGTTTTCAAAAAAATATATAATTGTTGCAAACTGAAAGATGAAAAACGACTGCACATTTCCCCAATACTAATTATTAATTTGACTTAAAAAAACCATCTGAAGTCTGAACCATTTTTAAGGACCAGATTTTCTGCACGAGAATGCTTGTAGCAATCCTATTCCGCTGTATAAAGTTCAAAGTCTACCTCAGCTGAATAGCTTGGTACACAATGCAAACACAAAGACAACAACCAAGTGCTAGTCGTTCACACCTCAAAGTAAACAGCAATTTGATTTTGATACCGATAACGGTAGTATTTGGGGAAAACAGGTGTGAATTTGTGCTACTGACAGAATTGTTACACTAAAGCATTTTTTTTATAACGACGGGACAAATATAAATGACTTTGTGAATGTTTCCCCACAGAAATAATAATTCTGGATTCATAATCCAAACTAACTAACATCGTAAGCTAAAACTCAGAACGGGAAAGGTAAAAATAAGCAGTCATTCAATATGAGTTAATCAGAAATAATGGTTTAACAGCAAGTATACATAATGGTCTACTCAACAGCAATATCATAACAGAAACGTATACAGAAGGAATGAAAAGCGAATATGTAATAAATATTATTACAATAAACAATGCAACCATAAGTAAATATCGAATCAGATAATAAAAAGTGATCTAATAATAATTATTATACCTCCAAATAGGCACTTAGGGAGACAATCCCATAGAGATGTACACAAACTTAAAACAGTCCTAACTTGTTTACCCTAACCCTTTTCTCTAAGATCTTCGAGATTTATGCTATTTAGACCAAAATCTGTCGTTCTAGGACAAAAATAACTCCCAAATATTGTTTTTTTTTAGGGTAGCTAGACACTTAGGGAGACACTGAAATGTCTCCCTAAGTGCCACTGTCTTCTTATTACCTAAAAACTTACACTAATTGGTCTCCCCAAGTGGCTATTTGGAAGAATTACTGTGCTTCAAGCGATATTGGACTTGCTAAATGCATCTCAGCTTATTTTAAACCAAGTCAAGTTGGCCAAAAAAAAATTCAACCGTCTATCGATCAGTATCTTATATAGTGTGTCTCCAAAGAAATACAACAAAATATAACGGGATACCACACGTAGAATGTATAACTAACATCGACAATATGATATGGTTCCAAAAATACTTGTTTCCACTTTGATATGAGACATCAAACGTCCAAATCTGACAATGTTTGACAGAGTTATGAATAATTTCCCAAGAGTGGTCAAATTGACCATGAGACCAGGTTTTCGATTTGTTTGGATACTGTGCAAGCGCTGCGTAGACACTTAATGTTTTTATATTTGTTACGTAATACATTTGTAAATATAACACAAGTGTTAGGTAAAGTTTTACACAACTGTCAATACCTAATAAACGTATATAAATATAATTTCCTAAGTACCAGGTAACATTTTACAACTTTCAAGAAACCTTTTACCAAACAAGTGTATTGTTTTACATAATTGCAAGTGAGTTCGTATAGTACATATAAAACATGGTGTTTTTTTTTACAAAACCTGTGTAATTAATTTTGAGAGTGTGTGTGTATGTACACTATAGGACTCGATCACTTACATGTTTAACATCATGGCTATTGCTTCCAAGACTTACAGGTCATAACCCACAAGTACATGTACATGACACCATAATAACATTAATAAAACCCTTGGGGTGCACCACCCTAATTCAAGTCCCATTGAAAACAGTGTAAAATCAACAATGTTCACGACCAAGTTTCATGCACACCGACATCACTGGGGTTTCTCAAACAACAATCAGATTATTGTCTTGGTCTTTATCTTTCCATTTTCTTTCAATTTTTAGTAGGTTAGCCAATTACATTTTTTAATATTCACACCAAAAGAAACTCACCTCCTGAAAAGTGATACTTCCCGAGCCTGCAAGCAGCAGCCATTTTACAAATGGCATCCCTCCACGTTCTAGGGCAATTAGGACCCATTTTTCAACCGTAATTTTGTCAAGTCTGCCCTCAGATTGAAGCTCAAAAACCAGGGAGTTGATCCTATGCTATATTTACACAATCCCACCATTTCTTTCACCAAACGGCATCCTTTTTCAAAAGAAATTGTGGGGGCACATTTCATGCAGATGAGCTCGCGTAGAAATTCTCCTTTCAATTAGGGTGGTGCACCCTTGGGGTTGGCCCATTATCCACAACTACAAAAACAGCAGGTGGCCAGGATCATAGTAAACGGAAAAGATTTTAAAAAACATTAAACAAGAACAATTCAAGACTATCGAAAAATTGGGTTAATGGATCAAAGGGAATATCACGGTCCCCACACCGCTACATGTATCGTTCATCTGCCTCTGAGACGCGACACAAATCTTGATAAAAATGTGATCACTAGTGACAGATACAAGAGGTTGAAAACCTCCAATGAAAATAAGATGGCTTTCAAGACATTAGACGAAAGCTATAACTTGTCCTGCTGAAGAGAAGTTGTCATTTGCAATACACTTCCATGTAGGAACAATATGATGAAACAGCATTAAGTTGCATTTTGATATTAATTCAGGATCTAGAAGAACACTTTTCATTTAAATAAAACAACATGTTGTCTGAATGAATGGGAGTGGATTCTTACTCGAATGGAGTAAACGTTGTGTTTTTAAAATAATAACATGTACGATCACCATTTTTAACTAAACCGTGATAGAAAAAAAATCCACTAACTCTACAGTACTACAAGCACAGATATATTCCTCAGTTACGGGAAGTACGCATGCGCGCGTGGAAGCCAAGTTGAACATTCGCTAACTGTATAAGAAACGCCTTGAAAATGGGCCAATGTCTGCGCAAAATGCAAGAAGCTTGAATTACAGCAAGTCGAAACTGATTTGGCTATGATTGGGGGAAAGAACCAGACTATTCTTCAGCTCTCAGACATCTTCACGCAGAATGTGGAATCAATTGAGAGTGACCGCACCCTGGGGAGCTATAAAATAATTCGTGAGGTGACTGCAGGATTTATGCTTTGGGATATATATTCCCCAATAGCCACTGTATCGGTTGACAATTTTGGCACCTCATGCACCTTGGCTGCGCCGTACAGTATCAACCTTTATTACCCGGAGGCGCGCGCTAGGCATGGACCCAAATCTATACCACACAAAAATTAAAAAAATTGTGAATGATAAAGAAAAAATGTGACCTGCTCCAACAAAACCAGACACAAGTGTTTTTGTTGAAAAGTGAGATTTTGTAGTTTTCATTTTTGTATTCCCATATAGAATCGCGTGTACAGGGCAGTCTTAAAATCATCATAAAATTGGAAGTATGTATGGTATAAAGGTGGTTTTTGTACCAAATGAAAGCTGAAGATATGTACTAAATGGAAATAACAATATCTCACTTTAACAAAAAAACACTTATGTCTGGTTTCGTGGGAGCGGGTCACAAATATGCTTGAAAATCTTAAAGGTAGTATACACCATTTGCAGATATCGAAAATATTTACTGCCGAATTATTAAGAAATATCATACTCAATTGAAAGTAAATAACGATTCTAGGCATTCAGCATGAGAATTGCGCTAGATATCCTGTAATTATTCTGAAAAATTGAATTTTATAAAGAACAATTCGCGATCGCGAACAAACAAAGATAACATAAGAATAACGGCTCGACCCCGGTTGAAAACAAACGCTTTTTTTTCCGTGCTTTTTTCGGCATCCATGATTGTAAAACTTCGGAAAAGTCAGTTAAACGATATTTACTATGAAATACAACCCCCCAAATCTACCCATTCATGATAATTCAAGCAATTACCAATGGTGTATACTACCTTTAAACTGCCGGGTCAAATGTTGACCTGAACATCCCCAGTAGTCTTCCTTTTGATGTTCCTATTACAATAATCTAAGATGGTCATCTATTTGAGATATGCAACCAATCACAATCTGCACCTTCTTATTCATTGGCTAGAAGTTGATGAATTGCCCGTGGCAGACTTGTCCTATATAGGGCTTCACGGCACAATCATACGAAAGAAGAAGAAGACGGCACAGTTTCATTGCCGAGAAAACTGGGGAAAAAGAAAAAGCAGGTCACCTAAATATCCAATAGGACATACCTCCACACGTTTACATGCTAAGTTGTTTTTTTTAACGGGGGAACAAATAACATCCCGGACACATCTGCGCCCCACTAGAGAGCCATAACCCATTCCAAATTTCATTTTCTGCCTAACCTGAAGTGTCGTCGGAGCCGGTTGGTGCAGCGGCCGTTCGACAGCATCGCTCAATTTCACTTGTAATTCAATGTGTGGCGGCCGGCCGGCCGGCCTCGCCCGGGCGGAATCTTCTGTTCCAGTTCCCGCGGAATAACCAATAGTGTGACGGCCTGCAGTGACGGGCTAATAGAATCCCCGGACCCTCGATTGAAGCCTGATTACATCTTTAATATCCACTGGGAGAACGGTTGTTTTCAACAAGTGAGCAGGGGTTGAAGAGTAAATGATCGCTCTGGGTGATGGGCCTGATGGTCCTCCCTATTCCTTCTCCTTCTTTGGTTAATTTCATTGTCTTTGACATTATGCTACGGGGAAGACAGCTGATGAGATTCTGGTTAGAAACATTAAGCCACTCCAATGGGAAATGAGAAGATAGTGTTTCTTTAACGGGGTTTGAGGACCATGGAGAGAAACAGGATTGGGGAGTTGGGTTGGAATTAGCTTCAAGGGACAGATCTAGACAAGTCTTGATAAACACGGTACATGTAAGGCTTTAAGATAATCACAAATGGAAGGATTCAAAGTAGGTTAAATACAAAATTAAAGTAAGAATTTTAAAAATAAAAATAAAAAAAAGTATAGGAACATGGTAAAACAACTTTAAAGTATGAATACTTGAAAGCCTGAAATGTAATTTTAGCGGAACCTGTACCTGTAAATTATGATTATTTTGGTGAAAAAATATGATAGAAACTGGAGACATGCATGGAAAATACATTGACAAAATGTTATCCTGATTCACATGTAAATTTAAGTCATTCAATATCTCGAGGTTCACCCTTGCAGCGAGTACATGTATAATCAATCCCTAACTTTGTATTGGCGTGCCAAAACTGATTTGTAAAATGACGGGGTAATTTGAACGCAGGCACTATATAACAACACTATGTAAATAGGAAACGGTTAACCCAATTCACACAGGATCACATAGTTCTCCAGAACAATCTAAAAAGGAACCCTTAGAAAAGTGTGCATTCCACCCTTCAATTGCGGTAATGCAGTTCGCTCCTCTCTCATTTGAGTCGGTCACACCCGAGTATTGACTCATAGCAAACTGAGATTGAGAGGTACGCTGGTGACGAGGAAACAGTTGCTAAGGACTGGCATGCACAGATCACAGGCAATTTGTCGGTCAATTTCTTACTCAGTCAGGCTGCTTTTGCTGGGTGAAAATGCTTAAAAGGTATAGGATATACACCATTTGCAGATATCGAAAATGTTTACTATACCGAATTATTAAGAAATATTTTACTTATCTGAAAGTAAATAATGATTCTAGGCATCCAGCAAAATGATTGAGCTAGATATCCTGTACTGTTCCGAAAAATTGAATGATCATGATCGCCGGGCGGCAATCGCCCCAGAAACCCCCCCCCCCCCCCCCCCCCCCCAGGACCAAAAAAACCCAAAAAAACAAGAACAACTGCCGGACGCCGGTTTAAAACGCACGCCGTTTTCTTGCTTTTATTCTCGGCATCCATGATTGTAAAACTTTGGACAGGTCAGTTAAACGATAAGATACAACCCCCAAAATCCACCCATTCCTGATAATTCAAGCAATTACCAATGGTGTATGGCACGATGTGTAGGAACAAAAGTAGTGGAACCGTAAAAACGGTTGTCACTGCATCGGAAATTATCAACATCGTCACGTAGCAAAAGAAAACACCTAGCACCTACAAATTTACCAATGTGAAAAACATGTTTTGTTCACATACCACTTCCTCTAATTCCGAAAGAGTGAAAAAGGGATCAGGGATATTCAGTCAAAATTCGATTGAAGCTCATCAATTTGATTGAATGAATTACGCTATTAATGTTTTTGTCCTTACAGTTTCAGGAGGGATGGAGAGCATTTTCACTAGCGTTTAACCAGTTCGCGACGGATGACGTATATAAACGCAAAAATTCCCCCAAATTCAAAACGGATGACGCATAAACACGCCAAGTTCAAGTTCGGAAATGTATGTCAGCAGCGAGCAAGGCCGGAAATGCGTGGGTGTGATTCCCGGCACTATCAGCCTGAACCCGCTTCGGATCGAATTTCGTTAAAAATAATCCCGCCCCTCGGCTCGGCGATGTTAAAATAATCCCGGCGCGAACTGGTTAAAAATGTGGAAAAAAATTGGACGGTTAGGGAGTAGGTTCTGAAGTTGACTACCCGAAATACTTGAGAAAGACTAGAATTAGGGATAGACTACAATGATTTTACCGCTGTTAACAAGGGCAAACTGAAATATATAATGGGTTTGGTTGTGTCATGGTTGTCCAGCCGAGAAGTGGGTTAACCTGCACTGTAAGCGTTTTATTCAAAGAATGCTACCGTAATGCGATAGGGAAATCTAGGGCTGGCATACAGTACCAGACAGAGCATGCTTAGGCCCCATTGGCCTTCCCATGACTCACTCTACTCTTGTCAACAGGCCCGGCTTCTCACCCAGCTCCCATTTCCTCATTTGTTTCGGATGCTCCAAGGCGTTAATCCCGTGCTGAAAGGTAAAGACTAGTTTCATTGAACCATGCAGGCTCACCACCCCACCCCCCCCCCCCCCTTCCCCCTCCCTCTCTCCTCCCCCAACCCCCTTTTACTGAAATCATGTCAGTCAAGCTTTGTGGGTCATTCCGTCTAAAGCTCTAGGGGAAACCTGTTGTTGTATGCAACAGGTTTCCTGAGAACTGATCACACCCTTTGTTTGTCTCCACACAGTAACCATGACGGAGACTGCGTCACCACCACAACTACTTAAAAAGACAAAGAAATAAACTTAGTTGAAAAGGAGAGTAGACAGAACCTGACATGGGAAAAGATCAACACGAAATGGCGTGAAAACGCAAGTAAAGTGAAGACGGTATTCCAAAATCTCCCTCCAGTACCTTCCTCCGAGAACCAATTACCAACTAAAGGCTTCTGTTCTCCCCACAGTGCTGCTTCAAGAAACTTGCACATTAGTACAAATGGTACCAACATGAAAAAGTCTATAGTGTATGAGTTTCGCCACTGTTTACTATAGAACGAACATGCAGCTTCCAACACAATTAAAGCTGGACTGATTGATGACTGAGTAAACCACCTTTTTTACATCATGTACCGTATATACATCTATATACTATTCAAAGTATACTATCCAACCATCCAAAAAGTAACCACCCAAATTATCGCGCCGGGATTATTTTAACATCGCCGAGCCGAGGGGCGGAATTATTTTTAACGAAACTCGATCCGAAGCGGGTTCAGGCTGATAGTGCCGGGAAGCACACCCACGCATTTCCGGCCTTGCACGCTGCTGACATACATTTCCGAACTTGAACTTGGCGTGTTTATGCGTCATCCGTTTTGAATTTGAAAAAGAAATTGCGTTTATATACGTCATCCGGCGCGAACTGGTTAAAAGGATACTTGTGTAAAGATTTTGATATACCGTAAATGAAGTCCAAAGAGGCACATCAGAGATACATGTACATTTTTGAAAATTTGTATTAGTAGTTGGTACAAAATCAAAATCTTAGAATATTATTTCTCGGAATATACAGCAATCACAGAGCTAGAAGTCTGTCAGGTTAGTTGTCAAGCACCATTCTTTGGATTCCGATAATTTTTGCTGGTTCAAACAATGAAAACTGGCAAAATGCATATTATAACTGTAAACACACATTACTGCACTGCGACAAAAGGTGTATCAAGTTTCAAATACTGTACCTCAAATTATTAATAGACTGCCCACAAATTTACAATCAATGCTCAACAGTGATTTGAAGATAATATTTCAAGGGTTGCATGGTGAAAGGGCAACCTGACGATGGGAAGAGCATATTGTGTAAAATGAAAACGTCGAGTTCCCTCTAGTTCTTTTTAGAACCTACCGCAAACGCCTTATCATAATAGTGAACACCTCATTTAATAAGTCATCTTCATGTCCAAACCCATATTTAAGTATTATTTAACCTCATTATTAACAGGGCAAGGTAATGGGCCGCGATGACTCAGATACTCACCGGTCAGTCACTGCAAGACAATCCCGAGCCCTCATCCTACCTCTCACGTCGTTGCCCGTCTCTCATTCTATACTCGCCTATGCCTCATTTTCTCTTAAGTTTCGCCCGTATTAGCGGGCTGACCGATCGATAACCGCTCGGGGGCTGTCAAGTGTATTTTTTTGCCCAGTGTAAAGAAATAAAACAGTGTTGTGCCCAGGCCTCTGAGATGGAGAAGGCCGTTAAGTGGAGCCGGCCTCCGGCTTCCTCCCAGGAACATTAATGAGGAGCTTCGGTTCGTTTTCCGTGGCGAAACTTTGGCAATGCTGGGTCAGCAAAACGCATGCTATTGATTTTCTTTTCTGTTTTCTTTTAGTTTTTTAGCTTCGCAGTTTTGCACTATAGTGCTGCATGCATTTTTGTCTGTTCTCTTCGCAGTATAATTTGCTAAAGAAAGGTTTCAGTATAACATCGGATTGTTATTTAATGAAACAAAAATAAAGTAGGGTCCACATCTCTAATTTACCCTCTTGTCTCAATACATAGGCCTATGATTCAGATACATATTTTCTTTACTTACTGCATCTTTCAATGATATCTGTGTTTGTTACTGCAACATCAAAAATAATTCAGCATTGAAAATTTAAGAAAGTGTGCACTATATTTATTAGGAATTATTGAAGCTTTACTCTTTATTCCTATCAAAACACCCTTGCTGATGTGTCTATAGCAAGGCTCAAAGAAACTAGCAGAGAGAAGACAATAAAAAAATAAAAAAACATTAAGAGGTGAGAAAAATGTCCAAATAAATACTTTAGGGGAAAACCATCCAACATGTGGGCATTGAACACTGGCCATAGAGGTAGAAGGTGAAGAAAGAACCAATGCATCAACCTGAATGTATGGGGCCGTATCGTAAGTCTGACGCCTCATAAGTCTGAAATTTTCGAATTATGAGGCAGTCGGTTCTATAGTATTCGGCCTCATAGCTCCGACGCCTCATAAGTCCGACGTCGGACAAAAAAACTAATTTAATTGTCGGACTTATAAGGCGTCGCAGGACCTAAGAGGAGTCGGACTTAAAGGTAGGATACACCATTGGTAATTGTTTGAATTATAAGGAATGGGTGGATTTTGGGGGTTGTATTTCATAGTAAATATCGTTTAACTGACATGACCAAAGTTTTACAATCATGGTTGCTGAGAAAAACAAGAAAAAAGATGTTCGTTTTCAACCGGAGTCGGGCAGTTTTTCTTATGTTCTTCTTAGTTTTTTCGCAATCGCCGTCCGGCGATCATGAATTTTGGTTTATACAAATTATTTTGTTCGTAACAATTACAGGATATCTATAGGGCAATCATTTTGCTGGATGCCTACAATCATTATTTACTTTCAGATAAGTAAGATATTTCTTATAAAAATCGGTAGTAAATTTTGTCGATGTCTGCAAATGGTGTGTCCTACCTTTAAGATCCTTTTTTTGGTTGAGAGACGAGATTTGGTCGGACCTATATGAGGCGTCGGACTTACGAGCGGACCCCGAATGTATTATACGCGTCCACTTTGCTGCAGGTCTTCAAGAAATCTCGTTACCATTAGTGAAAAATTCATAATACATCAGACTAGTAAATGTAAACAAAAATGATTAACACCCCCCCCCCCCCTTTCCCTTTTGAATAGAGGAAATTAGAAATATGTTAGTTGCCAAAGAAAAAACAAACAATCTGGGACAATTGGCAGTAATAAATTACGTATTTATTTGCTATCAAATAGGCTCGTGTTTACACACAGTCGTGTCCCATTCCCTCGTGCCAATCAAAAAGTGTATGAAAGGGTATTTTGTTAAACTACATCCTAGTCAGGTTTGAGTTAATTAATAACAACTTTAATTCTGCGTGTATTGGTAAAAAACTAATCTGATTTCAAAAATAAATGTGTACACAGAGACATGGTTAAACAAGTTAAACATTCTCACATCTATTATCCCTAAAGCCAGTTCGCGCCGGATGACGAATATAAACGCAAAGTTTTCCCTAGATTTAAAACGGATGACGCCTAAACACGCCACGAGCAATCCCGGAAATGTCTGTCAGCAGCGAGCAAGGCCGGAAATGCGTGGGTGTGCTTCCCGGTACTATTTGCCTGAACCTGCTTCGGATCGAGTTTAGTTTAAAATAATCCCGCGTTTCGGCTCGGTGATGTTAAAATAATCCCGGCGCGAACTGGTTAATGATCTTCATCACATTGCCTCCCTGTTTATTGTTCCATTTGATTTCAGTCTAAATTACATTTAGTCCACGGATTCCTTAGTTCATCATAATGTTTTTCGTCTTCACGGGCACCCTTTATATTTAAGTTTTTAAACACAAACAATGACAAATTCCGCGTCATTTTCACATTGAGCACTTTTCTCTATTTAAGGAAATGTTTCTCTTTTGCAGTGTTTTAAAACTGGGAGTCAAATTATCATCATTTTGACGTGACACTGCCAGTATAATTATGTTAGACACTAAGTCTCGCGCACAAAGGTCAACATTGAACTTCCGGGCACAACCGAGCTACCGCTATATAACTTTTACGTGTGGTTGATTTTGTTTTCTTTAATACTTTCTTTAAAGATCTGAACCATGAAACTCCTATTCGAAATACAGTTGGGACAAGTTGGGACAAGAAACAAAATGTTGTGTCTGTTAATTCGGCCTAATATATAAGTATGTACAGATTTTATAATGGCAAATGTACTTTTTAATTGGGAAAAGATGCTGCATTTTTACAGATTTTTGTATTTGCTCATGTTACTGAAATGGGCACGTGTATTTACGACAAACTGCATGGTAATAATTTTAAAAAACGTAAGCAACATGTATGATTACGCTACTTCCCAATAAACACGTATGGTCAGAATACACACGTCCATGTGCACATTTTACCAGGTACGGTACCTAGGCCTACACTCATATGTATTTGTATACAGGTATGCTCCAGAAAAAAAATCAGCATTTCTTACTACAGGTATTTGACATACTGTATACCGTATAATTGGGGGGGGGGGGGGGGGAATTAAGGAAGGTGAATTAAACCAAATTACCCTGGTTCAATTTTTTTATCGTTAAGAAGACATTTTTTGCGGCGACCCAGTTCTGAGGGCCTTTACTTTGGCAATTACGGCTCTCCTCCGAACTGTCGAGTTTGTCACGCACAGGGTGCTAAATAACGTGCCAATGCCAGGCATCTCTGCATTATCATCCGGCCTGTCAGACTCCTGCAATTGCATGCATACCCAGCAGTCAATTCAGGGGGCAATAATGCAGCCCTAAATCAAATACGAAATCACATGGCTTCTATAGCGGACTTCAGTCTAGTTCTATCTATCAAGGGGGTTGGAATGATGGAATTGGGGGGGGGGGGGGGGGGGGTTACTGTTTTGCACCTAAAAACTCCAGGAAGGAAATGGGAGCCAAATCAATAGCGAATACACGTCCTGATAAAAGTCTCAATATTGACAATTGGCAGGTCTGCTGTTGATGAACAGTGGGCCGAAGTGGCGGGCCGCCGTGCCTGTCTCTGTGGTTGCCCAGATTTGGTCGGGCTTTGCACGTGCACGGTGCCTTTTTTCGGGGTCTATTATTGACGTGCGATTGTCAAGAAAATGTGGGCCTTAAAAGGCTGGATTCTGACGGAGGCACGTAAGGTCATGTTTGCCAATAGACAGAGTCCACACATCCTTAGCCAGCCTTCAAATATTGGCGTTTACTAGTTTGTTCAATATGTTCTTTACTCGGGGACTATTTACTATTTTATGAATAAGTGTGATGTGCTTCAGAATTTAATAAATACCTCTTCTCTTCCTTGGAACGGATGAAACTTGGAACTGATGGAACTGATGAAAGCGCATTCTGCCCAAGAAAGTCAAAATAACACATTGGCAATTTGATATTTATGAACCAATATAAATTCCACCAACATAATAACGACATGCTTACACAATTGCTCACTATTATTCAAACAAAATTGATGATAATAATAGGTAATACAATTTTAAAATTGTAATACAATTTCAGAATTTATTTTTTGCAAATTGTATAAACACTGCATACTATTTCGGCCAGTGTTTGACTAGAGATTTTAAAACACCAAGAGCCCACCAAGTCAAGATTCGAATGGAAAATATGAAATACCGTTTTTCCCCAAGGTAGCACAGTGTCTGGCGGTGGGTAAATACAACAGGGAGGTCAGTCAGGACTTCTGTTGGGTAACAAAAACACACTTCACACTGGCTGGATTGTTTGACTTACAAATGGCAGGGCTGTCCATTAAAAGGTGTGTAGTTCTGTTCTGCCACGCATTTTATTTGATTTTTTTTTTTTTTTTTTTTTTTTTTTGGGGGGGGGGGGGTGTGGCAAGGGGGTAGGGGGGGTGTGTGTGGCAAGGGGGTAGGGGGGAAGGAAGGGAGGATTAAAAGGGGGTATTAGGGGGGGGGGGGAGTAGGGGGAAGAGGGGGCAGTGGAGAAGGAACTGCATCACAGTGAATCATGGTGTTTCCCTAAAGCCCAACATAAAATTGAATGAAATGAAAACAAAACAAAAATAGTGTTCATACTAACCAAACAAAATCTTTCTTTGAACTTTTGTTTAGTCATAGATGAAACCATTTACAGTCAAACACCTTTATAACAAGGTCCTTGGGACTTAACAAATTACCTTGTTAAACAGGTACCTTGTATTGTCAGTACTAGTAAAAATAGGGGGGGGGAGACCTGGGACAAAATTATTCCTAATATAAAGGAATTTGTGATGTCCGGGCAAATTTTCGCGCTGCGAATCTGCAAAAAAGAACACATTTCAACTTGGGTCGAATGCTTTGTGACATCAAATCGGCATCGAATTCGCATTAAGTATGAACCACACTTTATTTGTTTCATAAGGAATCCATGATTTTAGCGAAGTACTATGCGTCCATTGGTGAAGAGCTTTCGTTTTGTAACAAACAACTTCAGGTTTTAATTTGTTCTGTCTGTCCACATTATGATTCACCACAGAATATCTCCCCTATTGTACTATACAACAATCCTCCTTTGTTTTAACCCCTGCCATCCAAGGTGTAAACCACTTTAAAAATGTTAATAATGCACATTATAGGCCACCATACTGTTGCAATCCTGGCACTCTGTTATGAGTGACCTTCAGCATATTTAGAAAGAAAAAAAGAAAGTTTATCCCAGGGTCCCAGGGCATCACTCCAATAAACCAATCATGTGAGGGGTTAGTGATATGTGGTCTTCCAATAAACCAATCATGTGAGGGGTTAGTGATATGTGGTCTTCCAATAAACCAATCATGTGAGGGGTTAGTGATATGTGGTCATAAATCAGTGCCTTGTCAATCCCTGTGTAATGGACGGAGACTAATGGGCCCAGCTAGGTTATGGATTCACCTTTAATGTTTTAGTGAAATTCAATCTACTTTTATTACAGTATTGATAGAGAATAGAGCAGAGCCGTTTTTTTCTTCCCAAAAGGCTCCATCTCCGGCTCCATCAAGATCAAACTGCATGAACACAGTCAAAGACGAAGACAAAGCTGGAGTTTGGAAAATTCAAATTTTCGAAATAATGACACAGGATACCTAGCGCCATTATTTTGCGCCATTAATTTTATTAAATTATTATAAAATTAATTTTATTAAATTATTAAATTGTTTACACAATTTTGTATAGTATCTTAATATGCCAATAACCTTGGAAGTGTTATGCCAAAATTACATTGTTACAGCCATGTTTACAGCAACGTTCGACTGATTCTAAAGTATAGAGCCTCATGCAAACATGTAATCTCAAACAAATGTGCACCCATGCTGGACACTGGAGATTCAAAAACATGCCAAATGCAACAATTATGGGTGCAGCCAAGTATGAATCTTGGTAAAGTACAGGGCAGGGAGAACCTGCGTCTGCGAATGTACCAAAATGTCCCTCTGCACCGCAACAACAGGAAGAACTTGGCACTAATTTCCTCAATACAGGAATGCCTTGTTGATTCAGCTAACGGAGGGTCCTCCAAAAATCTGGGCCAAAATTGCAGCCCGCAACTAGAAAAGCAACTCACTTAAAGCTCTCCAGTGCCATTGTACTTTCAGGTGCGTTGTTTTAACCTTTCCAGAGACTAACGGGTGCTGTCGAAGAGAGGTATACTAATAAAAACTGCAAGTTGGGCAGGGCTTGCACAAGTTGTTTGCTTCATAGCTTTGCTACAGGGTAAAAGTGATAATACTTTCAGTAATATGTTTTCTTTCTTTTTTGTGGGGCGGGGTTTGAAAAAGCACAATAAAACTAATAATACAAAATAATTTATAGGCAGTTTGCCAAATTAAACTCTTTGTACATTGTATAATGATTAAATTGAAGGCGACAACACATCTATGAAGGAATCTGCTTTTTACCACAGGAAACAAGTAAAACAAAATTAACCACACTTTTATCTGCTTAGTTAAAGGTAGGATACACCATTGGCAATTATTGCTTGAATTGCCAGGAATGAGTGGATTCGGGAGGTTGTATTTTATAGTGAATATATCTTTTAACTGACCACCTGTCCGAGGTTTTTTTATCATGGATGCTAAGAAAAGCAAGAAAAACGGCGTCCGTTTTCAACCGGCATCGGGCAGTGGTTCTTATGTTGTTTTTGGTGGGTTTTTTCGCGATCGCCGTCCGGCGACTTTTTGTTAAATGAAAAACATTTTTTCGTAACAATTACAGGATATCTAGCGCAATCATTTTGCTGAATGCCTGCAATCATTATTTACTTTCAAATAAGTAAGATATTTCCTAATAATTTGGTAGTAATTTTGTTTAATATCTGCAAATGGTGTATCCACCTTTAAGATCCAACTTACAACCTGACAAGGATGTAAACTAAAGAGAGGTATAGTAAACATTTCTTTCACTTCCACAGAAAAAACCTGAGCTCGTAATAGTTGTGTCTCCTTTTTTGCTTAAGCATGATGCAAATGGCCCTATAAATATATATGCCATGTTTTAAGGACGGACTTAATTTAACACTTTCTTTGAAGATCTCAGATTTGTCTGGTATCCACGAAATCCCTTTTTCAGAGAGTCTGACACCTTCTGTAATTGGTTATTAGCATATACCTGTAAGGACCCCAGACAAAACAAAGTGCACGTGTAGCAGACCCCTGAGATGGGACCCAGACTGGCCAATCTGCCAATCATGCATGAAGCTGCCAGACATTCCAATTTACCAACTGACATATCTAGCAGAAGGTTGGGTGTCGGTCCTGTTGTCCTGCCAAAGTGTGGCCACACAATGTATTAGTTTCCACAGCGAGCGTAGCAAATAACACTAACCTACTATGGGTGCACTGGCCTAATTCAAGTCCCATTGAAAACAGTGTAAAATCAACAATGTTTAGGACCGAGTTTCATGCACACCGACATCACTGGGGTTTATCAAACAACAATCAGATTATTGTCTTGGTCTTTATCTTTCCATTTCTTTTCTATTTTTAGTAGGTTAGCCAATTACATTTTTTAATATTCACACCCAAAGAAACTCACCTTCCGAAAAGTGATACTTCCCGAGCCTGAAAGCAGCCATTTTACAAATGGCATCCCTCCACATTCTAGGGCAATTAGGACCCATTTTTCAACCCTAATTTTGTCAAGTCTGCCCTCAGATTGAAGCTCAAAAACCAGGGAGTTGATTCTATGCTATATTTACACAATCCCACCATTTCTTTCACCAAACGGCATCCTTTTTCAAAAGAAATTGTGGGGGCACATTTCATGCAAATGACCTCGCGTAGAAATTCTCCCTTCAATTAGGGTGGTGCACCCCTATACCCAGAAACCACTAGTCAACTATAGGGCCAAGGTTAAGTCAACAGATTACTTCCTAATCACATTAAGTCTGACACATTAACTATAATGTCCAATATGTTTCTTCCCAACTGTAATTAAACTATACCTGAAATACATCAACCAGTGTTCTATCCAATGGAACTTGTTTGCATGAAAGTAAAGTACATACTACACAACGAAATACATCATGTATAGTTTGATCTGAAAACTAATGTCCAAGATTGACACTTCGTGAATTGTGCCCGAGGTTGTTGTATAGTTTTTAGTATGGGTATAATATGATTTTTATGGAATATCTACTAAAGTGCAAAACAAAAGTTTAATTGTTCAATTATGACGCATCGGTGGTAGCAATAATAGAGAAAATGGGATAGTTTATATCTGAAAGTTGAGTCTTGCTGGGCCCAATTTCATGGCTCTGCTTACTGTTAGCAAAAAATACCTGCTTACATAGAAACAAGATGTGCTTACTGTAAAGCGTATTTCACACTTTAGTGGAAAATTGTGGCTTCTGCGTTTACAGTTACAGAGTTTGTTTCTGTTAGTGCAAAATGGTGATCGTAAGCGCGAAATGCTGTGGTTAAAAGAGCTATGCAATTGAGCTTCGTGGGACTTAAAGGTAGGATATACCATTCATTGCTTGAATTATCATGAATGGGTAGATTTGGAGGGTTGTATTTTATAGTAAATATCGTTTAACTGACCTGTCCGAAGTTTTACAATCATGGATGCCGAGAAAAGCACAAAAAACAGCGTTTGTTTTCAACCGGCGTCGAGCAGTTATTCTTATGTTATCTTATTTTTTTCGCGATCGCGAATCTTTCTGAATAAAATTTAATTTTTCTGAATAATTACAGGATATTTAGCGCAATCATTTTGCTGAATGCCTAGAATCGTTATTTACTTTTAAATGAGTAAGATATTTCTTAATAATTCGGTAGTAAATATTTTCGATATCTGCAAATGGTGTAGGCCTATCCTACCTTTAAGATGATCTTTTCTTTTCACATGTTTCCACAGTTATAGTGCAGACAGCCAGCCACCCACATCCATTTACATGCAATTTTGCAAAAGCCAATAAATAAAGTGTCAATCAAACCTCCACTGTTTGTATGCACAAAACAAAATTCCCAAATCGTGATAACTAAAAATGACCATAATGCTCTTCACACTGTCAAACACACCCTTCAACACCCCCACAGGAATATCATCCAATTCGTGTTATGTTTTTTGTCTTTAACTAGCATCTCCCCTTCCAAACATGGCCGGTTCCTTTTGGGACACCACTAAACAGCCACAACGCCCTGTTTATTTCTTTCTCCTGTAGTTTGAGACCATAGAGGTTTGGGACTGCAGTCAGTGACCATGCATACAAATGAGCCTGTGCTATTGTTTGCCATCTTGTCCCTGGGCAAATAAGAGAGAGGAACACACTCAAGGTAAAGACAGCTAGCATTTGCATGCAAACCGACAGCAGAGGGGTTTCTTTAGTGCAAGGGTTGTTGACCAAGAGAATTAGTCACTGGACTTGCTGTTAGCATCTTTTTTTTAAAAACAAGTAGTGGGATTTGATCTATTCTGTGTTGTTCTTGTATTTGTTTTAACTTACTTTCAAGTTGCATATCACCTTGATGATTTGAAGGTTGGGCACCAGAGATATTCTATATTTCAAGTACAACAACAATGGTTAACACCAGGGGCCAATTTCATAGAGCTGCATAAGAATACAAATTGCCTAAGCACAAAACATTCTTGCTTAGTAAAACCAGCTTACCAGCCACAACTCCATGTGATGTATAATGTTTGTGATTGGTATTTAGCTGTTGTTTTATAGCTTAGCATAACGATCACGTGGAATTTTGGCTCCTAACTTAATTGATTTACCAACATTTTGTGCTTAAGCAGCTCTATGAAATTGGCCCCTGGCCCATACATTGGACCCTCAGTAACTCAGAACTCACTTGTTGTATCATACAAGTCTATTACAGAATTGTAATAATGAATGTGATCTAATTAACAACCTTAAACCTGATGATTGTAGAGACTAGTCCAACGCAGGCAGACAGGCAAATTGGCAGTGTGGTAAAGTGCTTGGAAGAAACTGATGAAATCATGGCTGAGCTCAGCTTACGTTAATTAATCAACCTTATAGCTAGCTAACTCCCAACAGTAGTTAGCTAACTCCCTATAGTATAATTTACCAGGACCCATCCTTGTAAACTCCAACACCAAATGGCAAGCTGTACACTGGGGACTCTGATTCTGGAAGTATCCCCCAAAAGGTTCCAGCAGTACTCATCCTAATATAATCCAACAAAACAAGGTGTTGGGGGTTTGTCTGGATGGGGATTGTTAGATGTAATTACTAACTTGGATTTAAGATCAGGATGGATAAAAACAAATCTAGGAATAGGCGACAAAACAATGGTTGATGTTTCCAGGCAGCCAGCAAAGGTTATTCACGGTTTACTTCAGGAATGATTTCCCCTTGTGCGTACTTTAAGTAATTAAAACAGCTCGACTGGGACTAGTCAAACTTCCATTCTATTCCCTCCAACACATTCCTTTGCGCCTCCCTTCCTTTTTTAAGCAAGTGTTATAATCTAGCTCAAAAGCCCATCGGTTTCATAACACTTTCTCTCTGAAGGTGACAAGTCCTGGCAGATTATCTTCCTTCTTTTTGTCCTCCCCACACCGTTAATAAAAAAGACAGGATTGCTTCTCACGCACTTGTGTCCAGTAATCCAAACACTCACAAGCGGTTTCTATTCACATTTCCAGACACTTGAGGAATACAAGTTTGTTGGCAAATGTATATTGTTATAATGGTTATCCTCCCTTTCAGCTGGGCCTTGGAGGTATGAGCTTTATACCCAATCAAGCTGAGGTGATTAGAAGGGTTTATCACCCAGACAAAAAAGGGTGGATGACAGGCATTATTGTCCCCATGCATGTGGTCCTCAAAGAAAGCGAGGTTGGTCTGATCATGTTCCTTTCTCTATGGTCTGATCCTTTGTTGTTTACCTAGCTTCAAATGTGCAGGTGTGAGGGGGAGAGCCATTTCCTCACCTCTTCAAATGTTTTTTTTATGACGGCCACATCCGTTTGTTGTTGGTTCATCACAGGCCATTCCTTCGATGTGACTGGTCTGAATTTTATGCGATTCGAACTGGACCACATCTTGATTTAGCTGTAGCTTTGGAGAACATCTTTGTCAAGAAATAGTTTCCTCTTTTTAAATCAAGGTGTCTTCTTTGTTGCACCTGATCTTGCTTCCAAAATCAAATATGTCACAAATTGTAATTGCACTTTGAAATGCATTATTCTTAGTGCGCCTTTTACATGGATATAAGGGGCCAGAACAAAACTCTGTTACTTCTTGAACCAAATAAAGTTAGTATTCACTGCTCTTCAGATTAACCCCATTAAAATGTGTCCACTGTTCTCGTCATCTATATACTACTATAGTCCATGCCTGTATAATACTGTCTTTCTTTGATTATTGTTTTCAATTTGTCAGTCTGTAATCTGTTTGGGGCAGATCTGTGATTTGATCTACAAGAAATGGTTGTGGCGCATTCAAAGGGGGAAAAAATGAAGCTTTTTGAACTTATCGCAACCACGTGTTGTTATTGGAGGAGGAGATGGTCCAGATATTGCTTGTTTATTTGTGTTGCCGCTTTTTCTTGTTTTCCGTACCACTCAGGCTAATGTCCCTGTTCCAGATTCATGCCTCTCCTTCGGGCGAAAAGAATTCTTAAGAAATTCCCCTTTTGTTCCCCTGAACCACAGCTCTGCAGCTCCTGGCTGCATCCACTAGTCAAAAGGGGATTATTCTTGCTCAACTTTTTCCATTGTCCCGCAGTTGAACGATTTTTGTCCTGCTCATTTCACCTTGATGCATTGTTCGAGTTGTTTGGAAACCCCAGCTACGCGTTGATTGCCTGTCACAGCAGATTGCCTATGTAGTCCACTTGAGACATACCAATTATGTACTTTTTAGGTATTTTTTTGTTAAATTCCGAATGGGACGCTGGTGTTTAGGGGCGGGCTACAGGGATCAGAAGGCCGCTTTATTCAGAATTCCCCGCACTAGTTGCTCTTTGTATTATACTTCTTCATACCTTTATTGTATTTTCTTCCCTCTTCCAACAATGCCAAATGGCTGTTTGAAAGAATTCTGGTTTTTATATATTTTTTTTTTTAACAGAATTGATACCATTTTTGCAGGAAAAAAAAAAAATGAATTTGAGAGTAAGATGCCGGGAATGAATTGTATCCATACTAATATTTTATACTACATAACAAAAAACACAAGGAAACAGACTCCGAAGGTCGCAGGTTCGAGTATTGCCAGTTTCTTTGTTCCCTTTGAAAGGGGAACTAACCTTTTATGTATCAGATCAATACAATTGACCACTAAAATTGTGGATTTTTCCCCTCAAATTATTTGCCAAGTGTCCACGGGGGGAGGGGGGGGGGGGGGGGGAGGGGGGTACACACTATGCCTGAAAAGCCTGTGACCTAGATCTTAAAAGTTTCCAATCACCCAAAATACCCTTTGGTGAAACAGATTTCTGCAGCCGAGCTCTGCAGTTGAGCTTCTCATGAAATCAAGTCGGCAGAGACTTATATAGTTAACAAAAGGAGGAAAAATCTGGCCTTCCAAAATATCCTCCCGACTTAAGGGCAGGTGTAAAGTGCCATTCTTCAGGCTCTAATTGTAAAAAAAAATAGGCCTCCATGAACAGAATGTCCCAATTTAAAATGTCCCCCTGGCTCTGACTTCAGATTTACCGGTACAGTATGCAAGTATGCAACTTTGTAGAGAAAAAGGACTTGAAAGAGACCCATGGATTCCTTGAGGGAAAATGAGGCAGTGCTCGAATTGTACTCCGGCAAAAGTATGTAGACGAGGAATCGGGGAAAAAAGTGAATAAAATCTATGTACATACAGCACTACAGTATGTTTATACAAAATGTAACCAAAATATAACGGAATGCCACACTTAGAATGTGTAACCAACATAGTTAAGTAGGTATGGTTTGAAGGATACACCTTTCCATTTTTAAATAAGAAATCAAACGAAAACAAAACAAAACATAAAATCTATGTGTACATATACAGCACTACAGTGTGTTAAAACAAAATGCAACCAGAATATAACCAACATAGTTAAGTAGGTATGGTTTGAAGGATACACCTTTCCATTTTTAAATAAGAAATCAAACGAAAACAAAACAAAACATAAAATCTATGTGTACATATACAGCACTACAGTGTGTTAAAACAAAATGCAACCAGAATATAACCAACATAGTTAAGTAGGTATGGTTTGAAGGATACACCTTTCCATTTTTAAATAAGAAATCAAACGAAAACAAAACAAAACATAAAATCTATGTGTACATATACAGCACTACAGTGTGTTAAAACAAAATGCAACCAGAATATAACCAACATAGTTAAGTAGGTATGGTTTGAAGGATACACCTTTCCATTTTTAAATAAGAAATCAAACGAAAACAAAACAAAACATAAAATCTATGTGTACATATACAGCACTACAGTGTGTTAAAACAAAATGCAACCAGAATATAACCAACATAGTTAAGTAGGTATGGTTTGAAGGATACACCTTTCCATTTTTAAATAAGAAATCAAACGAAAACAAAACAAAACATAAAATCTATGTGTACATATACAGCACTACAGTGTGTTAAAACAAAATGCAACCAGAATATAACCAACATAGTTAAGTAGGTATGGTTTGAAGGATACACCTTTCCATTTTTAAATAAGAAATCAAACGAAAACAAAACAAAACATAAAATCTATGTGTACATATACAGCACTACAGTGTGTTAAAACAAAATGCAACCAGAATATAACCAACATAGTTAAGTAGGTATGGTTTGAAGGATACACCTTTCCATTTTTAAATAAGAAATCAAACGAAAACAAAACAAAACATAAAATCTATGTGTACATATACAGCACTACAGTGTGTTAAAACAAAATGCAACCAGAATATAACCAACATAGTTAAGTAGGTATGGTTTGAAGGATACACCTTTCCATTTTTAAATAAGAAATCAAACGAAAACAAAACAAAACATAAAATCTATGTGTACATATACAGCACTACAGTGTGTTAAAACAAAATGCAACCAGAATATAACCAACATAGTTAAGTAGGTATGGTTTGAAGGATACACCTTTCCATTTTTAAATAAGAAATCAAACATCCCAATCTGATTTTGAGTAATGAGTAATTTCCCAAGAGAGGTCGAACTGACCATAGGACCAAGTTTTTCGATTTTGTTGGGATGTTCAAGTGTTGCAATGTGGATGATCTGTCGGTGTTGTTTCCTACCTCCATGATTATAGCAGCTAAAACGCACGTGTCCAATTCCTAAACATCAATAAACACTACCCATCCTCAAGCTAAACATGTGTAGCGTAAACATAATTTACCAACATGAATTTTTGTTTACTCATTAAAGACAGTTTTTAACAGTGTAGGCCAGGAAATTATCCAAACATAGGCAAGTAGGCTGCCGTTGTCCTAATGCCTAAAATTGAAAACTTGGTCCCTTGGTCAATTGGATTTGGACCGCTCATTTTAAAGTGGGAAAATGTATCTTTCAAACCATACCTATGTTATCTATGTTGGTTACACATTCTGCGTGTGGCATTCCGTTATATTTTGTTTGCGTTTGTTTAGACGCACTGTATAGTGGTAGCAACAAACAAATGTTCTCTCACAAACTGGTCCCAAGAGGGCAGTATGACATTCAGTGATAGCGCGTATGTACTATGGGCCTTTTCGAATCCCTGGCTTCGTCTTCGTCTTTGGCTTAAGGCGATTTTTGACTCCCAAATAATAATAATAATATGGATTTATAATGCGCACTTCTCCAGAAAACCGATCAAGGCGCCTACACAAAAAGAAAACATTATACAATAGAAAATGAAAAATAAACATAATTGAACTTAAATAAAACCCAATGAAAGTCTAAGTGAACAAGTGTGTTTTTAGTTCCCTCTTGAAGTTGTTGAGTGATGTTGTTTTGCGAAGTGAGACAGGGAGCTTATTCCATAGGGCAGGAGCAGATTTGGCGAAAGCACGGTCTCCGTAACGAATTGTTCTAGACCTTGGTTCTACCAGCAAGTGAGATCCAGTAGACCGTAGAGCACGACTGCTGTGCTTAGTGGAGATTAGTTCACAAAGATACTGTGGGGCTTGTCCATGCAGAACTTTGAACACAAGGAGGCAAGGTCTCTAGCCACATTCTGACGCCTGTTGTGCTTTAGAAACATTCACTCGATTGATGTGAACCCGAAAGTTAGACTATTTTAATTTTCTTCCATTTCTATTTGCTTCCCAGTAATTCGGAATTTGGAGGCGAAGCCAAAGCCAAAGACGAAGCAACGGTTTCGAAAAGGCCCTATGTATGTACAGTATACTCCATGCATGTAAAAGATAAATTCCAATACATTAGGCGACATGCGTGCGTTGATGAAGGTGCAGGGAAAACTTGTAACAGGTTTTGTAGCATGTATAAAAAATAACCACTCTTTACTGGTACTTTAACATGATTATACAACAGTTTTTTTACATTTATATTACATTTTAAAAAACAACTTATGAAGTGTTGGTATGCACTGGATTAAAGTTAGTAAAATCCTAAATTCAACACACCATGTTATTAAAGTAATAGTATACAATTTGTCAGTTGTGCATTGTTATCGCTTGAAGCAGCAAAAGTTCTCAAAATCGACTAAATAGTGCTTGACAACTAACCTTATTTAACAACAGTTTTAGCTCTGTGAATGATGTATATTTCGAAAAAATAATAGTCTATGATATTAATTTTGAACCGACAAATGGAAATTTCCAAAAATGAGTCTATGAGACAGAGTTTTCGGACTTCTTTTAATAATTTCTTCAAAATGAGAGCATGCCAGATGGAATAATTTCACCAGGAATTTAGAGTTAATATCTTTTTACATCAAGTGAGCTTTCGAACAATAATTTGGTTGCTTACTTTTTGGATGCAGATGTAATTCCTTCACTGAAACAACTAAACAAAATTATTACCCTTAATTCAATAAATTTGTTACTTGTGTTAATTACCTAGACAATATTTCCCCTATTTGAAGATAACTTTATTGTACTTTGAATTACCTTTGTATTGGTCTACTGGGCAGCGCAAAATAAATGTTTTTTTAATATGTGGGGGAGGGGTGGAAAAAAATCAATCATGTATACGCATTTAAAGGTAGGATACACCATTTGCAGATATCGAAATATTTACTAATATTTACTAATTATTAAGAAATATCTTACTCATTTGAAAGTAAATAATGATTCTAGGCATCCAGCAAAATAATTGCGCTAGATATCCTCTAATCCCCTGTCTAATCCTCTAATTAAATTTTATAAAGAAAAATTCGCGATCGCCGGACGGCGATCGCGAAAAAAACAAAGATAACATAAAAAAACTGCTCGACGCCGGTTGAAAACAATCGCTGTTTTTCGTGCTTTTCTCGGCATCCATGGTTGTAAAACTTCGGACAGGTCAGTTAAACGATATTTACTATAAGATACGACCCCTCAAATCTACCCATTCATGATAATTCAAGCAATTACCAATGGTGTATCCTACTTTTAAAGTTGGGTTGTCCGTGCTTTTTTCAAAATTTTGGAGAAAGACTATTATACAAATAAATTGTTGCATTGGCAGGACTTTACACATTGTTAAAAAGCGTTTTGTTTGTATCATTGCGACAGGACGCTCCTAATTTAAAACTTGAATTTAAATAATTAATTACTCGCCGTTGACCTATTTTTTGTGTGGGGATTCTCATTCGAAAGCTCATAACAAATACAATGCTAGAAAATTATCAATTCAATTTGAAAATCTAATTGTCTGTGTGTGCAATCCCCTAAAAGCCACGGATACACCGACTTTAATGCACCATCCCCAGAACAAGTCTGTCAAAATCATTCAATACCTCCGAAGAAGTTTGCATCCAAATCGTTAGGAACAAATATACCCACTTGGGCGGAAAAATCATTGGCATGTCGGAATGCTTCCCCTTGGCCCAGAAAGAAAAGAGTGACAATACTCCCCGACTCCCCGAATGTCAAGCTGAATTTCTGAGTCGCAAAAGACCAAGTTTAAAGGTAGGATACACCATTGGTAATTGCTTTGCATTGCCGAGAATGGCTTGATTTAGGGGGTTGTGTTGTATTGTATTGTATTGTTCAACTGACTTGACCGAAGTTTTACAATCATGGTCGCTGAGAAAAACAAGAAAAAAGATGTTCGTTTTCAACCGGAATCGGGCAGTTTTTCTTATGTTGTTCTTGTTTCTTTCGCGATCGCCCTCCGGCGATCATGAATTTTGGTTTATACAATTGAATTTTTCGGAACAATTACACGATATGACCTGTTCAAAGTTTTAAAATCATGGATGCCGAGAAAAAAACAACAAGAAAAACAGCGTTCGTTTTCAACCGGCGCAGGGCAGTTCTTCTTGGTTTTAGTTTTTTCAATCGCCGTCCGACGATCATGATTTATTTTTATAAAATTTAATTTTTCGGAACAATTACAGGATATTTAGCGCAATAAATTTGCTGGATACCTGGAAACACTATTTACTTTTAAATAAGTAAGATATTTCCTAATAATTTGGTAGTAAATTTGTTTTGATATACTGCAATTGGTGTATCCTACATGTACCTTGAAACTGTAACATCCTGGAGTCCCTCTTCTTTTCTTTTTTACCGCTTTCCGAGGGGAAATAAATCTCGGCCTGCATTTCAGCTGTCTTGCCTTCGGGCAACTCATGACCTGAATGTGACATTTTCATGTCGATTTTAACTTCCACCAATTACATTTTGACAGTGACAGTGTGGAAAGGGAAGAAAAAAGGGAGATGTTTGGAGGTTTTCTTTTTTGTTAGATTGTTCTTCAGGGGAGGCAGGTGCTAATGCTGTCAGAAGACTGGGGGTTGTTTGGACAATTGTTGTGATTGCTGTTGACAAGGAGTTTTTAAATGTTAACTGCTGATAGGGTGGGAAAGGAAATACATATCAGAGTCGGCATGAAAGAGACGGGGACGAAATATTCAGGGATAAGATTTCCTCGAAACAAGAAAACCATGTTTTGCAGGTGAAACATTTCACAGACACACACACCTGTCAGAAATGTTTCACTTTCAAATTGGCAATACAATTGGCAAATCACTGTAGAGACGACACATTTTAAACAACCATGTATCAGTGATGGCAGCCTTCACAAAAGTCTGTTAAATGACAGAAAATGTTTTTTCTGCTACTTTTGTGGACATCAAAACAAGATTATTCAAATTTTTTGGGAAACTAGATTTTACAAAAAAACACTTTGTACTGAAAAAAAGATAACGATTTAAATCACAATATTTAAGAAAAAACATTTCAAAATTATGTTTACAAGTTACAATTCTACTGACAAGTTACACTACGAACAGAAGATAAAAACATTTCTGAATTCTGTTGACAAAAATGACACAATAGGCTATAGGGAATCCGAGAATAATTGTTTGCATGTTTATGATGATACAAACGTCCACTGCCCTCTGTATTTGGTTTCCACTGAAATTTCATCAGCAATCGGATACTGCGGGATGAAAAAAAGAAGGCTGTTTAAACTACAATTTCTGATGAGTTCCAAAAGTCTTGGGTTTCTGCTTTATGAGATTGTATAAATGGGGAAGCGAGCCAGAAAACTGCAAGCTAAGTGACAGTCAATTCGCTGGCAGTGTCTTGTTTCAGTCTGGGGATAAATTGAATTGATGGGGACCAATAAAGAGAAGGAAAAAACGGAAATAAAAAAGATCTGGTGCTGTGCCTGTGTGCCGGAGTAGCAAAAACATGTTCTAGTTAGACGGCGAAATGGTTCAATTGCAGAAACACAATGCATGGGGAAAGTGTGCTTGAGTTTACTCTGTCAATTACATCACCATGCATTCAGAGAATCCAAGATGATAAACAGATTGATGAAATCTATTTGAATCTTAACATCCCCCACAAGTTGCACTCAAACTTGCATCTCATGATGACTGAGGGGAAATGATTTGCCAGAGAGTGCACTTTGACAAGCGAGTTGATATAGATGTAGAATCACTCAAATTAGCCTATCTTAACCTATCCTCCTAGTGGTTCCTAATCAGGCCTTGTCTGCTCAATCCAACAGAGTCCAACTGAAATTGTACTGTCCAACCCAAAGAAGTCCAATTCATCAAGTCGTTGGGTAACAAAATGACTTGCCTGCTAAATCTAAACAGGATCCAACTTTTTTAGTTTTGACTGTCAACTAGTTGGGTCCTGTTGGATTCATCAGCAGGGTTATAACTAGGGAGCCAGATGAAATTTAAACAACTATGAAATGCAAAAATGGCATGGTACATTGTATACCACACTCTGTATAGAGTTCATTCTCTTTTAAAGTTTTTATGATTCAAAATATTCACAATATTGTATCCGGCCATTTGAGATCAAGCTGGAAACAAAAAATGCCAGTGCATATGTTCTTAAATTAGACCAAGGAATGCACTGAAATGCCTATAAAAACAATTGCATGTACTCGGTTTTGAAAAGCAAAGAAGAACAAAGAGTAATGAGTCGAGGGTAAATTTGAAGTCAAAAAAATGTTTGTATACATGCACATTGACCCACTTTAAATAAACAACTTAAACAAATTCAATTTTTTGTTTTTATGCAAATCGAGTCCCTGACTTATGAGCCACCAAATTATTCAAGATATTTCTTGAAAATCATTTTGAAATGATTACACATTAAATAAATTGAAGTGGATAATTTACTGACATTCAAATTTTAGTAACTTAACCCTAACCAACCATAAGTACATGTTTGTTGATGGCTGTAACTCGCTTGAACCCGTTAAAAAAAAATGTGTCAAAGGCAGAAACCTTTAAAGAAGTACGGTACATGTACAGCTTTATAAAAGTATTTTTGGCCTAAAAGACTTAAAAGCCGCTGCCATTCTTTGCCAGCATATACTGGGGCATGCATGTCTGTGACTAACAAAGGTACTGGTAATGATTGTAAATTACTCTGACATGTCTGCCCGGGGATTAAAACTCAAGTTAAGCTCTATGAAAACTGTTTTCGTAAATAACCTATCTCTACACGTGTGTACGTCATCTGAATTAGAAGCTGTACCAGTACATAATGATGCAAACATTATTTACCAAAAATTCATGTTATTGAACCACTTTCTTTCCAAAGAATTATGATTTACTTATTTGACTGGGACCAGTCAACTTTTAAGCAAACATATTTGCTTAGCATGAACATTCTTCTTTGGCAAAAACAGGGTTTTCAGGTGATGTATATTGTTTGTGACTGGTATTCAGCTGGTTTTTACTTAGCACCTAAAGCACTTTCTGCACAAGACATTGAGAGAGAACAAACTGGCTTTTCTCGTACTCTAGATGTACCACAAGTTTGCCACAAAAACATGCAGTCCAGGTACAGAATCAAATCTCAAAGGAACCTAGGGTAAATTTACCGGAAAGTTGGACACCGGGGACGAAACTAGAGAGCAGAGAACCACTGAGGGCCAAACCCGCACCTCAATAGTCGGCCACGTGAATAAACAACACACTAAGCTGATCAGGGAATTCAGAGAAGCAGGTCCTGGCAAAGAAGCTTAAGTGACCCAGTAAAAATATGGACTAAAGTTGTCATGGGAAAGATGGGAAAAGTTTCATGCACATGGACACTGCATGCATGCCAGCAACATCATTGTACAGGTTGTATATGCTTCAATGTCCTTGTTTGAAGAAAGAGTTGGAGGGTGTTGTAGGCTTAAGGAGATTGCATGAGATTTGTAGATAGGTCATGTGCATGTACACTAGGAGTCATCTCTCAACCAAATGGGTTGATTACGAGGCAGAGATTTAAGATATATTTCCTCATTCGTCCCCACTCTATCGTCCTCACCTTAGTTTGCAAAAGAATCCAATGCATCACATCAAAATCCAAGCAGAAAAAAATACATGCACTATTTCCTGACAAATTCTATTACATCCTGCTATTTCTATTTTCATACCCTCTCCTCTACCTCATTTAAGCCCAAATTACTAGAGAGAAATTAAGCAGAAGATAAACTGGCAGTGCAATGAACTATTTTATGAGCTAATAATCTCAAATTCAAGACCCTTCAAGTTTTGCATCAACCTGCCTTTAGAAAGTTAGCCTGCCTTTGGCCCATTGATCCACATTATTTTGGCTTGTTCCTCGAATGCTAAGCCAACCATCAAGACAACACTTTGTCTTCTTAGACCTCACTCCTAAGATTGTCACACGACAGAACAAGGCGACTAGTGCGGTTCGATGATCTGAAAATAAAATGTCATCTCATGACATGTGAGTAAACAGCCGCCGGTGCCCATAGGAAGAAGTCAGCCTATGGAATGCAGTGAGGTGATGACTGCGATTACCGTAACCTACAAACAACATGGCTCCGGGTAAGAGCAGGTATTCCGTTTCGTTCCAGCGTGACTTTTTGGAGGACACAAACCTGGATGCCGAAAACTTAATCTTAATCTGCACTACACGCACATGTACGTATTTACAGGAGTGACAAGAAAGATACTTCAACTTCAATTCTGAAAAAACCTATGATGCCACAAGACTTATTACAATGTACATGTAGGTGTAAAAGTAGGGAGTATCTTTGTAGGGTTGTTCCCAAGGTGGTGTGTCCTTATTATGGGCAAACCTATGATGCCACAAGACTTATTACAATGTACATGTAGGTGTAAAAGTAGGGAGTATCTTTGTAGGGTTGTTCCCAAGGTGGTGTGTCCTTATTATGGGCAAACCTATGATGCCACAAGACTTATTACAATGTACATGTAGGTGTAAAAGTAGGGAGTATCTTTGTAGGGTTGTTCCCAAGGTGGTGTGTCCTTATTATGGGCAAACCTATGATGCCACAAGACTTATTACAATGTACATGTAGGTGTAAAAGTAGGGAGTATCTTTGTAGGGTTGTTCCCAAGGTGGTGTGTCCTTATTATGAGCAAACCTATGATGCCACAAGACTTATTACAATGTACATGTAGGTGTAAAAGTAGGGAGTATCTTTGTAGGGTTGTTCCCAAGGTGGTGTGTCCTTATTATGGGCAAACCTATGATGCCACAAGACTTATTACAATGTACATGTAGGTGTAAAAGTAGGGAGTATCTTTGTAGGGTTGTTCCCAAGGTAGTGTGTCCTTATTATGGGCAAACCTATGATGCCACAAGACTTATTACAATGTACATGTACATGTAGGTGTAAAAGTAGGGAGTATCTACTGTTTCTGCACAACAGACAAAGTGCTATCACAACAACAGGCTTTCAAGCAGACGGCCCAGGTGAAAAGGTACAGGTATAATAATAGTGGGGTCAACATTTTCAAATAAATAAGAATAAAAGTGGAACTTTTGCAGGTTTTCAGTCGTAGCTTTCACACATGTTCATCGTAAGCCGTATTTGGCTAGCTATGTAAACTCGCATCCTCAACTAATTATCTCTCGCAAACTACGGTAGTTTCAGTACTCCTGCGCCCAAACCCTTCAATGTGCAATTTCTGTATGACAGTATGTAACAGTTATACAAATATTCAATGCGATTTTAATTTTTAGAGTAGCAGACAGGTCTCATACATGGTTTTATACCACCAGTCGTGGATTGTGGGTCACGCAGTTGCACGATTGGTAGTGCAACTGGTTGTGCAGCATGACGATTGGTGGTGACGAGCGATTGTGCGATCGGTCGCTGATCGCCACCACTAGTTGCACGATTACCTACGATTAATCTTGCCATCGATCTTCTCCAATCGTGGGTGACGACACGACCACGCATACCACCAATCATATAGTCTTAACCAGTTCGCGCCGGATGACGAATATAAACGCAAAAATTTCCCCAAATTCAAAACGGATGACGAATATATACGCCAAGTTCAAGTTCGGAAATATATGTCAGCAGCGCGCAAGGCCGGAAATGCGTGGGTGTGCTACCCAGCACTATAGGCCTGAACACGCTTCGGATCGAGTTTCGTTAAAAATAATCCCGCCCGTCGGCTCGGCGATGTTAAAATAATCCCGGCGCGAACTGGTTAAAGAACAATCGCAGTAAGCGACCGCTAATGGAGATAGTAGCAAACATTGCCGATTTGTTCTACCTCGGTCAAATCGCCACCAATCGCACAATCCAGAAATCGCACGATCCACAAAAATCGTATGATACAGTGTGACTGAGGCTTTAAATAAATTCTGTGATTTGTTATTCTTTATTAGGCACGTTTAATGTACAATGCATCTCAAGTTGTAAGGGAGGACAGACCGTCACCAAGGCACTCCGAGTCATCATAAAACACAAACAATCTATTCACACAGCACTGGCCATGGCTTTAATTAACCCACAATTAATGTCGCTGAAGAGAGTCACTCACTGTTCTCCTTTTTTACCTGAGCCGATTTCAACAAGCCCTGGCTGGCCTGAGCAATCAGGTCCTGGGGCTGAATCGGTTTCCTCCACAGGGGGAAACTTGGCACATGAGCTCACCTAATAGACCTGTGATGACAGGAGACCCCATTCTTTAAAATCCTCAATATGGCAGAAGCTACTACATGTACTCCTAGACCTGGGTACAATGTACATGTACATGGTATTGTATTGCTAACACCAGTCAGATTGCAAAATGTAGAGAAAAAGGGGGGGGGGGGCAAAATTTAAGTGAAATTATGGTTTTGAGGCATCCTCATTTCAAAATTGTTCTTGCGTATTTTGATAGTGCAGCAATATTTTTTTTAATTGCAAAAAACAGCAAAGACTTGATCCATTTTTTTACTTTTTTTCTGCATTCAAATCAATTCACATTAATTCAATTCATACTTTATTAAAAAAAAAAGGCAATTACAATATGGTTGGACAGCTCACTATATAAAAAAGTACAAGTCGAATAACAAAAATTTAAACAAAAATTTTACAAAATCTACATAAATAAAAAATGATGTAAAATATATATTCTTATATTATAAATATAATGATGAAGGTATATGACATGACAAATAAATATTTTAATATAAAAGTCCCGATGTCTCCTGCGGAACTAACTTGTTCAAAAACCGCCCGAGGATCAAAAATCCAACTGTGCAAAAAGTTCACAGGATCGGCATGCGACAACTGTACACTCTTAATAACTGCTTAAAGGTAGAATACATCATTGGTAATTGCTTGAATTATCATGAATGGGTGGATATTTTTTTTTTGGGGGGGGGGAGGGGGTAGTATTTTATTTGCAAATGGTGTATCCAACCTTTAACAAGAATGAGAATTTCCCACTCGTTCCCTACACAACTTTTCCATGTCTGTCTCCACTTGTGAAGTGACTTATTGTCTGTCTTGTTGTAAAGTGACTTATTACATCTGATCTTAAAACATTCAAGATGACAACTCTAAAAAGTCTCCATGTGATTCCAAACTTTGTGCGATAAACACCAGCAAACGCTAGACTGGCGCATTGATAAAGGAACACCTTATTTCATAATAAGAGGTAAAGGCAAAAATTAAAAAAAAAAAAATTCTGTTGGATCAATTTTACTGTCAGTTTCAATTCACTTTCTCACTCTTCAAAAACTCATCCCTCTTTTTCACCCCACAAGAGACAGCCAATGATCTATTCACAAGATGGCTTCCAGTCTGTTGCCCCAATTTTTGTTCACAACCTGTCCTAGACTCAGGTCACTAAGTTGAGTTGCCTCTTTAAGAAAATACTCCCAGGGGCAAGTCCTGCTGCAGGGGATTAGAGGGGAGTGTGAAGGGTCAAGCTGGCTAGACTTGCCCTGGGCAAAGCGAAATAGTGTGATGAGAAATGAGGGCCTCAAAGGTAGGATACACCATTGGTAATTGCTTGAATTATCATGAATGGGTGGATTTGGGGGGTTGTATTTTATATTAAATGTCGTTTATTTGGCCTGTCTTAAAGGTAGTATACACCATTTGCAGATATCGAAAATATTTACTACTGAATTATTAAGAAATACCTTACTCAATTGAAAGTAAACAATGATTCTAGGCATTCAGCAAAAGGATTGCGCTAGATATCCTGTAATTATTCCAAAAAAATGAATTTTATAAAGAAAAATTCGCTCTCGCCGGACGGCGAGAGCGAAAAAACAAAGATAACATAAGAATAACTGCTCGACCCCGGTTGAAAACAAACGCTGTTTTTCGTGCTTTTCTCGGCATCCATGATTGTAAAACTTCGGAAAAGTCAGTTAAACGATATTTACCATGAAATACAACCCCCCAAATCTACCCATTCATGATAATTAAAGCAATTACCAATGGTGTATACTACCTTTAAGTTTTACAATCGTGGATGTTGAGAAAAGCAAAAAAAACCAGCGTTTGTTTTCAACCGGCGTCAGGTAGTGTTTGTTTTTTCGTGATCGCCGTTCAGCGATCGCAAATTGTTTTTATAAAATTCAATTTTTCGGAACAATTACAGGATATCTAGCGCAATTCTTTTGCTGAATGCCTACAATTATTATTTACTTTCAAATAAGTAAGATATTTCCTAATAATTCGGTATTAAATTTTTCCGATATCTGCAAATGGTGTATCCTAGACCTTTAAATGGATCCCAGGGAACTCTCTGCTGGGGTATGATGTTTTATTGTCCGTGATTTGATTATATCAGCAGGTGTAACAACTGAGTGAATCAAAAAAACAAAAAGTGTTCCCAAAATAACTCCAAGTGTTTCCAAAAAGTAAGGTTCTGAAATCAAACACTGACTGATCAAACTTCAAAGTTTACCGCTTTGAAACTTAACAAAAAATTCACCAGGAAGAAAACAACCCTAAATTAGATTTTAGAGTTGCCAGTCAACATTTTGTGCAGTCGAATACCATCTAATAGATTCAACCACTTTTGTAAAGGCATTTTGGATGAAGAAATGTGTACAAGTTCTCACGCAGACCTAGTACATGTACATGTATTTCGATTCGTTTGGCACTCTTGGTCATACGGTAAGAGTATCATCAACTATGGGCAATAACATTTAAGAGATATCTGGATACATATCTGTTTAATGCTCGCTGATGGATAACCCTGTCATGTTCTACACTCTGAAAACAAATTACTCCCCTGCACATGGGCTGTATTGCCAACATGTGTTCCTCGGATCACTTCATTCAGTTCTGTCATATGCTGTTGTTCCTGTCTAGAGATGCCACTCTCCAAATGGATGGACTGATGAATAAGTTGGGAGTTTCAATCTCGGCAAAATGTCAGTGTACTGTAGCAGGCTTATATTGGAAATTACTTCAAAAATGAAAACCCATCATAAAATATATTTATGCATGATATTTACTCTATGCCAAATAGGACAGTTATAAGTGAAGTTTCACTTGACTTTGATAGCACTTTTGTGTCCTTTTTTTTAAATGTATGCACACAGGAACTTTAGAACGTCAATGAGTCCTCTAAAAAGTATCAAGATCTGTGCTCTCTGTATCAGCTGTTGATGAATTTGATTTGTATTCTCATTACAAATTATTGCATATTCGGTGCTCACAAATAGACACATTGGAGAGCAATTGAAGATTTTGGCAGAGGGACAAGAATGACCACTCCCATTTGACAGCAATTGAAAGCTCTGAATTTTTTTTTTCAAAGTAGAATTTTCAGATTACTGCAGCTGTCCCCAGAAGGCCCGCATACCTTTATGACACATTCTGAGATGTTTACCTGAAACCTCAATACACAATACTAGGCTGGCAAAGACAACAGAAATGTGTTTTCAACCTTGGGGGCGGCAATAGGGGGTGCTTTCAGGTGGGATTCAGAGAAGGGCATTTGGACCCAATTATCACTCAGAAAACACTAGGTTGTAGGTTTACGGTTTACTTTGAAAAGAAAGTTCATGGAAAGAACACACTTTGGCAAGTTTATCAAAACCCTACAAAAGAGCAAGATTTACAAATTGAATGATTGTTTTTTTTAATAATGTTTCTCAAAAGTTAACACTACCTGCACTAGAGTTGTGGGCAGTTCTGCAACTACTGATGATAAAAGACATTAAAACGTTGTGTAAACCTACATCATATGCATCTTATCTCGTATTAACAGACCTTTCCGAAGTTTTACAATCGTGGTTGCCGAGAAAAAAGATAAAAACAGGGTTAGTTTTTCAACCGGCATCGGGCAATTGTTCTTGTTGTTCTTGTTTTTTTCGCGATCGCAACAACCTTTTACCATCAGTGCATTCAATGGCATTTAGCTTGCTCAGGGTTCTAATTAATCTAAGTCAAACAAGAAGGAAACAATGTTCCCCCGAATGTGTTTGAGGTTAAAAAAACAACTATCAACCTTGAGTTTATTTCCAGAAACCTAAACCTCCCTATGCTAGTGCCCAGCTCTTCAATTAGGGCATACTGGTCGCTTTCTATCAAAACAATGGTTGTGGACTTGACCATGGATTACGGGGCTCTTACAAAGGCCCAATGCCACATTGGTCAGTTTTCATAAGGTAATATCATCCTATATGGGCAAGCTGGAGGTCCCCGAGCTGCAGAGGGTACGGTAACTTCACATAGTGAGGGTAAACCCTTTAGCCAACTTGTACAACTGGACCAATCAGATTCATATTGACTGGGTCACATCATTTTAGATTGAGGTGGTGTCAAGAGTAGATGAATGTTTTGATTAACAAATATTTTGAGAAAGTCGTACATTAATGTAAATTTCAACCATAACCAATTTATAGGCTGGAACCTGGAACCTCAACTGAGCTATCCAGCCCTATTATTAGCCTATTATGCTGGTGGTCAACATCTTTGTTCAGGGGGTGCTAGTCAGAAGCCATTGGCCAGTCAATGTCATGTGGTGAGGGATCACACCCAAAGTCAAGATACTAGTAGCAACATTAGATGAAGCAATGTTGCAAACCCATGATATTGTTATTGGAAAAATTTGACATTTAATGAATTCTAAAAAAATTGAATGCAACTTGTATCGTTCAATGTTAAATGGTTTTTTTGTACATTTTGTAATAAATTTAAAAGAAATGATGTGGATAGGCAAGTTGTAATTACAATGTACAATTGTATAACTTGTTGCCAAGAATGTACTGGTATGGTATGTACTACATATGTAAACATTATGACTTCACAGCTTGTAAGCTGTACGTCCTTCGTCAGCACAATTCAGTTATGATTTTGGTACTGCTATAAAAACATCAGTTTAAATCAGTTCTCTGTATTTCTGTATGAAAGGGAAACTCTGAAATTTCTAAGGTTAAGAAAAATTGTCCCCCACAGAGTGACTCCACAGATTTTTCCCACCGTACACCTTCTCCGCTCAAATGAAATTACATGAAAATATGCCGACCACAAAACAACAAATCTCCGCAAATCAAGTCTTACCACCTCTCGCCCAACCTGACCGGCCGAACCTGATATTTTCCCAAAGCCGGGCTAACTCCAGTGGTATGCCTGCACCTGTCACACGTAGAGAATTCCACCTTCCCCCACCCTTATTTGTCCCTATTTGCACCAGGTACCCCCTGGGGAGTCTCACCCCAGTTGTCACACCTCCTGTCTCTCCGCTGTTGGTGTGAGATCTCACATGAGAGGCCTAACAGGCCGGGCCTTCCCAACATCATTTTGGCGAATGACCTGCGCTAATTTTTTACTTAACTCGGCAGAAACCGAATCGCAGTGAGCGAGATGACGCTGCTCTCTTAAGTCCTGTTAAAACGCCGTAATTGGATTACATTCATTAAGGCAGGAATTAGGTTTGTTTGGCTCACTAAATTAGTTTTGTCGACCTTGTCCCACATGCAGAAGTGCAAGGTGAAAATCCTTGCAGAAACTTGTGGGTCGACTGAATGATGTTCGACATTTCGCACACATCACTTGTAATTGTATAGAAAACCTGTTTGAGCCGACCTTACGAAAACCAAATTCTAGGGTAAAACATTTTCTAAAATGCTTTAATTAAAGGCAGTATTTTCCTTACTTTTGTATCGATTTTCAAAAATGGATGGATTTTGGAATTTGTATTTTATTGCAAATTTTGTTACACTTGAATGTTAAAATGTTTGTGTTCATACCGGTTCATGCTGGCAAATCCAGAAAATTGTGTTCTTGTTTCCTGACCCATCTTCTGATGGAACAATGTTTCAACAATTTTTACAACCAAATTATTAAGAAATATCTTCGTGATTTGAAAGTAAATGTGACCCACTCTGCAAAAATGAGTCTGATGTGTTAAAAAAAAAAATCAATTTTACAGTTGGCCAGAAAAAGCAGGAAATAAGCTTTCATTTGATATATGGCACAACTCTGTAGTGTAATGCATTGGTCTTTTACAATTTTGGGAAATTAGCTTTTTCTCAGTTATATTCAAAATGTCTTTGAAAAGAAATGAAGATTTACAATTGTAGTGCTTCATCAGATGCTATGGTAAGAGAATGACAAAACCTGTATTACATTTAATTTAGGGATCAAAACAATCTTTTCAATTGATCAGATCTGAAAATATAGGTGTGTGAGAAACCAAAATGCCTTAAAACTAAAATATTATTTGTTGAAAGAAAAACAGACAATAAACAGCTCTTTACGTAAAAATGTATTTTACGGCATCAGACTCATTTTTGCAGAGCGGGTCACAAATAATGATTCTAGTCATCCAGCAAAATGATTGCGCTAGATATTCTGTAATTGTTCTGAAATTTGTTATTTTATTAAAACAAATCAAGATCGGCATGCAGACGGCGATTGCGAAAAAAACCTAAGAACAACAAGAAAAAATGCCCGATGCCCGTTAAAAACTAACACTGTTTTTCTTGCTTTTTCTTTGCATCCATGACTGTAAATTTTTAGACAACCACCAAATCCACCCTTTCCTGATAATTCAACGGCAATTAACAATGGTGTATCCTATTTTTAAAGAACAAGATTATAAACTAGTTGGCTTACACCCATTTACTGATGTCTAACTAACTGCAAACATTTATTTATAAATTTGATAAAGTGGGGGCAGAATTTGAAAAGTCAGGTTTTTCCCCCAATGATGGTCAGCCAACGATTGTTCGTAATTAACTACAAAAATTCCACCACAGCAGGTGCTATGATTTCACAGTTTGTTTGAGACAATTACCGGTATTCACCTATACTATAGTCAAGTAAAGTATTTTATACTAATTCTATAGTTGTGTGTTTGGGTTTTTTTACCTTAAAAAAAATCTAAACCCCTATTTAAAGGGATCGTATACGTTTGGTAATTGGAACCCACTGTTTGTTGCAATCCTATATAGTTATAGATATATACCATAAAACTAACCTGTAAAAATTTCATTTTAAAAGGTGGTAGCGATTTTGAGATATTGCCGAAAATCTGGAGTGATTATGTCCACGCAGGAAAAATAATCTGCATTGGAATACACAGTCTGAGAAACGTCACTGCAGTAACGCTTCTCAGAATCAAATTTTTGGGGATAAAAAGTGATATCTTTTTCCAAAACCGCAGTACTTCGAAGTGAAAAGTTTCTAAAAATGCATTATGCTATCCAAAGCTGCTGTACTTCTTACCAAGTAAGTTTTGATTGCCATTAATTTTTGGAGTAATTACCAAACGTATACGATCCCTTTAACTGAATGAATTGCTGTGTCCCAAATACCAGTTTACAAAAGTTTAAACAGGCCTACATGTTACAAAATTACTGAAACACCACACAACTAATGCACAGAAACTACATGAGGTATGCACTTTATATAAAAAAATCAAATTGAACTGATCAATATGATTAGTAATAAAGCTCCAATGTAAGAGAAACTAGGACATGCTCATAATCAGTAGTGAGATTGCACTGGAATTTACCTAACAGCGTCTGAATATTTGTCTACCCGATATAATTATGTGTACCAGCAAACTGTACAATATGAGAGCCCTGCTGAGTCTGCAAAGATTTCAATGCATTTCAAATGAATGACCCAAGCCAGTTCCCATGGATACAACAACCAGTTCCTCATGTAGAGAAACCCCTTCAAAAATTCTCCCCATCGAGTCCCTGCGAACCGCAGTCATGCCACCCAACCAAAAAAATTCTTCAAAATATCTGTGCTAATCCCCTAATCCGGATTTAGTGGCCTGAGGAAAGGCTCAATCCACTATTTAATCTCCTGCTACTGTGGAGGGGGTATTGGACTTGTCAGCAGTGGGATGTGATGGGGATATATAAAAAGCCCACAGGGAGTTGAACCAGTGGACCTCATTGCTTTGGCTGTCTGTGTATTTTGGAGAAATAAAATTGAAAATGCTTTAACAAAAATTGAATGTTAAAGAAACTATATATCTGGTTTCCTTGTACATGTACCAAACCTTTGACCCTAAAAAGGTTCAAAGGTTCAGATTTCATTAAGATTCAAGTCTGTTTAATGGCAATAGTGTTGCTAAAAACGAAACGCTTACAAAATCTATGAGATTTTGGGTGCCCAGAACATGGAAGAAAAAAAGAAGTACCAAACAAAAAAAACAGAACAAAAACAAATGCTTTTTCGCTGAAGACGAAAAAGCCAATAAGAGGAGTTTTCCAGCTTAAAGGTAGGATACACCATTGGTCATTGCTTGAATTGTCACGAATGAGTGGATTTGGGGGGTTGTATTCTATAGTAAATATCGTTTAACTGACCTATCCGAAGTTTTACAATCATGGATGGCGAGAAAAGCACGAAAAACAGCGTTTGTTTTCAACCTGCGTTGGGCAGTTATTCTTATGTTATTTTTGTTTTTTTCGCGATCGCCGTCCGGCGATCGCGAATTTTCTTTATAAAATTCTATTTTTCATAATAATTATAGGATATCTAGCGCAATCATTTTGCTGGATGCCTAGAATCATTATTTACTTTCAGATGAGTAAGATATTTCTTAATTCGGTAGTAATTTGTTTCGATATCTGCAAATGGTGTATCCTACCTTTAAGATTCCGAAAGGTTTTCAAAATCTTGCAAGAGAACAAACCAAACATTGCCAGCGAACTCATTTGACCTTTCCCAAGTTGAACATTCTGGATCCAAAACTGACACATTTACAAATGAGCCCTGTCATTGCTTGTGAGTTCAGTTACACAATCATGTCAGACAATCTTGTCATAACCGACGTTAAGGAAACATCATCCGTTCCCACCTCCGACCCCGAACTCACAAAAAAAAATGAATTCAAGATGTTTATGACAACTTCATACTCACAGGTTAATCTGGTACACTGTTGGCCTGGGACACAAAAATAAAGCTATCATTTGTCACATTGTTGAAAATGATATGGTGATATCCTATAGCCGAAATTGGCAACGAATTAATCACCAGGGGTCGAGTCAAATTCTCCTGTCATACATTTTTATATGGAAGTTACCAACATGCGGCCATGTCACATTCAGTGTACATACATATGTGCAATCTGAGCACTTCAGCGCTCAAGGGAATTATGTGTCCTGTTGACACACACACTGCTAGTATGTATTTAATTAGTCTTTGATTTCAAAGTACATACATGAAATGTTATACCAAGCATGCACAGAATGAATACAACACTTTTCTCCCCAAGTTTGTTTCAATCATCCCGTCTCCACAAAAGAAGACTAGGCTGAAGGTATATAGCTCTATTTAAAGGGAAAGAAGGAAAGAGAATACTTCACTTGTCCTTATTTATTAGATAAATGTGACCGGCTCCACAAAAAGGGTTTTTATTAAGCCGCGCTGTGCATTATCAGCCCTCTCAACGTTGAGAGGGTGACAATATTGTCCAAATGTGATTTTCAAGTTGTCATGAATGACATCTTTAATACCCAATTCATTCAAAGAAAATGTTGTTTTTGTTAAATAAAGTGGGAAAAAAACGACAATTTTGTGACCATTTTGTGTGCCAACTATTTCAAAGCCTGTTTCTCAGTTGTGTTTTTTTAACTAAAAGTAAGTAATGCAAACACCTCATATCTCTAGAACAGCAGGGACTATAGAGCTCTATTATATTCCAAATGAGAGCTGACATAGTGAGTTTTCTATCTACAACTCAATTTTGTTTGCGACATAATACTCATTTTTAGAGCGGGTCCAAAATGTAGGGTCTAAAGTGGAACATTGTTCATGTTCATTTTACTTGGGTACTTTACCATTCTAATATCAATAACAATGACTTTAAAGGTAGTATACACCATTGGTAATTGCTTGAATTATCGTTAATGGGTAGAATTGGGGAGTTGTATTTCATAGTATATCATTTAACTGACCTTTCCGAAGTTTTACAATCATGGATGCCGAGAAAAGCACGAAACTGAGTTTGTTTTCAACCGGCATTGGGCAGTTATTCTTATGTTATCTTTGTTTTTTCGCGATTTTTTGGAATAATTACAGGATATCTAGCGCAATCATTTTGCTGGATGCCTAGAATCATTATTTACTTTCAAATGAGTAAGATATTTTTTAATAATTCGGTAGTAAATATTTTTGATATCTGCAAATGGTGTATACTACCTTTAATTATATGAAATGCATTGAGTAGGTTGTTCGTAATTACTTTCGAGGATGACTACATCAAGGTGTACTTCAAAATTATAAACTCAGGAATGAGAAATAAAGTGAATTCCAAATTTACCGAAAGACCCTCAATTCTTTGCCCTCACCTCTGCATGCATACATATTTTGGTGATAACCAAGTGTCCCCCCATGAACTCTAACAGTTCAAGAACCTGTAACCCAAAGAGATTGCAGTTTTTAAAACAATAGTTTTAGAACAAAAGTCCTAAAACAATCTGGTACATTAAATGTATGTAGAATACAGCACCCAAAATTTTGTAGGACTTCACACAATGCAGAATGAAATCCCATTAATTAAAAATTTCAGATCTTTTTTTTTACAGAATTTGCTCGTTTTTGTTGTGTAGTTGTATTTTCATCGCATAAGCCTGCATGTTCATTTCTTTTATCCGGTACATTACAATTTGTGTCCCTTTGTTTCCTAGGAACACCTGCACAGATGGCTAATAGGGTTGTGGATGGAAAAAAAATGTCTTCTGAAATTTTTAATAATGATGTTCAAATCTACATTTCATTTGAATAGGGTGAAATCACCTGCCAGACAAAAACAACATTTTTCAATGTGCTTAGTTGAATGTAATGACAACAACTGGCTACATATTACAAGATAAGCAGGAAGTGAAAATAGGAGAACAAGCCAAACAGCACTATTTTATTTCTGCAAATCTGTTAAATAATGGTGTGGAAGAAAGTTTTCCTTTTAAAAAAATCTTTGTAAACCAAATTATGCAATGGACTTTGTCATGTCAAGGGAATGTCATGTGGATGTCAGTACAATGCTCGCGTCCAAAACAGAATTAGAGATAATTTACACGTAATTATTTGTGACCGTCCATGACGAAAAAGCTGTAAAGTAGGCATCTTGACGTTTTAAAATATTTATATAAATGAAATCTACAAGAAATAAGCTTTAAAATGATGTATTACAAGACATACCAGTAGTTGGTATTTATGGTTAGCTACAACAAGTAACACTGAATATGAAAATTCTTTGTTTTTTATTGTTTTTCACATATTTTAATGGTCCTTTTCTCAAAATAAGCTCTGGCGACTTTACAGCCCTTTTGTCTAGATGGTCACATTTATAAATTTATTTATCTCTTTCTGATACACTAGAAAAGTGTATTGGCTTATTGTATACGACCACATAACAATAGGAGACACTCGGGCCGACTTCTTGAGAATACAAATTCTTAGATTGGAAAAGTGCCCACTTCAAATCCTCCTTGCATTGTGCCAGGAAAATCTTCACAAGTTTCTAGATGTGTCAAGAGCCTACTAGTACTACATTCATTGTATACATCTCCTGGTGACAGGAGCTACATGTATACACCTATTGAGTGAAATGGGTCTTTTAATGGTAGAAAACAAACAAAGTAATCGCCAAATTAGTGTCGTCCCAACAGTGACAGGGCCCCATCACAGTTTACAATCTGTCGGTTTCCTGTAAACATCAGGGGTATGGGGTGGACCGGGGACAACAAGGGTACCAGACTAGAGTTGGAAGCACATTCATCGTTATAAATCGGTTTGGCATCTGGTCCTCATCATGACGTTGACGATGCATGCAGAAATGGGAAGAATTATGAAAACAAATATGCACTTTTAAGCTATAGGGAAGGCATGTTTAGTATACGGCGGGCTGTCAGCGTGATGAGGGGTAGTGACAAGACATACAACGAGAAGGAGATTCTCTTTGTGTGATTTCCTAACTCACAGAAAGTTCCAAGACTTATGAGAATGATATAGAGCGTCTGTACATAGTTAACTTAATTTGTTGTTAACATAAACTACACTACCCGATATCAGAGTTATTATATTTACTCTTTCTACTAACCACGGTATGAGCAACTGGTTAAGTACAATATCTCTAACAGGCATGGAACTTGCAATTAACACACACACAAAAAACTAAGAAATTCCAATATATACAAGACAGTGTTACTGTTTTTCAAATTTCAATGGATTTGTGAAGTAAAAAAATAAGAAAATCAGCTGATTTAAAACAAAATTGTAATGCCTACATGTACTTCAATCTAAGCCTTCATCAGCACTGGCCAAAAATAACATCAGTGATCACCTTTCTAAATAGCTTGCACCACTTTTACCGAGAATCCACGTCAAGTAATGCTGTAAAGACAATGCTATTTAGTACAAAAGATTATAATATTAGCAGCTTGATCAGTTACTGGATATTTTTTCCCAAACCTACACAATTGAATTTGGTTAATTAACCAGTTCGCGCCGGAGGGCGTATACTCACAAGGTTTTCCCCAGATTCAAAACGGATGACGCATATAACACATCACAAGCAAGGCCAGAAATATAAGTCAGCAGCGAGCAAGCCCGGAAATGCGTGGGTGTGCTTCCCAGTAATATCGGCCTGATGAACCTGCCTCGGATCGCGTTTCGATAAAAATAATCCCGCGCCTCGGCTCGGTGATGTTAAAATAATCCCGGCGCGAACTGGTTAAGCCTCCAGTAAAACACCCAATTTGTAAACTGACAATATTCACATTTTTAACAATTTATAGTCCTACAGGACTTCTCAAAATCACTTACCGGTAGTCCTTGAGATAAAAAAAACAATTATGACCTACATACGGCAATTGTATTAATTGCATTCCCCAATATTTTAAAAACAAATACCCCCCTCACTTGTCCATCCTCAGGAAGTCCGCTTTTAGCACTTCAAAACAATAGGTGACAGGTCTAAATGGAGGTCCCTGGCCTCAATCAGTGACCTTTGTGACCTCATCTTGCCAATGCCTATTGTGTGAAAAGCCTCATTTTGTGGAAAACTCTCCCAGACATGTTTACCTCCAGCTGTCAAAACCTTATCTCTGATAAGCTCACATAAGATTGGTGTACAATTCAGATAGAGGATGGCTCCAATCTGATGGCTCCAAAAAGGAAAATATTGTGGTTTTTTTATCAAAACAAAAGCTGTCAATGCATGTAACCCGATAATCTGATCTATCTACATGATTTGAATTGACGAACTGACAGATAACAGTTACATGTAAATGGATCCTCCTCAAAATAAAAGCACTTACAATACAATTTCTTTAATGCAATTAGCATGCATTTTTGAAAAATGTTAATCATCAAGGTCTTAAAACACAGGAAAACAAAATAGCCTGGAGGTTTTACCGTGTTTTTGTTTGCAGCCCGGACCCTCATGCTCATTAGCCTTGCAACTGAGCCGAAACACAATATTTTTACAAACTTCAACAACGTCAACTGTATAGGCCTACTGTGGTCTAGGTCATATTTTGTCATTAATTTCAATTTCCCCTAAAGCAAAACGACACAGTGTGGTCTTGTTAGCAAGGACTAGCTATGCTGCACGCACGCTTTGGTGACAACTCATGACTGACGGTCACAACTTAACATTGGGACAACTTTCACCAACATGTTAGTTTTTTTGTGTGAAACTCGTTTTCCCCAAAGGATGAGCTGAATAAAAGACGAGGTGAATAATTTATCCCCCTAAAACGAAAATGCCAACAAAATGCTGAATACCGTGACAATATACTAGTACAGGTACATACATGTATTCCACAGGGTCACAGGATCAAATCTAAAATTTACTATTCGTGTATGTTCTTTGATTAAAGTGACGTTAAATGCATTAGTCTAATTTTGTTTGGTCCAATCTCACCGCCTATACTTGGCGCTGGGAAGCACTGGTGTGCTTTGAGCTCTGATTGGATAGATTTTGTGTGACCTGTGAACTGAAGGTCGCCAGTTCCGCAAACTTAGCTAAACTGCGTCAAATTTGAAAGGTCATGACACGCTACACAGAATGCCATGCACAGAATGGACCAGCACTTCCAAGCGCCCAGCGTAGGGAGTGAAACCAATCGAAGTCTGATTTAGAGGGTAATAGTTTAGTATATTGTATTGAATAGGCAACCTAAGAATTGCATGTCAGATACTTGCAACCATCAAGGTCTAAAACTAGCCTTTGAAATAAGTGTTGCATTTTGTTTTTATTAGCCCGTCTACACATTTTCTTTAAAATACAATAGAGCAAGATATCCTGTCAACTTCCACCTAATGCCTTTTTAAATTGACAAGTCAGTTGAAATACATGTAGCCCCATTTCTAACAATTGCATGGATCAAATTATCCCTAAAATGTATCAACAACTCTACATCATTTCTTTTAGCCGAGACATCTTATGCACTTTGTGTGAAGTAGACTCATGAGGGCAGCATCCAGCCAGGTCAGTTCATTATTCTCTCCTTAAACATTATGTTCTGATCATTGTTGACAGAAACTTATATAACACCAAGTATATTAAAGTAAATTGGTACATTACAACAATTCTGATCTGCATGGAATACAACAAAGACAACAATTAACATCACGACAATTTTCCAATGGAAATTTTTTAGGAAGTATCCAGTATATACCGGTATCATTCCTACTACATGCTTTGAAACTTCTCTGGATATTCCTGACACTAGAGGGCACTATTGCAACTGTACAGTACACCAAGGAGTTCATTAAAGGTAGGATACACCATTGGTAATTGCTTGAATTGTCAGGAATGGGTGGATTTGAGAGATTGTATTTCATAGTAAATATTGTTCAACTGACTTGTCCAAAATTGTACAATCATAGATACTGAGAAAAGCAAGAAAAACAGCAGTGGTTCCTATGTTCTTGTTTTTTTTCACGATCGATTTTTCGGAACAATTACAGGTTATCCAGCGCAATTATTTTGCATGATGCCAACAATCAATATTGACTTTCAAATAAGTAATATATTTCTTAATATTTCTGCAAATGGTGTATCCTACTTTTAAAAGTGTACACAGTTCACCCAAGTCTCACTCAGTGGTTTTTGTATGCACAAAATGACTTTCTGCAGGGCTGTGCATTTCCAAATAAATTAGTATTCAAATATTTGAAACTGCATTTGACCAAATATTTGTTAAACTCGCTGATCTAATTTTACAAATTTACATACATGTACCAGCTGCAACAGAGTACTGGACCAGTCAACAGTTGAACGCAAAGCACAGTACCAGTTACAATTTGTGTACTGCATCAATATAATGTGCTGCTGGGAATGTTTTGCCAAAAAAACTACACAAATTCATGTATGTGACCCGCTATGCAAAAATGAGTCTGATATCGCATAATACTTTTTTACGTAAAAGACAGATTTTTCCTTCAATTGGTTTTAAGGATTTTTGGTTTCTTCGACACCTATTTTGTCAGAACTGATCGTTTGAAAAGGTTGTTTTGATCTCTAAAGTAGATTTAATCAAGGTTTTTGTCATCCTCTAACCATAGCATCTAATGAAGCACTAACATTATAAATCTTCAATTAATTTCAAATAATTGTAAAAGACCACTGCATTACACTACATAGTTGTGTCATATGTCAAATGAAAGCTTATTTCCTGCTTTTTCTGACCAACTGTAAACACATCAGAGTGGGTCACATATTATGGCGATGATTGAATATTTTAATCTTCGCTACACTATTAGAACAGCTCTAGTCTTTGCCAAATACCACTGTATTCGACATACGTGCCCCTGCTAACGATAGAATTTATAGTCCAGCTCCCTCAATCGCTCAGTGGTCTTTGCAAATTTGATCCAGCGGTTTACCTTTTTCTTTATTTCTCTGCAGAACGTCGGTTGTTTACATATGTTCAACACATACTACGCCTATGCACGAAGCAGCCCTGATTAGATATCAAAGTCAACTGCGTGAAGACGCTGTGCATAATCGAATGTTCGAATTTGCATGAAAAGGTCACGCCCCATTTAAGTGAGTTTGCAAAGACCACTGATCGATGATCGAGAGAGCTAGACTATAAATCGTGTTGTTAGCGGGTACACTGTCGAATACAGTGGTCTTTTGGAAAAGACTAGAACAGCCTTAATTAGCTTTCCAGTTTCCAAGACTCGAGTAAGATGAAGACTACATTGACAAATAAAATTGGAAAACCTACCTGCAAGCATGTACCTGTAGCACCATCACCTGGTCCTACAGGGCCCACGGTTCCACATAATCGGAGTCTTTACATTCAAACTTGGGGGCTGAACTTTGAGATCATCCTAAAGAAAAATAATTTTAAAAATTACATTTGGGCATCCTTGCATTTGTTGCTCAGAGTACATACTAAGGTGCAACAATGAAAGCAGTAAACAAACAACAGATAATTATTATTACTCAGTATTACAATGTATGTTTGATGTTCAACCAAGCCCAACTTGTAGTATCTTCATTCATCAAAGGAATTACTTTAAATGTCCAAATTAAAAAGACTCACAGATGATTAATGCCTAAATCATACCACACATATCACAGATTGTCCCATCTGTAATACATCTTCTAGACATTCAGCATCCTTTGTGTAAATACTGCAGAAATGACTGTACAGTGCAACTGTGCGTGACAATGTAGGACATGTGGACAGCCACATTATCGTAGCAGATGGCAAAGTTGTTGACTAGAGATACAGTGTAACACCTTCTCTCACGCCGACTTTGTATGCGGTAATGATGAAAATACTAATCTTCCACCACCACCCCCCCTCCTAATGCAGTTTACCTCCAGGGCATATGGATAATTCCTGAATGCATCTATTGGAAAGGTTTAAAGGAGTGGTGTATGAACATGGATGCTTGTGTCACCCAGTCTGAAAGCCACCGGCGGACCACTGGGTGGCTGGGGAGCGGCTTGTTTGCATCGGCATGCCGACCCAAACCGACAGCAGTTTGCCAGTGGAAGGCAAGCGGGATACGAGCAGCTATTAATACTCCTAATACTGCAAGCGGGCCACCAGCAGTAGCCAGCAGTACACCACCAGTGGCTTGCCCCTTCAAAACTGCCAAACGAACTACCAGCGCGGTAGCCAGCGGCACACCACCAGTGGCTTGCCGCTCCAAAACTGCCAAACGAACTACCAGCGGTAGCCAGCGGCACACCACCAGTGGCTTGCCCCTTCAAAACTGCCAAACGAACTACCAGCGGTAGCCAGCGGCACACCACCAGTGGCTAATTGCCACTCCAAAACTGCCAAACGAACTACCAGCGGTAGCCAGCGGCACACCACCAGTGGCTTGCCCCTTCAAAACTGCCAAACGAACTACCAGAAATAGCCAGCGGCACACCACCAGTGGCTTGCCACTCAAAAACTGCAAGCGGGCCACCAGCAGTAGCCAGCAGCATGCACACCACCAGTGGCTTGCCCCTTCAAAACTGCCAAACGGACAACCGGCGGTAGCCAGCGGCACACCGCCAGTGGCCTGCCACTCAAAAACCGTAAGCAGACCACCAGCGGTATAGCCATTGACACACCACCATGCAGTGGTCTGCTGCGCTAAAACTGCCAGCAGACCACCAGAAGTAGCCAGTGGCACACCACTAGTGGTCTCTCACTCAAAAAAACGACAGCGGACCACCATCGGTAGCTAGCGGCACACCACCATGATATTTAAATGGCAAATGTCATGTTAAACCCCAATTTACAAAATGACCAAATTTCTCAGCAAAAACTGCCAAGTCCAAGCAAACATCATTGACTATAGAGGGATTCCATTACATCTTTTGATGCTAGCAACACTGAGAACTGCTGTAGGATTTAACAAATGTGATATCATGTACACAAATTGTAAAAATAATCATTACCCACCTTGAATCCTCCTTCATTGCAACGCTCCCTCGTCTTGCCTGTCTATTGAATATCTATTCCTTAAAAACTCCTTGAATTTTGCACAGATTTAGGTGAAATCAGGCTTAAAAATACTACAGAATACATCTAAATCAGGCAAAACATGCATCGCCGAGACCAAGTTTGCAAAATGGTGCAATCTTTTACCAACAGCTCCTTTAAATAAATGCAAAAATATCCCATTCGAAATGAATGGATTCACTCGGAGATGGGCGGCTTTATAACATCACAAGTATACCAGCCCCTCCATATCTCATTTGTTAAGAGCTCAAATTGTCTGACTAGAATGATTGATGTGACGGAGCTCCCCACCGTGATTAATCTCAATGATGAGATAAATGGAGTCAGAAAAGAAGGAGGAAACAGGAAGGGGGAGAAAGAAGTATGGCTACATTGGAATTACAGATGTGTGGATTTACGGTTATAATCCAAGATCTTGGTGGTGCTGGATGATGTGCACTGGCCCATCTGGCTAACTGTAACCCATCAAAAAGTTCACAAGATGCATGAAGAGACACCAAGTAGTTCTTGGAAAAACTCAGAAAACTTGAAGTTTCTGGATGAGTTTACCAACAAAGTACAAATAGTACCGGAATAACATGTTCCGAATGTATTCTCATGTTTAAGTGAATCACAAAGCATTTTATTCAGCTGATATTGACGGAAAAAAAAGGTCCCTTTTGCATACTGGCCCCACTATAGTGTGGCCCCGGGATGCTGCGCTATAGTATTGGTACCAGGGCCACACTAGTGGGGCTACCTTAAGTTGTGGTAGATGCATGTAACTGAAGGATTCTTGATGAATGACAAGTGTCAAATATTTAACTATGGAATTAGAATCAATTAAACCAATGCACAATTAATTAAATTGAGCAGATACAGATTAAATACAGATCCGGCTTTCTGTATGCAATTTAAGTTTAAGTTTTGCACAAAGTACGGTAGCATAAAATCCCAAATAAGATAAAGCAAACATTCTCATTCATTTTGGCTTGTAGTATAGAGAGCAACATGTACATTGTACAGTGCGGGGATAGTTGAGCGGAGTGACTTCATATAGCTAATCATTTCAATCCTTATCTTTCAAGTATACACTATAATCTGTGGATCCTGTGATGTTCCTTATATAGCGGCATTTCAATGTAGTACCTTTTGGGGGTATACATTTTGTACCTTTAAAAGATAGCTATATTTTCAAGGTACCAAATGTATGCCCCCAAAAGGTACTACAGGTACATTGAAATGCCGCTATAACTAGGAACAGCACGGGATCCACAGATTTTGTTCGGTACATGTATATCGATCTTTAGGTATTGCGATTTTTAGCCGCCGATCCACCTGGTGCCCTCTTTAACATTTATAAAGCTACCAGTAGTTTGACATTCGGAAATTAAAAATGACCTAAATAACATTTAATAACCCAGTGGATTTCTAAAAATGTTTGGTATGTTTGGACACAATAATTGGGAGAAAAGGACGGTGTATTTTGTTAAATCTGTTTTTGTTCAACAACAATGTTGGGTATTTTTGTATAAAAATCAGGAGCCAATTAAGGATCGTGTTAGGTATAGCAGAATGTTTGGTATAGCGGTGTTCGGTATAGCGGCGATCCACTGTACATGTAGAGAAAATGCAGTTCAAGTTGGAATTCTACCAAGAAGATTTGAAAAGAGAAACCTGGCCCCCTTTAATACTGCTATCACCAAAAGGATAACATTACAGTTGTGATGAGTTGTGAAGCATGTCACCACAAACAAATGAGGCAATGGTGATGACACACCAACAGATTATGTATGCTGTCCTCATTGTTCCTCTACAGTGGGAATCCTGCTGCTGGAAATGAGGTGGTGATGACACTATTCTTGGGCTGATTTAAACACTAGACTCAGGAAAACATACACAATGCACACGTTGCAACCTTTAACTGTGGCCAGTACATGTTTTGCTTTGTTGTGAATCAAGATTTAAACAATCTGACTGTCAAGTGGCGAGTGTGTATGAGAAATTCATCAATGCTATTGTAAAATTTTACCTAACAAATTTGGTACAAATCACCTCAGACATTTAAATGTACTTGTGAAGGCCTACTCCTTGTGTTTTTGAGTTGCACACGATGTGATCCACAGTTAAAAAGTAATTTATAAAATTGTAAATTTATGAAATGGTGCCAGATTAAAGGTATTTTACACCATTTGCAAATACTGAAATTTGGTACTAGTACCGAATTATAAAGAAATTATATCTTACGTATTTGAAAGTAAATAATGATTGTACACATCCAGCAAAATGATTGCGCTAGATATCCTATAATTGTTCCACAAAAAAATAAATTTTATAAAACAATTTCGCGAAAAAACATCATAAGAACCACTCCCTGACGCTAGCTTGCTTTCCTTTGCCATCCATGATTGTAAAGCTTCGAACGGGTGAGTTAAACGATATTTACTATATAACCCCCAAAATACACCCATTCATGATAATTCAAGCAATTACCAATAGTGTATCCTACATTTAAGAAACCTACTTTGTACTCTATCATTTTGATTAGAAGTGGCTTCCAAAAATATAAATTGAATTATTATTTAAATGATGAATGGGGCAAAGTTGTTTGATATCTTTCTTTTTTAAATGTCAGTTAAAAAAAGAAAACAATTTTTGTTGGGCAAGTTAATAAATGGCCTTATATCCTTGTTCTAAAAATGCATGATGCAGCTTACAAAAAGAACAAACCTTGGACTACATTTGGCTTCATTAGTGACATTGTTTTATGTTAAATGGATGAGGCACAATTACCTGGTGTGTGTGTAAGGGACAAAAATGGTACCCGGTAATTTATTCATTGCAGTGAAGCCATTAGGTGATTGACATCTGTCAGCGAATGCATAGACTGGCTCATCAAAATTTGATAAAAATGACACCCCGGTGCACTTTATCTTGCCACTTGAGGCTTCATAAGCCATGTATGTATGATTCATGCCTAGGTATGGCCCGATGGAAAGTGAATGATGCATGGTTGTCAAGATGCATGGCAGCCGAAATGCAGTCACCTACCAGTACATACAACATTTTCTCCAGTGATGTACACTGTACATACTGTATGTGCAGTGTAACTGTACTAGTGTCATTGAGTATCTCCAACCACCAACTCCTGAATGTACATGTACCTTACATGTACGATACCTAACAATCCGCTCTACTGAATGTTGAATTTTGCCAATGAGACTAGCAAACTTAACTACATAAAGATATGGAGACAAAAATGAATGGAGAGAATATAATTAAGGCCCTGAAAGCCAAGTTGTAAAGATTTTGTTTGCAAAAGCAAACATTCCATATTACCTTTAAGGCAAGAGTTTTATGTAAAATGACAATTCGATTTAGGCACTGATGCTACACAGATAAATCCCATGTATCTAAAACAAATAGGCCACATAATATGTAAGCATTCGTAAGCAAAACTACAATGATATCATGCAGCATGTCATTGATGAACATCAAATACACAAAAATGGTCTTCTTCAAATTAATTAAACAGAACAACTGCAGACAACGGTACATGTAATTTAGCCACTGCTAAGTTTAAAGAAACATCTCACATATTAGATGAAATTGTGTACTGTTGAATTCATCAGTGATGAATGACATTGTGCACAATGATTCATGTTCCTACTTGTATACCATTAGAATTGTATAAGTGTGCTGGCATTTTTTTTTCTTTATTTTTTTAACTGAAGCTCAACTCAAAATCCAGCCAGGGCTCCAATAATGATGTGCGCATACTGCATACATACACATGTACCCTTTTCTCAATTTCTGATCATCATAAGAACTGCTTCCTAGTCATCTTGGTTGATGCACATCCTAGGTCTCCCAGGACACAGAAGCATCCACAGGGAAAGCCCTAAAAGGCCTGTGCCTAGCTAGGCATTAAGTTGTCATGAAGTGGAGACTGCGTTATCCATCTTTTCTCCAAGACACAAAAAAAGCTCTATACATTCGAGTTGTTTTGTGCACATAGCATGACTGATTGCCGAGCTCTAGTTGTCATGGTTTACCTTTGCATACTATGTGTAAGCCTGCTAAAAAGTACAAGCACCTCAGGTGAAATGAGGCAGTGACTTTTACAAAATGGCACTCGATTTAATGAAGCAACTGACCGAACCATGACAATCGTATGTACAGGTGTGTATAAAAGATTCTTTGACATATGTTTCTCGACTAACAGGTTTTCATTGTGTGGAAATAATTTGTGCACACTTTCCATACAACTGGAAACAAACATTTTAAATTTCTAATGAATTAACTTTTATCATGTATTTAGAGTTAATTTGCAATAGAGTATTTAACGAGGAAGGCCAATTACAATGAAAAATGTTTGTAACTCGTTACCAGTACTTTAGCTTCTGGCTAAGCTACTGTATATGTCTGCCTCACCACTTATTCCCCAAAGAAAAACATTGATCAAAATAGGGTCTTTAATCAAAACTAAAGGCATTTAGGAATTTTAAAATAAAGTTCCAGCTAAAACAAAAATCAATATAATATTCGAATAGCATACCGGTAATTATAACATGAAAAGTAAATTCTAAAAAATGTATCTGTCATTGTGTGAAAGGATATTGGAGGCAAAATTATTATTTGGAACTACAAGGGTTTTTACAAAACTGGCAGAATACATTTCTCCAGGCCGTATAGCAGAATGAAGTGCTTACAAACATACAAGTAGAACATAATATTTCTGGAAATGTACAGATGTTATATTGTAGTTCTAAATTAATTATTTAAATAATGGGCAATCACACAAGACAAAGCAAAGATGTTTTTGAAAAGAGAAGAAAATAAATTACCTAAAGTGTATGCAGATCATGTAGACTACAGTGTATATTCTTTGTTAAAAATGTGGTTTATGGTTTAGGAGGCCATTCCATTCATGTATAAAAAAGAACGGAAACATGTACGTTTCAGGAAAAGTCACTTTATGTTTTAGTTTAGATGCGTCGTTGGCTGTCCATCTTGTCAGACGAAGATATGCTAGGTGGCTGTCGGTAGCACTTTGCAAGCCGTCGGTGGCTTCCCAGATGGGCTGCAGCCAACGAAGCCTTTTTCGCATACCGGACAGTAACAGGCAGGTGGATGAGGGTTGAGACGCCGTTCCTTCTGCCTGTCTCTATCACTTTTGTGCAAGCTCGCCATTTGGCTCTGTCTTTGGCAGTCTCTTCGCAGGTGTCAGCATTAAGATTTGCTTCCTTAATTAATCTGACGTTTGACCACATGTTTGACCACACGTTTGACAGCAACTAGGTCGACTGCCTTCTTGTAATTTGCTGTAAAACGCTTGCCGAGAGTCAGTTAGAATGTCATGCCCGGTCCATCGCAGTTGTCTCTGAACAAGCAAGAACTCAACACTCGATATATCCGATCGCTTCAATTATTTGATGCCCAGCACTCTGTCTGACAACCGACTCGAAAGTTGAGTCATCCGCATACAGCATCTCTCTGATGAGGGCAGGTGAACCCTGGCCCCGCCCCCCTAAATCCCCGGGCCAGGTGTCCAACTTACCCCCCCCCCCCCCCCTTACAAACCAAAACAGACTCGATGTCAATAGACCATAGAAAGTTAGTGGCCCCCATGAGATGCTGATGCCCCCCCAATAATTCCCCTACTAAAAAAAAACGTAGCTACGCATATCGCACTGCATATGTGTCAAATATTTTTTTACAAGAAGTGAAGTACACTGTATGTATCCTCAATTTTTCGAACAAAATGTTTCTCAGTCCCAGATTCAGGCTTTTTAACATTTTCGCATTATCTTCAACAATGAGATGATTTATAAGGAAAAAAGCAGCGTCAGATTGCAAAAAGCAAGTGCAACATTCTTTCAAATTTGTATTCTATAAACTAACGAGTAAACTGTTTTCAATTTGCCATCATAACATTATTTTAATTACACACAAAAATTATACAGCAGAATGAATATCTAGCCTTGCGTGCATTTTATCTGCCGCGTTTGTCTGTATACAATTGGCTTGTGTTTAAAATTGGCGGACTCGAAATCTAGTACATGGATAGGACTACTTCAACTACTTGAAACATATTTTACTTACCATTTAAAACCGCCTCTGTTAATTGTAGGAATGAAACCCTGTAGCTCCTAGCGGCACATCATCTTAATTCCGTTACTTATTTGCGAATTCCACAATCTTCGTTTTGGCGGCAACTCAAGTTTTGACGACGGAGAGTAGTTCGACTCCCAGACGTCTTGTACAGCAAAACACATTAATGTCGCCAGAGTACCGACGATAGAATTTTAAAGGGATATCGTCTGCTATCATCAGCTACAACACGTGGCGTCGATTCAACCATGGATTCAACTTGCAACGGCGCCATGGGCCGGGCCATTCTAACCGATACTACACAACCTGACTGGACGGGGATGGTTATGGGTTAGAGACTGGGTGGCAAAAATGTATCAGTTGATTTTGCATGATGCACAGGCTGTGTCAAGATGTAGGCTGTACTGTGTTGTTTTATGCTTTAGCTGTGCAAACATTAGGCCTAGATAATACCTAAAATCATTCGCACTGCTTGTATCGTCGACACTGCCTGAAATACAACCTCCCAAATCCACCCATTGGTACCGGTAATGTACATTTTATAGTAAATATAGTTTAACTGACCTGTCCAAAGTTTTACAATCCTGGATGCCGATCGAGAAAAGCAAGAAAGACGGCGTTCGTATGAACCGGGGCGTCGGGCTAGGTTTCTTATTTTTTATTTTTTATTTCGAAATTTTTGCGTAGACCTGCGCAGTAGACCTGCGCAGTAGACCTGCGCAGTAGACCTGCGCAGTAGACCTGCGCAGTAGACCTGCGCAGTAGACCTGCGCAGTAGACCTGCGCAGTAGACCTGCGCAGTAGACCTGCGCAGTAGACCTGCGCAGTAGACCTGCGCAGTAGACCTGCGCAGTAGACCTGCGCAGTAGACCTGCGCAGTAGACCTGCGCAGTAGACCTGCGCAGTAGACCTGCGCAGTAGACCTGCGCAGTAGACCTGCGCAGTAGACCTGCGCAGTAGACCTGCGCAGTAGACCTGCGCAGTAGACCTGCGCAGTAGACCTGCGCAGTAGACCTGCGCAGTAGACCTGCGCAGTAGACCTGCGCAGTAGACCTGCGCAGTAGACCTGCGCAGTAGACCTGCGCAGTAGACCTGCGCAGTAGACCTGCGCAGTAGACCTGCGCAGTAGACCTGCGCAGTAGACCTGCGCAGTAGACCTGCGCAGTAGACCTGCGCAGTAGACCTGCGCAGTAGACCTGCGCAGTAGACCTGCGCAGTAGACCTGCGCAGTAGACCTGCGCAGTAGACCTGCGCAGTAGACCTGCGCAGTAGACCTGCGCAGTAGACCTGCGCAGTAGACCTGCGCAGTAGACCTGCGCAGTAGACCTGCGCAGTAGACCTGCGCAGTAGACCTGCGCAGTAGACCTGCGCAGTAGACCTGCGCAGTAGACCTGCGCAGTAGACCTGCGCAGTAGACCTGCGCAGTAGACCTGCGCAGTAGACCTGCGCAGTAGACCTGCGCAGTAGACCTGCGCAGTAGACCTGCGCAGTAGACCTGCGCAGTAGACCTGCGCAGTAGACCTGCGCAGTAGACCTGCGCAGTAGACCTGCGCAGTAGACCTGCGCAGTAGACCTGCGCAGTAGACCTGCGCAGTAGACCTGCGCAGTAGACCTGCGCAGTAGACCTGCGCAGTAGACCTGCGCAGTAGACCTGCGCAGTAGACCTGCGCAGTAGACCTGCGCAGTAGACCTGCGCAGTAGACCTGCGCAGTAGACCTGCGCAGTAGACCTGCGCAGTAGACCTGCGCAGTAGACCTGCGCAGTAGACCTGCGCAGTAGACCTGCGCAGTAGACCTGCGCAGTAGACCTGCGCAGTAGACCTGCGCAGTAGACCTGCGCAGTAGACCTGCGCAGTAGACCTGCGCAGTAGACCTGCGCAGTAGACCTGCGCAGAAAACCTGCGCAAAAAACCTGCGCAAAAAAGAAGAAGGTACAGTTTTAGACCCACGAAATCTATAAGAAAACCTATATTCCACATCAACATTATTGGACCCGGGTTAAAGCGGTGGAAAGGCGAGGAAAGAATGAACTGCTACGCCAACCCGACAGTGTAATTTTAGGGCGTAGCCAAGTATTTATGACACAGCTTAAATCTTTATGAAGGCTGTGGCCGGAGTCAATCCGGGCAAATCGTCGGTGGCGTTTTTCGTAGTTTGAGATGAGGGGTACGTAGTAAATCAAGTCCCGCCGACTAAGTCAAGTAGGCCCTATATATTTCCAGCTATAAATGGCATCTCTCCCAATGTTATGAGCTTTTATTTTAGAAATAGAGCTGCAATTTTCAAGCTAAAGCTGTAGATGTTTATCAAAGATCATATAGAGCACCGCAAGGCGCGCCGCGCAGTGCGGCTCTCTATGGTCTTTTATGTTTACAATTATTTACAGTGTACTGTAATTAGTTCCGTGTTGCACAGCGCAGTACAAAATGGCTAACATTAACACAAGCAGAGCCTAGCAGTAATTAAGCACGGCAAAAGGCACGCTTAACCTAGCAGAAACATTTGCTTAAATCAGAAGACGTAACAATAGAAATAGAATCTCCATGCGCGCGCAAATTATGTTACTTTTGTTTCAGCCTGTTGCTGAAACAAATTGCAGGAAATTGCAGGAAAAGTGTTTTTCAGACCCTAACGAGCGGGTATTTATATTTTGGTTGGATATGTCACCAGTCATTCCTTCATGTGCACATGACAAGAGTCTACACGGAATGGTACAAACTCACCTTGTTTTTAAGTTCTCAACTTGTATTAATTAATTCGCCAAATTAAATCATATGAACAACTTAAAGTCAAATAATGTTAAGTAACAATAAATAAAACACTTTTTAATGTTCAAAACTATGCTATATAGCTAACAAAAATTTCCAAAATAAAAGGCGTTTAGCATTCGGTAAAAACTATTTCCAGAAATTCCAGGTCAATACTGTCTACATTACTCAAGCTTTAGTCTGGAATATCAACGGGAATATTTACGGTGTCTCAAAAATTCACCCCAAGATTTAGAACTATGTTATAATCATGTCCAAATTGACTATTCTGAAAATTTCATTTTGTGAAATGAGTTATCAAGTTTTTTTATTTCATTGCATTGAAAAAGAGACGGACATTGTTATCTGTCGCCGTTCCTTTGGTTAAGTTTTAAATCTTGTGAGAGGAAGTTGCAAATTGGGTTTTCAAATTTGATTTTACAGCCAATTTCTTGCTGATTTTGCTTAAATGTTATCATGAGACAGCCAAGACATGATTATAACATGGCTCCAAGGGTGACGGACATTTTCCGAAAAGGGATATGGTCCTTAACTCAAAGCGTAATTTTGGGGTACACCCTTAACATTCATCCAAAGAAAAAAAATACATATGAGAACTGAGAAGCCCAGATGGTTTGGCAGCAGATTTGACAGATATTGTTTAAGATATACATAGATAAAGGATTTTATCTAAAGAGCCATAACAATGTTATGATACACACCATCATATGGACCACAATGTCATCGGCTTTAACATAAAGAGAAACGTAACACAGTGAACAATTTACTACACAGCGTATAGATTTTGAGGAAATTTGTGACATTTCGCAATTAAACAAAAAAAATCATAACTTTTGTCTGAAAATTCCCCAACATCTACCCAAAAACTTTGTTTTCCTCAAATACTCCCCATCAGTTTTCAAGTAAAACTGATTGGAAATCTGAAAAGCAGGTTTTTTACAAATGATTAAAGTTCAAACTTTTGTTCAAACTTTCACTATTTTCAGTTACGAACAATTCCCTTTACTAATTGCTTGCAATTATTACGTCTCTGTTCACGTGAAATTGATAGGCATGAACAATTATGTACTTATTATTGAAATACTGAGGTTCACTTTGTTACCCAAAATATGACAATATGCTCAATTATTATAATTTAAGCAATGTTGTAAAAGTTACAGCAATTTTGGAAAATGTACTCATCATTCCTCAGTGGCGGATAGAAGGGAAAGGGGTTGCGGGGATTGCAAACCTCCCCCCCCCCCCCCCCCTCCCCCCAAGTTGCTTAGAAAAGTTGATTTCATTGCCAAACAAAAACTCCTCTGAAATTCGGTAATTTCAGAGCATCTAGAATCTAAATTTGTCAGGGGCCCTTAAGCAGGCACAGGACCCCATGTGGTAATTAGGCTTGCCCTAGACACATTTTGTAGGTGAAAGATACAACCCCTTCCCCTAAATGAAAACTTAGATCCACCCCTGCTCCTGATGAAAGATTACTCGGACATATTTGTCGGTTGAAGAAAGAACAGTTCTCATAGATATTTCAGCGTGAAATTTTCGAATCACCGTAATAAACATGATTAGTCGACTTGCAAACATTAAAAAATATACAAACTGTTACAATATATCATAAAATATCCTACTTGCTTTAAGTCATTTTCAAGAACAGCTGATTTTTTCGGGATGATTAGAACAAAACCCTTGTGCATTCAATGGAAACCCATGCTTTAAATGCAAGTTTCCTTTTTATGGTTCATTTGAAAATTTGCATTACAAAATCTGTATCTTCTCAGAGTAATCCCTGTTTGCGATTTCCCAGGGCAATGCAACATGGCTAATGTGATCCCTGGCCAAAATTCAATATCAATGTTAATACAAGGTTCTAACATTTTACAAAATGATGAGCTTACTGACATTCTGCAAAAACCAAGAAAATCCAATAGGTGGGGATTTCTTTTCTTTTCTGTAAGCTGAATGCGCCTCTCATTTTTGTTGCTACAATAGAGGTGTGTTTCTACTGAGTATACATATGGTACGAGACCTGTCCATATTCTGGACACAAAATGTCCGCATATGTTTACTGATAAACATATAGAGTGCATGTCTGAAGACCACCTGAAGTTTATATTTAACAGTGCAGGAATGTTGGTGAGCTTTAAGTTTTCTCAAAAAAATTAGAGAAATACATATGTACAAATATACAGACCTGGGGCCATTTTCATAAAACATAAAAGCACAACAATTTGGTGAGCACAACAATGTTTTGCTCAGTAAAAACAGGTTACCAGCCACAACCCTATGTGTTTTTCACGCTAATAAAAAAACAGCTGAATACCAGTCACAAACAAAAAAACATCACCTACAAATTTGGCTTGTAACCCTGTTTTTGCCAAGAAAGAATGTTCATGCTAAACAAATTGTTGTGCTTACATGTTTTATATTATTGGCCTCTGCATACCATTATATACAATAAAAAAAAACTTTAAATCTTGTAATCTTGTAATCAACAAATTTTCAACTTCATTTTTTGAAATCCTCTTAACAAAAGTCACCACTAAGGTCCTGCACATACAGTGCCAATTTGAAATTTTCTCTACGGCAGGACCGGCATTCCTGGAGCCGATTTCATGGAGCTGCTTAGCACCCAAAAACATTGCTTAGCACAAAAAGTCTTCCTTGAAAAAAAAACAGGTTACAAACCAAGTATTTAGGTGATGTATATTGTTTGTGACTGGTATTCAGCTGTTGTTTCTTTGGTTAGCATAAAAAGCACATTGAATTTTTGGATGGTAACCTGTTTTTTTATTAAGCAAGATGTTTTTGTGCTAAGCAGCTCCATTAAACTTATACCCGATACAACATCCACCACTTGTCGGAAACTTATTCCGGATATAAATTGAAATGAGCTCTTAAGTAAAAATCACTGACAGTTCTTGTATCTTCATGCATGAAGTTGCTTGCACCAAATCATAAGTTCCATAATCAGAAATGGTCCCTTTTATAAGCAGCAGCAGAAACCTCATTCTGCCTCCAACACCAGCGTCAGATTCTTGCCGATTCTTTGTGTTAAGTTACAGCAAAAGACCCCAGTTTGATATTTGAAAACTGACCAGTTGGCCTACCCATTTGCTGCATTTCAGAAGGCCAATTGCAAGTGTGCTTGACATAGAGTGTGCATTTATGGGTAGTTTGGGAACCAGATACCCCTATAACACGGGTACCTGTACCAACCCAAATATTTAATACTCAGAAGTTCCTTTTCAGCTTTAGAAGTTTATATATAATACTGCCGCATCAGTGAGTTAATACAGCAAGTTAAAAGTATTTACAATGAGCCTTTTTTTTAAGGTGTAAAGAATTTGTGAACGTCATCAATTTGAAGTACATTTTGTTTTCCTTTGTAGCCTGGTTTGATTAAAAAAATCCCCAACAAACGACATATTGAATCTTTCGCGTTCATCGTCGGAAACACTACTACATGTATGTAGTTTTGCAAAGTTGGCGATGGGTATTCGATTCCATAATCTGGAATCGGTTCCTGACATCAACGATCGAGAACTCGAGTACCCGGCTTCGATGCACATCTCTAGCCTGACAGAGTCTCCACGAATGCTTTGCGTGGACGCCTGTTGCTTACGAGCTTCAGCGACAAAGCTGTGATTCCTGTCCATCATCTCTTTTTCTTCTTCATAGGCGGCGTCTCTTTCGACGACCAATCGTGTCGGAAGTTCAGCACTTCTTCAGGGTCTGCTGACTCTGGTTGACCGACGAGCGACAGTCTCCGATGTGTCTTCTCAAACGTCCGCATTATCCTCCTGAAGTTTGTGTCGTTGTACACAGCGCGGGCAGTGTTGTTTCTATCAAAGGGTTCTGCCAACGGAAATGCGTGAGCGAAATTTTGAAGTGCAATGCTGGAGATATTTGACATTTGGAAAATTAGAGGCCAAAGCTGTTTCCCCTGAATTGTTATGTGTACTAAAACACTAACTCTGTATTACAACACAATTTTGAACAAAAAACACCTTTCGAGTGGCTTGACAGCGATACTGCAAATTTTGGAACCTTGCTACAATTACATATTTGCAATGATTTTATGTTTATTAAGTGTTTTTCCTGATTTTCTGATCTTTTGAAAGTCGGGAACAGTTCTCAAAGGATTCCTGTGATAAAAAGAAAAGAAAACTCTTGTGTTGCCCTTTTAGGAAGAAAGCCAAGGTGGATTATACAAAATAGAACTGGGAACTTAATGTTTTCAGTTGGTATAAGTAACCCAAATCTTTACAGCAAACAGTACACACCTTCAATGTAGATAAACTTCTCGACCCAATCCCTGCTGCTGTACGGTGCATTGGCCAAAGGGTAGGCATTGCCGAGCCGTACGCAAATGACATTGGTCTGGAACCTGAACTCCTCTACATAGTATGCAAAGAAGCCCCTTAGAAGGTCCCAGATTGAATCGGTGTTCTTCGATTGGAATATGATGTAGCTTGGAAGGGGGTTGCATGGGTGGGTGTCATACAGGAACCGAACGTCGGACTGAGAATTGAAGGTGCTCTGAAAACAAATACAGGTAAATAGCAGACTTGTATTCGAGTTACCAAACATCGAGTCCAAGTCACCTCTCCTGAGTCCAAGTTCCAAATCATACAGGTCGAGTCCGAGGTCAAGTATGAGTCTGAGGTCAAGTTTGAGGTCAAGTCCGAGTCCGACTCCCCAGGGTCGAGTCCGAGTCACTTGTCATCGTGACTTGAGTCTGAGTTATGAAAATTGGAGTTGAGTCAGAACCGAGTCCGAGTCATACAAGTCTGGTAATTAGAATATGTTTGGGCATGACATAACATCTCTGGCCAAAATAGTCAGAAAATAGTCTTCCGCACTGGACAAGTCCTAAATGACTTCAGAAAGTTCAGAAATGTCAGAAATGTATGGCTGTTGAAACTCACCGAGTACATCTGATGTAGACAAGGTAGAACGCATGGCTTGCATTTGGCTGAAAAATCGAAAAATGTAACAAAATCTGTGAATCAAAGTGAAGGACAAACAGCTGCAGAATGCAACAAAAACACACTACATACGATAACCCTAAACCCTCCTCATAATCCTCCAAAAACAACCAGGTGGTCCTCGAGCATTTTTGAGGATTTTCTTGGCATCCACAATTGTAAAACTTCGGACAGGTCAGTTAAACAGGTCAGTTAATGGTGTATCCTTTTTTGTTTGTTAAGGCCATACTTGAATTGCCGCCCAACTCGCAAAGCAGGCGAGGCTAGTCCTTGTCAGTTAATTTGAACAATTTGACAAAACTGGAAGACGAATTGAAAGATTGGTTGGACTATTACCTTGGAGGTAGTTGATTACCATGAGTACCAGTGAGTAACTGGACAGGGTTCCCTGACTCGCATCGTTGATGCCACGAGCAGATGCCCACTGCTTGATGAGAACTACCAACGGAGCTACTCGCCAGTCAACTAAGGATGCACACAGTATATCAAGGGTAAGTGGCAAGTTTATTAACCAGTTCGCTTTGGGATTATTTTAACATTACCGAGCCGACGCGCGGGATTATTTTTAACGATATTCGATTTGAGGCGGGTTCAGGCCGATAGTACTGGGAAGCACACCCACGCATTTCCGGCCTTGCTCGCTGCTGACAGACATTTCCGGCCTTGCTCGGGGCGTTTTTATGCGTCATCCGTTTTAAATCTGGGGAAAACTTTGCATTTATATACGTCATCCGGCGCGAACTGGTTAAAGGGATCGTATTGATACCATTTTTTCAGTTGTGCATTTTTATCGTTTGAAGCAGCAAAATTGCTCAAAATCTAAAGAGAGGTGCTTGACAAATGTCCCGAATGAAGTTTTTGCTCTGTGAATTCTGTACATAAAGGCAGTTCTGATTGGCTGGCGTGCGGGTCGGCATAACATTTACATGCACTGATGTGTCAGATATTTGTGCTGAGGCTGAACGTCTGATTCTATAGTTTGCTCTGCAGTACTAAATATATCCTTCAACATAGTGCATACCCAGGTGATTTTGTTGCATTTGGTGTAATGATGTGCATCAATACATTAAAAATATAAACCAAATCCGAACCAAAACCGGTCTGAACTCTCTAACCTAACCTAACCTAACCCGACCCGACCCGACCCGACCCAAATTTAGGGGAAAACCGACCCGAACTGACAAAACGGAACCCAAAAAAACCTAAAAACCTGAATGACTGGCAATGCGATGGGACGTACAGAACCTAGACCAGTGAGTCAACATTAATATACTGTGTTATGTCACGTGATTATGCACGCAACGTCCCACGCGCATACAAATGCCACAAAGTTTTGCTCAGAATTTTTCGAGCGAATATGAGTTAGCCAAGATGTAGTAGCAGAATGTTTTTTGGGCGTACGTTAGAGGGCGCTCGCATTGGCAGCATATGCGCGCTGCATCGCATATACGGCGGCTAGTACGTCCTGCAACCAAAATTAGTTCTTCGATTGCGTCATAAAGCGCATGTGTAGTAGACTAGCACACAGGTTACCCGGGTCACCCTTTGCGTGAATACTTGCGTGTGCGCTTGGCAAACAGCAAAAATAGTAGATAACACGTGATGGTGAATGGACCAGGGAGAATATGGGTGTCGATCATGAATATGTATGAGGTCCTTTCTGTATGGTAATATGTACTTACTTTTTGAGTACGTCTGCATTAGATGAGTGTTCCTGATTCCCTTCAAGAAAGAAAAATTTGAAATAAGTGTTACAAAATTATATTCGTATCTTAAACATAAACGTAAACATTATTTAAATTCTGTCATGGTTCAGAAGAGTTCTTGAAGCCGTTTTTTTTACAACCAGCTAAATTTTGTTGGCAAAACTTCATACACAAACTGCACACTTTCAAGTAGATCCAGATGAAAAAAATAGGAGAAAAGTAGGAAAAGTAGGTATACACGCACAATTTCACACAACAAATGTGACGTAGTCATCAAAATTGCAATAACAGATTGTTACAAAATTCAGTGGGTAGGTAAATTTATACAAATAGGCACTTGGGGAGACAACTTAGCGTAAGTTATTAGGTAATAAGGAGACAGTGGCACTTAGGGAGACATTTCAGTGTCTCCCCAAGTGTCGTGCTACCCTAAAAAACAATTCGGTTAGGGTAAACAAGTTAGGACTGTTTTAAGTTTGTGTACATCTCTATGGAATTGTCTCCCCAAGTGCCTATTTGGAGGTAATTAATATTGATATTATTAAAAATCTGAAATTACGTTACAATGACATCATCCACTGATGGCAGAAAAGCCATGTGTTCAGTTCAACGAACAGACATAGCTCTAGTTTATATATAAAAGTGTATCACACTGTTAGAAAAAATATTCAATGAGATATCAAACTACAAAAAAGTTGGAAAAGTAAGAATTACTTACAGTGGCATTGTTGATGTTTATGTCACATTCGAGGCCGCTGTGTTGAAGAAAAAAAAGAAAATTTTCCAAATTGTGTAGAATCCGCATTATCAAATTACTTTTTTTTCGCCAAGATAAAAAAAAATATATTACTGCTTGGCATTTAATTCTAAAATTGCTTAAACTAAGGCTTGTAGCTTATAAAATGTATAGTATACGTAATTTTTTCTTTCTGATTTTTTAAAGAATAGATTTGGGATAGAGATTTCAGATGTGTTAAAATTACATTTTAAATTCTACCTTTGTTTTCATGATAAACATGTGTAGTCATACAAACCTGTAAGTTCTTGAACACACAAACTTCAAGATTGGAACTTTGGCATAGATAACTTGAGCTTCAGTCACAAAATCTATTAAAAAAAAGTGGGCAGACAAATTTCTATTCAATGTTACGTCAATTCTAGTGGGAAATTATTAATAGTACCCTTGTAAGGCATTCTGCTAAAAAGAAATTATCAAGATATTTTTTTCCCCCAGTTTTAATTGAAGTGCAACAAAGGGTATTTTAAGAAAAATTGTATTATTTTTCTTAATACCCACAAAACCTCATTTCAACCACTGCCCAGTTTTTTCTCTTTTACCAGGCATTGTAGTAAAGAGTCTTGCCCAAGAACATATGGTTTGGACAGACGAACTATGGCATACAATTCAAACGCAAAACCACTGGGCCTACCGAACTCCACAAAGATCTGGGAAAAACTTTGCGTGTATATACGTCCTCCGGCGCGAACTGGTTAAAGAATACTTTAATGAGTAAGGTGATGTCTTGGTCCACTAAACCAGCATGCTAATATTTTTTGAATCATCATTCTGTAAGAAGTTTACTGACTTACTGCTTCGCTGCAATAGTAGTTTGTGGATTACATTCAAAATGTAGGTTGCGTGATTCTTCTGGTTTAGCTGATAAAGACAACAGAAATGAAAAACTGGGTTATAATACAAACTGGGCTGCTAAGCAAACAAATTTTGCTAAAAAAATCTTTCTCTGTAAAAACAGGCTACCAGCCAAAACTCCAAAACTCGCAAGTGCGTGCAGTTCACAAACTTTCCTGCCCCTTGGTAACGGCAGACTTGTCGGTAAAAAAGTGGACTTTCCGCGGAATTACGATTTGGTAAGCTCCCTAAGCAAAAACAAGCTAAATATTAATCCCAAACAATATACGTCACCTGAAAATATGGCCTGTAACCAAAGAAGAATGTTCATGCTAAGCATTTCTTTTTGTGTTGAGAAACTCCATGAAATTGGCCCTAGATTCTTCAGCAGAGGGCAGTTCCTCAAAAATGTCTTTAATTGTACACGTTTCTATGTGTACACATGCATGTTGACTTGGTGCAGGAACTGGATATGGTGCTTTGTCTTGAGAGCCGATGAAGAAGAATATCTTCTTACAAACGCCCCACCTGCTTACCTCCTTGTTGGTGACCATCAAACACAGATCAGTATCGCTGCTGTTGGTAGCAAACCCATTGAGAGACGAGCCCACAAGGAAGAGCATTGTACCTGCAAAATCAATGCAAAGCTGTTTAACATCTATGATCAGGGGCCAATTTCATAGAGCTGCTAAGCACAACAATTTGCTTAGCACCAAAAAGTCTTGCTCATTAAAAACAGGTTACCAGCCAAAATTCTACGGGTTTTTCATGCTAAGCCATAATCCAGCTCTTTATCAATCGAAAACAATAAAGATCACGTGAAAATTTGGTCTCTAACCTTGTTTTTGCCAAGAACAAATTTTCGTGCTAAGCAAATTGTTGTGCTTAGCAGCTCTATGAAATTGGCACCTGGTGCGACTAGTTGTCAGCGGTTACTAGTCGAACAAGAAATCAGAGATTTCAAAATCCGGTTATCCAGGGATAATATTTCCAATTTTCAAAAAAATCTGAAAATTGGATGAAAGGTCTCAAAGAGGCATTTCTTCAATACTGCTAATGTCTTTCTCTCAGATTCTAAAAGTCCAATTTTAGACAAAAAATCTTTAGCCCAATATTGTATTTTGTTTAAACCAAACGTTTATTTAATTTCAATGACCACCGGGTCTTTACAAAAACACTCCAAAGTTGTAATGTTGAAAAATATGGATTCAAACTTTAAGGCCAAAAAATTGTTCTGCTTTCGGTTACTCGACCGACCCTAATTTTAGTGCCAACCCTTTAAATTGAAAAAAAAAAAAATTAATAAATAAAATAAAATATAATCATATTATTTCGGTCTTCACAAAAACGCTTCTCAACAACCAATACATGTCAAAAACTCTTGTAATTTGTTTGCCTACTTGCGTACATTTAAATTTGTTTTAGAAGAAATTGTTGAAGAAAAGTTTTCTTTGCGATAAAATGTTACAAGTTTCCTTGGAATGGATATAATTATATGCGATCATGGTGATGAAAACACGTGCGTAATGCTCAATGCAGCAATGCTGTACTGGTTCCCGCTGCATGCCCGCTAAAAGTGCCAAAGAAGGCATGATGGAAATGCGGCAACCAGTCTACGCACGCGCACTTGGCCGACCAACCTTGGTATTTTAATTGGATGATTCCTTCCAGAGTCTTTCGTAGATTCTCTTTTATGTACAGACGCTGGGTGCTCTGCCTGGAGTTCATGTAGTCCTTCCATATGGCCTCAGAAATCTTTGGAAAAAAATAATAAACAGAAGGCATAAAATAACGATAACTGTTGTAAAAACCCTCACTCTTGTCATGTATGAAGCCTAGTGAATGAGTGACAGGGTTTGACGGACATGGTCCTCTTCTTAGTAAAAGTAACTAGGAAATTAGGATTAACCAGTTCACGCCGAGATTAACTGTACATTCATTTTCACAAACCTTGATCCGAGGCGGGTTTAGGCCGGCACCTGTGGGAAGCACACCCTGGTATTTCCGGCCTGGCTCGTTGTGAGCCGGTCACAGACAGATATTTCCAACCTTGCTCATGACGCGTTTATTCGTCATCCATTTTTAATCCCGGGAAAAACTGACGCGAACTGGTGAAAGTGTATTTTCTGGTCTTTGAGAAAATTTTACATTCAGAGATTGTATTTGTGCATTCTCCAAAACAACATTGTTTAGCCCCAACCACCCCAAATCCGCCAAAATCCATCCCCTCCAAATTGTTCAATTTTGGAGGAACTTTGTCCAGAAGACCCAAGGTTAAAAAATAGTGAGAGGTTTTGATGGACTTGGTACAGGAGGCCTGAATCAGTGCCGGTGCAATTGATAAATTTTGCCTAAGATCCAGTAGTGCTGTTGTCATGTAAGGCATGTGTATTAAAGTCCATCAACATCAACCAACACTTCATCAAAGGTAGTTCCATTAGCCTATGTATAACAAAACAATTGACTGATGGATTTTGGCGGATTTGGTACCCGGTAGGGAATTAGGGTTATTACATACCTTGTCCAATGGTTTATTAGTGGGATTTGAGGTGTCTGGTATAGGGCTTGCGACGTGAGCTGTGCGGCTGTCGTGGGTTCTTTTCCGACTACTCCCACTGGATTCAGAATGTTCCCTCGTAGAGGTCTTGGGCGTATCATCCAGCCTGTTGGGCTTAGGCTGTGGCTCCCTTTGCTCACTGTGTCTATGTGAGGAAGTAGACGGCAAGCTGTTCCTTGCTGGATTGCCGGCCACCCGACTACCCTGTGCCGTTGAATGACCAGAGGGGCGCTCAGCGTACGTATGTATAAACACAGGTTTTTCGCGGCTTTTGCCATTGTCGTCGGTCGCCAGAGACGATTTCCGATTTCTGTCTGCGGACGCCATCCGACTGTTCAGAGCAGAAAATCTGGACTCCGAAGACTTTCCTGGACCGTTAGGTTGGGTGGCAAACTGTGCTCCGGTCTGCGGCTGCAGCCTCGAGTCTGTTGTGGTTGAGGTCGATGGATCTCTTCTCTGTGTCTCTATCTTGGCTTTGTCCCCCAGTACCTGAACAAGCAACCTGTAACTGTTTGGGGTCTCGGGGGTCTTGGCTAGGCTGACCAACCTTCTCTCTGATGTGCCGGGGACCGTCGTCGGTTGGTGTGCTGCATTTGGTTGGCTCGGCCGGCCTCGACCAGGTGGGTTTATGGTCGCTGGACTTGCACCCGCTATCGTTATTGCCCTGTGTTGCATCAATGAAACATTTTAGTGTTGTCTCAATTTCAACCGAATGATCATTGTTTGAAAGTTGGCCATGTCTCAACTTGATATGACCAGCACTAGGAGATTCATTAACCCTTGCTCTTGTTTATCCTCTAACACACCTCAACATACACCCAACAAACACAAACTGTGTATATTCCTTCAGTGCAAACAGCTAGTGATCTGGCATGTGCCAAGCCATGCAGCGATAGGCCCTCATAGAGGAAGGGTTAATGAGTTTAATAAAACAAGGCTTACAAATACATTCTTGTTATAAAATCAACTCCTTTTTTTTTTTTTTGTAATTACTCACTTTCTTCCTTTGTCAATCAGAAACAGTCCAGGCTGAGTCATTCCATTTGGTTGAGGGGGTAATTGGTATGGGTACACATTGGAGGGTGACAGCAGTCTTTGGTAAGCTGGAAGACCCCTGGAATCAAATGGCAGGGTCGGCCGCTGGCCATGGTTAGCGTTTGTGGCAGTGTTCCGATGCATTGAGAACGATGACGGGCCTAAAAGGTCGAAAACACAAAAATGAAACAAATTGAAAACTCCTTCAAAACACCCAGCTTTTGGAGCAGTCTGTTTTTAACCAGTTCGCGCCAGTTCCAAATTAGGCCTTCTATTTTGTTTTGACACAACTAAATGAAAACAACTGCAACATCTTCCAATGAGCTTCATAGTCTCTGATTGTAACTGCATACTAGTATAGTGGTTTCTTTAGCCTGCCCAAGATTTCCCATCAATTTGTTTTCCCACAGTACAGCTCTCGAGTGTTTTGGTAAAGACCCAGTGGTCACTGAATCCTGTAAACGATATACAGAGTCTATTGGGGCACCTTGCTCATCACTTTCTGTTGGCATGATTGTGAGCTGGATGGATGGAAACTTCCAGTGAAATCAAATAATCGGTATTCCGTTAAAAACAAATTTGGAAAAACCGGATTTTGAAACATCTGATTTCTCCTATTACTACTTTAAAACCCTAACCCTCCAGGATATTTTGGCTACAAACCCTGCCAGACGCAACAGATTGCATACTTAAGTGAGAATACATCTCTGGCAAACAAATCTGATGTGTAATGCACAAACCATGGCGATACACAATGTACAATGTCCAATAAATCAATCACGCCCCGCATCCTACATTGTGCTGATAGTTTACGGTTATGTTGGCGACTGTGCAGATTCTATCAGTCTGGATGTAAATGCAAAGGGGGAGGTGATTGGCACTCATGCAGACATGCAGGTAATTGAAGGCAAAAATAACACCAGTGTATAAACGACCACAGTATATTACTAAGAGAGCTAATCCCTATTGAACATTGCCAGAGATGGATTCTGCTGCGTTTGGTGACCGCAGACTCTGAAGCAGTTTGACCTTGAGGTTTCTAACCGGATGGATCTCGCTGCACTGGGCAGGGTTGTCACTTTGACAAATGACAAATGATACAGTTTGCTGCGTGTGGCAAGAAACTCACAGAATACCCCGTGGGAGTTGGGGTTGAGAAGCGAAGTTGTCGGAGACGAAACGAGAAAAGGAAAACATTTGTGCATGATTCAACAATGTGCAAGTAAAAATCAGCAACTGCTTAGAGCTTGGATGGTAATTCTTCCTTGAACGCCCCAACAGCCGAGGGAGAGAACGCCACACCTAGGAGGGTGTTCCGTAGATGAACTGTTCTGGGGAAGATGGAGTTCGTGTAAAGTTGGGTGAGGCTGGTTGAGGATCTGTAGTTTGCTGGGATGAAATGATCTAGTTACACTTGGAATTATAGGGGACAGATAGAGAGTTGATATCAACAATGTTGTGTTGCATCTTGTAAAGTAAGACCAGACTTGCTGCTTCTCTTCTTCATTCAAGGGAGTTCTACTGGAGTTGTTGGTACATTAGTAGCCACACTGTCCCTGTGATGGTATTTTTTAACCTAGCTGCACGGCGTTGAATCATTTGAACTCTGTGATGTCTTTCTTGTGTAGAGACTCCAAAACTAGGCTACAGTACTCCAGGTGTGGTCTTACGAGACTGATGTAGGCTTGTTCTCGTATCTTCTGGGAGCAGGATCTCAAGTTGCGCCACAGGAGTCCAAGCATTCTGTTGGCTTTGGTGGTGATTTTATTCATATGCTTTGACAACGCAATATTGGTGGAAAATGTAAGGCCCAGTTAACCAGTTCGCGCCGGGATTATTTTAACATCGCCGAGCCGACGGGCGGGATTATTTTTAACGAAACTCGATCCGAAGCGTGTTCAGGCCTATAGTGCTGGGTAGCACACCCACGCATTTCCGGCCTTGCGCGCTGCTGACATACATTTCCGAACTTGAACTTGGCGTATATATTCGTCATCCGTTTTGAATTTGGGGAAATTTTTGCGTTTATATTCGTCATCCGGCGCGAACTGGTTAAAGATATTCAGTGACGGAAGTAAGTCGGTCACCTCCTAGATACTACTGGATGTCTGTAATATTGCGGCGGCGGGTGAACTTCATCCGGTGGCACTTGTCTGTGTTGAACAACATCTTCCAGTCAAGGGACCATTGATGGAGATGGTCGAGATCTTGGAAATAGACCTGTAAGTAAGGCAGTCCTGTGCAAACAAGCGCAGTTTGGAGGCGATATCCAATGGCAAATCAAGGAAAAGAAGTGGTCCCGGGATCGGGAGAGGAGAGGTCCTCTGATGCCATATATGGTCTAGTTTCCAAAGGAGTCGTTGATGTGGTTCACGAACAAATGCCTTTTGAAAATCTAGCATGATAGCATCCACTTGTTCATGATCATCGATGCACTTGGCGAGATCCCGAGCAGTTATTTTCAATTCTGTTTCACAGGAGTCAGGAAACAGTGCAAAAACAAGCACACAATGGACCAATTTTGTTTACATCAATTTGGGTTCCACATTTCCTCTTTTTTCAGCTCATAAAGCGTAGCGGACGCAAAAAGTACAATTTTCGCTAGTTTTGACTGTGTAATAGACCATGGTGTTGTATACCAACGCCAAGTTTGCGACCTAGATGGCAGAACACCCCTATCATGATTATCAGTCAGTGATACAGAGTGATAGGGTGTACTGTAATAAGGTGTTTCACAGTAATATGCGCCATCTTGATCACGGGACAAAATGAACACGCGTTGCTAGACGCCCGCACATTTTAGAATGAACGATGATGCGTACACAGCAACGCATTTAAATTTGCCCCGTGAACAAGATGGCGCATGTTACCGTGAAACACCTTATTGAATATGCTAATAGTTTTTAGTAATAGTCACGTTAAGTACATGCAACATGGTTGAGTGCAAGATTAACTGTATAATTAAAAAAATGAAAACCAACACATTGTTTTCTAGAATTGCTCTTTCAAAACGGAATATAAACGAAACGGTGTTTGCGGAAACCTATTAGGCTAGTATTACTAAAGCGTTTAAGAGTTTAATTCTGGTAAAGGGAATATTTCTTGAGTTAGAATTTTACACAACAGAGGGACATGAGATAACTCACAACTTTGGTGGCACCAACCCTTCCGCATTCTCTAGTGCCATGGTGGCCCTGGCAGTGGCAGTGTTACGTCCCAACTATTGCGGCTTGCCCAACTATAGTTGGGGTATGCCCAACTGTGTCGTTACAGTTGGGCATGCCCAACTTAAGTTGGGGAGAAACGCCACAGGGGGGCTCAATACTCGTGCATATCATGCATACAATTACAATAAATTATTGCTTGAACTTGATGTATAACATGTGCGCGATCTCATAGTGGTTTCTGCAGCCATGGAAGAAGCATCTGACATTGAAGTGTTTGACAGATTTTGTACCGAACAGTTCAGTAACTCAAGGACAAGTCCTGTTTTCAGCAGAGAAAAATTGCAGATAATACTCAGATGTCTACAGCAGGGAAGCTTCGAATTGGAGCCGGAATCACAGCGTCGTTTACTCAAGCACTGTGTCGAAAAACACAGCCTGTATGTGTCACTGTCAACGTAGACGATGAAGACTACGTTGCTGTACGAGGAGTCGTAAGTTTTTTGGAATTATTGTTTTCTTCTTATTTAAAGTTGGTGCACGTGTGTCCGTGCTTCTGTTCCTTGCTCTATGGTTTTACTAGGGGTTGCACCCTGGAAAATAGATTTTCAAATTGAATTGATAATTTTCTAGCATTGCACATGTATTTGTTATGACTTTTTTTCAGTGCAACGTTCTATGAGGATGCAGAAAGAGTTGGCGGTGTTATGCGAAAAGTCAATCACAAGGTAATGCCTGGAAATTTAATCATCAAATCTTCACAGTCAAACTTTAATTATACACCCCAACTACGGTAATGCCCAACTATAGTTTGAACTGAGCTACAGGGTCGTAAATCTCGCATATAGTTGGGGCATGGTCAAACACTACTTGGGACTGACAGACCATTTGTCCGTCAGTCCTAACCATAGTTGGGCAGGTACAATAGGTGCTGCCCAACTATAGTTTGAACTGAGCTACAGGGTCGTAAATCTCGCATATAGTTGGGGCATAGTCAAACACTACTTGGGACTGACAGACCATTTGTCCGTCAGTCCTAACCATAGTTGGGCAGGTACAATAGGTGCTGCCCAACTATAGTTTGAACTGAGCTACAGGGTCGTAAATCTCGCATATAGTTGGGGCATAGTCAAACACTACTTGGGACTGACAGACCATTTGTCCGTCAGTCCTAACCATAGTTGGGCAGGTACAATAGGTGCTGCCCAACTATAGTTTGAACTGCGCTACAGGGTCGTAAATCTCGCATATAGTTGGGGCATAGTCAAACACTACTTGGGACTGACAGACCATTTGTCCGTCAGTCCTAACCATAGTTGGGCAGGTACAATAGGTGCTGCCCAACTATAGTTTGAACTGCGCTACTGGGTCGTAAATCTCGCATATAGTTTAAAATGTTTTTATTGCTTTTAAAGACTCTACTAAAGCAGCTGAAAGAAGGCAAGCGTAAATCTTGGAGAACATCTTCACAACAAGCACGGGTCAATGTCAACAATCCAGGCATACTTTTCTCCCAGGATTTGGTAAGTTTAATCTTCCAACTATAAATCAGTATAAGTTCATTGGAAACATTTATCTACCAAATTGATGTGCTGTGTGTAGCAATTGAATTAGACAAGAAACAAAATTACTCTGACACATTTTATTTATTTGTATTGATTATTATATGTTTTGTCCATTGGGTGTTTCATCTTCTTTTAAACCAGTTATCATTGCCCAGCTGGATTGCATTTCTTCGCCATGAAATATCTGCAGTGCAGTGGTAGGCTATATAGAACAGGAGTTCAAGAAAACGAATAGAGGACATGCAGTACACTGGACAATACATTTGCAAGAAATGCGTACATTATGAGAATATCACATATTTTGTTCTTACAAAAGGAATTTCTGGTATCTTGTTCTTGCAGTACTTGCAACTCGCAGGAGAGGTCAGCACATGTCTGCCAGATGTTGATAAGAACCTTATACTGGAGGGGTACACACCAGAGGTAACGAATTAAGCTTTCCAGTAGTATTGATGCTAGTTGATGCTAGTTTTAATTTATGGTTCTTGCAGTTTGAAGCCGGGTTCATATTGCATACGAATGCGAAGCGAATTTCGTGTGGCAATAATTTACTGAAGTTTAATTGTAACGTTCTCTGTAACCTTGACAAATTTGCTTTGCATACGCATTCGCAAGTATGAACCAAGCTTAAAATATAAAAAATACATAAAGGGCAGTTTATACATTTACTATCATTATTATTATTATTACCCCCTTGACGCTGATATTATACACATAACTGCACAGCAGCCTTCGTCCAGTAGCTGCACTGCAAAATGGACTGAACAGGCAGCTGCCTCACTGGCCATGTTCTTAAAAAAAATTACTCCAATTGAATTCTTTTTTATATTTTTGTTATTTTAAAATCGCTGTGATGACCTTTTGAGTTGTTGGTGCAAAACATTGTCAAATACCGAGGATTCAGTGTTGAAATGTTATTTTTGCTTTCAGATTGCGCTAGCCATCATACAGTACAAAGAAAAGTTGAATCGTGTACAAGCTGAACTTCTGGTACAAGATGTTTGTGCATCATACTGTTGAGACTCCAGTCCATACAGTCAAAAGACAGAAATCCAGTTTTAAGTAATTTGTTTAATAAAGTAAAAGTTTATACCAGAAATGTTTACCTGGAGACTAGAGGTTATTATAACACCTCACCCACACATTCTGTGTCTTGATTGACCGAGAGCTAGTCACATGCTATTTGCTATTTTTACTATCTTTCTGTGCACGGCCAAAAGTACTATATCATAGCAACCAAAGTACTATACCCGTAGCAACCAAAGTACTATACCCGTAGCAACCAAAGTACTATACCCATGGTGCGGTATTTGTGTGCAAATGTATGCTGGTTTGAGCGTTGCGTGTAACGCATATTGTTCCAAAGAGCCAGCGCTACAGAGCTGGATTCAAACATTTCGTGAAGGAGTGGTTTAGAAAAGAGCAAAGATATTTCCCACCAATTTTGTATTTAAATCAAAGTTCATTTTAACTGTATTTAGATTTAAATAATTAAACAAAATTAAAACCAAGCAGAATCTGTGGGTGAGGTGTTATAAAACAAATATTGAATGCTTTATCTTGTGGTGTAGTAAAACTAGCCTCCCTTGGTGATCCATGGAGCATTCCATTTTCCCGAGGCGAAAACAGAAGGCTCCATGGATCACCTCGGGAGGCTAGTTTTATCTCTGTATAATATAAAACATACAAACAACAATGGACGCGCTAATGCCCGAGTCAAAGGCGAGGACATCAACAATGTCCAGGCCCATGAGCCGGTTTTCAACATAATTTTAATACCGGCCAACTACATATTTATTCCCATTCATACTTTTCTGGTAAACTAAGTCAAAACAAGTCAGAAATATTTTGTTTTCCTATTTTGTAAAAAAGAAAAAAAGAAAAAAAGATCTTAGACAGCTAAAATACAACCTGACGGGCATTAATTTTATTAAATCATACGACTATAGGGTTGTCAGTCACAGATGTGGCTATAAATGTTAAAACCTTTAAACTTTATATGTGATTTTTAATTTATTTTTGTATGAGACAATTAATGCACCCATGCTGCTTGAAATTGTTATCCTTTTGCATCGGCTGACGATTTATTTTCCGTTTGGGGTTGTTCCATATCGTTCTGACATTCTACACAATCTATATTTGTATGTGTTTTTTTTTACTACGTATTATGTTTTATATAATTTTATAACCTTTAGAAAGATATATAGAAATATGCTCCCGCCAGCCAAAACTAATATAATCGTAACCTTAGATCTGACAGCAAGTCTTGCTTTAGTCCAACCATGGTGCAATACTGTACATGAAACCTTTTGGTTTTTGGACCGCCAGTTTCAATTTTAATGTGAAATAAGTAAACCAAATATAAAAGTTAGTTTTAGAGGCGAGAGGAAAACCCAATCCATATATTGGCCCAGGCTGGATTTGAACCTGGGTCACAGCGGTGGAAGGTGAGAAAAGAACCGCTACGCCAACCTGACAATGTTACCAACTGGTATGGTGCTTCTTTCACAAAAATAACATGGCACGTTTTTATATACACCTCTGGCTTTATAAATATCTTGCCGATTTCAACATTTTGAAATTAATATATTTTGAACCAATAACGTGCAGCTGTTTAGTTATTTTTATGAATAAAAAGAAATAAATTACTCTTGCACATTGTACTTGTGTTTATAATGTGTTATTTAAACCATTGTCAACCACACCAACGCTAAGACCACACCACCCCAAAAAAAAAAAAAAAAAAAAATAACAAATTTATAAACCCAAAATTAAGTGGGAAAACCATATACATGTACAGTGTACTATAATTTTATAAAAGAAATGACAAATATGAGAACCCCTCTCCCCCCCCCCCCCCCCCCCCTTCCCCCCTCTCTCCCCCTTTAAATAATGGGAAACGATACCAGACAGCTGTATCTTGGGATGCCAATTAGATAATTATGGCCTCGGCATACCGAAATATCATTTATTCAGTGTTTTTTTTTGGCACATTCTTTACGAAACCCATCCGCAAAAGGCCATCCAATGAATGTTTTAACTTTGACCAGGCCTACCAAATTAACGGCGGGAGGGGAGGCAGTTCCCAGAGGAGTGATATTCAGAAATTGTGCTTGCCGCCGTCACTTCTATTCACTGTACAATTTCAACGGTCATCTCAGAGACCCTCCAATTGTCTATAACATTATATACATATATTCGCTACCTATATCGAAATGCATTTATATATGCACAAGTTGTTTGTTCACCCTACAAGGCCAAATGGAATGTTCAAACAACATCTGCTATCCGATCCTCATTGTATTCGCTTATGCATAATGCATAACGTGTATACATAATCATAGCCCAAAGTATCTACGCGCATGCGCAACAACACACACCAACTCGCATATTCCCCAACTATTGTTGGGCATGCCCAACTGTGCCATCACAGTTGGGCATGCCCCAACTATAGTTGGGCAAGCCCCAACTATAGTTGGGCAAGCCGCTATAGTTGGGACGTAACAGCAGGACAGTGTGTGGTGAATAACAAATAATCACATTTTAACTTAGAATAAAGATGGATAAACTGGGACATCTAACAATAATATAAATCAAAACTGAGAGTTATTCAATTGGTCCCTATCTTATAAATCATCGTATTTCTAAACACTCAATAAATATTACACATTACGTCAAAATACGGGAAAATCCAAGGTGAGAAATCGGCGCTCCTTCGATGAGCTGGATGATGAGATATCGAGCAACGACAGGGCACATGTGTTTCGATTATAGCGCCCCCAATCGACACAACTTTGACAATCAAAACAGTAGGTCGTAAAAACTAAAATTGAATATTACTCACCAAAGTAATTGACCAGTTTAACGCTGAAGAATGTTCACTATCGTTAGAAACAGAGAAAATGAGTTTAAACTGTGAAAAAAACCACTTTAGTTCCCCATTTCTTCGCAAACCATTGATGACATCATCGATTCTTGCGTAGAATGATTCCGCGTCCGAATCTCTTGTCTATGGCTATTGTCTATGTGTTCGCCCGTTACAATTATATGAGCAGGCTGACAATAGACGTAGCCGTAGCTGTATCTGGAAGCCATTTAGGGCACAGCCAAACACTTTGATGACGTCACATTGTGCAGCACTCGTCTCCAAGGGTATACTGCAGTACGCCCCATAGGCTGCTCTTATGTTACGTGTCAGATTTTGAAAATTGACCCTGGGAACGAGGGCACTTTGCCGCATTCGCGATCGCAACAGATCGCGCGCATGTTGTGCATACACGTTCTAATGGAACGTCCAGTCTTCACTTGAACATTGCGGAAACATTTTCCCTCGTTTGATTTTCACCGAATTCAGAAGAAGTAAAAGAACCACTGTTAGTTTGCGTCTTGCGTCCAGTGGTAGAGGAGAGTGTAGAACTGAAAAATGAGTGTGGACGCGTACGGGCCGAGTTCCCAGAGCTTAACTTTTCTGGACACGGAAGATGGCGAGTTACTGGGTGCCGATACGCAGGGCACGGACTTCGAGTACAACGTGGGGGACTTTACCTTGCCGTCCCAAACACAGACCCAGAGCCAGGCATCGCAGCTTGATGTAGTCTCGCAAAGCCAAAGCCAAGTAATTACTCCATATATCATATAGTTTTAAACAAACTTCAAAGTAATCTGTGCTGACAAATCGCTAAGGCATTTAAACATGTTAATTTAACAAAAAAATGTTTTTAATTTGGCATTTTTGTCAAATCCATCAGCTCAAAATCTATTTTGCAGTACAGCACAATCCAAAAAAATTGTTTTTAATTTGGCATTTTTGTCAAAGATTTTGAAGGAGGAAGATGTTACTTTTTGGCTTTGAATGTTGTGCAATAAGGTGTTTCACGGTAATATGCGCCATCTTGTTCACGGGGCAAATTTACACGCCTTGCTGTGTACGCATCATCGGTCGAAAACGTTTGCGACTCCAAGTCATCATGCGTTCATTCTAAAATGTGCGCGCGTCTAGCAACGCGTGTTCATTTTGCCCCGTGAACAAGATGGCGCATATTACCGTGAAACACCTTATTCTCATGGTCGGCATGACACAACGAAGGGGCGAGCCGTCCATAGCAACATGCGTTAAACCTCTAATTTTACCCTTTGCGTAGTCTGAGTTACTGGGTCTACTCTTAGTTTATATCGCTTTGTTAACATTTGATTTGGACATGATCTGACGACTAGAGCCCGAGTCCGTGTAAACAAATGTCGCCACCACTCCAAAATACTTAACAAAATACCTCAAAATCGCCTGAATAGCCTTGCATACGGCGGTATGTGTCCCAAATCGGCTTCGGGGGTACTCACAAACAATAAGGTGTTTCACGGTAATATGCGCCATCTTGTTCACAGGGCAAAATAAACACGCGTTGCTAGACACGCGCACGTTTTAGAATAAACGCATGATGACTGGGAAGCGCAGAAGTTTTCGATCGACTATGCGTACCCAGCAACGCATGTAAATTTGCCCCGTGAACAAGATTGCGCATATTACCGTGAAACACCTTATTCTTGACCTTCAATCCAGGAAATTCAAAGTAGTGTGCACTGTTGCTCGCCATATTAAAAATGAAACCAAATTCTGAAGCCCATATGGGCAGATTGCTCATGGATGCAGTTTGCCCATAATGCGCAGTTTGCCCATATTGCCCATATGGTTAGTTTGCCCATATTGCCCATATAAGCAGTTTGCATTATAAGCAGTTTGCCCATATTGCCCATATGGGTAGTTTGCCCGTATTGCCCATATGGGCAGCTTGCCCATATGGGTAGTTGGCCCATATTGCCCATATGGGCAGTTTACCCATATTGCCCATATACGCATATGGGCAGTTTGCCCATATTGCCCATATGGGCAGTTTGCCCATATTGCCCATATGGGCAGTTTGCCCAAGGATATTGCCCATATGGGCAGTTTGCCCATATTGCCCATATGGGCAGTTTGCCCATATTGCCCATATGGGCAGTTTGCCCAAGGATATTGCCCATATGGGCAGCTTGCCCATATAGCCAAGATGGGCAGCTATTGCTCATATGGGCAGTTTGCCCATATTGCCCATATAGGCAGTTTGCCCAAGGATATTGCCCATATGGGCAGCTTGCCCATATTGGGCAGCTTGCCCATATTGGGCAGCTTGCCCATATTGCCCATATGGGCAGTTTGCCCATATTGCCCGTATGAGCAGCTTGCCCATATTGCCCATATGAGCAGCTTGCCAATATGGGCAGCTTGCCCATATTGCTCATATGGGCAGCTTGCCCATATTCACGATGCCACAAAATATTTTTGACCAGTCGTAAATATTCACGATATTCACGACATTGCAAAAATTAATCACCACCTGTAACTGTCTAACTATGGGGCTCCGCACTGCAGATGTCGGGAGCCCCATATTTCTAGGGAGTTAATAATGCCCACATACTGTTTGTGTCCTAAACTGTTACTTGTTAGTGTAAAATATTGTTTTTCGTTTATCGCGAATTTTTTTGAAACTTTATTACGCAGATTTAGAGACAAATTACACCAGACGGAACCACAGAAAAGTCCTAATTTTTACGAAATATCGATGCGCTATAATAAATAAATCTGCATGCCGAGTTTGAGACCGAATGATTTCCATGAAATAAGTTAAAAAAATTATCCACTAATCTAGGCTGGCTTGTCCCTGGATGCAAAACCAGCCCAGCATAACGGCTTTGTTGAAGATGGTGTGGCTGCAACTGTCCAGACACTGAAAGAGCTAACGTTTGAAGAGGATGAAGAGGAGACGTATTACACCAAGGATCTTCCCGATCACGCCTGCAAGTAAGTCTTTCAGTAATCCTCCCAAAGTCTACAGTATTATTTAGGTTTCGAGGGATTTTGAAGGATTTGAGAGGGTACAGTCCAGCCACAATAACTCCAGTAGACTCTGTGTCAATTAGTCCTAACTCCTTGAGTGTTTCTACTGGAAAGTGTCCTGAATCGACAAAGTCCATAAAGTTTGCCATGCAAAAACTGCTGGTGTCCCGAGTCCATCGGAATCCACCAGTATACATTCTGAAGAAATCCTGAATCCATCAAAAATCCAACAGCAAAAGTATGATTGATTCTTACGGACTTAGGATACCATGCTGGCACACAAATATTTTGCAGTGTTTATCCATAGAATCTTTTTTTAAAATCCATCACCTCAAAATCCATTTTGCAGTACAGCACAATCCTGCAGTACTGCTAGGTTTAATATTCTGAATCCATCAGATTCCATCAGTTTTTTCAATATGGAGGTATCCTGAATCTGCCGAACTCCTCCAAAACAGGAAATAGATTTTGATGCATTTCTGGTACATTTGATGCATTTCTTTCACACAATTTCTCAGTTGTTGAAACCAATATGTCAATTTGAAGTTTTGTATGAATGCTTGTGGTTTGTTTCTCTTTTCTTGTAAATGTGTAATTTTTTTTTTATTAATTTTTTTATTTAGGTACTGTGGAATTCATGACCCGTCTGCTGTGGTGTTGTGCAACACGACCAAGAAGTGGTTCTGCAATGGGCGGGGAAACACTTCAGGAAGGTGACCAGATTTCCCTTTCATACATAGTAGTATTGTTGATTGGCACACTGTAACTGGTCCGAGAAGAAAATATTCTATCATCTCTATTTTATTTATTTAATTAATTTATTTATTTTTATTTATTTATTTATTTCTGAAAACCAACAGCGGTAAACCGCCAATAACAGGCATCGGTTAAAAATCAAAATTAAAAACAAAATAGAATTTGGTATCAAAATAAATAAAATATTTGCTATAGATTAAAATAATTAATTACACCAAACATTAAGACAAGAAAAAACAATTAGAAACAGATTATATACATATGTATACAATTAACAGCCTACAGTGAGCTAGTGTATCATGAGTTTAAAATTCGACAATAGACTTAAACTGGATGGTCACACGTCAAAGCTTTGTAGACTACTAGTGTTAAAGCAGAGGTATTCAACCAGATGAGGTAAATTGACATAGTAAATGACATAGTGTGATTGAACCGCAATTACTTGTAACATGATCAGGTACTAACTATGTTTGCAGACAAATACAGTATCAACCATTTAAATGTTTTTTTTGCATGGTAGGGATAGGTCGAATTCAGCCTCCTACTGAATATACCCCCACTTATTGGGAAACGGATAGTAATGGGGGAGAATTCAACCAGATAAGGAAAACCAGCAGTCTCAAGTCTAACCCAGAGAGATAGATCTTAACCAGTTTGCGCCGGAGGACGTATATACACGCAAAGTTATCCCAGATTCAAAACGGATGACGCATAAACACGTCAAGAGCAAGGCCGGAAATGTCTATCAGCAGCGAGCAAGGCCGGAAATGCGTGGGTGTGCTTTCCAGGTACCATCAGCCTGAACCCGCCTCGGATCGAGTTTTGTTAAAAATAATCCCTCGCCTCGGCTTTGTGATGTTAAAATAATACTTGCTACTAATAATACTACTGATGACATGGCCATGTACTTCCTTTGCTTATAGCAGATAATCAACCCTGTCAGATCTAAGGTTTAATAAAAAGAAACAAGTGGTTGAATTCTTCCCCGGTCGAATACAGTGCGAGTAACAAAAATATAAAACACTTTTAAAATTGGCCATAGTTTTATCTTGTTGCAACATAGATACGATATTTTCATATGTACTTTTAGAGTAATTCTTCCTGCTTATTTTGGTGAAATTTTTACTGGATGAGTTTGTATGCATGGCTACACAGGAGACAATTAATCAGTTCGCGCCGGATGACGTATATAAACATAAACACGCCCAGTTCAAGTTCGGAAATGTCTGTCAGCAGCGAGCAAGGCCGGAAATGCGTCGGCCTGAACCCGCTTCGGATCAAGTTTCGTTAAAAATAATCCCGCCCCTCGGCTCGGTGATGTTAAAATAATCCCCGCTCGAACTGGTTAAGGGGATGATTCCATTAGCCCTATGTATAAAAAGAAAAACGACTGATGGATTTTATCGGATTTGGTCCATCATCCCATCCCGCAAAGACAGTATGGAGTTGGGGTTGAAAAAATTAAAATCATGCAGACCTGCAAGGTTGAATTGTCTGCGTCGTCATCACGCACTTGTATTTTGCTTTCCTCATCACAGTCACATCATCAACCACCTGGTGCGTGCCAAGTGTAAGGAGGTGACCCTCCACCGCGACAGTCCCGTGGGCGAGACTGCCCTGGAGTGCTACAACTGTGGCTGCCGCAACGTGTTCCTGCTGGGCTTCATCCCGGCCAAGGTGGATTCCGTGGTGGTGCTTCTGTGCCGTCAACCCTGCGCAACCCAGAGCAACTTGAAAGACATGAACTGGTATGTAAAAAAAGAAATTGCCTTTTTTCTGCTTTTTGAGTCTTTGATAAGAAAATAAATAGGTGTGGGGTTCTGGTAAAATAAGACAGAACTGGGCAGAGGTGGAAATGAGGATTTTCAGGCATTAGGAAAGAGGAAAAAATAATTATCCTAACAATACTGTTTGTTGTGCTTCAATCAAACTTTCCGTTAATAAGATATGTCTGTTCAGAATTTGCATTTATCGACATGTCGCCAAAGTAACACAAGTGATCCGGAAAAAGGACTATTGTTGTTCATTACAAACACTTTTATTCCACGTTTTCTTACAATTTCATTAAAGATATGGTTAGTAGACATCTAAAAATTTAAAGAAATTACGGCCATTCACTTTTTTACATTTTTTTTTCACTGTGGTTTGTGCCCAGTTCCGTTTCATTTTGCCATGTCAAATTATATTTTCCCTCTGGTTTTGACTCTCTTCTCAGGGATCCAACCCAGTGGCAGCCCCTTATCCAGGACCGTTGCTTCCTGGGCTGGCTGGTCAAGGTCCCCTCAGAGCAGGAGCAGCTCAGGGCTCGGCAGATCTCGGCCGCTCAGATCAACCGTCTGGAAGAGCTGTGGAAGAACAACGCCAACGCCACGCTGGAAGACCTGGAGAAACCGGGGGCCGACGAGGAACCGGCCTCGGTCATGCTGAGGTATGGAGGGCAAATGTGGATTTTCTTTTTTATTAATTGAGATATTTATTGATCTGAATTCTTTAGAACAAGAGCTTTCCAATAATATACAACATGAAGAGGTACTGAGTTAAGTATTAGAAATACAGACCACCAACTCGATTGAAGTGGTAAAACTGATTCTTGAGAAATTGCCATTTAAAAATGTTGCAGTTGTGTTTATGGTAAGTGACCTATTTTCATTTGTGGGTAGCCACGCCCCTTTACACTTGTGCAGCACGTGGAAGCGATGTGGCTGAATAAGGTTTGAAATATCATGTGATGTGCAACGCTACGAGTGGATAATGATTGGTTATGGTTACAGACTAAGGCTTACCTAACACAATTTTTTTTACCACCCCTCATTTCGATCGCTGTCCACTTTGGTCTCATTTTGCCAAAACGCCTCGCATCTTGTTTGCCATTGATGTCTCAGATACGAGGATGCTTACACCTATCAGAACATCTTCGGCCCTCTGGTCAAGATGGAGGCTGATTACGACCGTCGGACCAAGGAGAACCAGAACCAGAGTAACATCTCCGTGCGCTGGGACATCGGCCTGAATCGCAAGACCAGGGCATTCTTCAACTTCCCCAAGAAAGAAGGTAGAAAACCCTTAACGCTAACCCTTCCACACACAACAGGGCAACAAGCAGACCTGATGGATCTCTCGCACTGAGCAAGGTTGACATATTGACAAACGATGCAATCTGTTGCGTGCGAAAGTCAACTCACAGAATACCTCTTTGGGGGTTAGGGTTAAAAGGAAAAATTCACAATTAGTAAACTCTCACTTTTCCAAATTCTCCAAAATCGTCTTTGCCAAATGGATGAATTTGGAAGATTGAGAGTCTTTAAAAGACAAAGCATCAGAAGATCTTGAAGGCACTAGAGGATCTTGAAGGCACTAGAGGATCTTGAAGGCACTAGAGGATCTTGAAGGCACTAGGTGATCTTGAAGGCACTAGGTGATCTTGAAGGCACTAGAGGATTTTGCAGGCACTAGAGAATCTTGAAGGCACTAGGGAATCTTGAAGGCACTAGAGAATTTTTGTTGCCTCTGCTTCAATGATTCGTTTTGTTTTAGCCTCATGTCATTTTCTCCTCTTTTCCTGAGACAGATTTGAAGCTGATGCAGGGAGACGAGTTGCGGCTGCGTTACCTTGGCGACTTGCAGGAACCCTGGTCCGGAGTTGGCCATGTAGTCAAGATACCAGACAGTATCCTTGTAAAATGAAGATACTGCTGTGCATATTTGTTTAGGTTACTAACTTCATATAAACACGCATATTTAACAAAAGCACAATGAGTAATCTGAGACCTAATTTCAACAATTATTTTGTTTAATTCATGTTGCTGCTCATGCACGGTCAAAGTTTTTAACCAGAGATACAGATGTTCAAAATTGTCAAAATTGCAAGGTCGTAAGTTCAATGACCTGTAACTAACAAACTACACAACACAAAATACTCAAATTTGGGTTTTGGAGTTTTTTTCATATGGCCAAACAATTCCAGGGAAAAAAAAGGAAAAAAACGGTGAGATTAACGTGGTAAAGTACTTACCTCAATATTGTTTTTGTTCAAGAACAATTTGTATGAGCTTGAAATTCTGTTTTCCAGGATGTTTGGTATCCCCATACCATGCAAGAATGCTTGTTGTTCCTTAGTCCAAGCGTTTAGATTATGGAGATGAGATCTGCGTTGAGCTGAAGAGCAACGCCAAAGTCCCAGTCAACTGCATCACTAACTTTGTGGTGGACTTTGTCTGGAAATCCACGTCGTTTGACAGGTTGGTACATGGTCAAGGCATTCCGTTCTTTCATTCTCTTTCTTGTGTTGACATGTACATTCATTCGAAGAAACTTTCTCCAAACTGTTTAAGAAGTACTTTTTCTAAGCACAGATGTTTGTGTTCTACGTGTACTGAAAAGTATTGCAGGCACATGATTCTTGAATGTGTAAAAGTAATTACATAATTAATTAATTATTTATTTGCAGAATCTGCTCACATAATATGGAGGCCATATCATAGAGTTGTGCGTGGCATGTATCCCTGCTGCAATATGTATCTTTTGCAGAGATGCTTTTGTAAAAAGTTAACTTTTTCCTTTCCTCCCCCCCCCCCCCCCCAAAAAAAAAAAAAATAACAATAACAATAACAATACAAATATAATCTTGAAATGCAGAGTGCCCTGAAGACCCCAGGTAGTCTTCTTTTGCATAATTAATTGCCAAATCTACTTACATATTATAGATATATATGTGCTGGTGAAATCTTATTTAGCCTTCTCTTTCTCTTGGCCGCCGTCTCAGGATGCAGAGCGCCCTGAAGACCCTGGCCGTTGACGAGACAGCTGTCTCCAGCTACCTATACCACAAGCTGCTGGGCCACGAGGTAGAGAACATGGTCATCAAGAGCAGTCTCCCTAAACGCTTCTCGGCGCCTTACCTACCTGAGCTGAATCACTCCCAGGTCTCGGCTGTACGCACGGTGCTGACACGTCCTCTCAGCCTCATTCAGGTTGGTTCTTCATTAAACTCGGGGGGTCAATTTTCCTGAAACAATCATTGCCATTTGCCAGAATCAAAATGTTAAGGCGTGGTCGATTTTTTGTTTTTTGTTTTTTGTTATGTTAACCATAATCTGTAAGTCTAGTTTTACCTTTCTCTTATTTCTCTGAAATTTCTCCAATAATGACAACTCTTTTCAATAAGATAATGATTTATTGCATTAAATTGGGCGGAGAAAATAATACAAACTAGATTTGATGCATCGATCGACTAAACGCGTTCCAGCAAAAAAACAGACCACGCATGCGTGAAGTTTAATCGAAACAGACCACGCATGCGTGAAGTTTAATCGAAAAGGGACTAGTTTAGCAGCACCAGCACTTGCTCCATTATTATTATTATTGTGGGCTTTTCTAATAGTTAATCCCAGCCAAGAGAAGAAAGCAGACTATCCATTGCTCCGACCATTTGTGTTTTGACAGGGCCCACCTGGTACTGGAAAGACCGTGACCTCAGCCAGCGTTGTACACCATCTGGCTAAACAAGGACTCGGGTACGAAACATTTTGTTCATTCATTCATTCAGTGATTGGTTTGTGAAAGTGTCGGAAAATGTATATTTTCTTTAAAATAGAGCACAGGTTACATTTCTTTGTTTTGTTTTTGGGACACCACATGATCTAGCAGACACCAGCCAGGCTTGACCTCACACAGTCGTGAACCACATAACGACCGAGGATCGATATTGTGTTTTCCTTTATTCCTTTACTATACCCTACCCAACCCCATTACCTAGCGCTTGCCTCAACGATCGAGGACCGAATTCGGACAAGCAAACCGTCCTTCGAGGATCCTTTGTTCTCTTTGTTCTCTTTTGTGTTTCGATCCTCGATCGTAATACGATACAAGAACACACACACATTCTGTGTTAAATTGATTTCAAGTTTTGTAAAAAAAAATGTAACAACTTTTAACCCCACCACAGGCAAGTGTTGGTGTGCGCCCCCAGTAACATCGCCGTGGATCAACTGACTGAGAAGATTCACCGCACCGGGCTGAAGGTGGTCCGACTCAGCGCCAAGAGCAGAGAAGCTATCGATTCCCCGGTCTCCTTCCTCACCCTCCACAAACAGGTCAGACTAATGCGCGCGCAGGCATGAGACTTTTGCGCCTGAAATCAGCCTTTTTGAATCTCTTGAGAAAGACATTTCATCAATTTTCAGATTGTTTTTCTCTCGTCCCTGCTTAATTCGTCACTTTCTCCCAAGCCGGCTTCGGGTCGACTTGCGATTCGCTTGCACCGCGGTGTATCTGTCGACACTAAGCAGAAATCTAATGTCAGGTCATACAACTGAGAAATTGCGTGATTAACCCTAACGTACCTGAATCCATCAAAATCCATTACCGGTTTTGGAGGAGTTCGGCAGATTCAGGATACCTCCATATTGAACAAACTGGTAAAATCTGATGAATTAAGGTTTTTAATCCTAGCAGGATTTTTAATGTTATTTTCGCCGGTAAAAAAAATTGAATCGATTCTGAGTATATATATTGTTTTAATTTTGTTTTGTGTGCTATTGTAGGTGCGCAACATGGAAGGAAACGAGGAGCAGCAGAAACTTCAGGCCCTGAAGGATGAGATCGGAGAGTTATCCAGCGCTGACGAGAAACGTTACCGGACGCTCAAGAGGAACAATGAGAGGGAGCTACTGCAGGTACAAACCATTAGGCCTACCCACTACTTCAACCCTTAATTCTGCAGATGCTAACGGGAGCGTGCCTTCAGTAACTTGACCTTTCTAATACAGGCAAATGGCTTGACTTAGTCACTTGCGAAAATAATGATTTGACTTTACTAACTTCAGTGACTCATCTTAATTGCTGCCCTAGCTAGTTTAGTTCTTGTGCCTAGTTCTTTTGAACCTAAGACTAATTTGAAAGAGTTCAATGATAAAATGGGCAAATTATGAAATTAATTTGACAGGATTTGTGCCAAATATAAAGAGATGGGGTGATGTCATAATCGGTTTTACAATACCTTATATTCAAGAGCGAGAGCCAATTTCTCACTGGTCTCTTTATCATCACTGGTCTATTACATCATTTTTGCTATTTGCCTAGCGCGCGTGCGAGTATTCACGCACAGGGTAAATACGCATGTGGGTCACTACGCATTTGCACGGGTGTAGTACGTACGTACGCACAAACATTCCCAAGCTAACACACATACAAGTGTGTAAACCCCTTCGATCGTGGACGGGGCATTGTCCGACCGTAATTACCTCTTTTATTTATACTCTTTTGTTTATACGTTTTCGGATGATCTCCATAGGATTTGCGCACGAGTCGAGATCGTGGACATTGTGTCAATCGTGGACAGCATTGTTTCCCCAAAAATTCCTTTGTCCCCTGTCCACGATCAACGGTGTTTACACACGCAAACAAGTGTGTATATACCTCTAATCAAGGACCCCCTATTGTCCCTCTTTTGTTTGTGCTTTTTCAGAAGACCTCTCATATGTTTTGTACATGAATCGGAATCGAGGACCTTTTCCAAATAGGGGACCCTATTGTCCTCTATTCTACATCTCCTTTTTCACTAATAAACAAACTCATGAAAAGATGGCATACATCAATATTCTTTAGTAGTTTCCCGAGCCCCTGAAATCGCAATGGCAACTAAATATGTATGAGGTGTAGTAAAACAAATAACATGGTTCATTATTGGTAGATAGTCGATATAAGCTCCCTCGGGGAACTTGTGTGTCAACTTCCAATACCCCGGGGGAACTAATAATATTGAACTACCTACCTTCTAACCATATTATATCTGTACACTGTTACTGCAGAATGCTGACGTGATTTGCTCTACCTGCGTTGGGGCTGGCGATCCGCGCCTGGCCCGGTTCCGCTTCAGGGCGGTGCTGATTGACGAGAGTACACAAGCCACTGAACCCGAGTGCCTCATACCTATCGTCTTGGGATGTAAACAGGTAGGATGTTTGTACATAATCATGGTTGGGAGAAAATTGCCAACCATTTCTTTAACTGAGTCGATCTGCTGAGAATGGGCAGAGCATTCCGTCCAAAACTTCGAGTTCCTCTGGTTTTTTGGAAGAATTTTTTTTAAAGAATTTGGAAAAGGATGTAAGATCCTTCTCCCCACTTGGTTGTGTACAAGGTCATTAGATTGTCAAGTGCATATTCTTAAAAAAAAAATGGAAATGGCGTCGGGATGCAATGTTCTTTCCAAGATTTGCTACATGGTGTGGCCGTAACTTATCTTATTAAGAGCTCGTCTCAGTTCATATCAACTTATATTGTCACTCTACATGACCAGATCATTCAGGGGTGCATTACATCAGCAAAAATGTTTCAAGTTGGCAAATTTATTTTTGCAAAAACAGCAAAAGTAATACAAATGTCATTAGGCTATCTGAATAAAATAACACATACAAGTTAGCATAAACAAATTTAAAGGTAGGATACAACATTTGCAGATATCTAAATATGTTACCAAGTAAATAATGGTTGTAGGCATTCAGCAAAATAATTGCGCTAGATATCCTGCAATTGTTCCGAACAATTTACTAAACAAAAACAAACAAACCAAGAACAACATAAGAAAAACTGCCCAACGCCGGTTGAAAAGGAAGGCCCTCTTCTTGCTTTTCCCAGCATCCATGATTGTAAAACTTCGAGCAGGTCAGTTAAACGACATTTACTATAAAATACAAACTCCTAACTCCTAACAATTCAAGCAATTACCAATGGTGTATCCTACCTTTAACACCAAATAAAGTATTTGTTGGTTAATCTTTTCAGGTGATCCTGGTCGGGGACCATTGCCAACTGGGTCCCGTCGTCATGTGCAAGAAAGCAGCCAATGCCGGCCTGTCCCAGTCCCTGTTCGAGCGCCTGGTGGTGCTGGGCATCCGACCCATCAGATTGCAGGTCCAGTACCGCATGCACCCGGCCTTGAGTGCGTTCCCTTCCAACATCTTCTACGAGGGATCCCTACAGAACGGCGTGTCGGCATGTAAGGTTACCAGCTCAGTCTAGACTGCCAGTTACCACCTAGTACCTCTAAGTATCCTAAGTACCCCATCAAACTTCAAACAGCAGGTTTTGGCTGGTTTGGTACCAATATTGATCATGTTGTTGGGTTTTGTTGGATTTGGTACCAAAGACCCAAGGGGAACCTGTTGAATTATGTGAGGTTCAAAATGACAACCGAAAATCCATGATTTTAGCACTGAAATCATGGATTTTACCTGCATTCCATCGCATTAGTACACCACCCAAATGAAATCTGTGTCCCCTTTAACCAGTTCGCGCCGGATGAAGTATATAAACGCAAAGTTTTCCCCAAATTCAAAACGGATGACGCATAAATACGCCAAGTTCAAATTCGGAAATGTCTGTCAGCGGCGAGCAAGGCCAGAAAAACGTGGGTGTGCTTCCCGGCACTATCGGCCTGAACCCGCTTCGGATCGAGTTTCGTTAAAAATAATCCCGTCCCTCGGCTCGGTGATGTTAAAATAATACCGTCGCGAACTGGTTAATTTTGACACCGCATTTGTTGTTGTGATGCCTGTAGTTTGGATGATTTCATAAATTTTCCACTTTTTAGACTTGCCCACGTGGAATTGCCCTTACCTAAATATCCACCCCCCTTTTTTTTAATAGCTGATCGAGCCAACAAGGCTGAGTTTCCCTGGCCCCAGCATGACAAGCCCATGTTCTTCTACGCCACCTCTGGCCAAGAAGAAATCTCCAGCTCTGGAACATCCTTTCTTAACAGGTAAAAACTGCTTCAGCAAAACTAGTCACGATAACGTTTGAAATGATAGATTTTCCCAAACTGAATCACAGGAACAATGCCAGAGACACGCAATCAACAGTGCAGTATGTAAGCTAGTGTGGTGACCACCCCCCGGTTGACATTTGACCTGTAAATATTGTCGCGTGTTTAACATGACCTATTCACGTCCATCTTTTACAAATAACTGGTAGACTGTTTCCTACTTGTGTCACCGTTGACTTTTAGCTGGTTTTGCAATGCGTGCGAGCCTTACCTTCCTTGCTCCAGTTGTTAGCGTTTGTCCGGAGGATTGTAACATAAGTTTAGTCTATTATCACCGTAGTTTTCTACAAGTTCGGGGAGTTTTTGTAAGAAGTTATAATAATTCGTTCGTCGTCGTCTGTGTTCGTATTTAACTTTGTGAACTTTTGGTGAACTCCGTGAACATTACATTACAGGGTTAGTGAACTTAAGAACTTGCAATCCCTAAGCAAGTATTTGCACACACTGTATACCTTCACTGTTTATGGTAAGCAAGGATGCCATACGATTGCACTATTGAACGCACCTTAAGTGACTGTTTTTGTTTAGCTTTTGCTGTAATTATCACAAATTTGGCAGTTTGTATTTTATTTAGAATGTATTGTTTACACCGACCTGTTTACACCAAGGTTTTGTGTTTATAAATGCTGGCAAAAAAAAAAAAATATAGAAAACTGCTGTCCTTAAAGTCTAGAACCCTGACTCAATTCACGCGAAGTGAATTTGATTTCCTAAAAATGAGTTAAAATGTGTTCGACCTTTGCGAATGCGCAGCGCAAACAACTTGCCATGGAGTCACAAATTCTTGTTCGCTTTTGCACCGAGTATGAACCGGCCTTAACTGTCTCCTGCTCATTGTTTCCTCGCTGCGTGTCCCAGGACCGAAGCGTCCAACGTGGAAAAAATCACCACCTGTTTCCTTCGTGCCGGCGTGAAGCCCGACCAGATTGGCATCATCACGCCCTACGAGGGACAGCGGGCGTTCATCGTCCAGTACATGCAGTACAGCGGTCCGCTCAACATCAAGCTGTACCAGGAGGTGGAGATGGCTAGCGTGGATGCCTTCCAGGGTAGGGAGAAGGATTACATCATTCTCTCCTGCGTCCGCGCCAATGACCACCAGGGGATTGGGTTTCTCAACGACCCCCGCCGGCTGAATGTGGCGCTCACTCGTTGCAGGTAAAAATCTATTCGGTTAGGGTAGAGAATTAATTCACACTATGGGTCTCTCTCAAATGACGTCTTTTTGCTTATCATTGGCACACTTTTAGTGAAGCACGACAGTGGCATTTTCTTTTTTGTCTGTTGAGAGCAAAGTTTTTTAACCAGTTCGCACAGGAGGACATGTATACATGCCAAACAATTTTCAAAAATAAAAACGGATTTTTGATAAACAGCCCACGAGCAACTAGGAGCGAGGCCAGAAATATCTGTCAACAACCGGTTGCAGCTGGCATGTGTGGGTGTGCTGCCCACGGACTGCCAGCCTAGGCTCGCTGGGGACAATGTTCGTGAAAAATAATCCCGCGCGTGGGTCTGGTAAATAAACAATTAAAAAACTGGCATGACCTGGTGCATTATCACGACCGTGCTGTATTTCTGTGCCTTGGCATGTCAGGTTTGGTGTGATCATCGTGGGCAACCCCAAGGTTCTCTCCCGTCACCCTCTCTGGAACCATCTCCTGACCTACTACAAGGAACAGAAAGTGCTGGTGGAAGGCCCTCTCAACAATCTCAAGGAGAGCTTGATCCAGTTTAGCAAGCCCAGGAAGCTGGTCAATACCTCCAACCCGGTAAAAATGTCTTGAACTCTCTCTTTTAAAGCTGTAGTATACCTCTTGCAGCTATCGTTATGTGGTTGCAATTCAAATTTTGACTAGAAAATTGTTGAATTGAAATCCAAATCTTGGAATATTGTTTTCTCGGAATATGCAGCATTCACAGAGCTGTAAACTTCATCAGGTTGTTTGTCAAGCGTAGGTCGCCGATGCGGGCACCCTCTAACGCACACCGCAGACCACGCCATGACCTTCGAATAGGTCATCTTGGCTAACTCACATAATCGCTCAGAAAATTCCAAGCAGAATTGTGTCACATTTGCAGTCGCGTGTGACGTTACGTGAATAATCGCGTGACGTAATATGCACAATCTCGGACTCATTGGTCAAGTTTGTTACGTCCCGAAATTATGCATGCAACGTATGTGAGTTAGCCAAGACTATCCGAATGTCACAGCGTGGTCTATATATACAGCGTACGATGGCGGCGTACAGGTGCTGCATACCGCGATTAGGACGTCTTGCAACTAAGACTAGTCGGACCTGAGAAATTTAGACCCGCCTGTTTTCTTGTTTATGTTGACTAATTGTCTACATTTGTAAATCTGCAGGGTGGTCGCTTCATGACAACGGCCATGTTCAGTGCCAAGGAGGCTATGATACCAGGTAGCATTTACGACAGGTCAGGAATGATGAATGGAGGTAAGATACTTGTACAGCCTTCCCTACATTTTTCTGTGATTTCGGACAGGGTTGACTAAGATGAGCATTAACCTGGGTGCGTACTTGGGTGGCTTGTGTGTAAAGCGCTTGCCTCTCGCCAATGTGGCCCAGGTTCGATTCCCAGCCCGGACCATATGCGAGTAGAGTTGTGCGTTGGTTCTCTCCTGTGCCACGAGGGTTTTTCTCCGGGTCATCCGGTTTTTCTCCCTCCTGAAAAATCAAACACTTTCGATCTCAGGCTGTGCTCCGTAGTCATATATGAGTCGATGTGGCCAGCTGCCATAGGTGCCTTTACGTGCCATCGACTCGACCACGTTGTAGCCGCGTCCTTCGCAATTCAGCACACCAGCTGCAAGTAAGGATGATTAGCCTCCCCAATTATTATTATTATTATTATTATTATTACTTGATTTACCCAAATGTTGGTTTTGACTAGAGTGACATTATTGTAAAAAACATTATTACAAATTATTGTAATTTATGAAGATTTCTTTTGTTTTGCCTATTTATATTTTAAGAAAATTCTGCTTGTTGAGTTGACTATATTATTATCTTTTCCTTTTTTTGGCAACTTACTTTTGTTGGGGGTGTGGGGGGACTATGTCACTTATTGTGGGGGGACTATGTCACTTATTGTGGGTAGGCACTCACCGCGTTAGGGGGACAGGTTCTTTTGTTTGGAAAAGACAGACCGAGTAGTGGGGACATTTTCGAGTCCCCATAGCGCGTTGGGTGTTCAGTAAAGGTAGAACAAGGTAAAATCGGGTTAGGGTATAATGAAAGAAAATATAGAAGAGGACAAATTAGGGTGATGCTGAAAATTTTAGAATTTTAGAGTGTTCTGAGTTTGAGATTAGAGAGATTTCAGTTTACGCACAAACCCTATGGGTTGTCCCCATAACGCTATGTATCACACGAGTGTGTGTACATGCAACGCTTTCCAGGCAATATTAATTTCAGGAAGAAAACCACACTTGTATTGTTCGGACCAAATATGGTATCCTGTATCAGCCATTTTCCGTGGTTGCTCCAGGCCTGCTCAAGTCGTGAGATCCTTGGACCAAAATATGCACGCACCTTGTCTTTAAGGATGTATGCGGTGTGTGTGTGCGCGGCCGGTAGTGCTAGCAACAAAATTGTGTTTTTTCGGATTAGTCTGTGAAGGAATTACCTAACATTTTACATGTGTTGTTTGTCCAAGCTGCTTGTAGCTGCCTGGAATGTCATAGAACATGGACTAACGTTTTTGTATTTTTTGTGTTTTTTCCTTTGCCAGATTCTAGTCGCTTCATTCCAGGCCCAGGCCGCATCCATGACCAGATGGGCTACATCCAGCCGGGCCCGGCCCAGTTTGGTGGCGCCAACCTGCCCATGCCGGTCAACATGTTCATGCCCCCTCCCCCGCAGCCGGGCGCCCACTACTTCAACCAAGGCGTGAGGGGCGGGGGAGCCCCGCCCATGGGCGGCGGCCAGCAGATGCCACAGCACCGGGGCAAAGGGGCCCCGCCTTACTCTAAGAGGAGGGGGAAACCACCAGGAGGGCAGCAGCAAGGGACAAACGGGCGTGGCCCCCAGCCGGGAACGGGCGGGGCGAGTCAACAAGGCGGGGCCAGCCAGAATATGTCCCAGTACAATCTCTCCATGCAGAGTCAGGTGTGTGTAAAGTTTGATCTCGTCTACATGTGAGAATGGTTGCAACAAAACAAGGCTTTGAAATATCACTCGGTTTGGCATCCATGCAGATATCATTTGGGGAAATGTTGACTGTTTGCCGACTTTGGGTTCTTCTGTACACAGGAGAGCTCTTGTGACTCATTTTGTTGAGTTGTGTCATATTTTGACACTTTACAAATTGATAGCAGCTCAGTTGTCACAGTGCGTTATATTTATTCACTCAAATTATTATAAGGCAGGTAGTTAGATACTCAAGGTGTGTAAAAATGCAAGCTCAGGTAATGTAACGGCCAAAATCGTCGGTCTGTTGCTTGATGCCATTCCAAATATCCTGGGGCCAATTTCATAGAGCTGCTAAGCACAACAATTTGCTTAGCATGACAATTTGTCCTTGGCAAAAACAAGGTTACAGACCAAATTTTTACCTGATCTTTATTGTTCTGGATTGATAATCAGCTGTTTTCTTGCTTAGCATGAAAAACATGTATAATTTTGGCTAGTAACCTGTTTTTAATTAGCAAGACTTTTTGTGCTAAGCAAATTTTTTTGCTTAGCAGCTCTATGAAATTGGGCCCTGGATATGCAGGGCAACTGCTTGGTGCCAAGGCTGGTGTGTTCTGTGTTCACCTGCCCAATGCAACATATTCCACTATTGCATTCAGCAGAGTTCTCATCTGTTGGATTTTGTTGGATTGATCTAAGACGAGTCGCAAGATAAGAACCAGTTTCGTGAAATCACCCCCAGCTGTGTTTAGTAATCATGGTTGTTCAATATTATGTGCATTTAAATAGCAGGGGTCTTATTTTGATTTTGTTGGATCGATCTAAGATGAGTCGCAAGATAAGAACCAGTTTTGTGAAATCGGCCCCAACTGTGTTTAGTAATCGTTGGTGTTCAATATCGGTGTCGTCTGACTTTGTTTTTTCCAGGACGGTACCATGCCATTTTCCCAAGGTCCTCTTACCCAGGGTATGTCGATGAGTCAGCCGGGTCTATCTCAAGCTGGCTTCTCTCAGCCCGGCCTCTCCCAGCCGGAGCTATCACAGGTTTGTCTCGTCTCACTGAGTTGGTGTTTTTTATCCCAAAAAATAGAGAAAAGGGAGAAATCCAATATTTGTTTTAATATATATAATATAGTGCTCACATGTGTATCCATTCAAAAATCTGATTTACGGTTTTGACAGATTGAAGAAATAAAAATTACAATATGGAACTGCTTTACAAATTCATAACATAAATACAAAACAAAATTCAGAATTCAGGATACTTGACTGTAAATAAACAAACAAAAAACAAATTTCTAGACAAAAAATGCACAGTATGCAGATAAGGCCATGTAAAAATATTAGTTGCTAAGCATCCTGATGTTTGTTATTTTCTTCACGAGTACCAGGTAATCATTGTAGGTGTATTTATTTTTATTGGAACACAGGACAGTTACCTGGGTGAAGAGTTCAAATCCCAGATGGATGCAGCCCTCTCCCAAGACTCCACGTACCAGGGGGATCGTAACTACCAGCATAGCTTTGGCTACTAGCCCACCCCCTGCGTCGCGACACGCTACAAGCGCCGAGCAAACGGAGAGAGAGAGAGAGTGGGCTGAAAACTCGTCCCCAGAGTCTGCTGAAAGGCAAAACAGATGAAGAAGACACAACAACGCAACTGAGAAACAAAAAACACCGACCGCCATCGAAGACGCAGAAAGAAGGTTCTCCTTGTCGAAACAAGAATGTCTGGGGAAAAAAAAAGGAAGAGGGAAAAAATGAGATGAGAGGCAAAAGGGAGTGTGACCCGGCGGTAATAGGATGCGACAAGGAAACAGCACAGCCGATACGATCTAGCAGGTTAAAGCTGCTGTTTCCTTGGGCCCAAGCATCCGTTGCGGGTCCGAGCATCCGTTGCGGGTCCGAGCATCCATTGCGGGTCCGAGCATCCATTGCGGGTCCGAGCATCCATTGCGGGTCCGAGCATCCATTGCGGGTCCGAGCATCCATTGCGGGTCAGAGCATCCATTGCGGGTCCACTCAAATGTGACAGGTTAGGGCAGGGGAGAAAGACGAAAGTAGGATCAATTCAACGTTGTAAATCAAACACAGATTTGTTTTCATCATTTTTAACAAGGGCAACCCGAAGAACCTCCTAAAAATCCTCCGTTAGTTGTAAACGTCTTGGCAGTTGTTCAGATATGGCTTGTGGATGTTGTTTTGAGCACAGTGTTCCCACAACAACTACACAATAGCCTGCAACAAGACAGCCACACAAAAAATAAAGCAATATCTGTTGCTTCTGTGCTCTAAAATACAAACAAGAAAGAGCTTAAGTCAATTTTTGGCCGAAAGTTTTCTGTTGCGATACTAACGGCTGCTTGCCGCAAACCTCACTAGGCCCATCCCAAAAGACATCAATCATTGCATTTCTTTGTCGACGTTGGTTAAACTGTTGTTTACCTGAACAAGCACAAGCTAATGTCTATAGCGGAAATGGTGCCAAAGCAGTTTGTGCCAGATAGTGTTTGAGGAAAATATCGGGGGAAAACTATCCGACAACAAAAGAACAATACTGTGCGTGACAGCTAAGCAGCCAAAACAAAAAGATAGTTTATCTTGTAGTTGATGAAAAGTATACCTTGTACTTGCAAATCGTCAACAGATCATGGGCCAGATATACTTCGCCAAGTTTAAACTTTGACTTTGCGGAGTTTCGTCCAAACAAAAAGAAGTTTGTCACAAGGTTGTTTGGTCTCCTCTGCTCTGTGTTTGTGAACTGCCAAAAAATGGCACAAGTCGTTACAATCGATGCCTGTTCGAATAGATGGCCGCAGCCGAAGTCGAGGTCTTTATCCCATTTACAACTACATGGGAACAACCCGACATAGCCGTAGCTCTGGAAGCTCATTTCGGACGTGGCTTAAGTTTATAACACCATCTTTGGTCCGGGCAGCAAAAAGAAAAATAACGATGAAAAAAAAGCAGGGGAAAATGTGCATTTTGCACATTTGAGTGAGGAAGGATTTTCCAAGAGTTCCTATAGTCTTCTGTTTTTGGAACCAAACTGCGTTTTGAGTGAATGTTATGTTGGTCGTTGCGTTTACACGTGTTCCATCTATCACACAAGCTTAACATATAAGTATTCGTAGATTTACTGGCTACAACTGGTAACCAAGGATAAACTGTACTTCCTTGGTAGCCAAGTTGTAGGATAAGATCTTTTGAAGTTTTTGTTTTCTTTATTTTTAATGTTAACTTGATTAATTTAATACAATTTTACAGGTAATGGGTTCATATCAAAAACAACAAAAATCAATTTAGAGTCAAGTTGGCTTGCAAGTAATACTTTATCTTTTAAATAGTAAAGTTAAGAGTTGCGGCCGATGTAGTTTCTTAACTTGAGTTTATGATGTTCTTTAAGAAATATGTGAGGTACAATTTTACATCTGAAGGGTAATTATGGCATCTTTAATGAGGTAAATATGGGGAATTTGTGAATTGTATTGAAGGTGTACCTTCAGTCTCTGATGTAGGTCCCTCTGTTGAGGTTCCACAATTTTTATTTCTCCACAGTCTATAGTAGTTGCTTGTTGACCTTTACAGATGGGGTCAGGCTCACACAGCCCTGGGGCCGATTTCACAAAATGATAAGACGCGTCTTATGAAGAGTAACTCGTCCAAAGTTGAGACGTGTTCAACATGTCCTAACTTCCTTTACTTAAGATCAATCCGAGGGTCGACTTATCTCATTAATGCGTGCGTTAATTTGGAAATCAAATGAAACAATTTTTTTGTGTGTATACATGTAGTTTTAAAAACAAATTATTTACAAAATTGAATTATACGTCAACAACTACGTTTGAAATGTATTGCGTAGAGTAGTTTTCTGGGGAGAGTTTGGGTTTCTTTTTAACGACCGTTTTCTCTAGCGGTACAAACACGAAACGTCCATCAAATTTGTAGTTGTGATGTGCCTAATACATAAGATGGGTTTAGTGAAATCGCTTTTTTAGACGCGTCTTAGCCAAGAGCGATCTTAGAGCGGTGATTCGTCCCAAGTCCTAAAGTAAGACGAGTCGTAAAATAAGCCTAGTTTTGTGAAATCGACCCCTAGGCATTGGTAAGGGGCCTAATCCATCTCAGAGAGGGACAAGTTAGGTAAAGGAACCTGCAAAACGGGCCGAGAAGACCAGAGGGTCATTGCAGGTTTGTACTACACAAAAAGTATTAAAAAAAGTTTTAAAAATTTGATTTGGCGAAAAGTAATTGTTAAAAGTGTTTTGCACATTTGCTTTAACTTTGAACTTAGCTTTAATTAACAAAAACTTTGATATTATACAGCTTCTTAGGGGTTCTATAGCAACTCGCCCAATAACTATTCCCTGGTATTTTAGGTTGCATTAATTGGCCGGCCATTAGTGTACAACTGTACTTGAAAGTTTAAACCTTTTTTGTTTAGAAATGTTTACTTTTTTTAGCAGTAGATTTAGATTGTAATAATTATGTAGATAAGTTTGCAACTTTTTTTTTTTTTAATTATCTTTTTTGGGGGAGGGTGGGGTTTAAAAGTGCAATGGGGGGTGCATCAATACGCTTTTAATTTAACTTGTCCAAATGTTGTCAATGGTATTAAATTGTTTTCTTGAACAGGTTTGTGCCAAAAAAAAAATGATTTGCTTTTAGTCTGTTAGTTTTTCCTGACACTGCAGGTTAAATTAAAAGTTTGTCATCATAGTAGAGTTATATACTGTGTAGTGTGTACTAATGTAAAACCTAGTTTGCATCAGAGCTAATCCATATCAGTAAAAAACGGCAAGTTGTTTGGATGGCATATTGTAGACTGTCACTGTGGGGTCAAGTGGATTTTAACCAGTTCGCGCCGGGATTATTTTAACATCACCGAGCCGAGGCGCGCGATTATTTTTAACGAAACTCGAAGCGGGTTCAGGCTGATATTGCTGGAAAGCACACCCACGCATTTCTGGCCTTGTTTATGCAACATTCGTTTTAAATCTAGGGAAATCTGTGCGTTTATACGTCATCCGGCACGAACTGGTTGACATGAATTTAGTGCAAATGATTGTACTGTGTCATGTGGATAAATGTTAGTTTATAGCAAAGGAGGTATACCCAGCACGATACGAGACTCTCGCCTTAGGCCCTATACTTATACACTCTCTAGACTATTGTTACCTAACGCCCCCCCCCCCCCCCCCCCCTAATAACATGAGAGAAACTCAAACATTCTGCAAGTGCATTGACCAACACAAAGAAGGGGAGAGGGTTACTCCGTCTTAAATCTTGCTTATGAAAGGAGGGATTGGCAGAGGAGGTCAGGTTTACGTGTTTTGTTTATAAAATTTGCATTACTGTCGAGACTGCCCGACTCTGTCAAAGCATGTTCACTGGAAAGAGTTTTTAAAAGTAGGACATAAACGTTCACACAACAAACCTTTAGAAATTGTGGTATTCCTGAGATATCGTGCCAGAATGATTTTCAAGCGGTGTGGGTGCTACTGGGTCATTCCAGGTGCATCACATAAAGCGTATGTGTATATGCCACAAAATGACGGACATAAACAACCAAGGTTCCCCCTCATGAACACATTACGTTAGTTTTCTTATAACCAGACCGAGGGACTTTCCTTAGTCCCACAATTACACTCTAGACTATTGTTACCTCAACACACCACTCTCCAAAAAAAAATTCTGAAATTTCAAGTTTGTATACACCTCTAATCAGGGACCTTTTGTAAATAGGGGACCCTATTGTAAGTTAGCCTTTTATAAGTTGCCTATTTCAATCAAGAACCAACTCGCAACAGTGCAAATAAACACAAGATGACACATTAATGATTTCTTTGTGGGTTGTTTTATTTAATTCCTCGGTAGTTCAGTGGTACATCTCATACGTCAGCAGAAATGTGTTTTCATTTTGACAAAATAGATTAGTCTGCCTATCTTAACTATCCAGCATAAACTTCCAATAGTTTGTTTCCCCTGGGAACAAAGTAACCCAAACTGCTGACAACCTCATCCAGCCACAGTCGACCTTTTCTCGTTCGTTCCTCCTCTCTACTTGCTGGTGGACTCCCGGTGAGACTCTCTCATGGAGGCCGACCGTTTGCGCTTGAGGTGAGCCTCTCGTTTCTCCTTCTGGCGTTGGGCCAGGAGCTTGGCGTACTCGGCAGCCTGCTCCTTGTTCTTGGAGGCCCGGCGACGCTTGAGGGCCAGGTTGTGACGTTTGCGCTGGAGACGCTGGGGCGTGATCAGACGCTGGATCTTAGGGGCCTTGTAGCGGGGCTTCTGATCTGTAAGATTGAAGTTTATACAATAGGGTTGGATAAAAGGGGTTCGAATGGCTAAACCCAACCCGACTGTAATAGCGGGAAAAAGGTCAGGTGTGGACAACACTACAACTGACCTTTCTTGTCTGGTTTGTCAGGGAGTTGGCGTTTGACGACATACTGGCGGACATCGTCCTCCTTGGACAAGTTGAAGAGTTTACGGATCTTGCCTGCCCTCTTAGGCCCCAGTCGACGGGGGACGGTTTTATCGGTCAGGCCTGGAATCTCATTGTCACCTTAAACAGACAAAAGTGCAATAAGTTAAAACCATGGAATACAGTGGAACACCGCTATACCGAGCACTATCCTTGGCTCCAATTTGTGTGTGCACAAATACAGAACGTTGTTGTTGAAAAAAAATGCCAAGAGATTAACAAAATAAACTGTCTTTTGCTTTCGTTTTGTGTCGAAACATACTAAACAAACATTGTTAAAAAAATGTCAACAGTTTTCTAGAAATCCACTGGGTATGTCTAATGCTATTTAGGCCATTTTTTTATTCCCGAACGTTAAACAAACGGTGCTTTATGTTACAGAGTGACCGGTGGCTATTATTTCCCCAATGAATATAGACGGGTAAAGCCAACCATTGCTTAGCCCTTACCCTACAAAATGCAACAGAATCGGTAAGATCTCGGTACAGCAAAGAGTTGTTGATTAGCAGACCGGAGACCAGAACGACAAGAATGATGTTCAAGCCGTCATAATGACTGCATCTTTAACCCTCCCTCCCTACTCACTTCTACTAAAGTACAGGACTATGTTTAAATTGAAACCCATCACTCACTTATGCCTTTTATATACGATACATTACAATGGAACCACCACTGAAGTGTTGGTTAATTTTGATTGACTCGGTACACATGGACACAATCTGTAATGGACACGAATCAAAAATCAGATTCAACCAGAATTGCTTCAGTCCTCCCTGGCCCAAGTCTAACGTACTCGATCAAAATTTGGCCAATCCAGGCCTGCAGGACCACATCCCCCTGGACCACGTCCGCCAACATCCACCAAAATTGCGGGATGTATTTTGAAGGAGCTAGGAAGGAATGGTTTAATTGGCATAATAGACAGGTGTACATTTAGTCCGCAGACAAACTAAATGCCAAGTAAAATAAGTCAAAAAATTCAGTCCAAATGGTGCTTATGAAAATAATTAGCTGTTTACAATCGTATTATTTTGTTTTTTAAAGCTCCACGTTTAAACAACTGTCAAACTCACCCTTCTTGACAATGACCAAGTTGAGCACGGAGAGATTGCTGTCCACGATGCACCCTCGGACCGACTTGCGCTTGCGTTCCCCCTTGCGGCGGGGCCGGTAGCAGGAGTGTCCCTTGGAGAGCAGCAGACGCACCCGGCCGTTGGTCAGGACGCCTTGCTTCATGGGGAAGCCCTGCTTGTCGTTACCGCCACTGATGCGCACAATGTAACCCTGCAAATCAATCAATATGACAAGGCAAGCCGTGTATTCAAACTGGTCACACTATAAGGTCATTATGAACTCGACCAGAGGTCCAAGGCAACCAACTCAAATTTGGCAAATTCTTTCCCGACAGTACCTCTATATGTTTAATGAAAATGTTACGCTTCAAGTCATCAGAGTTTGAATGAGTCGCAGTTTGACAGGCAAGTCCTGGGAAACCATTTGGGGGTTAAGGTTGAGGACTTTTGGGCCGAGTTCGGGCGGTCTATTCTTGACACGCGTAACTTGTTCTTGCAAAACCCTGGTGGATAGGTGGTGTGTGTTCTTGTTCCGAGTGCAATGTTCACGGGTCGCGTTCCCGCCGTTCGAGCGTAAGAACAGAGTTCGCGTGTCAAGAACAGACCACCCGAACTCGGCCTTGAAGACCAACATCTTGGAAAGAAATTATCAGAGTCTTTGGCCGATAATTGCGGCCCAGGGTAATTTAGACCCAGGCTCCCAGAATATTTCATCAGAATTGATATATCTTCTCTGGTTTTTGATTTATTGGACTGATCACTAGTCCCGATCACTAGTCCCGATCACTAGTCCCGATCACTAGTCCCGATCACTAGTCCCGATCACTAGTCCCGATCACTAGTCCCGATCACTAGTCCCGATCACTAGTCCCGATCACTAGTCCCGATCACTAGTCCCGATCACTAGTCCCGATCACTAGTCCCGATCACTAGTCCCGATCACTAGTCCCGATCACTAGTCCCGATCACTAGTCCCGATCACTAGTCCCGATCACTAGTCCCGATCACTAGTCCCGATCACTAGTCCCGATCACTAGTCCCGATCACTAGTCCCGATCACTAGTCCCGATCACTAGTCCCGATCACTAGTCCCGATCACTAGTCCCGATCACTAGTCCCGATCACTAGTCCCGATCACTAGTCCCGATCACTAGTCCCGATCACTAGTCCCGATCACTAGTCCCGATCACTAGTCCCGATCACTAGTCCCGATCACTAGTCCCGATCACTAGTCCCGATCACTAGTCCCGATCACTAGTCCCGATCACTAGTCCCGATCACTAGTCCCGATCACTAGTCCCGATCACTAGTCCCGATCACTAGTCCCGATCACTAGTCCCGATCACTAGTCCCGATCACTAGTCCCGATCACTAGTCCCGATCACTAGTCCCGATCACTAGTCCCGATCACAAGCCCCGACCAGCAAGCCCCGACCAGCAAGCCCCGACCAGCAAGCCCCGACCAGCAATCCCCGACCAGCAATCCCCGACCAGCAATCCCCGACCAGCAATCCCCGACCAGCAATCCCCGACCAGCAATCCCCGACCAGCAATCCCCGACCAGCAATCCCCGACCAGCAATCCAAATCAGCACACAGAAATTCCATCTGAGTTGTGGGGCATACAGTTCCAATACTGGCCGATGTAATACAAGACTAGATTGAGAAAGCTATTTGGGGCTGGCACATGGGAAAACTTGATCTAAACTAAAGTTGAAATGTGAAGATATTCAACAGTGACTCACCAAATACTGAATTTGTCTAAAATTTGCAGCCCTAGTGTGTATGTGTACATTACCTTCCATTCATCACCCAGGCTCTCTGCGGAACATTCTTGGGCCATCCGCTTCTCATAGAAAGCCCTCATCTTCATTTCATCGTCTACTTCAATGAGCTTCTGACAGCCGGTGGCCGGGTAGCTGACGTTAATCTGATCAGACAAAACAAGGATCAAGCTGCTATTAATACTTTACTCACAGCAGTGAAATTTTGGAAAAGAGTTCCATATCCGTTCACCACAAACAATTTCAAACTCTTTTTAAAATCATCAGAGGTTTAGGGTATATATTTGGGTACACATTATCTGATGGGGTAGGCAGCCATATTGAAGAGTCCGTCTGTAGGAGAATACATCATGTACAAGGTGTGAAGTTTGTTGTGGTTGGATAGGGAATTTTTTTTCGAAATGTGTAACAAAAAAAGGGTAAAAATTAAAGATAGATTGGCCCGTCCTTCACATGAGAAAGTGGCTACATACAGTCTCACGCCTAAAAGAATGTTTATCCTACAGCTAAGTAACAATTTTGTTTCATTTTTGCTTTCCACTTTAAGTGGGCTAGTAATATTAGCAGATAGGCTAGCCCCATAAATGTGGCTCAAATACCGGACTTCTTCCGTATTGTGAGCGACGAAAAAATGGTCCCGAAAACATTCCGTTGTTATGGATAGTGCCACCAAGGGCAGCTTTTGTCGTGCATATCAAGCATGCGTCATCGATCATTTTGGGCGGTTGGTGGCACTATGCAATCTTGTGCACGACTCCATCTTGCTAGTTATTTGGTTTTCGCATTTGTGTTTGGAAAAGTACGAAATTGTGTCGGAAATTAGGCAAACAGCGATACAGCCATTTCACATGTTATTTACAGGATAGTTAGTCGGGTTGAAAATACAGAATCCCAAGATTTGCAACATTAACAAGGTAAGGTCTACATGTCTGGTCTACATGGAAAGATTACCATCAACTTAATCAAGTGAAAACAAAAGCCCAAATCGTAGTTTTTGTACCATGTTTTGTACCCTTTCTTTATATCAACATCAATCAATGTCTGTTCTCGCAGTCGGCATGACGTAACGAAGGGGTGAGCCGTCCATAGCAACATGCGTTAAACTTTCCCCTTTGCGCCAAGTGCATAAGCAATAATAAGCCAATTCGGTATTCCGATTTATTCCAACTGCGCATGTGCACAACAAGATTCAACAATTGTTATCAAGGGATAAACATGGCAGACAAATGCACACAAGGCTATGGGGGACGTGGTAACCAAATCTGCATTATCTCTGTATTTTCTTGTGAAATTGAAAAGACGATGGGCACTTTGTTCGAACAAAAGTTTGGCCACACAAAACACCTGAAAACTCCAAAACGAAAAAAAAAATGTTATTTAGTAACTTTAGAACACAACGATTTCCTTTAATAAAGGGGTTGCATTGACGTCACGCGCGCTACGCGTACGCGCTAATCGCACTAGCAACCGGGCCGAGTGGCTTTTATTGAGGTCAAACAAAGTGCAGACAGTATATGCCGTGATTACGCAACTAGACCTCATTGGGGGCGCTGTCGTGAAGTGCGACGTGCGTGTGACATCATATGCATTAACTTTATTTGCTGGTAGTACCCACTAGTATGGCGCTTTTGCACGCAATCAATAAAATGTTTATCCCTTGAGAAAAATTGTTGAATCTTGTTGTGCACATGCGCAGTTAGAATAAATCGGAATACCGAATTGGCTTATACTAGAAAGATAAACGAGGTTCTCGGATATCCGACCGCGAGAATAGCAACAAATGTTTTCCAGGCGTTTTCGTACAATAAGGTTGTTTCACGTTCCGCGGCCATCTTGGATTCAGCGCAAAAAGGGGTACGCAACTTACCCGGATGATAGCGTGTTTATATGGGTGATCCCCTCTACAACATGTAGTAGGCCTACAGAGGGCGCTCTACTGAGCATGCGCAATTGGAACGTGAAACAACCTTATCGCCGAGTTGTTGCCCAGTTTTCGGACACCTGACAAAATCACCCCCTAAATTAAATGGCTGTACAGTCGACGCAGCTGAGAAAATAATTAGTTAAAAGTCTTAAGTAGGTTTCAAAAAAGTAGCTACGTTAGACACCTAAAAGTGATGAGTTAGTACTACATGTAGTACCGACTAGACTGGAGCAACACGAAACACATGAACTTGTTGTAACCATTTGTGTCATAATCATCCATATCATCCTCATTAACAGACTAAAGAATCTTACTAAAAATAATGCTGAAAACGTAGGTTACATATTTAACTTCCTTTGCTTTGAATATTTTTGATTTATTTTAACGTGTTTCATACAAAAATCCTGGCAAAATTATCACCTTCATGGCGGCTGCGGCCTTCTTCCAGCACTAAACCATGGGAAAAGAGGCCGAGGAATAGGACGAGAACTGTACGAGGTTTCACGAGACTTAATGAAGTTACAAAGAGGGCGCTTTCCAACTCATGAAATCGACAGCGCGCTTTGGCGCGCTTTCGCGCTTGCACAATGTTGTGCAAAACCGACCCCAAACCGAGACAACCCGAGTACCCGACCCATTAATTCAGCTGGGTCGGGTAGGTTTCGCGTTTGTTATTTTCGGGTTGGGTTGGTTAAAGGTAGGATACACCATTTCAGATATCGAAAATATTTACTACCGAATTATTAAGAAATATCTTATACTCAATTGAAAGTAAATAATGATTCTAGGCATTCAGCAAAAGGATTACGCTAGATATCCTGTAAATATTCCAAAAATAGAATTTTATAAAGAAAAATTCGCGATCGCCGTCTGGCGATCGCGAAAAAACAAAGATAACATAAGAATAACTGCTCGACCCCGGTTGAAAACAAACGTTGTTTTTCGTGCTTTTCTCGGCATCCATGATTGTAAAACTTCGGAAATTATGAAATACAACTATGAAATACAACCCCCCAAATCTACCCATTCATGATAATTCAAGCAATTACCAATGATGTACCCTACCTTTAAGCTATGATGTGAAAAACCGAAATAAACCGAAATTTGGAGGTTTAGAAAGTACGTTTCCGCGAACGCCCTATCATCAGCTTAACGGCCTATACTTTTTACGGAATTCCTTTATACTGTACTGCCGCACTAAAATGTCTTGCAGTTGCACACTCGAAGCGTTGACGTTCGCGTATTAAATACGTGCTGCTAAACCTCGCTAATAACCGAGAATAACCGAAAATAACCGAAACTAGGAATTCACGTGGTGTATTTACTTGTTCACAGCTTCAGATGAGTACAGCAAAAAATACCTGTTGATAGCGGCACATCAAAACAAAACAGTAGACCGGAAACGCGCGCGCAAAAAAACAAACATTAAAATTCTTTACATACCACGGGATGGTAAGAATTATTATAAAGCCATAGAGCAAGAAACAGGCGGATGATGTTGCTTGATCGATCGATCGATTCATGGTACATAAACGGCATATGAAGCAAGAGATGAGACGAGGGAATGCGCAAACAGAACATTATTCGCACACAAATTCGCGTCAAAATTTATGACCGGTCGTAAATATATTGACGTCAATATTCGCGTCAAATTCCACGACTTGCCTCTAAAGTCGTGAAAATTGACGACAATATTGACGTCAAATTTCAAGACCGGACCTAAATTTTGACGCGAATGTTGTTTTTTTCAGCAAGCTATAGGTTTTGGCTAGTCTTGCTCCAAGACCGAGTTTTATATTTGTCAGTGTAGGCCCTATTTGTTTTAAGTTCAGAAACAAATCTCGTGAACTGAACTGAAAGTCGTGAATACTGACGTCAATATTTGCGACTTTCGGGAAAATTCGTGAAATTTGACGCGAATATCGACGTCAAATTTGACGTCAATATTCGCGACTTTTGGGGAAAGTCGTCAATTTTGACGTCAATATTCGCGACTTTGGGGAAAGTCGTGAAATCTGTCGCGAATATTGACGTCAATATTCACGATCTGCGTGTCCCTACAGGGCCACCATATACAAGTACACACATGTACATGTACAACGATTTGGGAACAAGTTTCGTCCTGGCTGCGCGCTATAGGGCAGCGCGCGCGCACGCACACGCAAGACTAGTTGACTGAAATGAAGTGCGTGCGCATCACCGCTCCCAAGGAGCCCTTGGTCTACCTTGAAGATGAGCCGATTCCAAAAGCTCCCGAAGGAGGGGCTGTGGTGAAGGTATAATTTATAATTATTATCATGAATATGACTGATGACGTGGGGTATATAATAAACCTGGCACGCTGGGGTATGTAGGCCAATCACCTCAGGTAACTCCCCCGCCCCCCCCCCCCTATTTTTAGTTAAAACCTAGATCCGACCCTAGTACACCGGTTTCGGTCTCACTTCAACTTGAAGTTCAAGTACATGTCCACCCCGGACCAAACCAGTTACTGCATGGGACCATACCATGTACTACCATCATGTATGCACTACCTCCATGCATGACCTCCATGATCTGCGTCAAGCTATCACCACATTCGGCACCGCATTCAATCGTCAAATGATCCCGACATTCAACACCACATTCAACGCCGCCTTCGCTAACGAACATGTACTTCAAAGTAAAACAAAACAAATTGTATATTTCATGCGGTTGTTAATTATAATTCCTATTGAAATTTTGAAGTGGGACAGGCGACGATTGTCGATTGTTAATTAACTTCACGGACGGTGATTTAACGTGCAAACTGGCTTGTGAAAACAATGAGCTTTGCTTTTGTGTAGAAAGCAAAGCTTAACCGGGGCTTAACACAGAAACGGAGCAAATAAATTCCCATAGACCTAAGTGCTAAAACGCCAATACTTTTACGATCTTATTAAAATACTTTAGAACTCTCACGTGTTCAGGGACTACAGAAACATGACGACCAGCATATAATATTCTTTTCAATTTTTGGTGGGTTGACGATGAATTTTTGTGAAAAATTCTTACCCAATGTAAACAAGACAATTTTATTTAAATTTCTTAAATTTCCTGTTGAAAAACATATACATTGCAACCCTACTCCCGAGTGTTGCGAGGCAGCGCCGTCTATCTGATTTTGTGTTGTTTCCTTTGAGCCCGCGTTTTGCTAGTGACTGCTATTTGTGTGGCGCGCCCTCTTTCGACATAAAATAAGTCGAGTTTTCGGACAATTAATGCGTGGGCGGTTCATTAACCCCGAAAACAGATGTAGATGTAGGATAGTTCTAGTACTCCAGCTCCCAAACCTATTAAGTCACATCGATTTGAAATAATGTTGACTGGTAGTCGAATGGCCGAGTGGTTAGGCTCCTCGTCTGCGGGGTTCCATCTCCTGGGTTCGAGTCCCCGCTGGCCGACGTCATTTTTTCCTCAGTTTTAACGCGCGCGATTTCGCAATCTTATCTTTAAAAGGATTAATTCATCGTCTTCAAATACCAACCGGAGTTAGCTCAGCGGCTTAATTCGTCAGGCTGGTACTCTCCGCGGAGTTCAGGTTCGAACCTTCGTATAGGGACGGAGTTCGTTTGCTTGCATAGGAAGCAAGAGCTAGGGCCTCGCTCCGTTAGTCCTCCCTCACATGGTTGCGTGGCCTACGGGTTAAATGAACATGGACAGGGAGGGAAGTGTGGTGGTCCGGGAGGCCTAGAACCCAAAAGAGTGCTATATGGGAGACGTTCAATGAGTAAAGTCATGGGTCCGAATCTCTGAATGCTTGGTCAACACCACATAACTTTTTTTCTTCATTACTAGCTATTACTCCAGCTTCCAAACCTATTAAGTCACATCAATTTAAAACTGCGTTGACTGGTAGTCAAATGGCCGAGTGGTTAGGCTCCTCGTCTGCAGGGTTCCATCTCCTGGGTTCGAGTCCTCGTCCTGGCCGATGTCGTTTGGTTTTTTTCAGTTTTAACGCGCGCAATTTCGCAACCTTATCTTAAACGAATTAATTTATAGTCTTCAAATTCCAACCGAAGTTAGCTTAACGGCTTAATTCGCCAGGTTGAAGAGTCCTTTATGGGAGTCGGTCAATGTGTTGAGTCATCGGTCTGAATTGCTTAGTCAACACCACATTACTTTTTTTTCTTCATTTCCCCCTTACCACCAATGCAGACGTACGTTCTATTCTTTTCTTGATTCACTTAAATGGTGGGGGGGGGGGGGGGGGGGTAATGAAAGAGTTATTGAAATATCACAACAGTGAAATAATAAGCTAAGCCGCGCCTACAATCGGCGTTAATATTGTAACAATACAGTCACACTTTTAATGGTCAGACAAATTGGTCTAATTTTAGTCTGCAGTAATTACAGGACGCGCGGCTGGCGAAAGTGATGACCATGGTGAACATTCTTACCCAAACAAGACATTTTTTTTGAAAACACAAGGCTAACTCCTCACAATGTTTAAATTTCCAATGAAAAACATATACATTGATACCCTACTCCCGAGTGTCGCGAGGCAGCGCCGTCTGTCTCAACTTGTGTTGTTTCCTTTCAGCCCGCGTTTTGTTGGTGACTGCTATAATTTTGTGCGCTATTTGTATGCTGCGTGCGTTTGTATAAGGTAATCGTTACACAGAACTAAATTTGATGCCGTGATTTGACGATAAATTTCGGGAAAACTATGCATAGAAAGTTCAAGATATTTAAAAATCGTCATAATCTATTCCTCGTCTAGTATTTGTGAAAATCCCAGGGTGGCATCGAAATGGATTTTGAAATTACAGGTCAATTCGCCAGCGGGGTGTGTTGGCTCTGATGTGTCGCTGCATAATAATACATTTTGAATGTGGTGCTGAAGTTCCTCGAATTTTGGCGGGAAACTACACATAGAAACTGAATGAGATTGACAGAGCATCTGTAGTGTATTCTATCCGCCTCTAATTTGTCCAATGTTCAGGGTGGCATCATAATCGGTTTAAAAATGAGAGGCATTTTTACGAACATACTCCGTCCAGCAATGCGTAATGTACCTGTACCGTGTATGAAGCATATGCATGCGTGTGTTTGTGTATGCGGTAATTACCGTAATTGTGACACCACGCTAATTTTGATCCCGTGGTCTTACGATAAATTAGAGAAAAACTATGCATAGAAAGTTCAAGTAATTTAAAAATCGTCATAATCTATTCCTCATCTAGTAGTTGTGAAAATCCCAGGGTGGCATCGAAATGGATTAAGAAATTACGGGTCAATTTGCAAGTTGGCTCTGATGTGTCACTGCATGATTATAATACATTTTGAATGTGGTGCTGGAGTTTCTCGAATTTTGACGGGAAACTACACATTAAACTGGATGAGATTGACAGAGCATTTTCAGTGGATTCTATCTTCCAATTTGTCTAATGTTCAGGGTGGCATCATAATCGGTTTTAAAATGAGAGGCATTTTCACGAACATACTCCGTCCAGCAATGCGTAATGTACCCGTGTATGTAGCAGACGGTGTGCATTTGTATGCGGTAATGTGACACCGCGCTAATTATGATCCCTTGATTTGACGATAAATTACTGGAAAACTATGCATAGAAAGTTCAAGAAATTTAAAAATCGTATTATAAATCTATTTCACATCTAGTAGTTGTGAAAGTCCCAGGGTGGCATCGAAATGAATTTATAAATTACAAGTCAATTTGCAAACGGGGTCCCCTAGGCCTATATACATTGTACGTTTGCACTTTCACAAACATAGCTACACACCCATACGTGCATTGCTATTGCACTGCGGCTAATCCGTTTGATTTTGCTACACAAAAGCAAAGCTCGTTGTTTTCACATGTCAGTTTGCATGTTAAATCACCGTCCGTAAAGTTAATTAACAATCGACAATCGTCGTCTGTCCCACTTCAAAATATCAATAGGAAACAGAATTAACAACCGCGCATGCTATCAGTAATATCTTTTTGAAGAGGATGTCCGTTAGGGAGCACCGCAGTAGCGAAGGCGGCGTTGGTCCGATTAAGGTGCCGAGTGTGGTGCCGAATGTGGTGATAGCTTGACGCAGATACCTCCACGCCTATATTATTACATGTGTACATATGTATGTAGTACCATTTCTTTGTGGCAGTTCATTCCTTCATTTGGGCCGGGGGTGGGGGGGGGGGGGGGGGGGGGGGCGGTGGGGGTACGTTTTAGGGCCCCTGTTACTAGGTCTAAACTCAGCCGCCATAGCCTGCACACATTTTGTATCGGTTTTCAAATGTCTGATTTATATTTATGTAGCCCCATACCAGGGCAATGTATTCAACATGCAGTTCGATAGTTTTATGCACCGTTTACAACTTCCCAATAGAGCGTGTAAGTTGACCTCGAAAACATATGAGACAATATAAACGAGAAACCAAATTTCCAGGCACATTATAGTGTAAAGCGAGTAGTTTTCTAGAAATACTTGTTTTGACCCCCCAAAAAATAAGAACCTTTAAACAAATATTACTTTAATTCTATAACAAATTAGGGAAAAAGAGAACAAAAAAGACGGTTTTCGCCATGTCATTTATGTAAATATGTGTGTAGGTTTTTCAACCGAACGTCGGCACACGTCAGCACCAGAGCATGCAGTACAGGGATTTTGGGAGCTCCTGCAGGTTAAGCATTTTGGTCCTATTTGTCTTCACTAAATACTTATTGACAGTCATGTACCGTATGTTTTCATATATTGTAAAATTTATTTTGAATTTATCATCCATATTTTATGGCCGTTTCATGGTTAAGATTGTTGTAAAAACAAAGTATTGTAGACAACAAAATCAGCCACATGTAAAAGCCCTAGGGCTAGGCCTATGCTATAGCCGGCGGCTCGGAGGTGCCCAGAAGTTAATTATATCGTGACCGCCTTTATGCGCGAAACTTACACATTTTATTCCATTCATGATCGAAGAAACTTTGCCCTATCAACCCCTGTGTTCGTGTTTGTATTCCTCCCTGTTTTAATCATTCAACGGCAGTACACATATCAGCCCATCCATACATCCATTCACGTGACATGTCGTACAATGTATGTGTCTGTTGCGAAATACACCAACGATAAGCAAATTCAACTAGGTCAATGAGGCATGATATTTGGTAACACCACATATCGTGTCAACAAGTGCAAATTAAATACTAGTCAAGTGGAAACAAGTTAAAAGAGTATTATATCATTTGCTTCCATGTAACCAATTATTGTTGGAAGGTTATTTGTTGTAAAGATAATTATTGACACTCAAATTATGAAATTATTTCTTCTGGCATTTTGAGAAAAAGACACGTTTATGTTTATTTGTGGTGGGATTTATTTTTATTTATTTATTTATTTATTTATTTATTTATTTTTTTTTTTTTTTTGGGGGGGGGGATTTCCGTAAATAACTCAAGTCTTAGGTTAGTTTAGTTTGATCGTTCTCTCTTTAAAACTGTTTCGCTCAGATTTCTCACAGTGGCGTGTGCCACTCTGACGTCCACTACTGGGAAGGGGGTTTCGACTTGGGCAGTGCTACAGAAATGAAATGTCAGGACCGGCCAAGCAACAAATACCCACGTATTTTAGGTACACAGAAATCACCATGGGCAAATTTCAATAGTTCATAAAACGTGTAAGCACACAAATTTGCTTTGCATGAAAAAAAATTCTTGGAAAAACAGGGTTACAAATAGCATTTTCAGTCGATGTTTATTGTTTGTGACTGGTAGGCCTATTCAGCTGGTTTTTTTCCTTAGCAAGAAAAGCACATTGAGTTTTGGCTGGTAACCTGTTTTTACTGAGCAAGATCTTTTTTGTGCTAAGCAAAGTATTATAAATACTTTTAATACAATTTAATACAAGTAATGCATGATCCTAACCCCCAGAACACTCTGTCCTTTTTGCTTTAAATTTTAATGTGATAATGATTTAGTGGGTTGATTTTTAATAAGGGAATCAAAATGTGGTTGGACACATTAACAATGTTCAGGCCAATAGCCGGTTTGAAACATACTTATTTAAAGGTTGGATACATCATTTGCAGATATTGAAAACAATTGCTATCGAGTTATTAAGAAATATCTTAATTATTTTTAAGTAAATATTGATTGTTTGTAGGCATCTAGCAAAATTATTGCGCTATATATATATATCCTGTAATTGTTCCGAAAAATTAAATTTTATAAACAGACGCCGGACGGCGATCGCAAAAAAACCCAAGAACAACATATGAACAAGTGCCCGACGCCGGTTGAAAACGAACGCCGTTTTTCTGGCTTTTTCTCAGCATCCATAATATTATAAAACTTCGGACAGGTCAATTAAACGATATTTACTATAGATGTATCCTACCTTTAACATCGGTCCACCACATATTTTATTGTTTGTGTCACTCAAAGTAAAATAACTACACTGGTATAGTTGCCTTACCTATGTACAATGAGCAACATATAGACCATTCGGAAATTTAATAGTGGGGTTCTTCGCCGATTGTCTTGTACATTTTGTATTGGTATCAGGACATGAAATAGCTGGGATGTTGTACTCCCTTGGTGAGAACGTGAGCAAGGATAGCAGCGTGAACGAGTTGAAGTTAGGCGATCGTGTGGTCGTCTATCCGTGGATCGAATGCCGCAAATGCCGCCCTTGCAAAATGGGATACAACATGTTCTGTGACGGATCATCAGGCCCAGCGATAGAAATTGGGATAACGCACGATGGCGGGTAGGCATTCAAAATGAAAGTCACTAGATAAACTAGCTCGTGTAGCAGTTCTTGTTGTATTTTTCAAGGTAAATTTAGCGAATAAATGAAAATAGATGGTTTCGAACCGCAGACCTTTCGATCCGTGCGTCCCTACCCACTACGACATCCTTTTTTGCCCTTGCTCTTTCTCATGGATAAACATTCACCCCCACCCAACATAGCTGCTGAAAAATATAATCGCGAACCGCTACACGGGTTAATGTGTTCCAGTATGATTCATCCGTATACCAAATGATCTTTGACAAGGAAATAAATGTGTTTGAATAAAAGTTTGAATGTAAACTGTATGAATTACACACAACTTTAAACAGATCAGCGTCGAAATATTTCTATAGAAAATATGTATCGCATAACCCATTCATTTTTGAAAATTGCATCAAATTGCATAAATGGTGTATACTTACTACCTTTAAACAGAGTCTAAAATAGGGAGATTTTTTAGTCTGGTTCTTTCAGTCGAGCCTTTAAAACTTAGATTGTTGTTAGTGCCTAAGAAAGCCAAAGCGTATAGCAGTGATTTATTTTCTTCACAGGTTTGCGCAGTATGTGGCCGTACCGGACCCGCGGTACCTAGTCCCCGTGTCAGCATCCATACCGCCCCCGATAGCTTGTCTTCTCCCTTGCAGCGGATTGACCGCTTACCACGCTGTGGAGGACGCCATTGAGTTTGTGAAAACGGTCACCGAGGTCAGAGGTATACAGGCCTTCAAAACCACCCATTTTGAAGGAGTGTTGGGTTTGGACTTTTGAATGCTCTTTTCGGTTAACATCATTGTAGCCCAATTGGGTGCTTCAATGTCGTAATGTTCCTGCGCGCCTAGCGCCACTGGCTAGGCTTTATAAGTCCCTCGAGCAAGTCATCATTTGAAAGTAACAGGCCTTTGACACTACCTTGTTTTGATCCTTGTGCATAAGGTTGTAAAACTAAAAGAACTTCCTTATGTGCAAAGAAACGTGCGATGAAATGTGCGACATCTCAAATATCGGGGCACTGGAATTCTCAAAAGAAGTGCGATACAACTTAATGTGCGACATCGCACAAAATCTGCGTATACATAACATGTGATGTGATCTTGGAAAAACCCTTCACATAGTGAAATTGTTTGTTGTCATCAATTCCGCGGATCGGATGCACTGCATACAATTCGAAAGGTACACAATTTTTGTTCACCATGTGAAGGGTTTTCGCAGATCACATTAATATGCGACATCACCTGCGCGAAAATGTGCAATAAAAATGTGAGACATTTCCAGTATTTGCGCAGAATGTGCGATACAATTAATAAATTAATGTTCGACATCTCAAATATTTGCGGAGAAATGTGCGATATAGTGCGACATCAAAAAATATCTTGGCAGAAAAATGTGCGACATCACAAATATCTGTGCGACATCGCAAAAATAAACGTGCGATAAAATGTGCGACGTCGCAAATACCTGCGCAGAAATGTGTATGTAGGAATTGGCAACAAAGGGCCTCAGATTACTTGTTTCTGCACGCAGGTGGCTGCTCTGTGTTGGTCAGCGGGGCGGGTGGGCTTGGCCAGTGGGCTGTGCGTTTGGCCAGGGCCCTGTTTCCTCCAGAAACACAGATCCTATGTACAGAAGTCAAGGTTTGTTCCATATAATATTTTATTGGAGGTAGGGGGTTTACTTAATTCTTAGGGAACAAATATATAAACATAACAGTTTGCCTGCACGAGATGTTATGAGATGCAGTGATCAACGGCGCCGATTCTTGTTGTTAACAAGGTCTATGCAGGAACTGTTTTTAAAATGGTATGCAGACAGTCATGATTAACGAATAAGAACTGCCGATTCTGCCTAACCACCCTCCAAACTATTACTTCACCAATACCTCGGTTTGAATCAAATTTCGTATGGTCAATGGTCTTTGGTTTGAATATTTAGGACTACTTTCCTCCTGGCCTATTCTCTTTCAAGGATATATCAGAGACAAAATTATGACAAGACAAGGTATTTCCGTTTCTTGCGAAGCACAAAGTGATAGCGATGTTTCGCTGGACCGGACAACGCTTTAAATTATTTCTATAGATTAAACTGTTCGTTAAACTGTTCCCCGTGTATTCCTGAATACATGAACTACTATTCCAGCAGAACCCCGATCTTTGGTGAATGACAAAACTGCGGCAATTAACCGGCAATTCGCGCCGGAGAACGTATATACACGCAAAGTTTTCCTCAGATTCAAAACGGATTGCGCATAAACACGTCACGAGCAAGGCCGGAAATGTCTATCAGCAGCGTGCAAGGCCGGAAATGTGTGAGTGTGCTTCTGGGTACCATCGTTTCGTTAAAAAATAATCCCGCGCCTCGGCTCGGGGATGTTAAAATAATCCCGGCGCGAACTGGTTGCTTTGCAATTTGGTTGCAGCATCGGTGTCAAATCAACAAACGATATTTTCATTTTGTAGCAAGAGGCATTGGATTTAGTGACCAGCAATGTCAGCGATGTCGTCCCCATACTCATGGCCAGAGATGAGTCCAACGAGAGCGTTGTTGAGCGCGTCAAGGCTGCGTCTCGTACCGGCACCGGGGTCGACCTCGTGCTCGATTTCGTCGGGATCACAAAGACTTTCCAAATCGCAACCAAGTTGCTGAGACAGGTAAAATACTGACATGCATCTTAATTAGTGAAGATAATTAGGAGAATGATCGGTCACGTGAGAGGGTTTAACCAATAATAGGTACAAAAAGGTTCACAGGAGTCGGATTTTTGTATGCATCATTACAGAATGAAAATTGGTTACTGCTTTTCAAATTGTCTTTATCATTTCTCCTAAATTAATTCTATGATTTCTCCTTATTCTTATGAGTAGCGGGGACGTTACCAAGTCATCGGATTGCTTGGTGGCCAGGCACAGTTCTCGCTGGTCCAGATGGTACTGAAGGAGATTACCATGAAGGGTATTGCAATGGGCAGTTTGGACCAGCTGAAGCGACTCGTGAAACTCATGACCGATATGCCGGTAAATAAAAGATGACAGTATTCAATCCAATTTGACCGAGAAGTTCAGCTGAACAATAGAAATATGTAGGGTATAGACCTGTAGTTAATGGCTTACGGTCAGGGCTGTCCAAGTATTGTAAAGTATTCTTCAAATAATAAAGGGCTATTTTTTTTTAATGACCCCAAGTGTGATTGTAGTTACAATAATATAGTAACATTTAAATAACTTTTCGAAGAAATCCTTTTTAGTTTTAGTGTACAAACAATTCCTTTTAAAGATATATACATGTATAAGGAGGCGAAGAAATAAATTGAACGTATTTACTGATGGTGAGGGGAAATCTAATGAGAAAAAGACAAACAAGTTAGGTGGTGTTGACCAAGCATTCAGGGCTACGGACTTATGACCCAACTCGATGAGCCCATTGCCGACTCCCACATATATGACTCTTCTGTGTTCTCGGCCCAACACACATCCTTCCCTATCCATCCATATAAACCGAAGGGCCGGCCACGCAACCATATAAGGGAGGAACGAGGCGCCACCCTAAGCCTTGCTGCCTAAGCAGCAGAAGCGGCCCGAACTTATGCAAAGGCACGAACCTGGACTTCATGAACAGTCCCAACTGATGAATTAATCTATTAAACTATTAAATTTGACGACGGCAAATAAATGTCTTGAATTAAATTGAATTAAAAGTCTTTTGGTATTGTGTGTACGTCTGCAATTTCTCTGCAAAATCTTTTAAATACGGTTTCAGAAAGTTCTACGATGACGTGCATATTGCATAACGTCCCAAAATGGCTTTAACGAGACAATTGCCTTCTTTTTAACAAGTTTTTCTTCCCTCTTTTTCCCTCTTTATTTCACCAGTCCCTGTATACAAGCCTTCAGTACGATGTCCACCCACTCCAAGACGGTATCAGCGTCTTGGAGAAACTGGCCAAGGGGGAGGTGGTCGGCAGAGCCGTGTTGAGATGCAACGACGGTGACGAGTAGCGTCAGCTGATCGGAAACGGTTCAACTCGTACGCGAACCAACTCGTACGCAGATTGGTCAATTCGTACGCGGGACAACTCGTACGCCAACCAACTCGTATGCGGCTCAAAATTGTGGTTCACGGGTACGGGTGGCGTTAATCAAGTAAAAAGGCAGATACTCTGGGCATCCAAGTCGAATCTGTACGATGTTGGGCATTATTATTAACCTTTTGGGCATTATTAACCTTTAGCCTTGTATACATTTTCGTCAACAATTTTATTTCCATTAAATGTAACAATTAATGTACAAGTTGCATCTCTTTTGGTTTTTAAGAATATTATTGCTTAAGACTGTTCTTTGTACAAAGACATTCGTGTAAAATTATTGTACACCTGTACTATTGTTTATTATACATCTTGGTTTTAATTTCGTAATCATCGTTTGACAAAACTTCTTTTAATAATATATATTTTTAGACTAATGTTTCCATTTGATTAGTACTTTAAGATAAAGAAAAGTATTTGGTCCGCGTACGAGTTGGTCCGCGTACGAGTTGGACCGCGTACGAGTTGGTTGGCATCGAGTTGTCTCGCGTACGAGTTTGTCGCGTACGAGTTGGCTCGCGTACGAGTTGACCTGTATTCAATTAAGTTTATCTAAGATTATGTTTTTCCATTGAAACGGTGCTTGTGCGCTACATTCTAATTAACAGTCAATTTGCTAAACGCCTTTAACTGTAACCTGTTTTATATCATTATGTGTTTATTACATGAACCCCCGTTTTTACAGTGTACTGCAATCATGCTTTTTATGAAAGGTTTCACGTGTACAAATTCCATTTATCAATGGACCGATCCGGATTTGACCATAAGCCCCGCCCACCTTAGCAACGGCATGGCGACGCCATTACCTCGGTCAAGTTGCACACAAGTACAGTACACGTACATGTACATGTACATACGCTAGGCGTAGAACACGTACAACGAAAATGTTGATTTAAACTTTAGGCGAGGATTACTATCAGTAAGCTAGCGGGCGAAAGGATGACCATTATTTTAAGGAACGGTATGAACAGTACATGGAGGATGGTTAAGTTGCAGTTGGGGGAAATGGAAGCATGCATGCATGTCAATTTGTATGGACGGTGTTGCTTGGCCTTGGTAAGTCACAGTACCGGTACTGGAATAAATCGCGTATTTTGTCACAACAGGATTAAACCATAGCCTAATTAACAGACTGCTATACATGTAGATTATTACTATTAACTCTACATAGGCCCCTATATCCTACCTTAGACTGCACTGTCCTTGACCTTGTTTATCTTAAGTTCTTGACATTCCCGCCGTACGGTCACACGAGTTCAACGATAATTCTCATTTTCGAGGTTTGTTTTGGTATTTAACGGGGAAAAAATGATGTCATAATCCGAGTACCAGCGTGTAATTTACATATTTCATGACCATTTCATGCATATTTTTGACAATTTTTAAAACTCCATACAGCCGTATTTTGATTGACAAATACGGTGCTTTTTCGTACCGAAGCCATTTGTTTGTGTACACGTTTCTAACCACAATGTGATAGTTTGACCGAGCTAATGGCGGACCACGCCTGTAGCAACCGTTGCTAAGGTACCTGAACAAAACTCGTCATCTTATTGGTCAATGCGCGCGTAGTGATTGACAGGCCGGATCGGTCCATTCTGAATTGTTCGCCAACTAACAGTAGTAGCCTATTACAAAGAAGCCAAAGTAGCCTACCTCAATCCTAGAGCTTCATAATCTGTTATTTTCGCCTTTTCAGGGACAGTATATACGTATAGGAGTATGCAAGTTCAAAGTAGGCAGTACAACGTAAACAAGTTACTTACACTTTTCTTGTTATCCCTGAATTTCTATTACGCACTTATCATAAGGAGATTTCTGATAACAAAAGTTGTGTGTAGCCGACCATGACCGATAAAGGTAGCCATGTGTGGGTAAATTACAAAGTTGTAAGATGAATCGCAAGTTCATTGTGTCCTTTGTATTGTCAGGACATACGCCTACGGCATTCAGTATAATCATAGTATGAATACAACTGCTTGACTTAAAAAGCAACGAGCCTCGGCCATGACGATGGCAGATATTTTAATGCTTACCGGCAGTTGCGGTCACCCTATTGTTTGACCTTTTTAAAGGGCGGGAATTATTTTTCAAACATAATTAAATGTGCATAATTGAAAGGATGTGCATTTGTTTCTGCTTAAAGTAGGGGGTGCTCCAGCATATTCCAGCACCCTTATCCAAATAGTTGGGGGCGCTGCAACGTTCCCGCGGGCTTGTCCCGCCGATACAGTGGCTAGCAACTAGCAGCCCTGGCAAAGGCTACAATGATTTGGGAATAAGTTTCGTCCTGGCTACGCGCTAGTACGATAGTTTATATAGCTCAGCGCACACGCGCGAGATAGTGTGTGGACTAAAATGAAGTGCGTGCGTGTAACCGCTCCCAAGGAGCCCTTGGTCTACCTTGAAGATGAGCCGATTCCCAAAGCTCCCGAAGGAGGGGCTGTGGTGAAGGTATCATTTGTAATTATTATCATGATAGCATCTTCTTCTTCTTCTTCTTTTTTTTTTTTTTTTTTGGGGGGGGGGGGGGGGGGTCTAGACCCAGCTGCCATATCCTGCACACATTATTTAATCAGTTTTCAAATGTCTGATTTATATTTTTGCAGCCCCATATACCAGGGCAATGTATTCAACATGCTGTTTGATAGTTATATGCACGGTTTACAACTTCCCAATAGAGCCTGCATTAGTAGACCCCGGGAACAAATGGGACTTTATGAGAAACCGAACTTCCGGGCACATCGTATAAAAATGCTTTGTTTTGACACCTTTTTGACTGAAAGGTAAATAAAAAAACCTTTTAACAATTATTATTTTCATTTTAATTCTATATAAAATTTTAAAAAGGAGAACGAAATACGTCATGTCATTCCAATGTTTTCTCGTTCACGCGCCAGTCTTTCTAAAGCGTAGACCGTAGAAGACGGGTTTTGCCATGTCATTTATGTAAATATGTGTGTAGTTTATAAACAAACTTACACATTGTTTTCCATTGATGATCGAGGAAACTTTGCCCTACCAACCCCTATGTTCGTGTTTGTATTCCTCCATGGTTTAATCATTGATGAACAACACCGCACTATTCAACGACAGTACACACATCAGCCCATCCATACATCCATTCACGTGACATGTCGTACAGGTGTCTGTTGCAAAATACACCAATGATAAGCAAGATCAACAAGTCAATGGGGCACGATATTTGGTAACATCAGATCGTGACAACAAGTGCAAATTAAATACAAGTGGAAACAAGAGTATTATATCATTTGCTGCCATGTTACCAATTATTGTTGGAAGGTTATTTGTTGTAAAGATCATTATTGACACAAAAATTATGAAATTATTTCTTCTGGCATTTTGAGACAGACACGTTTTTGTTTTGTTTTGTTTTTTTTTTTGTTTTTTTGGGGGGGGGTTTCTGTAAGTAACTAAAGTTGTTTTGTAGTGCCCATGCAAGTTCTCTTTTGTCCCAATTACTAAATTGTTTGATCGTTCTCTCTTTAAAAATGTTTCGCTCAGATTTCTCACAGTGGCGTGTGCCATTCTGACGTCCACTACTGGGAAGGGGATTTAGACTTGGGCGATTTAGGCGATGCTACATCAGGTTTGAAAATTCAGGACCAGTCCAGCAACAAATACCGACGTATTTTAGGTACACAGACATTTCAATAGTTCATAAAACGTGCAAGCTCAAACATTTGTTTTGCATGAAAATTCTTTATTGGCAAAACAGGGTTACAAACCACATTTTCAGGCGATGTTTATTGTTTGTGACTGGTATTCAGCTGGTTTTTCCTAAGCAAAAAAAGCACATTGAGTGTTGGCTGGTAACCTGTTTGTACTGAGCAAAACTGGTTTTATTCTAAGCAAAGTGTTATAAAGTAAATCTGCATGATCCAACCCACATAACATTCTGTCCATTTTGCTTTAAATGGTAATGTGATAATGATTTAGTGGGTTGATTTTGAATAAGGGAATCAAAATGTGGTTGGACGCATTAACAATGTTTAGGCCAATAGCCGGTTTAAAACAAACTTATTTAACACCGGTCAACCACATTTTTGTGGTTGTGTCACTCAAAGTAAAATAACTACACTGGTATAGTTGCCTTACCTATGTACCTTAGCAACATATAGACCATTCGGAAATATCTAAGTTGATGGGCTGGGCTCCTTCGCCGATTGTCTTGTACATTTTATGTTGGTATCAGGACATGAAATAGCTGGGATGTTGTACTCCCTTGGTGAGAACGTGAGCAAGGATAGCAGCGTGAACGAGTTGAAGTTAGGCGATCGTGTGGTCGTCTTTCCATGGATCGGATGCAACAAATGCCGCCCTTGCAAAACGGGATACAACATATACTGTGACAAATCAGGCCCAGCGATACTAATTGGGATAACGCACGATGGCGGGTAGGCATTTAAAATGGAAGTTATATATAGACTAGCTCGTGTAGCAGTTCTTGTTGTATTTTTCAAGGCACCTGTAGGTTAAACCCAACCTTGTTTTCCATTTTTCTTGCTTTGTGGTTAAAATAATCCACAAGGTAAATTTAGCGAAGAAAACAGTTTAATGTTAATGATAAATGAACATAATTATAGTTTCAAATCGCAGACCTTTCGATCTCAAGTACTTCCCCTCCACACCAACTGTAGGTTATTGGCGAGTTGGTTGACGACAGTCTTCTTTACAGTTCTTTAATGTAGCTGAGTTGCCCTTGTTATTTCTAACGAATAAACATTCACCCCAACCTAGCTGCTGAAAAATAAAATCGCGAACCGCTACACGGGTTAATATTAAATGTGTTCCAGTATGATTCAGCCATTATACCAAATACAAAATTTGATTAAAAAAAATGAAGGTCCACTCTATGAACACAAATATTTAAACAGGCCAGCGTCGCAGTATTTTCCCCTAACCCATTCATTAAAACAAAATATAGCAAAAGCAAATGGTGTACACATAGTCGGCGGTAATACAAATGTTGGGTTTTTATTCTTGGGTCGAGAGAGCCGCAAATAGGGTCGGTAGGAAATAAGAACCAAAGGGGGCACGATGTTTAGGTGATTTTCATTTTTTTTTCTTTAGTCGTGCCCTTACATTTTTGTTAGTGCCCAAGAAACGAAAGCGTATAGCATATAGCAGTGATTTATTTTCTTCCCAGGTTTGCTCAGTATGTGGCCGTACCGGACCTGCGGTACCTAGTCCCCGTGCCGGCATCTATACCGCCCCCGATAGCTTGTCTTCTCCCTTGCAGCGGATTGACCGCTTACCACGCTGTGGAGAACGCCATTGAGTTTGTGAAAACGGTCACCGAGGTCAGAGGTATACAGGCCTTAAAAAACACCTATTCCGAAGGAGTGTTGGGTTTGGACTTTTGATAAACTGCAAAAACTAGACGGACGGCGCGCCCCGCAACAAATGGAAAAACTCGGTCTCCGAGCAAGACCAGCTAAAGTCTAGCTTGCTGAAAAACAATTTGCGTCAACATTTTTATGTCCGGTTGTGAAATTTGACGTCAAATTTGACGGCAATATTCGCGACTTTGGAGGCAATTCGCGAATTTGGACGTCAATATCGACGTCAATATTCACGACTTTGGGGCAAGTCGTGAAATTTGTCGTCAAATTTGACGTCAATATTCGCGACTTTTGTGGAAAATCGTGAAGTTTGACGTCAATATTCGCGACATGCGTGTCCCTCCAGGGCCACCATATACCTCAGATTGCTTGTTTCTGCACGCAGGTGGCTGCTCTGTGTTGGTCAGCGGGGCGGGTGGGCTTGGCCAGTGGGCTGTGCGTTTGGCCAGGGCCCTGTTTCCTCCAGAAACACAGATCCTATGTACAGAAGTCAAGGTTTGTTCATATAATATTTTATTGGAGGTAGGGCGTTCACTTAACACTTTGAAAACAAATATGAGCATAATATTGCCTGCACGAGATGTTATGAAATACAGTGATCAACGCCGCCGATTCTTTAACCTTTATAAGTTGGTAGAAAAGTATATGCAGGAACTGTTTTTTAAATGGTATGCAGACATGATTACTACTTATCCAAATTATTACTCCACCAATACCTAGGTTTGAATCAAAGAACGTAGAGCGCTGCTGTGCGGTGCTCTATGGTCTTTGGTTTGAATATTTAGGACTACTTTCCTCTTGGCCTATTCTCTTTCAAGTGTTTTTTTTTGTGAAGCACAAAGTGATAGCGATGTTTCGCTAGACTGTACAACGCCATAGATTATTTATATAGATTAAACTGTTCGTTTCATTTTCCCATGTTTTCCCGAATACATGAACTACTATTCCAGCAGAACCCCAAGCTTTGGTGATTGACAAAACTGCTTCAATTAACCAGTTTGCGCCGGAGGACGTACACGCAAAGTTTTTCCCAGAATCAAAACGGATGGCGCATAAACACGTAACGAGCAAGGCCGGAAATGTCTGTCAGCAGCGAGCAAGGCCGGAAATGCGTGAGTGTGCTTCCCGAGATCATCGGCTTGAACCCGCCTCGGATCGAGTTTCGTTAAAAATATCCCCGCGCCTCGGCTCGGTGATGTTAAATATTCCCGGCGCGAACTGGTTGCTTTGCTATTTTGGTTGCAGCATCGGTGTCAAATCAACAAACGATATTTTCATTTTGTAGCAAGAGGCATTGGATTTAGTGACCAGCAATGTCAGCGATATCGTCCCCATACTCATGGCCAGAGATGAGTCCAACGAGAGCGTTGTTGAGCGCGTCAAGGCTGCGTCTCGTACCGGCACCGGGGTCGACCTCGTGCTCGATTTCGTCGGGATCCCGAAGACTTTCCAAATCGCAACCAAGTTGCTGAGACAGGTAAAATACTGACAGGTGTGGCATGAATTTCAGAATCTATAAAATCAGGACTCATGGGAGACAATGCACATGCCTATTAAGTGAAGATAATTAGCAGAGTGATCGGTCACGTGAGAGGGTTTAACCAATAATAGGTACAAAAAGGTTCACAGGAGTCGGATTTTTGTATGCATCATTACAGAATGAAAATAGGTTACTGCTTTTCAAATTGTCTTTATAATCTTAGTCTTATAATAGTCTTTATAATTGTCTTTATATTAATGTTTGGTAAATTTCTGTGTGCATATTCGGCGTTTGTGGTTTTTTAGCATAGGGAATAGTCTATATTCGATTCAAACCTCATTATAGCCGACTGGAACTATAGGCGTGATTATTGTATAACTCACACGGGGCCCCCTCCAACGGCGAGCCGGAAAAACCACCGTGAACGCTATAGTGTACAGCCTGACTCCCTACGACGGATTACCTGTTACATAGTTGTTATTGAATAGTGTGTCCGGCCGGATTGGTCTGGTACGAAAGGACAAGACAGCTCAGATTTCGCCTGAGGCCCTGTCGAGCCCCCCAAAAAACTTGACCACTACAACGATGACCGACATATTTTCACAGGCCCTCCGACATCGTAGAACCCTACCGATCTGCAGATATCCTCTGGCGGCCGGTTTAATTGTGACTGAGGTATTAGTAGCTCGTACTACTGAACAATGGACTTAATTTATCTCATACCTTAAGCATTAGTAAGAAAGGACTCTTTTTGATACTTTGAAATTATTGACAATGGGTGTAAAAGAGACGTAGTGTGGAGAAATGACTCAAAAGGCTGACATTCTTTGATTCAAATAAGCTTAGAGGCTGCGCGTCCTCGCCCATTCCAATTAAAGAATGTCCACTTTTTCGCCATTTCTCTTAACTTAATCCTATGATTTGTCGTAGCGGGGATGGTACCAAGTCATCGGATTGCTTGGTGATGGCCAGGCACAGTTCTCGCTGGCCCATATGGTGCTGAAGGAGATTACCATGAAGGGTATTGCAGTGGGCAGTTTGGACCAGCTGAAGCGACTCGTGAAACTCATGACCGATATGCCGGTAAATAAAAGATAACTGTATTCAATCCAGTTCAGCTGAACAATATAGATATGTATAGGGTATAGGCCTGTATTGCTTGGTCAGGGCTGGCCAAATGTGATTGTAGTTACAATAATATAGTAACATTTAAATAACTTTTCGAAGAAATCCTTTTTAGTTTTAGTGTACAAACAATTTCTTCCAAAGATAAGGAATAAGGAGGTGAAGAAATAAACTGAACGTATTTACTGATGGTGAGGGGAAAACTAATGAGAAAAAGACAAACAAGTTATGTGGTGTTGACCAAGCATTCAGGGCTACGGACTTATGACCCCATGGCCGACTCCATTGTATGACTCTTCTGGGTTCACGGTCCACCACACCTCCTTCCCTATCCATCCATATAAACCGAAGGGCCGGTGTGGCGGTCTCACTTCTCCGGCGTGCTAGCTTCTCCGGGCGGATTGAGCGGATAAGTCAGCACGTTACAATCACATACTCATTTATCCGCTGTGCTTACTTCTCCTGAAGCCGGGCTACTAACAGAGGGCGCTATCACCATATTTTCCATCGCATTTGACAAAGTGTGCATGGCTGATTTCAGGACCAATTTTCGTTAACTGATGACTGATCACTCAGATAACTATATAGGGAAAAGACAACCAAATTGGGCAACAATTAAAATAATTTAATTTGAAGATTGTAGCGAGTTGTTTTCATCAGGGGATGATTGACTGAACTGAGGAGAAGCTTTAATTATAGGCCTATCTCTGAGTCTGAGCACTCACATGCACGAGGCGGACTATATATAAATCTTGTTTATGGATACTACCGCATTACAAATATTCGTTATTAATATTATTATAAATAAATGCAACAGTCATCAGATAGATAGAAGATAATACGATCGCTCTTTTTCTTGTCAGAAGCGAGTCTGGCCGTCATTGTGTCTGCCGACGCGACGCCGCCGTGTCGAAGCAAAAGGCCGACTAGTACTAGTCTAATACAGCATAGCAAGTACAATTTTTTTCGCACGCGCCCTGGATTCTACTGGTACCCTGTATAGTAACGTAGACACATTCTACAATCTTACGTTCACCAGTACATCACCAAAGAACTCAGCACACAGAATAAAGTCGGCAAAAATGTAAACCACTGCGCAATTTTGCGCATGCGTGTTGAAGCGTTATTTCCCTTTTGGAGAAGCTAGCACGCCGGAGAAGTGAGACCGCCACACCGGCCATGCAACTATATATAAGGGAGGAATCAGGCGGCACCCTAAGCCTTGCTGCCTACGGCAGCAGAAGAGGCTCGAACTTATGCAAAGGCACGAACCTGGACTTTATGGACAGCCCCAACTGATGAAAATAATCTATTAAGCTAAATTCAGTTGGTGTTTGACGACGGCAAAATAAATGTCTTGAATTAAATTGAAATAAACGTCTTTTGGTATTGTGTGTCCGTCTGCAATTTCTCTGCAAAATCTTTTAAATACGGTTTCAGAAAGTTCTACGATGACGTGCATAACGTCCCGAAATGGCTTCAACTAAACAATTGCCTCCTTTTTAACAAGTTGTTCTTCCCTCTTTATTTCACCAGTCCCTGTATACAAGCCTTCAGTACCATGTCCACCCACTCCAAGACGGTATCAGCGTCTTGGAGAAACTGGCCAAGGGGGAGGTGGTCGGCAGAGCCGTGTTGAGATGCAACGACGGTGACGAGTAGCGTCAGCTGATCAACCACATGTGGTCAACTCATTTAAAATCAGCTTCTCAAGTTGCGAATGTTTAAGTTTTAACGAAAACAAATACCTGATTTGGCAACTGTTAATCGCGTTCTTAGTGCATGTTAATTAACCGGTACCGGTGTGGACGGTAATTCTGTCCCCCGGTAAAATTGTCCGGGGGGACAGAATTACCTAGGTAAAAGTGTCCCCCTCCAGTTTATTCTGTCCCCTCTCCAGGTAATTTTGTCCCCCAATGTTCCACACATAAGTGGTTATTTTGATGTTATTTCAATGAAAAGCCCACATTGTATTTATTATTTGGACTTCTCTTCCCTTCATCGATTTATCAAAATAAAAATAAAAATATAAATAACTGTATTAATTAAATCAACCGATCTACGTTTCTGCGCGAAAGGGAAAATAGCAGTAATCAGTATTTTCAGACTTCTTGCACGCGTACAAATTCTGTATACCCAGCACGAATGTGGCAGCACTTTTGACCACCTGTAATTTGTAGTACGTTACACATCCTACAGTCTGCCACAAATGATGCACCATGAAGGGGTGAACCTGTACTACACTGGTTGTTGCGTCTAGTGGGTGCTAGACTTGTGACGTTGCACGGGACAATTTTACCAGGGGGACACGTTTAACGTTGGGCAGGGAGACAGAATTACCTGGAGGGGGACAGAAATACCTAGGTAAATGTGTCCCCCCGGACAGATTTACCGGGTCACAACCTGGTAAGTCTGTCCGGGGGGACACATTTACCAGGGGGGACATAATTACCTTTCACACCGGCACAATACAAGAAAGTTCAATCAGAGCTTTTGGTATAAACCCGTTGCCTTTTGCAAAAGTGTGCCACCTAAAAAAAAAAATGGCTTCAACAGTTTTGTTCGTAGGATTAGTCTACTATAAAAGAGCTTATGCCACAAGCAGTTATCAGGAAATTAGCTTAAGCTGCTTTTATTTTATACACCGCACAGTCAACAATATTATCTAAATATTAAACATTTTTAATTACAAATTATTATTATTATTATTATTATTATTATTTTAAAGGCAACAAAATATGTGGTTGGCCGGTATAGAGCGTGTAAGTTGACCTAAAAATCTAGCAAGATTGTACGAGAATACACCACCTCCGAGCACTAGACGGCCTCTACAACGTGCCAAACATCCTATTCTGTTTATTTCTTTTGCATCACGACTGGGCCAATACGATCAATAGCAATAAATGGGTATTGTGAAGAAAACAATTAAGGATTTCAACTTTCAACATATTGAAAATACTGCGAATGTATTACTATTATAAAATAAAATTGGCTGGCATCAACTTTCGTTCAACGATTACGCAGATAACAGTTTGGGAAATTAAAACATGTTTGTGCTAGAATAGTCGGTGCTTGGTACAACAAGACACGAGAACTGGCGAGACTTAGGTCTATTAAACGAGTATGTTTACCAGCACGAGGCCCATACGGCTTTAAACATACCTGCTCCTTCCTCTATGGTAGTACCAGCCAACCACCTAATGTCCATTCAAAAATACCTCTTGCTCAACAGGTCAACCCCAGTTGTAAACAATTACAATTTCCCACGATTTTGTACAACTATTTTTTAAACTAGTGTTTAATTGTGTTTTGGAGGAACACCGCTCTGTTTGTGTGCCTCATTGACGCTCGTGCCCCAATTATATGAAGATTGACACGCTTGTTGCACCTGCTGCCCTATGTGGTATGATCTCTATTAGAATGGTCTGGTGGCCCTGAAGGAACATACAACCAGTCGTGAATATTTTTGCAACGTCGTAATTTGTTTTACAACTGCAATGTAGTTGTGAAAAATATTCACGACCGGTTTCGTCCCTTCAGGGCCACCATAGAATGGAGATATGGAGATATGGATGCAGAGCGTACATCAGAGACAAACAAGTTATGTGGTGTTGACCAAGCATTCAGGGCTACGGACTTATGACCCCATGGCCGACTCCATTGTATGACTCTTCTGTGTTCACGGCCCACCACACCTCCTTCCCTATCCATCCATATAAACCGATGGGCCGGTCACGCAACCACATATAAGGGAGACAATTGCCTCCTTTTTAACAAGTTTTCTTCCCTTTTAATTTGTACCAGTCCCTGTATACAAGCCTTCAGTACGAAGTCCACCCACTCCAAGACGGTATCAGCGTCTTGGAGAAACTGGCCAAGGGGGAGGTGGTCGGCAGAGCCGTGTTGAGATGCAACGACGTTGACGAGTAGCGTCAGCTGATCAACCACATGTGGTCAACTCATTAAAATAAGCTTCATAAGTTCCGAATGTTTAAGTTTTAACGAAAACAAATACCTGATTTGGCAACTGTTAATCGCGTTCTTAGTGCATGTTAATTATTTTATACCGGTACCGGCACAATACAAGAAAGTTCAATCAGAGCTTTTGGTATAAACCCGTTGCCTTTTTAAAAAGTGTGCCACCTAAAAGAAAATGGATTCAAAAGTTTTGTTCGTAGGACTAGTCTATTATAAAAGGGCTTATGCCATACGCAGTTGTCAGGAAATTAGTTTAAGCTGCTTTTATTTTACACACCGCACAGTCAACAATAATTATCTAAATATTAAACATTTTTAATTACAAATTATTATTATTATTATTATTATTATTATTATTTTAAAGGCAACAAAATATGTGGTTGGCCGGTATAGAGCGTGTAAGTTGACCTCAAAATCTAGCAAGAATATACGAGAATCACCACCTCCGAGCACTAGACGATCTCTACAACGTGCCAAACATCCTATTTTGTTTACCATGACTGGGCCAATCTGATCAATGGCAATAAATGGGTATTGTGAAGAAACAAAAATTAAGGATTTCAACTTTCAACATATTGAAAATACTGCGAATGTATTATTATTATACAATTAAATTGACTGACATCAACTTTCGTTCAACGATTACGCAGATATCAGTTGGGGAAATTCAAACATGGGAGTCTGTGCTAGAATAGTCGGTGCTTGGTACAACAAGACACGAGAACTGGCGAGACTTGGGTCTATTAAACGAGTATGTTTAAAACCAGCACGAGGCCCATACGGCTTTAAACATACCTGCTCCTTCCTCTATGGTAGTACCAGCCAACCACCTAATGTCCATTCAAAAATACCTCTTGCTCAACAGGTCAACCCCAGTTGTAAACAATTACAATTTCCCACGATTTTGTACAACTATTTTTTAAACTAGTGTTTACTTAATTGTGTTTTTGTGGAACACCGCTCTATTTGTATGTGCCTCATTCACGCTCGTGCCCTAATTATATGAAGATTGACACGCTCGTTGCACCTGCTGCCCTATGTGGTATGATCTCTATTAGAATGGTCGGGTGGCCCTGAAGGAACATACAACCAGTCGTGAATATTTTTGCAACGTCGTAATTTGTTTTACAACTACAATGTAGTTGTGAAAAATATTCACGACCGGTTTCGTCCCTTCAGGGCCACCATAGAATGGAGATATGGATGCGTATTGCACATGCCGTGTAGAGTTTTATCAATAAGTTAAATTTATCATGGATATCAACCTGGGCCCAATTTCACGGCGCCGCTAAGCACACGATTTTTCGCTAACCGAGCCTCCGTCTATTTCATGGGGACCGTAAGCAGTAAACACAGCAAAAGGCACGCTTTCCCTAGCGGGAAAAATTGCTTAAATCAGTGACGTAAGTAACAGTAGAATCTCCATGCGCGCGCAAACGTTAGCACAAAAAAGCCGTGAAGTAGCGCTTAAAGTTAGCAGATTTTTCTGCTAAAGTTAGCACAACTTTTTCGCTAACTGTTAAGCAGCGCCGTGAAATTGGGCCCAGACTTCACAGGAGTCCAAATTAAATGTTGTACCAAGTGTTTACAACTGGCTTGTTTGGGCATGTTTTATCAGCCGTATCAAATCTATACCCACGTACGAATGGCTAGACTGTCCCAGGTATTTTAAGAATAGACATTAAGGCATTTTTACATTATTGTAAAGTCTCCACACAAAAATATCAACTGGAATAAATAGTTTCATTTCAAATATCTAACCTACAAGCTTGATTAAAGATGGACTACAACGGAATAATGATAAAGGCTGTGTTGCTGTTATTGTTCGAGAAATGTATAATGATTACTAATATATCATTAGTATTCAATAAAACTTGTTCCTTCATGCAAAAAAACCCCAACATTGATCGGCGTTCTACGACCCAGAAAAACTCAGTTTCAGCAAAAGCCCTTAACTCATGAATAATTCATACTTGGTGTGTGACGTACTACCCATGACGATTTAGGGTCGATCGTGTGCGTGCATTTTTACCGTACAATGCAATGCGGAATAACATGGCGTCTTTTGTTTACTCTCGGTTGCTCATGGGTAGTACGTCATCACTTTTCGCTGGTTTACAAGTCCGCTGGTACTATATCGTGGATTTCATTGTGGTTTTCAGTGGATCTTTGCCGGGAACCAGTACAGGGCGGGAAATTTCAAAATCGAAGTCTAATTTTTTCGGTCAAATTGCAACAAAATTATTTAGAGAAAAACATGACCGTAACAATAAAGTGTTACCTGAACACAACATAAACAAGGTCCGATAATAAATTTAATGTGTGAGTTTTCGTTGTAGTCCATCTTTAAAATACAAAAACGCATTTATTTGATTGTCGTCACATAAACCTTTGAAGAATAGCAATTGCGGAAATGATTGAATCCAGAAATGTCTTGGTATTTTATGTTAAATTATGTTCACACAACTAAACAGATAATATATTTACAACCCGGTTTTTAAATTCTTATTATCCTTTTAAATGGGGGATACCCTGTATGTCTAAATATATTTTTAAAGTGCATAGAGAATGAAAGACATTTTTACATTATTGTCAACTTAGGGCCTTTTCGAATCCCTGGCTTCGTCTTCGTCTTAAGGCGATTTTTGACTCCAAACTGCAAGATCTCCAGCCACATTCTGACGCCTGTTGTACTTCAGAAACATTCACTCGATTGATGTGAACCCAAAAGTTAGACTATTTAGTTTTCTACCATTTCTATTTGCTTCTCAGTATTTCGGAATTCGGAGGTGAAGCCAAAGCCAAAGACGAAGCAACGGTTTCGAAAAGGCCCCTAGTTGAAAAATAGTTACAAGATTGATTACAACAAAAATATATATTTTTGAACTTTTAAAAAGAGCTATTACAATGTATATGGAAAAAAAACTACAGAAATATCTTAGTATTTTAGGTAAATGCTCACAAAAATAAACAGATAAATGAATTTACAAATTAGGTAATCAAGTTAAATGGTTGCAAATTATTTGTGTTTATCGTCGAATTACAGCTTAGGTTGTACCCAAATAATTGGCTAGGTCGGATTGGCTCACAACTTAGCTTAGCTCAGAAACAACATGGCTATAGCAAAATAGGTTAATACACCAAATAGTTGGCTTTTCAACAATAATTTGTTGGTGATATTTTGGATTGCTGCAAATGCGACAACTTTACCTTTAAAGGTAGGATATACACCATTAACAAATATCAAAAATGTTTACTACCGAATTATTAAGAAATTTCTTACCTATTTGAAAGTAAATAATGATTGTAGGCATCCAGCAAAAAGGCATCTAGCGCTAGATGTCATATAATTGTTTTCTAAAAGTGTAATTTTTTTTTTTAAACAACAACAACATAAGAACCCCTGCTCGACACCGGTTGAAAATGAACGCTTTTTTTTCTTGCTTTTCTGAGTATCCATGATTGTAAAACTTTGGACAGGTCAGTTAAATGATATTTGCTATAAAATACAGCCCCAAAATCCACCCATTCATGATAATTCAAGCAAATACCAAAAGTGTATCGATCCTTTAAAAGATCATTTGTGCAAAACAGGAAATATTGAAAACACCGCAAACCTCTTGTATCTGAAAACACTGCAAACCTCTTGTATTACTATCATTGCAATATCAAACCTTCTTTTATTCCTCCAACTGATCTAATTTTAATAAAGAGAAGTGCACACAATGCTAATTAAGTGCATTCCCCAAATCCTAAGTGTACTTTCTTTTTCTGAATCTAATTATTTCAAATTTGAGCAGTTTGATATTTGTTATATTTTGTTTTTGCATTCAAGACATTTCAGTAATTTCAGTATTTTCAGTCATTTCAGTCATGTTGACTGCAATGTCTGGTGGGATGTAGACAGGCGGTGGGACAGTGTCGTCCACATCAGCCACTACCTGTGTGGAAGCCGGTGGCGGGAGGCTGTCCAGCGGCTTTGCCTGCAGTGCCACAGGCACGGTTACTACCTGTACGGTGTTGGCGTCCTGCGGCTGTGGCTGCGGTTGTGGCTGCGGCTGCGGCTCTGGTTGAGGCTGTAGCTGCTGTAGTTGCGGCTGTGGTTGCAGCTGCGGCTGTGGCTCTGGCTGCGATTGCGGCTGCGGCTGCGGTTGCAGCTGCGGCTGCGGCTGCGGAGGCGGCAATGCCGGAGCTTGCTGAAGGCTTGGGGAATGCTGAGGCGACTGCCGCTTTGTCGCCCACTGCTTTGGTTGGGGCGGTACCACCTTACCATCCCGTGGTGCCTCGGCGTCATTCATCGGGACCAAGTTGAGATCGGAGGCGGCAACTTTGCTCCTCTTCTTGGCTTTGACGATGAGGATCGCAGCGATGACAACCACGAGGGCAACCGCAATGACCACGCAGACCACCACTATGATGACGGCCGTAGGAAAAGGGTCGCCTTCAGGTCCCTCTGTAACAAGCAGCAAAAGAAAAAGGAAAAACAAAATGAAGAGTTGATTTCAAAAAAGTGTCATTTAGTTATCTCTTGGAATCAAACATTCCTTGTGTGGACATTCCTTTGAATTCGTGTAGTTAAGAATCCTGGACCAAATTTCACCAAAACACTAATTTTCCTCACGCCATGAAAATCCTTTCAACCCGCAACCCACATTTGTGACTGTGACACCCTAAAGTGTTCCTCTTCACTTTTCTAAATATAATTCTAACAAATGTTTACCTCCAGAGCTCTTTTTTGAAAAGAGTGGACGTGGGCATGGTCTCTCAAATTTGTATCCTAGTGGAGACATCTCTTTGTTCTTGTGTATAAACTGCTTAAAATGTCGGGCACCTTTTTCAAAATGCTCCTATTTCAACCACAATTAATTTCCTGGGTTGAAATTTCGACCCAATATACCCTATATCATACCCTAACACTAACCCTAACCCACATCCTAAACCTAGTTTTTGAGTAATTTGAGGCACACTCCAAAAATCTAATTCGTGAAATTCCCTGTGGCGACCTATTCATCTATAGAAATTTACCCTCCGGCGTTCTTTTGTCTCCATTATACACATTGTGTTCAGGTCTCCAGAGGGTACCGAATTTCAGATCAAGTCCACACAAGGTTTTCAGTTTGTGTATTGTGTGGACGTCTATTGTTTGCAAGTCCACACATTGTTTGCAAGGTTTGTACACCCCCCCTCATAGCTGCCTTAAAAGTCCTGAATCCTCCAAAAATCAATATGATTGTGCACACACACTATCCAAAGAGTAGGGTTAATTAATAAACCAACACAGCAAAAAAGTCAACTTAGAAACATCTATCATACATCTATCGGGGGGAAAGTACCATTGCATTTTCACATTTTTTCTTTTATTTAATTTGAAAAATAAACAAATAAAAAAACAAAAACAAAAAAACCAGATGCACGTGAGAATAAGAAACTATATATTTGGCCGTAGTTGAGGATGGAGCACAAGACAATATATTGCAAGATAGCTCAGTCGCTAGAGTGCTAGTTTGGTATTCCGAAGGTCGCAGGTTCGAGTCCCGCCTCGCCAATTTCTTTGTTCACTTTGAAGTTTATTTCTAATATTTGACGGAATTAAAAGCATTATCTAATATATGTTACACCCTTGAGTGGAAGGTTTGTAATGAGAAATCCATGGTGACTAAGACATGGTACGACGGTGATAACTTACCGACTGGTCCATCTTCAGTAGTAGAAAATTGAACTGGAGATAAAATGAGAAAGATGAAAAACTCAATTGGATAGGAAAGTAAAGACCTAACTGAAATCTGTTTGATAAACCATGCCAGTATAAAACAGGTGAAACATTTTTAGATAATGGTTTTCCGACACTGTTTAAGAATGCCCCATAAAATTTGCTTCAGTTTAAAGGGATCGTATACGTTTGGTATTTGGAACCCACTGTTTGTTTCAATCCTATATAGTTATAGATCATACACCATTAAACTAACCTGTAAAAATTTTATTTCAAAATGTGGTAGCATTTTTGAGATATTGCCAAAAATCTGGAGCGGTTATGTCCACGCAGGAAGAATAATCCGCATTGGAATACACAATCTGAGAAACGTCACTGCGTAACGCTTCTCAGATTCAAATTTTTTGGGATAAAAAGTGAATTTTTTTTCAATAACCGCAGTTCTTTGAAGTGAACAATTTCTAAAAATGCATTATACTATCCAAAGCTGCTGTACTTATTACCAAGTGATTTTTTGTTGCCATTAATTTTTGGAGTAATTACCAAACGTATACGATCCCTTTAAGCACGTCATAATACCTGTGTTCGGAGAGGCAGCATCCGTGGCCAGATCTGTGGCCAGATCTGTGGCCAGATCCATGGCCAGATCTGTGGCTTCATCAATTGGCGAGGCAGAAGTAGGTGGGTCGTCTGCGAGCAGCGTGAATGCCGTGAGATGAACCGTCAAGCATTCCACCTGCCCAGAGTTGCTTGGGTCCGTCACTGTCTCAAGGCCGTTGGTTGACCAGGCCTGGGTGACTACGTCCCAGTAGTAGCACTTGTAGATCTTGCCAGGCTGAAGCACTGTCACGCTCAGGGTGATCGAGATTGGCTCTGTCAAGTCGGCGATGGTCAGCTCCTCACCTGCGATCACACATTAATTTACGTATTTGGCAAAAAAATTGAATATATGAAAATAAGAAAATAACTGTGTTATACTAGGGTTCATTTTCAAGGATTGCATTAAACAAAATGACATTGTCTGGCCCTTTAACCAGTTCGAGCCGGAATTATTTTGACATCACTAAGCCGAGGCGAGGAATTATTTTGTACGAAACTTAGGCGGGTTCAGGGCAATGGTACACCCACGCATTTCCGGCCTTGCTCGCTGCTGACAGATATTTCCGGCCTTGCTCGTAACATGTTTATGCGTCATCCGTTTTGAATCTGGGGAAAACTTCGCGTGTATATACGTCCTCTGGCACGAACTGGTTAATACAATTTTAATGATTGGGCTGCCATACAAAATTATGTTGTAACGGGGTAGTCTGGTTTCTTCCCTACAATCAGCATTGATAATATATGTATATGGACCAGGAGCCAGTCTGTTTGCAAAGTGGATCTTTTTTGTACATTAAAAAAAAAAGAAGGGTATTCTGCGTTGGAATAAAGTTGAAAGTTTATTAATAGGAAAACAAAATTGTATTTGTTGCAACTTGCACGGCAATTTTAATATTTCTAAGTAGTTTAATATCATGGCAGAATCAATTAATCTCTTTGAAGTATGACCGATCAAAGACAGATTTGTTTTTCACGTACCCGAGGATGGATCCAGTAATTTGATATCAGTGATGTCGGCGGCCACTTTGGCCCGGTCTGCGGCAGAGAGAGAGAACTCGTCTTGGCCGGTCTCCCAGTGGTCAACGCTGACAGTCACTCCAGCGCAGCTGCCACTGCTGCAAGCCCAGTCGGCACTAAATCTGCACAAAAATGGTGGGAAAAGTAGAGAAAACCACTTGATCTTCTACCACGAATTGCTGGAGGTGTATAATTGTTGATTGTGGAGAAATGGTAAGTACACACTCCTTGCCGAAGTACCTTGCTCTAATGACCTTCTTTAATCGATTCCTTGTAAATGACCGCATTGCCATCATTATGTATCTTTATTATCTGTTAACAGTTTTTGAAACAATAATTTGGTAGGTTACTGCCTGTTACTCCCAGTATTACCCAAAACCACTTTAGTCATGTACGGGTTTATTCATCATGAATTAAAGATGGCTGATTTCTCAGGCCAATATTTTTAGGCTCAATCTTGAATCGCCCAGTTTAGCTGTTCTGCACGTGATTTTAAATATATATTTGTTTACCTCGAATCAAGTGCACTCTTGAAGTCGATTACATTGCCGCCCGACGACTTGGATCTGAAGACACCGGATGGTATGGCTCGCTGCACTGAGCTGGTTCTGGCCGAGGATGAGGTCTCTAAGGCTACAGCTCCCAGCTCCAGTTGACTCAGCTGGGCCTGGTTGAGGCTGGCCACCAGAGTGCTGTTTGGCACAATGGAAGGAAGGAATCAAGGATTCAGAGATGCCTCAAGGATCCAGGGATGCCTCAAGGATCCAGGGATGCCTCAAGGATCCAGGGATGCCTCAAGGATCCAGGGATGCCTCAAGGATCCAGGGATGCCTCAAGGATCCAGGGATGCCTCAAGGATCCAGGGACGACTCAAGGATCCAGGGACGACTCAAGGATCCAGGGATGAAGGATCCAGGGATTAATCAGGGATCCAGCAATAAATCAGGGATCTAGTGATGAATCAAGGATCCAGTGATGAATCAAGGATCCAGGGATGAATCAAGAATTCAGAGACTAGACATATCAAGGTTTTACTGATGTAGACGGCAAAAGCAAGCATCTTTCTTTCACAAAAGGAGTTGTGCAGTTTCTAAAATCTTTAAATTTAAAATCTTGGATTAACAAAAGAAGTATGCATATGTACATGTACATTGCATCGAGTTTACATAGAAAAAACATTCAATGCGAATGTTTATTTAAAGGGCGCGCGCTGTGATCCAATAGTTACAGTGTTTGACTTGATCATACGCGATGGTACATGGCGGAAACGGGGCACGTGTGTTCTTGGGCAAGACACTTTACTGCAATTGTTTTTCTCCACCAAGGAGTATAAATGGGTACCTGTGAAGGTAGAAACCACATTCGCTAAGATCGATCTGCTGAAGGATGGTCTATAGAAAATCATACATTAATATCATGGCATTGTTGTAGTCTTTACGGTCGAATGGACGGACAACATGATTGACCGAGGGACGGACCGACCGAAGGAGCGCCAAACTTACGTAATAGTTGCAATGATGCCAGCGTAATGGGTCGCATTTAGACTCTGTCTGATTTCAGTGGCTTTGTCCAGGACAATGGTTGCGCTATCCTCAGGGACTGTTTGACCGGCTGATTGGAAGACTTGGACAAGGTCCACCAGAATTCCAGCGAAGACACCTATGAAGTCAGGAACAAAAAATTTGATCCAAATCTTAATGCCATCTGTCTTTCAATGGATCAGCTCTCTATCATTTTGTTACTTTAGCTATGAAGTATAGTCTGCGCTAGAGAGCAGGAGGTCTTTGGTTCGAGTCCCACTCAAGTTTTTTTTTTTTTTTTCTAATAATCCTTCAGGAGTATACAGTGTTCATAAAAACCATCTCAGTGACGTTGCGAACTTAAAGGGATCGTATACGTTTGGTAATTACTCCAAAAATTAATGGCAATACAAACTTAGTTGGTAAGAAGTACAACAGCTTTGGATAGTATAATGCATTTTTAGAAACTTTGAAGTACTGCGGTTATGGAAAAAGATGTTACTTTTTATCTCAAAAAATTTGAATCAGAGAAGCGTTACTGCAGTGACATTTCTCAGATTGTGTATTCCAATGCAGATTATTCTTCCTGCGTGGACATAACCGCTCCAGATTTCCGGCAATATCTCAAAATCGCTACCACTTTTTGAAAAGAAATTTTTACAGGTTAGTTTTATGGTATAGATCTAAACCGATATAGGATTGAAACAAACAGTGGGTTCCGGTTACCAAACGTATACGATCCCTTTAAATAAAACTTGAAACTCACAAAACAGCATTTAAGACTTTCCAAAAGGTTGATAAATAAATTATAATAAACCATTGATACCTACACTCGTATTCCCAATAAATAATTTTGTAGGGGCCACACTACATTAGGGGCCGCACCGCATTAGGGCCCGCACTACGTTAGAAGCCGCACCACGTTAGAAGCCGCACCACGTTAGGGCCGCACTACGTTAGGGGCCGCACCGCATTAGAGGTGGCACCACGTTAGGGGCCGCACCACGTTAGGGGCCGCACCACGTTAGGGGCCGCACTACGTTAGGGGCCGCACCGCATTAGAGGTGGCACCACGTTAGGGGACATCAACAATTTTCTCTCCCAACAAAATTGTAAGTATCATTGTATTTTTTGTTCCGATCAAAGACCTTTCACCACATTTATAGAACATTTACAAAGACGTACTTTTGTCTGCCGCGGACAAGTCATCCGTGTTGATGTAGCTACACTGATCAATATGCAACTGTGCCGAGGTGGTGTCCAGCACGCTAGATTCTAAGCTCCTCTGTACCAGAGACAGTTGCTCAGCAGCCGCGGGCGTGGTCTCAACGGTAATTACGGAACGCCTGCGTCTTCTGGAAGCGGTGCCGTTATCACACTAGACATGGGCAGAACAAAAAACAGAAAGACGTATGTTAAAGGTAGGATATACCATTGGTAACTGTTTGAATTATCATGAATGGGTAGATTTGGGGGGTTGTATTTTATAGTATATATCGTTTAAACTAACCCGTCCAAAGTTTAACAATCATGAATGCCAAGAAAATATACAAAAACGGCGTTCGTTTTCAACCGAAGTCGGGCAGTGGTTCTTATGTTGTTCTTGTTTTTTTCGCAAAGGCACTGCTTTTTGTGACTTGGGTCGAGTCGAGTCATTCAGTCAAGAAGTTAAGTCAAGTCAGATTGCAGTTAAGTCAAGTAAAACATTTAGCTCAAGTCAATTAGAGTCACGAATATTTGAACACTATAATAGATAAGCACAGGAAAGAAGTCATTTGTTAACACTTTTAACCAGTTCGCGCCGGGATTATCTTAATATCACCGAGCCGACGCGCAGAATTACTTTTAACGAAACTCGATCTGAGGCGGGTTCAGGCCGATAGTATCGCATTTCCAGCCTTGCTCGCTGCTGACAGACAATTCCGGCCTTGCTCGTGGCGTGTTTATGCGTCATCCGTTTTGAATATTGGGAAAACTTTGCGTTTATATACGTCATCCGTCACGAACTGGTTAATAAGAAATAAAATTGGACCCTGTACTCGTTTCCCTTTTTTTTGGCCCTGCCGACTTTTAAAAGTATTCCGCCACTCCTGCGAACATCTAAGATTGACATCTCTCCGTCACAAATTCTATATAACATTATGGTGGTTCATTATAATGTACACTGCTCGTACCACAGCAATCTATTTTCTACAAAAGTTGATTTTATGCTGATTAAAACAAATTTATGCTAATAAATGCTCAACTTACATTCTCTTGGAGCTCATTGTAGTTGACAAAAGCATTAATGTAGTTTTCTGTAAAAAGAAAAAAGAAATACAAGGTGTTGCATGCTTGTTGAGGGTTTATGGCTTAATACGTCACCTCTGCCTCTCTTTGCAATGATTTCACTCTAAACAATAAGATTTTAAAGTAAATAACTGTGTCAGCCACTCAAGATTGAATTCTATACCTAGTTCATCTTGTTTGGTATTACAAATTTCATGATAAAACAACTGAGCAGCAACTTCCAAGATTTCAAAGGTACCTGGTTCTCGTACTACCTGTAAATGCACATCCCTTAAACTCAAACCCACAAACTCTTGTTTTTGCAGGTGTCTTAAATACTTGACCAGTTAAAAATCATTCAAATCTTCCTTACTCTACATTAAATAACACACAGCTATTATGTGACCCGCTCCAAGCAAAATTGATACGAGTCTCAAAAAATGAAAATAGAGTTATATACATGGTTTGAAAGTCCAGGATATAAGCTTTCATTTGGTACATAGTACAGCTCCATGCAAAGCATCTCCCGTTCCAGTGATAAGACATTTTTGCATATTAATAGCTTACATTAAATTCAGATTTTACAACTAAGAAAACACACAACAGAACTAAGACAATACATTGTAACCATGCACTTTTAAAAAGTAGTTTGTACAGTTTATTTATTGAAAACTTTGAATATTAAAGATCTTACTTAGGATAAAAAATGAAGAATTGAATTTTGACAAAAATTGTTGCGCAACTTTAACCAGTTCGCGCCGGGATTATTTTAACATCGCCGAGCCCACGGGCGGGATTATTTTTAACAAAACTCAATCCGAAGCGTGTTCAGGCTGATAGTGCCGGGAAGCACACCCACGCATTTCCGGCCTTGCCCGCTGCTGACATACATTTCCGAACTTGAACTTGGCGTGTTTATGCGTCATCCGTTTTGAATCTGGGAAAATTTTTGCGTTTATATACGTCATCCGGCGCGAACTGGTTAACAGGCTATTACACATAAATGCATAGCGCAACTTATATCACTTATACCTGGAGTTGGTCACATATAACATTACGATCAGTCAGATTCATTATAGCTATTAAACTCACGTTTGTACGTTTCCACTGTCACCAGATCCTCCAACACCTTAGCAAAGAAGACAGCAGTGCACTCCTGGATGACAGACACATTGACGGTGTGGTAGAAGAAACTGCAGCTTTTGTAAGAGTCGCACACCTGTGGAGAAAACCATCTCCGGCTTAAGCCTCAACTGACACTTGATTCATTCAAAAGCCTAAACGGCATAATAAGGCCGTGTCCGGAACGGGTGTCTAGAGCTACAGCTACGGCTATTGTCTGCGGCGGCCATTTTGTAGCGCTGTCCGAAATGCGGTCTACAGCTACAGCTACGGCTACAACGTCACAAAAATATAGCCGTAAGAGAAGTTGTCTAGCTCAGGCAAAACAAAATTGCAGCAGCAATATAACGTTAATTTCGGGGCAAATTTTCAATTGTGGTTTATATTTATGTATTATAAGATAAACAGTCGTATCCTCTTTGAGTGATCCCCACAATGTCGTTTCCCAGGTTGTACCGTAAAGTTAGGCGTGATCCCTGACCACAAAACCTTTTGGTGTTTGTCTTCGAACAAAGATATATATATTTGGGAGACCGCCAACATAAGGCAAAACAACAAACTCTGTTGGTAGAGCGCCGGTCCGGTATTCTGGAGGTTGCAGGTTTATAAGTCCCGCCTTGCAAATTGCTTTGTTCATGAACCAGCATTAAGGGTGAAGATGGACCTACCTCTGCTACAAAGGTGTTTTTGTTAGAGCCTTTCAGTGTGGCCGCTTTGCCGATGCCTTGGATGGCTGGGTCGTTTGTCTGCGAGGTCAAGGTCTGTTGTTTCTTGCCGTTTAGAAGGAAGACGCGATAACTCAGCGGGTAGGCCGACTCGTCCGTCACGCAATTCTCAATTGTGTAGACCACCTGAGAAATGGAGTTATCACAACCAGTTCATAAAAGGGCAAAAGAGCGAACATTAAAACCAATCTGTGATATATGCCACATCACATCCAGTGTATGGAATCATCCTTGAACTGCATACGAGGCTTTCATGATCAAGCAGACCTAGGTTTGGATAATATAATCTAAATAAAAGAATGACTTTTGCAGGCTTTCAGGAGTAGTTTTCATTTAAACTCGCCCATGTCTACAGCACCATAAACCTGATCATTTGGCATGTTCTGATGAACTCACAACACTTGTGCCCTGGCCGCGACCATCCCTGACTAAGCTCTTGGAAACTACAATTGCAGTACTCCTGTGCCTAAGACCTTCATTGTGTGATTTACATAATTTTACGGTGTGTAACACCATTATGAAATTGAGATTTCATTTTACTCCCACCTATATTGATATTCATTTAACAGGGTTTTAGAACAAAAAAGTAGAAAATATAGTATGAATTTCAAGAAGAAAAATCAGGAAAATTGACAGAGAAGATGATTTGTTTTCCTTACCTTCTCCAACTCGTTGTACGAGCTCACGTCGTTCAGGCTGAATACGCACGAAGTCACTCCAGCAACGACAGTGAACTGGACCTTGGCGATGCCGTACTGTCCGTCCTCGGTGGTTGCCGTCAGCTGGAGTTGGTACGTGGAGCCGGCTATCAGTTTACCTGTGCAAGAAAACAACCGACAGCAAGGCCAAGGGGTAACAGAGAATCGGATCAGTTATCTGGAACTGGGGTTCGAAACCCCGGCAAGTTTGTTTTACTGGACTCTTAATTCATTCTCCTGCTAGGGTTGCCTTCCTAGACCATTTCTTCACCATTTCTATCAACCATTCGTCTTTCTTTATCAGTCGTTTGACATTTTGAGAGTGTACATATTTGTTTTAGTCGCCAACAAAACAAAAGAAATAGAGGTACGAGCATGGTTGGAAAGGCCAGGATAAAAGCTTTAATTTGATACATGTAGTACAGCTCCATAGCCCCTTCCGTTCTGGTAATAAGATGTTTTTGCATATTAACAACTTTCTTAGAATTCAAATTACACAACTCAGAAAACAGGCAGTCTGAAACTCAACAAAACTAAGACAATACATTGGAACTATGCACTCGTAATAGGTATTTTTTTCACTTTATTTATCAAAATCCGAAATTGTGTTAATTAAATCTGAAACTTTGGATAATAAAGATATGTCATTTAGATCGACAAAAATAAATGAAAATCTAATTTTGACCCAAAAAATTCATCCTCTTAACTTTAACAGGGCATTACACATAAATGAGTGAGTGAGTGAGTGAGTTTAGGGTTTAACGCTGTGCCGGCATCAGTGGCCATATTCACGGCGGGAATGTGTACAAATATAAGACAATAGGTAGTAATAAAAAACAATCCAGTGAACTGTGGAGAATATAAAAAACTTGAAGTCGGAACAGAACAATTATCACAAAGGAGGATCCCCCAGACACACGGCACGCTGTCTAAATTGGTCCGTTTCCCTTGCAGTTTAAGGGCCTGGGCCCCGCCGGTATTACACATAAATGAACACACTGACTTAAATCACCCTTTTCCCTAGAGTGGGTCACAAATAATATCAATTTACTTTTGAGGATTCTTACCCGCTTTGATGGTCAGGAAGGAGATTGATCCGTTGCTTTTACTGAGAGGATGCAGGGAGGCTGCGCTGTCCAAGTTGTCCGAGTCACTAAGGTCTAGGAAGGCATATCCTGAAGATCCAAAAAGAAGACAATTGTTGCATGGCTATATTTACAATCTTTCTATTACATGCGGAACTACAAGTTGGAAAAACAGCAAAAGTATAGGGGCTTGGCTTCGACATTTTGATGCCCGTTGTGCTTCAGAAACATTCAATTCGAGCGATTCACAATACCTAGAAGCTGCCGTTGGAGGCACAAATCCTGCTATACTCGCAGTGCATCATGGGAAAAAGTCGGCATCGGTTTGAAAAACGGTATTTATTTTGCATAAACTCATCAGTTTTTACGTTTTTTTGGACGCACACTATTAAAGTTCTATTTTTTTCTGCAAAAAACAATGTTTTAATCAACGGCGCTTCCGGATACATTTATTTTTGTTTTGTAACTCGCGGTAACAATGAAGAATAGATGTTTTACTACAGTATGATATACAGAAGAAGTCGACCGTAAAGTTTAAAAGTGGCTCTTTTGAGTCAAACGCTTGGTGGCGCACTGCATTGTGAATCGCCCGAATTGATTGATATAAATCCATTTGCTTCCATTTCTATCTAGTTGATGTAAGGCCAAACATTAAATAAAAAGTTGTTCGTCCTCGAGCACATATTTGTTGTTTACTGCCGCATAAACAAAAACAATTATCCTTTTCTTTTTAAAATAAAAAATGTAAACAAATTAGGAAAATAAAAGTCATTTTCAGAAGCCACTTTTGGCGCCCCATCATAATTGTTCTCTTTTTGTAATCTTTCAGAGCGTAGAATGCAGGAGTGGAGTTTAATTATCATCACAGTGCTATATAATTCTGCAATAACGTCTATAAAAATACATAAATTGTATTAAATCTTTCCTGCAATTTTCATTTCTTCTGTTCTGGTGATATCATCAATCTTTCTCCACCTTAACTTGTTCTTTATAGCATTTAGTTGATTATATGCATCAATTATAACTGATTATTCAGTTTAAACATTTGTCAACCTGCTGCTAGAGGGCAGTATAACATTACGTCACTGGTATTTAAAAATAAATAAAGTACAACCTATCAAAACTTTGCGGAAAAGCCAATAAATATTTTTAAAAAATAAAAAATTCGTCCTCGAGCATTCATTTTTTGTTTACTGCCGCATAAACAAAAACAGTTATCCTTTTCTTTTTAAAATTAAAAATATAAGACATTTTCAGAAACCACTTTTGGCCCCATCATAATTGTTCTCTTTTTGTAATCTTTCATAGCATAGAATGCAGGAGTGGAGTTATGGTGTTATAGAATTCTGCGATAACGTCTATACAAATACATCAAGTAATTTCTTTTTAAATGTACTCATTTTCTTTTATTTTCAGGTTCGTACAAATTTTTTGTTTGTATTTGGCCTACCACAATGTGAAAACTTAAAGTGTTGATAATTGATGCAAAAATAAACATTAATGCTAGAGTAAGTTGACAATCCTCAATTTTGGAGAAAGATTAAAAAAAAGAAAATATCACATATATTTATTATTATATAGAATAGAAGATGCATTGATTCCGAATATATTTCTTTCAAAAGAACTTAAGAAACAAATGATAATGAAAAGTTAATTGTCTTGCCTTCATCTATTCCGACCATTTCCCACATGTAGCTGACAAGGGGCAGGTCGTGGTAGATGTTGGCCATCAGAGACAGTGAATTCTCAGAGAGAACTCGCTCTTCAAACGTCGTGGCAATATCAACCTAAAGAGAATCAATAATATAACCTATCATCAAATTTAATTAATAAATGTCCTTTTTGTGATATTGCGCACCAGTTTTACGACAACAGAGAAATCAGGAATGCAGTTACAGCCAAAATGTGCATTCAAAAAGGTTTTAGTAAAATTTTAAAAATATTGTAAAATAAAAAAAATGTAAAAGCGAAAATGAAGAGTTTATTTCAACAGGGTCTCCCTGGGCCTTTGATAATGAGTCAAACAAAGTCCAACAACAAGTTGTTATGGTTTGGTATGAAACCTACCATAACCTAGCAAAACCTGCAGTTGGAGTTTGATTGGTTTGGGGTAGTTAGGGTTAAAAAACCCACAAGAATGCCATTTTCAAATGTGCGTCTAAGAGACGCACTTTTTGACATTTCTGCAAATAGTGCACGCAAGTGTTCGAACTCCCCCCGCGCTCGCGTTAGTGCTACTATTGGTCTGTTCACGATCAGTGTGTCACACGCGAGTAGCTGCAATTCACTGGCTGAAAACGCGCCCTGAATGCAGATTGTGGTCACAATTGACTCAGCAAATGTTGAATTTAAATCAAAATCTTAGAATATTGTTTTCTCCGAATTTGTGGCAATCACAAGCAATTTTGCTGCTTCAAACGATAGAACTGCACAACCAACAAATGGTCTATTGTCACTTTAAATTGCACGCGCAAAATCGACCCGACCAGACTATAATGACGGGAAGAAAAAAACCAGACCCGGCCCAAAGTCGGTTTCGGGTCGGGTTTGCAGACCATTACTTGTACAGTACCTTTGGAGGGTTCCCGTTGAGTGCAGTCACACGAACCGACGTCGTGGCAGACCGCGTCTGCTTGATCACCACCAAGGTGAACTCGTAGGTCTTATCAGCCTCCATGGAGCTCGCCGGGATGGACAAGACACTCATGGCTGCGGCTGAGGCTGACGGGAACTGGGTTCTGGGTGGATCGCCTTCCCTAAAGGACCAACAGGCAGTGCTGTCTGTCACCTGCGGGTGAGATATCAGTGCACAATTTAGTCAAGACTACTGTAGTGCCTGTTCAAAATGTGCCTGTTCGGAATGAGCAAATTCTGTGCTTGAATGGAAGAAAACAAGAAAAAATAGAACTATAGCCGTGTTCGCACTGGACTTTTTTGGGGGAAGGTTTTACTGAGACGATGGTAAAATAAAAAATGGTCAAATGTTACCACTGTTCGCACTTGGACTTTCGACACGGGAACATTTTACCGAGTCCGCGGGAGAAGTAGCCAAAGTAGCGTGCCCGCACGTAAACAATGCAAAGAGCGCATGCGCGGTGTCTTGTGTAGCGTGGCCTTGCACTGGGAGGCCGCATGTACGTTTTCCTGGGCCGCTTTTACCGACACGCACTGTTCGCACTGGACTTATCGTCTAGGGAGTTTAACCGGGCAGCAGTTGGCCGGTAGAAGTAGCTACTGGACACGGGAGAAGTACCTGAGAGGAAAACGTCCTATAGGCTGTCCGCACTGGACTTAAAATGGGAAAAGTACCCATCGTCTCGGTACGTTTTATCAAAAAAAGTCCAGTGCGAACAGGGGCATATGTCTGTTGGTTGAACAGAGCATATGGTTTTTCCGCATTCTGAATGTTTTGAACAAAAGAATTTGTATTTTTACGAAGGCCATTGATGAGATATGGCTTAAAAGTCTAAAAACATAATAATTTATACTCGATGACGTCACCGTGACGTCATTACCCGAAAACCTGAGCACTATCACAACTATGCTATTTGAAGCAAAAATCAGGATTATATCTCTCGCGGTTGATTTTTTCGCAATTTTCATTTCTTCTGGTCTGGTGATATCATCAAACTTTCTCCACCTCAACTTGTTCTTTTTAGCATGAAGTTGATTACATGCATCAATTATAAAGTAACAGCAAACTTACTTTGCTAGAGGGCACTATAACATTACGTCACTGTTATTTAAAAAAAAAAAATAAAGTACAACCTATCAAAACTTTGCGGAAAAACCAATAAATATTTAACTTTGAGGCTAGCTCCTACCTGGGAACACTGCCAATTATACTCCATATCGGCTGCCACTTGGTCAGGATCGAAGGAGTCCGAGCCGTCAAGAATCAGCTGTCCGCTATCGCGGCCAACTGTCACCTCACTTCCTCCGTGGATGACTGGGATGAGGTCTGAGTAATGAGTCCGGACCGAGAAGGACTGGGCCACGTTTTTGTCGGGGTCGCTGGATTTGTAGACGGTGACGGTGAAAGTCACCGTGGTGTCTCCTAGAATATTGCAACAAAAGACTGAAATTTTTAACAAAAGTAGCAATTACCATGACAGAACTGTAACTGCAATATACCTTTTTTGCAGTTGTTGAATAAGTAACTGACCAAATTATTGCTGAAAAGCTTACTTGTGAAATTATTCCTTCTGGCATGATGTCATATCTTTTAAGAAAACAATAAAAGTAGTAACTTTTTGAAATTTCTGTACGTTTGCTTGTACGGTAGTCTGTGAATAGTGCACAAAAGAGTTGTTTTCTCGGAACATAAAAGTGAGCAATCACAGAGCCAATACTTCACCAGGTTTAGTTGTCGAGCTTCAAATGATAAAAATGCACAACTGACAAATGGTCTACTATAGTTTTAAACAACTTAATTTTAAACATTCAAACTAAAATTTGATGTTATATTTTAATCGAACATCAGAAGAATTGTATAAGAGCAAAGTTGTGTTCAAGTTATCACAAGATAAACTTAAGACACTCAATTTCAGCTAAAGCCACAAGCTATCTTTGATGATTAAGGCGCGATTCTACGATGTTAAAAAAGGCGAACTTTAGACAGCCATAACTTGTTAACGGTATGTCTGATTGAAGTGCAAGAAACAGCATAGTAAAGCAATTTTCATCCTCTTTTCTAACACCTGAGAACCCTTATTTTAACCTCTGCCCAGTTCCATCTCAATTTGCCAGAACCCCTCACATATATGTACTACTCCAACTCCAAACTCGCTGTACTACCAATCTTTTTCACAAATGAATTCACACGTACCTGGCAGTGTATGTGGGTCTACATGCAGCCTACGCCTGCTGAGGGTCCTCAGGTTCAAGGGGATATTTGCGTCATTCACGGCCCAGATAAAGACGGTCTCGCCGGGAGGGACGCAGTCTGTATAGAAGGTCACCTCGGCCGTCAAGTCAAAGCTGTAACGGTAAAAGTGAAGTACACCTCGTTGAATGACTTGAACGGGCTAAACAAGTCATTCATATTTAGCACTTTAACCAGTTCGTGCCGGAGGACGTATATACACGCAAAGCAAAATTTTCCCCGGATTCAAAACGGATGACGCATAAACACGTCATGAGCAAGGCCAGAAATCTTGTCAATCGTGGACCCATTGTTTGCCTTCCAATTCCTTTGTCCGACGACCACGATTGCCGGTCAATACAAACGCACACACGCACAGTTAGGTATGGACCGGCAATCGTGGACGGGGCATTGACCGACCGTCTTCCCTCTTTTGTTTATACTTCTAACTTTTTTGGTTGATCGCCAGAGGATTTGTACACGAGTTGAGATCGTGAACGTTGTGTCAATCGTGGACCCATTGTTTGCCTCCCAATTCTTTCGTCCGACGACCACGATTGCCAGTCAATACAAATGCACACAAACACACACTGGAATCAAACGAGATCTAACGATTCGCCGATTAGTTTACCTGTCAGAGAGGTACACGTTGTCAGGGTCTACCCCTCTGATGGAGACTTCAACTTCCGGCACGGCCAGGGCAGAGCGGCTCACATTCAGGGTGGCAGAGCTAGATTGACCGAAGAAGTTCTGGGCCGTCAGGCGGAATGTGTAGATTGTCTCAGCAGCCATTAAAACGCCATCGGCAACCAGCCTCGCTCGATTTTCACCTTGAAACCCAAACAGATTTACAATTAGATTTGCAATATCTAAGTTTATATATTGTTGTTAGGGCATCACAACTTAAAGTTTAAAGGTAGAATACACAATTGGTAATTGCTTAAATTATCATGAATGGTGGATTTGGGGGGTTTGTATTTTATAGTAAATATTGTTTAACTGACCTGTTCGAAGTTTTACAATCATGGATGCCGAAGAAAGCAAGAAAAACGGCGTTCGTTTTCAACCGGCGTCGGGCAGTGGTTCTTATGTTGTTCCCGTCCGACAATCGTGATTTATTTTTATACAATTCAATTTTTCGGGAAAATTATAGGATATCTAGCGCAATCATTTTGCTGGATGCCAACAATCAGTATTGACTTTAAAATAAGTAAGATATTTCTTAATAATTTGGTAGTAACCAATTTTGATATCTGCAAATGGTGTATACTACCTTTAACCCAAAAAATAGTTTGTATGATAACCATCTTTCCAATGATAAGGCATTAATCAAGAACCAGGGGCCAATTTCATAAAGATTGCTTAAGCACAAAACATTCTTGCTTAGTAAAACCAGCTTACCAGCCACAACTCCATGTGATGTATATTATTTGTAATTGGTATTTAGCTGTTGTTAGCTTAGCATAACGATCACATGGAATGTCGGCTCCTAAAACTTGATTTACCAAGCAAGGGTTTTTGTGCTTAAGCAAAATTGTGTGCTTAAGCAGCTCTATAAAATTAGCCCCTGGTCATTGCCATTTCTCTAAATTAATTTATACGCACTAATAGTGGCAGTATGGTCTGTTTGCTTGGAACGGTTCGCCACAAAAAAAAAAAATTGCCAAATTTACACAATATATATTGCAGCGCAAAAACGTTTTCGCTTTTGGATATTGAACTAGACTTTAGATGAACAGTATGTGACCTGTTCCAACGAAACCCGGACAAAGTCGCACAATGTGTTTTATTACAATGTACTCGTGAATTCATTTCGTAGATTTTAACATTTTGAGGTTTTGGGTTTTTCTGAATCACAAACTATTAATCTACAACCCCCCCCCCCCCAATTTGAACATAATCTGTCATCCAGAAGTGTGGTTTTTGTCAATTTTGTGAAACAATTGTGTATATACATAATACGGTTTTTGTTCAAAGCTGCTTATCTCACAATTAGGTTGTCAGGGTTTTATCACTGAATCCTTCCCCCAGAGGAGATAGGGTGTGGGTACATATGTTAATGATACATCATTTTAAAGCTGAGAACCTCAATAATAAAAAAAAAAAAAAAAATCTAAATGACAAAAATTGTCAACTTTGTCCGGGTTTCGTTGGAGCGGGTCACATATTCTCACAACCACGCCAATTTACCTGACAAGACAGTTTCTAGGGATGTCGTGTCTCCTTCGCTGCTCACCTCCCAGGTGAATACCATGCCTCGCCCAGACCCGCCCTTTGTCCGCAGTCCGCTGATAGCGATCCTGCCGCAGCTGGTGATGCGTTCGTTGCCGTGCAGCACCACCGTGGGGACCACGGGGTTGGCGGGCCCATTGACAGGTTGTTTGCCTGTCACATAGCGGGAGTAACGCTCACGGAAGGCTTTGACCGAGTCGGCTTTGATCACCAGTTCGTCACCTGTTTGTCGTAGAGGTAAAGATAGTTTTAAAAATGGAGAGTAGTATACTACAGTTGTTGTTGTTGTCGTATGGACCGAAGTCCTGATTGACAGCTTTAGTTCAAGAGGTCTTTTTTCTCTTAGCCGGATCACCACGAGAAGGTAGCTGTCTTGATCCTCCAGAAACACCGGGGCAAACCCTTTCTCTTAGCGATAAGTTTTTCTGGGTTCTTTTGCGTGCATTACACAACACACGGGACCTCCAGCTTTACGTCCCATCCGAAGGATGAAGCAATAGTGGTTTAATTGCCTTGCTTAAGAACACACGTGTCGACACCGGGACTCGAACTCACGCTCTGCGGAACAGAAAACCGGGTTCTTAACCGCCCGGCCACGACACTCGACACTCCTACAGTGGAACGCCGCTATACCGAACACCGCTATATCGAGTATTCAGTTTATACCGAACACGATTCTTGGCTCCCGATTGTACGTAACAGAACAGTAACTCACCAATGACCAGCAGGTTATCACCGAAGCCCAGGATGATAACCAGCTTCCTGGGGCCCAACCATCTGCAGGTCGCCTCGTTACCAAACTTACTGGTGTCCTCAAACACATCAGCGCAGCCGCTGAAATCGTTAAAGTTGACTCCAGAGCTGAACTTGGCCAACACTGCAGCACCTGTTCAATGAAGACAAGAGCAAGCAATTAAAGTACAAGCTTTTGGTCGTGGTAGATCTTTCTCGAAGAAAGATTCTTTTTTTCTTCCTTGCCTTTGGAAAATATTCTCTTTTTTTGTTTACGCGAGTTGGACGTGGCCCTAATACTGCACAAATCAGCGATCTCACCTTTAAAATCTTTTCGATTCAAAACGATCTCATTTTATGTAGTTATTAATTGTGAATGGATATTTTGTTAACATTCATCTGAAATTGATTTGCCTTTGAGAAAGATCTTAGCTCAGGCCATTTGTATATTTCAGGTCAAACCTAGCATGAGATTCAAAAAGTTATTGAAAAAGAAATTTTAAATGCTGATGTCAAAAACCATGAATTTATTGAAAGAATGTTGCAACCTAGTGATGCAAATTTTTTTCTTTATATATCATCTCAAAAAAGTTTAGTCATTGCGAACAAATGTTTAAAAGAAATCAATCTGGGACTGAGAAACTTTTCAAATTTTGTTTGGAAAATATTTGGAAATTTTTCTTGACAAATGCAGAAGTGGCGTCAGGATACCACATTCTTTTTAAAAAACCTACCTGTTGATGAGAAGGAAGCTTGGGTGAACTTTGGCGTCGGGGCGAAGGCGGTTATCTCAAAGCCAGCGCCGTCAGATGACGTCAGCTTCTCTACGCCATTTAGCGAGGGCCAGACAGTGATGCCGACAGACATCCTCGGCATGGGGACACTGAAGTACATGATGCTGTCAGAATCAACATCAAATAAGCCGCGGACAACCGTGCTGACGTCTGTTAGTAAGAAGAGGGAAGGGGAAGGGGGAGGGGGAGGGGGTAGACGAGAAATTGGTTCGAATAAGAATGATGAAAATAAACTTTTCAATATATGCACAATAATCCCGCGCCTCGGCTCGTTGAATGTTACAATAACCCTGGCGCGAACTGGTTAATGGGCTCCTCTACAGAATCTTTAAAAGATTCACTTTCTATAATAATATGTGACCCGCTCCATCGTAATCAGGAATACGTCGCTGGGGCCATTTTACGCAATCGGTCGTTGAAGTGAACGCATGGGTGAAAATCGTGACCAAGTCGTTTTTCTGAACATTGTATTTTTAGGAAGTGTAGTTATCACAGATTATTGTCATTAATGTCTTGTATGTAAAAACGATAAATAAAGATGAAAATGAAGAGGATTTGTGTACGCTGTCCGTATGATTTGGGAAAATTTTGCACCTGTCATCTTCATGAGACCATAACTCATTAATTAGATACACACTGGTGATGGGTATCATTAGAAAGCTTATGAAATTCCCTTTCTCACCATGTGCATATCTCAAAAAATCATTTTGAGACTTATTTCTGATTTTGATGGAGCGGGTCACATATGTAGATTGTTGTATTATTCATAACTATTTTCCATTATTGATTGATTTTTATACTGTGGAAATAAATAAGCTTTAATTAAACAAGTATTCTTTTGCGTTACAATTTTTAATCTATTTTATTTTGCCTGCACATCAATAATTTATGCTGCATGACACCAATAACTGACCTCCTTCAATGATGAGGAATGGCAAATTGCCGGCGGATTTCAACGCGGTGAACGCACCCTCGGCAGCCGTGACGGTGACTTGAATGGAGTCTACGGACCTGTTGATGGTCAACTCGGATGGTGAAACTGTCAGGATCGCGATAGCTGCAAGACAAAAATAGGTACACAAAAAAAACATAGGTTTTCTCAGCGAATTTCGGCAAATGAGCAGCTTAATAACAGTGTAACGCCGATATACCAAACATCGTTTTTTGAAAAAATGTCAACGAATTAACAAAATCCACTGTCTTTGGTACCCGATTGTCCAAACATACCAAAGATTGTAGTTGTTAAAAATATGTAAAAAGATTTTTGGTATGTCAAATGCTATTTGGGCCGTTTTCAATCCCCAAACGTCATACGACCGGTGTTTTGTGTTATAGAATGGCGGGTGGCTACTGGGTCAGACGCCGTCTTGAAAAATTAGTACCTGATGGACCGGCAGCTGAAAAATCCTATACCGAACGATCGATATACCAAACAAAATATGTGAATTCTGTCATGTTCGTTATAGCGGCGTTCCACTGTATAAATTTCATACTTACATAATAAAGCGATCTTGCCTTATTGTTACTTTTACATTTGTGTCTTTTACATTTTTTATCCTGGTTCCTTATTGTCCATTCACATGGTTTCTTCCATAGAAGAAGGTTTAACAAAGCGTTAATTAAGTTACACTAAATCCAATGACTGGCTAATAATGAATTTGAATGATTAAAGGTAGGATACACCATTGGTTGAATTATCAGGCGGGAATGAGTGGATTTAGGGGGGTTGCGTTTTATAGTTAATATCGTTTAACTGACCTGTTCAAAGTTTTACAATAATGGATGCCCCCAAAAAGCACGAAAAACGACAATTACAGAATATTTAGCGCAATCATTTTTAGTAGAATTTATTTTCGATATCTGTAAATGGGGTATCCCTACCTTTAAAGACAAGCTGCGAAAAAGCTCCTTGAATGCTGTCGGAGTAAATGGTTCAAATTGGACTTCTGTTTTTTAATCGCATGATGTCATTTTACTACTGCCTACTCATAAAATCAAATTGAATGATGATTTGGAGCAACATTCAATTTCACGACACTTAATTATTTGCTGAAATTGACCGAGAAAGCCTTTATAACAAAAGTGAAGGGAGGTTCAAATATTGACATGTAATTTAAAAATTACAAAAAGTAGGAACTTACTGGCTTGGACGTTCAAGTTCCCAAAAACGCCATCCGAAGTTACTCCATCTCGTTCAACTTTGACCTTGTAATTACCTTTTAGAACATGAAAATACAATGTTTACATGATTTATATTGTACAGCTTAAACATTTATTGAAATATATACGTGTACGTTTCAGGTAAAATGTTGACTTTTCTTAACTTTTCCCTATCCTCACCACCACCAATACCACCTCAACCCCCACCCCCACCCTAACCCTAACCCCACAACAAAAATGTGGAGGCCAATAGTTTTTATCTTAAAATGATTTTTTTATTTGCGAAAATGTAATCTTGTCCAACCTGATTCTCAACTCTGGCTACTAGAGTCCATTATTAGTCTCATCACCAGTCCATTATAAATTGTAATCAGTCTTGATCAGTCTCAAGTCAAGTCACTATCTATTCAAATGAACTGTTGCAATAGCATTCTTTTGTCACTGTTCATCCCGATATTTGTGACTGGTCTTGTGAAAGGACCTGTAAAGGGACTTGTAAAAAGACCGGTAAAAGGCCGGACTTTTTGAAGATGAAACAACTTTTGGAAAAGTTACTTGTATACACTGTACCTGCAGACAATCCCGGTGCACTACACGTCATTTCGACACCACCTCTGTATTCAGCGTCACTCCGGGAAATGCTGCCATCCGTAGCTACAAAGATGCAGACCAACGAAGAACCCTCCACGAATCCAGCCCCGAAAACCTCAAGCTAAATAGGATGCGAAGGAGAAATCCCAATAAGGAGTTTGGAATGGCATAATATTAAAAGTTATACAAAAAACACCTGAGCTTAGTGGACTGTAATTGCATGTTGGCTGGGATTGCAGGCATACAGTACATTTCATAATTTAGGTTACATATCGAGCCGCTCGAAAGGCTCGATTATGGAGCCGCTCGATGCCGACTGAGTGCATACTCGATCTCCACTCGATCTCCGCTCAAACGTCGCTCGATGCGCGCTCGAACTCTGCTCGATTATTTTTTTGATTAAACTTTCTCAATTTTCTTTGTTTTAGTTTTCTATAGAATATACAACTTTTAAAGTACTTGTAGAGACTGCAAACTGTGTTTTAAGGGTGAAAGTTCACCGCTCGAATTATTTTCTTCAGGGTAAAAACGTAAACAAAACACGTTCATGCTCGTCTCGATTCTCGAATACACTTCAATTTCCGCTCGATGCATTGCGTGTTGGATCTCCACTCGATTAGCGCTCGATCTCTGCTCGATCTCCGCTCGATCTCTGCTCGATCTCCGCTCGATTCGCGCTCGATTTCCGCTCGATTTCCACTCGATTTCCACTCGATTTCTGCTCGATTCCCGCTCGATCTTCGCTCGATGTTCGCTCGATCTTTGCTCGATCATTGCTCGATGTCCACTCGATCTCCGCTCGGTCACTGCTCGACGCAATTTTGATCGAGCGGCTCGATAATCGAGCCTTTCGAGCGGCTCGATATGTAACCTAACTTATGAAATGCACTGTAGTTGTATTTGAGTCCAGGCAAGTCATTTCACAAGTCCAGTCACAAGTCCTCTCATAAAGCCAGTCGCAAGTAACTGGTTGAACAATGATAAACAGTTTATTTAAACAGCTGGTGACTTGAATTGCAACTTGCAGGAACAGTGTTCTCCAAGCTGTTATGCCGCCCTGCTAAAATTCCAAGTGCCCTCAGTCCTGCAAAATCCTGCATTTTGCAAAGAGGATATTAGAGGACTTGAGAGAATTTGAGATGGTTAGGGTTAATGCCATTTTTTTCCTGGTAAATTTGTTGATAAATAAGCTCAGCATTAAACAGACTACAGCTTAACTAAAGTATTTGAAGCGATACACAATTAGCCCTTCAAACATTGAAAGGCCTGCCGAAAACTCGCAACCCTACTTCTACATGGCCCATAGCAGGGATGTAGTCGAGTCCATCACAAGTCCCTGCAAGTCCCTGCAAGTCCCTGCAAGTCCCTGCAAGTCCCTGCAAGTCCCTGCAAGTCCCTGCAAGTCCCTGCAAGTCCCTGCAAGTCCCTGCAAGTCCCTGCAAGTCCCTGCAAGTCCCTGCAAGTCCCTGTAAGTCCCGGCAAGTCCCTGCAAGTCCCTGTAAGTCCCTGTAAGTCCCTGCAAGTCCATCGCAAGTCCATCGCAAGTCCTTCAGTTCCAATTCAAATCACAAGCTATTCAAATCAGCTTTGACAAAAGCATTCCTTTGTCATTGTTCATCCAGTTACTTGTGACCGCCTTTATGAAGGGACTTGTGACTGCAGGCTTCACGAAAGGACTTGTGAACGGACGTAAAGGGACTCGACTACAACCCTGGCCCATAGTAAGCAGATCTAACAACTGCAGCAGTGTTACAAGTTTGCTCACCTGAGTGTCAGAGTTCTCATTCACAAGGTCAGGGATTACCACTCCAACTCCAAAACAGGTTGTGCCCGTCCCACCACAGTCACCACACGCATCATAGACTTTGCCACTGTTTTAAAATAGTCACATTGTCATGAAACAGTAAAAGTCAATAGACCAAGTTTTAAATGTGTATAAAATTGACCCCCCCCCCCTCCTCAAACCCCCCTCCCCCCCTCCCTAAATAGGCTTCCCTCTGTAGAATGCCATAAACCAGTAGTAATGCTGGTTCGTACTTGTCAAGAAAATGAACGTGCACGATGTTTCAAATGGAAGGGGGGGCACAGGTGGGGGCACGGACCTCCAACCGTGCCGTGCCCCTCCCCCCCCTCACTCCTGCCCCCCCCCCCCCCCAGACACTTAACTACATACGCCTCTCTCCTCCCAGCACCCAGGAGTATGAATGGGTACCTTTGAGGGTTGGGGCAGGAATGCGTACCGACATCGATCGGTTGGCTTGTGGTCTGATGAACGGGTTGATAATTGTGAAGGGATGAAAAACGCTATGTAGGCATTACAATGAATGAATTATTGTTCCCACGTAGTTGTAATGAGTGAGACCTGGACAGTATAGCTCTACCTATAAGATTTGGATAACCAAGGCCCAAGTTTCGGACATCAAAGTGTCATCAATTTATTGCACTTGTTATTACCTGTTTGGAATACCGTCACACCCAGTACACGAGCTCTCATCGGCAGAAGGGTCACTCAAGCACTGACCGCATGCATTCATACCACTGCTGGCATTAAGTCCAGTGGTGCCTCCGTAGCATACACCGCAAAGGTTGAACAAAGCTCTGTTTTTAATAGATGCAGCTGCATTAAAAAAAATTAAAAAAAAAAAACATTTAAAAATTGCTGTCTACTTTGGCATAATTATCTTCAAATGGTTACTCATTTGCTGTATATGTTCAAACAGAAAAAGAATTTGCCCTTAAAAACATCTGTCTGAGCTTTGTCAATCAAGTAAAAACAACTTGTACTTGTCAGAGTGCTAATTTCAGTGCGCTTTTATAAGTGTCTTGTTTGTTCAGTCATCCATGGCAATGACATGCATAATGAACATTATACCCTTTCTTAGTTTCTACAGAGATTAGTTTTTTTCTGAAATATTGAGTAGTTTTGCGATAATATAAATTAAAAATGGGTATACTTTTTTTTTTGGCACCCTGTATTTACTGCGTTTCATAGAGCTGCTAATTAAGCAGATGTTCAGGTGATGTTTATTGTTTGTGACTGGTATTCAGCTGGTTTTTGCCTAGCGTAAAAAGCAAATGGAGGTTTGGCTGGTAACCTGCATGCGCAAGACTATTGTTTTGTGCTAAGCAAATTTGTGCGCTGAGCAGCTCCATGAAATTGGTACCTGCTGGGGCCAATTTCATAGAGCTGCTAAGCACAAAAATTTGCTTAGCACAATAAAGTCTTGCTCATTAAAAACAGGTTTCCAGCCAAAATTCGACGTGTTTTTCATGCTAAGCAAACAACCAGCTGATTATCAATCAAAAGTAATAAAGATCACGTGAAAATTTGGTCTGTAACCTTGTTTTTGCCAAGGACTAATTTTCATGCTAAGCAAATTGTTGTGCTTAGCAGCTCTATGAAATTGGCCCCTGATCCTTGATGAGTTTCAACAGTGGAGTACTATTTGTGTATACTTACATCCAGGTATAATACAGTCACCATTGCAGTCTGTGTACTTGTTGGCCACAACGCCGGAGATTGGATTGTAGGGCTCACAGAATCCGCACTCCTCATTCGCCAACCAGTTGCCATCACAGACATCCTGGCAGTCGAGTCGCATTTGGCTGTAGTTTGATGGTTTTCCAGTCTCGCCGCCTTGAAAGAAAATATATTATAATTTGAATACGAAAATCACCTACCGGGTAGGAAGGGGCGGAAAACAGAAGTGGGTAAAATGAAAATTTGTGACCTGCTTCAACAAAACAAAGTTGACAATTTATGTTTTTTAGATTTAGCTTTTTTTTTAATTCTCTTGGTTCTCAGTTTTAAAATAATGTACCCCCACCCTATGTCCCCTGGGGGAAGGATTTAGTGATAAAACCCTGACAACCTTTAAATATAAACAGCTTTGAAGTTCAGACACACAATTGTTTTACAAAATCAACAAAAATAAAAACACTGGGTGACAGAATACTGATGTGAAATATTTTAAGCGATGAGATTTGTCCAGAGCAGAGGCAGATGGCGAATCGGAGGGGTTACTGCCCCCCCCCCCGGCCCCCTCTCTCTCTTTGGCTGAGAGTTTCTATTTTTTTTCAAAACAAAATTAAAAAAATACGCCAACAAAAAAACAAAATCCTTCCTCAGTTAATGGTTACCACAGTTCGTTGCTGATGAGTGCCCACTCCCCAATTTCCCCAATCAGTTCAAAACGAATACAGTACAGTGCATTATTTGCGCCTACGTCGCTCGAAAAGCCATTGTCGTGTCCCCCGTCTTCACATAGTGTTCTCTTTATGTGAGTCGGGTGCCGTCGGGACGTCCATAGAGTTTATACGCCAGCAATCATTTGAAAACGGAGGAGATCGAGAACATTGTTTTGAAAAGCTGGTCGAAATTGCTCGGATTTGCAGCAACCCCAAATAATCGTGAGTATGTTTTACCATGGAAGCCCTAATAGTTCGTCTTTAACATGTTTAGAAGCCAGTATGCGCTTTCCAAGATATTTTGTCAAGTATTTGGCCTGTCGGGCAACTTTTGTGGTCAAATTTTTTTTTTTACAGGTATAGGCACGGAAGTCGCTGGGGCGTTTACCGACAAAATCAAAAATTCGAAAAAGGAGTGAAAACGCCCCAATGATTGGGTCTAGTGTAAATGCTACGTTTTTCGAAACTCACCAACGCACTCTCTACATATGTCTCGAAATGCCGTGCCGTTGCAGATGCCGTTGCAATCCCAGGTGATGCGGTAATTGGGCTCTGACCAGCAGATCCCGCAGCGATCCTTGCCAAAGGTTTGCCGGCGATTCGTGCGGCCCCCGACGCACAAGCCGCAGCTGTTCACGGTGGCCCTTCCGTTGCAGACGCCAGCGCAGTCGTACACCGCGGTGCCACTGCAGACATCGGCGCAGTCGTACACGGCATCGCCGTTGCAGACACCATCACAATCCACGATGCCGAAACACTCCTCTGGGACATGACAAATTTAAAATCAGAATTTATTAACAAGAACTAAACCTTAGTAATAGTATAAATTGTGGTCAAGTTATTCCCATATTTGTTTAATTATTTTTCAATCCTAGCTGTTAAAAAAAGTTGTCTGATTGAAAAACATTTGGTTTGAAAACCCACAATTATTTTATATGTGCGTTATATGCTCTGCATTACATTATTTACAAATAACAACCAATATTTGTGCAATGACTTATGAGACAAAATCTTGAGCGAGGCAAATTAGGAGGACAACTTTTGGGCCACTTCCTGTTTGCCACGGTCGCTAGCCATTATTGTACATGTACTTAAAACGAGAAACATCGCAAGGTGGTCGTGAACGCACAATCATAGTCGTGTATAAAGCTAGCTACATGTATCTATGGAGCTCCAGCTCTGCGTTTGTGATGATACAAGGTCATCATGCAAAGTTAGGTTGCATCCGATATAATGGCGGCTTAATGGTCTGTACTACCATAGAGCAAGGAACTGGAAAACCCTTCATGTGGTACAGTGAAAATTGTTGTTGTGTACCTTTTTAATTAATTGTATGCAGCACATCTGAGATGCGGCGCTGATGATGCTCGGCATTCAAGGTAGCGTACCTTGACCTTTTGAATTATATATGCAGCGCATCTGATCTGAGCCACCACGTGAACAGCGTCAAGGGTTTTCCCAGATATGCGGTTAACGAGTGGCTCTTGCAAACTAGTTACAGCAAATTAACATTCCTAAAAATAGAAGAATGGCTTAGAATTTCTCCAAAATGTCACAACCGCATAGGGTCGGTTATGAGCGATCGACCTATGGCTGCATGAATGGTATATCTCCCGATCACGCACCCCAGCACGAATGGGATATCACGCAAATCGACCGATTGTGGCCAACATCAACACTTTAATTCATTCTTTTTATCCATTCACAGATACATCCAACTGCAAATGGACATTTCCTAAAGTGTCACAGAGCTCGTCATCTCTAGAAATTACTTTATTTTTTTCATTCAAAATAACACACCAGAAGTACTAATACGGTAACTTTCAATTTATTTCAGTATCATTACTACACTAAATTTAAACCAAGTAAAAGAACTTTTTTGACACCCGCACTTTTTTGACAAGGTCCTGTGCTAATGATAATTCACGACAGCCTATATTAGTACTTTGTTACAAACAATAGAGGTAATTTCAGCTGGACCAAAAAATGACAAGGATTGCGTTTTTCAAAATAAAAAAAACGCAATGACTATCAGTCAGCGATCTGGTTCAAAATAGCAAGCGTAGCAAGTTGGGGGCAACATAAACATGCTTTTGATTTCTGTTCAACATACCTTCGTCAGTGATGGGCTCTCCACGGAATGCTGCAGTAGTCGCTTTGCAGAAAGCCCGGGCATTGTTGTAACCGGTGGTTTGAAACAGCAGGTTGCTGGATGCAGTGTCTGGAGATGCAATGTTGATGAACCTCACAATGGCACCTACTGCTACTGTGCATTTCGTCGTATTCGTCAGGTATGAAAATGCCTGCTGCCGAATTGAGTCAACCAAAGTATCGAATATTGTCTGGTCCTGAACCGCATCAACGAGGGCAATGCACATATGTGTGTAGTTATCAAAGCCAGCCAAAGTGCTGGTGAAGTTGAAAAATCCAAAGAAGTAGCGCCGAAACTGCGCTCTGGACTCCAGCAGTACCTGTGAATAACCAGCGTCGTAGTTGGGATCAGATGGGTCAGCATAAATAACCACATCTGGAGGAGAAAGGTAGTTGAGCACTCCCTCGATATCCTGGCAAATTCCAGCTCCGTATTCAATCCCTGACCTCAACAAGCCATTTGCCACAATAGTGGCCAGTGCTTTAGGGCTTAGGTCTGAATTTAGGGCAGTTTCGATGGCTGGGCAGATTACGTCTTTTTCAAAACGTGGTTCGTAGTTAAAGACTGGGAGGATAACTTCCAGGAGTAATTGGCCAAAATCAACATGACTCAGTGCGATTGGGTAATCAGCACCGTAAACGTAGGGTACTAACATCTGCTGGCACTGTGATACTACACCTTTGATGGAACCTTCATTGATGGCATTGCAGATAGAGGCAAGATGGCCAAAGCCTGGGAAAACCCGGTCATCAAAAAGCGGGCCCAACCGGTCACATGCCAAAATCAAGGTCTTGTTAAACTTGTTAGTGGTAAACAGAGCCCCTGCAAGAGATACTATATCTCGGAGGGTAACGCCGGGAAGGAATTCTCCTGCTGATGATGGTATGTAGGTGGTCAAGTTGAAGTTAGCAGGTAGCTTTAAATTGAATTCTGTAGCATTGATTCTCTCATTAAAACTGTCATGCAGATAAGCACAGAATGTCTCCACTTTTTCGAACCCTGATATTTGCCTGAACGGAGATATGCCGTCACTCCCGAGAACAATTTGCAGCGAGGAGTTACATAAACTGACATCATTCATGATATTGAAAGCACCTTCTACCGCAGCACCAACAAGTGAATCTCTTCTCTCATCATCACCAAAGCTCATGATGAATCTACAGAAATCACTTCCATCTCTGAACTTCCCCGACAACTCAGAAATGAGCCTCTCTGTTTTATCAAAGACTGCGAATCCTGGTGGGTGAAATTCTGACGAAGACCCATTGCCATAATGTTGTACACACTTCGCAGACAACGATTCACTCGAGAAAAGTAATTTGAAGAGAGACATCGTCAAAGACTTGCCAAATTCCAAAACATATGCGGTATCTGCATGAACGATAGAGCCAAACCTTTCACACAGGGAATAAGGATCGTAGACCAGTTGCCTGTACACCAATTCCGCAATTCTCTGAAACAAAAATTGGCCTGAATCGTGTGAGATTTTGTCTGGGTTACCAGTTTCAACATGTCTATCATCCATTAGTGAGTCGAATTGGGTTTGGAAAAGGAAGGTTGCCCACCAACCATGACTGCACTCTGGCGCCATTGAAGTACGGTCCCATGGCAGATCTACAAACTCAATACAGAAATTATAGAACTCCCCAAGATCAGAACCCCTTCGAGACCAGGCACACACTTCGCCCAGTTCTAGTACCAAAGCGCCAATGTCAATATTGGCTTGATCAAGGAGGCCACAGGTAGTGCCGATTGCCTCCGTAATTGTACTGGAATTATAGAGACGTCCGACAGCCTTCAGTGTCTCTCGAATAACGTTTTGCCACTCTTGAGGAATTATCGGAGGCTCTCCACCAGGCCGATCGGTTGCTTGTGACCATTCTGTTGCTCCAGGCCACGGTCCTGAATCGACTGAGTCTGGATATATAAGCCTCCTGAATACAGACAAATCTATCGCTTCGTTGATATCTGGGTCGAAAGCACGACGAACGGCCTCACATAGGCCCTGGTTGTTTCCAAAGCCAGTGATGTCGCCAATAGAGAACGGAAGTTGGAGGGACTGTTGCATGAAGTCCACAAACGATGTACAGTAACCAGAATCCCTCATAATAGAGTACACGGCGTCTTTGAATGTGTTGACTATACCGTCTAAGAGAGCTGGGTCTGCTTCCTTGGTTATAGCTGCAAGTGAATCTCGGCATAGTTCGTCGCTGTTGGAATAGTTTCCCAAGAAGCTGAATACGTCTCCAATTAATTTCAGAGGATCTATTTCTTCAGGCATGTCCGAGGTTATGTTTATCATTATTGACTCTGTCAAGTGTGGCATCTGAGTATAGGTAAAGGGCGGATAGGCCGTAGGAGCAGCTGGTCCATTGTCACACAGCCAGGGAGTTGCATGTGCTAGTAATCGCAGACCAACATCCATGACTTTGTCAACAATGACAGGAATTGACATGTCTTCGTTAGAAATAATATCTCTGGCATTACTGCACACCGACTCGTCCGTTGAGATGTCAAATCCAAACGTTTCTTCAACCCAGGCAACAAATTCACCATAGGTCAGGTCCTCATCTCGTAAGATGGTTTTCAAGAAATTCAGGAATTCGTCATCCCGAGGTTCATCGTAGAAGCCACCATCTGGAGTACGGTCCCATGGCAGATCTACAAACTCAATACAGAAATTATAGAACTCCCCAAGATCAGAACCCCTTCGATACCAGTCACACACTTCGCCCAGTTCTGGTACCAAAGCGCCAATGTCAATATTGGCTTGATCAAGGAGGTCACAGGTAGTGCCGATTGCCTCCGTAATTGTACTGGAATTATAGAGACGTCCGACAGCCTTCAGTGTCTCTCGAATAACGTTTTGCCACTCTTGAGGAATTATCGGAGGCTCTCCACCAGGCCGATCGGTTGCTTGTGGCCATTCTGTTGCTCCAGGCCACGGTCCTGAATCGACTGAGTCTGGATATATAAGCCTCCTGAATACAGACAAATCTATCGCTTCGTTGATATCTGGGTCGAACGCACGACGAACGGCCTCACATAGGCCCTGGTTGTTTCCAAAGCCAGTGATGTCGCCAATAGAGAACGGAAGTTGGAGGGACTGTTGCATGAAGTCCACAAACGATGTACAGTAACCAGAATCCCTCATAATAGAGTACACAGCGTCTTTGAATGTGTTGACTATACCGTCTAAGAGAGCTGGGTCTGCTTCCTTGGTTATAGCTGCAAGTGAATCTCGGCATAGTTCGTCGCTGTTGGAATAGTTTCCCAAGAAGCTGAATACGTCTCCAATTAATTTCAGAGGATCTATTTCTTCAGGCATGTCCGAGGTTATATTTATCATTATTGACTCTGTCCAGTGTGGCATCTGAGTATAGGTAAAGGGCGGATAGGCCGTAGGAGCAGCTGGTCCATTGTCACACAGCCAGGGAGTTGCATGTGCTAGTAATCGCAGACCAACATCCATGACTTTGTCAACAATGACAGGAATTGACATGTCTTCGTTAGAAATAATATCTCTGGCATTACTGCACACCGACTCGTCCGTTGAGATGTCAAATCCAAACGTTTCTTCAACCCAGGCAACAAATTCACCATAGGTCAGGTCCTCATCTCGTAAGATGGTTTTCAAGAAATTCAGGAATTCGTCATCCCGAGGTTCATCGTAGAAGCCACCATCTGGAGTACGGTCCCATGGCAGATCTACAAACTCAATACAGAAATTATAGAACTCCCCAAGATCAGAACCCCTTCGATACCAGTCACACACTTCGCCCAGTTCTGGTACCAAAGCGCCAATGTCAATATTGGCTTGATCAAGGAGGTCACAGGTAGTGCCGATTGCCTCCGTAATTGTACTGGAATTATAGAGACGTCCGACAGCCTTCAGTGTCTCTCGAATAACGTTTTGCCACTCTTGAGGAATTATCGGAGGCTCTCCACCAGGCCGATCGGTTGCTTGTGGCCATTCTGTTGCTCCAGGCCACGGTCCTGAATCGACTGAGTCTGGATATATAAGCCTCCTGAATACAGACAAATCTATCGCTTCGTTGATATCTGGGTCGAACGCACGACGAACGGCCTCACATAGGCCCTGGTTGTTTCCAAAGCCAGTGATGTCGCCAATAGAGAACGGAAGTTGGAGGGACTGTTGCATGAAGTCCACAAACGATGTACAGTAACCAGAATCCCTCATAATAGAGTACACGGCGTCTTTGAATGTTTTGACTATACCGTCTAAGAGAGCTGGGTCTGCTTCCTTGGTTATAGCTGCAAGTGAATCTCGGCATAGTTCGTCGCTGTTGGAATAGTTTCCCAAGAAGCTGAATACGTCTCCAATTAATTTCAGAGGATCTATTTCTTCAGGCATTTCCGAGGTTATGTTTATCATTATTGACTCTGTCCAGTGTGGCATCTGAGTATAGGTAAAGGGCGGATAGGCCGTAGGAGCAGCTGGTTCATTGTCACACAGCCAGGGAGTTGCATGTGCTAGTAATCGCAGACCAACATCCATGACTTTGTCAACAATGACAGGAATTGACATGTCTTCGTTAGAAATAATATCTCTGGCATTACTGCACACCGACTCGTCCGTTGAGATGTCAAATCCAAACGTTTCTTCAACCCAGGCAACAAATTCAACATAGGTCAGGTCCTCATCTCGTAAGATGGTTTTCAAGAAATTCAGGAATTCGTCATCCTGAGGTTCATCGTAGAAGCCACCATCTGGAGTACGGTCCCATGGCAGATCTACAAACTCAATACAGAAATTATAGAACTCCCCAAGATCAGAACCCCTTCGATACCAGTCACACACTTCGCCCAGTTCTGGTACCAAAGCGCCAATGTCAATATTGGCTTGATCAAGGAGGTCACAGGTAGTGCCGATTGCCTCCGTAATTGTACTGGAATTATAGAGACGTCCGACAGCCTTCAGTGTCTCTCGAATAACGTTTTGCCACTCTTGGGGAATTATCGGAGGCTCTCCACCAGGCCGATCGGTTGCTTGTGGCCATTCTGTTGCTCCAGGCCACGGTCCTGAATCGACTGAGTCTGGATATATAAGCCTCCTGAATACAGAAAAATCTATCGCTTCGTTGATATCTGGGTCGAACGCACGACGAACGGCCTCACATAGGCCCTGGTTGTTTCCAAAGCCAGTGATGTCGCCAATAGAGAACGGAAGTTGGAGGGACTGTTGCATGAAGTCCACAAACGATGTACAGTAACCAGAATCCCTCATAATAGAGTACACGGCGTCTTTGAATGTTTTGACTATACTGTCTAAGAGAGCTGGGTCTGCTTCCTTGGTTATAGCTGCAAGTGAATCTCGGCATAGTTCGTCGCTGTTGGAATAGTTTCCCAAGAAGCTGAATACGTCTCCAATTAATTTCAGAGGATCTATTTCTTCAGGCATTTCCGAGGTTATGTTTATCATTATTGACTCTGTCCAGTGTGGCATCTGAGTATAGGTAAAGGGCGGATAGGCCGTAGGAGCAGCTGGTCCATTGTCACACAGCCAGGGAGTTGCATGTGCTAGTAATCGCAGACCAACATCCATGACTTTGTCAACAATGACAGGAATTGACATGTCTTCGTTAGAAATAATATCTCTGGCATTACTGCACACCGACTCGTCCGTTGAGATGTCAAATCCAAACGTTTCTTCAACCCAGGCAACAAATTCAACATAGGTCAGGTCCTCATCTCGTAAGATGGTTTTCAAGAAATTCAGGAATTCGTCATCCTGAGGTTCATCGTAGAAGCCACCATCTGGAGTACGGTCCCATGGCAGATCTACAAACTCAATACAGAAATTATAGAACTCCCCAAGATCAGAACCCCTTCGATACCAGTCACACACTTCGCCCAGTTCTGGTACCAAAGCGCCAATGTCAATATTGGCTTGATCAAGGAGGTCACAGGTAGTGCCGATTGCCTCCGTAATTGTACTGGAATTATAGAGACGTCCGACAGCCTTCAGTGTCTCTCGAATAACGTTTTGCCACTCTTGGGGAATTATCGGAGGCTCTCCACCAGGCCGATCGGTTGCTTGTGGCCATTCTGTTGCTCCAGGCCACGGTCCTGAATCGACTGAGTCTGGATATATAAGCCTCCTGAATACAGAAAAATCTATCGCTTCGTTGATATCTGGGTCGAACGCACGACGAACGGCCTCACATAGGCCCTGGTTGTTTCCAAAGCCAGTGATGTCGCCAATAGAGAACGGAAGTTGGAGGGACTGTTGCATGAAGTCCACAAACGATGTACAGTAACCAGAATCCCTCATAATAGAGTACACGGCGTCTTTGAATGTTTTGACTATACTGTCTAAGAGAGCTGGGTCTGCTTCCTTGGTTATAGCTGCAAGTGAATCTCGGCATAGTTCGTCGCTGTTGGAATAGTTTCCCAAGAAGCTGAATACGTCTCCAATTAATTTCAGAGGATCTATTTCTTCAGGCATTTCCGAGGTTATGTTTATCATTATTGACTCTGTCCAGTGTGGCATCTGAGTATAGGTAAAGGGCGGATAGGCCGTAGGAGCAGCTGGTCCATTGTCACACAGCCAGGGAGTTGCATGTGCTAGTAATCGCAGACCAACATCCATGACTTTGTCAACAATGACAGGAATTGACATGTCTTCGTTAGAAATAATATCTCTGGCATTACTGCACACCGACTCGTCCGTTGAGATGTCAAATCCAAACGTTTCTTCAACCCAGGCAACAAATTCACCATAGGTCAGGCTCTCATCTCGTAAGATGGTTTTCAACAAATTTAGGAATTCGTCATCCCGATGTTCATCGTAGAAGCCGCCATCTGGGGTACGGTCCCATGGTAGATCTACAAACTCAATATAGAAATTATATAATTCACCAAGATCAGGACCCCTTCGAGACCAGGTACACAATTCGCCCAGTTCTGGTCCTAAAGCGCCAATGTCAATATTGACTTGATCAAGGAGGCCACACGTTTCTTCAACCCAGGCAACAAATTCACCGTACGAGAGATCCTCATCGCGCAAGACTACTCTTAACCAACCGAGAAATGCATCGTCGGGTCTTCTGTTACCTTCGTCCTCAAATGGATGGTTGGCCCATGGGTATTCTACAAATGGGATCATTGGAGTAGGTTGTGGCCCATAATGTGGCCCATAATTAGGGGTTAGTCCGCACAGTGCCATACACTGCCGGATGAGCTTATTTGGGGTTTCCATTTCCAATGCTGCACACATCTTCTGGTCGGCTAATGTTGCCACTCCACTCAGCGCATGACAGAGCCCGATAAAACCTTCACGAACTGTACTGCTGTTCAAGAAGTTGCCTGCGGCCCGAACTATTCTGATAAATCTGAGTCCGGTTATTGACATGGATGACGGATCCATTGGGAAATGAAAGTTTGGGTCTGAGCTTCTTAATACTTCTTGAATGTTGCTGCACATGTCTGCTATTGTCTGATAACCAGATGCTGTGTGGTAACTCATCCATAAACCAGATTCCTCCAGTCGCCCTATCAGTTCAATGCACAGATTCGTGTCATCGGTTAAAGTTATTAGTAATGCTTTGGTGGTTTCATTGGTAAGTTGATCTGCTCCTGGCCCATCGAATGGTGCAAATCCCATTGCTTGATCACAAAACTGTCGAGTATCTTCAATTCCAGACAAGGTCGTGAACATTTGAAGAAGAAGCTTGCCCAAATGTACCTCTCCATTATCAAACTCACCACAAGACAAAAGAGACAACGGGATCAATCGCTTCAGAGCTTTGAAAGTGATGTCTCGAATGAGCAGACGCCCAGAGAGATACCGGTTGTAAACCAAGTCTCCAAGTCTCATACACGTTCTAGCATTGTTGTCTTCCGAGAAGCCAAGAATCTCCTTCAGAAATTGTGTCGGGGAGAAGTGGCCGATTCCCGGTATGTTCCAAAAAGTTTCATATGATGGACCGTCGTCTGGAAAAGGGTACTCATCGTCAGGATGGTTCGGTTGATCGTCAAAGGGTATCATCGGATATCCACCGTTGGAGCCTCCATCTGAATCGTCCAACCCGCTCCAGATTTCCTGGCATACGTCGGATATACCTTGTACAGGTTGATCGGTTTTCAGAGATTCCAAGACCCGATCGCAGACATCTCGAACTGCGTCCCCCAATAACTGAGACGCAATAGGTCCCAATGCCACGCAGACTTCGCCGACTGCCTGCTTCACCGTCTCCGAGTTCCACGAATGAGCAGCAACATTGATGAGAGATGATACTTCAACACCGGGAATGATTTGACCCGCCACAGATAAAATATCGCTGTCTCTTATCGCGAGACTGCCCGTGCCATTCCACTGGACTTGCCAGTGTGAGTTGTCATCGCCTGGTGAAGAAGTAGACCCTTCTTCTGCCCAAACACCGGAAGTGAGCACAACCAACACGATGCACGAAACACGAGCAAACGTGGGGACCATTTTAATCTCAACTCTCTTACCCGGTTACCGGCTTTCACGTCAGCCCAAAGCTGGGTGCTATACGGGGTTGGACGTCTTACCCTCGATGTAATAACTGAAAATACTTCTCTCTTTAGCGATGAAAAACCTGTGAGAAATAAATAAAGTGAGAAACAAGGCCAACAATCAGTCTGGCCCCCTTTTTTGAACAATTAGTTACATAATATTAATTTGCGATCAATGATAGTCCAGACGATGTCGTTAAGGCAATATTCTCAAGCAAAGACAACGCGGTTTGTTCGCTATATTTGCACTACCCCTTCTCGACAATACGCCTATCCAGTAGGCCACGCCCACCATAACAACGACTTGTACATAGCAACGTGACGCTGGCCAGATCGACACGTGCATAGTGTATTGTACCACTAATTACATACAAGTACGTAACGTATTTGACTTAGAAAATGGAAAACAAAAGTCGGGTTTATAACACAACAACATTAACCAAGACTATATTGATCATGGAAAAAGAGCGTGCGAGTGAAACATAAGTAAAGTCAGCAAAACATGTGCGGTAAACTATGCTAAAGTAAATAATGTATTTCGGACAAAATGGCGGCAATTTGTTGGACCTTGCATCCTCCTACGCTGTGATTGGTAATTTTTTCAAGGGGCGTGGCCAACTGGATCGGTGTATTTAAACATACTTTGGTGATCTAGCCCATGGGTGCTAGATTCTTTCCTCGCTTTTCACCGCTATAATCCGTGTGTGGGTTAATGAGTTTGTATCTGCATTCAAATAGTGGAAGTAGAACAATAGAGGACAACAGGGTCTACGATTGACAGAATGTCCATGATTGAAATTGGTGTACAAAACCTACGGGGAGGCCTTCGAAACACGTTAAAGTACAACAAAAAAGATGGATAGGGGGTCTACGATGGTAGGTGTTTATACAGTATGTGTGTCTATATGGATTGGGTTCCCTCCCCCTCGAAAATTGTAACCTTCGAATAATTCTTCAGGCGTACAGGCTATAATGCCTTGGGTGCTTTGGGGGAATCCTTGGATTCATTACCGGCACCAGAAAGTATTATAATAATATATAACAAAAATCTTCACCGACAATTATATTAACCAGATTCTCGGAAGATTGGAAAGGTTTTTTGGATTTTATCATTGCCGTTTTACATACGTTTTGAAATAATTCTGATAGATATCAAAAATAGTTCCTTTTATATATAAGCCGAAAACTGACTGATTGGAGGCGCTAGCCAGTGTCGCTGATTGGTTCGAATCTGAATAGCAGCGGGTACCACACCCTTAATGTTTCATAAGATGAAATTCTGCATCGGGGTCATTCATTTTGCTCGGTCGTCGAGTGGTAAGACGTCTGCACTATATGTCATTGGTTCGAGTCCCACCAGAGTGATATTTTCCTAATAATCTTACGAGACAACACTTAACTGTACAGCATTTATAAAATACTTCGGTAAAGGGCAAAACTCAATATTGAATTTACAAAAAATGTCATCTTTATATGAACGTAATATTGGTGATAAGTCATAATACAGATGTGCATTTAATATTAAACAAGAAGAAGGTAATACATCGACCGTGATAGCTTGATTTTTGTTTGTTCCTCAGACAAACTGAATTAAGCGAGAGGATTTGTTAAAAACTATACCACTACTCGCAACCTGCACTATACAATTATTTAGGTCTTACTAAAAGAGCGCGCGGCTGGGCATCTTTTTGCGGAAGTCACTACAAAACCAATCAGTGTAGCCGCGGTTCTTGTTGTATTTTTCAAGGCACTTATGTTCGTATGTTCCCTATATAACCCGGTTTTCCCTTTAACGTTGTTCTATGGTTAAAATAACTAATAATATTGTTTTCTCGAAAAACAATACAAACTTTAACGATAGTCGGATTTTAAACACAGACCTTTCGATCCATAGCTCTCCTCTCTACCAACTATATGCTATTGGCAAGTTGGTTGATGAAGCCGTTCTTTATTATTTTTGTATAGTTCTTTATTAAGTTGTCATTGCTCTTTCTCGTTAATATACATTGACGAACCACCCAGCTCCTGAAAACAATATCACGAACCGCTGCACCGGTTAGTTGTTATAGTGTCTTCATCTTTTTGCAGACTCGTTAAATTTTTCAAGCGCTCTTCCCATTAAGCCTAATCATCCGCCATAATGGAGTAGACTACAGTTACTCTCGCCCTATATACACTCTATAAAAAAACACCGTAACAACGTCATGCTTTGTTTTACAATGAGCAGTTTTCTATGAGCGCTCGGGATCTTATCCAGTGGCTCCCATAGGAAAGCGTGACATCATTTTGCATTACATCTTATGTCTATAATTGCAGTCGAACAATAATCATTCGAAGCAACGGTATAAACAAGACTAGTCTACTGTTGCATTTTGCATGACGACGGGTTCTGAATGTATACGCACCTTTCATCAACATTTTGTTCAACTTGAGGTTTGGACGAAATTATGCACTGTTTCTGTTATATTTTAACACTTATAATTTATCACACAAATTCCCTATAACGCGATACTGTAATTTTGTCGCCGAAAATAACCAAGCTCAATTCACCATTTGAATTTCAAAAAGCCACCACTAGATTTCATTTAAGGTTCATTATAATTTAAATTGTTATCATACCGATTCGTCCTAAATTATTCATACCGATTCGTATCGTGTAGCAATCGGCGTTGAATTGAAAAAGCAAATTTGTATTTTATCATTCAATTTGACGCTGCAATTTTGTTCCATTTACTCTGAAATGTAAATTTACTGTTAGGAAATGAATTTAAATGATCAAAGTGTTAAAACGATCAACAAAAAACGAATTTGCTTTTTTGATTCAACGCCGATCGCCCGATGAGACGAATTTCACGAGTTTAGCACGAATCGGAATGCTACAAATGTGAATTATACTGCACCTTAAAGGTAAGATACACCATTGGTAATTGCTTGAATTATCACGAAATGGTGGATTTTTATATATTTTATTTTATAGTAAATATCATTTAACTGACCTGTTCGAAGTTTTACAATGCATGGATGCCGAGGAAAACAAGAAAAACGGCGTTCGTTTTTAAAGGTAGGATACACCATTTGCAGATATCGAAAATATTTACTCCCGAATTATTGAGAAATATCTTACTCATTTGAAAGTAAATAATGATTCTAGGCATCCAGCAAAAAGATTGCGCTAGAAATCCTGTAATTATTCCGAAAAATACAATAAAGAAAAATTCGCGATCGCCGGACGGCGATCGTGATAAAACAAAGATAACATAAGAATAATTGCTCGAAGCCGGTTGAAAACAAACGCTGTTTTTCGTTCTTTTCTTGGCATCAATGACTGTAAAACTTCGGACAGCTCACTAAAACAGTATTTACTATAAAATACAACCCCCCAAATCCACCCGTTCATTATAATTCAAGCAATTACCAATGGTGTATCCTAACTTTAACGGGCGTCGGACAGTTATTCTAATGTTGTTTTTGTTTTTTCACGATCACCGTCTGGCGATCGTGAATTTTTACAAATACAATTTAATTGTTTGAAACAAGTACAGGATATTTAGCGCAATAATTTAGCTGGATTCCTAAAATCATTAATTACTTTCAGATACGTAAGATACTTCCTAATAATTCGGTAGTAAATATTTTTGATATCTGCAAATGGTGTATCCTACCTTTAAATAAAACCCATTGGTATAACCTTTAAAAATTGAAATTTAGAGCTGAGATCGGTGATGTTCGGGAACAAAACTATAGTCTCGTTAATCGGAGTTTGTGTGGCATAAATGTTAAAATGACTGGGAAAACCTATATTATCTGCATTAACACTAAAATCAATCAGCTTGAAATGGTATCATTTGGAAGAAAAATATCTCGACGTGGGTTTGAAATTTAAGTATAGAGTGCTCGGGATACATTTTGTTATGTGCTAAAAATATCTTTACATTAAGAAATATTATACAGGTTAATAAGTGTTCTCTGGATAATAATGGTCTCCTTGAATAATGACAGGGTGACCTCATTCTATATTTAATTATGAAGACACCTGTCGCATTTCCACCTATGTAATTAGTAACCATGGGAACCGCGTGTGCCATGTGTAGCAACCTGCGTACTGGTACATGTTGTGCTATTGGTGCCATGGCAACCGCATCAGACTTTGCGATGCGCAAAGTAAACGTAATTTCATTACAAAAAATACTCATTACTTTTGACCAGACTTGAAGCTACGTATACGTTGTCATGGAAATCGCCCAAACACCCAAGCATCTCGAGCTTTGGGGTCAGAAAAGTGACCCCAGAAACACGTTCTACACAAGAATAACAAGAAAACGTAAAGTATGGTTGTGTGAATGTTTATATCCTGCTCTTTCCGATAAACATCCTTTCGTTTAAAACGCGTTATGTATCCCGATTCCAGGACATAATTAGTGCCCCTTTATAATTATGTGGACAATCTGCCAATTCACCGCAAAGACCTCCCCGGCCGGGGCAAACCGCCACGCCGTTCACTGGGTTGTACATTTAGACGACAACAAAAGAACAGTTTTTCCTAGCAAATAGGATTATTAATCACACTATAAACTTCGGTTTTAGTCGTGCACGCTTGAATTCAGTGATTGTATTATTAAACGGATTCCTGGGATGAAAACAAGGAGACTTTTGTGCACGGCTGAGAGCCCTTGGACTTGCTATTCAGTTCTGAAACCGCGTGTGGTCGTTGCGGCTATTGATCGAGTTCAGTTAACTTGTGGTATATACAAATTATGAACAGGGTTGTTTAATTGTTGCCAACGACGTTGCTATGACGCTTTGGTGGGAACTTGCTGTGACCTCGAATATATCTTTGTCAATTGTCTTGTGGGTCATACAAATTTAAAAAAAGAAGAATGGCGGGGAGGATATATAGGGACAGAGAGTGCCGTTTATGATTTGGCACGTAGTGGGAGTTTTCCACGAGAAAGATACTCATTTGCAGCTTGTCCTTTGAAAAAGTATTGGTGGTAGAATTACAACAAGCAATTTTCAAAATAATAATAATAATAATGTAGTTTCTTCTTGATTCGAGCACTGCGATCATGAGCGATCAATTTGGCGGCTATCATGAGCGGCGTGAGGGTTTAATTTGTAGGGGGCGCCTGGGGTGCACCCCGGCTCATTTTCAAGGATCAGTTTGCAAGGCATTTCTCTGATCGTTATAACATTGAAAACTATATTAAAAAAACGGGATTATTTTTAGGACAATAAAGGCTTCGCTTTTTATCTAACAAAAAATGTGTTTTCAATATTGGGTTTCCCCCGTTACTGGCGTATTTTATAAACACAATGTAATCCCGACAAAATTCCTTCGGTGGATTCAAATCCTCGTCCGACAATGATATGATTTCATATGGAATTTGTGTCAGGAGTTGTAAAATTCAATATTAGTTTTTGGCCCTTCACCGACGTGATTTACACGCTGTTTACTAAGTGTTCTCCCGATTTTTTTTCTCGAGAGAAACAATAATTACTGACTCGGGTGGGACACGAACCCACACTCTCCTGCTTTCTAACGCAAACGTCACACCACTCGACATCCGAGCTAGCCGAGGTCAGCGGCTGCCGTGGTCGAAATCCCACTAGCAGCAGGTATACCGCAACCAAAATGTGTCGTTGGGTGAAATTTGCGTCGGGATTCAATATTAGATTTTGACTCTTCACCGACTTTGTAAGGTCGTGGGTTCGAGTCCCTTAACATTCTGGTGCAATTTAAGCTCATAAAACGTAGCAGATGCAAAAGTGAAATTGTCGCCAGTTTTGACCGTGTAAACAGACCGTAGAAAGGCCTTCAAATGCAAACAAGCAAATTTATTCGTTAGAGTATATTATATTTCTTCAAAATTCGTTCGGAATGTTTGGAATTTTCGAAAAAGCACAGATAGGCCTACACCAACTTTATTTGCTGCCATCCTTGACTACAATACTGGGGTTCGAATTAATGTTTATGTTCGAATTCATAAACGGCGAGAATCACCCGATTATTTTAGTCACGTACAACACTATTGTACGGTGGCTAAAACAGAGAAGTACGCGTGTGGATAAACTGCCCGGATCTTCCGTATACATTACCTTGAAGCCATTATCCGCTTGTATGATGGAAATAATAATAAACGGATCAAAGAAAACAATGTCATATCGGCTACTTAATTGTCAACTGTTGCAGTTTCGCTCCAAATCGATCTCTAAAATTAGGGTTTGTTTGAAGACGCAGGCGCTTGTCCGCCCTGTATTCTCCGATTGACAAGGCCGATCAATCTAGCCCAAACCGACTTGTACATCTCCGCGCTGACCCTCCAACCCCCCACCCCCTGCCCCTCCCCGTTAGTCAGAAGTCAGAGTCACTAATGTACGGCAAATCGTTTGATCGATTGGAGAAAAAAAACCACAAAAACGAACAAACCGCATTTTTAATAAGACTATACTGAACGTCGGTGGATTGTTTCGTCTGAGAATTAAAATGAATCTCAAAAGAAATATTTAGAGTAAAACAAAACGCTGATATACAAAAAAAAGTGTCATTATATATGAATTTTACTGAACCCAATTTTACTGAGCCCAACAAGAGATTTAGACAGGAAATATTGATTCTTGCAGGAAAAGTTTACAAAGAAAAGATGGCAAATGGGGAAGCGAAAATACTTCCCCTAGGAAATACAAGTTATAGTTTTATATTCCAAATAGGCACTTGGGGAGACAATAGAGATGTACACAAACTTAAAACAGTCCTAACTTGTTTACCCTAACCCTTTTCTCTAAGATGTTCGAGATTTATGCTATTTAGACCAAAATCTGTTGTTCTAGGACAAAAATAACTCCCAAATATCGTTTTTTTTAGGGTAGCTAGACACTTAGGGAGACACTGAAATGTCTCCCTAAGTGCAGCCACTATCTCCTTATTACCTAAAAACTTACGCTCATTTGTCTCTCCAAGTGCCTATTTGGAAGAATTTATGAACAGAGACAATTATTAACTGTTTCGAATATCAGGTCCAAATGACACATCAGCCTCGTTTATTACCTCAGTGTTTCCAAATCCAAAACAACGAAGGTCAATTATCCTATTAAGGTCGCAACAAATACATTAAGCTAATTCTTCATTTAGCATACTCGTTATAGCAATCAATTTAATTGCTCCATTAATTCTACTTCCCACTCCGACCATGAAATGAATTATTTTCCAATAAAGGTATGATTAAAACAAACACAATTCTCCTTCGGCCTATTAACCGAATTTAGACGCAAATGGAAAGTCTATATACGTTTCAATGATAATATGGGTCCATTAGGGGCGATACATTAATAAGAACAATTCCATGGTATGTCTTAATGCTAAGCAATTGTGTTGATTTTTGCATTAAAATAAGAAAATATAAAGGGGAGATATGTGTTTATTTATTACATTTCTTTACCAAGGGTGTGCCCATAACAACAATGTACATAAAAGTCATCAACAAAACCGTACACATGTTAAACGGACAACTATAGTTGTCCGTTTAACAGATCTAGGCCTACGGTTTTGTTAACGACTTTTTGTGTACTGTTTGTATTTTTGTGTAAAATTGTATTTTTGTGTAAAACTGTTGTTGTTGTAATTAGTCTGTATTATTGTTATCATAACGATAATATATACAAATTACAACAACATTTACACAGAAATACAAACAGAATATTTACAGACGTACACGGATATTCACAGGATTACAAAACATTTATACATGTATACATTAACTTGTACAACAGTCTAATTTTGATTTACGGGATGGACAAAAACCCGCGTAAAAAAAACTTCTGGGAAAAAAAAGAGAAGGGGAAATTCCCATACGGCTTCACATTATTTTTATGGCAACCAAGTTATGACTCCGTAGATCAGCACAATCGGTAGAAATATCTAACGGATAGCATCTTGAAGCTCCGATTTAAATGTGCATAAGGAGTCCATGGTTCGCAATTGTTCGGGCAGATTATTCCAAATATTGACACCTCTAACAGCGAAACTTGTGGCGTGCATTCTTTTTTGGCGAAAGGAATTTTCAATGCCGCGCGTGTCGATTGTCTCGTTTCGCAAATATATAACTGTAAGTGGTGTGAAAATATTTGTTATGTACAAAGGAGTCATTTTGTTAAGACCTTTGAAGACAAGAATATCCATTTTTGGACTTAACTCTTTGAGAAGAAAAAAAGAGCCCAATTAAGACGAGCAAGCATATCCTCTAAAGGGGTGAGGAAGGCACATTTTAAGGGATTATCCGCGCGGCTCTTTTGAGACATTTGTTGATAAAATTATCGTGAGATATATACACCTAGCTACCTCCCTATATCTACAGTACAACAATACTCTAAAGTTGGCATAACTAAACTTACCAAATGTGTGTTGGCTGTTTTGAGGAACATAAACATGAATTTTGCTTAGTATATTTAATTTAGATACCATAGTTTTCGTTACGTATTCGACTTGTGTATGGGCCCCAACTTAACGCTGCATCAATAACTACACCCAAACATTATTTTACAAGACTGTAACGTTTTTACAGACTTTTTATACGACTATCAGCAAAATTTTCTGTCTTGTACCAATAATCATGCATTTGGTTTTGGTGGCGTTTAATGATAGCTTGTTTCTTACGCACCAGTTGTGAAAACTAGTAAGAGCTGTTTTTAAGCTACTTTCTATTAGTATTACATTAATGTTTGAGGAGCTACATGTTAATGTGGAGTCATCAGCGTACATAAATAAGTTGCAGTTTGGGGAAAAACAACATGGAAGATCACTAGTATTAAAAACAATGAATTAAAGTGGACCTACTATATCGACCCCTGCGGAACACCAGTGTTTACGGACAGGAGCCACAGGACCTTTGATATGTTATCGCCAATAGACTGACTACGATCACTTAGGTACGACTTAAACCAATTAACAACAGAAGATGACATGTTCATCCTTTTTAGTTTCTTTAGTAAGATTTTCATGATCAACACAATCAAATGCTTTACTGAGGTCTATAAACACACTGTCTGTAACTTGTCCATTCTCCATGGCCTCGAAACACTTCGTCACCGTTTTCACGAAGAGACAAATTGAGCCTTTCATGGTCTGAACAAACTTTCGAGAAAATCGCTTGTAAAGTTCGTCTTTTTTTCGTTTGGCAGTTTGAAACATAAATATTCATAGAATATACAAGATTAAGGTATCATGGGAAAGAAGAGATTTCAATCTTCTTAAATATAGCAAACGTTAAGAAAAATAGGTGATTAGTTTTGCAGAATTAATCAATTAATAGAATTGTCTCTTCGTGAAAACGAAAAAACGATACATTAGCAAATTCGCCCGTGGCTGTGAGAGTCAGAATGTATACATTTCCCCATTGCGCCGCAAATTTGTCTCTTCGTGAAAACGCTAAAAGCCATTAACATTACGCGCCCAATTCGCCCAATTCGCCTCTTCGTGAAAACGCTAAAGTCACTACGCGCACCAAAGTGCCCCTTCATAAACACGTTGAAGTCAACGCTATTTCGAATTTGCCTCTTCGTGAAAACGCAAAAGGGCACTTGAGGACCAATTCGCCCATTCGTTAATTAGGTTAATTAGGATTTTAATGATTTTTTTGATGTATAACTTCACCAGGTTGTAGAAATTGCAATATTTAATCGTTTTCATCAAACAAAATAATTTCGATAAATAGACGATTTTTCATGAAGTTCGCCTCTTCGTGAAAACGGTGACGACTTGTTTGTTAAGTCGTGCAGGGTGCTTTCAGCTTTAGTGCAGGGGTCTAAATCCTGACTGGCAACTAGGAAACATATTGTTTTCATCAAGGTATAGCTATGTATACCGATGAGTTCACCCATCTTTCTAAAATCCTTGGACACATGCGTTTACTTTCTACAGTTACAAACTAAAAGCAAGAAACAGTTTTGAGTGTATAGTCTTTTTAGCGATGTTATTTTCTACATTTCAGTTTTTAATTTGCTCCAATTTTCGGTCAGCTGACTCAGCACCAAACTTGAGTTTCGTTATCGGTGAATTTAATTGATAAGTATAATGACTTTTTCCTAATTTGTCGAAATATATCGAAAGATTTGTTCAGATTTTTCAAATAATTTTGTTTACGTATAAACGCAGTATCTTTACATGCGATATCAAAATGCGATAGTCATTTTTCCCCTGAGTTGAAACGCGCAAAACGACAACTAGATCCAAACAAATAATCATGCTAAATTATAATTAGGTTTAATTACAAAAATGTTGACTTACCGTGAGTCGATCTTGTGTTAGCCCCGCATCTTCTTGTAACTTCTCCTCTGTCATCAGATCCAACAATTGAGCTTGTGTGTGGGCTGGTAGAAACAATTAGTGTGGTGTAACAGCTCCTTTGGTCGTGGTATAAGCATAGAGATAGGATCTATGATAATTAATAAGCATTGTACATGTCGACACGCAGAGTCTTTACGCAATGTCGGTGTGGTGTAAATTTAGACTCTCCCTGAAATACAGACTCATTAGTTGTATATTGCGCATACGTACCTCTGTGGAATTACTTGCGACAGAGAAGGGTCACGTGTGAGGGTTATGTCTATATAAGGTACAAGAAAACAGATTTCACGGGAGTCCACATTTTCGATGACACCGTTGGCGTTGAGCTTGGCTGACACTATACAGGGAGGCACTGTTTGAGATCAACTAAAACGACACCGGCTTTGGATAGTGTTAGGGTTAGGGTGAGCCCCATTCTAATGTGGCCCCGGTGAGGCTATGGTTAGGGTTGTCATTTTGGTTGCTCTTCTCCGCCCGATCCACACTCGTGTATAATACGAATCTTACACAACGTACGTGCATGTGTGTGTACCGTATCCATGGCAGCGACGCGTCACCAAGCATGCCGCCGGCGTCACGGGGCCGGGTCCTTTATAGCTTCGATCGAGTGCAAGGCTGTGCTGTATCTGCAACGTATTTACACGTGATCTACAGTATGGGCTGCATTGTCATATAATAGAGCATAGCAAGGATTAGGGCTGCGGTGAAAGTTATTTTTCGCGATCGGGAGACTACGATGCGGTAGCGTGTATTGAGTGCAGGAAGGCTGAACAAACTATTCTCCCTCGATCGGGATTTTCAAAGTGATGTTAACAAACTTGTTTTTAATTACTTTTTCCGTTATTGTCTTTGTCTTATCACAAGCTTTAATTTGATGTATATATTAGTACATTTGTATACATTTTAAGTTTTACGAACGTTAATTCTCATTATCAGGTGTCATTATTTTTGCGCAAAAAAAATGCATCACAATTTATAACAATGCATACTACGGATCGGTATTCAACAGTTGTCACAACCCCCGATCAAGTCCCCGAATCTACCCGACAGGTTATTTATGATAAAGCCACGACCATACAGGTTCGAAATGACATAAAATGTGTTGATCAGAAATGTTCAGACCAAATTGCGACACACTCTGGCCAGATTTCTGGATCTTCTTGTTCCCGAAGGAAAACAATAGACCACCTAGCCTTGGTCAAGGCGTTCATCGTTACCCGTCCGTACGTACAGCGCAGCGGTAATCGGAGCTCAAACAACGACCTCACGCGGTCACTATTATATGCAAATTAACTGAAGAAATGTGAAAAAGTAGCATCAGTTGATTTGCATAAATAGTGGCCGTATGAGGTCGCTGTTAGCACTGTATTGCACGGGGAGCGCGAGCTAGCAGCATATGCGGGGCGCGCGTGGCGTGTAATTTTTTGACGGATAACGACACACGGATAACGACGAACGCGCCTTGACCAAGGCTATAGACCACCTGAAGTATCTTCTCGTGGAGCCCATGGTAAATAATTTAGAACGCCCGTCGAGTGCTCTGATGAGCGACCAATCAGCCCAGCGAGCCACCGTACAGCGGATCTTACTCGCCCAGCGGGTCTGGCACCAACAAGCAACCGCTTCGCTGCACGGTGACGGAGGATCCCGTTATTATCATCGACTCCAGCACCGATGATTCCCGGACTGAGGCCGAGATGATGATCGACACGTAGTCTTGCAGCTATACGCCTAGCCTGGCACCGACTAGGTGCAAGGACCCAGTCCTAAAGCCCTAAACAATTTGCCCCGTCCCAAGGTATTTTGAAGAATAGCTGGAATAATACCAGAAAAAGCACAAGAAGCTGACCACTGAAAAAGGACAAACCGGCACTCACATTCCTTCTTATTCCTCCATGCACCAACGAACACTACCGTGCAGATGTGCTTATAATCGGCGACTTAATTATGATCAAACGGCCTCAGCCCAGGAGCCTTGAGCAGGCAAAAGAAAGTGATGTGCCACACCATGCGTGGAGCAAAAATCCAAGACCTCGCTCCCCACGCCATAGGCCTACATATATCTGTGATGCGATCAAGCAAAATCAGTCTGAAGTAGGCCTTGGTCATTTGGGGGATTTTTACATATTTTTTTGTAGCCTACTTCAGGCTCCATTTTAGTGAAAACTCTATGTGAATACGACCTTTGGTTAAACAATTACAACCATTTGAACACCAGCACGTTAACAACAAAGAAACTGAGAAAATCATGTTTTTGTATCATTTACCTTCTGAATTTGGTAAAAAGAGTATTTTCATGTACAAAAAAAAACAAATTCCCCTTCTGTTTTTGTAAAAAAGTCAATTTTGATTTTTACGAACATATTTTGGCCCGATCTAAAAACAAGAATTGCCGAGTTCCGACTGATAATATTGCTTGATCGCATCACATCTGTCAATCAAGCACAACCTCTCTGAGATAATTCTCAAACACGTCCGACAACCCAGAGACTATTGCTGCTAAGATCACTTCCCTCGGCGAGTCCCTACAGTGCAACAATGCAAGCGAGTAGCTGTTTCCAATAATCTGCTTAAATCCATAGCACAGCGAAATAACTGGGGCTTTATTGCCGCAACGGATACATCACCTCAAACCACCTTGTGTCGGACGCCGGCTTGCACTTCAACTCAACAGGAGTGCGTCTACTTGCCATGGACATTATCCAACACATCACAGGACCACCAAAGAGCTAGTCGCATTCCACATCAGAGAACCTCTTTCGGCCAGACTTTACTCTGATGTCCTGAGGAAGCGGACTACAGCGATCCGTGATGCTATGACGGGTTTCTGAATGGCCAACCGGTATTTTACCCATATCCCCATCAGAAACGGTTTCAAACCCATCTCAATCAACGACGGCAGCCAGTATCCCAGACCAGAACACCCCGACACATTATCGAGGCCAGGAGTGGAACTGACATCTCAAAATGGTTAGGGAGCTGCTCAACCCACAAAGCAAGGATCTAAAATAGACTTAGCAGATGGCGTTATCTACAATCAAAGTTCCGGGGGTTTCTCATTCGCACATCTCAATATGAGAAGCCTCATAAACAAATTTGACCATTTTAAGATTGTAATGTCTAGAAATCCATTCGACATCATCCGTCTCGTCGCAGTGGCGGCACCAGACTATCATTTTTTTCTATGTAAATCAGAATTGGCCTTAAACAGGACTTTTCTTAAAAGTTATTTTTGTATCAAATTTTATTTATTGATGTATGCAGGGCCCCAATGACAACTAGTTTTTAAACTGTTTGGGCACACCCAAGGTAAAGAAATGTAATAAATAAAGAACGGCTTCCTCAACCAACTTACCAATAGCATAGTTGGTAGAGAGAAGAGCTATATATCGAAAGGTCTGTGGTTCGAATCCGACTGTCGTTAACGTTTGTCTTTTTCTTCGACACATTTTCGTATGGATTATTTTAACCATAAAACAAAGTTGAAGGGAAAACCACATAAGAACAACTACGCTGGTAAGGTTTGGGTGAATTCTGCGAAATAACGGTGGACGTAAAGGGCGCCCTCGTTTTGGGGGTTTTGCCGAAAGTGAAAGACTAGACTGCGCACGCTCAGTCACATTGAGCAGGTGGTCGTGACGTCATCACATCGTTACGAAGCGCGAGCGCGCCGGCGCGGCGCGGCATCACCGAGGATATAAAGCGGAACTGAAATGACAAAAAAACTGGTTGATCAATCGCGTATCGTGTGGATAGTGATGATTGCAGCAGCATATACCTACCTGCACGACTGCAGTATTTGCACAAAAACCGTTTGCGCTTTATGATGAATGGGGTCAGAGACCAATTGCAAACATTTGTTGGGCCGATAACCATGATACTAAACTATAAATAAGTTTCCTGCGTTGTATAGCTCCGGTACACCGTGTACTCGAAGTGATCATCATTCAAACTGCACAAAGTTTGTCCGATCACAGAAGAGATTTGCCTTGGCGATTATTTCGTAGTTCTTGGCAGGAGATGCCAGCAAATTCCACCCGTCGTGCGACACCGGACGGCGGTAGCCGACTCGCCCATGCCATGGCCAGCTCGCTGCCCGTTGACAAAAACACGCCGTGGATCCTGAACTCCAAGAAGGTGGAGACGTTCGAAGAGGCTTACAAGATCGGCAAAGAACTTGGAAGGTGTGTTGTTGTGTGTAGACCGCAGGGCCAGTGTACGTAGTGTTGGTTGTTATGGCAAAATACCGGCACTCGCAGTCACAAAACAAATTATCGGTTGCTCAGATTGTGTCCATATGCTGAATTGTTCTTTAAACCAAAGAGTAGACGTAGGTAGGCCTTCCTGTTTTATGTGCAATGATCGGCTTCAGCACTTGTATTTCGTTTGGGGGTGGGGTTAGTCTGATACAACAACAACAACAACAACAACAACAACAACAACAACAACTATTTTTTAATTTTTTTTTTTGATGTGTCATATTTTTTTCCATTTTTCGTTTCAGTTTAAATGTTTGTTTTATTTTATTTTCATTTGGGTTATTTTTAATTGAATAGTAAACAATGAAAATTAGCAGACCTCGGCACATGCATCAACTGATTATTCATTTTAAACATTTATGAACCTGCCGCTAGATGCCGGTAATTATTTTGTAAAGTACAGCTCTCCGGAGACTGACATCATTAAATGCAAGTTCATACCTTTTTCCACTTTCAAAATATAAGGCACTTCCGGTTTGGACCGGAAAGAAGGGTCAGGTCATTTTGCTGGTAATGTAAACAATTCTGTCAGTTCCTGTCGAAATCAAAATCAGATCTTTTACAGTTGATTTATATATTGATTTGCAAAGATTCAATTTATAAATCTTTGTTTGCTTTGCTTGTAAATTGATACTTGATGGCGTCATCTAAAAAATATATTAACAGAAAGCTTGAGACGAGATCTGTCTTAACTTTGCAATTTGAAGCGAAAATCTGGATTATATCTCTCGTAGTCGATTTTTCAGAATTTATTTTTTAAAGGTTTAAAAGTGTTTTTCGTTGTAACTTCTGGCCTGGTAACTTCATCACTTTTTCTCCCCCTCAACTTGTTCTTAGCATGAAGCTGAATATACATCAATTATAAAGTGATTTCAGCAAATACTTTGTCACACGAATCAACAAATTATTTTTTCAACCTGCCGCTAGAGGGAGCTATAACATTTTATGATGTCACTAGTAACTTGTTTGTAAAGTATAACCTAGCCAGAGACTAACAATAAGTTGTTAGAGGGGACAGCTCCTATTGCAACTAAATAAAAAGTAACCAAATCCAATTATTGTTCAAAAGCTTAATTAATTGATGTAAAGATATCAATAATAATAATAATAATAACAATAATTGGGGAGGCTAATCATCCTTACTCGCAGCTGGTGTGCTGAATTGCGAAGGACGCACCTACAACGTGGTTGAGCTGCGGCCGCGGCCTCATATATGACTGTGGAGCACAGCCCGAGATCGAAAGTGTTTGATTTTTTCTAAGGGAGGGAAACCGGATGACCCAGAGAAAACCCTCGTGGCATTGTAGAAAACCAACGCACAAATCTACTCACATATTGTCCGGGCCGGAAATCGAACCCGGGCCACATTGGTGAGAGGCAAGCGCTTTACACACAAGCCACCCATGCCACCCACGAATGACTCTATAATGACTCTAAACTCCCTGTGAAATTATTCCTTCCGGCAATGCTGCATTTTAAAGAAAATAACAACAAGTCAACAAAAATGCATACCATGTAGCTAACTCCAGCTTATAATGCTCATGACATTGGAAGATTCGCATGTAGCGCGAGAGAATTAACGTATATTTAACACAAGCGAAATACGACGAAAACGCCAAAAAACTTTCCCTGCAAAATGGTTCCCTTTTTCCTCTTTCTCAAGGCCACATCACATAAAACATACCTAATTGCATTCACCAGTCATTCACAAAGGAAATGATTCATTTGAAACTAGTGGCGGGAGAAATCAGAGATTTCAAAGTCCGGTTCTCAAATTATTTTTAGTTAGTAAAAGTATTGAGTGAGGTGTCACATGAAATGCCCTCTCAATGACTGGTTATAGTAGGGACAATGGGACATAATAAGTCTCCACATGGTAATTTCTATAGATGTAAAGGTCTCCACAAAGTTTGTCACTAAATCGATATGGATTGAGATGAGATTTAAAGTGTTTGCGATGCGAAAAGGCAATTAGATACATGTAAGTAGTTTGCGGTAAAAACCACGGTAATACTCTTTAGTGAGATGTGTGGTTCTGAACAAACTGAAGGGAACTCAACGTTTCGGACAGTACCGGACTACCGGTATGCTCTGCCTGTCGTCAGGAGATGTGGATTAACTTAAAATTACCAAAAAAAGTAGGCTTAGGATGTGGGTTAGTGTTTGGGTTAGGGTATAATAGGATATATTGAGTAGAAATTCCAACCCAGGAAATTAATTGTGGTTGAAATAGCTTTTTGAAAACATTGTTGATTTTCTAACCATTTTGTACGAGAACAAAGCAATGTCTCCATAAAGATACAAAAATGCAAATGAATGACATGTACATGTACTGTAAATTGTTTACTAACAAACTTCAACTTTACAGATGTATACTATGCAGATTCATTATTTGACAATGGTGAATCGTGCACTCGACCTATGACCATGGTTACCAGCCCATTGGCGCAATCATGTTTGGAATAGACATTTTGGTTCATATTCTTATTGTGTATTTGTTTGCTTTGGCAGTTCTACGGGTATGAGTTCATTTTTTTTTTCTATTGCGAGTCTCAATTTCTTCTGTCGGTGACAAACTAAACCAGAAATAATTGTAAGAAAAAAATTGCTATCTTTGGATCCTTGGTCAGGTTGAGGTGCTTATAAGGTCAACCAGAGGACAGTGTACATGAAGTGAAGTTTCTTTCTCTTTCGCTGCATGGATTTGTGACCATCCGAGTTCCTGTGTTTCTTTGATAATTTATTTATCTTTGAAAGATAGAATACTGGGATATATATGTCTGACGTCAGTCCCAGATGTATCTCAGAAAGACTTCTTTCCTGGGAAAATCTTATCCAGGAGAGACTTCTTTTCCCTTATACTCCTATCTCGGAAATTTATAAGGAAAACGGGAAGACATTCAATGCCCTCTTTAAAGGTATATGTAGGATACACCATTGGTAATTACTTAAATTATCATGTGGATTTTTTTTTTTTGGGGGGGGGGTGTATTTTATAGTAAATATCGTTTAACTGACCTGTCCAAAGTTTTACAATCATGGATGCTCAGAAAAGCAAGAAAAACGGTGTTCGTTTTCAACCGGCGTCGGGCAGTAAATTTGTTTTTATAAAATAAATTTTTCGGAACAATTGCAGGATAATTAGCACAATCTTTTTGCTGGATGCTTACAATCATTATTTTTATTAAAATAAGTAAGATATTTCCTAACAATTTTATAGTAGTTTTTTTCTCGATATATCTGCAATTAATGATGTATCATACATGATTCCGTATACATTGTACTGGTTCAACTGAGATTACTCTACAGAATCAGATTTAGTGCAAACATGGGCCCAATTTCAAGCCTCTGCTTACCATTACCACAGCAAGCACATGTATTTAAATACTGCCGTGATGCTAATCATGGGATCATTTTGACCAGGTGGTCACACGTAATTTTGATTAATTTTCTCTGGCAGTGCTGCTACCTGCCCTGACTTAATAACTTGGCCATGTATGTTATTGACCTGATTACAGTACATTGGCACAGATAATATCTAGGCATGCAGTGATAAATATTTGGCCGCAGGTGGCTGTCAATCGATATGGGTCTAACAGTTTACATGAAACTGAAAGCCAAGACTTCAGTGTGATCTATAAACAAGATTGTACAAATACAAAAATATAACATTCTGGTTGCGCCCAACATAACCTGTATTTCAGTTCATAACCTGCTTTACTTTCATTGTGTATAAAATTATTTTTTTTGCAAATGGTGTCCATGGCCTACATAAAGTGACAAAAATGAAATTTCCATACACGTGTACGCGTACAGTACACGAACCTGTCCTCGGTGTCATTGTTATCACTAATCCCCTCTTGTCCTAAGCCCTCAGTCCTAGGTTGATGAACCCTTACTGTGGCTTAACACTCCAAGGCGCTTTAATAGACTGCCCCCCCCCCCCAAACAAAAAAAGCCCTTAATGCTTTTTACATGGCACTCCACAACACACAACAATGCCATAGGATACGGGTTGTTCTAAAACCCCCTCGACCCCCTCGACCCACGACCCCTCGACTAACTTGCACTCTATACCACACACTACGCACGCATGATGTACAAACTGTTTCGCAAGGCCGGCCCGACCCAAAATCAGATTGTATCCCAATTGCGAACCAGTGTTTACGGCCCGAATTCGAATTCCTGTCGTGTCGTTTTGCTGCATGGCGCGCGACGTACCTGTAGTGTTTCAATGGTGCGCTCGAGGTAGCGATTTATACGTATTTACTGTACAGGTCGGGGCGGACATCCGGGAACCTTTATTCTAACGCGTCACGTACGTGTACACGTACCGCGCACTGACCTCTACACCTGGCGGAGGGGGGGCCCAACAAAGTGCGCCACCAACGTTGAAATGTATCTCATTCATTCTTCCACGCTCATGAGCCACACATCTCACACAGTAATACGTATAGATCGCTACCTCGAAGCGCACCATTGAAACACGTACAAATTTGCTCCGTGCTCGCTCCCCGAATTCAGTGATTCATATAACGTCCGCAAAGCCAGGTACACAGGCACGATCTACACAAAAAAAATTTGGGGCGATGTCATTTTCTGCTAGTTTCGTTCGAAAACAACACGATAAAACGCAAGGGGGTCACAGGCAGATTTTTTTAAAAATTCAGTATATCACTGCTACATCCTTTTTTAATGTATCCATGAAAAAAAATGAGTGGGGTCGAAGCACGATTTTTCACAATTTATCGATTATTATTGCCCTTTTTAGGGGAGGTATTTGTTAACGTCGTTTGAGTATTTGTGCACAATCTCCACGCGCATCAACGGTACGTCAACGCTTAATTTTTTCGACTTAGATTTGTCTTCGTTCAGGCTTCATTAGGCTTCATTTATACAGTTTAGCAATGGGTTGTAGCCGGATACGGAGCCAAAGCCAGGGGTTTGGAAAAAGGCCTATACTAGACTGGGGCCGTATTCGAACTGGGCCGTATTCGAACTCCGGCCGTATTCGAACTCCGGGTTTCAGAACGTACCTCGAGGTCGAGGGGGTCGAGGGGGTTTTAGAACAACCCATAGGATACTGCAGGCCAACTGGGTGAATGCTATGATGCCACATTATAAGCAAAGCCATATGCCCATTTATTAACTACAGAAGTGCCATTCACTGTTGAATATGCAAAGATTCCTCCAAAGCACTGCAGATGGATTAAATTGGCATGTTACTGATCTGCAGTTACGAACTCTCATAGAGAAAGGGTTAAGGTTTTTCAAACCCCTTTTATTGTCAGTTTTCCACTGCAGGCATGTACAATGTACCGTATATTGTATTCAGTGCCAAATCCGTCTTGTTCATGAATAGTCAGTTTGTTAAAAAATTCATGTGCAGTCACGTGTGGTTTTGAATTGCATGAGATTTCGTGCTTTCATGTACCGGTATGTCATAACACCGGCTTATTTATGGCGGGCGGTCGGGCATATTTTGTTTGGAGTGCGTGTACGTGTGGTGTTGGCTGAGATTGTTTACTACCTATCAAAGATTTATGCAAGAGTGAGACGCCATGCATGCATCTTCAGGCAATTAACATGGGGCTCTTACATGTAAGAAAAATGGGGTAGGGATAGTTAGGGTTAAACAGGGTCACAAACGTTCACATACTAAGGCATTAAATTGGGCAGTGCACTCGCATTGATGTACACTTTAGGTTGTACTAATTTGTTAAGATGCAGACGGGAGGGGGGGGGGGGGCCCTTCGAGGCTGTGAATGCGAAACGCTGTGGTACCGTCCATTCTCAAAATAGGGGGGAACAATTTTCTCACGCGAAAAATAAAGAGTTTTTGGCATCCAATCTTAACATCTTGTCTTTTGTAGTTGAAAAAAAAGTTGTTATTTACCTTAATTTTTATCATCCAATGACAAAAATTGTATTAAAAATAAAAAAAGCTGTCAAAAAAAATAAACGGTGACGTACCGTTGATGCACGTGGAGATTGTGCACAAATACATAAACGAAGTTAACAAATACCTCCCCTAAAAAGGGCAATAATAATCGATAAATTGTGAAAAATCCTGCTTCGAACCCACTAATGTTTTTCCATGGATACGTTAAAAAAGGATGTAGCAGTGATATACCAATTTTTTTTTAAAACCTGTCTGTGAACCCCATGCGTTTTATCGTGTTATTTTTGAACGAAAATGGCAGAAAATGACATCTCCCAAAAACAAATCCGTGTAGATCGTGCCCGTGTACCTGGCTTTGCGGACGTAGTGGAAATCACTGAATTCGGGAGCAATGCACAGAGATCATCGAGTGCAAATTTGTACGTGTTTCAATGCTGCTATTCGAGGTAGCGATCTATACGTATTTACTGTATGAGATGTGCGGCTCGTGAGCGTGGAAGAATGAATGAGATACATTTCAACGTTAGTGGCGCACTTTGTTTGGCCCCCCTCCACCCCCCCCCCCCCCCCCCCCCCCCCCTGGATGCAGAGATGTTAGCTACGCATGCAAATCAAGATTTCTAATCAAGGGAGTTGAACCTACCGGTATACCATGGCAATGTGCCAAGCACTCGTCCAATCGATACACTGCATGCGATCATGGCGATAAAAGGCTGCTAAATCCGCCATTAAAAGTGTACACTTTAACCTCTAGATGGGTCCCACTAGTGACTACTACTAACTAGGGTGCTTCAAAATTGGCATTAAAAGTGTACACTAGAGGGTTGGGGGACTGCATTGATAGTGAAGAGGAATTGTACTGTTTGATGGAAAGTAAAAGGAGACATTTTGAATTTGGAAGAGCTTTTCGACAAGGTTGAGAAGGGTCCAACCATTTTCCCCTAAGTGTTTTTGATTTTTAAAATGCTTCTGTTGATGTCCTGTAATTACACAATATACTGTACAACCATGTGCAAATTGTATCCTTGTGGAGACATCTCTTTGTTCTTGTGTACAAAATGGTTAGAAAGTCGAGCACGTTTTTCAAATTATTTCCCAGGTTGGAACCCAATATATCCTATATTATATACCCTAACCCAAACACTTATAACCCCTAGTATAGCTAACCCACATCCTAACCCTAGTTTGTAAGTAATTTGAGTTAAAAAAAAATTAAAAAAATTACCCTGTGGAGCATATTGACTTCTAATTGTCCCCATTGTGTTCAGATCTCCACAAGGTACCAAATTTAGAAACGCTATACACAGTGTGTATGTATACACATCGAGTCATGTTTTAATTGCCATATAACGACCGAAGTTCCCCTAATGTGTTTCCCTTTGTTCCTGTATACTGTAACCTAATCCTATAGACTATAATCGTACAAATTTATTAACAGAGGGGAGAATTGAGTTGAACGCCCGACGACTGAAATGATCTATTGTTCGCCTATTTTGCTTCTGTTCTCGAGGAGAATGATACATTATGAACATGTATTGTACATGTCGTACTTTACGTATACGTGTACGTGTACTGTACTGTTTGGACGTTTATTTTGTTTTTAGAAAATTTTGGCTATAAATATATACTCAATGTTCTTGCGTCCAGAGAATTGTTTGAACACCACAGAATAATTCTGGGCCTCTCATCAGGAGTTCCCCTTCATTTTGTTTTTACATATAACCCTAACCCCATTTTTCCTCTATTTAAAAGTAATATACACCATTGGAATTGGTTGAATTACATGTGTATCATAATTGGGTGGATTTGGGGGGTAGTATTTTACAGTAAATATCGTTCAACTGAGCTGTCCGAAGTTTTACAATCATGGATGCTGAGAAAAGAAAGAAAAACGACGTTTGTTTTCAACCGGCGTCCGGCAGTGGTTCTCATGTTATTCTTTGGTGGTTTTTTTTTTGACCAGCGATCGAGATTTTTTTTTAAATTAAATTTAATTTTTCAGAACAATTACAGATTATCTAGCACAATCCTTTTGCTGGATGCCTATAAAATCATTATTTACTTTCAAATAAGTAGAAAATTTTCTAATAATTCGGTAGTAAATATTTTCAATATCATTTTCAGAAAGGGCGAAACGAACTGTGGATGTGTGCAAGTCCACAATTTGCATCCGGCCCGTTGACGTCAATTGTTCGCAGAACCACAGTACATATGAAATGTTTGTACGTACCCACAATCCCACAGACATAACATTTGGGAAGCATGCAATTATAGCCTCATATTCCATGGGCAATATTGAAATAAATTAGCTATAGCAGGATCTGAAAGTGTAACCTAAACTCAAAATTCTTGTGAGCTTATACAAAAAAAAATTAGCATTTTTTATTAATTTTTTAAAGCAGAAACAAGGAATTAATAGTGTGAACCATAAAGGTAATACCCCTACATGTATGTTTCCAATGGCATACAGTTTTTACTGTAGTATCATTATGTTTAAGTCCTTAGATGTCCATTTATGTCCATGTATTGGAAGTCTTATATTGAAGTACTGCATGGAAATGTTAAGGCCACTGGCTTGGATGCAGGACCGACAAATCAAATTACAACATGACATTCTGAGTTGTGACTTAACAAGGTGAAAGAAATAAGAAGATGGCGCAACGAAGGATATCCAAATGTGAATAAGATTAAAACTGCTGCAAACTGCTTACTGGCTGGAATGACCTGAAATATACAAATACAAGTTAAGAGGGCCTAATATTTTGATCTTAACAAGATCTTCCTCGGAGACATAATGGCTATACTATGTACAAGAAACAAACACAGGGCAACGTATACAGCATGATATCCAAATGTGAATGTATCATGTTGAACTGGCACGGAGACAGAAATTCTGAATTTCATCTGTCCTGAGGATTATTGGGATGAAATGCTCGTGAGGGCAAGAGACTTGTATAGTTCGACCATAGAGACCTATCTGTCGGGACATATCTCTGTCGCCATGGAGATATGATATGATATTAAGTGCTAGCAAGGACTGGCCAGTAATAGGGGAACCATTTTACAGACATTTTAAAAGAAATTTGTTGCTGAGGGAAAATGTGGGGGGGGGGGGGGGGGGGGGGTGTTCAAAGTGAACGAGTGCTAAAATTAACTTACTGATCAAACACATGAGTTTAAAGGGGCAAATGCTCCACAGAGAACTTTTTTATTTAGATGTTTCTTTTTTTCATTCCGCGGGGCATCTTTAAGTACATGTAATTAATGAAAGTGATTTATATAATATCAGAGGACGTGTATACATGCAAAGTTTTTCCGGAATTAAAACTGGATGACAGTTAAACACGTCACAAGCAAGGCCAGAAATACTGTGGGCGACCGGCAGGCAGTGAGCGAGGGTGTGTGTGCTACCCACAGATGCTGGTTCCTGAAAAACAATCCTGTACCTTGGTCCGGTCAATGTCAAAATAATCCTGGCACGAATTGGTTCACCAACAACTCTGCCTCCCTGCCTTTACAGTTGTTAAAGGTCGATACACCATTTGCAGATATCACAATTTTTTACAACAGAAATATCTTAATTATTTTTAAAGTTAAATAATGATTCTAGGCAAAATGATTGCACTAGATATCCTTTCATTATTCCGAAATATTGGTTTTTATATAATTGGCAATAGCGAAAAAAAGAAAGAAAAAGAACAACAAGAACAACTGCCTGACGCCGGTTGAAAACGAACGCTATTATTGTTGCTTAACCCTAACTCCCTCACCATTGTTATTGAACAATACAATTCCTTCAAAATCCTCCAACATCCTTTGTTGTGTAAGGAGTTAGGGTTAATTGTCGGCATCCACGATTGTAAAACTTTGAACAGGTCAGTTAAACAATATTTACTATAAAATACAACTCTCAAATCCACCCATTCCTGACAAAATCAAGCAATTACCAATGGTGTATCCTACTTTTATTAAGATAAAGTGCTTGCAAAACTGTACCAGTACATATGTTTGTACGTTATTAAATTTATTTGGCATTTTCATGATGACCTACATCGGATCGGCATAAATGCATTTGTCAACGTGAGCATTTACGCACATCTTTTGTACCTTGTTCTAGATACAGTAACTCCAAGATATTCAGAGATCAAGGACAATATTCTGCCCTCCTTTTAATCTAGATTGCTTGCATGTCTTTGACATCTCAAAAATTAAGACGCAGTCACATGTGAATATAATACCGTACGAACCAAAATTTGCTGTAGAAAGGTTTTGTACAATTTGTTTGTGTTTATATTACCAGGAATTTTTTGACAATCGAATCAATCACCCTTTTTTTCCCTAACGAATCGAGCACCTTCACCCCCCCCCCCCAACGAATTGAGCACCTCCCCCCCCCCCCCCCACCCAACAAATCGAGCACCTATTTCATCATAAGTTTTTTTTGTTCATGTATAATGTATTTCAGCTTCTCTTTGTATTAAAATGTACTTCTTTTGGTTTAGAACATCATAATTCGCCTTTATAAACTACATGTATGCACATTCATATTGCACATTCATGCCCTTGGCAAAAAAATAATTGTAACTTCATGTACATAATTTGCTTCATGTACATGTACATGTATACTGTGAATAAAGGTCGGCCTTTAAACAACAACATGACTGTATGTAGTCTGCCCACTTACATGTGTTGTACAAACTAGTGTGTCTATTTTGTCTTGTCAGGCAACATCAAGAGCATCATTAATTTGTCCTTCAGTCTGCGTTTATTTAACCGTATAAACTTGTGCCTGTTCAGGTAGGCTTTGTTAAAGGTAGGATACACCATTTGCAGATAACAACAATATTTACTACCGAATTATTAAGAAATATCTTACTTATTTAAAAGTAAATAATGATTCTAGGCATCCAGCAAAATGATTGCGCTAGATATCCTGTAATTATTCCGAAAAATTTAATTTAATGAAGAAAAATTGGCGATCGTGGCATCCATGATTGTAAAACTTCGGACAGGTAAGTTAAACGATATTTACTATAAAATACAAACCCTACCCATTCAATGATAATTCAAGAAATTACCAATGGTGTATACTACGTTTAAGGTGCATTACATACATCCATACATTGTACTTGTAAGATAAATTGGCACTGAATGAAAAATCACTTTTACATTGACAATATGTAGACGTTCCACATTGACAAATAAATGAATTGCAGGTTTTCAAATATCCTTACTTTAATTTTCATAATTTGTTTTTTCCATCTTTCTCAGACAACCTTTTCTACTTTTTTTCTTGAAATTCCTACTACAAGGCATTTTCTATTTTTTGGTCCCACAACTCTGAAAAATAAAAGCACATTGAATATTTTTTATGTAAACTAATGAGTGCAATGGTAAGAATATTTTCATGACTTGAAAGATAAAATGTTCCAATCAACGAAGCGAAGCCGAGTTAAATGAATCATTTAATCTTTTAACTAATGAAAATATTCTTTCCATTGCACAAATGTAAAACGTTCATTATTTGTTTTATATAACACCCAAGTAGATCTTTGTCCTTTGATTGTAGGATAAAACTATAAGAATAAACCAAATAATAGTCTTCTCTGCCTTTAATCACAGCTTCTATCAGTGTCTAAATCTGTTATCCATCGCCACACTCCTTTCAACATAAACAAGCCAATTACATGAGGCTTTTTTCATGTATTATACAGACCAAAATCTTCAAAATAAATAGCCGCAGGTTTGGCCTAATAACATATATCAGTCCACCGCAAGCTTCGCATTTTAAATTGGGAAACTTAAAGGTAGGATACACCATTTGCAGATATTGAAAATATTTACTCCCGAATTATTAAGAAATATCTTACTCAATTGAAAGTAAATAAGGATTCTAGTCATTCAGCAAAAGGATTGCGCTAGATATCCTGTAATTATTCCCAAAAAAATGAATTTTATAAAGAAAAAACAAAGATAACATAAGAATAACGGCTCGACCCCGGTTGAAAAAGAATGCTGTTTTTTGTGCTTTTCTTGGCATCCATGATTGTAAAACTTCGGAAAAGTCAGTTAAATGATATTTACATGTACTATGAAATACAACCCCCCAAATCTAGCCATTCATGATAATTTAAGCAATTACCAATGGTGTATACTACCTTTAAATCCACGTAGATGGGATTATTGGTGACTTGATTAAGTGCGTCGGCCGTCGGGTAAGTCATGCTGTGTGCTAATCACAGCCGTGTCTACGAAATTATCAGCATGCATGTGCGTCGCACGCATGACAACACATGGAGATTTGCGCTCAAGCTTAACGCATTTTGCAGGTTTGCAGTCGGAGCTACGAGTCTGCAACCTACTCTATACTGTAGAAAATGCAATATTTACTGCCCGAGGCCGCAATTGCATCTGAAAAAGAATCCTACACGAGTTGTCACATTGTACAAACGGCACCAATTTTGTAGGGAAAAAATGTGTAGGTTATGGTCGAATGATTCGATCGGACTGAGAAGTTAAAATGTTAATAGCATCATGCCTTTAATATTGCAGATGCCTTGAATATTTATGTAGATGATGATGAAAAATGTATAAAAGTTACATTATTAATATCATGGATGTTTCCTTGACAAGTCCCAAATAATTAGTACTCTAAAGTAAATTGAGTGATTTGACAGTAATTACTGCCTCTTTAATAACAATTTATAAGAAATTGGGGCAACATGTTCACATGGCCGATGTAGAATCTGACAGTAGAAATATTTCTTGCTATACACCATATTCACACGTGTCCGATCAGCCATCTTAAAGGTAGTATACACCATTTATCATTGCTTGAATTATCATGAATGGGTAGATTTGGGGGGTTGTATTTCATAGTAAATATCGTTTAACTGACCTGTCCAAAGTTTAACAATCATGAATGCCGAGAAAAGCAAGAAAAACATGTTATAAAATTCTATTTTTTTTTGAATAATTACAGGATATTTAGCGCAACCCTTTTGCTGAATGCCTAGAATCATTATTTACTTATTTCTTAATAATTCGGTAAATCTGCAAATGGTGTATCCTACCTTTAATTTGAAAGTGAAGTAAAATTTTAATTTTTGGAACTTGCAAATAGAAATGAAAGTAATGAAATAAAGTTACAAAATAATACCAGTCTGCTCTGATGAATGATACGCTAACGTTTTAAGCCACAAAAAAACAAAAATCGAAAGCAAGGATTGGAACGCATAATAGTCTGGAACCATCAAATTCAACCTTTTAAAAGCATTTATTTTGTCGCAATTTTGCACACGCGCGAGCAAGTAAACAAACAAAATAGTACGCGGGGGTTGTGTTAATTTTGAAATTATTAGCGCGTTAAGGTGCACGACTTTGTCGCGTAATGTTTATGCATTAATTGATTTATGCGCGTGTATAAATACGCGCGTCTATAAAAACGCGAAAATTATTGCTCGACAAAAATGCTAGCTATAGAGCTACGACTACAACATTTCAAAAATCTAGCCCTAAGAGAAGTTGTGTAGCTCAGGCAAAACCAAATGGCGGCAGCACTACCGAAATTGTGAACCAAATTTTAGATTATTTTCAATGATGGTGCCTTGAATCGCAACTAACAAACCGATAAAGACGTCGATATCATCAGGTATTTTGACCGGCTGTAAACAAACATTGCATAACATCGAGCAGACGATAATTTTTGTAATTCTTGCATCATATTTTGCAAACACAAATTCTAGCATCGCTTGAGGGCGCAATAACTAGCCGTAGGCTCTACCGTAGCCGCGTCCGAATCCCATTTGCCTTGGCGCCTACGTTGACGTAGCTGTAGACTGTAGCTCTAGACACTCGTTTCAGACACGGCCTGAGGTGTATTGTTAATTATATTTCTATGTTTGTTTGTTTTCTTTTCTAGGGGTGCCACATCAGTTGTTCTGAGATGTACACAATTAGGAACAGACAAAGCACATGCAGTCAAGGTTATCAAGAAAACAGTAAGATAATGCTGTCATATTTCATTAAAATATTTGCAGATTATAGGGTGCGTTCAGACAAGGCGTAAGTTGGTAGTTAATCCCCAAAAAACGCTACTCACCAAGACGCACGCGCACAGTCGAGTTAGTCGTGCGGTAAGGACATTCGATCTTTATCGCGCAAGAACTCGTACGTGAACCAACACGCATGCGCGAGTATTTCATTCGTTTATGAAGTTGTGAACATAGAGAAAAAAAATCCACCTCGAGTTCACCACTGGTGAACACGAGTTACCAGGCGATTAGAACGCCATTATACGACTCGTGAACACGATAAACACGATACGATTGGAACGCAGCATTACCGGTAGTTATGCCACCCTGGTGGCGAAAAAGTGTTTGATTAGCGTTAGTTGCGTCAGAGATAACGATCTCCCTCCGCGGCGATGAGTTGGAATGCAACTGGCCTGCTACATCCTGTTGTAGTAGTTTTAAATCACATTGACCCGTGCGCAAAATTGCAATAACGTCGTTGTCTTGAGAAACATGCTTCTCAATTAAAAACCTTTTTGTTATGTCAAAATGCTTGTTATATTTCTGCTGTCTGTGTTGATTAGGTCTACTTACAATTGCTTTTAGAGGTGGGAGAAAAACCCAAGAAGAATATTCAGGGGAAAAACCCACGGAATCAGGCAGAAACTGAAAACACAATCCACATATTGGCCCAGGCGAGATTTGAAACCCAAGTCATAGCGGCGAAGGCGAGGAAAGAACTCCCCAGAAAAAATGGCGTTGTTACAGTACCCTTAATACTTGCCCCCAAAATATGGTCTATTGTAATAAATCTTGCACAATCAACTCTTGATGCAGATTTTCTAATGAGTATAAAGGCCTGTGAGTTCACATCAACCGAAAGGTACATGTACTAACCAAATCATGAGATTCTACAATCGGCATGTTGTGAAATATTTGCCTTGCGATAAATTTGATTCATGTCGTAAAATCGTTTTGCTTGGTTCAAAGTCTGAGGGCAAATGGTTCAGATAAGGCAACAAAATTAGGGGGGGGGGGGGGGGGGGGGGAACACACAAAAATTAGAATGTTATCAATTTTGAGAATATCCGTAGAGAACCAAAAGTAAATAATTATTGGCTTTTGTGACGTACATACAAGCAACTAATAACAAATACACATCACTTTCTGATTTCATAGGATCATTTAAAACAAAATTCTAGCTACCGGTACTTGAGTATCTCAAAGTGTGTAACTTGACCCTTTGATCAAGTGGCAGCAAAACACACAAGCAATGTTCAAATCTGACCGTCTATTTTAAGAATTGTGTTCGCGTAATATAACCAAATTGTTTCGCTTGGTGTGTGTGTATTGTCATACAAATAAATTTACTTCCGATAATTCACATTTTAAATAGAACGATTCCTCATATTTCAGCATTGACGTCATTTGACAGTTTGTTTTCTCATTACAATACTTATGAAAATGAATACGCACGTATGTACAACAATTAAACCAAAAATGAAAACCTCCCCCTAATACATTTTGTTCTAATTAAAAAAACACTGAACATTTTCCAGACAAATAACCACTATTCAGTATTCAATAAAGAAATGCATTAGGAATCCAGCCATACTCTTTATTTTGCTAATTTAATTTAACCAGCCAAATAGTTGTCGTGGTCGGCGATGGATGGGTATATTTATAGGTGTACGAAGTGTGCGAGCATTATTTTTCTCTGCGTCGCCTCTTTGCCGTGTAAATATATTGCTAGGGGCAATGTGATTGCTGTTATTAATATGCCTACAAGATCGGACACCTCAACTTTGTTCTTTAGAATTGATTTCCTCCCCCCCCCCCCCTTTCTCGGCAGTCCTTCCTTGCAATACTATAGAAAGGGTTATACAGGCCTGTTTTGGTACGAGCTAGATACATGCGTGAACTCGGTCTAAACCAAAATTTAACATAATTGTCTGAGCGACATTCAGATTTGAAAATATCAGTCTAAAAACTGTTGCAAATGTTCAGCGTTGTAGATACCTGTAAAAGTAACACAGTTTTGAAGAAAAAAATTGACGTCTGTGAATATTTATGTAAAATTATTTATTTAACTTAGATTTTTTTTTTTTTATTAAATTAATAGGTTGACCAGAAGGTTGTTAAAACAGAGACCGACATTCTTCTTAAACTCCAGCACCCAAATATTGTAAGTATATTAAACCTAATCTGTAAACTTCATTTTATCACATACATAAATGACGTATTGTGGTTAATTGTAGTTCATTATATATATGTATCTTATGCTGCGTTCCAATCGCGTCGTGTTTATCGTGTTCACCGTGAATTTCTCCATGTTCACGAGTAGGTTGCATTCCAAACGCTACTCACCAAGACACACGCGCACAGTCGAGTTAGTCGTGCGGTAAGGACATTCTTTATCGCGCAAGAACTCGTACGTGAAACCAACACGCATGCGCGAGTATTTCATTCGTTATGAAGTCGTGAACATGGAGAAAAAAATTCCACCTCGAGTTCACCACTGGTGAACACGAGTTACCAGGCGATTAGAATGCCATTAGAACACGATAAACACGATAAACACAACACGATTGGACTGCAGCATTAGTCGTAAATCCAAAATATATTCTACTCGAGTCCACTATAAAAAATAATGTTTAACCCTTACCCCCTACCCCATTTTTCTAACACATAACCTGAATCCTGCAAATTCCTGCAATTCCAAAGTGTTAACATTTCATGTAACCTGAATCCTGCCAAATCTTCCAATATATTACTGGTGACCACTGCCTGAATCCTGCAAAATCCTGCAGTGGGCTTACCATTGAGGTATAAAGCAGCCAAACATGGAACAAACAGCTGCTAAGTGCCCTATTAAATACTTTACAACAAGGGTCTGCACACATGACCCTTATTATGCAAACGTTTCCTATCCTTGACACTTAACTTACACCTTGACTGAAGCTCTATGGAGAATAAGCATGAGCAGTGTGAAAGTAAAAAAATAACCTCAATCCTCCAAAATTCTCGTTTAGATAAATACCCCAAGTAACCTCAATCCTGCAAAATCATCCAGCATTAGTTTATAGGCCTGCCGCGATGACCTGGATCCTGCATTATCCTCCGATGCATCAACTTCCAAGTGACCTCAATACTGCAAAATCTTGCAATTTGCGAAGAGGATTTGGGTTAATGCAAAAATTAAAGCACAATTGAAAAAAATTGTCCATGTCTGTGTGAATTCAAATCCGTCTCCGGTTAAGTGCATCCTTACAGAATGCAAATATTTTTCTTAAAAAAAAAGAGAAAAAAAAGGGCTCTCTAAGTTATCAATATTATGTACAATTGAAGCTTTCACGCTATGTAATCTGAGAAGAGACGGCGGGCGAGCGAGCGATGGCCGGGAACAAAATTTGAACGTCCTAGGAAAACTGAAGAGCCTTGGTCACGGTGATGAATGTTGGAGTAGCCTCCGTTTATGATTTGGAGGGTAAAGAGTGCATGATTAATACGGCCTGTTAAAACATGCGAGAGCTGCAACGTAAATTGATTCAGCAATAATTTCTTCATACGACCATGATGAATACTTAATGTTCTAATGAATATGCCATTGAAAGAGCTGTAATCGGCCTCCACCACCAACAGAGATGTTTGAAATATTTGAGATGTTGTGAAGCAATGATTACAGCCTGTTAAAACAGGCGAGAGCTGCAACGTAAATTGAATCGGCAATAATTTCTCCATACGAGCATGATGAATACTTAATGATCTATATGTGACCCAGCACGAGTAAATGAGACACTTTGCGGCAAGAACAAAAATTTTGATTTCATCATTTAAAGCTAAATCATTTAAAGCTAAACAAGCTTTAAATGATGAAATCAAAATCTCAATTTTTATTTTTGCCGCAAAGTGTCTCATTTACTCGTGCTGGATCACATATGCCATTGAAAGAGCTGTAATCGGCCTCCACCACCACCGAAGATGATTGAAATATTTGAGATGTTGTGAAGCAATGCCAAAATTTGTGAAATTGATTGGAAGCATATAGTGTGTAATTAGTTGACCTCAAAGAATGTACGAGATTTTATGAGAAACCGAACTTCTGGGCACATCCAACAGGAGCTTCAATGTATAAACCAGGGGGGGGGGGGGGCGGAGGGGTGGCCCTTCGAGACTGATTGCGCAACGCTGACGTACCGTCCATTCTCAAAATAGGGGGGAACAATTTTCTCACGCGAAAAATAAAGAGTTTTTGGCATCCAATCTTAACATCTTGTCTTTTGTAGTTGTAAAAGGTTGTTATTTACCTTAATTTTTATCATCCAATGACAAAAATTGTATTGAAAATAAAAAAAAGCAGTCGAAAAAATTAAGCGTTGACGTACCGTTGATGCACGTAGAGATTGTGCACAAATACTAAAACGACGTTGACAAATACCTCCCCTAAAAAGGGCAATAATAATCGATAAATTGTGAAAAATCGTGCTTCGAACCCACTCACTTTTTTTCATGGATACGTTTAAAAAGGATGTAGCAGTGATATACTGAATTTTTTAAAAAATCTGCCTGTGAACCCCTTGCGTTTTATCGTGTTGTTTTCGAACGAAAATGGCAGAAAATGACATCGCCCCAAAACAAATTCGTGTAGATCGTGCCTGTGTACCTGGCTTTGCGGACGTTATATGAATCACTGAATTCGGAGAAGCGAGCGCGGAGCAAATTTGTACGTGTTTCAATGGTGCGCTTCGCGGTAGCGATTTATACGTATTTACTGTGTGAGATGTGTGGCTCATGAGCGTGGAAGAACGAATGAGATACATTTCAACGTTGGTGGCGCACTTTGTTGGGCCCCCCCTCCGCCCCCCCCCCCCCCCCCCCTGGTATAAACCGAGTAGTTTTCTTGAAATACTTATATTAATTGTATTGACACTGAAAGGTAGATAAAAGCATTTAATTCATAAATCAATTCATAAATACCTCAGACAGGATACCAATTCCACAGCCCAGCTCCTACAATAAAATATCTATAAGTCGTGAAAATGTTGCCAAGTATCGCCCGCGTGTAGTGGCCCTGATACCCATGTACTTGTACATGTAATCATCAGCAGGCCAAGTTGACTTTCACCTACATGTAGCTCTCCTTGAGAGACACATGAAACACTGGATTCTATTCCTTGAGAGACACACACAGCATCAAACCCCATTCAGTCCTTGCTGTCACCTGGAGACCTGCAGAATTCACACGAACCAACCTTTCCCCTTTTTCTGGGCTATAATAAAAAACACTCGCAATTAGCCAAGAACATCAGTGTTACACATATGTGACCTGTCACCACAAAATGAGAGTAAAGTCGCACAATGTGATTCAGAGATATGGCCATCCAAAGTCAAAATATGAAGGGGTGGTCAATTTTAAGATTTTGCGTAATTTGGAAAGCCCAAGTCCTCCTCTACATATTCCTATTGTTTGGGTGAGATCAGATGATCGAAAACCTCCTAAATTACACGATTTTCCGTAGTTAGTGTTTAGATTAAAGTCCAATAGTTGTCTAATTAACATGGTAATTAAATATGCAAATCAGGTTCTCGTAAGTATTCCACGTTTTCGAAATGTTGATATTTTGTTGTTTATACAATAGTTTGTATGTGTGGAAAATTTCAAGAAGAAATAATGATTAGAACATAGCCGTTGTTATGCTTAACCGAACCTTACTTTTCCTGTTTTGTAATCTTTTGCGTGTTTTGTTTTGGATGTTCAAAGTAAGTTTTCTCACAAACACGTTTTGTGAAACCCATGACTTTCTACAGTGCTGTAAAAAAGTATTTATTGCAAAACCCCCAAGTGTTATGTACCATTGGAAAGCTCTCATTCTCAAGAATTTGAAAATACCAATATCTCAATTTACAATATTTCCGACTTTACTCTCAGTTTGTGGTGACAGGTCACATATTAATTGAGACGCTTGGAACAATTTTACAAAGGTCTTTCCGGAGGGGGATTTTCAAACTTTTGGGAGAACAAATTATTGTTTGAAGAGCACATGATATGAATCTTTAATTACTTTCCAACTTATTTTCTGACAATTGTGGTATTTTTCTCGTATTCTTTTCTTTTTCTTTCTTGGGGTGAATCAGATCAGACTCAAGGAGATCTTTGAGACACAAGAAAAGTTGTTCCTTGTCCTGGAGCTGGTGACGGGCGGAGAGTTGTTTGACCGCATCGTAACCCAGGGTTACTTCAGTGAGAAAGATGCAGCTAACGTGGTCAAACAGCTCTGTAGTGCTGTGCAGGTAAGAGTTTTAAAGGTTGTGATTGGTAAGTGCTTGAATTATCAGGATCGCATGGGTGGATAGTAAATATGTTTATACTTCGACTCAAATAAACCACAAAGGAGACAAGTTATTGAGTGATGCCACAGCCTCGAAAAATGGCAGTATGTTTTATTCCGGATACCAGTGAAAGGGCATACCGGTAGCAAAAAGGAAACAATTCAACAAATAAACAATTCCACAATTTGGGCCACCCAGGCCCCCGGGCAACACCAGGCCCGACCATTATAATGGGCAACACCAGGCCCGACCGGTCAAGGGGAACACCAATCCCCTATGGGCAACACCAGGCCCACCAACACAGGGCAACCAAATGCCCATTGCCAAAGAGGCAACCACATGCAACCACAAAGTTGCTTCCATCTACCGATGTTAAATTCGGTCAGGAAAATCTAGCCTCGGGAAATTCGCGAGCGCTATGACAACAAAGCAATTTGCCAAAAATATAATTTACTGCCGGATTTGATTATTAGCCCGCTAAATGTGAGGACTTGTGTTACTGGTTGTCTGAATCCGACATAAATTGCCAGGCAGGGGAAAAACATAATATTTAATGCCAAAGATAAATTTATTAGTACAGCCCATGGAAATAGTTTCATGATACGTGCGAACACTATAGGGAATTCCATGAGTAAACAATACCTTGGAAGCAGTGAAATGCCGAGTACAGCCATATTGTGAACGTATTATAGCCTCATGATACGTTCGAGCGCTATTCGGGATTATAAACTATACAAAGCCAATCAAAGCCATAAGTACAGTATACCTCTTATACTAGCCTCGGGAAACTTTCGAGCGCTACAGTGTATATTGGAATGTCACCATAAACCCTAGCATTGATGAATTCTGTGAGTACCCTGAACATAGCCTCATGACACATGCGAGCGCTATATTGTGACCAAAAGATAAAACAAAATTGCTAGAATCTAATTTATTATTACATGTACATCATAATGCAACACCAACATGACCGCATGCCACATGCGATTACTATATTGAGAATCAACTAAAAATTGGTGGAGACATTGGGGTGGTGGTGGGATAAAAATTGCTTAACAAAAAATTGAGATGTTGACTCTGGAATCGGCTGTGACAGAGTGGCTATAAAATTCGAACCCGCCAAAAGCCCCGCTTCCCCACGCGGAACCCATGACTCTCATTGGCCCAAAGTTAACTGTAGAAATTTGCATACTGCTGACCTTTTACCTTTTGCATAATTAACTCTTGTATGGCGATAGCGTGACATGAACAGTTTGTTGACCTTGCACTTAGTGCTAAATTAGGTGTGGGTGTGAATGTCAAAGAAATGCCATGAGAGCGTAGGGAGGCCGCATGAGCTTTCGCTGTGTATAAAACCTTTTACCGTGTAACGGTAAAAGGAGTTAACTGCATGACCTTTCAGAAGTTTTACAATCATGCATCAACTAATTAAGTGACCTCATCAATCCTCATCATTTTGGAGGATTTGGGATGGTTAGGGTTAAAAAAAAAAGATTTGATCATGGGCTCCATCATAAATAGGTAATATTGTGATACAATTGGCCACTTTTGATAAAGGAGAGCACTTATGATAAAATAAGGGGGGGGGGGGTGGTTAATACATCCTCATGCTACATCACTGTGTTTGTAAGAGTCACAAGTAATACGTTTTGGGATAAGCAACTGTCACAACAACTTTCTTAACGAGTTCGCGCCGGAGGACGTATATGTATACACACAAAATGTTCTCGAGATTCAAAATGGATGGCGCCTAAATACGTCACGAGCAAGGCCGGAAATGCCTGTCAGCAGCGAGCAAGGCCATGTAGGTTGGTAAACACCGCCAATCGTGGACGGGGCATTGTCCGACCGCCTTTCCTTCTTTTGTTTATACTCTAACGTTTTCGGATGACCTCCATTTGTACACGATTTGGAATCGTCAACGTTTTGTCAATCGTAGACGTACCCAATTCTTTTGTCTGACGACCATGATCGGCGGTCAATACATACGCGGAAATGCGTGGGTGTGCTTACCGATACCATCGGCCTAATCCCGCCTCGGATCGAGTTTCGTTAAAACCAATCCCGTGCCTCGGCTGGGGAATGTTAAAATAATCCCGGCGCAAACTGGTTTAAAAGGTTTTTGCATATTAAATCAAAATTCAAAACTTTAAATTACTAAATGACATTTTTCATTTGTTTATATCCTTGCGTACAGTACCTCCACGAGCACGGCATAGTCCACAGAGATCTGAAGCCCGAAAACCTGCTGTACGCAGACAGCACGGAGAATGCATCCCTTAAGTTGGCTGATTTTGGCCTCGCAAAAATGCTGTACAAAGACGTCCAGATGCAGACGGTGTGTGGAACACCGGGATACTGTGGTAAATATCCAGAGACTTAAGGGGTTCAAAACAGCATTTAAAGCAAATATGTGATCCGCTCCATCGTAATCAGGAATAAGTCGCTGAGGCCGTTTTAAGCAATCGGCCGTTGAAGTGAACGCATGGGTAAAAACCTTGACCAAGTCGATTTTCTGAACATTGTATTTTTAGGAAGTGTAGTTATAACAGATTATTGTCATTAATGTCGTGTAAGTAAAAACGATCAATAAAGATGAAAATGAAGAGGATTTGTGTGCGCTGTCCGTATGATCTTTGGTCAATTTTGTTTATTTCAAAGCTGTTTTTCTCGGAATGTGGATTCGGCAAATAAATATACACCTGTCATTTTCATTAGACCATAACTCATTAACCTAAACAGATGCACACTTGTGATGGGTATCATTAGAAAGCTTATGAAATTCCCTTTCTCACCAAGTGCATATCTTAAAAAGTCATTTTGAGACTTATTCCTGATTTCGATGGGGCGGGTCACATATATATTTAATATACTTGCAAATATAAAAAATATATAAAAAATACCAAATTATTATTAAATGCAAATGCACCTTACTGGACTTTTGGTGAATGGCAGTCTAAAGCATTCTTTAAAAGTAGGATACACCATTGGTAATTTCTTGAATTATATGGAATGGGTGGATTTGTGGGATTGTATTTTATAGTAAATATTGTTTAACTGACCTATCTGAAGTTTTACAATCATGGATGCCAAGAAAAAAGCGAGAAAAACGGTGTTCGCTTTCAACCGGCTTCAGGCAGTGGTTCTTCTTGTTGTTTTTCTCGCGATTGCCGTCTGGCGATCGTGATTAATTTTGTAATCAAATTGTTGAAACAATTACAGGATATCTAGTGCAATCATTTTGCTAGATGCCTAGAATCATTATTTACTTTTAAATAAGATATTTCTATAGATCATTCGGTAATAATTTTTTTTTAATATTTCCAAATGGTGTACATGTATTCTACCTTTAATAAGGTAGAATGTTGATATTTGATTTTTTTTTTTTGGTGTGTGCCTTGGAAAAATTAATTTCACAGCTCCCGAGGTGCTATTCGGCAAGCCGTACACCCCTAAAGTGGATATGTGGAGTGTAGGGGTCATCACTTACATTCTCCTGTGCGGGTTTGAGCCCTTCTACGATGAAAAGGGTGACCGATACGTGTACAAGAAAATCCTGAGGGCAGACTACGAGTTTATGTCTCCGTGGTGGGACAACGTCTCCGAGAGCGCAAAGGTAGGTATTGCTCGTGTGACATTTGCACATTTTAAAGGTTATTGTGTGGTAAATATATTTTTAAAAATGGCAACTCGGATGGAGAAACTGAAAAAGCCTATAGTTGTTTTCATTTAATTGATAATAAAATGTTTCATCACATTTTCAATAATAGGAAAATTTGAAGCACAGCTTGTTTTGATTTTGAACATAAATTGTGGAAGTATGGTGCACTGTTCGTACATACATGTACATGAGTGAATTCCGTGAGATTGTGGTCATGGCTGAAACAAATTGACAATTTATGAAATCTTCAAAACTGCAAACATCACATCCTCAAATGGGGCACGATCAAGCGGAATAAGTCGGATGTCGGCCCGGACAAAAAATGAGTTTTCATGTAGTTTTAAAGAGAACATATGTACGTTTTAAAAACTGTACGTTTTTTAGCACCCCCTTTTTTACTAGTGGAAATGGTAGCAGGACTTGGACCGTAATGATAAAAAAAGACATAACCAGTTCGCGCCAGGATTATTTTAACATCACCGAGCCGAGGCGCGGGGTTATTTTTAACGAAACTTGATCCGAGGTCTATGACATCATGTCATTGACATGTTCTCCTGAGAGCTCATGTTGCCCCTGTGCACAATTCTGAAGAAGTTGGAAATTCCGCCTTGTAGTGTCGATAATGATATGCTGTACCTTGGGTGTTTTAGGCTGTTTTTTTCTAGTCATTTCTCGACTGGTTAACGTAAACAATTTACACAAATTATTGTGAGATGTCTCATTCGAAAGCTCGTAACAAATACAGTGCTAGAAAATTATCAGTTTAATTAAAAAAATCTATTTTTCAGGGTGCAACACCCTAAAAGCACAGACACACCAACTTAAAGTTTTATGTTTTGCCTCTCTGGTCTTCTTGCAGTTCTTCATCCAGAGTTTACTCGTCCTAGACTCCAACAAGCGACTGACTGCTACCCAGGCCTTGGATCACCCATGGGTGAAGGGCACGGCTAGCAAGGCACCGCTGCAGAACCTGACTGAGAACATCAAACAGTTCAATGCCAAGAGAAAACTCAGGGTAAGTCGATCAGGCCGGAGTTCAGAATTTCTTAATTGGTCGAGGCTTAAATTGCAATAATAAGTGCACTTACGGAAGCAGTCAAATCCAGTAGCCATAGAGGTGTGTCTGCCGGCCAACGGGCTAAGCATACACCTATATATGTGACCCACCAGGCCAAAACCAGCCGGAAGTCGGCAAATGCCATTTCGAGATATGGCATTGTACACAAAAAAATGTGTTGCCAGTCGATTTTTTTTCTTTTTTATAAATCGTTAGTTAAAACTCTAATTTATAGGCTGTTAATGTTTAAACCTTTTCAAAAATCCCCGAAAGTGATAATATCGGCCTTCTCCTGATTTTTGTTGTCGTTGCTATTACTCAAATTGAGCAAACTTGTTGCCGCGAACGGCAACAAAATGTCACTTTTTGAAGCGTCGTTACTTTTCATTCCATAGCGGTACTGGTGCATGTGATGTATCATTTTAAAGCTTAAAACGCTAGCAATACAATGGTATAAAAATCTCTCATATGAAAAATTTCGACTTTAGCCTGGTTTTGGGGTGGTGGGTCACATATTCGCACATGACTTGCGTTGTTTTAGATTGTGGCAAGTGCCATAGCCTTGGTCAAGGCGAGTTCGTCGTTATCCGTCCGTCGTTTTCCGTCCAGAAATACACTGTACGCGCGCCCCGCATATGCTGCATGCTAGCTTGCGCCCCGTGCAAAGATACAGCGCGAACAGCGACCTCATACGGCCACTATTTATGCAAATCAACTGAGGCTACTTTTTCGCCTTGGATCATTGGGTTTTTGAAATCTTATGTTTTTTCTATATTTTGCGCCACATTTGTGGCGCATGACCTCGTATGCGAATACAGATAAGTATAGGCGGGGCTAAAATGTGAAGTGTCCAATCACAACGCGGTTGAAACCCGACGTCATCAAATTTGATGCAGCGTGACATTTAAGACAAAATGGCAGATATTCAGCGTCGTCTTTCGTCCGAAGATCTGTCGTGTTGTTTGAATTTTGCAGCGCAAATATTATCCCTCGAAGATTTTAGACCCGAGCAGCGAAAGGCCATTAGAATCCTTTCTTCGTGGTCTTTGTGAATTTGCCGACAGGTTATGGGAAATCCGTCATTTTTCAGGCAGCCTGGCGGAGCCCCATTTTGCTCGGAGCTCGCACGTACGTACGTACGGCCAGGTACTCAGCGTCAGTTTTCAGCGTGTTCGGTCAGTTTCTTATCGCCGCATAATCGGCATTAACCCAGGCATGCTGGTCTGTGCGGTATCGCCACATTGTGGTCCAAGCATGGTCCAACGCTGTGGGGAGGGGGCATGTTTACGGCTGCAGAACCAACCTTCAAAGTGATCGCAATATCGTAATTTAAACAGGGACAAGTGTCTTATATCCCCAATAACTCCTTAGATTATTTTCTTGGCAAAATTCAGCCGGCAAGGCATTTAAAGGAAACATGTAGTCTAACATCTTCATTACGCATTTTTTGTTTTAAATCAATAGATTTATGTGTATCAAATGTGAATAAAAAGCAAAACTGGTTCTAGTGTACGTTTAGTGTGGTAATTTGCCGTCCAGAAATTGACCCCCCCTTTTTAAATTTCGCGGCCACTCAAAATGAGTGACGTAAATCGAGTCAGGCCCGGACAAATTATCGATAGTCGGTACGCGACGTCTAGGTACGAGACGGGTTCGCGTGGCCACGTACGCACACATTGTTGTGTGTACGAGAGTGAACGAATCCCGTACGCCTTGTGCACACGTACGTACATGTACATGTAAACGCGATCACCCACACGCACGCTGTCCAACTCCAAAGCAAAGGATACCGTACAAAGTACATGTACATGTACAGTAATCGGCGCGGACTAAACATGGACGATCGTGAAAGTTCTTCGTCGGTTTTTAGTGAATCTGACGAAAACAGTACAGATTCGTCCGATTGGAATATCGTTAGGACAGCATCTGACTTCAGCATGTTTTTTAAGGGCATGCCAAAGTTGCTGTACAGACCAGTGTCGAAGCACGACCGCTCAAAATGGTCGCTGCAGATCGGGCCGAAAAATCACTAGGCCCGGCGGGACCAATTCGCTCTGGTAAGCTTTACTTTGGCTGTCCAAATCCTCCGATATTTAGGATCAGCCGGAAACAAATGAAGGCTTACTCTATCCTTGGTAGTTTTGCTACACCCAGCAGCTACACATCTAGTCGGCATGACTGAAAACAGTTGTATTTTTACCCTGATTTAGAATAAAAAACCGGCATGGTAAACTCGTAGACAAAGACTTGTTGCATGCAATGCACGCATAATGCAAGCCAGGCCCGGGTAGCGCACCCCCGCAGCGAGGCAATTCTCTGCCTCGATTTTTGTCATACCCCACGCGAAGTTTTATGTTAATGAGGCTTCCCTTTGAGGGGCGGAGTGGTATGACTAAACATTTTCAAAAATTATTTTCTCCCATTTATCACAGAAAATAAACACAACCTCACACATAATGTTGTTGTCAATATGATACTTTATTGATTTAAGCAAAAAAAAACCTTATTACATGTTTCCTTTAATTATCAGAGTTCCGCGTTTTACCGAGCCACGGTTTTCAGATCAGCTGGATTACCGGTAGATGTGTGCGACATAATGTAGGGCCGAGTTCGACACGTTTCAATAGAGTCGCGGCCTTCTCCAGTCACCGCGGTTGAAAACTTAAAACTAAGCAGCTAAACACAACTAGTTTTGACCATAACATTGTCAACATTCAAGAAAATACCCAGCAAAACGAGCGAAAATAACTGCGACCCTCACCAATCAAGCAAGATCGACAGTTCAAATCTTCATGTGTAATTCCTACAAGCCTTCGTACAAATCACTCAACTTTCTCCGATAAAATATGTCAACGATGGCGGTGTTCGTAAACAATTGCGAGCTAGCTATGACCTTTCACCGCTAGCTCAAATTATGCAGTTTCTACTCAACGATCGACCAATAAGAAAACGACTATAAAGGTCAGCTTAATCTATTAGCATAATGAGCACCACCCCAAAACCTAATGATCCAAGGCGTTCAAGTAGCCTCAGTTAGTTTGCATATAATAGTGGCCGCGTGAGGTCGTTGTTTGAGCTCAGATTACCGCTGCGCTGTACGTACGGACGGGTAACGATGAACGCCTTGACCAAGGCTACAAGTGCCACAATTCATATTTTTGTGTCGCCTAAAATGAAGTTTTGGGAGAAACTTACCGGTCCTAAATTCTACATTTGTACAATGACCGTGCTAAATTTTCTCAGTGAGCTCAGTTGATGAGGATGGAGCACAAAGTGTTAGTATGTGCCAAATGAGGCTTATGATGATGTAGACATGGGTGAAAACATCAACGAAAACAACTCCTAAAAGCCTGCAAGATTCCTTCATTTGTCCTGCTAATTTTGAAAATTTATCCTCTACATGCAAGCTTATTTTTTGTTCAAACCGCATCGTACGTCAGCCATTTAAATTTACGTTTTGAAAGCTTTCTGAGAAGAGATTCGACAACTCTTTGCTGAATATTAGACGGCTATTTTCTGTGTGTTGAATAAGTACATATAACAGTCACCATTTTGTGCTATAAATACACCTACGACGCGTCGCTTTTACGACGTGTTTTGTGAAATGAATTTTTGCGACGCATCTCTACAATGCATTGTCGAGATACGACGTGTCGCAGCGCAGCGCTAAGATGCATCGTAAGTCTCATGAAATTTGGGGCAGGGTCTACTTAAAAGCCTGTGCACACGCCTAATTATTACTTATCCTATTTTGTGTTCTTCACAGGCCGTAACGAACGCAGTCATATTGATGAACAGATTGCACACGGGCGAGTGGAAGACGCCCATAAGGCCAAGAGCCGCACCCCAGAGCCCCCAAACTGAGGAAAATGATCAAACGGTAGAAGCTCCGCCCATCCAGCAGGCCCCGCCCATCCAGCCGGTCCCGCCCATCCAGCCAGTCCCGCCCATCCAGCAGGCTGCACAGGCAGAATGATTTAGTATTTATGCACATAGACCTTGGCCAACCTTCCTGCTTACTGTAGCAAAAAATGTTGTTCTTACACTTACAGTAAGCACATTAGCAAGAACTTTGTATTATGTGCATGGGTAGATGCTTCGCTTACTGGGATAGCGTGGAATTCTCAGCTTGCGCTGTTACACATTCAAAATTGTAATGCCAAAAGGTAAACCAAAAATGGATTTGTTTTTCAAATCGGGATACATTTTAGTTGAGCACAAATGTTAACAAGTACTTATAATTATTAAAAGTGTTTTTTTTTCGCTCTTGTTTCGCTCTTACTATTAAATATGTGTACGTGTACGCTACTTGAAAAAACCTGTTTGTTAAAACTTACGCTTGATAGACAATGCGTGTTACACATCCAAATATTGTGGTGAAATTACCACACAAAATGGTGATTTGACAGGCCAACCACATATTTATTGGCTATATGGTTAACTTCACCAGTTTGCTCCGTAAAAAGCGTATGCATGCAAAGTTGACTGAAATTCAAAACGGATGACGAATAAATACGCTCATGGCCTTAACCCGCGTTTCGTGAAAAATGTCAATGTCAAAATGAATCCCGGCACGAACTGGTTAATAAGATATATTTCTTTTTCTGCTATGCTACATGTACCCAGGTGGAATTAAATTAATATTATAATTAAAATATTGATACACTGTATGTAGATTCATTGTGAATAGAAAATATTTTAATTACTTGAAATGAAATTCCATTAGTTTTAATAATGTAGTGACGTACATACATACATTGTAGCCAATCTTTATTGTAATTTTAACACTACAATTTTGTATGTACAGTATACGGTTTTTAAAGTTCAGCTGTGTAAATTCTTTTATTCCAGATTGATATTTTTTTTACCAGATCGGACTTGATGGCTGATGTTTTAAGTACTAATAAATGGTTATTGGAAATGGTTTTGTAAATGTATTAATAATATAGATAAATATTAAATTGTGTAACATAAATAATGTATATCAAGTTTGCGCAACGCTTATAAAAGTTGAAAAGGGGATTATTTAGTACAGTAATTAAAACAAGTCTGAACTAACAATTTTTGGATTAAATTGAAGGAAATGGGGCAAGTCCCAGTACCTCAGTTTTGTCTTATTCGACCAAAAGAGGCTTAGAATTTCTATATTATTCTTGTTTGGAAAAGATACATTTTAAGTGGGGTTCAAACTCCTAAAGCTTTGCTTAAAGGGATCATATACATTTGGTAATTACTCCAAAAGTTAATAGCAATAAAAACTTACTTGGTAATGAAAAAAAGCAGCTTTGGATAGAATAATGCATTTTTAGAAACTTTTCACTTCGAAGAACTGCGGTTATAAATAAAGATATCACTTTTTTTCGCCAAATATTTGAATTTGAGAAACGTTTCTCAGATTGTGTATTCCAATGCAGATTATTCTTCCTGCGTGGACATAACCGCTCCAGATTTTCGGCAATATCTCAAAATCGCTACCACCTTTTGAAATGAAATTTATACAGGTTAGTTTTTATGGTATATATCTATAACTACAGTATATAGAATTGAAACCAACAGTGGGTTCCAATTACCAAATGTATACGATCCCTTTAAAGATAATATACCACGCAAACGTAAAGACTACACAATTATTATGAAACACGTGAAATTATGTCAACTGGTGTGCTGTCATTTTCAAGAAAAGTTCATTTTTGTATCAATTTTCAATGTTGGTTGGCTGAATGATTTCTTTTTGTCTCACACACAACTAAATTATTCAGGACTGTAGCACCGTATCTTAAAGATATAGGTTAAGTTTTTTTAAGAAAAAAAAGGATAGAACTTTGACATGCTGTTATGGATTTTGATGAAACTTGGATGCAGTAACCTTCTATTTACTGAGGTCAGAGGTCATGATTCAAATTTTTTGTCTATAGAATTTGCATGGAGTGATCCTTGGGTGGGGTTCATCACAACCTTGATGTATAGGTCAAAGGTTATGCAGGGGGGGGGTATTTTAAAATGCATGAAATTTAACATTGTTTAAGAACACAAAACATACAGGCATTGACTGCAGAGAAAAGTGACATGAGGATAACTAGTTATTTGTTCAAGTTTTATAATCATGCAGGGCCACTCCGACATTTTTACAGAAATGAATTGTACAAATAAAATTATTTTTGTTTTTATGTAGAATTTTACACATTTTTCTATTATTTTCTAATACAAAAACGGCAATTCACATTTATTTTTGGGGGAAAACAGAAAATATATATGCATAACTTTTTCTTGTAAGGCTGATGAAATAAAAAAGCTGTACAAAATCTGTTTTCTATTGACGCTTAGTAGAGTGTAGTTCCTTACACATTGCATACAAACTCGCTATTTACAATTACATGTATATGTAGTCCATTTAAGTACAGATATCTGTAAATAGTCATTTTAGCCACAAAACAATTTTTTTATTTTTAAATGTGTGTAAATCCGTATGTAAGAAAATCAATTTAGTAATGAATTTCATTCCAAAGCAAGATATTTGATGTACATAAGCAAGAATAGTTTAAAAAAGGCGAAACCAAAAAACAAATATGTATATAAATAATTATGAATTGGAAGCCCATTAAGGATATACCGGTACCATTGGTAATTGTTTGAATTATCAGGAGTGGGAGGATGTAATTTATAGTTAATTTTCGTGCTTCATAGTTTTGTTATAAGAAATATATTTATTTGTTTTGGGGTTCCGCCTTTTTTTTTTTTAACAAGCCGTGTACAATTTGGTTATCTGCTTATCTTTAATTAAAATTGAGGAATTAGGTTTAGGCCTTGAGAGACTGATAACGATGTATTTTTTTAACATGTTTATTAAATTAAAATTGAAGAAAGCGTTGTACTCGTATCGAGTATACATGGACTATGTTAACACACATTGATAATGATGTAACTTGCACTGTCAAATTTGCTAGCAATGCCTCGAGGCAACCGTGACTCTCCATACGAGTACGGAATTTGATTATATTAATTTTTTCTTGTAATAAAATGATTCTTTTTTATGAAAGGGCAGATAACATATCCACCAGTGTTAGTAATGTCTGTGCTACATCTACAATGTACATGTACATATAGTTATTTCTCTGCTCATTCGAACAATGGAATATTTCAAATACAAACTACCATAAGGCAGCTAAAATCAAGAACACTAACCACATTTAAAATAAAACATGTATATAGTTAAAGGTAGGATACACCATTTGCAGATATCTTACTTATTTGAAAGTAAATAACTATTGTAGACATCCAGCAAAATGATTGCGCTAGATATCCTATAATTGTTCTGAAAAATTGAATTATTTTTGGCGATGGCAAAAAAAACAAGAACATCTGCCCGACGCCGGTTGAAAACAAATGCCGTTTTTATGATAAAACAGGTCAGTTAATAAACGATATTTACTACAAAATACATCCACCCATTCATGATAATTTAAGCAATTACCAATGGTGTATCCTACCTTTAATCATTGCTATGACGTCACTCTGTTGTTAACAGTGTAGATTCATATATCTACGAATTGACGCTTTTGACAAAAAGTGTGGATTCAGAACTAAGAATCCACGCTTTTCAAACTGCCCTGTAAACAACTTACTGCAAAATAAGTGCATGTTTGATCACAGAAAATGTAGCACAGTTGTTTTAACACAATTAAAGAACTTTATACTCTAGTTAAAAAACGTTCGTGAACTATCCATGTTGACGCTAAGGCATGTCTCACACAAACACTTATGTTTTACGGGTGTAGCGATACACATTCTTTATTCAATTTTTCTTAACACAAGTGAAGCTAGGAATTCACGGTTTTCATCTCAACACTAACCCAGCTAGAGTTTAATTACATACTGTAAGATCTTTGAGAATTGTAAATTACGCATCTACAGTATGGTCAAGATACCAGAATGCATGCCTTTTCATGCCCACACAACGGTTTAAGTCAGAGTGTGGATTTGTAATTTATGAATTCACACTTTCTTGTGTATTCTCCTTAATAACCTAAACCCCCACAGGGTATTCTGTGATGAGCACCCCTGCAAATGCAACAGAATGCAACACAGCTGAAACAGAACCCTGCTAAATGCAACAACATGCAACAGTTGATTATGTTGCATTGTGTAGGGTTATGCTGGTATACTGACCAGCAAGCCTGCTAGGCTGCTAGATGCAACAAAATGCATAATACCAGGACAAATGTGTTGCCTGCTATAAAATGCAACCATATTTTACCATTGGTGCATTCTGTTGCATTAAGCAGGGTTAGGTTAAGATGAGCAAAATTATCAAGAATTTTGTTTCTTAGATGAACAAAATGTACGTGCATTACATTGGCCAAACTCTGTGTACAGACAGGTATGAAACGTTTTCCCATTTTTTTTACACATATATCTAATTGATAAAGAAACATGTACATGTATTGAGTATTTATATTTTTAAGAGAAAAAAGTGTACGCATCCTACGTTGGATTCCATTGGTTTTTTGTACAGACGGGTATGATTACACAACCAATCCCAAAGCTGCTCTCATTTTGTACAAGTATATACCGGTACATGTAATTGATAAAGTAATACATGTATTTAGAATAACTCGTAGAAATTATCCAGAATTATTTTTTAACAAAGTACGCATAGTTGAATTAAATACCTTTTTGACAGAAATGTAAAAGTAAATGAAGAAAATAAGACAAATTCTCAGCTTTCACGAGTCTCGACTACATTATTCTGTAGTACAGTGGAACACCGCTATAATGAACATCATGGGATCCACAGATTTTGTTTGGTATAGCGATTTTTAGCCACCGGACCATCACATTTTTCATTCTTGTGGCCTATTTAAATGCACTATTTATCACACCAAATTCTTGTCTCATCCTACATACTGTACTGCATATATATCTCTTGCTTTATTTATACTCTGGTCTCATCCTTGCTTTATTTGCATGTTATTGCATTTTTCATATATTAGCCATTTCCCTCAAGACATCATTGGACAAGCTGACTCCTAGGGCCTTTTCGAATCCCTGGCTTCGTCTTCGTCTTTGGCTTAAGGCGATTTTTGACTCCCAACTGCAAGATCTCCAGCCACATTCTGACGCCTGTTGTACTTCAGAAACATTCACTTGAGTGATGTGAACCCAAAAGTTAGACTATTTCAATTTTCTTCTATTTGCTTCTTCGGAATTCGGAGGCGAAGCAACGGTTTCGAAAAGGCCCCATGTAGCAGGTTGTTTTGATCCTCTGACTCTAGTCTGGAGCTCAAGCAAAGTCTTGGATCTTCATGTACGTAGTTTGACAAGTTTTTTTACTGGATATAGCAAGACTACAGTAACTGGCAAAAGTGCCATTATCCACCACCAACCAACCATAAATGTGACCTGTCATCACAAAATGAGCGTAAAGTCGCACGGAGTGATTTTCCAGTACGGCCAGTCAAAGTCAACATTTGAAGGGGGTGGTCGATTTTGAGATTATATTGTTTTTTTAAAGACTAAATCCCCAACAATCAATTCCCAATTGTTCAGGACGATCAGATAAAAACAAAATTAGTTTTTGAGACGTTTTTGACTATGCCTTTCTATGCCTTTCACACAATTTCTAGCAAAAAATGCCCGTTTTCTCATAATTTCTGTATTAAGACTCCAGACTAAAAAATAAAAATTAAACAAATATTGATTATCAAACCTCCAAGTGTTATATACCATTGGAAAGCTCTCTTTCCACAGAATTTCGAAATACCCATATCTCAATTTTTGATTTTGCCGAATTTACGCTCATTTTGTGATGACAGGTCATAAATGCATGTATGTATCGCACAATGTACATTGTACATGTATATGGTGAGCAATTAATGTGTGACCCGCTCCAACGAAACCACAAACAATCTCTTGGGCTGTTGTGCTACTGCAATGTACCGGTCAAACTATAATGAGGGCAAGTTTTTGATGGGATTTGTAACATTAATCTTGTCTTTCATGCATTCTGTTAATTTCTTTTGCCGGTGAAAAAAAGTGGTGAAATCGGGCAAATTTTAAAGCAATTCGCAGATAGTATACGTAAAAGAGAAGGCGTTATAATTTGCATATATGTCTGCAGCAAAAGTCCAATACAAAACAACCCAAATTTGTTTTCCCTAGCTGAACCAAACTACTCGTATTTGCATATCTTTGCAAACAAACAACATAAAACAATAAATGTTGTGTCAAATCTAACAAAAACTCGATTTCACAACAATATGACTTGGTCTGGTTTTGTGGGAGCAGGTCACATATAATACAAATCGTTTTGTATTCAAAAATCTAACATAACGATAATTTATTCTTGGAGGACTTTTTCTCCCTGTCATTTCTGTAGCTCCCCAAAACCTCCTCTTCCCAAGCCATTTTATTCTCCCGCAATCGCTTTGCCCTTTTTGAAGGGAGACGAGGTATTGCACTGTCGTCCAAATGGTCATGTGATTTCCCCTTTAGGTCATCCCCACCAGCACTGCTATCCGAAGAACAGCTACTGTCACTATCGGACGGTAGACAAATGCGTCGCTTCTTTCTGATCGCCGGCTGCTTCCTGGGTCGCTTTCTCTGCCGATAGTTGCAAACGAGTTCCTCGTGGCAAGGTTTGTTTTTCCTCGGAGTGTCCCAGTCTGGTGTGCCATCGTTAGAGCTGCTCGTGGCTATGAATGAGTCCATGCTGTCTGTCTCGCAGTCGACTTTATTCAGGCCTTTTGGTTCGTTGTCAGTGTCTAAGTCGCTACCGCCGTTTATGGAATCTGGTGTGTCGTCGCTAGAGCTACTTGGGTCCACGCAAGTCTTTTCACCCTGTGTCCCAAACACGTACCTGGCTTCATCCATGTCATACAAACGGTCGTCAGCGTCCCTACTCTGAACGCATTTTTCCTTCTTTATTTCAGTCTTGACTTCAGGAGCTGGGGCTTTGGCTGGTTGACTTTCAGGAGAATCGGGAGAACAGTTCTCTTTGTCATCAGACGGACGGCATTTGATTGCTGAATGCTCTCTATATGAAAAGGAGCTACTCGCGGCCGAGAATGACTCCTCGTTCCTTGACCTGCTCTCCTCGGCTTCTTGCAATTCCCTGATGCTGTCCTCACCTTGGATGCAGGTCTCTTCCTTGGCTTCAATCTTGACCTCAATCTGTGAGACTTTGGCAGGATCACTTGTGAAAGGTTTTGGGGTGGATGCCCTAGGCCTGTTCCCATTGTCGTCACCGGAAGACCAATCACTCTGAATGAAGACCCCGCTGTGCCGTTTCTTTCTCTGAACTACCAAAGCCAATTCGTCTTCGCTGCTGTTCTCAGAAGTGGACGAGAGGCCAGTGTACAGTCTTTGCTTGTGGGCCTTCAAGGGTCTGGCTAACTCCTCCTCATCACTATCACTTACTTGACTTGCCGATCGTCTCGCCTTCCTTTGATTCCTACCCTTGCGCGAGATTGGCTTCTCAGCCGTCTTGTTTTGCCTGTCATCATCACTCTCAGAGGAAAACTTGGACTGACTACTGCCCTCTTGTATTGATTCATCACTGCTGGTAGAGCCATCGTTGATGAAATTGTCGTCGGAAAACTCGTCAAATAGGTCGATCCCGTCGGGGTTGTTATAGTAGTTTCTCCTGGGTTAGAAAAGATTGGGTATTGATAGAGAAAAATAATTATTCCCTCGGCAACAGATGTATGAGTATCCAAGTGGGAAGAATTTGTTCATTCAAAACTAAATTGACTCGATTTTTTCTAAGACCAGTGGGACAACTCGACCGATGGGACAACTCGAACGGTGGGACAATTTTGCCCGGTGGGAGAAAATTGTTGACTTCTGTGATGTGGGATGTTCCATTTGTAACTAGCTATTCTCGCGGTCAGACATCCGGTAACTTTGTTTATCTTCTCATTGTTTATGTAAAATTCCATGTTGCTATGGACGTCACCCCTTCATGACGACCGCGAGAATGTCTTCCTCAGGTCATAATCCACAGCAGCAGTCAACAATAGACCCAAGATCTAATGACGCGGATGTGCTTTCCTATGGAAGTGAAGTCAGGACGCCAGATGAAGCAAGGACTAAGGCCGTGTCTGAAACGGGTGTCTAGAGCTAGAGCTACAGCTACGGCTATTGTCTGCGTCGGCCATTTTGTAGCGCTGTCCCAAATGCCGTCTAGAGCTACAGCTACGGCTACAACGTCACAAAAATCTATCCAAAAAAGAAGTTGTCTAGCTCAGGCAAAACAAAATGGCGGCAGCACTAACGTTAATTTTAGAGCAAATTTTTTTATTTTTCAATGTTAGTGCATTGAATTGAAACTAACAGATTGACAAATACGTCAATATTATCAGGTATTTCGACTGGCTGTAAACAAACATTGCGTAACGTATAGCAGACGATAATTGTTGTAAATTCTTACATCGACTCGTATTTTTGCAAACACTAATTCCAGCATCGCTTGGGGGCGCAATAACTAGCCGTAGGCTCTACCGTAGCCGCGTCCGAATTCCATTTACCTTAACGCCTGCGTAGAAGTAGCTGTAGCTGTAGACCATAGCTCTAGACACTTGTTTCGGACACGGCCTTACTATCACAGAGGAAAATGCACATGTAAACAAAACGCCACTTCATTAGGGCTTAGGTCTATTCTTAAAATAGCAAACTGTACACAACAGTACCAATGACTTACTCCTTGACGAAGTTATTGATCAATTTCCTTGGCTTGTATTTTCTGTAATTCTTAAACGGTGTCTCATCGTCATCGGAAACGTTTCCCAGCGCCTCGTTACGACTCGGCAGGCTGAACTTCTGCTTGGCCTTTTGACTCAGTCGGAGGGAGAACCAGGGCGAAGCGGAGGGGTCAGGGGGCGATGCGGAGGATGCAGGGGGCAAACACTGAAAAAGAACGTCAAAGATATGAAAGAGTTTGACAATTTTGACATGGATACACTACAGGGAAAATGTATTATGAACCAAATAAATGCTGGGCGTAATCGGTCGATGTGCGTAAACGGTCGATCGCGTTGCACTATCGATAAATCTTGACAGATTTCTCGAACTTTACTTAACTTTTTTTTCTAAATCCTCTCTAGAACTGTTTGTTACAAAGAAAAAGTGTTCGACTAGTTGCAGGGCGATCGACCGATCGCGCACATCAACTGATCGCGCCTAGCATGCATGACATAAATGATGATGTAAGTTACCGACCCAAAACTGAAACCGAAACTGACCCAACCCGAAACTGACTTCAGGTCGGAGCTTAACTATAGAATGCAGGGCCCACTGACAACTCTCGGTTTTATTTACCCTATGACATAGAATGGAGTGGCCCTGTATTCTATGGGTATTGGGGTATACAGGGTTAGGGTTAGGGTCAGTCCATTCTATGTCCTAGGGTAAATAAAGTCAAGAGTTGTCAGTGGGCCCTGCATTCTATAATTGCTCCCAGGTAAGTTTTTCCATCATTTTTTAGTCGGGTCAGTTTCGGTTTCGCATTTGTGATTTTCGGGTCGGGTCAGGTTAGTTAACTTAAAGGAAACATGAAATAATTTTTTTTTTCATTATTTTTGATCAAATTAATAAAGTATAATGCGTGAGGAAATTCACGTGGTGGATTCACTTCTTTCTGGCTTCTGAATACTACGGAAGCCCGTTAGGGCCAGGTACCTCTTACTCTTTCACAGAGGTTCGTTTCTCTTTCACAGAGGTTCGTTTCTCTTTCGCGGTGGTGCGTTTCTCTTTCAGAACGTGTGTCTCTCTCTTTCAAGGGGCAAGTCCATTTTTCACAGGGGTGCATTTATCATGTATTGCGATTAAGTCGCGGCCGCGACTTATTATGTCGCGGCCGCGACTTATTATGTCGCGGCCGCGACTTAATTATGTCGCGGCCGCAACTTACTAACTCGCGGCCGCGACTTAATTAAGTCGCGGCCGCGACTTAATTATGTCGCGGCCGCGACTTAATTATGTCGCGGCCGCGACTTACTAACTCGCGGCCGCGACATAATTAAGTCGCGGCCGCGAGTTAGTAAGTTGCGGCCGCGACATAATTAAGTCGCGGCCGCGACATAATAAGTCGCGGCCGCGACATAATCGCAATACATGATAAATGCACCCCTGTGAAAAATGGACTTGCCCCTTGAAAGAGAGAGACACACGTTCTGAAAGAGAAACGCACCACCGCGAAAGAGAAACGAACCTCTGTGAAAGAGAAACGAACCTCTGTGAATGAGAAACGAACCTCTGTGAAAGAGAAAGAGGTACCTGGCCCTAACGGGCTTCCGTAGAATACAGCTTTAGCTTCCGAATAGTAGCACATCAAAATAAAAAAAGGCAGTAGTACACCCGAACTGCGCGAACGAAATGATAAATTGTAATTCTTTACATACCCCAGGATGGTAATGTTAACCATAAGTACTTAGTATAAACTAGTATAACCGTATCCCAAATTCTCCAAAATTATCTTTGCAAATCGCAGGATTTTCCAGGATTGAGGTCACTTGGAAGTTGATGCATCGGAGGAATTTGTAGGATTTAGAGTAGGGTTTTTGCCACTGCCACTGGATGATAATACAGGATTCAGGTCAAAGGACGTAAACTTTATACTGGCAATACTGGATGATTTTGCAGGATTTATCATTTTTGGAAGTAATTCTCGCGGTCGGACATCCGGGAACTTCGTTTATCTTTCTATTGTTTATGCACTTAGCGCAAAGGGGAAAATTTGAGGTTAAACGCATGTTGTTATGGACGGCTCGACCCTTCGTGACGTCATGCCGACCGCGAGAATCGACAAGGCATGCACTGGGCCCAGTGCCACTGGTACGGTGGCAGTGTATTTGACCGTGAACTGGTCCCCGTGGAACATGTTCTTGTCGTAAAAGATAATCTCTATAACACAAACATTACTTATACTACATGTACCTGTAAATCGGTCATGGTTCTCTATATCTTTTCTTGATTCACCCTTTTCTTTACCATTCACAGAGCTAGAAAGAGGAACTAGCCCGCCACAAAATTCACGCCGTACGTACATGTACAGTACACAGTGTACACGGCGCGGGCGCCGGCCATCAATAGAGCTACAGCGCCCTCTCTTGATTTTGACGGTTTGATTCAGTCTGGTTCTTGAGTCGTAGAAATAATGTAAGAAATGTCATTCGATAAGCCGGGAAACTATTCTGGATTTTTAGGAGAATATTGTTCAGTGTTCTGTTCTAATGAGCGCTAAATTGTGTCAAAAACAACTTATTGCTTGGCAATCGGTGTGAATTATCATAAACAAAAATATAAACATGTCATTGGTAAATTATTACTCAAGCAGTGATGACGAAAGTTCCAACGAGAAAGAGAAAACTGAAGAAATATATAACATGGCGAATGTAGAATTTAGATCAGTCGAAGTCAAACAAGAACACGCAAGTTCTGCCAGTGCCAATGGCAATGCCATGTCTGATCATTTTGAAGAAAGATCAAGAAGGCAATTTTCATTGTTTTCCACTTTACCAGCTCCAAAATCATCGGTAATAGATCTGCCAGGTAGGGTTGTAAATTGTTCCTTCAGTCAGGGAGATTGTTACAGTTAAGTTTTTATTGTTGTCATGATTGTAGGAATAGTCCGAGTTACCATGGCTACTGGGCCCAAACTTAATTCCAAAGGCAAATGACAATTTTTTTTTAAATACAACATAAAAAGAAACATAAAGTAATTTATAACGGCAAAACTAAAGTTACGTGTTAAAAAAAGAAGTGTGATCTTTACTTCATGATCATCGTCATCGTGCTTAAAAATGTAAGTAACGTGAAAGCTATTCTTTTGTTGCCTTGTACTTGTTGTAGAGGAGCCCGTTAGCCTTCTTGTTTCAGCAATTGGCACTTCCTCATCGTCCTCAGGTGGCCTGCTTAACCTTCCAGCACCGAAGAAGAGGTCAGCCCAGCCCATAAAGATAACTGCTCCATCACTGCCAGAGGTTTGTTGGCATGAGGGCCTTGGTCCTGATCAGGACCAGGGGTGCAGGTCAGCTCAACTACCTCCCGACGCGAAGCGGAGGGAGGTAGTCGAGCTGACCTACACCGAGGCACCAGTAATTCCAACTATTTTCCAGAAATAAACCATGCTGTATTTGTTTTACTACACCTCATATATTCACCGACTTGATTTTGCATCTTTATTCCGCACAAGATATTCAAGTTCTTCGTCAGTCAATGACGGAAATCTAGTAATGTTACTGAGACTGGTTTTGTAAAGATTCCATGCCTTAGACTACATGTCTACGAGGCGGGTTCCAGAGGAAATTGTTAATGCTACCTGAAAACAAATATCGCACGCCAGCGAGCTGGATACTCATTGGGATGATGTCACATGGCAGCGTATCATTTTTGCTTAAAAAATTGAAAAGACATAAATTAAGGACTGAGAAATGTTTTTCTAATTTTGTTAGCAAATTCTTTAACCAGTTCGCGCCAGATGACGTATATAAACGCAAAAATGTCCCCAAATTAAAAACGGATGACGCATAAACACGCCAAGTTCAAGTTCTTTCTCCCCACAGCATTTCACCGTTCCCCTCATCTCATCCTGTGACACGTATCCTGGTATTACTCCTGTGAATACCCTCAAGGTAAACGAAGGGGACGTACTGATGGCCATCAAGAAGCTCAACTCTTCTAAACCACCTGGGTCCGATGGCATTTCACCGGCAATACTCAAGCTTGCTGGCTCCTCTGTATCTCCTGTTCTGACGAAAATTTTCAATTTTAGCCTTTCTACAGGTGCAGTTCCACAGGATTGGAAGCTAGGAAATGTTTTTCCACTATTCAAAACTGGAGATAAATCGATCATTGCTAACTATCGCCCAATTTCCCTTTGCTCTGTTCCATGTAAAATGCTTGAAGGCTTTGTATCAAAAAGACTTCTTCAGCACTCGGCAGAATACAACATTATACCCGACTCTCAGCATGGTTTTCAACCCAAACGTTCTTGTATAACTCAGTTAACTACCCTTTTTGACACGTGGGCCAGAGCTTTAGATGCAGCAAAACCAGCACGAGTTGATGCAATCTTTCTTGATTGGTCCAAAGCCTTTGACCGTGTTGATCATTCTATTCTTTTACAGAAACTACATAAGTATGGCATTTGCAGTAACATGTGGATGTGGATTAGAAACTTCCTTTCCAACCGCCAACAGCGTGTTCTTTTTTCAGGTGCCAAGTCTGATTGGATACCTGTTACATCTGGTGTCCCACAAGGCTCAGTTCTTGGTCCTGTGTTATTTAATTTGTTTACATCAGATTTGCCCAACTATGTCACATCTTTACTCCCACAGTATGCAGACGACACAGTCTTGTACAGAGTAATTAGAAATGCTAATGACACTGTCATTTTGCAGAATGACCTCGATATCATTAGTAAGTGGTGCACAGATAATCACATGATGCTAAACTCAAATAAATGTAAAATTATGCACATTTCTCGATCTAGGAAGCCAGTAACCACAGCGTACTCTCTACAAGAGGCACACCCAATGGAAGTTGTTGACTCATATAAGTATCTTGGCATAATCATCTCAAAAGACTTGTCCTGGTCAAAACATGTTCAAATGGTTCGTTCAAGATGTGCTAAATTGGCCGGATTTATTCGCCGCACAGTCAAATCCCGAAACCCACAGGTACTGATAAAATTATACTGTTCTCTTTGCAGGCCTATTATAGAGTATGGTGCTCCTGTCTGGCTTCCTCACCAGAAAAATCACATCGAATGCATCGAGTCAATCCAACGACGCTTTACTAGGTCCTGCTTTCCATTTCTGGTTTCTAATTCTCTCTCCTATGAACAACGTCTAACTGCACTTCACTTGCCTCCACTCTACAACAGACTGATATTCCTCACTGTATGCTTTATAACTAAATGTATACACAGGAACAACATCATTCCCGAAACTTTCCTACCACTGCCAAATGTTAGAAAGACCGAAACTTTGCTTTTTAAACATCAGTACAGCAGGACTAATTGTTTAAAATTTTCTTCCTTTCAATTCTTCCCCAGGTTTTTTAACTCTCTCCCTTGTGACCTTAGTGACCTTTGTATCGAACCTTCACATAAACCATTCATTAATTCTTTACGCGATCATCTGTTCAGTTCCAGTCCAATCCTTCAGGCATATTAGGGCATCCAATAATTGTCGTGGTTAAATTTATATAGTGGTCCTTACTTCTAATTAGGCCATAATAGCCTTGACTGTGACTTTGACCGTTGCTATGCTGCTGCTAAGGGTGGACAATGACCACCCATGGCAGGGGCATGGCGGCGGCCAGAGTCACAGCCAACATGGCAAAGGCAGGCAATTTGGTATTCTTATTATAAGAATGTAAGGTTTATTTAATTAAAGAAATACCCAATTATTATTATTATTTTTATACTATATTTTGTACTTATTTATTATTTTCTTATTTTCTTATTATTTATTATTTATTTTTCTTATTATTTATTTTTTATATTATTCTTATTCCCTTTTTTTTTTTTTTTTATTTTTTTTTATATATATTTTTTTTTATTTTTTTTTATTATTATTTTTTTTTTTTTTAATATTTATAATTACAATATTGTTATATAATTGTTTCTTGTATCCCATTCAGCTTGGAGAACCCCTCGACAGGAACAATGTTTCTTTTGGGTAATCCTTCGGGAGCTGAATGGCATTTTGTCTTTGTCTTGGTTATTATGTTTTGTACATTGCATCTAAAGCTTTTATTTGTAATTTTGGTCTGTGCATTTGTTGATGTTTCCCGAGAAATAAAATAGAGAATAGAGAATAGAGAAGTTCGGAAATGTATGTCAGCAGCGAGCAAGGCCGGAAATGCGTAGGTGTGCTTCCCTGCACTATCGGCCTGAACCCGCTTCGGATCGAGTTTCGTTAAAAATAATCCCGCCCCTCGGCTCGGCGATGATAAAATAATCCCGGCGCGAACTGGTTAAACATGCACTAGACTCTCCATAGACTTTGTACACACAGAATTTGGTTCTTTTCAACTCACAATTCATGTTTTCAATATCTTTCCACCAATTCCAATGTATTCATTACTGATGATTATAGTAATAATAATTTGTAAAAAGCACTGGCACTTAGGGAGACAATTCCATAGAGATGTACACAAACTTAAAACAGTCCTAACTTGTTTACCCTAACCCTTTTCTCTGAGATCTTCGAGATTTATGCTATTTAGACCAAAATCTGTTGTTCTAGAGCAAAAATAACTTCTTCTTTTTAGGGTAGCTAGTCACTTAGGGAGACACTGAAATGTCTCCCTAAGTGCCACTGTCGCCTTAGTACCTAAAAACGTACGCTAAAGTGTCTCCCCAAGTGCTCTTTTAGTAAAATAACTGGATTTATATAGTGCCAGATACAAGGTAATGTATCATTATTGCCCTAGTCTTTGGGCAATCAGAGAATTTTAAAGGATTGAGGATGGTACCTAGCAATTAGGGCCTAGTGCATTAGAGTTAATATAAGATGAGTTTTGGTTCCATTCCAGATAAATTCAGATGATGAAGACGAAGAACCCGTAGCTAAGAAAGTCAAACCAGCAAAAGTAAGTGTACCGTACCATGTGTTGTGTTCACATTGTATAGTTATTGGGATATTCTAGCATTTTGAAAATGAGTTTTGGATAAGGAATATGTATGGGGCATGTTTAATTACCATTTGTGAATTACACCACACGGGAAGTAAATAAGGTTCACATTTTAGCTTTAGTTGAGTAAAGGAAAAGTTTCAGAAGGTGGATTCTAACCTTGCACTGGTGAGTTAGTCTTGTATATGCACTGCGGACCTCCGAACAATATAGGTCCACACGATGCGGAAAGAGGTTACGGTTTGTGAACTTGCCCAGGTCCACAATCCGTTTTTCAGTTTCCGAAAAAGAGCGCTAGAGGAAAAACGGGTTAGGGATATAGAAAAGATAGAAGGAACAGCTGAGAGGCCCAGAATCAAAATTTGAGGGTAAATTTGTTTTGGGGAAGCGAGAAAAATTAGTATTTAGTCAACGTTTTTTAACTACACGAAGACAAAGGAATGTCCACAGTACGTATGTAAGGTAAAGCTGTGTGCTCCACTAAACTGAGGTGTACCCAGCCCTACATTAGCAGACTCCTAATTTTGCCCGCACCAATCATACGTTGAACTGATCTGGACAGTTCAGTTGGTGCAATATGCAAAGATCAGGGGTTCGAATCCTGGTTTAGTCAACTTTCAGATACCAAGTCACGGTGAGTTTCTATAACCTAAAATCAGTGACATTATTGGTGTTTTTTCTTCACTGAATCCAGTAATAGTCTCCCATTTTTAATTTTCTAAGTGAAACACACGCATTGCTTCGTGTTCTGGGGCAACATGCTACATGTATGTTGTAGTCTTAGAAAAGCAGCCATGTAAAATTTTAACAATGTATAACTTGTGTAGAAATTGTGGGGCATCAGAATAATTCAGAAAGGAGAAGATTATAAAACGGATCTTCGGACTCGAGGCCGGTTTACACTCAGCACGAAAGCGAACGCAAATTTGTGACGTCACAACAAGTTTTTGCACGTTGCAAATTTGTTGTAGCTTCGGCGTATTTCACAGCAAACAACGTATAATTCGCACTGCATTCGCATGCAGTATGAACCAGCTTTAACCCTTCCTCTATGAGAGCAGATCACTGCATTGCAGTGGCATGTATGCCAATTTACCCCAACTGTGCACTGAGGTTTTTATTAGGGTGCATGTTTAATTGCATTGGAGGATAAACAAGAGCAAGGGTTCAAGAAGAAATGTATTCTCTGGAGGTTTCTAATTGAAGTTACTCCTGTCGTAAATACACAAATACACAGCATCACAGACTGAACGAACATTTGCATGTGTAAAAACGTCAAATAAAATACTGACTATAGCCCTTTTCAACCCTTGCAAATCTTCTGCCGCCACGGGTTGAGGTTTTAGATTTTTCAACCCTCTGTTGAACCCTGTGTCGTTTCACACTTGCTTCATGCAAACTGGGCTTAATTATTTCGCTCAGTTACTACTACATGTTGACTTCAGCCCGGGTTGACTTCAGCCCGGGTTGACTTCAGCCCGGGTTGACTTCAGCCCGGGTTGACCTCAGCCCGGGTTGACTCAAGCCCGGGTTGAAATCAATCTCAGGGTTGATTCAGGGTTGAAAATGTTTAAGTGTGAAACGCTGCATGTTTTTCAACCCTGCGTCAACCCCGAGATTTGTGTAGTGTTAAAAGGGACTGTGGCTAGATGGTCCGGCTACCAACCTGTCACTCCTAACAGCCGGACCATTCTCTCCCCCACATCTAGACTAAGTACAACCTCGGCCATCATTCGCTGGGATCGCTGGGCAAAACGGCCACTGCTTCGCACACCGTTAGTGGTCAGAACCATCTCGCAGGCGTAGATCACTTGGTAAGTCTAATTGTGATTTATATACGAGTAGTAGGTTCTGTTTTCCTTAACTACGTTAATATCTGAATACTGAATATTTTTGCGACTTTTTGTTGATGTCTAGCACAGAATTAAGCCAATGAAAGTTCAAGTCTTTAAATAATATTTCAAATGAACCAAAAGGGAAATTGACTAGGTGTAGTCTTTATATAACATTACACTTTGTTTGATTTTTCCAAAAGAGGACTTCCTTGTAAAGGGGTTAAAAGTACTTTTCATGTGTAATGGTAATACAGTTACATGTTCAGAAGAATTGAATCCAGTGATTTAGAAGGAAACTGTTGTCTGTAAATTTTTTGTTTTTAATGCCAATATCAGCATAAGTTCATCTTTTTCTATGGCACAGGAGACAAGAAACAGAAGCATCTCTGGTCTTGACCCTAGCCTTCTTAGGAAGAGGAAAAGCACTAAGGAGACAGAAGAGCATACTATGGAGGAACTGCTGGAGATGAGCCACAGTGCCATGGAGCAACTGCATCAGAAGCTGGAGCTCCAGCGACAGCAGATGGCGCGCCTTTTCGGAGGTGGATTGAGTCAGATGAACAGTGCCTCCTTGCTTGCCAAAGGGGGTCCTGCTTGTATTGCCTCACCAAGTGCTGCACAGCTCCAGGGCTTGACTCAAGCACTTCCAAACAGCTTGTGCTTTCAGGGAAGCCCTCTCCTCAACGCCTCTTTGAATCCTGGCCTGATGCCCTTGATGCAGACTCCGGGCCTCGATCTGCAAACCCGTGCAGGTTTACTTGGCTCCCAGAAGCTCCCTTTTACCTCGCCAGTGAATAACGGCACAGGGAACCATGATTTTAACTCGAGGTTACTCAATCCATTTCCTTTTGCTCCGTTCAATCCTTTGAGTGTTGGGATGCAACAATTTCCACTTGGATCTGTCATAGGTATTTCCCCACCTCTAGCCAAATCAAGCATGGCTCCAGACACCAACCAGCCATCACCTTCTGTAGACTCTAGTCAGCAGATACACAACAATTGTTGCAGTGCTTGTCTTAAAAGAATCGATCTCCTTGAACAAAAAGTCAGTAAGATTTCAGAGCTTCTAATGAATAACAAACCGACTCGGGATTGTGCTGTACTGCCCGTAGTGAACCCTTTCCCAACGTCAACTTCGGCAGTTTCCCGAAGTGCATCACCCCAGGATACCTCACTCGACATCGATTCACCCGTTGGAACGTCACCTATTCCATCTTTATCGACAGCACAAGGAGGCTACGAAATTCAAAATGCATTTATGGAGGCTGTCCATCTGGAGCCATTGAGCCCATGCCAGTCAACGACCTGGCCAAGGATTGTGTATCCACATCAATTAGCAAGTCCGCCGGTGCCTGTAAAGGTAACTCCAGCAGCTGAACAAGGAGATCTACGCAAACTGTCAAATTATCCTGGCACCACAGATGTTAGGCAGGCTTCTGCAAATGCGTATCCATGTCAATCAGGAAATCTGCCTGTTCCGGTGAGGTTAACTTCAGCATCTGACCATGTAAATTCAGGCAAAACAAAGGATACGGTGTTACTTTCAAAAGAAACTTTTCCAATGTACGACGATAAGTATGCATATCAATCGCTGATGCGTTACAGAGGTACCTCAAAGCTTTTCAGTGTTGATAATGAGCTACATCAGGCCCAAAGGTCAACTCAGGATAGTGACTCATCAGGAGAAGATCTGCAGCAGGTGGATGCTTTGCAGTTTCCGTTAGAGATCTACTCAGCGGCCGACTTTGAGAGCCTTCCCCCGAAAATACAGTATATCTTGGATGTTGTTAAGAGAAATGAACAGGGCAAAGTGACCCAACTTGAGATAAAGATAGACATCTTGACATCTCTAGCTCCTTATGTCAAGGATCGAAATTCAATATCCCGCCGTCTTGCTGACGTGCTCTTTACGGATGACGAGCGCTGCTACTGCAACTGCAGTGGCTGGCGAAAGCCGGCAGCACTGGATCCCATCCGCATGCAGGCCCTCACTAATGCCGTCTTTAAATTGTGCCCGTGCCCTGAGGAGCAAAAGAGACACCTCTGGCACGAGTGCGTCAAGTCAATCGACGCTGCTTCCAGGCACATCGTCCGTGTGAAAAAGAACAAAGGAAAGATGCCGCAACATGGGAAGTGGCTGCCCCTGAGTTATCAAGAGGCAGTAGAGTCCTCAATGGGGCTAGATCCTAGTGAGGAAGCCGTAGACTCGGACAACCTTCCTTTGCGGCTCCTGCCCGTGCTCAACGTAACCCACAGGGATGCCAACGGGAAGGCGTGCAAAGTTGAAATCAAGGAGCCTGTCTTGACCCGCTTCATCTACCTGTCCAACAGTAGACTGAACGTAGCCTGCCAGCTGGCCAATGTCCTCTTCACGCAGGCAGAGAGGACTGGAGCCTCCTGCCTTGGCCAGCATGGCATAAGGCAGCTGGACCCAATCAGAGTTGATGCTCTCAAGGAGGGCACCTTTAGGATTTGCCCGGCACCTCTCACAGAGCAGAAGCAGCTCTGGTCCTATTGCATGCAGGCCATAGACAGGCTGTCCATCAATCCCAATATGAATTATCCCATTAGCTACCTCAGAGCACCCCAACACCAAGAGGAGGATCCCACCAGAGAACTTGATCTATTTGGTGGCGAGAATGGAAATCAATCAACTGCCAACAGTTGAAGCAAAGGAGTGAACTCTAATCATCAGGAAACATAATCAAATAATTTGAGGACAAATTGGTTGATCTTGACTTCACGGAGACATTTTAAGAAAGTACTACAATGTACATGTACAAGTGCTCCCAGCCTTGCTATTGGTTCAAACTCCATCCCTAAAGATGATGCCATGGCATGTCCATTGTAAAACAGACTGACCGTGTGTGATTTTGTGAAGCAGACAGGAATGTATCCACTACCATTGGTGCTCAAGGCACTTAACCAGTTCGCGCCGGATGACGAATATAAACGCAAAAATTTCCCCAAATTCAAAACGGATGACGAATATATACGCCAAGTTCAAATTCGGAAATGTATGTCAGCAGCGCGCAAGGCCGGAAATGCGTGGGTGTGCTACCCAGCACTATAGGCCTGAACACGCTTCGGATCGAGTTTCGTTAAAAATAATCCCGCCCGTCGGCTCGGCGATGTTAAAATAATCCCGGCGCGAACTGGTTAATATGAATTCCGTAAAATACAATGTATGTACATTGTACAAGGTCATTAACCCTAACCCTTCAGGGTATTTTGGCTAGAAACCCTGCCAGACACAGCAACATGCACCAGTTGTCAAAAAGGGAAAACTCCGCCCCCACCGCAGCAAAATCGATCAGGTCAACAATTTCAAGGTCATACTGCCTCGGAGTCTCTGGTCACCCAAAGCAGCAGAATCCATCTCTGGTATTGTTCATTTGGGACAAGCTCTCAATAGTCTTAGAGTGTGGTGGATAAATGCACTGGTGTTGACCGCTGAATGTATCAAAGTGCACCAGACTTGTTTCTCTTGATGCACTGTGCTACGTCTGTCAAGGTTGCATATGAAGCACGATATGTGGCAGAGAAAACCCCCCCTCTTTTGTGTTGACCATTGTGTTCCCGGAATCTCAGGAATTCCTTTTAGGTTTCAAGGGGGGGGGGGATGGGTTAGGTTACAATAGTGTTGAGTGCGTATAAAGTATAAGGATAAGAGGGGGGTACCCCTCTGCCACATATCGTGCTGGGTATACAGGGTTGAGGGTTAATATATGTGATGGTGTACCTTAGTTTAGTCTGAAGTTAGTTGTTTTATGCCACTCTTGGCATATTTTAGCATATTTGTAAAAACAAAATTGCAAGTTCTCAGTTGGTGTTGTGGCATTCAGATTTAGTGACATATCACTGTACATGATGTGTAAATAGCAAAAGGAATCTTTTTACCTTTTATCAGATGTAGACTAATAAGAAATATTTGTTACGCCTGTTTTTTTCAACAGCACAAATTATACATGTACATTATACTACATGTATGTGCATGCATATTATGATGGTACAAGTAGTTGCTACAGATTTAGATCTACCTCATGATTGAGAGATTGTTTTTATATATACAGGGTGGCCTAAAAACCCCGGATAAGCATATCTCGGCGTAAAGCATACTTCCACTACCGGGAGGCCAAAACTACCTATAATGTTATAATAATGTTAGTTCTTATATAGCGCTTTAGACTCCCACAATGTGGGTGTATCAAAGCGCTTTACTATTATCCCTGTTCACCAGGAACGAGACCATTTCTGCAGCAGCTCAAGATCAGCGCATGTGGTCTCTACCTTCACAGGTACCCATTACTCCTGGGTGGAGAGAGGCAATTGTAGCAAAGTGTCTTGCCCAAGAACACAAGCACCATGTTCCCTGCCAGGGTTCGAACCCACGTACCATCGTACAGGAGTCAAACACGGTAACCACTGGACCACAGTGCCTACACCAATAGATAGAGAATCTTTCTAGAAGAAAAATGATACCGAGATGTCTTGATTTAGGGTAGTAGTTTAAGTTCCAGACCCTATTTTGTGAAGTGAAGTGAAGTCAGTGGTTCTTTCGTACCAAAAATCTATTTCTAAAGAAGGACCATTGCCTGTGCTTCACAAAACAAGATCTGGAGCTAAAACTACTAGCCCAAATCAAGATATCTTGGTATCATTTTTCTTCCAGAAAGATTTTCTATCCATTGGTATAGGTAGTTTTGGACTCAGGGTAATGGAATTAGGCTTGCCTGGTTTTTTTATGGGCCATCCTGTAAATGTACGGAGCATTCGTCAACTGGAACTAGGGCATTGAAGTAAAAAAAAATCTAATTTGTTGATTGAATAAAACATGTATCTTAGAAAATTAGATTTGACATGTAGCCATTTTAACTACATATTTCTCCTTTTCGAAGATTTGTTTTGAAAAGAAGCTGTTGTTCTTTCTCGAAATTATATTTGTTTGTCTTACAACTCCGAAAAGGTGTCACATACTTTAATTTCCAAATCTCACAATGAAGGGCTCGGGCACAGAGTACCGACGTAGTACTGCGCTTCTAAGAGATTAGTTGAGGATGGAGCACAAGTGTTGTGAGTACAGAACATGTAGGCATGGGCGAGTATCAATGAAAACTCCTACAACTAACCTTCTACCTATTCACATACATACATTCAGTGTTTGTTGACCCTAGCCCTCATAATCCTCCACAATATATTTGAGTCTGTTTGTAGAAAATTTTGGAGAGCTGATAAAAGACCAAAATGTGTCGGGTGATTTTGGAAGATGTGTTGTTGATTTCGTAGGCTGTAGCCAGCACCAAGCGCTGTTTATTGTTCAGTCATTCATAATACAAATTCATGCGTACACGCAATGCTTATGCAATGCGAATAAACAATTCATGCGCAAATGCAATGCATATTTATGGCCAAAGAGATGTTTCACAAAACATGCATTTGTGACCTTCCGGTCACTGTGGCGAAATGAGGAATCTCTCCTAAAACCTCGTTTTGAGTAATCGACACCTAAAAATCAGTATTTTTGAGATGCCAAGGTATTCAAGATTCACCCTGCATTTTTATTCAGGACATTTACTCTCAAATGTTGAGGAAAACAAACTGAAGATTCTATTTTTTCACTGCCGTGGGTGGTGCAAACTTGTATGTTTTTTTCTAAACTTTTTTCTTGAAATGAGATCGCTAAAGTTTGGAGGGGCACTTTCAACTTTCCTGTGGTATGTCTTTGGAATTAATTGAGCTGCAGAAATAATGTTTGTATTATTGGAAAGCTAATAAGTTGCTCTTTACTACATGTTTGGTATAAATAATATCAAAAGTGGGGTAATTCCCCATTATGACATGGCAGGTCACATTTGACAAACAAAATCATTGGAAATTTGTGAATTTTTGACTTGACTTGCTAATTTTGAATCGAAATCAAAATCTTAGAATATTGTATTCTCGGAATTTGCAGCATTCATAGAGAACCTTCATCAGGTTGTTTGTCAAACACCTTTCTTTATATTTTGAGCACTTTTTCTGCTTCAAACAATAAAAATGCACAACCAACAAATGGTATATTGTCCTTTTGAAAAAACTATGTTATGTATGTAGTTGAAATTGCGATATAGTTGAAAAAGTACAGTTTGGACCTAATCAAAATGTTTAAAAGTAATAGAAAATATATTACTTATTTGAAAGTAAATAATAATTGTAGACATTCAGCCAAATGATTTCGCAAGATATCCTGTAATTGAAAACAAACGCTGTTTTTCTTTCTATTCTCGGCATCCATGATTGTAAAACTTCGGACAAGTCAGTTAAACGATATTTACTATAAAATACAACCCCCCCAAATCAACCCATTCATGATAATTCAAGCAATTACCAATGGTGTATTCTACCTTTAAGAGCACTGCAAATCCCGTTCATTGTGCACACAAACATTGTGTCAGGACCAAGGCTTTATGTTTTCATACATTGGTCAAAAACAATAATTAACCCCCGTATACTGTAATATTTAACATGTCACGGGTGAGGAAAGTATGTACATTTATTGCAACATTCAATTCAATGAAGTACCGGGCATTAATATGTTCACTGTACATAGGTTTTTAATATTGACAAGCGTGTAAATGTTTATATTTGTAATGTCAAATGTACTTCATCATAGCCCTATATGAAAATAAACTTGTTCCTTTGTTGTTTGGGTCCTATTCTGAAGAGTTAGTTCAGAGTTGTAATCGAGGCAGTCACAAGTCAATCACAAGTCATTCCATCTATAGTCAACTCACAAGCTATTTAAATGAACTGACTTGTGAACTGACTCAATTACAACTCTGAAATTTATGGCCAGTTCAGGGATGGACCAAAACTAGCAAATTGGAAGGTACAAAATGTACATATATGCATCAATGTGTTTGAACTTTTGTCAGGTAAATTTGTCACAGTAACCCATTTAATTTTGAGAACTGCGACTGGAGATTAAGATAAGAAGATTAGATTACAAACAACTAAATTAAATTTAAATGGACAAGTTCTGTTCTATTTACTTAACCATTTCGCCCTGGATGACGAATATAAACGCAAAGTTTTCCCCAGATTCAAAACGGATGACGCATAAACACGCCACGAGCAAGGCTGGAAATGTCTGTCAGCAGCGAGCAAGGCCGGAAATGCGTGGGTGTGCTTCCCGGTACTGGCGGCCTGAACCTGCTTCGGATCGCGTTTTGTTAAAACTAATCCCGCGCGTCGGCTCGGTGATGTTAAAATAATCCCGGCGCAAACTGGTTAATATTATATACACTTTAGTTTATAAATCAACTTGTCTTACTTTGCAATATATTTACAATTTCACGTTATAAAGAGGCTTAGCAGGATCTAATTTGCAAGTTAGCATACCCTACCGTATTTACAAAATGCAGGTCATAAACAGAAATACACGTACCAAATTCATGCATGAACTCTAAACTCGAAACAACACAAAAAAGTCAATAAATAAACCTCCAGATCTATTACGCAAGCAAACTTAAATCAAAATATCAATCTTCTCATTCTCTGCCAAATATGAATGAAATAACACAACTCAAAACTAATCAAATTAATAAATCTCTAGTTTGTAGTATACAAGCAAACTCCAATCCAAAATAATTTCTTTCTCATTTTTAATTTTTTAACTTAAAAGTAAAACAAAAAACAACAAAATTATAAATTGTAGAAGGTCAATCATTCTTGAAAAAAGGTGATCTTATTTTGGAAAGACTACAAAAATGACAAAAATCCAAGTAAGTATAACCTTGATAAACTTGTTTTAATTTTCTAAAACAATATTAGGAAAGCTTTTTTTTTAGTTACAGGTTTGCAAAGTCTTTTTCTCCTCTTCCTATAATTGCGATAACAACCCATTTTAACCTACACATACAGGGTATCTCAGGACTTTTTGCCATGCTCCCGAAACCACGCAACGCCTCCTTCAAGGAAACCAACCGCATCCTCCTCCCCCACACGCTGACCAAGAGACCAGCCACATCCAGCAAAACGACCACCAAGTCAGCTGCCAAGGTGACCCCCTCCCAGCCTACAACATCCAAGCCTAAACCCACAGGACTGGCAACAAGTTACGCCAGCGACGAGGACGATGACAATGAGACAGAGGCCACGTCTAGTTTCTTTTCTTTTGGAGAGACGTCACGACCAGCCCCCGTCTCCTCAGCTACCACTCTTACCAAATCCGTACCCCGTCGGATCGAATCGAACCCGTCGACAAGCGCCACTGTTGGTCCAGTTGTGAAGGAACAAGCTTCAGAGCAAACGGCCCCCGTAGCATCATCCAGGAAAGATACAACTAAACCAGAAGGACCTTTAAAACTCAACGCTACTGCCGTCCACAGTTTTGGACCGTCAGTGTCACAAGACGCACCTCTCCCGTTCAAGCCAACAAGCCCTCCGATGGCTTTGGGCCAGGATGCCCCACTTGCCTTTTCCAAACAGATGAGTCTATCATCGCAGTATGGCTACAACACTGGTCATTATGTTGAGCCACAGACGTACCAAACACCTTACGACTCTGGCTACACCGAATACAATCAGCCGTATCAGGAACAAGACCCATCCGTTTATGGAGAGGTAGTAAAAGGCGGGGCCAGTGAAGTCACACAGGATGCTGGGGGAAGCACTGATTTGGCAGCAGACAAAGAGGTACGTTTAACCATGCAGTTTGCGCCGGGATTATTTTAACATCGCCGAGGCGCGGGATTATTTTTTAACGAAACTTGATCCGAGGCAGGTTTAGGCTGATGGTACCGGGAAGCACATCCACGCATTTCCGGCCTTGCTCGCTGTTGACAAACATTTTCGGCCTTGTTTGTGACGTGTTTATGCGTCATCCGTTTGGAATCTGGGAAAAACTTTGCGTGTATATACGCCTTCCGGCGCGAACTGGTTAAACATCTCCATGTTAACAGACTAATTTATAGTGGCCACAATAAGAATACATCACTGAGTTATCACTGGTAATTGGACTAATGTAATTGGGATGTTTTGATCAAGCATTTTTACTTGAACATGTCTCGGGGACAAATCACTTGGGGGAAATGAACTTGAAACATAAATTGTTAAGTCAGTTGCTGTTCTGTTATTGTTATGCCTGTAGTTCCAGAGATTAATGGGAAAGCGCAACGTAGGCCGTGAGTCAATCAACATTATGGATGTCGCCGCAGATGAAGTGATAGGCCCAAACAATCACCTGGACTGCTTGAAGAAGAATCTTACGGAGGAAAAGGAATACAGGGTTAAACTGGTTAGCAAAATACTTTAAATCCTCTTAATTTTTTTAGCAATGAATTTCAAGAATTCTGCCTAGTAGGTAGTCTTTGGAAGATCCACTTGTTGGTACCGAGATGGCTCTGTTACAACGTATAACACTCGGAGTACATGGAAGGAGGGTGGGACAATGTGAGTAGAGTTGTCCATTATTTCTCTCGTAGGCTACAGAGGTTTTTCTCAAGATTCTTCAAGTTTTTCTCTCTCTCAACACTCTTGATCTGGTTCCGTGGAAAGATATGGGTTGTGTGGCAGCTGCCAAAGTAGTCTTGGTTGCACGACGTCCTAATCGCGGTATGCAGCGCTCGTAGGCCTTTAGATGCGCGGGTGACGTAACATGCATAATCGCCGACTCATTGGTCAAGTTTCTGTTACGTCACGTACATATTGTGATGGTATTGCCCTCAGACGACTGCCCGGTTCTGTCTCAGCCAATATCGGTAAACTACCTAACCTATACGGCCGGAGATGCAGATCCATTTTGGCGGAAGTATACCGCCAGGCCCGTAGCACACCACCAAATATCACCCTCACATGTTCTCACTTTCTGACAGATGGGGAAACTAGTGAATGATATGGGGACCTGACACGCATCCATGCGATTACGATGATGTTTTATTCGCCTACCCAGGCGTTCGGGACACTCTCACCTACCTAGGACACACAGCTAGAATTCAGGTCTTATGATACAACAACTGTTGATTGGCGAATTACTCTATACAAATCGGTTAGCAATTAACCCGACCCACACATAAGTATGAGGCTCCCCCACAGTGACTTAGTAATGATTGGTAGGGGATTGGATCAGGGACTCGGCGGGACTATGGATACCCACCCTCTGCACGCAACAGTACTCTCGCTAGCAAGCAGCGGCTTTTATAGGGCGCGCACAGCCAGCTGGTGCCCCCCGCACCCCGTGCAGGAGCACGCGCATTGCCGGGAGCCAGCCAGGGACTGGAGTGCGCCCTCCCGGCCACGCTATAACATCCCTAAAGACGCATTGCATTACAATATGCACGCACCGACACACGTGCATGCAAATGCGACACAATTCTGCTCTGAATATTTCGAGCGATTATGTCAATTAATCTTCATTATTATTATTTTAATTTTACACAGAGAAAAGAACAACTGCCATCGGGTCAGCAGAGACGGAAACATCAGATCACATTCTTGGCTCACCAGGTATGTGGAATTTGGAATTACCACAACCTATAAATCCAGTTGGAGTCCACCAGAATCCACCAGAACCCAGCATAATTAAAGGCGTTAGCATATGTAATACTAATGTAACAAAGCATGCTCAAAGAATTCTTTGCATGTACAGTGAATGGCATTTTAGAGCATATGGCTTTGCTTATATACACCGTGGCCTCATATAGCGTGACCCAGTTGAAGCGCCGGTCACAACCCGCCGTACTTGCAAGTGCGTGCTGTCTACTTGCAAAAACGTGGGCAAAATTTGGGTGAGTACCTCAGTATGGATTTGGGAGCACGCAGACACGCCGTAGAACTTTTAGTGCACGAGGAACTTTCGCTGCATTCGGGCTACGGATTCACCCCCAGTACGGGTGACGCGCATGCCCTCTACAGCCATAGCGCACAACGCACTGACTCCGTGAGTCTTTAATTTTTTTTTCCACGGTCAGTTACTCTACGGACGGCGCACTTATCACGTGCGAGTGAGTAAAGGACACCGTACGTGAGCAGCACGTGTAAGTACGGCCTCTGTATGATAACATGGCAATCGCACGGACATCGTACGTTGTAAGCACGTTGTAAGCACGTACAACACACTTACCACTTGTGCAACGTACGATTCACGCAACCGCTCACGGCCAGGCGTGGCGTGCGGGCCACGTACTTACACCTTGCGCAACGTACTTACACCTTGCGCAACGTACTTACACCTTGCGCAACGTACTTACACCTTGCGCAACCGTGTGGGTGACATGCGTTGACGTACTCCCTCCCTGCTCTTGCCACTCCCTCCACACGTTTTCAGAAAAACTTGGCGGCCGTGGCCTTCCCCAAAAACGTACGGACCAAAAACACACGGTGGGTTGTGACCGGCGCTTGACCTGCAGTTTCCTGTGGCATTCCTTTGAGTGCTATGTGAAAAACAAAGTGCTTTTTGTGGGGAGGAGTGACTATTGTTGGCATTGGAGTATAAACAAGAGCAAGGATTAACCCTTTTTTCAAACAACTTTTGTTTTCTTCAGGCCAAGGAACGCGAACTAGAGCTGAAGAATCAATGGGCAAACAATCGACAGACGAAGAAAGATACACAGATGAAGTATGGCTTCTGAAGAAGAGACTGTCTTCGTGCTGTCCATGACTCGACTTACTGCATTGTCTTTGAAGTACTAGAGAATAACTGAAGGCCGTGTCCGAAACAGCCTTTTTAGAGCTACGGCTATTATTGTCCGCCTGCTACGCATAGTAGTTGTACATGTAATGGGCAAATACCTAGACAATAGCCAAAGACAAAGGATTGGGACAGGGCCTAAGGCTGTGGCCGAAACGAGTGTCTAGCGCTACAGCTACGTCTACTTAGGTATCTACTTATTCAGACGCGGCTACGGCAGAGCTTCTGGCTAGTTATTGCTTGAATTTGGGTTTGCAAAATTACGAAGTAAGAATTTTCAACAATTATCGTCTGCTAGATGTTATGCAATGTTTGTTTACTGCCGGTCGAAATACTTGATGATATTGATGTGTTTATCGGTTTGTTAGTTGTAATGCAATGCACCATCATTACAATATAAATGAAAGTTAGTACTGCCGCCAATTTTGTTGAGCTAGATAACTTCTCTTACGGCTAGATTTGTGTGACAATTCAGGCAAAGCTGTAGCTGTAGACGGTATTTCAGACAGCGCTACAAAATGGCCGCCGCAGACAATAGCCGTAGCTGTAGCTCTATACACCCGTTTCGGACCTGTCCTAACTCTACGCATTGTCAGGGTGGTTACCATGTGTACAGGAAAATACAGCAAAAAAAAGTATGGAAATAACTGAAGTTTAGATAATATGGTCATCATATTTGGGCTTTTTCTCTTGGGTAAGAACAGACCCAAGATATAATGACGTCATACTTTGTTTACAAGTGCGCTTTCCTATGGGAACCAGGTAGGGACGAGATCTACCAATTGCTTCCATAGGAAAGCACACATGTACTATAAACAGAGAATTACGTCATTAGCTCTTTGGTCTATTTGAGGTCATAGTAAAAAAAAAAGTATACCCCAAAAATATTAAAAGTATAAAAAAAATATTGAAAATATCTAATTTGCTAAAAGGAATCATTTAAAGGTAGGATACACCATTTGCAGATATCGAAAATGTTTACTACTAAATTATTTACTAATTTACTAATTTTAAAGTAAATAATGATTCTAGGCATCCAGCAAAATGATTGCGCTAGATATCCTGTAATTGTTCCGAACAATTTAATTTTCTAAAAGAAAATTCTCGATTGCCGGACGGCGTTCGCGAATAAAACGCTGTTTTCTTGCCTTTTTCTCGGCATCCATGATTATAAAACTTTGAACAGGTCGGTTAACTGACATTTACTATAACCATAGCCTATATAACCCCACAATTCCACCCATTCCTGATAATTCAAGCAATTACCAATGGTGTATCATACCTTTAAAAAACCAGCAGTTCTTGCATACCGTGTTTAGGATCTTTTATGACCCGGAGCTATATGTACCAATGAACCTTTTTACAAATAAATTCAAATTCATGCATGCATGTGCGTAAATAGTACCCCACAAATGAATCTGGGTGTGTTTTATAAAAAGGACTTTAATGGTGTGGGGAGGGGTGAGGGAGGGAGGGGGTTGTAAATTATACTTTGATTTTGATAATGCATGGAATTGGGTCTTTTGTAAAAAAAAAAAGTACATTTTTTGTGAATATCATAAATAAGCAATGTCACTTTATTAACACCTTTAGTCCATAACCTTTCTTTTAGACTATTTACAATAATCAGGTTTTACGACAACTGCAATTAGAAGAACCTTTTCTGTAGCTTATTCCCACAATAAACTCTGTTAAAGTAAACAAAAATTGTAAGAACGTGTCTCCATGCTTCAAATTATTGTTCAAATAAATATAAATTGTATTAAAATTGCATTACAAACGTATTTACACAAAAAATTTCAAAATATGGGAAAACTTGATGAATATACAACATAGTGCTCGTACAAAACGGTTCCTAATTAAAACTTTAGTCTGTTCTAAATTATACTACAGGACAGTAAAATATTACTCAAAATATAAAATACTCGGATTTATAGTATGCTGTATCGAATTAGATGGTATTAATTATGCATGTAACTGAAGTGATTTGTTTAGTACGTACGCATACGCTCCATAAGATGTTATTTATTTCCATCAGTTTCCATCTTTTTACTGCGTTGAATAATGAAAGCTATATTCCTGATTTCAAGTAGACAAGTTAAAAATGTTACTCTAAGGCCGGTTCAAACTTCAGGCGAATGCGAATTGTTGACATCAATTGTTGCAGTGCGTTATGGCCGCGCGGTTGAGAGCACGCGGACGTGTTTCAGATCAGCAGAGTGTGGGTTTGAGTCCTGGTCTTGACACGTGTGTCCTTAAGCAAGGCACTTAACCACTATTGCTGCGTCCTTCGGATGGGACGTAAAGTCGTGGGTCCTTGTGTTGTTTAAAGCACGTAAAGGAACTCAGTAACACTTATTGCTAAGAGGAGGGGTTTGCCCCGGTGTTCCCGGCAGTGGCTGCAAAGTGTGCCGCAGCACGTTGTAAAAAACTCCTACAAAAGGTGCTACATATTGGGTCTCATATTCTCATAAACTATATTAACCTGTCTTTGAACAATTATAGAGTGCTTCACCTTTAATATTCTACTTCAATGGTAACCCCGTCCTCATCAACTTCATCTTCAAACGTCCTGCCACCCATGGTGTCCCACAAAAGATCCTCCACATCATCAACAATTTCCCCTGTCCTTTTGTTCATCTTCTTCAGTTTGAAACCTGTCCTTTTCCCTCCGCACGTTGGATCGACATTCCTAATAAGCCGCGGCGAGAACGAACCATCTCCTTTGACGGAAACCTCCAAATCGCTAGTTGGTTGGACGCGGTCGTTGAACTGTTTCCCAGTGATCGTCATTCGCCCGCCTTGTACGAGATTGGCCTCCAGGCTGGCCAGGTCGACGTTTCTTGGGATCTGGAAACCACGCTTGAACTCCTTCTCCGTACACTTCTCGTGACAGTGGCAGACGTGCTTCCCTTCAACAACTAGTCTGCCGCTTGAGGTCGTGACAGACAGATCTTCGGGTGTGTAGCCCGGGATGTTCATAGAAGCCACCTCGATCTTCCTGAATTGTTGACGCTGGTTTGGATGAAAGCTGCTGTGACGATATCTCACGTCATCGTTAGTTCCCTGAAAATAAACAAGATTTGAGTTACTTGATTGTTCGAAAAGAGCATGAGCAACAGCCACAACATTGGCAATAATGGTCATTTTGCCTCTGAAGATGATCTTGGTAAGATCGAAATATACAAGCCCTCTTAATAAAAAAATTATTATGTACTTCAGGTCACTCAATTGTTATTTTCTGACTGTATGCATCAGAACTAGCAGTTTGAGGCTTCTTAGAACTAATGGAAGTAATTTCCTGTACAGTGCCTCATATAGTGGCTAAAGGTATATGCACATACTTTGCTTGGATGATGCCAGTCGGTCTCCCTTTGCTTCCTCTCCTCAGCTACCTTTTGCTCTTGCATCCTTCTCCGTTTCATCACCTCTTCTTCCTGAATGCGCCGCTCTGCCGCCTCCCGCTCCTGTTTCTCCCTCCCCTCTTTCTTAATTTTCTGCTCTTCCTCCTCCCAGAGCTGTCTCTGCCTCCTAGCTGCCTCCTGCTGGAATTGTTGCTGCACCCGTCTGTTCTCCTCTTCCAATTTCCCCTTATCCTGGCGTTGCTTTAAGAGCTCTTTTTCCTCCTGCATTCTCTGCCTCGCCTTCTGAAAACGTTGCTGCTCTTCTATCTGTTGTTCCTGCTCTTTCTCCCACTTGTATTGATGTCTCTCCTTGATTTCATCTTCAGTTATTGGTGCATCCCATTGATTACCAGCTTCTTGTTTTTGACAATCTGGATCAACTTCATTCTGTTATCAATTTAGATGGGGACAAAATATGGGTCAACATTATTAAAAGTTGTAAGTTACTAAAATTAACCTCTGGCAGTTTATTTTGAACTCAAAGATGACAATTTATTATGTCAAGTTGCAAATAAGAAATGAGGAGAATGGCAGATATACCAAACTTTCAACTATCAAATCTTGTTGTTGTGATAGGTAAATAATGTTCTGCAAAGTAAACATTTTCACTGATTGGCTTAGCTTACTGTAAATCCAGTTAATGATGAAGATCTTTTTAAGAAACAAATGTCAGACCATCTTAAGGTTTATTTCCTTAATTCCAAAACTTACGTTGCCTTTGTGGCTCATCATCTTGACAGCATTGTCCTGGCATCTCTGGCAGCCCATCTCTAAAGTCCAGTCCGTTTTCGACAACAGGGAAAGGCTAAGAATCGACAGTCCCGCGCCCCGGGGCCGATTTGAATCACCCCAGGCGAGCAAGTGGTGCGGACGCCATCCAAAGGGTTCATTATGCCAAAGATCATGGTGGTTATTAAACCACGGGTCGCGGATGAGAGCATTCATCGGTAACCTGGATGGTGGCGTACGGACGCTGTACATGGGCTGGTTGCTGGTTGGTTGATTGCAACTGTTAAATTAACAATATTGATTTTATCCAGCTTTGTACAATACTGAAATTCCATTCCAATTGTCTACCTTGGATGTGTGGAAAATAATTTAAAAAGTCAGAGGATTCAGGACTAGTTGCTAGGGTTAATTAAGGTTCTTGGTATAATTATTAATTATGCTGAGCAAAACGAAGAAACAGATCAGCACATATAAGGCCAAATAAAATAAAAAAACATGTTTAGCGTCATGCCTTTTTTTTTAAAGGAAGGAGGAGGCCCCTTTTTTCCCCCTTTTTTTTCCTTTTCAAATTGGCCGCTCGACACATCTTAATTCAAGTCATGCAGTAAACATGCCACATCCTATCTTCAAATTTAAAATTAAAACATGGTTCACCCACGATTAGAAATTAAAATTCATGTGGGTCGATCAAGTATGCACCGAACACGACTACACGTCACACCCTAGCCTTCCTATTATAACAAAAAAATTCCAGAGCATGTACACAGTGATGCTAAAGTCTAAAATACGATCTTAAAATTTTATTATCTTTATAAAAAATGTGTTTTTTTGTGGGTTTTTTGCCAAAATGGTCACATTTATCATTTTGTTCAAAAAGAAAGAAAAAAGAAAAAAGGAGGCGGCCCCCAAAAAGGAAGCGGGCGGTGACGCTAAACATTAATTTTTTTATTTGGCCTAAGGTGAGAACATGAAACCTCGATTGCTTAAAATGAAATATTGAGTCAGTTTGTAGAAACTGGCTAAAGACTTTTAAATGTGTACCGAACCAGTTACATCAATAAATCACTCTGTACTTTGCTTTCAAATACACTTGACTCACCCAGATTGATGATGAGGCGGCATTTTACCGTCTGCCCCCGCGGTAGCAAGCACAAGCGCCACGGCGCAAATCTTGGGTAGTCTCCGAAACCACATCATTTATATCTTGGTCGTTTAAGTTTAGAAAGTAGGCTAGTAAGTTGAAATTAAAATGTATACAACAAACTCGGTCGAAAATTTGCCGTGCATAAACGGCACAACATACATAAATAAAAACCCACTTCTATGAACTGAATGCCCAAACTCACTAGATAGCGAGATAGCGATATATGTGTAGTAGGCTAGTACTAGCTGTGATCATAAATATTACCTCGGCCCATATAGATCACATTTTATGCTGAAAACTCGCCAAAGGTACACGTAATTTAGTGTTCTAAACCACCAATACACTCTTGACACGTGGCATAATTATATGGTTTTACACGTGTTGAAATAAAGCATTCTCATTCCCTTGCGAAGTTGCATCAGCCCGCTTTGCGATCGATCGCACTTGATGTTTACATATTGTTCTAGGAGAATCTGTTTACACGGTGCGCTAAAAATAGTTGTGACGTTTTTGGGGAAGCCCTTGACAAACGACTGTTATATGTACGTTTAGTAATTCTACGTTGTTTTTGTACTAAAGTTTAAACAGCCGTTGGTTTGTTCTAACTTGCCTTTGCCTAGTTCCACGCCTCTGCGCAACGATAGCAATATAGCTAAGGACAGAGAGGAACCGACGAAGTTGAAATACGATTTTGCGTGGTTACGTCGGTAGAAACAGGCACACAAAACTACACAAAAAGTATGGATTTTAACGACATTTTCCGATCCTTTTTTGGAACACATGGTTCCAGAGATTCTATGGAAGAGTAAGAGTTTTTAAATGACGTTTTTAAACTATTTTGAAAGAATGTAGCATGACTTTCTCGTTTTTTTTAATTTATTGTTAAACCGTTCTGTATGTATGCAACTTTCAAGCAATAGCATTAGCAATAATATTATTAATATTAACTGTGTTTGTTCCATGTTTGACTGCTTTAAACACACTGCCAATGGCATTTAGGATTTTGCAGGATTCAGGCAGTGGTCACCAGTAAACAAATATTGGAGTATTTTGCAGGATTCAGGTTACATGAAGTTTTAACACTTTGGAAATGAATTGCAGAATTTTGCAGGATTCAGGTTATGTGTAAGAAAAATAGGATAGGGAGTTTAGGGGGGTTAATGAATAACATTGTAGTCTTTCACAAATCTGATCGCTACATTAGTACATAGTCATACATGTCACCGTTTTCACGAAGAGGCGAATTTCATGAAAAATCGTCTATTTATCGAAAAAAAAAATTTTTATAAAAACGATTAAATATTGCAATTTCTACAACCTGGTGAATGTATACATCAAAAAAAATCATTAAAATCCTAATTAACCTAATTAACGAATAGACGAATTGGTCCTCAAGTGCCCTTTTGCGTTTTCACGAAGAGGCAAATTCAAAATAGCGTTGACTTCAACGTGTTTATGAAGGGGCACTTTGGTGCACGTAGTGACTTTAGCGTTTTCACGAAGAGGCGAATTGGGCGAATTGGGCGCGTACCGACTTTTAGCGTTTTCACGAAGAGACAAATTTGGGGCGCAATGGGGAAATGTATACATTCTGACTCTCACAGCCACGGGCGAATTTGCTAATGTATCGTTTTTTCGTTTTCACGAAGAGGCAATTCTATTAATTGATTAATTCTGCAAAACTAATCACCTATTTTTCTTAACGTTTGCTATATTTAAGAAGATTGAAATCTCTTCTTTCCCATGATACCTTTGTATATTCTATGGATATTTACGTTTCAAACTGCCAAACGAAAAAAGGACGAACTTTACAAGCGATTTTCTTGAAAGTTTGTTCAGACTGTGAAAGGCTCAATTTGCCTCTTCGTGAAAACGGTGACGACATGTACACTACACAGTACATGCTCTCTGCCCACACTTTTGTTTGGGATGGCTGTTTCAGTGACTCAGAAGACAATGGCATCTTCAACACACCTCCAGGCTTTGGTTTCTTTGATGGCAGCTTTGTTTCTGATGAACGGGAGGACATGGATGCTGACCCGACCTTTGACCCGGGTCACGGAGGAGGGTTCCAGCCACCTTTCAGTGGCAACTTTTCCTTCAATTTTGAAGAGGAGAGTCAGGACATGTTTCGCCATTTTGAGGAGATGTTCAGAAACTTTGGTCTTAGTACATTTTCAACATCAGGTGGGTCATTCCATGTCAATTATTATTATTTCTTTTCAGCAATGAAACCGAGGATTTCTCAAAAGCGCCCAAGGCACTGTAGCTCGTAAGCCTGAAGAAACCAGTATAGGAGGATGAACGAAATGCCAGAAACACCGGGGCGAACCCCTTCACTTTAGCGATAAGTGTGACTGGGTTCTTTTACGTGCGTGTACAGGTTCAATATATACATTATACACACACACACGGGACCTACGGCTTTACGTCCCATCCGAAAGACGAGGCAATAGTGGTTCAACAATGTTGATTTGGTACCCGACCCTCACGGTTGAAATGATATTTTGCTATGATTGGCCTATATGAGACACCTCAAAGCAAATTTTCTTTTGTAATGTGGCTTGTTGGTTTTTGAGATACGGGTCAACAAACTTTGTACTAATTAGCATGACCTTCTTATTTTAAATACTTATATCTCTAAAAGTATATACATGTAGCACCTAAAAGGCCAAGTTGTGCATTATTTTGAAGCCTTTGGAATGGTATCCATTTCATAAAATACAATTACATGTAACTCGTAACGTGAAGCATAGAAGGAAAACAAAACTAAGAAAATGACCTTTGACCATGAACTATAAAAATGCGTAAGGTTTAAATAAAAATAAAGAAAATCAGAAGTTAGTTTATGATGTTGGCAACAATCTTGGAAAATGTTGTGATGGGCGCTCTTAAACTTTGTAGGGTTCTGGTTTTTTGAAAGTTTTGTTAGGGAAAAGACTTATTTACATTGGGCGCGATCGGTAGTGAGTTACAAAGAAAAGTTGTTTTGACTGGTTACAGCATGATCAACCAATAGCGCAACGCAATCGACCGATCGCGCACATCGACCGATCGCGCCCAACATATACATGTACCGTATAGCTCTAGTGTGCATAATATTTTTTTTTGTAAATTTCAGCATTTTCAAGAACAGATGAAGCACCTTCAGCACTACCCTCATTGCGGCACCGGACTCCACGGGATGAAATGCTGAAGCATCCAGACAGTGGCCGCCCCTCAATATCAGCTGCGATCAAACCGGACCGTCTGGAAGGAGATGAGAACAAATCAAAGGATGGAGCTCAGTCATGGGTAAGATGTGGCTGTCAGTGGAGCTGTAGAGTTGCAGTAGGGTCAGTAGGGCAAGCTTAATCGCATCTTAATCGCAAGCTAATCACAAGCTATTAATCGCAAGCTATTATTCGCAAGCTATTAATCGCGAGTCAATCGCGAGTCAATCGCGAGTCAATCGCGAGTCAATCGCGAGTCAATCGCGAGTCAATCGCGAGTCAATCGCGAGTCAATCGCGAGTCAATCGCGAGTCAATCGCGAGTCAATCGCGAGTCAATCGCGAGTCAATCGCGAGTCAATCGCGAGTCAATCGCGAGTCAATCGCGAGTCAATCGCGAGTCAATCGCGAGTCAATCGCGAGTCAATCGCGAGTCAATCGCGAGTCAATCGCGAGTCAATCGCGAGTCAATCGCGAGTCAATCGCGAGTCAATCGCGAGTCAATCGCGAGTCAATCGCGAGTCAATCGCGAGTCAATCGCGAGTCAATCGCGAGTCAATCGCGAGTCAATCGCGAGTCAATCGCGAGTCAATCGCGAGTCAATCGCGAGTCAATCGCGAGTCAATCGCGAGTCAATCGCGAGTCAGTCGCGAGTCAGTCGCGAGTCAGTCGCGAGTCAGTCGCGAGTCAGTCGCGAGTGAGTCGCGAGTCAGTCGCGAGTCAGTCGCGAGTCAGTCGCGAGTCAGTCGCGAGTCAGTCGCGAGTCAGTCGCGAGTCAGTCGCGAGTCAGTCGCGAGTCAGTCGCACGCCAGTTGCAGGCCAGCCGCACGTCAGCCGCAGGCCAGCCGCACGCCGATTGCACGCCGATTGCACGCCGATTGCACGACGATTGCACGCCGATTGCATGCCGATTGCATGCCGATCGCAAGTCTATCATAAAATTGATTGGAATTATTTACAACAGTACCAAGCAACAGAGGTGTCATATTATTAGGGCGTACCTTGAGATAGATAGTCATTCATTTTGCAAAAATACCCGCGAGTCAATCGCGAGTCAATCGCGAGTCAATCGCGAGTCAATCGCGAGTCAATCGCGAGTCAATCGCGAGTCAATCGCGAGTCAATCGCGAGTCAATCGCGAGTCAATCGCGAGTCAATCGCGAGTCAATCGCGACTCAATCGCGAGTCAGTCGCGAGTCAGTCGCGAGTCAGTCGCACGCCAGTTGCACGCCAGCCGCACGTCAGCCGCAGGCCAGCCGCACGCAAATAGCACGCCGATTGCACGCCGATTGCATGCCGATTGCATGCCGATCGCAAGTCTATCATAAAATTGATTGGAATTATTTACAACAGTACCAAGCAACGGAGGTGTCATATTATTAGGGCGTACCTTGAGATAGATAGTCATTCATTTTGCAAAAATACCCTTAAGTTTTTTGTTTTTTTCTTGCTTGACCCATCCTCTCAATCCAAAAATAGCTTGCAAGTCCAACAGGAGATTAGCAATGACAAATAAATGCATTTATTTAAACAGCTTACAACGTGATTACGTTTGATGACTTGTTTGCAATGTTATTTGTCGGTTAATGCCAGGTGCTTAATGCAGGGCCAAGGTTGTCCTCTTCAACCTTTGATTAAAACAAATAATGAATAAACTTTGCCATGTATAAAGTTGGAGGGATGTGGCCTAGTGGTTAGGGTTTGTGATAGTCTTGGTGCAAGACGTTCTTGTTGAGTTAAGCCGCGAATCTGTCAAGAAGAACGTCTTGGCCAACTCGTTCAATCTGCCCGAAAAATTCCGGGCAGATTCCTCGCATACCTATGACGTACCTAATTTGCATAAACAGTTTATGTATTGCAGAACACGTGACGAGTCTTGTACCCACACGACTTTGACTCTGACCATTGATGGTGTGCATTGATGATCTCTGTGTACATAGTAGACTAGAGATTATGGACTAGTAATACATGTACAATGTACCAGTCTGTCCGCTCATTATGCAGCGTACTTGTGCGCTTGCGTATTTTCAATATGACCTTTGTTGAATATGCAATAGAGGTCACATTTGGTTATGTCACATGAGACAAGACGAAATCACCAAGACGTTGTTCTGAGCCGATGGTGTGTGTGTGGTGGTTATCTGGAAGTTTCCCAACAGCGCCCTCTATTGTTTGATAGTCGTTAGGCGCAGGGGCGCTAAATTGCAATAGTTGCGTGATCGCGATTGTTGCGTGATAATGAACAACAACGTCTTGCACCAAGACTAGGTTCGTGACTGAGGGTCAAGGGTTCAAATTCAGCTACTGGTCATATGCTGTGTCTTTGGGCAAGCTAGTTTATCCCCACTTGCTCCTCTCCACCCAGGAGTATAAATGGGTACCGGCATTCGCTGGGGAGTAACCTGCAATGGACTAGCATCCCATCCAGGGGGAATAGAAATATTCTCAGTCATTTCATGCTACTGAAAATGTTAATTGTTCGCTTGATGGACCACATTGACCTGTGACAGTTATGCTGATTATGAATCATCCATATCAGACTTGGACCGCGAGTGCTGATTGAAAAGACAGTTCTGTACAGTTTTATTTACCTTTTTTGTCAACACACCGCTCTAAAAGTACTAGCTTTCTCTCTTACATGTATAATATAGAGAAAGCAGTGACCCGCTCCACAAAAATGGGTATTATGTCGCAAAAATAGTTATGAGTTATATACATAGATGGAAAGCCCACAACGTAAGCTTTCATTTGGTATATAATCATGTTCCATAGTTCATCCCATTCTGTTATGACATGTACCGGTATGCATATATATTGATTACTTCTTTGGAGTTCAAAATACACAACTGAGAAAACAGGCTTTGAAATAGTTGGCTCTTTTGCAGAACAACAGATGCGCACAAAATGGTGTTGTTTTTTAAACTTTTATTAATCAAAATCAACATTTCCTTGAATGAAACCTGAAACTGCTCATATTAAAGATGCCATTTATGACAACAAATGAAAATCACATTTGGACAAAATGGTCACCCTCACGACGTTGAGAGGGCCATTACATGATAATGCACAACGCGACTTAATGCCCTTTTTTGTGGAGACCTGTACGATCTATTTCACGAAACTTGCGGAACGATGCGTTGAACACATCGCAACTTACTTGACAACGGCTTGAAACACGTCGTAAGTTACGACGTGTCTTTGGGTCGTCGTAAAATATGATGCGTCTTTTTATAGCCGGTTTTACTCCATAAAGATTAAATAAACAAGACTAAAATACCGAGACAATGTGTGGAAAGTTGTAAACGAAACATTCATTGTAGTCAATATGAAAAACCTTGAATATTGTACTTGAAATGTCAAAGTAGCTAGAAGTCCACAGCAAGCTTGTTTTTTGTTTTAACTGCATCATACGTCAGCCATTTTGATTTACGTTTTGTAAACTTTTCAAGAAGAGATTCGACGACCCTTTGCTGAATATCAGATGACTATTTACTGTGCATTGAATAAGTACATGCAACAGTCAACGTTTTGTGCTATAAATACTTCTACGACGCGTCAGACATACAATGTGTTTCGTGAAATGGATGCGACGCATCGTAGAGAAACGACGCGTTGCAGCGCTGCAATGCATCGTAAGTACTATGAGTTTTATGAAATCGGGCCCTGTTCACATACAATGTATATGTATCTTTTCTTTGTTGCCAATTACCTGTCCATCACCTGTCTTGCATTTGCTGTCCTCATTCAGCATTCTCTATGGAACAAGAAACCACAGTGGAATAGGCCCATGCGGACCCTACCATCCACGTCACCATGCAAGAAAGACAGAGGTAAACATACATGCCTAGTGTGCACTTTGATCTATTCTCCTAATCAATCTAGTCTGTTTTTCAATTCTCTCATAAGAACAGATGGGACACTACACAGTTATAGGCCATGTCCTAAACGGGTGTCTGGAGCTACAGCTACGGCTATTGTCTGCGTCGGCCATTTTGTAGCGGTGTTCGAAATGCCGTCTAGAGCTACAGCTACGGCTACAACGTCACAAAAATCTAGCCATAAAAGAAGTTGTCTAGCTCAGGCAAAACAAAATGGCGGCAGCACTAACGTTAATTTTGGAGCAAAATTTTTGTTTATTTTTCAATGATAGTGCATTGAATTGAAACTAACAGATCGACAAATACGTCAATATTATCAGGAATTTCGACTGGCTGTAAACAAACATTGCGTAGCATCTAGCAGACGATAATTGTTGTAAATTCTTACATCGTAATTCAAGCAACGCTTAGGAGCGCAATAATTCCATTTGCCTTAGCGGCTACGTAGACGTAGCTGTAGCTGTAGACGTAGACCGTAGCTCTAGACACTCGTTTCGGACACGGCCTTAGTCTGCTGTTTCGTGGTCCAGGTAGTTTTCAATACATGGGGGGTCATTCACCCCTAATAATAGAAGTACATACACACTTCCCCTCGTCATTTCCTTTCATTAATCTGGACCAAGTGTCTGTGCAAGATCTTTTTTGTCCCGGTGATCTTTACCCGTCACCTTTGACCTTTCAGATCTGGATGACGAAGTGAAAGGAAGGAAACTGGACGAGATTCTCAGGGAGGTCAACCCTCGTGATGATCACCCTGCTCATCAGTCACCCTCATCGAGGTCATACTTCAGGAGTGTCTCCGTCCAGACCATCAGGAATCCAGATGGGGTTAGTCATTAAAACAAGATCAAGCAGGAGTCGAACCTGAGACTCCTGGAATACTGTATCAGGGCTCTACATTCAATTATCCCTACTTTTTCGACTAGTTTTTGTCTCGCCGAACGAAGTTCGGAAAGAGACTGCATTCACTATTTCTGTACGTAGTATGTGCGGCCGTCTCAAAGCAAAACAATGTAAGTTGTGTGCAAATCACATTAGAGTTGAATTGTTTTGCCTTGAGATGGCCGTGTGGTCAGTAGTATGTAGTCCGTAGTACATGTTTGTGTCATTTTTAGTTAAAGTTTCAAAAAAATTGTCTTATATGCAAAGTAGAAGTTCTATTCCAATCAAACTTAGGTTATAGATGCAATGCAATAGTGTAACCTTGATACCATGGTTGTGTTAAAGGTTGAGTACTAAGGTCAAAGAGTATTTAAGGTCAACTTAGGATCGGATTGAATTGTAAAATGTGTCATATTCGGAAACGTTGGGTCCAATTGCAGTCAATCTTGGGTCATGTATGCAATATTGTAACCTTGATATGAAGGTCATGTCAAAGGTCAAGTACTGAGGTCAAAGGTCATTTGAGGCTTAAGTTGTAAAATAGGATAATCGCGAAAGGAGGCGAGACATGTGGTTTGAGAACCATCCTTGTCTTACCTTGCTCCTACTTTTTCAACTTGTTTTTTTCAACATTTAATTTATAAACTTTACAAATGCAGCTTCTTCTTGTTCCAGAGCTTGTGTGCCAGAAAATATAGAAGGTCATATTTGTATAGTCTGTCCAAGACAAAGCTGGCTATGGTGAATCTTTTTTCGGGCTAAACTTTAGATCTCTCTCCAAGCCGGCCATCTTTGTAGGAGGACTGCGTATTCTACAGAATTAAGCACGCGTTGCGCAGTATGGAAAATGTTTCAAACACGCACGCTTGTTGCTCAAATTGTGTTCGAAATACGGTGAAGCCGATGCGCATTATGCAAGTTGCAAGTGGCTGATCTGCAGGAAATGACGTCAAGTTGAGCGAGACTTACACGTATAAGCATGTAGTTCTTATAAGATATGTGACCCACCACCCCAAAACCAGGCTAAAGTCGAAATTTTTCATATGAGATATTTTTATACCATTGTATTGCTAGCGTTTTAAGCTTTAAAATGATACATCACATGCACCAGTACCGCTATGGAATGAAAAGTAACGACGCTTCAAAAAGTGACATTTTGTTGCCGTTCGCGGCAACAAGTTTGCTCAATTTGAGTAATAGCAACGACAACAAAAATCAGGAGAAGGCCGATATTATCACTTTCGGTGATTTTTTAAAAGGTTTAAACATGAACAGCCTATAAATTAGAGTTTTAGGCTACATAAAATAAATGAATTGTTTCTCATCAGAACCCTTTTGAAAAAATGGTCCGTCAGGGCATTTTATATTTTATATTTTATAGAATAAAAATGTCGCCGAATCTTTGAAACCGGTATCTGACTAAACAACTACAGGCGCGGCGCTGGTTTCGTTCGTGCCTACCGCATATACATGTACATGCATGTACATGTACATGGGCGTTGGTGGTAAGCGCTGATGTGCATTTAGCTCTGATTGGATAATTTTTGTTGCGACCTGCGAACGTAGGTTACTACTTCCGTGGCTCAGCTGCGCGGCAGAGCATGTACGCTACCCAGAATGCCCTGCATTTTTTTTTAACACGGACATTTATGAAGCTCGTCAGGTGTTTTCCAGCGCCCAGTTATAGTATGGGGGCGTGCTCGCATAGTGTGCGGGGGTGAAAGCGCTAGTTGACAAAAACTTCGTTGGGACATTGCATTCTTTATCTAAATTACAAATTGTTTTCGTTGATTTACTTTCCAAAACTGACCAATGCACACATTTCATATAGAATAAAAGCTCAAATAATGTTGGTAAAAACACAAAAATATAGTTAAGTCGATTTATTTTCCCATCAGTTATTTTGAGCACCCCAGTTTTTTTTAATGAAAGAGGCACACAGACACTGTTCTCACTACTATTATACTCGGCTTCTCCGATCTCCTGTCCGCCGTCGATTTAGATTTTTTCGGCTTGCTTCTGCTGGAACATGTATGGCCACTAAAAACATTCACTTGGCCCGCGTGAGTTTTAACTGTTATTGCTTTCAACAGCGTGTTTTTACAGCATATTAAAAAATAATTTTTTTTTCGGGCGTCCGGTACATTTATATTTTGTTTATAAAATATAAAAAAATATCCACCCGGCACGAAAAATTGGCCCGGCCGCTGATGAGAAACAATCTATTTTTTTTATGTAGCCTTAACGAACGATTTATGAAAAAAAGAAAAAATCGACCGGCAACACATTTTGTGTGTACAATGCCATATCTCAAAATGGCATTTGCCGACTTCCGCCTGGTGGGTCACATATTTGCGACAGGCATCACCTGATACTAAAGCTGTAGTCTTGAGCGGGTCTCTAATGTCCGATGGTTAAAATTAAACCTTCTCAACCACTCATTCCAGCATGACACGATGCATCTGCTCCCCAACTGTTTCGATAATCAGATTTCCTCTGAGGCTTAAAGTCATGTTGTACTTCAACTCGAAAACAGGTTTAGTTTTTATCGAATACAGATTTAGTTTTTATCGAATACAGATTTTTCTCTTTTGGCCCTTAAGGCCAAAGGGGACATTCTATCTATATCATGAAGTCTTGACAGTTTATGTCTTCTGGACACGCATTCACTTTCCAGGGCAAAACAAAAATATTTTCTGAGATTTCGAGGTCAGATTGGTGGGAAGCAGAATTTGATTTAGGTGTGATGACTAAGTGGGTTAACCCCAACCATCCCCAACCCATCAAAATCCAACTGCATGTTTTGTTGAGTAGATTGGGTTTTTGCCATTCATAAATGTGGAGTGCCGTGGGCTCGTGGTCTAGAGCATTGAATTTGTAACTTGCGGGTAAAGCTACAGTTTGTGGGTTCGAATCCGGCCTGGGGTTATGGTGCGTGTGCTCCTGGGCAAGGCACTTTGTCACTCATTGTTTCTCTCCACCCTGGAGTAAATGGGTACCTGTGAGGCCAGAGATGGTTATTGTGATTGATTTAGCTGCCTTGCGCGAAATGGCAGCATCGAGCTGTATACTCCCCAGGGAGCTTAGATTGTATTTGGAATGTTTCGTTGGCCCAATGAATAGGGATAATAATAATGTATAGCGCTTTAATCTTGTTTAAGGCGCTATATAAAAATCTGTTATTATTATTATTAATGTATTTTCTGAACACTGTATTGTATTCAGTGGTGTCCTAACACAGTAGACGTCTGCACTAGAAAGCAGGAGGTTCTGGGTTTGAGTCCCACCTGATTGATTTTTTTTGTCAGGACCACACAGAAGAAAAACCCAACCCACATTGGCCCAGGCGGGATTCGAACTCGGGTCACAGCGGCGGAATGAAAAGAACCGCTACACCAATCTGAATCCTCCGCCAAACGATATATTTGTAGTAAAAAGAATAACCTAAAATTGGTTACCCCTTTCAGACGGTGGAGCAAAGGCGTACAGAGACGGACGGCGACGGAAACGTCACCACCACAGTCACGAGCAACAGTCTTGAGGAACCAGAACTGCCAAGCCTAACGCCGGACAGAAGAAGACCGCGATGGGATAAGAGCAGACTTGAAGACGACAGAGCGATAATTGGTGAGGAGAAAACCACCTCCATATTTGACAAACTCTTTGGGTCGTGGGGTCGCCGGTAAAAATGAAGGTAACATAAAGATGTAAGTGTGGTAATGACTTACAACAAGGCTGAGAACAACATACTGTCTTCGGTTTGTGTCCCATTCATGATAGTAAACAAATATCACTCGGCAGAAAGGAGAAAAATATGTAAGAATAAACAAAAGTAAGGTATAGTACTTCATTATTATTTGTGCATTTTTTTGCCGCGTCGCAGACAGAGCTCTATGAGAGCCACCAAATTTCACTAAAGTCTTTGTAACTCACGATGCATCGCATTGCTGCGACGCGTCGTATAGCGGCTGCGACGCGTCGTATAGCGGCTGCGACGCGTCGTATAGCGGCTGCGACGTGTCGTGAAATCCATTTTATGAAACACATCCTACGTGTATTTATAGCACAAAAGTGACTGTTCTAAATTATGTACCGGTACTTATTCAACGTACAGTAAATAGCAGTCTGGTGATCAGCAAAGAGTCGTTAAATCTCTTCTCGGAAAACTTCAAAATCGTAAATCAAAATGGCTGACGTATGATGTAGTTTAAACAAAAAACAAGCTTGCTGGGGACCTCTAGCAAATTTGAGATTTCAAGTGCAATATTCAATGTTTATTCATATGACTTCGATGAATGTTTCATTTATAACTTTTGCCTGAGTGATCTAGTCTCGCTTATTTCATTTTTTTTGACATAAAAGGCGCATCTTATTTTACGACGCCTAACATTTTCGGGGAATGTTATTTTCACAAGATATTGCTTTTACTTTGCATTGTTTGTCAAAGTGTGAGGACATGTTGCCAGATTTATGCATGATTTTTAAGGATATGATTTTGGACGCCGACTGAAAAAAATAATCATCTCTTCAATTAGCTTTCCTGTTTGCATACATACGTACCAATGCCTCCAAGTAAATTACTGTAACCATGTATGTTATTTGTTAATAAATGAATGAATAAACATGACATGACACAGATTATTGTGAACTTTAGTTCAGTTTCCGAAAGAAAAAAGAAACCCCTTCCCCCATTTATCCAACTCCTTCTTACTTCCAGGATTAGTTTTCCAGATCTAGATCAGCGTAGGTATCTTAATTACTCTGAACTTTCCTTCGAATGGTTGTTCATTGAACAACTTGGCCTCTGTTTAAAGGTAGGGTACACCATTGGTAATTGCTTGAATTATCATTAATGGGTAGATTTTTGGGGTTGTATTTTATAGTAAATATCGTTTAACTGACCTGTCTGAAGTTTTACAATCATGTATGCTTAGAAAAGCAAAAAAGATATTTTCAACCGGCATCGGGCAGTGGTTCTTATGGTGTTTTGGTGTTTTTGTCGCGATTTGTTTTTAATAAAATTTAAAATTTTCAAAAACAATACAGGATATCTAGCGCAATTATTTTGCTGGATTCCTACAAATTTTCAAATAAGTAAAATATTTCTTAATACAATGTAGTTCGGTAGTAAATTTGTGTAAATATCTGCAAAAAAAATCTAACCTGTCTGAAGTTTTACAATCATGGATGCCGAGAAAAACACGGAAAACAGCGTTTGTTTTCAACCGGCGTCGAGCAGTTATTTCTTATTATGTTATCTTTGTTGTTTTCAGATCGTGTCCGGCAATCGCGAATTTTTCTTTATAAAATTCAATTTTTTGAAATAATTACAGGATATCTCGCACAATCATTTTGCAGAAAGGAGAAAAATATGTAAGAATAAACAAAAGTAAGGTATAGTACTTCATTATTATTTGTGCATTTTTTTGCCGCGTCGCAGACAGAGCTCTATGAGAGCCACCAAATTTCACTAAAGTCTTTGTAACTCACGATGCATCGCATTGCTGCGACGCGTCGTATAGCGGCTGCGACGCGTCGTATAGCGGCTGCGACGCGTCGTATAGCGGCTGCGACGTGTCGTGAAATCCATTTTATGAAACACATCCTACGTGTATTTATAGCACAAAAGTGACTGTTCTAAATTATGTACCGGTACTTATTCAACGTACAGTAAATAGCAGTCTGGTGATCAGCAAAGAGTCGTTAAATCTCTTCTCGGAAAACTTCAAAATCGTAAATCAAAATGGCTGACGTATGATGTAGTTTAAACAAAAAACAAGCTTGCTGGGGACCTCTAGCAAATTTGAGATTTCAAGTGCAATATTCAATGTTTATTCATATGACTTCGATGAATGTTTCATTTATAACTTTTGCCTGAGTGATCTAGTCTCGCTTATTTCATTTTTTTTGACATAAAAGGCGCATCTTATTTTACGACGCCTAACATTTTCGGGGAATGTTATTTTCACAAGATATTGCTTTTACTTTGCATTGTTTGTCAAAGTGTGAGGACATGTTGCCAGATTTATGCATGATTTTTAAGGATATGATTTTGGACGCCGACTGAAAAAAATAATCATCTCTTCAATTAGCTTTCCTGTTTGCATACATACGTACCAATGCCTCCAAGTAAATTACTGTAACCATGTATGTTATTTGTTAATAAATGAATGAATAAACATGACATGACACAGATTATTGTGAACTTTAGTTCAGTTTCCGAAAGAAAAAAGAAACCCCTTCCCCCATTTATCCAACTCCTTCTTACTTCCAGGATTAGTTTTCCAGATCTAGATCAGCGTAGGTATCTTAATTACTCTGAACTTTCCTTCGAATGGTTGTTCATTGAACAACTTGGCCTCTGTTTAAAGGTAGGGTACACCATTGGTAATTGCTTGAATTATCATTAATGGGTAGATTTTTGGGGTTGTATTTTATAGTAAATATCGTTTAACTGACCTGTCTGAAGTTTTACAATCATGTATGCTTAGAAAAGCAAAAAAGATATTTTCAACCGGCATCGGGCAGTGGTTCTTATGGTGTTTTGGTGTTTTTGTCGCGATTTGTTTTTAATAAAATTTAAAATTTTCAAAAACAATACAGGATATCTAGCGCAATTATTTTGCTGGATTCCTACAAATTTTTAAATAAGTAAAATATTTCTTAATACAATGTAGTTCGGTAGTAAATTTGTGTAAATATCTGCAAAAAAAATCTAACCTGTCTGAAGTTTTACAATCATGGATGCCGAGAAAAACACGGAAAACAGCGTTTGTTTTCAACCGGCGTCGAGCAGTTATTTCTTATTATGTTATCTTTGTTGTTTTCAGATCGTGTCCGGCAATCGCGAATTTTTCTTTATAAAATTCAATTTTTTGAAATAATTACAGGATATCTCGCACAATCATTTTGCTGGATGCCTAGAATCATTATTTACTTTCAAATGAGTAAGATATTTCTTAACAATTCGGTAGTAAATATTTTCGATATCTGCAAATGGTGTATTTGATATTCTACCTTTAATTTCAACCTCTCTTTTTGAGTTTGGAAAAGAGAAAACAAGATAGTATAATTTGATTGGGAAATTGGGACAGGATTACGAGAGGTATTTGGGAAGTTTAGACCCGATTGGGAGAAGGGGGCAGTTACCCTTTCCCGCCACAATTTGAGAGTATTTATAGACAGAACGGAGACTGTGCTCTGTGGCAAATATGTTTTGCCAGGGAAACGTGACATTTAACACACGTCAGCACCGTCGGGCCAAACAGGCGAGCTGGGAGGCTGGGGGAAATCGCTTTCAACCCGGGGACAGATCAGTGGGTAACTGACGTAAACAGCCCAGAAAAACAACACGAGGGGAAAAATGTTGAAAACAAGTGCGAATGGTAAAGTTTAAATTAAGAGCTAGGGACGGGCTCGAAGCCAACCTGGGCCAATTACATGGAGCTGCTTGTAGCAAACAACTTTGCTTAGCTTGAACATTATTCCTTGTCCAAAACAGGATTTGCAGGTGTTGTATAATGCTTGTGACTGATATTCAGCTTGTTTTTTGCTTGTAGCATTCAGTGGCGGATGTAGGTTTTAACTAAGGGGGGCGGGGGGGGGGGGGGGGGGGGGGCGTTTCTTGAGCGTGGTAAAGGCACGCCTTGCTAGGGGGGTCCGGGGCATTAAACCCGTAAAGCATTTCCCACTGGAAAATTTTCACTGGGCAGCCCAAGGGGGGGTGGGGGGGGGGGGGGGGTAAACCCCCAAACTCCTCAATCTTGTGTGGACGTGGGCAAGTCAACACAAGATTTTCGGTTTGTGTATTGTGTGGATATCTTTGGTTAGCAAGTCCACACAGCGTTTGCAAGGCACTGGTACAAACCCCTCTGGGACATTTCTTGCGACGCCGAAGACAGGGTCCCTAGGCACTACTTTTTCCCGTCTTCTAGAAAAAATACCACCAATTTATGATTTATTTTTTTAACAATGTTTGGCAATTTATAGGATGGGCACGACGAGCCCTGTAATCCTTTAGGTCCCTCCCCCTTCCTAGAAACCACACCTTCAGCCGGAAGACATATAGCGCATTGACGTTAGAGATGTATACACGTAAAATTATCTTGGTAACACAAAGCAGTGTTGATTTCGGGAATGTTAGTGTACATACAGTGTATACACCGTGTTGGAGATTCAAAATTTTGCCTAAACTTTATGGTGCATATATAAGATAGAGGCGTCAAACTGCTCTAATTTCACTTCCCCAGTGTGCCCCTTAAGAAAAACAAAAAGGGGATTTCTTTTTTAAAACACAGGCTCTCTTATTGATATATCAGCTTTTTAACGTGTGAATCCGGCGATTTACAACTATATGGTATAGGCCTATGGAGCTATAGGTACATCCTTGCAAATTTGGTTCTCAGAAAAAATGGCCCCAAATTATGCCCTTTCGTGAAATAAACCTCTATTTTTGTTTACTTAGATCGATCGTAATTAATTAACCCTTACGGTTTTTCCAGGACTTGTCTGCTAAATCCAAGTTGATCCAACTGTTGTGTTGGATCGAACAGATTATGGCGTTGTTTACCAGTAACCCTACATAATGCCATTCTGAATGCGTTCCGGGATATATCAAATGACACTAGCCTGCTTAATCCAACAGGTTCCAACTGAAATGTCAACTGGTTGGATTCTGTTGGATTCAGCAGGGTTGTTAGGAATAGATTGTCTTGTGATTTTCACATGGTCGATTGAGGAGTTGATGATTACAAAAAAAGCGGCGGATAGTAATAAAAATAGAAGCCATTAGTCACACATTCACGAGGTCGGTTTCTACCTCCTACTAATATAATATAAACCCGAGTTTACCTCAAGACGTTCGGCTCGCGACCTTTCCATTTGAAATATTCCTTAGTCATCCTAGCTATGCCCCCATCCCATTCACAAGACCTTAAACCGCAGCCATAGCTTCCGCGGTGAGCTGCCTATCTGTCTAGGCCGGTTGTGGTTGTGGTATTAAGCCACGAAAGGTTTCCAATCTGGCTTGCCTAAAGAAGGTGGTATGTGGGCATGGGACCATCTTAGCGTTATGAAGCACGATCCGTCTGTTCGTTTTCCAGTTCGATTCGGCTACAGCTATATAGTTCGGCTTCGACTTCGTTCGGTTTACATCGACTTCGTTCGGTTTACATCAACTTCGTTCGGTTTGTTCTGGTTTGTAATGGCGCGCGTTTATCATTTCGGCTTTATCATTAAGCTTTCAATGGTTCCATAGAGCAAGGAATATACTCAGAGGACGTAGAGCTGGGTGAAACTCTTTCAACTTCATCTTAAAATCTCACTATATATAGATTTCGAAAAAAAGTGGATTGGATGAAGAACGTGAATTATAATATCCGATCAATAATTTATACAACCTTTCACTTCACACAATGTCTATATAGATTAAAAATTAAAAATAGAACCGCCATAACACACTTCCGAATCTCGCTCGAAAATAATTCCAGTACTAATTTGTTCCCTAAAATAAAAACACCGGGAACTTGAGGTGTCCTAATTGACCAATATTCAGCGACTGGAACAGCGAGTCGTCACTGCGGTGGTGCCACGCCGCTCACGCGCACGCTGCAAGCGCGCTTATCCTGGGGATCCTTCGACCGTACCAATGAGGTTAACAAAATGCCCATCATCTCCATCGATGGAAAATGAAAGACAGCCCTGGGGCCAATTTCATAAAACGTGTAAGCACCAAAATTTGCTTAGCATGAAATTTCTTCCTTGGTAAAACCAGGGTTACAAACCAACATTCCCGTTGATGTTTATTGTTTGTGACTGGTTATTCAGCTGTTTTTTTGCTTTGAATGAAAAGCTTGTGAAGTTTTGGCCGATAACCTGTTTTTACTGAGCAAGACTTTTTGGTGCTAAGCAAATTTTTGTGTTTTATGAAATTGGCCCCTGCATGTGACTGCGGGAACCCAGACCAGACAGTGCAGCATGTGGTAAATGACTGCCTTCTCCGATGTTTCCCTGATAGTTTTGAGGGGATTCATCAGACAACAAATGCTGCTCTGACCAGGGCCCAATTTCATAGCGCTGCTAAGCACACGATTTTCTGCTAATCGAGCCTCCGTCTATTTCATGGGGACCGTAAGCAGTAAGCGCAGCAAAAGGCACGCTTAACCTAGCGGGAAAATTTGCTTAAATCAGTGACGTAACAGTAGAATCTCCATGCGCGCGCAAACGTTAGCACAAAAACGCCGTGAAATAGCGCTTAAGGTTAGCAAATTTTTCTGCTAAAGTTAGCACAACTTTCCCGCTAACTGATAAGCAGCGCTATGAAATTGGGCCCTGGCTGAGAAACTTAGACTTGAATTTATAGAATGCGCATATATGTCATACGAAACAAACAAAACAAAATGCCGCGCGCGCGTCGGTCGTCTTTAAGAACGCCTTCGGCGTACGTGCACGCGCCGTGACTCAACCGCAAAAACAATGACTTTTAATTCTGTTCAGTGAATTGTATGCGGGTACACTGGTATATTGAAGGGGCTTCCTCATAATGTAGTTTTCTTCACTGAAGGGGAAAATGGGTTTGCCTCACAAAATGTAAAACAGGGGCGGGAAACGATTCTTGCAAAAGATTTCTGGGTGTCTTGACAAGTTTTGACCCCTGACTTAATTTCCTGTTTCCGATGATTATTCTCGTATTTGCCCCTCCCCCCCCCCCGAAAAAACCTACCAAGCGATAAAGATATTAATAACATAATATCAAAATGCCTACACCATCGCGATCAGGGGCCAATTTCATAGAGCTGCTAAGCACAACAATTTGCTTAGCACAAAAAAAGTCTTGCTCATTAAAAACGGGTTAAACCATCCAAAATTCTACGCGTTTTTCATGCTAAGCTGATTATCAATCCAAAACAATAAAGATCACACGAAAATTTAGTCTGTAACCTTGTTTTTGCCAAGGACAAATTGTCATGCTAAGCAAATTTTGGTGCTTAGCAGCTCCATGAAATTGGCCCCAGTTCGTTTCCATTCTTTTGCCTTGACCTAACTAATGTCACACGAGTTATCGAATTTCCTCGTTTCTCCCTAAAGACTTATACAAAATTGGCAAGAATAGTCCAAGCGGGTAATGGAACGTGCGCAATTACTGCCGCCCAAAACAGTCACAACAACCGGGTGACTCTTGATAGAGACAATTCGAGAGTTATGTATTATTGTAATACTCAAAGTGCTATTTTTGTAGTACAGAAATACAAATGTAAATTTGAATGAGATATACTTTTAAGATCAATATTAGTTACTCAAACTTCAAAACTCGGAAACAAGTCTGTATTTAACCCTGTGTAGTTTTTGTTTTATTTGTGTGGAGTGTTCCATATTGAGAAAATTATACACAAATGGCTGTGAATTCAATACTCATACGCATAGGACCATGCTACCATGACTCATGCATATTCCTTCCTATTAATCCCCACCCATATGGCGCGTCAGTCACGTGGAACACTAGAATACTAATTACCGCTTTATGATTGGCTCATTTTAAGCATGCATATTCATGATCACTAACGTTATTGGTAAATTCTATGCAGATCACGACCTTGGGTACCGGACCCAGCTCTCTTAATTATACATTTTCATTTGTCAGGTGAAGGTCATAATAGTAGTGTGATTGTCATGTAATAATTATGATTGACAGCACATCGGAAGTAATAATAGATTTTAGTTTCCCGTGTTTGTGCTTGTACAGGAAATAACATAACTCGCCCTAAAATTGTAAATGTACAGTACTTTTCTCCCGCCATTACGCATGCTGTATCAGGGACCAGGTGGTTATTTAAAGGTATAGGATACGCCATTGGTAACTGCTTGAATTGTTACTATTAGGAACGGGTGGGTTGGGGGAGGGGTTGAATTTTATAGTAAATATCGTTTTACTGATCTGTCCGAAGTTTTGACACTCGTGAATTCCTGAAAAAAATAATTTTTTTAAACAGCGTGGGGCAGTGGTTCCTGTTTTTTTTTGTTTTTTGTATTTTGCTGGATGCCTAGAGTCATTATTTACTTTCAAATAAGTAAGATATTTCTTAATAATTCAGTAGTAAATTTTGTCGATGTTTACAAATGGTGTATCCTACCTTTAAGACTTAAGTCCGTGCATGGTGGAAGTATACAAGCGAGAAAGATTTACGCTAGCACCACTGTGAATTTTGTGTGGCTCTGAAAAGAACCGGTTTGTGTAACGACGTTTCGAACAGAATGCTCTGCTTGTTTTTAGAAAAAAGTGTCAGGTTTTTAATATAACAGTTTTTTAGAATCTTAAGCTAGAAAAAAACTGTTTTTTAAAGCTTTGTTCGATAAAGAAATTACAGTTCCTATAACCAAAACAAAAAAAGAAAAATGCGAATAACGGGTCACTTTTCTTCCGACGTAACCACAAAATGTTGGTTTGGAAACTAATCATAAAAATAAAATAGTCTGGGAGTTCATTTTCAATCAAGTATAATTTGCAAGTTCAGAAGACTGCAGTACATGTATACGGATTGTTATGTAACAAAAACAAGTTTACGACACAATTAAACACAAATTGTTGCAGATTTTTCGGTAGTCTATCACCGTTTTATTTTTCATTGTTCATTTTTCGATATTGCACAAACCCCAAAATATGTACAATGCTCTATATAGACCAAAATGCACTTGGAGAAAATCGACAGATTTATTTTACACAAATATACTTATATTTACACCGTTGGCTTGCTGTTTGCTATACAAAAATCACGTTAATTGAACTAGCTTGCAAAACAAGCATGGCTGCGTTATTTGCTTAAATTTTTCTTAATTTTTTTTCTTTTTTCACAATAGCAAGATGTTTAGCCAGACGACATATTTTTTCTTTCTATATTTGGTTTGTAATTTCAATACATTCTTTGGACATAATATATTACATTGTCGAATACAGTTTGACCCTAATGAACAATAATTTTACTGGAATAGATGTCTTTGGCAGAAAAAAAAATGGTTTTCGAGGTAAAACTCTTATACTCGGTTCAGACAGGCGTTCCACAGTCGCGCCGAACCAAATTGAAATCAAGTCGCTCCTGAGTCGCTCTAACAACTCCAGCAGTCGATCGTTCGCCGTCTGGCGCGCCTTGTCGCCCTTATTCGTTTCAGACCTCGGACTCAAATCACTTATTTGGTTCGGCGCGACTGTGGAACGCCTGTCTGAACCGAGCGTTAATCTCCTTTGGGGTGGCTCACTTTAAAAAGTACACACCAACAAATGTATGAATACAATGTTCATTAAATTAATTTCAAATGTGAATTATCATTTTGGTCACATGTATTTGACAAACACTTTTTGCACATTATGTTTGGTTAACGTTACGATATACAAACAAACTTGGTGATAACAACCACACAGATTTGCTTGTAAACAAGTTTTGGTGAGTCAACAAAGTACAACATCTGGCAAACATTCTTCTGGGATTAAATGCCTGGCGAGAGACAGCGGTGATTCAACATAAATCGTCAGCGGAAAATGGCTGATTTTCCTGTCTTAGAAGTGAATCCGCCTGGCGGTCCTTAGAGTCTAAGAGACTTGCTGAGACAATATAATGCCAGGCATGAGTCAGTGTTGTTGTCACTTTAAGGCCGTAGGAGATCCAAGGTACCAATAATCAGGTCACATGAGCACGACAAGCTTCCGACAATAATTCCAGTCATCATATGCTTAAAGCACGGAGTCACACGCCCAAGACTAGCCGAGTTTTACAGTTAAAAGGAGTGCCTACTGGAAAGACACATAATTTAGATATTGCGGCTTTTTGTTGTTAATAAATAAAGTGATTGTGCCACACAAACATAAATATTTTCTCGAAGCCCGTTGGTTCAAACCACCGGGGTCCGATAGCATTAAACCATTTGTAAACTAAAACGACATTGTCGCAATTCTGCTTGATGCAAAACATTATTTTCATCGCAAAGTTAAAATCCAAAGCTGATCTAAAGGCCGCAGCAATGACAACTTTTCGCCGTCTGTGCCTCCTCCCCTCAATTACCATTCTTCTTGTCTTCGTTTTCCTCGTTCGTTTTATCCTTTTGAGAGGTCACCTTTTCTTCTGGGATACTGAACGACGCCGGGCACTCCTTGATAATTGGCTTACCCGTGCCACACGGCTTGTCGATTTTGCCAGTGCGCGGTAGCGTAGAGGCTACTCCCTGTGTCGGGGTAATCGAGGCCATCGGCTTCTCGGGGAACCCACTGAAGGCAGGTCGGGCGGGTAACCGGGAGCTGTCAAGCTTGGAATACAGCTGCGAGATGTACCCAGGGGCGTTCTCTTTATCAGCAGCGGGGTTTGAAGAGGTCGGGATGATCATCGGGTCCGAGGACACGGTGGTAGGGGGCTCGTAGATAAGCTGAGTCGGCAGAGGTAAAGGCTCCAAGTCGATAGTTGTCGAGGTCGACTCTTGGTACTCGACTCGCGGTCTCTTCTGTGTCTGCGGTCGCTTTCCTTTGGCGTTAAGGGCCCAGCAGCCCATCACAACGGCCACAACGAGGAGAAGAATAACGAGAGCTCCGAAGATGGTCAAGATGACCATGAAGAGTTCGCCGTCCATTATACTGGGCTCCTCTGCGTCAATGCTGGGGCCGCCTGGAACTTCAGGGGGACTAGGAATGAAATCAATCGGGGTAACTCCGGATGGAAGTGGCTGTGGGACATAGATTGGTGTGACCACCATCTTAACGGAAGCACTCTCCGCTATACCGGTGGGAGTGCTCGCTTCGCATGCAACTACGATTTGATCGTGAATTTGCTTCACGTCGTGGATAGTCAGCAGCTGCCTCTGGTTGGCGAAGGAAAACCCGGCCTGGCCGTCCGAGATGTGATTGCCGGCTACTTGCCAGGAGTAGGAGGCCACGTGTGGGATAGCGCTGCCCTCGCAGTGAAAGGTGGCATTATCTCCCGGTATGATCATCCGAGTCAGGGGTCTGACCTGGACCACGGGAAGGATCCGCATGGGCATCACGGAGCAGCTCCTGGGTTCACGTAGAGCCGGGCCTGTCGCTACGCACGTGAACCTCACCCCGTTGTCTTCCGGGAGGAGTATTCTCGCGTAGACGATATGTGACGGTTGAGGTTCCAGTATGGTGTGGTTGATCCGCTGCCACTGCAGTAAGGCCGGGGGGTCGCCTCCGGAGGACTGGCAGGTGAACTCGGCTCCGTCACCGGGCCACAGCGTACTCGTGGTATCCGATGTCTGCGACTGGGACCCGACTTTGCAGAGTGGGTACTTGGCAGGTGGCGGTACGTACACTGTCATGGTGGCCGGCGGTGAAGCCCGACCTCCCGCCGAGCCGATGTACGAGCATTGGTAGTCGCCAGCATCCTCCTTCTTGACGTTCTCGATTATCAGGTCGTACTCGCCGATGCTTTGGTTTCCGCTCAGAGAGTACCGCGACCGTAAGTCATTGTCGAGACCGTGCAGGAGTTTCCCGCCGAGACTCAGATGCGTGTTTCCTTTGGACCAATACAGGAAGGTGTCCAGAGTGCTAAGTGCCGTACACCTGAAGGTGACCGTGTCTCCTGCGATGGCCGATATGTTGGCCGGTAAAACGGTGAAAATGGCGTGTGTCCCGTGGCTTAAAATGATCACCGCGACGGCGAAAACGAACCACACTCGTGGCGACCACATTGTCACCTTATCAATCTCTGATGTCGATCAATCCTAGGCCACTTCTAAATGATTTCCAAGAACGGAATCCTCTTTCGAAGAAGACACAAAGTTTATCCGTCAGATTCGTCAGTTAAAATGGCGGGCTTTCGGTCTGACGGTCGAATTATATCAACACTAGTAGTAGCGCGAGCGCTCACCTTCAAGACATTTGAGTCAGAGCACCGTGAGGTGCAGTGCATGAGGTTCCTGCTGAACGCACCAGCCAATAGCCGACTGCTTCGTCACGCGTTTCAGGAACTGCCGATGATTAACGCATGGGCACAGGTTGACAGGCCGGCCCCTTCCCCCTGTCAAGACGTTAGGCTAGATCCAGAAAGGCAGTAGAGAGTGGATGGAGAAAAACAGCCTGGGCTAGGCTAATCGAATTAGTCTGTTTCCTTCAGGAGTGGGAGGGCTATGTCACGGGATTCGGGCTAGGGGTAAAAATAACCCCCAAAGCCGGCTGTAAGGAGCAGGTTTGTTGTGGATACAACCTCAAACTTTGTAACTTTATAGAAAAGAGGTAAAATGTAATCGTTGTGTCAACAGCACTGTGTACTTCCTTGTCCGTGGTTCACTTCACGCCCCGTGGGAGTTTTTAACCAATATTTATTCATTCTACAAAACACAGTGCAAACTAAGGCTTTTGTTTTTTCTTCGTTATTCGTGGCCACTGAAGACCTCAAATAAATCAATAATGTAGGAAATCAATTTTAAACAAATGATGTTGCAAGTATCATTTTGTTATCGACTGTACTATACAGATACTTTTGTTAAAGGGATCGTATACGTTTGGTAATTACTCCAAAAATTAATGGCAATAAAAACTTACTTGGTAAGAAGTACAGCCGCTTTGGATAGTATAATGCATTTTTAGAAACTGTTCACTTCGAAGTACAAGCGGTTATAGAAAAAGATATCACTTTTTATCCCCAAACATTTGAATCTGAGAAGCGTTACTGCAGTGACTTTTCTCAGACTATGTATTCCAATGCAGATTATTTTTCCTGCGTGGACATAACCGCTCCATATTTTCGGCAATATCTCAAAATCGCTACCATCTTTTGAAATGGTTAGTTACATGTTAGTTTTATGGTATATATCCATAACTATATAGGATTGAAACAAACAATGGGTTCCAATTACTAAACGTGTACGATCCCTTTAACACTAAAACCGTATTTTCACCAACACATAATGATTCTATTTTTCTATTTGCAATACCAAATGAGACGACACCTTTGGGGGTATGTCTTGTTTCACTGAATTAAGCCAGAACGGGAACTGATTTCCCTAAAGTAAATTTGTTTTGCGCTTGCAAGCGTATCTCTTGTGAACCGTATGAGGCTTTGAGAAGATTCGATTTACCCAACGAGCAGTGGGGTTTGTTTGTGTTCTATTCCTCTACCGCGAAATTGTTATAGTATCCCCATGCGCATCTGTAAGCTCTACTCTAATTTCGCTCGACAAGTTGACATGTTGAATCAATTTGGAGTCGATTTTGGAGTTATTTTTTCCTTAGTGGTAACCATCCTACACCGTCTTCAAGCCACAATGCCGCAGTGCATTATGTTTATAATCAGAGGACTCCTTTAACACGATCTGACCGATCAGATCTGAATCTGATGACTAATCGTGTCCAGCTAAACCTTGTTTTTCGCGGTCAGAGTCGAGACACCTTTACGGTGGCGCAAACGCCAAAGGGCAAACTGAGGATGGGACATCCCACAAAATATGTTCCATCCGTTTTCGACAGAAACACGCGATGGCCTTTATAAGGACAGTCCGAAAGGTACTTCCAACCCGTAGATTGCCTTTGTAAATGAAACCCCCCCTTCTAAAAACCTAAAAATAAATGAGAAACCACAACATTCCGCAAACAAAATGACCACCACAAAGGAGAAGAAAAGGGAGGGGGGTTTCTCCGTCTCATTTCTTGCTTCGTATGCCTGATCAGTACACCCAAGACCACTGACCTCTATACCTGGACGGACCATTGTCCATATTCTGCTGTGCTAACGCTTGAAGTCGGCGCGAACTGGAAGTGCAACATGGCGGACCAAAGACGTCACTTCTGTGAGCCAATGAAATGTCCAGGTGTAGCGGTCAGTGGATTTACTCTATACATTTTTTATTTATAAACATTACGTCATACGTACCGTACCCACTGAACCTTACATCTGGACATTTCATTGGCTCACAGAGTGATGTCGTGGGTCCGCCATGTTGCACTTCCAGTTCGCGCCGACTTCAAAAGTGAATGGGCAATGATCCGTCCATGTGTAGAGGTCAGTGGGATTAACTCTGTACATTTTGTATTTATAAACATTATGTCATACGTCCCGTACCCACTGAACTCTACACCTGGACATTTCATTGGCTCACAGAGTGACGTCACACTTAGTTTACATGTCCGTTTTCACATACCCCTACTTTGTAGGCATCTCGACTTCGTTCCCATAGGAAAGCGCATAAAGCCGTTACGCCATTATAGGTCTTAGCTCTGTTTCTTTGGACATATACCCAGCACGATGTGTGGCAGAGGGCATCCCCTCTTATCCCTATAGACAATGTGCCCTCTGACGTCACGTGTTTACATCTGTATTCAAATGTGCCCGGCAGTTTGCGCACACATCTTGTTTGACATAAAATTTGCTCAAAGAGTGACGTCGCAGGTCAGATCGCCTTTGAATTATGTGACCTCTGATGTCATCTCTTAACTAAATTTATGTAAAACATAAAACGTGCGCATACTGCCGGGCACCTTTGAATACAGATGTAAACAGAGGGCACATCGTCTATACTCTGCACACTCCACACTATTGTTACCTAACACATCCTCCCTTAAAACCTAAACAAAATTCCTGAGATTCTGGGAACACAATGGTCAAGTCAACACAAAAGAGGAGGGGTTTTCTCTGCTACATTTCGTGCTTTATAATGTCTTTGGTTGCCGTGTGTGAAAGAGAACGGCATCCATACATCCAGTTGCAGATATCGAAAATGTTCACTACCGAATTCTAAAGGAATATCTTACTTATTTGAAAGTAAATAATGATTGTAGGCATCCAGCAAAAAGATTGCGCTAAATATCCTATTTAGTATAATTGTTCCCCCCCCCAAAAAAAAAAAAAAAAAAAAATTAAATAAAAATTACGATCGCCGGACGGCGATCGCGAAAAAACATAAGAACCACTGCCCGACGCCGGGTAAAAACAAACGCCGTTTTTCTTGCTCTACTCGGCATTCATAATTTGTAAACATCGAACAGGTCGGTTAAACGATATTTATCAGAAAATACAACTACCAAAATCCACCCATTCATGATAATTCAACCAATTACCAATGGTGTATCCTACCGTTACATCCACCCATTCCTGATAATTCAAGCAATTATCGATGGTGTTTCCTACTATTAAATCAGCATGGTCAGTGACAATGGTGCGAAATACGGTACCCTCTGGAGACGTGAACACAATGCGGACAATGGGAGTGAAAAGGTCTCCAAAGGGTAATTTCTATAGGGCTCCATTAGGGATTTCACGAATTAGATTTTTCGATTGTACTTAAATCACTCAAAAACTATGGTTAGAATGTGGGTTAGGGTTAGTGTTTGGGTTAGGGTAAAATATAGGGTATATTGGGTCGAAATTTCAACCCAGGAAAATAATTGTGGTTAAAATGGGAGCATTTTGAAAAACGTGCTCGACTTTCTAACCATTTTGTACACGAGAACAAAGCCATGTCTCCACAGTGATACCTTTAAGATAACAAAAGAAAGACGTGTGATCAAACATGTTCATGTCTCAAACTTCTACATATCATTTTGTATTTTTGTCACATACCTTGGGGTTTTTGTTTTACTGGAATTTATACAATCGTGCTTTTGTCATCAATAATTCCACTACTTGTACCCAATTTTAAAACTGTTCTCAAAATAATCCCCATCGCTTTCTTCTCCTCTTCCTCTCTAATTATCTTCACATCTTCGCCACTTGTTTTGTCGGAGCCGGAGCTGAGATCCTAGACGCTGGAGTAAATTACTTTTCCGTTTAGTGTAAACAAGAAATTGAGTCAATTATGGATGAAAGTACATGCACATCTGCAACGTCTTGCGGCACACTCCTCTCTCACCGTGGAGGATAAGTGCGCATGCTCATGTGCAGACTGTCACGTGAACAAGTCCAGCGCGTATAGACATAGGACCTTTTCGAAACCGTTGCTTCGTCTTTGGCTTTGGCTTCGCCTCCGAAATCCGAAATACTGAGAAGCAAATAGAAATGGAAGAAAATTGAAATAGTCTAACTTTTGGGTTCACATCAATCGAGTGAATGTTTCTGAAGTACAACAGGCGTCAGAATGTGGCTGGAGATCTTGCAGTTGGGAGTCAAAAGTCGCCTTAAGCCAAAGACGAAGACGAAGCCAGGGATTCAAAAAGGCCCATAATATAACTCTATGGTATATACGAGTCATGGCACGTGATCACTACACAAATGAGACACATTTTGGAATTTAATACGAGGCATTCGGTGCAAAGCCATGGGACGTTGAAGATCTTTTATCTTTTTTAATTTGCTCAACAAAAGACAGTGTGTGAGGCCCTCGGCTTCAGAGCAATAAGTTCGGTATTCCAACTGCGCATGTGCACAACAAGATTCGATTTGTTTTTGCATTCTGTGCAATTTTGATCGTTCAATCAAAAAAGACAATGGTAACTTTCGTTTGAACACACAAGATACCTGGAAACACTTCGCTGTCCAAAGTTTTTTGAAAAATGTTACTTCATGAACACGACGATCTATGTGAATGTGCTGGTACGCGCTATGCCGCTTTGAGTACGCATATACGATAAACATGTTTTTCTCGATAGAAACATCGTCAAATCTTCATTATGCACATGCGCAATTGCAATACCGAACGGATTTCTTCGAATTTGTCAATGGAGAAACAATCGAGCGCGTTAAACTAAGTGATGACTACACCTCATTAATATTCATGAGCAAATTGGAGCGCGTCATTGGCCGATTCCGCCGATTTTCTTGAACTTGTTCAAGTCTCCCACGTAATATAAGGCAACCCTTTCCCAACCTAAATATTACAATGTTATCATTGTTAATATACTTTTTCAGTATGATTTAATAGGGTAACTGTGTTAGTAAACAACTTGGTGACTTTGAAGCTCATCAAAACTGACAAGGTAAATGCGGGCAAATTTGATATGTGGAGACAAGGTAAATGCGGGCAAATTGTAGAGTATAACAGTAGTCATTTGCATATGTGTTCTCATAAATATTCAGCCACTTATATGCTTTAGAATTTTTTTTTAAATATACCCAAATATGGAAATGAATATATTACACGGCATTTATTAACGATTTATGCAAGTTGTGCATATTTCCACCACTTGGATTGTTTAAAACTTTTAGTAGTTAGTATGTCATTCTAGGGATCTTGTAAAAAATGCACTGTGATGAAAAAAATGTGTGAGGTGTGCCTGTACTAAGAGGACCCCCCCCCCCCCCCCCCCCCCCCCCACCCCACCCCCACCCCACCCCTATTTTATGTTGGTCGTTGTGTTTCCGGAATCTCGGGAATTCTGTTCAGATATCTAGGTACTAGTGGATGTGAGGTATTAAAGGTGGTATACACCATTGGTAATTGCTTGATTGATCATGAATGGGTGGATTTAGGGGGTTGAATTTTATAGTAAATATCGTTTAACTGACCTGTCTGAAGTTTTACAATCATTGATGCTGAAGGGAAAAAAACAAAGAAAACGGCGTTTGTTTTCATCCTGAGTTGAGCAGTGGTTCTTACGCTGTTCTTGGTTTTTTTTCTCGATCGCCGTCAATCGATATGATCGTGATTTTTGTTGGGAACAATTACAGGATATCGGAACAATTACAGGATATCTATCGCAATCATTTTGTTGGATGCCTAACAATCATTTTTTACTTTCAAATAAGTAAGATACTCCTTAATTATTCGGTAGTGAACATTTTCGATATCCGCAAATGGTGTATCCATACCTTGAAATCGTGCTGGGTATATTCTGTTGCAACGAAACTATAGTAAGGCACCGAAACTTAATAACGACTTATTCAGCTCACAAACTTAACATGTATTACGTATGCGACGATATTTTACAGTTATTTAGAGATATCTCCAGATAAATTAGACATATCTCTAAATATTTAAAACTTTATCTCCAAATAATTTCGAAATAGATATTTTTGTAAATATTTTTCGATACCTCTAATTCATTGAGCGGTATATCTAAATAACTAAATTTAATACCGTCGCGTAAATGAATGGGCTCATCATAGACGAAGATCTACTAGTACTAGTACTAGACAATTCTACTTCGTTTCTGTATCATCAGACTGGCGACTTGATGTCATGGAGATAACAATTTATTATTGACAGCTAGCGGGACATGCCCCGCGCCCTTCAGTTTCACTCCCGGGAATTTGGTTCTTTATCGGACGTGTATGAATCATACTTTTCGCTCCCAACTTGCGAATGGTGCGATCTCTCGGGAATATCAATCAACAATCCAAACAGTTGCCGACACTTAGAACCCCTGGTATATATTTTTAGTTTATAAAGAGATATATAGCGATTTAAAGGTCGTATATGGGGTGGTATTTTATAGTAAATATTAACATAAAATATAATTTAACTTACCTGTCCGAAGTTTTACAATCATGGATGCTGAGAAGCAAAACAAAACAAGAAAAACGTCGTTTGTTTTCAACCGTCGGGGAGTTATTTTTCGAAATTCAAATTGTCGGGACAATAACAGGATATCTAGCGCAATCATTTTAGCTGGATGCCTAGAATAATTATTTACTATCAAATGAGTAAGGCATTTCTTAACCTAACTCCCTATAGGGTGTGTGCAAAATCATATCGATTTTGGAGGATTTGGGAGGGCTAGGGTTAATAATTTTGTAGTAAAATGTTTCCGTGTCTGCAAGACATCTTTTTTTTAAGAGAGTGGGGGGGGGGGGGGGGAAGGGGAGTTCATATAACGTAGATTATGATTAGCCTTGGGCGTTGCTTTTTACACCCCTCTGCGCCCCTTCCTTTCCCCACCCGTACAGACCTATTAACAGGGTTGCCCCCCAGAGCCCCGCTAATTACGTCACTGAATACAGGGGACGTCCTCAAGTGAATGTTTGAGAAAAAGTTGAAACACAAACATCTGCCTTAGCATAAAAATTCTTCCTCGGCAAAAACAGGGTTACAGATCAAATTGTTAGGAGATGTATATTGTTTGTGACTGGTATTCAGCTGGTTTTTTTTCTTAGCATGAAAACACATGGCGTTGTTTTTACTGAGAATTGTTTTGTTTTGTGCTAAGCAATTTTTGTGTGCTAAGCAAATGTTTGTGCTTACATGTTTTATGAAATTGGCCCAAAGTATGATGGATATTTCACACGACCCAAAATGTATAGGTGTACAAGTATTTAACACGAGTTTAATTACAGTTACAATATTGAGGTAGGACCCAGAGCAGTCAGAATATTCAATGATATAACGTTTCCACCAGTAAATACTGTATACATTTTTAGAATAATTAAAAGTAGTACTATATAAACAACAGTCGACCGACACAAAGTGAGCAGACGTACTCGGTGAAGGAAGTTAAACTTTGTAGCTAATAATATACGAAGTTAAAGCTATTTTTTCTTCTGCTTACCAATATAAGTTGTGTTCTGCAGAGTCGTCAGTCTTAAATTAACAGGTTCTACATAATTTCTTATAATATCAATGCTGACTTAGAGGTAGGATACACCATTGGCATTTGCTTGAATTATCAAGAGTTTGTGGATTTAGGGGCGGGTTGTATTTTATAGTAAATATCATTTAAATGACCCGTCTGGAGTTTTACAATCATGGATGCCGAAAAAAACCCGAAAAACAGCATTTGTTTTCAACCGGTGTCACGCGTCGGGCAGTTATTTTTATGTTATTATTGTTGTTTTTTCGCGATCGCCGTCCGGAATCGGAATAATTACAGGATATCTATAGCGCAATCATTTTGCTGGATTCCTAGAATAATTATTTACTTTCAAATAAGTAAGATATTTCTTTATAATTCTTTATAATTTGGTAGTAAATATTTTCAATATCTGCAAATGGTGTATTCTACCTTTAATGCTGTGCTTACTTGATACTGTGCAATAATTAAAACATTATTTACATTGAGAGCAGAGGGCGCCCTATATTTTGCTGCACGGTATCACGCCATTTTAACAAGCTAGCCAGCCAGCGATTCCATGGGTTATTGGAGTATCGCATTCCACATTTTTAACCGTTCATATATCAACCGTTTATATCAACTGATTGAATGTTTCTGAAGCACAACAGGCACCACAAATGTGGCTGGAGTTAGCCAAGGATTCGAAAAGGTTCATAGTTTGACGCTTATCCAGAGACAGTACTAATGTACTAATAAATAAGGGAAATGAAAAGTTCTAAAGATGAAAACGGAAAATGAGAATTTATGGCAGATCTGAATAAATCAACCAAGCCGGTAACTATTGTCAATGCAAGATGATGAAGTTAGCCCGTGTTGATGGGCTCAGGGTACGGTTGGGATACTGTCTAGAGCTGGTCGATCGAGCTTGATATATCTTTGGATGAGATGAAGATCTTAATAAACAGTAGAATGACGTGTTTAAATTGGTATGAGCCATTTGGGTGGCGCGGGCAATGAAGTTATAATATATAGGCAGATATCTATAGTGGAGATGAGATCTATAGCGAGAATCTACTTGTCTTCCACCGGCCATCAGCGCTGTCATGCAGTCAATATTCTTGTTGCTATATCGTCATACTTGATGTTTTAGTCACCAGCGCAGTTCTGGAAACCCACAGACGCGGCAAGTTAGAGTGTCTAATTCGGATCATTCTTCTTCACCGCTTGGACTCGTGACGGGCTGGGCATAGAGGCGTCCTAGCCGCCCGGCGTGTACTGTGGGGCGGTACTGGGCTGGGACGTGGTGGTCGGTACCCCAGCTTCGGTGGTCGGTACCGCAGCTTCGGTGGTCGGCACCGCTTCGGTCGTGGTGGTGGCGTTGCCGCTGTCTTGTTCCTGGTTGCGGTACATGCTGGACTGAAGCTCAGAGAGGACCTGTCGGCTGCTCGGGGTGAAGTAGATCTGGTCGTAACCTTGGTATCCCCCGGAGCCAGGCTCGGTTATTTCGTTTCCGTCTATCACAAAAAGAAGGAAACCTTGTAAAAAGGTCTAGGCAAATAGAAATACATTAAGAAAACGAGTACAATGTATCCCCAAAATGGGAATGTCAGCATATCAGTCTGTCTTTTCTTGGCTTGAGAATATTTTATTCAAAACTATGTATCTAAGATTCCATTTCGTACTCATTCGAGGTCGGTATAATGAAAGAGCTAACGACGGAGATCCATAATAATAGAGGGCGCTCTTTATGTGGTCCAGTGCAGCACGGCAGAGCCAAAAGATATCTGAATGTACATGTATATGTCAATAGATTATCGGATGTACATAAAAGAAATGGCATGAAACCCTGTTGGCAAAAACTTCGTTAAAAGTCTCTACATTGTATGAAAACACGATGTGGAACACACACCCGATCGTTTTGGCTTTCGGCAAGATTCCGAGAAATAGAGGTAAAGTTGTCAGAAACATTCTAGAAAGTCTTTAAAAAACCAAACCCTCCCTCAATAAAATCATTTACCACCAAAATAAAACATCCCTTCCCTATTGAAAAGAGAGTGCCTACCAGGATCACAGTTTCCCCAGCTAACGATCTCCACATACTCCTGGTGTTGGCATATATATTCCTGCATACTGCACCAGCTATCGTAAGTCTGATTGTTTGAGGCGCAGACAGGCACTTGGTCGGCCCAGCCGCTGCAGTTGTAGTTGCACAGGATGCACCGGGAAGTGTTGGCCGGCTGGTCCCAGAAACATTCCTTGTGGTGGACGCAACTGGTGTCGTTGCAGGAGACCAAATCTTCAAATTAACCACATGATGTACTTTAACTTTGGCAGTTTTAGGGCAACTTTGGTCAGATCGTTTTAGATGTAAAGTAATGCATCGGATTGGGTTGACTAGGCCAAACCAATCCGAACATTAAAAATATAAACCGAATCCGAACTGAAATAAGTCTGAACTCTCGAACCCGACCCGACAACAAAATAAGGGTAAAACCGACCCGAACAGAGAAAAACGGAACCGTCCCCGAACAAACCCGAAATAAACCTAATGTGTGGCTCGGGCAAATCATCCTCAATTTCACGAAAATTGTGTCCGTTTTGTACCTGCACTTATACCAGCATCACACGAATATCGATCGATCGATCGAGCAACGTCCGCCTGTTTGACTTACCATCACGTGGTATGTAAAGAATTACAACGTATCTTTTTGTGCGCGCGTGTCCGGTCTACTTTTTTTGTATGTGGTGAAAACATGCCTTTGCTCACTGGGACGCATTGGCACGCAGTGGGACGCAAAGGAACGGAGCACCCCGTACTCTACTGCGTGTGTACCAGTGTGCACTAGTCCGCACGCGTGTGCACGCGTAGGTAAGCAAATCGAAATAATCCACGGTCCCTTAGACGTTTCAAAAGTATTATTAGGAACAGTAGGGGCAGGTTTGCCTAATTATCCAGAGGACATAATGATATACTTTCAGAATCGTCAAGAACGCACAAAGTTGGCCTAGCGGTCCGTTACTCGCCCTTCCATGTAGTATGGCCCGGGTTCGATTCCACATTAGTTTTTGTTCTTTTCTGCTGCTTCATTACCAGATCCTGATGACTTCACAAGCCTAGAGCTTTAACAAATAACTTTCTTCAATCTGGATGTTACAACGAAACTCGTAATGCACCGAATCTTGGCCTGACGTAGGCTCACAAGTTCGTCCATGGCGAGTCATTAAACGCAACGATACCTTGAAGTTATTAGAAACATCTCTAAATGAATTAGAGACATTTTTGTATTATTTATTGAAATCTCTAATTATATATAGAGATTATATCTTTACTGATTCAGAGATATCTCTAATTCAAACTCGCAGAATAACTCTAAAATATCGTCGCGTAGAAAGTAATAAATGTTGATGGGCTCGTCATCTTGTGAGCCTAAATGTCATTTCCAAGTTTCGGCAACTAGCGAGCCGTCTTGTCTAACCTTCGTCTCATCAGAACCACCCTACCTCTTCTCAAAAGAGATCCTTTCAAATGGTGTTATCGCAAATCTTTCTAAGTCTTGTCTCCACCATGCAAAACTTTAAATCTCGTTCGTCTTACCTTCGCATTTGCCCTCATATGCCACCGGGATGATGTTGCCTTTAGAGCAGGAAGTCCGGCGTAGTTGGCAAAGCGTCTCGTAAGTCACGTTGTCCGCGCCGCAGACGAACTCATCCCGGAACGGACCGGGGCAACTGATAGCGTTGTAGGACACGCAGTGCGGCCGTCTGCGTTGGTCTTCCACGCAACACTTGTTGCCGATACACTCGACGTTGTCGCAAGAATCTACGATCAGGAAATTGAAACGGTTAGATTCGACATCAAGCACTGGCAAATATACCAATCAAATCATTAATGCTTGACGATGGCAGTAACAATGCCAACTTAGAATTATAATTTGTTCTAAACGTTGGTGTCATGTTGAAGTGGCATGCAGATTTAATGGAAAATGAAGACTAGACATCATCTGACACCTGGGGTGCTCGGGCGGACGGAGCGGGATCTTAAGCTGCGGACCAATCACACGTACATGGCTTATTTTCCAAACCCAAGTTAGGCTCCGTCTTGTTCTATCACCATCGCCAAACTGCATTAACGAAGCCGAGCGGAGAGAAGCTGGGGTTTTAAAAACGGCCATAGGCTACCTAGATTGCTGTGCGTTTCCATCACATAAATCTGTGAAGCTCATCAGCGTTTCTCTGAGGAGCTGGACACCACTTTGACAATAGGTGGCGCTCTTTATGGTTGCCTCATTCGACAACGAGATGCGTTTTTGCTAATTATAATATTTAACGACGAACGGAGAGTTGTTATTCCCATTTTGGCAATGTCCCTATACGTGTGCCTATTTTGAGCACGGCATTTGCCAATAATTGGTTGTCCTCGTCCAAAAGAAAAGTTGGCCTTCCATGAGGGGCTTTCGAAGCGACGGCTTCGTTTACGACTGGGCCTTAGAAACAAAATGTTACGTTCCAGAAACCGATCAAAATCGTACAGTATTTCCACTTCTGTGTGGTGGGTAAGATAATTTTGGAAATAATTCTGGAGCTAAATGATGCCAATGCTGAACACAGAGCCGGGGATTCAAAAAAACACTGAGTGCAGACTTTACGATATTTATGGTGCTATTTACCTTGACACGCCCCGTAATACGCCACGTCCATCTCATAGTACTGATCTTGTTGGCGGCATTTCATCTTGAGCAGTGCGCACATGCTCTTGTACTGCCTACCGTTGGTGGCGCACACGGCACCCCTGTGCGAGGTGCTGTTGTGGGTGCAGTCGGGCTTGCACACGCAGCGGGCCCGACCGCTCTTCATGACGCACCTACGGCCGTTTGGGCATGTCGTCTGATCGCACGTTTCTGCAGAAAGAAACCCCACCAAAAATTAACAACTTCGACTGTTTAACGTCAGAGCGACGTTTCGGCAACCACCCATTAAGAAAAATCAATTCATAAAACAGTACAGACAACACAAATTAACGTCGAGTGTGGTTAAAGTGTGTTGGTGAACGTAATGTGATGAAACAAATATGGGAATAACGGTACACAAACAAAAGTTGGTGTTTGTGCTTTTTCAAAATTTCGATTTTCCTTGTTTGCATTTTCAGGCCTTTATACAGTTTTAAAAGTCTTTTATTTTGTTTGGGTCATTGCTCAAATTGCGCTCTCCAGTTCAGAAAGTTTTGAGCGAAAGGTCATAAATATTCATATATGCTAACTTAGGTCGTTGGTACGCACTGCGGGTCCACGCCACGACCATTTCATATGCACATACATGTGTGTGTGTAAACACCTTTCATCGTGGATCCCCTATTGTCCCTCTTTTGTTTGTACTCTAACTTTTTTGGAAGGCCTCCCACGGGTTTTGTACACGATTTCAATCGTGGACTTTCTGTCAATCGTGAACTCTATTGTCCTCTATTGTTCTACGTCCACCGTACCATTTGAATGCGGATACAAACTCACAAAGACAATTATAGACGTAGTCCTATAGCCTGAGGCCCGTTTCGAACACGGCCTTACTTTCACAAAGGTTGCAGTCCGGGACACCGCCGTAGATGGCCTCATATTTGAACATCTCCCCCGCAGATATTTCGTCCAGCGTAGTCCACGATATACTCTCCCCGTTGTTACTGCAGCATTCCTCCACCGTCACGTTCTCGGAAACTAGCAGTCCGCACGTCCCGCTACCTTCATTACGTTGAGCCCAACAACTGAAACCTACACGAATGAAAGATACCTATAGATTAAATTTATCACAATCAAAACACAGGGTAGTCATAAATAGCGTAAGATGGAGGCATGATTATGCATGAGCTCCCATCGTATAGGGCGCTGTTCACCTATTGCAACCGTACTTCCACGGAGGGCCGTACTACCGTGTTCGAATACTTTCCCCCTGCAAACGCGACACCGTTCGATTTGACTCACGTGACTTCTCGCGCTTACTCGGAACCTGGCCCTAGTAACCGACCCGCCGATTTAGTTTACTCTTGGGTAAGTATCTCATACGGTCATGCTAAAATATGGCTGCCACGTCCAGCGATGCGCCAGCGGTGAGAAAGTAAAACAGGGAATTTGTTTAAGTGATTTTTGGAAGTGATGATTTTTATTTTTGGCCAATTTGAAATATACGGATTGTGTTGTGTTTCTTAAATTGTCACGTTAAAGCGTTTTCTGGTACGTATTTTGTTCTGCGTGGCTCTTTAGCTTTTGTAATACTTCAGGTCAAGCACGACACGATCGTTTCTATTTACTAAAACGTTGGTATAGCAAACACGATATTTGTTGTCAACAAACGTTGGTCAAAATGAGTTGGTATTTTGACCAATGTTGGCCAACATAGCAACTGCCTACAATCTTGGGCAAACTCTTCCCAACTTGTTCAATTATTTGTACCTGTATTAACCAACAATGAGGTTAATTAATACAAATCATGTTTTAACCCACGTTTTTACAGTGTAAATTATAATTAAGACACGTGATAAACGAGCCACCATTCACATTACGGAAATTCATGTGTTGTATAATGTCTACCGGCGAGATTTAGTATTTTATGTCAACTGAAAATAATACATTCGCACATGTCGGGGCATTGCTATAATTGACCGTATTTACGACCGCCAAACATAATTTGCGGCAATCTCAGATGATTTGTTGAAATATGCCAGGTTGTGCCAAAGTATAAAAAAAACCGGAACATGTGATTCATCAAACTGTATGTATGAAGGTTTTACTACTATTGCTTTGCCGGCAGCGACTTTTGATGCAAAACTGGGTTCTTTCGGGTGGTCCAAGACCATGGGGTGACGCGGGATGTCAAGGAGGGAAGGAACTTGTAGCCACTCCCCACAGAGAGCCTATAGTTTTACGAGGAAATCCCACCGTACCTTGGCCCAGATCAACTCGGATTATCACCGCCGACTGACAACAAACCTGAAATTGCGAAGCATATAGCGGGGTTAGACGGTCAGTGGGTTAGCAGGCAAAGTGTGAACCGGAAATAACTGAATTATGCTAGAACCAAATCACGTGAGCCAAGGCATTCATTCTGGTAAATCAGGGTTCGTGGACTGCTTCGTTGTACACATTGCATTCCGTGGAATAGTAGAAACCTCTTTATGGCTGAAATAGGTCTGTCACTCACATGACCGCTCTTGTGATGGGCTCAGTCCAACCATAGCTTCCGATCATAATGCCTTTTTCCCTTCGTTAAATTTTAAAATTACCATGCCAACTATTAGGTCCCTAAGTGCCAATTGAACTATTTGTTATGTAAACAGTGCCCATGTGTAAAGCTTTGGAAGCTTTGGACAGCATTTGATTGTATTATATGTCAAAATATGCCAAAACGAAACCTGGAGTGTCCCAGTATATTTATTTGGAGAGGCTAAGCATCCTTACTCGCAGCATGATGCTGAACTACAAAGGACGCGGCGCTACACGTGGTCGAGTCAAAGGCGCGTAATTTGGCAGCCGGCCAAAATTTGGCCATGGAGCACAGCCAAATATCGTAATTCTTTTGCGGAGTAGAGGAAGGAAAACCAGAGAAAAACCCTCGTGGCACAGGAGAGAACCAACGACTATAAACAATACTCGCATTATGGTCCGAGCCGGGAGTCGAACCCGAGCAACATTGGTGAGAGACAAGAGCTTACGCGTTTGCTATTCATGCTACTCAAACATAATTATCGCGGTACAGCTACCTCGAAAATCACAAAACCTGGACATTCGGATTTAGACACAAATTTGGTTTAATCTCAATACATATGATGCGAAATCCAATGCTGCTAAAAATGGTCATTCAATTTGGTTTTATGACTGGTCACAATTACTGTTGCGTCATTCAATTTTAACAAAATAACCATCCAATTGAACAATTCAACAAAACGGGGAAAATCTAAAATCAAAACTAATTTTTGACTTCCACTTTACCCTCGATCCAACCGTTTGGGAAAACTTGTTCACATTGATCGTCAACATATACCCTGGTTTTTCCCATCATAATATAGGTCTTCCCGGTCAATTTCGGTAAATGAGCAGCCAATAAAATGTTCGTGCGTTCAAATTAAGACGATTTTGCCTCTCAAGTTTTTACCGTGTTTCAAATTCACAATTATGTCATTCAATTTAGTTTGGAGGCCTTCAAATTCCTTTAGCAATGTGTTTAATTTAGCATATCGTCGCTCTTTTTCGTGACGCACAATCATCATTCAATTTAGCAAAGCTAGTTCAAAAGGAGATTTTTTGATTTTTGATTTTTAAATTTTTTTTTCGTAAAAGGGTAACTAATTTCTAAACTTCAAGTCAGTCAAACTTTTTTTGTTATTCATTTATGTTTACCGTCGATTATATATATAATTACGCCATTAACATTCTAAAGGAAACGAAAGTTAACAGAGCGTTTTTTAGAATGCACAAATGACAGAAATGCCTGTCTAATAATGAATTTGAATGACCGAAAACGCGCCTGAAAAAAACTAAATGCTGTTTTATAAAAATTAATGGTTATTTTGTTAATTCGCATGACACAACAAAACTTCTGCCTTGTCATAAAATAAAACTTAACGACCATTTTCAGCAGCATTAGATTTCGCGTAAAATGAAATGACGCAGTTGTTAAATTATCTGCTCATTTTCTGAAATTGGCCGGGAAAACCCATACTAGCAATTCTCACGACTAGCACCGCACAAATAATAATGTGCAATGTTTCACACATTAGTGTGGCGAGGGTATATAGTCGGGTTACCCAACTGACATACCAAGCGGTGACAGGTGCGGCTGCACCTGCAGCTTTTTGGGTGGGCCTCGGGCCTCTGATCCTAATCCCCGCATCCAACCCTCTCCTTAGGTCCGGTAAAGCCCCCTTCTTTTATCCTAGTGGGTGTTCCTTAGGGGACTAGTAATGCAAGATCTATCTCTTGGATTTAGATAGATTATCGCCATTAACACCAAAAAAAGAGGTCAAGCCAGTAAATCAACAAGTTCAGTAAAAGCCAAAACAAATGCGACTCTCACGAGTGGTACATCTAGTTGTCAATTCAATATAGGGATATTTTTTTTTTTAAGTTTATGTCGTCACTTTATGTGGTATATTCGTGATCTGTCATGAAATCATGACTCTTTGTCGTGTGAAGGCACGATTGATATGTCCTTGCTCCAAGGTCCTGTTAAATTGCCATCATGTCGCTACGACATCCCAAACCTCCAAATCAGTGACATATTAAAACGATTCCTTTTCTCGGAAACGCACATTATTTTGTTTACAGCATTTCATTACAGCGAAATTTTGCATTGACGTGAACACAATTTACGCGCCGGGTCCTTTTTGAACCAACGTATTTTGATTAATATGCAATGTGTGTTATACGGGGATATTGTCCCATATAAGTTGACTATGTGCGTATGTCAATAGAAATTCACAGCTTGACATTTCACGGCGTGCCACGGCTCAGACCATGGAGCTAGCTATATGGTCCGATCCCTTGATAAATAGTTCCTAATTAAAGTCTGCTCTTCGATAACCTCGGTTGATTTTTCCAAGTCCCCAGGTTACCCCCCCCCCTCCCTCTCTCTTCTAATGTTTTGTCTTTCTTATGTTCTCTGTTCGCAACATCAAATTATGTCAACATGAGAAATGAGTCATGAGCTAGGAATCATTCGTGATTACGTCTGGAATGACTTGAGACTAGTTACTTATTATACGCACTGAATAGACCGGGGGTAATAAACCAGACATTATCTAGGCTTGGGGATCGGGAGTGAAGATGAGACAGACGACTGCTCATGCCGCAATTAATGTGTCTATTCCCTAAGGGAACGAACATACAGACGGGGAGATCGAATGATTACATGGAGATGTGGGGGGTACATACACCAGACGGGGCCGGGTATATAGAGCAGAAACGGTCAGCCACCTCAACGAACTGAACATGAGACAAGTTCATTATGAGGTCACGATGTTCAGCCTTTGATGTATATAATGTTGGCCAAGTAAATTCGTATTTCCATTTTATGGATGGTACATCGTTATGGGGGTTTATTGCTCATGTTCGTACTCGGTTAGAGTTGTCGGAATTTGTGGTGATTATTTCACGACCTTCTGTGTCTTTGTATAAATCACACGACAGCAGGGGCCAGGAGCTGCTTAGCAAAACAAAAATTGCTTAGCACCAAAAACAGCATTGCTCGGTAAAACAGGTTATCGGCCAAATATCCATGTGTTTTTCATGCTAAGCAAAACCGAGCTGATTATCGTTCACAAACAATATACATCACCTGAAAATTTGATCTGTAACCCTGCTTTTGCCAAGCAAAATGTTTTTGCTTAGCAGCTCCGTGAAATTGGCCCCTGGTAGCGTACTGAGATATGAACAACCAAGTACATGTACAATGAAGTTATGAAATGAAATATTGGTTTATAGTTTCTACACAATTCTGTCAAGGACTCATGGACGAGGAACTGTAGATTCGTGCAAATAATGGACGAGGCGAAGCCGAGTCCATTGTTGCACGAATCTACAGTTCCGAGTCTATTCTCCGACTTAATCTATTTTTTTGTTATTAACAAAGATTTGTTCAAACAAGATTCCTGGCTTGCCGCAATCCCCACGTTTGTGAATAAGTGTGGATTGGTAAAGTTACCCATGCGTACATGTACACTTAGTCGATGGACATGTACAACGAATGGAAGGCATCAGTAGTTCGGTTCGTGTCTCCTCGAGGTGGCACCTCGCTCACAACAAAAACTGTCGATTCGTGACGAATCTACAGTTAGCTGTAGATTCGTCACGAATCGGCAGTTTGCTGTAGATTCGTGGAAATAATATACACTTTTAACAATAGATGACGTCACAGAAATAGATTAAACACGAATACTGTAGGTTTTCCCGGCTAATTAAAAACAAAATTCATTCACCAATTGTCACATTAAATTTTGTCCGAAAAAACAATCACACACTTTTATCAAAGTAAATTATTCATTTACCATTCGATTTCAAATGTTGGTCACTCCATTTAAACATTTGTTTCATGAATTGTATTCTTTTTTACAGATCCAATTACCGTCTAGTTGCCGATAGACAGCATTTAGAGATAGAATTTGTCTCATATCAGACAATTTCGAAATTATGGTAAATAAATTAGTCTCTGATGTGTGCTTGACTTAAAGTTAGGACACCATTGATAATTGCTTGAATTATCAGGAATAGGCGGATTTGGAGGGTTGTATTTTATAGAAAATATCGTTTAACTAAACTATCCGAAGTTTTGCAATCATGGATGCTGAGAAAAGCAAGAAAAACGGCATTCGTTTTCAACCGGCGTCGGGCAGTGGTTCTTCTTATTTTTATTTTTACAAATAAAATTCAATTTTTCGGAACAATTACAGGATATCTAGCGCAATCATTTTGCTGGATGCCTACAATCATTATTTATTTTCAAATAAGTAAGACATTTTTTATTTTTTTTGGTAGTGAAATCTTTCGACATCTGCAAATGGTGTATCCTTTAATCACACCTCAGACCAATTTACTTTGCTATAGTATAGTACTATGTCATGCAAGCACCGTAGCTTGTGTGCAAGCGACCTGTCCATTACACTAAGGCACGGGAGTACAATGAGGCTAATTCAAAAATGAAATCTGAAATAACTGCTTTGAATTATTCTTCACTTACTTTATGCTAATTACTTCGGTAAGCAGAGTATATTTATTAAAAGAACTGAGGCTTATAACATCAGACATTCAGTTGGCGAAAATTGTTTTTGGTTGGCGAAAATTGATTTGTTTACCCGCTCACCCGCCGTGGTTGGACGGCTCCCTTTAATCCATTAAGGTGTCATTAGTGTTCGGATCGGATCATTCCAATTAGTCCATGAATAAAGGCAACCTGTTTACGACAAGGTAGCTCGTTACTATTGAGACAATGGTCTAGACTGAGATAAAGGTTAATGAGACTATAATGATAATTAGATCGTCATTTTCTCGTAGATTTTGATGAACAGAACGAAACCGTCTTTTCCCGGAATATTTTGGGGGTATAAAACGGCAAACGACGGACAGCAGATCGATTATGTATGCAGTGGATACTCCTGAATTAAAAGGCGCTTTCGGTTTCATAAAATAAAATAGGCTCCCCAGACCTTTTGCGTTTACACCACAGAACCTTTAGAGAGAACACACATTCGCGTTTTTGTATCACTGTGGAGACATGGTTTTGTTCTCGTGTACAAAACGTTTTTCAAAATGCTCCCATTTTAACCACAATTATTTTCCTGGGTTGAAATTTTGACCCAATATACCCTATATTATACCCTAACCCAAACACTAACCCTAACCCACATTCTAACCCTAGTTTTTGAGTGATTTAAGTACAATCGAAAAATCTAATTCGTGAAATTCCTAATGGAGACCTATTCATCTATAGAAATTATACCCTTTGGAGACCTTTTCACTCCCATTGTCCGCATTGTGTTCACGTCTCCAGAGGGTACTGTATTTCGCACCATTGTCACTGACCATGCTGATTTAAAGGTAGGATACACCATTGGTAATTGCTTGAATTATCAGGAATGAGTGGATGTAAAGGTAGGATACACCATTGGTAATTACTTGAATTATCGGGAATGGGTAAATTTATAGGTAGGATACACCATTGGCAATTGCTTGAATTATCAGGAATGGGTGGTGTTTTTTTTTTTTTGGAAATATCGTTTAAATGACCTGTCCAAAGTTTTACAATCATGGATGCCGAGAAGAAAAAAGCAAGCAAGAAAAACGGCGTTCGTTTTTAACCGGCGTCGGGCATTTGTTCTTGTTCTTGTTTTGGGACGGCGATCGCGAAATATTTTTTATACAATTCAATTTTTCGGAACAATTACATGCTTAGAATCATTATTTATTTTCGCATAGGTAAGATATTTCTTAATAATTCAGTAGTAAAAACAAATCGATATCTGAAAATGGTGTATTCTACCTTTAATCATCTTACTGAAAACCAGACACCATTATCTTACCAGATGTACAAACAACTACAACAACAACAATGCACGAACTGTCTGAATGACCGTTGTATAGATTCCATCGGAAATAAAGAACATACCCAAAACTCAAAACATTGGGCGAGAATAAGAAAGACAGACGAAGATGTGCAAGACAAGGAAGAACATTTCCACAGAGAAAAAAACCCCAAAGAAAACAGGTTTCACATCCTACATACCGTGTACACCCGACAACTCTCCAGCCAGTAGCGTCCAAGTTACTGCGGCAACCAGCCATCTCATCGTACTCATGGCGACAGAGGTAAAGGTTTTTGATAGTTAGGTGCAAAATGTAGCCCGTGCTCCGCTGCATGAGAGGTATTAACAAACGGGAGGTTGACCGGGTCTTATATGCTCGCATCTAGGCTGACATCTCGCTTGCAAACGGCGGTGGTTTCCCCGCCTCACAGCGGTACTAGCCAATCACTCGCTCGTGGGCGAGCGGCGCGCAAGTTGTTTTAAGGATCGTCCAGGGACGTGGGATTATACTATTTGTTTTCCAGGAACTTGGCGGTCAGGGTTTCACGCGTCAATTGTGTCACAGGTGGCGACAGACGACTAAAGATCTCGTTGGAAGTTGATGAGGTGAACCTGGGATGTGTCTCGAAGTTTAGTTTCATTCACAATTGGCGTATTCTGGGCCATTTTTTGTTTGCACTGAGCAATGCAGCTCAGTCTCGGCTAGTCTTTGCCAAAGACGAATGCGTTTAGTCGATCGTGTACGTCGCGTGTTCTTTTCACGCAGTGCGCAGGCTAACCACACGATTATAGACCAGCTCCCTCGCTCACGCGTACGTCTTTGTAAACTGCTTCTAGCGGTTTAACTGTTTCCTTATTTCCTAGGGAGCCAATCAAACAAATAACTGAGATTATCAACAGGCACGCACTATATTCCTTTGTGACGTAGCCTTAATTAGATATGCAACGCAGGCCAGCGCGATATGCCTATATTCGAATTGTCGATTTTGCATGAAAAGGTCACGACTCATTTAAGCAATTTGCAAAGACCACTGCGTGATCGAGGGAGCTATTACTGAATACAAATCGTGTCGTTAGCGGACGCATTGTCGAATGTGGTGGTCTTTGGCAAAGACTAAGTCTCGGCATATATTTAGCGCATTTCGCACCTTAAAGGGGTTCATGGAGTGCACGGCCCGAGCATGCATAGTATATGGACTTACCAGCTGTGTGATGCAATGCAGTATACATAATTGATAGTGAACAGGATATAGACCTAATATAAGAAACGAACCCCGCACTAAGCACACACACACAAAATCAAACAAAAAACCCCGTAACTCTGGAAGAACATCGAAAATCGTGAATATTGACCTCAATATTTGCGTCAAATTTCAATTTCAAAGACACATACGTAACCGCAACGGTATCAGTAAAAGAAAAAGTGCTCAAAGCAATCGTCCTGTGGATAAAGATTTGCTCGGAATTTTGGGGTGTGTAAAAGTAAAGTTATAAAATCTTACCTTATTAGTTTGAGAGTTCGACTAGAACTTAAGTTTGTTGACAATGCTTGTATTTAGAAAAAGTATTCTGGTATAAGTTCGTCGAGATATGTTTTTACATTTTGTTTTGGCATGATTTCACGGCAATTTGTAATCAACCACGATGCTGTAAACGTTATTTTGTTTGAACGAGTTTTATAGCCCAACGTGTAGCCTATTTATAGTGCCCCTTTAACGGAAGGTGCTGCGCGTAAATAATTTTGGAAACTCCCGCATTGACATGCACTCCAAATTGGATGCTGTAGTATGTGTATTGCGTTGTGTTCTATGGTGGAGTGGTGCGAGTAGGTTTACGGGTAAACGCCATGGGCAAATTTCTTTTGGAGGAAGCGTTGGCACTGTTCATCTCCTGAAGACGATCAGAGTTTACTGTTCGAAACGCTGAGACTTTTAATACTCACACCATTCCCACAAATACCATTCGTCAAACATACTTGCCCAATTTAATTGCCGACGTTTAATTAAGTTGACTAAAGCCTAGCCAAACATTTGACAGGATACATACAATTGTTTTTGAGTAACTTCATCTTTAACCAAAATACCGAAAACGTGTCTTAAACAAATTTATGTTACGATGTCTGATATTTGTAATATTATCCATATTGGCACAGTTCCCATTCGTGTATATAGATAACACGTGTAGATAAAAAACGAAGTGCAAAGGTCATAATAAAAAGCATAGATAGACTGAACTGTGGAAGGGATCGAGTACATGTGGCTCATAAGTATTCGTCGTAGCTGACAGTCTTGTAATTTTGACTGCAAGCTGTACAGGGACATGTGGTTTGATCATTCATTGCTCTATGGAATACATGTATAAGGATTCAGTTACACCACCGATCTATACGTGTATACATGTATAATATTACGAGAAGCAGGGTTAACGAAAACGTACATGTACATATAGACATAACAACGAACCATTGAACTTCGTCATGGCGATGGAACTGGACCAGGCGTTGGTTTTCCTGGGCGATTTCGGTCGCTACCAGACCCTGATCTACGTCTTGATTTGCCTGGCCGGTCAGGTACCGTCGGCCTGGCATATGCTGGCCATATCATTCCTGGGGGCCGTACCGGGTCACCACTGCAAGGTACCGGCGGGCCAAAGACTCGAGGACACGGTGCCGACGGTCGCTGGCAAGGACGGCGGTGAGAAGTTCGCGGAGTGTTCAAAGTACGTGAACAGGTCCGTGGATAATGATACGATCCCGTGCGATGGAGGATGGGACTACGACAGCACTTATTACGGGAAGACAATTGCTACTGAGGTAAGGATACCTACTTATAATAATGGTTGGCTAATCGGTGACTGCTATATGTTCCGACAACCCTATGTCCCGACACCCTTATGTTCCGACTATACTCAACCTATGTTCCGACACCCCTATGTTCCGACACACCTATGTTCCAACACCCCTATGTTCCGACACCCCTATGTTTCGACAACCCGCATATAAAATTGTGCTAGCCTGTTGCATTTTTGACTCTATTCCATGTGGTAACATACATTTTTTGTAGGGTGTCGGAACATAGGGATGTCGGTACATGCAGGGGGGGGGGGGGGGGGGGGGGGGGGGGGGGGGGGGGGGGTCGAAACATAGGTTGAGCAGTCGGAGGGGTGTCGGAACATAGGTGTGTAACCGGCTAATCATCCATACTGGCAGCTGAGAAGCTGTGCGAAGGTTACAATGTGGTCGAGTCGCCGGCATGAAGACAGCCACCCTATCGTCTCATCCATCTAACCAAACAGAGCACAGTCAGAGATCGATTGAATTTTGCTTACAAATATTATCTCTGTTCATCTAACGAGACCCTTTCTGCAGCAGCTCGAGATCAGCGCAATTCGGTCTCTACATTCACAGGTACCCGCTTATACTCCTGAGAGAGGCAATTGCAGTAAAGTGTCTTGCCTACGAACACAAGCACCATGTTCCCGTCAGGATTCGAATCTGTGTACCAATACACACCGTTGGACCTCAGCGCTCCTGTAAACTCAGATCAGGTTAAACTTTGTATATGTAAAAGAGTGAACATGTACTTTTTCACTATTGTTTGAGTTGTTTTCACTTTGAAAATCACCATTGACCTCTTTTTGGAGTGAGCTTTTTACATTTAGAGAGTACCTTTTAATTACACCGTACTATTTAACATCATAAAAAACAAATCAGACCTAAAAATTTTCAGAAATATATTTGAATACCTCCAAATAGGCACTTGGGGAGACAATCCCATAGAGATGTACACAAACATAAAACAGTCCTAACTTGTTTACCCTAACCCTTTTCTCTAAGATCTTCGAGATTTATGCTATTTAGACCAAAATCTGTCGTTCTAGGACAAAAATAACTCCCAAGTATCGTTTTTTTCTTTTTTAGGGTAGCTAAACACTTAGGGGGACACTGAAATGTCTCACTAAGTGTCACTGTCTTCTAATTACCTAAAAACTTACGCTAATTTGTCTCCCCAAGTGCCGATTCATTATGTTACGCTCTGTTTAATGTCCATGCTGACACGAGGGCGCTGTTAGTGCGATGCCGCTTATAACTCCCGCCGCACCCATTAAATCGTTTTAATAAATACCTAGGAGAGTTGAAGGCTTCTGATTGGCCGAGACTCGATCACGTGCCGGTCATTATATGTAGTAACATCATGGGTTTTCCAAGGGCCGTTTTCTAAACCCCGGCTTTGGGCTGCAATCTGGCCACATTACAGACGTTTTCCTATAGTTCCGGATCGCAACAAATATTCAGGCTGTTTTCGGCAAGTCTAATCCTCGAAATTTAAACGAAATAGATTTAGTAGTTTACCTTGAGTGATGGAGAAACTACAGTTTTTGTTTCGATATTTATGCTCTTCTTTATTTGAAAATACATACTGTACGACGTCAAATATATATACCGACATCCCTTTTTCTAGTTGTGGATCAGCCTTAACCAATTCCGGATCGAGTAAAAAACTGCTTCGTACATGAAAAATTATCACGCTAGAACCAACCCGAATCAAGCCTATATTTCTGATAAAGTATTCATTAATTTATATAAATACAGTTTAAAATAAATGTCAAATACTTTAACTTCCAATAAAGTTTTAAAAGAGGACTTGCAAGGAAATGTTTTGAAATGTTTTGTCCGTGTACGTGTGTTGCGCGCGGCAACGAGCCGATAAACTTTGTCCCACCGACGTGGAGGAATAAACTCCATGGTCCATTAGAACACGTCATATGAAATCGCTTGCGCGCGTGCTGTTGATGCATGTATTTTACGGGCGATCCGGAACTAGGAAAAAATGAACGTTCAGTCTTTGGCAGATTTGAGACTTTTACTTCGACTTATTTTTACTTATGTATCAAGAAGCTTGTATGTTTCTTTTCCAAATGCACTTCATCTAAACAAATAGTATTGGAGACCAAGCCATAACAAGGTAGGTTTTTATTTGAAGCGATCTGGAACTAGAAAAAATCCGGAACTAGGAAAACAACTGTACCACTGCTAAACTACATGAACGAAGCCAAAATACGAAAACGAAGCTGCGTTTGTGAAACGGCCTAGAAGAAGCCGCGAAGTCGCGAAATTCGGAGTATTTTCACCATTTTTCTCGTTAAAAAGGTATTTATTAAAGGTAATAACAGTGCGAGAACCCGGTTATTACTGCGTGGTAATGACCGGGTTGGGGGATGACCGCTGGTAATGGACCTCGCCTTCGGCTCGATCCATTACCAGCGGTCATCCCCCAACCCGGTCATTACCACGCAGTAACAACCGGGTTCTCGCACTGTTATTACCTATGTAATTTAGGTATTTTTTAGTATATGTACTCACTGCAACAATCATTGTTTCGCATTCAAGTTTGTCCATCAGACTACAAACATTCTTTGTAGTTTTGTTTCGCTGCAGGCTATGCGTCCTGTTTATGAAACCATGGTAGATTTCAAGAAGTACCTTACATTTTCTATGATGATTTCATTAAAAGGATCGTATACGTTTGGTAATTACTCCAAAAATTAATGGCAATAAAAACTCACTTGGTAAGAAGTACAGCAGCTTTGGATAGTATAATGCATTTTTAGAAACTTTTCACTTCGAAGTACTGCGGTTATGGAAAAAGATATCACTTTTGATCCCCAAATATTTAAATCTGAGAAGCGTTAGTGCAGTGACGTTTATCAGATTGTGTATTCCAATGCATATTATTCTTCCGGCGTGGACATAACCGCTCCAGATTTTCGGCAATATCTCAAAATCGCTACCACCTTTTGAAATGATTTTTTTTACAGGTTAGTTTTATGGTGTATATCTATAACTGTATATAGGATTGAAACAAACAGTGAGTTCCAATTACCAAACGTATACGATCCCTTTAAACAATATATTACATCTCAACAAAGGTGGGCCCAAATCAAAATGTGTATATGATGGACTGGGTACAATGCTTTCTTTAACCTGAAAGAAAGCTTTGCTATTTCCTCATCCAGTGGGACCTCGTATGCGAGAGGGATGCCTCGGTCGAGCTGAGTCAAATCATCTTTATGCTGGGTGTCATGGTGGGGTCTTTGCTCTTTGGTCATCTCTCCGATCGCTTCGGCCGTCGCTACGTCTTCTTTCTCTCCCTCTGGGCTCAGGTGGCGTTCGGTGTCGGGGCAGCGTTCACCGGTAACCTGTACGCCTTCATGGCGGTACGGTTTTTCGTGGGAGTTATCGAACAGGTGGGGCAATCTAGCTAAAGCTTACAGAAACCTCGCCATATCGATTCAATACAGCTTGGGGCCGATTTCATGGAGCTGCTAAGCATACACACAAAAATGCTTAGCACAAAACAACAATTGGTATTTAAAACACTTGGAGTTTTTACTGAGCACGATTTTTTTGTGCTAAGCAAATCCTTGTGCTTAGCAACTCCATGAAATTGGTTCCGGGGGCCAATTTCATAAAACATGTAAGCACAAAAATGTGCTTAGCATAAAAATTCTTCTTTGGCAAAAACAGGGTTACAAACCACATTTTCAGGTGGTGTTTATTGGTTTTTACTGGTATTCAGCTGATTTTTGCTTTGCATAAAAAGTACATGGAGTTTTGGCTGGTAAACTGTTTTAACTGAGCAAGACATTTTTGTGCCAAGCAAATTTGGTTGCTTACATGTTTTATGAAATTGGCCCCAGATGATTAAGTTTACCGCCAGGGTCAACTCAATCACAAAAGAGTTGTATAACTTAAACTCTTTTAGAGTATAGATAAATTCATTTGTTCAGTAAAGTATAGAAGTTTACAAACGAGGTTGTACCATGGTATATTGACAGGTGGCAGACGTCATCTTTTGTATGTTGCCAATGCAACTGGCCACACAAAACTACTTAACCAAAACTTACTCAACTGTGCTTTTGCAACGGACGCTTCAGTCGACAAGTCAATGTGTGAAGCCATTACAACGACAACTTAAGGCTCAGTCACATAGAAGACAGCTCGCGACGCAACCTACTACACAAGACAACAATTTTTGTCAAAATCGGCTGCAGTATTGTTCAAACTTGCAAAATTTACATTTTGTATCCCGACCAGGGATGACCAGGGATGATTAGTCTGCGATTTTTCCCGCCTTCAACAACACAAGAGATGCTGAATCGCCTACCAGTTGGCTTGCATCTTGGATAAGACTCATTGCCGACCACACACAACCACTCATGATGCGCGCCAACTCATCGGCTATCGCTTCCAAACCGCTCATGTGTCCATGCCGACCTTCCCGATTACAAAAAAACCCGCCACGATTTTCAGTTTAGGCTGCGAGAAACAATCGTGGCGGGTTTTTCAAATTTGCCACGTGCTCCCGACCACACAAGACTGCAGAAGACTGCACAGGACAGTCCCAGACCTTGCCAAAACTGCACATGAAAAAAAAAAACTGCTCACGATTTTCGAATAATGGCCAATCGTGACTAGTCTTGAGCAGTCTGGAAGTGGTTTTCTAGCAAATAATCTGCTATGTGACTTAGGCTTAACGTCACACTTTGGTACTCTATACTCAGTACTGTGTTTATTTGTTGTCTTGTTTTTCAACCAATCAACCAATCTCTCCTTCCAGGGCGTGGATATTACCTCCTATGTCATGGTAACCGAGATGTTTTCGCCTTCTAGGCGTGCCCTCGCGGGTATCCTGTTGACTCTATTCTGGGCTAGTGGAATCATGTCCCTGTCCGGTTTAGCTTACCTACTGCGTGACTGGCGTCATTTACAGCTCTCCATAACATTACCCAGCTTGCTCACCATTCCTTTATGGTGGTAAGGTTTTTGTTTGAGCTAATATTCTTTGTTTATGTCCAAAGGAAGAAAGACAAGTTACAAGCAGGTTCCAAAGTCTAACCCTCCCAAGGGGAGGGACGGGGACCTTCTGTTTAGAAAACTTGACTGGGAAGGAATTGTATATAGACTCTGTAGGGCGCTGTTGTGAACGTATGCACTATGGACATATACTGACGAATTCCCGCAAAACAATACATTTAACAAATCTATTTTATACATTAAAACAATATATATTGCCGGGGTATCATTAAAGGCCCCCATGGGCCCGTGGGCCTGGTACATGTATATACGTCATAAATACCAGGAAAGTTTGCACATTTGCCAATTTTCTGTCAGGGTTATTCCAGAGTCGATGCGATGGCTGATGTCACGAGGTCGTGTACCTGAGGCCGAGGCCATCCTACGACGTATCGCTCGGTTCAACAAGGTGGATCTACCCGACGAAGTGCTGACTAAGGGCAGCGAGCCGACCCCTCCCCCGCCCTATGCAGGTTGGACGATTAGCCCCGTTACGTCAAATGGACGTCATTTATAGCTGTTTTGACAATGCCGGTTGAAGAGGGCGCGGCAGCTAGCTAGTGGCGTATTTACCTGGTGTGGTTTTGCATTCAAAGCAGACACGGTCATTATCAAGATGTTATTTCAACAAAAGATTTCCATAATCACATTCAAATGCTCCAAATTCACTTCCGACATTAAAGGTGTATACACCATTTGCAGATATCGAAAATATTTACTACCGAATTATTAAGAAATATCTTACTCATTTGAAAGTAAATAGTGATTCAAGGCATCCAGCAAAATGATTGCGCTAGATATCCTGTAATTATTCCGAAAAATATAATTTTATAAACAAAAATTCGCGATCGCCGGACGGCGATCGCGAAAAAACAAAGATAACATAAGAATAACTGCCCAATGCCGGTTGAAAACAAACGCTGTTTTCGTGCTTTTCTCGGCATCCATGATTGTAAAACTTCGGACAGACCAGTTAAATGATATTTACTATGAAATACAACCCCCCAAATCTACCCATTAATGATAATTCAAGCAATTACCAATGGTGTATCCTACCTTTAAGTCGGGTTCACATTTTAAAGGTAGGATACACCATTTGCAGATATCGATTTTTGTTTACTACCGAATTAGATATTAGATTTAGCGATTGCGAAAAAACAACAACAACATAATAACCACTGCCCGACGCCGGTTAAAAACGAACGCCGTTTTACTTGCTTTTCTCAGTATCAATGATTGTATCAAACTTCGAACAGGTCAGTTAAACGATAGTTACTATAAAATACAATCCCCCAAATCCACCCATTTGTGATCATTCATGCAGTTACTAATGGTCTATCCTACCTTTTAAACAGAAACCCTAATCTGAACAGCGTCTTCCATCGGTGCCCTCACAAAGTAGAAAATTGCACAAAATGTGTTTCTCAAAACAAATCATCTCGTGATCCCTTTAAAGTATTTTTTTGGACAAACCGTAGCCATAATCCCATATTGGCGTTTTATGGCATATAAAACCATGGAGATTTTATATTTTACCGATATCTTCTTTGCTTCCTGCCATTTCAGAATTAGAGCGTAAAGAAGAACGTTTGATACCCAATGCTCCCTCGACTTCAGCCGACATCCAAGACCCCAGCGCAGTGGACACCAAGTATCCAGCCGGTGTCGAGACCGCGGATGTCGAAGTAAGCCCGCCAGGGAGCGGAGGCGACGCCGCCACCGCCGCTACCACGGTCCACACTGGTGAGGGGAAAGACCGGGTCTACACCCTCTGGCATCTGTTTAAGACGCCCAGGATTAGGCGGATTTCCCTGGTCATGATATTTACCTGGTGAGTCCGAGAGTGAGACCTCCACAAAAGAAACCGAGGAATTGTAAAAAAAAATCTAACAAAAACCCTCTTCCAGAAGCCTGGATGATCCTCGAGTGACTGAGAAATCTACGATGAAAAAAGTTTGGCAAGTTTTACCAAGGAGGAATACAATGGTTTTACACCCTAAAAACAGATTGGTTGAAATAACCAACTGATTGGTCGATATGTGTCTAACCAATGATATTTGTCAATTTTTATCAAAAAAGTGGTCGAAATAACCAATGATATTAATCAATTTACCAAACATATTAGTCAAAATAACCAATCTTTTGGTTAAATTTGACCAATATATCGATTAGACACATGTCTACCAATCAATTGGTTATTTTGTTTGTATGTTAATATGAATACATGAAGGAGTTAGAAGTTACAAACTTGAACTTTGAAGCAGTGTTTCCGTTCTATAGGCTATAGGGTGATTCAGTCGCTTTTTTCTGTATAAAAGTCTACCATCACAAATATCTCTTGATAGTAATAATTATACTAGCGCTTTCCAAATATCACCAATCTCAAAGCACGTTACAGTTAATTATTACCCCGTTCATCAGGCCAGGAGACCACGCGATAGCCGAAATCAGCACACATTCGGCCTCTATCCTCACAGGTACACCTACTATACTGGGTGGGGAGAGACAGTGTCTTGCCTAGGGGCACAAACATCATGTTCCTGGCCGGGTTAGAACCCACGCACCACCGTAAATAACGAGCGTAATTTTAGATTTGCATATTGATATAGCGCGCATTTCTTTTCAAATTTCCTTCCGGGTAGCTATAATTATTTCTGCAGGTAGGTTGGTACATAGTGTACATTTATTAGCCAATCAGAACACAGGTGGTGTTGACGTCATCGATGATGTTATAGTTGTCTGGGATCTGACTAGGGTTAGGGGTTAGGGGTTAGGGTTGGGGTTAGGGGTTAGGGTTAGGGTTAGGGTTAGGGTTATCCAGGACAACTCTAACATCATCGATGACATCAACACCATCTGTGTTCTGATTGGCTAATGTACCAACCTACCTGCAGAACAAATTATCGCTTCGGGTAACCTTACCATATTTTGTTTAAGAACTAACATTTGTTTGTATTGATACATATTGTTTCCATATTTCTTTCTCCAGGTTTGTCAATAGTCTGGTGTACTACGGCCTGTCACTGAACACGGGTACGTTAGCTGGGAATCCATACCTAAACTTCTTTATCAGTGGTGCGGTAGAAATCCCAGCTTACTTAGTCTCCACAGCAGTCGTTACCTGGTAATTTAGTTCATCTTTTTAATCATTATTGAAGGTATCACACACTGAAGTAACAATGGATTTAGTGTCAATCAACAATGGGTTTTCATTGTTAGTGCAACGTTTCTCTTTTGTTAGATGTTCATAGTGTCAGTCTGCCAGGACCCAGAGTTGTAATGACTCGAGTAGACTCAGACACAAGTCACATTGTTTAGACAACAGTCTAGGGAGTGTAGGCCTAAAGGGATAGGGGACTACTGGGGTGAGTCGCTCGGTCCCATATCTTGCTGAGTATAAAGCCGAGGGCTATCGTGCTTTCTTTTGTTGAGGAGATTAAACAAAAACAGGAAAATGTCCTCAATTCATCCAATGGCGTTCGTAGTAAAAAAAACCAGAGGTGCTTTTCACTCATGCGAACACCGCGAACGTTAGCAAAACGTTTGCGAACTTTTGTTGTGAATTGACGTCGAATGGTAAACCGTTCTCGAACGTCGGCAACGTTCGCGCGAGTGAAACGGGACACCCCACTTGTTATTGATTTTAAATTATAACTAAGGCCGTGTCCGAAACGAGTGTCTAGAGCTACGGTATACGTCTACAGCTACAGCTACGTCTACGTAGGCGCCAAGGCAAATGGAATTCGGACGTGGCTACTGTAGAGCCTACGGCTAGTTATTGCGCCCCCAAGCGATGCTTGAATTAGTGTTTGCAAAATTACGATGTAAGAATTTACAACAATTATCGTCTGCTAGATGTTACGCAATGTTTGTTTACAGCCAGTCGAAATACCTGATGATATTGACGTATTTGTCGATCTGTTGAAAAATCATTGAAAAATAAACGAAAATTTGCTCCAAAATTAATGTGAGTGCTGCCGCCATTTTGTTTTGCCTGAGCTAGACAACTTCTTTTACGGCTAGATTGTTGTGACGTTGTAGCCGTAGCTGTAGCTCTAGGCGGCATTTCGGACAGCGCTACAAAATGGCCGCCGTAGACAATAGCCGTAGCTGTAGCTCTAGACACCCGTTTCGGACACGGCCTAAGGTACTAAAAGGTCATTGCGTGCACCGGTGTAGCATGAATTTCAGACTCTATGAAATACGGACTCATTGAGAGTGTTGTGCATGCTTAATTAAGAGACAATGAGGAGACTTGAGAGTGGCCATGATAATGAGGAGAGTGACTGGTCACGTGAGAGGGTTTACCAGTAACAGGGAAAAAGAGTCCGATTTTCACAAGAGTCTGATATTCATATCACACCAGCACCATGCAGTTTTATCTTTTACGAAGAAACAACCAGCACAATAATTATCAATGCTTTAAACAATAATTTGTAAATTTAAATTAAAAAGATAGCAAACTACAAGTAGGTTTTCAAAAGCAAGTTAAAGGTAGGATACACCAAATGTAATTGCTTGAATTATCATGAATGGGTAGGTTTGGGGGGTTGTATTTTATAGTAAATATCGTTTAACTGACCTGTCCAACGTTTTACAATCATTCATAGATGCCGAGAAAAGCACGAAAAACAGCGTTAGTTTTCAACCGGCGTCGAGCAGTTATTCTTATGTTATTTGTGTTTTCTCGCGATCGCCGTCCGGCGATCGCAAACATTTCTTTATAAAATTATATTTTTCAGAATAATTACAGGATATCTAGCGCAATCATTTTGCTGGATGCCTAGAATCATTGATTAATTTCAGATGAGTAAGATATTTCTTAATAATTCGGTAGTAAACTTTTTTCGATATCTTCAAATTATGTACCCTACACACACAACTGTAGCTATTTTTGTTTGCAGGAACAGATATCATTTGGTTATGGCAACTGGACAAATTAGATTTAAAAATTTAAATTTAAATTTAAAATGGGCCGCATTGATCGAAATTCGGGTGAAATTGAAGAATAACCGTGAATTTCTTTAAGGGAATAGTGATGCTAATATTTTGTATCGAGCCCCTATTCCTTCCAAAGTTACATATTCTAATTAGTAGGAATTGCGATTCTTTGCAAACTAGGTTTGGTCGTCGGCTACCACTCTGCACCTTTCATGTTGCTGGGGGCATTGCGTGTATTGTGACCGCCTTCATCCCTCCGACTACAGGTACATGTTAATCAATTTAACCTCAAGACATTCACAAGGCATTACTCCTGGGGAGAAGGATATACCTTGGCTACTCGAAGGATGGTCTGGGCTAGATTATAATGACGGTCACGGCGGGTTTGTTGGCAAATCAACGTTAGACACAAACATGATAATATAGGCCGTATTTCTGAGTGCGGCCTAGTGGTTAGGGTTTGGATCAGAGGGTCAGGGGTTCAAATCTAGCTGCTGGCCCTACGTTGTGTCCTTGGGCAAGCCACTTCACCCCCACTTGCCTCTCTCTGCCCAGATGTATAAATGGGTACTGGCATTATAACTGGGGAGTAACCTGCTACGGACTATCATCCAGGGGGACAACAATATTCTGTCGTAATTTCCATGCTATACTGAAACCAGAGTTAAACACCGTACCAGTCTGGTGAGCCAAATTGGCTCAGAACTAATTGTACTTACTTTTTACTATTCCAAGTCAAAAGAGGGCGGTGTAACGACGCAATGTTCTAGGTTCAACGCCAGTGTATTCAAGTCTATTCAATTTTACTTTAATCTAACAATTAAATATTGAACAAGTGTAATTTGTTGAGCTGTATAGGAATGTGCAGTTTAAATATGGGTTAGTAACCCATATGTAAACTGACGTTAATCATCGATTCACTGTTATATATCCCAACAGCGCCCTCTTTGTTCAAGATTAATAGTCGACATATTCGAGCGATATAAAAAGAGGAAAAGAACTACCACATCTAGCCACAATAAAATTAGTATACGCAATCGCAAATGATCTTCATACATGGAAAACATGTTTTAATAATGCTAGAGTTCATAGTGTTTGTTAGAGGTTTGGACGAAGAGTTGGAAGTGAAAACTCATTTTCCCATTGCCAACTGACCATTAATTCCCGGGATTGTTTTTCTCCTAAGCGGATGGCACTGACCTCTCAGCTCTCATTGTCACTACGGCCATGTTGGGCAAGTTTGGCATTGCTGGCTCGTATGCTATCGTGTTTCTCTACGCTACGGAACTCTTCCCGACTGTCGCAAGGTAAACTGTGGATTTTTCAAACATTATTCTTCAGCTTTTGTGACATTTGTCAACTGTGTTGGTTGAATGCAACTGCTATAAGCCTACTGGATAATCCGCATGTTGTTTTCAATGGATAACGGAATGGCGCGAAATGTGGAACACCGGTGTACCGAACACCGCTATACCGAACACCGCTATACCGAACAACGCTACACTGAACATTCGGCTATACCGAACACGATCCTTGGCTCTCGATGATTTTTGGGTACAAAAATATCGAACAATGTTCTTGAAACAAATCAATAGATTTAACCAAATAAACCACCCTTTGCTCCCAATTTGTGTGTTCAAACATACCAAATATTGTTGTATATATGTCAACATATTTTTAACTCACTTAATTCCTGAACTTTAAACTATATCCGTGACTTTATGTCAAAGAGGGCACCTGATGGATCGGCGGCTGAAAATTGCTATACCGAACGATCGATATACCGAACAAAATCTGTGGATCCCGTGATGTTCGTTATAGCGGCGTTTCACTGTATTCTGGAACTGCGTGCTAAATTGGTGCGACTTGTGCACATATAGGCCGAGTTCGGGCGGTCTATTCTTGACACGCGTAACTTGTTCTTGCAAAACCCTGGTGGATAGGTGGTGTGTGTTCTTGTTCCGAGTGCAATGTTCACGGGTCGCGTTCCCGCCGTTCGAGCGTAAGAACAGAGTTCGCGTGTCAAGAACAGGCCGCCCGAACTCGGCCTTAATGTCAATGGCCCTCTTGTGATTGGTGAAAAGATAAGTGTGACGTTTCGCTCGATTCACAATCTACACAACTCTCTGCTCCGTTTAAATGATACGATCTTTTGCCCCCTAAAAAAATATTCCTATACTTTCCCATTCATTTCAGAATGATTGTTAATTATTAATAATGAATTTATGATTTTGTTTTATTGTTTAGAAATCTGGGATTGGGTATGTCATCCTTCACGTCACGTGTTGGCGGTATTTTAGCGCCATTCATCATGTATCTGGTAAATTGGAATTCGATTGTTTTTTTTTTTGTTTTTTTATATTTTTAGATTTTAGATTACCATTTTTTTAGATGTAGATATATTACAGATATATTTTTCTAGTCTGGTTCCCTGACCCTTATTCAAACAAAACGGATCAATGTATGGACATTGGGGAATTGTCAGGGAACCAGACTAGCTGGCTTGCACTTGTACATGGATATGTTACCATTTGAAAACAAAATGTGGACTAACTAAATTTGTTAAATTTAGGGCAGTATTGAGAGAAAAAAGACTGAAAGTTTTTTTTTTTTTATATTTGCAAATAATGTATATTTTTCTCAATTCAGGAGAAATTCACGGGTTGGATACCCCTGGTTATATTTGGAGGCGCGTCCATCATTGCCGGACTAAGCGTCTTGGTACTAGACGAGACGCTGGGGAAGACACAACCACAGACAATCGAGGAAGTCGAGGGATACAGACTGGAACCTGAAAGAAGAACATAACTACATGTGGAAGTTGATAATACATCACAGATCGAGACGAGATGAGGCGAGCTAGGATCACTGACCCACTGACCTCTACACCTGGACGGACCATTGTCCATATTCTGCTGTGCTAACGCTTGAAGTCGGCGCGAACTGGAAGTGCAACATGGCGGACCCAAGACGTCACTTCTGTGAGCCAATGAAATGTCCAGGTGTAGAGATCAGTGGATTTACTCTATACATTTTTTATTTATAAACATTACGTCATACGTACCGTACCCACTGAACCTTACACCTGGACATTTCATTGGCTCACAGAGTGATGTCCGCCATGTTGCACTTCCAGTTCGCGCCGACTTCAAGCGTGAATGGGCAATGATCCGTCCATGTGTAGAGGTCAGTGGCTAGGATGTGTGACCAGAAATACTACTAAACCGAGACGACGGGACTCTAGACTTTGACGCTCAGTAAAATCGGACCAGCGCCGTTTTCCAAACCCTAGCTTCGTCTTCGTCTCAGGCTTCATTCGTGCAGTTTAGCAATAAGCTGGAGTCGGAGACGAACCAAAGCCAGGGGTTTGGAAAACGGCCCAGGTATTACGGTGTATAGTCGTCGTTTTAGTGGTGCCTTCCACAATTGTTTGTTTAATAGTTTGTGTGAATGAGTTTGTATCTGTATTCAGATATGACGTAGAACAATAGGGGACAATAGGGTCCACGATTGACAGAAAGTCCACGATTGAAATTCGTGTGCAAAACCTATGGAGAGGCCTTTCAAAAACGTACAAACAAAAGAGAGACAATAGGAGGTCCACTATGGAAGGTGTTTATTATGTTCTTGTCTGGACTAAGTTATTTTTGTCTGCGTATACGATGTAAGGCACTTCGCTGAAGGGCTAACATCTAATAATGGACTACATTTACTTTTCCTTTGTGTTTTTATTTAAATCATTGCAATCTGTGTTTATTTGTGTTAATGTCTCCTGCATAATGTTAATTAATAAGTACTCTATAGTCTTTAATTATGTATCAAGTTTGTTTTCACGTGTGGTATCGAAAGGTAAGAAGACTGTTAATGTAGTATGGAACATTATTTTTTTAATGTAATTTAAAGGTAGGTTACACCATTGGTAATTGCTTAAATTATCCGAAACGGGTGGGGTTTAGGGGGTTGTATTTTATAGTAAATATCGTCTAACTGACCTGTCCGGAGTTTTACAATCATGGATGCTGAAACAAAATTTAAAATATAGCTTTCGGTTTCAACCGGCGCCAGGCAGTTGTTCTTGTAGTTTTTTTCCTTTTTGCGATTGCGAAATTCAATTTTCGGAACAATTACATGATATCTAGCGCAATCGTTTTGCACTTTGAAATAAGTAAGATATTTCTTTTTTCGGAAGTAAAATGTTTAGATATCTGAGGGTTAGTATTTTATAGCAAATATTGTAACACCGACCTGTTCCAAGTTTTGCGTTTATAGATGCTGAAAATACTTTTCTTGTAAAAAAAATACTTTTCTTGTAGTCTGTTTCCCTGGCCACCTCAGGCAATTATCAAATTAGGGAGCCAGGCTTACTGACTTGCACCCATTTACGGATGTGTAGTAAAATGGAGACTAAATAAATTTGATCATCTGGGGGTTCAGTATTTGAAAATTGCTGACAATCGTTGAAAGTATATTTAAAAAAATAAATCGACTTTTCTCTAAAATTACTGTACATCAAAGAGTTATAATACAGAAACTATAGAGAGCGCACTTATCACATGACTCTATTCAGACATGGACGAAATTTTGTAAGAGGGCAATAAAAGTACGTAGTTGACATAGCCTACGCATCTCTTTCATCTCTTTGCCGCACGCGGCAAAGAGATGCCAGGGATGAGATACCCAAGACTTGTGCGTGCTTTGGCTGCACAAATTTAAGCAACGCCAACAAGACCAGAAATGGGATAGGGGTACCGGCAGTTGAGGTTTAACCACCACGATCATCCCGACAATGTCACCTATTTATACTTTATTTTACAAAAAAACTTTAAAATCGGCCTGTCACATCATCGTGTATAAATGCAACTGCAGTTCACTGCTTCGCGCCTTTGCTCTTTGCGTCTGCCACTTCATGACCTCATCAGCAATATCAATGAGCAATATCCTTAAAAAAAAACTGGATCCGCCATTGACTTGGGGGGAAAATAGGGATACGATTTACCGATGAAACTGTTTGTCCAAGTACCACAAGCAATTTTACTTGAGACCGACATTCAACGGCCAATAAAGTTAACTGAATTAGCTGCCACGCCGTTGAAGTGTATGATACTTATGGGTATTTTACTATTTCACAGGGCGGCAAGTCCGTTTAGCGCGCACGGTATAGTGAGTGCGCTCTCTAGTTTCGTATTATTGTATCTCTATGAATGCTGCACTTCAACTGCCACGATTTCATAGAATGCTTGCTAGCTACTAGTTATGCTTCAAATATTCAAAGACATCTTATTTTAATTCTTGTGTTTTCCCGGTATTTATTTAAAATGCTCAGTCCGAAAACGCCCTATAATGGGTTTTTGCATGACAACACCACGGTTACGTCATTGGATTCCGATCTGCATTCATGTAGAACTGGAGCAGTTGACGTGGATAAAACTCAAAGCACTTCTGGGCGAAACAACACCTTTTGCATATCCAGGCTGTCGTAGCTGTACCTGGCCGGCCGTATGGCACTAGCTCGTGGTGCTGAGCCCGTTGAGCGTTCGAGTGTCAGCCCCGATGCAACTGAAGTCGTTACTGTTGCAAATCATCTCCTCCGATGGTGGCAAATAGCTAAAAACAATTCGTTCCACACCATGGGCGCTCGTTCGGTAAGTTTTTCGTGCATTTCAGGGAAATAATGTTGGGAAAGAATTTGCCCGACGCTGTTTTTTCTTCTTTATATATCATCCCAATGAAGGTCAATCGGTGCAACATTTATGAAAATACATGTTTCTGGGACCGAGAAACATTTCCAATTTTGTTGGGAAACAAAATCAATGTTCTCGATTCTCGATAGACTTTGTACACAACCGCTGAAGTACAGTCAGGAATTTGGGAATGAGAAACATCTTCAATTTTGTTAGCAATACTTTAAAATGTTTTTCAAGGCTCTCGATAGACTTTGTACACAAGTGGAGGCAGGCTGGTACATTCTTTCCATTTCAGTAACTAATGGATGTAAATCGAGGTTCATTCAAAGAAAAAACTCGCACAATTCAAAATTCCAGTATTCTATACTTGTGTAAATTTCTAGAATTTGTTTTGCACTCATTTGTGACTTTGGTCATAACCAACGTTGTGTGGCGTCTGAACAGTCTTTTCTCTAGTATAAAATTTTACAAATATATTTGATAGATTGAGTTAAATATGTCCAGATATAAAGCTTGTGAAAGGGTGTGTGCACGGGTAGTCGTATAGTACGAGTTGAATGTTTTGGCTTGAGTCTGACAATTTGACTCTCAAATTGTGTATTTTGTGAATTCCAAGTGGTACGAATAAACATTTTGTTGTTCGCGTCCCAACGCAGTTGTTGACATGGCCAATTCAGCTTGTCTTGCATTCTCGGACCGGCCAAGTGGCCGTGTTTTTGCTGGAGAAGACGGCGCAAGTTGTCGCCGATGTAATGGAAGCCGCAGTGGGGCGGGAGATCAATGCAGAAACACCAGAAGGCAGCGCAAAGGAGGAAGACACGGAAAACGAACAACCCGTTGCTTCAGAGGAGACGGAGAAATCAGTTGAGGTAAAAATGGTAACGGGTGTATGGCTAATTATGTCTCCAATTGGCTGTGTATGTGTACAAGTAGGAGTAAATTGACAGTTGTTGATCACGCTCAAATGCATGTTTGTCTGAGAAGAGTTTTTGGGTATTCGGGCGCCACTGTCTTTGTTATCATCGCAATAAAATTGTGATTGCAAAAAAAGGTAAATTAAAAAGACATGAACCTGGGACTGATATCGTGCACAATTTTGTCAAAAAAAGCACACAACCAAATGGATATTTGTCTCATTTTTTTGTATCGTCAAGCTTGGGAAAGTCACTCATCAAGATGCTGCACCGAGAAATGAAGGATTTCTGGTTCGAACAGCTCGAATTCTAGTGAGTATGATTTTATTGTAATTCCAGTTTATGTAATGAGTCGGTGGTGTACCAACCTTGCAAACGCTGTGTCGACTATAGCAAACAAAATATGTCCACACAATACACAAACCGAACATGTGTGTGTGGACTTGCCCACGCCCATACAGGGCTCCTCCCTTTTTGGAAAAGAGCTTTAGTGGTAAAAATGGGTTAGGGGTTTATTTGGAAAAGTAAAGAGGAACACTTTAGGGTATCACAGTCACAAATGTGGGTTGAAAGAATTGTCATGGTGTAAGCAAAATTAGTATTTTGGTGAAATTTGGTCTAGGATTCTTAGCTACACGATGTCAAAAGAATGTCCACAGAAGATATATGTCACATTTGACTGGGTTTTTTTGGGTTTTTTTTTAGTGACACTGTCTTTAATAATATAATTTTTTTTTGTATCAATATTCTGCTGTTGGTACAGTAAATGTCTACTTTATATATTTTTTCTCCTGAAAATTATCAAATATTTCGTTATTTGCTGCAAGTGTGATATCAAAATCATAAATTTAATTTGATATGCAAGTTTTCGCAGACCAATGTACCATCCTAAATCAAGGTTATATGACGCTGTCTTTACGAAGTTTTTTTGCGTTTAGTTGCCTAAATTTTCTGATTTTTCTTTAACGTTCAAGTCTAAGCATCTTCGAAATCTTCAACATTGGCTGCATTCCCTGCCGGGCGAGGCGCCACCTAGCATCCACACATCGCCTCCCGCGATGGAGGGCCGGCGACATCTGGTTGCTAGAAAACGGCTGGACGAGCTAGGCTTCGTCACTAGGGTGTTTCGGTGCGCCCTCTACTCCCTGACTGACACTCTTGATGACGTAGGGATAAAAGTGAGCCTGTTAGAACACGCCAAAGGGACACTGCATCTCTCTGGAAACAGTAAGTGTTCGTGGTATAACCTATTTACGGAATTCATATGCCAAGCCAAGCCAAGTCAAGGCTTTGAGAGATGAGTCGTCGTATATACTTGAAGGATCTTCTATACCTGTTCAGCCTTTCAATTCTAACCTTATAATAAAGCGTAGAGGACCTCGCTTTCAATGCCGATCATGTCAACATTTAGCAGGGGCTTTCCTTGCGGTGCCGCGTCTTCTGTTTCTGTTATGTTACAAAGACACGGCGGCCAAATTGGTCAATCGGCAGCCTTGTCCACATTTCTGCTCCAAATGACGTCTGTAGACTTAAAGGCCGAGTTCGGGCGGTCTATATTCTTGACACGCGTAACTTGTTCTTGCAAAACCCTGGTGGATAGGTGGTGTGTGTTCTTGTTCCGAGTGCAATGTTCACGGGTCGCGTTCCCGCCGTTCGAGCGTAAGAACAGAGTTCGCGTGTCAAGAACAGCCCGCCCGAACTCGGCCTAAATGGCTTGCACACGGGGTCACATACAATTAGCATCAGACGTTAATATCGGAAGTTATCCCGTACGGGTATAATGTATGATGCTAGGACCACGGTCGTGTACAAAGTAGCTCAAGGGCCTTTTTCTAATAATTTCTAACCAATATTGGAATTGTTTCTTAGTCCCAGATAATGTCCTTTTAACATTTTTGCCATGACTGACCTTTATTAACCCTAACTCCCTCACCATTGTTATTGAACAATACAATTCCTTCAAAATCCTCCAACTTCCTTTGTTGTGTAAGGAGTTAGGGTTAATATACGATCAAAAAAGTGTCGTCGGGGTGCAACATTCCTCCCAAATTTGGTCCTTAATTTAAAATATCGACTTCTTGAATTGAGGGCAACATTTAATAGTAAGAAACTGTTGCTATATTGCTCAAGATAATTAGACATTCAAACCTAAACGGTTATTCCGCTTACTTATTTGTATAGTTAAAATTCGCTGGCAATTGATACGTGTTAAAACGTATAAAATGCAAACTTAGGAGCCATATGGTCTGTGGCTTCGGGAATTCAATGTTTTAAAAAAGATACCGTCGGCTTGGTTTCACAGGCATGCAATTAAATTGCTACGCCAAAAACACTCGAGTATTTGATTAATAGGGGCTCAAAGGCTAATGGCCCATTAGGTCTACACATATGGCCTGGTATGTCTTTTGTATGCATCTACTCTCTACAAACATATCTCGAAGAAAGAAAATGAAATGGAAAAATCAGGATTAAAGTGATTTGTCAAAAATATAATTACATTGGAAATAGTCAATAGTTAATTGTTTTGTAGATTTGCTAAAGCTATACATTTTTAGAAACGTTGGGCTATACTAAACATGAAAACCAATGTTTACATTTGTTTTCATGTTCTTTCAGAAAAAATAGACCTTTAATGTGACGTGACACATGAAGTCATCAGATATGGCGGATTGTTGTACATTGAAGTGACATCATGATGACGTCATCGTGTTATTTTCTTTGTGATTTTGTTTCATTGTTAAACTTTTAAGCCATATTTCATCAACGGAAGATAATAAATTTAAAATTCTCTTTGTAATATGTTTATTGAAAATCCAAGATAGCCGCCATGAAGAACCTGAATGTTAAGTATATCCCAACGTTTCCAAAAATGTGTAGTTTAGCAAATCTACAAAAGAAGTGAACGAAACTTTCAATATGTACATTATGAACATGACTAAAATGTTTGCCCGTAACTAACATTTTGTAGAGTACATAGACCACAGTCCGGTCAAAGATAAGTCTGCCTTCTCCCCTAACAAGCGGAAGGAGTACGAAGTGAGCGAAGAGGAAGACTACGAGGAAGACGGACAGGAGGAGGATCTTGGAACTTTGAAGCAACTGATTGAGAGCTACAATTCAGAAGACGATGAGGATTATCAGGTTGGTATTACCATAATACTTAAAGTCGTGATAATTGTGTGTGACCCAACCTAATACAAAGGAGTTGCAAGTAGACCGAGCGACTTTTTAGTAACAGGCATTTTAACAGTGTCTTACACAATATAAATCAACGGAAACATCTGTATTTTATAAGATATTTCAAAATGAAGAGCAAATTGGGGGCCTTTTACTGCATTTAAAAAAATAGTCATTAGGACTCATTTCGAAGGATTCAGTTACATATAGCAAGACTAGTCACAAAACTTACGAGTCATGATTATTCAGTAGTTTTAACAACGACGCTAATACATTGTTATTGCTCATTCAACTAGTTACACATAGCACAGAGGTACATTAAAGCACTTTGAAAAACGGCTTCTGTCAACCTCTCACGGTAGCTTAGTGGATAATGGGTTAGGTCATAGATCGTTCGACTGGGATTCGAATTCGCTCTCTGCCTATTTTTTATTGACTATTTTGGTCTCCAAGTTTGTTGTTGGAGTGAGTTTAATTTAAGGGAAAATAAGGATCTGAGAACCTAAGTGTCTTCCACTCAGTGTGGTGTAGAAACGCCCATTTATGATAATTACCCCTAACCCTCCTATGAAACAATTACGCGGGCCGCGCGCCAGGAGTCTGGAAACCATTATAACCAACAAGAATGACCGCTGTGACCGATTTGTGATGAGTTTTTATCACAACAGGCAAATCTGTTTGATGAGTTATTTTTAACCTTTTGTCTCTCCCGGGGCAGCCCCTGCCAATGAGATTTTATTATTTTATTGTCAAAGTTATAAAATAAATATAAAACTTTGACTTATTTTCTAGATGTAACAATGTCAAGATGTAATAATGTTTGACGATATTCAGTCACTCGACGACGTTAAATGTCTGGCCTAAATTTCTTGCAAAAATTTGTTGGCCTAAATGTTTGTATAATCTCGATCATAATCAATTCTCGAGGTGCTTCTTTTACCCCTTTGTTTTCAGCCACCGCGTGAGCAGGATCTCAGCAGCGACTCGGAAGAGTACAAGGAAGGGCAGACAGATGGCGAGGAGTCGCAGCAACTGAGTGGGGAGGACGAAGGAGCCAAGGGAGCACTCTCCGCTCGTCGTATCATCAAGCCCACGACCGCGGTTGCCAAGCTGAAGCTTCGTCCGTGTAGTGTGGATAATTCTGATGGTTCTGGCTCGGACCGAGACAGCCCCATCACCTTGCCCTCCATCACGGTACACACCACCGCTGCCCCCTTAATCACTGTACGCTCCACCACATCACCTCGTGCTTTCGATTATCGTACACCCTCCCCTGCCGTGCCGTCCGCCACCGTGCCGTCCGCCACCGTGCCGTCCGCCACCGTGCCGTCCGCCACCGTGCCGTCCGCCACCGTGCCGTCCGCCACCGTGCCGTCCGCCACCGTGCCGTCCGCCACCGTGCCGTCCGTCACCGTGCCGTCCGTCATCGTGCCGTCCGTCATCGTGCCGTCCACCGCCGCCGTGCCGTCCGCATCCGCCGCGCCGTCCGCCGCCCCCATATCCACCGCCGCCGTGCCGTCAATCGCCGTGCCGTCCACCACCACCCTACCCTCCATCACCACCCTACCCTCCATCACCACCCTACCCTCCATCACCACCCTACCCTCCATCACCACCCTACCCTCCATCACCACCCTACCCTCCATCACCACCCTACCCTCCATCACCACCCTACCCTCCATCACCACCCTACCCTCCATCACCACCCTACCCTCCATCACCACCCTACCCTCCATCGCCGCCGCCTTGCCCTTTGCAACCGTACCATTCGCCGCCGTACCATTCGCCGCCATTCCCTCCGCCTCTCCCTCCTCTACGATCACCGCAAAACCCACGCCCGATACAAAGTATGTGTCTGGGGGAGATTCAGCAATTGTAAAAGGTGCCGCTGGTAAAATTATAACCAAAGGCAGAGATCGGAGTGGTGAACAAGCCCAAAGCCTCCCAAAAATCGACCGAGCTAAAAAGATTTTACCGGCAACCTCAGACAGAACCCCGTAAAGAAGTTAAGGTCTTGTTGATAAAAGTGAAAAAAGAAACTATTTATTCATGTATAAATTGTTTACGAACATAATAAAACATTGTCAAAAACTGCTATTTCGGAATTTTAAGACAACAAGTTGTCGACCAAATGACGACAAGAATATCTTGGGAATTATAGGTATAAAATAAAATATTGTTAAATTATTATTTTTGAATATTAATATAAAGAATGAATGGAAAAAACGACAGCTGTAAGACCATTACACAAAGGTATCCTGCACGATTACACGGTTATGCTTGCATTGTAGTAGTTGTGTAGTATTTTTTTCTTCAGTTTCTTCAATTTATTGTAAAGCAGAAGTACAAAACAATAATAATTCAAAAGAAAAGTTCGGGAATAATTGGATAAAACGATTTAAAAGATGAATTTCTGTTTTAAAATTATTTAATTTTGTTCATCACTGACAATCTCTTCTCTCTCAAATTTGTATACAATGATTAGACAATTTACCATTTATATTCATCACTGCACCTGTGCAAGATTTATTTTATGTGACCTAAAAACCTCGCCCTTGGTTGGATCCGCTATTTAGCTTTCGCCTCGACTGAGCCGTATACAGTGAAACCCCGCTATACCAAACATTCGGCTATACCGAACAATGTTCGGTATTTTTGTACACAACAAAAACTTGATGTTAAAACGTTAACGGATTAACAACATTCACCATCATTTGCTCTTGTCTTTTGGTGTCCAAACATAATAAATATAAGAGAAAAGCCAACCGTTTATTTGGAATTTGGTGTGATGAGCCTAAGCTTGTATAGAATTATGTATGTAATTACATAATTCAATGGTCAGCGCCTGTTTAAAGTCGTTCAAAGTCCTGCAACCTGATTGATTGACCGTACCGGCGGCTGAAAATCGCTATACTAAACATCGATATAACGAACAAAATATGTTGATCGCGTGGTGTTCGTTAATTATAACGGCGTTCCACTGTATAGACCATGTACAAATGTAGGTCTCGCCAGTTTACGTTCACTATTTATGTGAGTGTCTCGGTACCAAACTCTGTCTAGTCTAGTCCCAGACTCCCGTGTTTGAATTTAACCAACAGTTATCCGCGTGACCGATGGAACGGAATTTGAGGTCGACAAATTAAAATTTATAAAAGTCGTACATTTTCAGTATGTTCAATATGTTGTAAAATTGGAATGCTTCATTTTCTTTCCAAATACCCATTAATTTCCCTTGATCAGATAGGCCCAATCATGATGCAAAGAAAATGTAAACAAATTAGGTCAATTTACATGTTATGGGGGTCAAAGGTCACGATTGAACTTCCGGGCACAACCGGGCCACCAGCCTATAGGACTTGTACGCGTGGTTGGTTTTGTTTTCTATAATAGGCCTACTTGATTTTTACAAAGATCTGAACAAAGAAACGGTCATAAATAATTAAATATGGATGATAAATTCAAATTAAATTTGACAATAATTATGAAAACATGTACGACTGTCTAAATTAACGAAGAAAAGTATAAACACAAGTTTGACCTGAGCGTACAAGTTGCAACGTGATTGAGTCATTGTCGGAAAGCCCGGCCCCAAACATTCTTGTAGGCCTACTACATACGTAGCAGAACGTACAATGTTACAGAAATTATATAGCGACGACCGTATTACAAATGTACATGTATACTGCATATATAGTGCGTAAACAAGAACAATAAAAGGAACTGATACGACTAGCTAGAATACGGATTGGCCTTTTGTGGGAATTTAAGCCACTATATTTAAGATTGTTAATCTTTTAAACTTTGCGAAAGCCACCCGTTCTCTGCACATCACAGATGTATGGGGGCTGCCATGTGTGTTTGTACCGTTTTATTTTCAAGATGACGTACCCTAATAAAGGTATATTGTTCCGTCGCAAGGTCGACCTGCGACGGCGGCTTGCTTACACAAAGACACAAAGACTATCTAATGCAAAACCTTCATCCAAACTATAAGCCAAAACTACGGCCTGTAGCCCTATAGTCCATGGTCCAACGGACGTCAATCTTGCAGAATCTCGTTGGTTTGTTATGTCCCACAATTATTTGTTGCTTTCCCGATACTAAGATTAGTTCTATTGTTTTCAACTGCTTATATATTTAATGTTTGTTGTCATATGTTAATCCTTTTACACGATGTCCGTATAATCAAACATTTTGTGTCTGATCGATAATAGGCAAAATTGTATTTTGGGAAATGAATGGAGGAAAGATGCACTTTTGGCCGTATTAGTGATCAGGCTACATGAATGGTGTCCCTGAAGTTTGAACGCGTCCGTGAAAGTTGTTGTTGATTCCCAGGCAGGCGATCGATGCATTGTATCGCGCTATCTATAGAATGTCCTCTTCAGCGTTGCAACAGCATTTATATAGCATCTTTAATCCGGAAACTCATTATGCACGACAAACAACCCCCTCTAGATTTCGACTAATGAGCAGGTGTTTGGGTGTCAGTCCTTGGGCAAACCGCTTACCATATGACGTCATATGACGCATGTGACATGAATCGGGAGAACGCCTTTCAGCCGAATTCCCACGTAATTCCCATTCGTAAATGTGACCCACCACGCCAAAACCAGGCAGAAGTCGGCAAATTCCATTTCGAGATACGGCATTGTACAAAAAAAAAATGTGTTTTTTTTATAAATTGTTAGTTAAAACTCTAATTTATAGGCTGTTCATGTTTAAACCAATTTAAAAATCCCAGAAAGTGATAATATCGGCCTTCTCTTGATTTTTGCTCAATAATGTATGATAATGATAAACGACTTTAGTGCTCGTTTTCTCAAAAGCATTCCTTGACACTTCCTAACTTAAAAAAGACGTAACTTCAAAAGTATACCACCTATTTGAGTCCATTATAGCTTATTTTAAAGCTTAACACGCTAGAAATCCAATGGTATAAAAATCTCTAATATGGCAAATTTCGACTTCAGCCTGGTTTTGGGGTGGTGGGTCACAAATATACTCTTTCCGGTCAAAAACATAAGAGAAACCAATACAATTCCGACGATGTTTTGTTTAGGTTGCTACCCGGGTTCAGGGCCATTTGTATACAAACACATTCGTCTGGTTGCTGTTCCCGTTCCAGTAAAATCCCAAAAGTAACTTTAAGAAGTTTCTAAACATCCATTGTCGTTATTTTTTAACAATAACATTTCTTTTAGGCATACTTTTACCAAGATACAGGGACCGGTGCAAATAAGACGGAAATAACCAAAGTGAAAATGTATTAAATAAGGGTGGTTTTTTTCTTCACAAAATATATATTTTGTGCATGGGTTTAATACTACATGTAATATAATAGGCGTCATTGAAGAAGCAAGTATACACGACAAGTACATTCAATACACGTGGTCACAGGATTCAAATGAAGTGTAACGGTGCACTTTTAGACGGCAATAAAATTTATAAAAACATTAGAAAGTAAGTAGTAACATGTTCAATCCTCAGTGCAAGAGGCACACTGTTATGGTACGTATGCCTGACGTATTTATTTGTTATAGTAAAGTAACTAATTAAGGGATAATTATCATAACTGGGCCTGTCTATCCCGATTATAAGTTGCGCGTTTCATATCACGCACTACGTAGAAGTTCTTCATGCGATAATGGCGTTCCGGTTTTGCTTCCATAGGAAAGGTCATTATGTAAGCAAAGCCATGACGTCATTAGGCCTCCGGTCTATTGAACACCACGAACTTAATTAGAAACAAAGTCTGCGAAGGTCGTCGGAGTTGAAACGTGTTTAACTTTTACGAATTGGCGTACGCCATCTGGTACACGCCAAGAATAAATCGGTTTGATGTTAACAATCAATCCTGTGAAAATCTGACCCATTGCCCTGTTATTTGACCCTCTCATGCAACCAGTCACTTTCCCTAATTAGGCCGCATGCGCAATGACTACCAACACAACGAGTCCCGACTTAATGAAATTCACGCTACACCGTTTGGCAGGAATTTCAGACTCTATGAAATCCGAACTTAGTGATTGCGCAAGCTCAAGTGGAGTTAATGAGGACAGTGACCGGTCTATAGGTTTAACCTAGGTTTAAAATATAGAAAAAGGGAACCCGATTTGTACAGGAGTCTGAATTTCATATCACACCGGCCTTAACTTGCCGCACACTATGTGAAAGATTCGCCCTTTGCACACTTCCGCCATAAGTATGGGAGCCTGGAACTGGTAACTTTAGACCCTGCACAATATAATTATAGCCGGTTCAGTAACTTCCGCGTTTGTTGCAAATTGCTGCTAGGCCCTCACGCAAGAATGATGACCAGGCGAACCTTGCTCAGTTCCCCAATAACTCAGAGTCCCAACAATAAACTTGGAGACTTTCGATGGAAAGTGTTGGTTGAACAAGGTAGATTTTGAACCCGAGTTCTTTCGATCAGCCTAACAACATCACACTAATTTATATAGCTAATGTGACCGATCGACAAAATAACTAATGCTGTTTTTCCCAAATATTGAATAATCATGATGCAAGGGTCTACGACGTCCATTTGTATGATAATTGCCCTAAACTCTCCCAGAAAAAAAAAACACTCGGCTTGCATACCCTTTCCGCGTGACCGTGTCACGGGATGTCTGATCATACTCAGTACAGCAAGCGCAGGTTCTATTGTCCAGTCTAAACGCGCATGCGCACAAGTGATTGTTAGCGATCCGTCCAAGGCTAGACCACCGAACCGGTGCAGGTTTCAATCTGTTTTCCTTCCTCTGTGCTCTGTGATTATGATGATATTGATAAGGTCTGCCACAGTAACAGTCCTTTGCACAACGAAGGTCTCCTTGCGTCATTGTTCACACAGCTGACGGTTCTTCTTGGTTGCGTTATTATTGGAGTTCTGCAGTTGCGATTTCGGCAATAAACCGGCGAGATAGAACTACCACACTATGGGACTGCTATCGGTAAGTACACACATTTATTTTTGTTGTAATAGTACATTTCATGGAAACTCACGTACACAGATTAGGAGGTGATATCAACCATAACACTAGCAGAATTAGGGATCATAGGATCATGTAGTCACTAACAGAACCATAAGAACACACGTACATGTACATGTTGTACGTACGTTATATCCGTCCAACTCCATATTGTAGACAAGGGCCTTGACCAGTGCGTTGTTACATACTCGGGGTACCGATCACAGATGCCCTTGAGTGATTTGCACAATAATACTAACTAACGCAGGTAGCCGACTATGGGAAAACTAAAGACATACCAAAGTACCCTCCTTGACAACCACACAATTCTAATCTTTCCATAAGCTACCGTGTGGACTGGAATGCCCCGGATGCCAGATATGGATCTAAAACAGTGTACCATCCTTGACCAGTGTCAAAGCAACAGCTGTTAATGGCAGTACATGTATACTGAAGCAAACTCGCATAAAATCGCCGCACTTATATATACATGTACATTGTACCCTGTTGTTGAACCCACGGTTATTAATACCAGAACAAGATCACGGAGGAAGGAACGTTCTTTCCTCCCTATGGATAGATAACGACCTTTCTTCCCACGGTTGTTGGTATAGTCATGATAGCATATTGTGCAAATTTAACTTGAGGCAGGATACACCATTTGCAGATATCGAAAGACATTGATACCGAATTATTAATAAATATCCTACTTATTTGAAAGTAAAAAATGATTGTAGGCATCCAGCAAAATGATTGCGCTAGATATCATAATAATTGATCTAAACAATTTAATATAAGAAAAAAAGAAAAGAAATCACGATCGCCGGACGGCGATCGCAAAAAACCCCAAGAACAACAAAAGAACAACTGCCCAACGCCGGTTGATTCCAAAATAAACACCGTTTATCTTGCTTTTCTAATCACCATGATTGTAAAACTTCGAACAGGTTAGATATTTACTATAAAAATAAATACAACGCCCAAATCCACCCATTCCTGATAATTCAAGCAATTACCAATGGTGTATCTTACCTTTAACTCACGAAATATTTGCGCATTGACGTGAAACAAACCATAATTTACTTTGGGCTTTTGACAATAAAAGCAGAATATTGTTTGAAAGTTGTTTTTTGCGTTTGTTAAGGTGCGTGGACATCCGGGATGTGTGTTTACTTGGGCTTATCTAGCTCCCATGCATACCTATGTTTTTTAAATCAATAGTTTTGAGCCTGGATGTCTGACCAACGGACGGATGAAAGCTGGGGTGCACTATTAAACCATTGCTATGACGTCACTCTATTGTTAAAAGTGTGGATTCGTACCTAGCCTATGAATCGACGCTTCGGACAAAAAGTGTGGATTCGTATCTACGAATCGACGCTTTAAACAAAAAGTGTGGATTCGTATCTACGAATCGACGCTTTAGACAAAAAGTGTGGATTCGTATCTACGAATCTTTAGTAAAGTGTGGATTCGGAACTACGAATCCACGCTTTTCAAACTGCCCTGTAAACAACTTGCTGCAAAATAAGTGCACGTTTGATCACAGGAAATGTAGCACAATTCTTTTAACATTTTAACACTGACATTGAGAACACAATTTAAGAAATGTATACTATAGTTCGAGTCAAAAACGTTCGTAAACTATCCATGTTGAAGCTTAGGTATGTCTTGCACAAACATATTTTTCTTTCGTATGATTGATAAACAGCTTAACGTGTTACTGCATACATCAGTTTGATGACATTAGTGGAAACAGGGTGGACCGCGTGAAGGTTGTCATCTTCCACCCCACAAACATATTTATAATGCTTTAATTACACAAGTAAGGTTAGGAATTTGCGGTTTTCATTTAAGATCCTTGAGAAAACCTGCATGTAAATTACGCGTCTAATTACCTGCATTGCCACGATACCAGAATGCATGCCTGTTTATGTCCACTCAACTGGATGAAAGTTGACGCAATGGTTTAAGTCGAAGAATATACTCGCAAGTGTGATTCGTAATTGTGATGCGATGAAGCAAAATCAGTCTTAAGTAGGCCTTGGTCTTTTTGGGGATTTTTACATATTCTTTTGTAGCGTACTTCAGGCTCCATTTCAGTGAAAACCCCATGTGAACACGACCTTTGGTTAAAAAATTACAACCATTTGAACACCAGCACGTTAAAAATAAAGAAACTGAGAAAATCATGTTTTTGTATCACTTCCCTTGTAAATTTGGTTAAAAGAGTATTTTCATGTAAAAGAAAAATATTGTTCCCTTCTGTTTTTGTAAAAAAATCAATTTTGATTTGTCCAACCCCTACGAACATATTTTGGCCCGATCTCAAAACAAGAATTGCTGAGTTCCGACTGATTTTGCTTGATCGCATCACAATTTACGAATTCACGAATCCACACTTTCTCGTATATTCTCCTAATAGACTCCATCCCGATCTAGTCCGAAAATTCGGGACTCTTAGTACTGTGATATGAGCATAGTATAAAAGTCCTAAAACATGCAACAAAGGAAAATAGATTGACATCCATGAAACAACCAGTCCAACATTAATACTGTTAGTGTCGAGTCGGTCAACTGTATCAAAGTACATTCCAAGCAGATGGACATGTATCGGTCTATAGTTTCGGGCTTTAAAACGAAACCATCTGGCTTCACTCTAGGGAGCAAAACGTTGAAGAAAATTGATTTGACTGGTGAAATGCTGAGGACCTTTTCTTTGTCTCATGAAAATGTTGGGAAATGCTTGCCGGCTAAAGATTGGCCTTAATTAGTTGTTTTTTTAAAGACTTGTTTTTCACACGGCCAAAGGTCCATCTCTGCGTCTGGTCAATAATGTGTGGCCTTCTTTCTATGCACTTTTCGGGGTTTCTTTTGTCTGTTGCTCTTTACACAAGCTCGTTTTCTGTAGGTCTAACTACGCAACCGGCACAAAAACAACCTAAACCCTCCCCCCCCCCCCCCCGACCCTATCAAGCAGAATTGTGTATCCTTTCTTGCGAAACAAAGCCATCCGTATCATTTTAGACCTCGTGCCTGTATAGCAGTTGATTAACAAAACACTGTCCAAGCGCAGACCTTGGTCTACAATGGTTGATGATTGTTGATGATGGTCGATGATGGTCGATGATGGTCGACTGCAAACAATGACTATTGACCAGCAGAAATCTGTAATTCCAAGGTCCACTTGTTTGTCAATTCAAGTTGGAGGCTTTTTAAGAAAGAAAGAAAAAAAACCCGGCGCCAGCAGGAGCTTTCGCCTATGCTTTATTAATCTCCTTATTAACCCCACTTTGTGTAAACACCTTTCACATCTTTTCGTTTATGCAGATTAAAGCCATAGTATCGTTTTAGCTCAATAACCCCAGGATGGGGGTGTATTTGGGGGGTCCTCCGAGGTATTGTTTGGGTCTTCCGGGGGGGGGGGGGGGGGGGGGTACATAATGACCCGTTCTAATTTCCAGCGCTTTGTCCGATTTTCAAAAACAAACAAAAATGGAAGAATAAGCCAGTTTTTTTAATGTAAACTGCGCATGTGCACAATATGGTTCACGGGTCATTCGGGATAGTTTAGGGGCGGGTATGAATGCGCAAGGTGGTCACACAATCGCGTTAATTGCAATAAGAATGGACGGACGTTCGCGTAACATCGCGTGTTATTACGTCAGCAATTTTATCCCAAATGACCTTTGACCTGAACTAATTCGAGATACCGAGATACCGAACTGGCTTTATGTTCGTTGGCAGGTAACATTACGATTTGCGTTGCGGTAACCACAAGAGGGCGCTTGAATATTATTGTTTCAAATTGTGGGTTAAAATTTGTATTTTTCACCAAATGTTCACATTATTAATTCGAACGCTTTCAAATTGTGTACACACACAGGGCCATACTTCATCAAAACAATGTCATCTTATGCCGCCGCTAAAAAAATATCTCGTACAATAACTGTAAAAAAAACCACCAAATCCAAAATGAAGCAAATTAACCACAGTAAAAGGTTTAAATAAAAAAACCAAATTTTTGTTTTGCATTTTCGTAAAACACCCTAAAGTAAACAGCGTCTTCCTGAAATGACATCACATAAAGCAACACCGCCGCGAGTTGTCCGGTAAAAAAAAAGTATACACAAATTAAAATGTTAAAAAAAGTTAACTTTTCGATAAAAATCATTAACCCTAAAAAGGATGTCAAACTAAAAAGGTTCCAGACATTCATTTTAAAGTTAAAATGTATACACCATTTGCAGAATCATTAAGAACTATCTTACTTAGTTAAAGGTAAATCATAGGCATCCAGTACAAAGATTGCGCAAGATTTCCTGTAATTGTTTCGAAAAATTGAATTGTATTGTACAAAAATCACGATCGCCGGACAGCGATCGCAAAACCAAACCAAGAACAACGCCGGTTAAAAACAAACGCCGTTTTTCTTGTTTTTTCCCTTGGCATCCATGATTTTAAAAACCCTCCCAAATCCACCCATTCATAATAATTCTAGCAATTACCAATGGTGTATCCTACCTATCCGACCTTTTATCGGGTGCATTTCTGTCGAGTTGTGTGGTCGCAAAAATTGGTGGTTTTTTTCGCGTGTCAAGTTGTTTTGAGTTTAAACTTGCGACTGTCAAAACAGGATTACAAAATTGCTGGAAATACTTTCATAATATTAATTCCTCCGGATACACTTTATCTATTATCGTGGCCACAGCTTTTGACGTGGCCAGCTGAGGTTGCCGTGCACTCCCGGCCCGGACAACTGACCGTGTATTTGTTGGAGAAGACGACACAAGTCGCCGCCGGTGGAATCGAAGCCGTGGTGGGACAGGAGAATGCCGGGGCACCGGAGGAGGACAGTGCGAAGGAGGGTGAAAAAGGAGGACCACGTCAACTCGTTCCTTCAAAGGAGACGGGGATGGGGAAATCAGTTAAGGTAAATGTTAGATGAAATGTAGCGTTCTTGAGCCACTGGGCGGTGGGCAGTATTGATAGATAATGAGTCCTAAATATTATGCCGTTTTGCAAGACCTATCTCAATTTGGTTACATTTTTGTATTGTTTGCGTCTAAACGTAGTTTTTAACGAAGCCAATTCAGCTTGTCATGCACTCCCGGCCGGGCCAACTGACCGTGTTTTTGCTGGAGAAGACGGCGCAGGTCGGCGCCTGGGGAGTCAAATCCGTGGTGGGCTGGGAAACTACAGGTCCAGCAAAGAAAGGACTGACAGAGAAAACCCCAGACAAGACCAGTACAGAGGAGGACGAGGAAACCGGGACGAGCGATAGTGGATCAGAGAAACCAGTGGGGATATCAGAGAAGGTAAAAAAATAGGACAAATTGTAGCCCTATTGTTAATGATGAATATCTTTAAGTGCACATAAATATACAACGATTATAACATAATGATTGGGGCCATTGTTAAAATAATGCATAATATGCATTCTTTTACCATCATTTTTATTAGCTAAAATTCAGATTTCATAGTGGTATATCCAAAAATCCAGCCAAAATTAGACTAGTTTTACATCTAATGAAAAGAAACGGTATACCTTTTGCAACTATCCAACAAAATTACCAACCAAAATAATTATTATTCAAAAGCTTACTAGATGTAAATATATTAATGACTTTAAACTCCCTGTGAAATTATTCTATTTAGCATGCTGTCATTTTGGAGAAATTTTTTAAAAAGGAGTCCAAAAATGCTTCTCAAAGACACATTTTTGGAAATGTCTATTGAGTAGTTGGTTCAATATCAAAATCTTAGAATATTATTTTCTCAGAAAATACAGAATTTACAGAGTTAAAACTTATTCAGATTGTTTGTCAAGTACCATTCTTTGGATTTTGAGAACTTTTTCTGCTTGAAACGATACAAATGCACAACTGACAAATAGTATACTACAACTTTAAAGTGCTAAGTTTATCCTTATTGGTAAGCATTAACCCTAGCATCGCTGAATCCATCAATTTCACTCACTAAACATTTCGCACATTGTGACACCCAGATACAATCCAAATGACTACGTCACTCTAATTATGCCCAAAGGTCGAATGAGGTCGACTTTGCTCAAACACGCCCCCTTTCAAATGCTTTTGTCGTTGATTTAAATTATTAATTTTTGTTAATGTTTTTTTTTAAATAACAAGCAGCCCGAAAAGACCACTGGACCAAGAAACGAAGGCTATCTGATCCGAGCAGGGCAAACATCGGTGAGTGATTACATTGATTGTTTTTGTATACAGAGAGAGCTACCCAGCACGATATATTATTAGAGCAAGGGACTCCCCCCTTAGTCTCCCATACCTATACACTCTCTAGACTATTGTTACCTAACGCACCCCCCTTAAAAACCTAAAAAGAATTCCTGAGAAACCATAAAATTCCGCAAGCACAATGACCACCACAAAGGAGGGGGTTCCCTCCTCTTATATTTTGCTTCATACGAAGAGAGTAAACATTATTGGGAAAACAAACTTTAAAAGAAACTGGAATACAGAAATGATCGATTTAAAGGTAGTATACACCATTGGTAATTGCTTGAATTATCATGCATGGGTAGATTTGGGGGGTTGTATTTTATAGTAAATATCGTTTAACTGACCTGTCCGAAGTTTTATAATCATGGATGTCAAGAAAAGCACGAAAAACAGCGTTTGTTTTCAACCGGCGTCGAGTAGTTATTCTTATGTTATTTGTGTTTTTTCACGATCGCCGTCCGGCGATCGCGAATTTTTCTTTATAAAATTCAATTTTTCAGAATAATTACAGGATATCTAGCGCAATCATTTTGCTGGATGCTCATTATTTACTTTCACATGAGTAAAATATTTCTTAATAATTCGGTAGTAAATTATTTCGATATCTGCAAATGGTGTATCCTACCTTTAAGCCCTGATACTGATTATTGTTGTATCACTATTTTGGCGAACATTTGTGGAAAACCACGGGTATTATAGACATTTTGTACAACTATGTTTTGGCTTTATTAGCCATTTGTCAATTAAAGCAAAGCTGTCAATTAAAATTATCTGTTTGCTAAGAAGCACGCGCCGATTATAGTGTCAGACGATTCAAGATTGACAATAACTAACATGTATTATTTAATAGATAATTGTTTTATACGGTTTCCCGATAACATCGCAAACCCAGCTTTAGAGCACTTGGGCGAAATAAAAATTAATAATCTATATTAATTTCCACACTAAAGGCAAAGGCTCTTCGTGGTGTGGAAACTTGGCTGCATACCTTGAAGGGAGAAACGCCCTCAACCGATACCGTCAAACCGCCAGAGGGAGAGCTAGAGATAGACGAGCGGACAGGTCTAGTTGCTAAGAAACAGCAGGACGCTGCTGGCCTGGTGACCTGGGTGTACGAGAGCGCTCTCTATGCCCTGAATCCACTGAATGACATAGTTCTTGCGGTCAAGCTGTTGGACTACACCAAAGGGGTTGTACACGTCTATCGAAACAGTAAGTTCTGGCCTATCAAACACAAATTGCTGCATCCTTGCATGCACTTTGTTCATCCGCTGATCGTTACGGACCTTTTTCTTTTGTTTGCGAAAATGTTGACTTCACTGCCCCAAACAAATTATAGAAAGAGAATGACGACGATTTTATGGCTGCAATACCTCTAAAGCTTCGTTAGCATTACTAAGCATAATTTACAGTACATGTAATACGAAGGTTTATTATTTTGTTTCCGGGTAGAATCCAGCACAGTCGAAGAGAGTTCACCTATCTCGCCAAGCAAGTTTGAGGTCAAAGATGCTGGCAGTGTCATCAAGCCTAAAACTAAGGCCACCAAGAAGTCTGATGTAGCCCTGCCAGCCATCCCTGCCAAACCCGCCGCCAAATCTACCCCAATATCCCTTGCTCAGTCTACCCCCAAACCCCTGGAACAGACTGACTCGGAAACCCCTGCCCAGACTACCCCAATTCCGGTTACCACCACCGAGACTACCCCTCTTCCCCCGACCGAGACAGCCCTGATTCCCTCTACCGAGACTACCCCAATTACCCCAGATCCAGCCCTCATCAGCAAGACCCCTGCTGAAAGCACAACCCCGCGTTCGGACACAACTCCCACCTCGCATATCCCGGTCAAGACCAACCCGTTCCGGACCCCAAGGCTGAGCAAACTCCTGTCATGGACACATCGGGAGGGCTCGCACAAAACAAAGACAGGGAAAAAAGACACCTCCGACCAAGTGGAAAGCAAGACCAAAGTAAGTGGCATGAAACTAGCCGAGGCTACCCGACCCGCTGAGTAAAGAAAACAGCGATGATGCTTATTTACTTGTAAGCGTGCATAGACATTGGGCGCTTCGTCATTTATTTTCTGTCGTGTTTTCAAAGTAATATCATTTTTCTACAATCGAAAGGAGAATATTTTCTCGTGCTTACTTAAACTTGCTAGGAGGTTTAGCCCGAAGACTGAATTACAGACAAGCCTAAAAAAAAAATCGCAAGATAACACATTTTGACCGAATAAGGTTTCTGTAACGCCACCATTTTGGGGTACGAGCCGGCGTGAATCCAAGGATACGATGCAAAACTGTGTCTAGCGAGTGAACACTTTTCTAAACACTTCAAAATCAGTTTGTAAAACAAGTTTACATGCTAAACATGTTTAGCTAGCATATGACGGGTAGCGTTTAGCCGTTGAACATTGGTGTATAGGAACTGGACACGTGCGTTTAGCTTCTAAACATGTTTACAAACTGATAGCAATAATGTTTACTCGCTAAACACATGGTGTATTGACGTTACATTGCGTATGTATTGACCGCCAATCGTGGTCGTCAGACAAAAGAATTGGGTACGTCCATGAATGACAAAACGTCCACGATTCCAAATCGTGTACAAATCATATGGAGGTCATCCGAAAACGAGTATAAACAAAGGAAGGGAAGACGGTCGGACAATGCCCCGTCCACAATTGGTGGTGTTTACTAACCTATGTACTTCATAATGACATGTATGCAATTGAAGTAAAGTTACTAAAGTTACGTACAATGTCAACTGTTCATGCCCAGAATTTACGTCTCGACATAGTGCTACGTTCGTTATGCACTGTTCGTTATACACTGTTCGTTATACGGATTGTTTTGAGATCTTTCGATGTTTGGGTTATCACAGATTGCCGCAAGCCCCGAGACGAAGGTAGAGGTTCAGAGTGTCTCTGTAGCGGAGGCTGCTGACAACACCGATGGCGTCCAGGTTCCTGCCGAGATCCCAGCCGACGAACAGGACAAAGTGGACATCAACACTAAAGTAAGCGAAAAGTCTAAAGAAAGAAGGAATGACCTTTGCAAATCAGTATCCCCGCTGCGAGTATAAGGATGACCAGCCTCCTAAATTATTTCATTATTCATTATTAAATGAAGATGCTATTCACTAAAAATGATCAAATTTTAGATTAGTTGCCTTTGATTGCATAGAATAGAAATAAAAACTTGCCTTTAGATTATGAGAACTTCTGATGAAATGAAAATGAAATGCACAAATTACAAATATCTGATTCATTTTATTTCGTTAATATAAATTCTCTTGCCACAGAGTGAGGAGGAAATCAAACCCGAGACCATCTTGGATGGTGAGACCACCAGCTCACCTCCCCAGTCGGGTACCGCGCAGCCTCTGGCCGGCCCTGCCAAACCGGCGCGCACGCTCCCCCGTCCCACTAAAGCTGTGGTACCTCTGGTGAGTACCGAGAGTCTGGCGGACAGCAATGTCGATTCCCTTGCCCCGGCCGTCGGCAGCCTCCCTGACTTAAGCACTGCCGCCCCCTTGACCGAGACCGATGCCAGCGCCCCCTTGACCGAGACCGATGCCAGCGCGCCTACCGAGATCGATGCCAGCGCGCCGACTGAGACCGTCCCCAGTGCGCCTACCGAGACCGATGCCAGCGCGCCTACCGAGACCGACGCCAGCTCGCCGACCGAGACCGACGCCAGTTCGCCGACCGAGACCGATGCCAGCGCGCCGACCGAGACTGCGTCGGCTGTGGGCGACACTGGTTCCGTACCCGAGGTTAGCGCTGTAACTGCTGCTGAAAGCACCGCGAGCATCTCTTCAGCTGGGAACGACCCTGGAACAAGTGAAAAGAAAAAACTAAGTAAGCGAAAACCTTGGAGAAAATTCAAACCTTCAAAAAAATAGAATACAGGGCACATCAAATTGTCCCACGAATGTCGGAGAGAATAGCTACTTTGTTTGTTTTTATAGATGTATCGAGTTTCAACCGAATGTAATAAAACTTGTGTGACCTATTCCCACAAAATGAGTCTTAAGGAGAATGTTTCACTTATCAGGTTTTTACATTAAGTAGGAAGAACATATTCCTCAATTAGAAATATTGATATATTCAGATATTTTGTGGATTAAAATGTGGGAATTCCTATTAACTCCCATATGAGAATGCACAATTCCTTTAAAAGTCATTTACTCCAAACTGGCTACGGTAACCTGCTTTGACTCATTTTGTCGGATTGGGTACCATTCGGTATTACATGTACATGTAAATGTAATAATTATTTACGAAATTTGCTGAAAGTCTAAATGTAAAACGAATGAGAGTAGTGTGCACTTCTATGGGTGAACGATCTTAACGGTATTACAACGGTGTAGGGCCTATGTTTGTTTTTGTATTTTTTTTTTGCACTACCTAAAGACGTTTGTTTGTAGGCAGAAGAGCTATTTTTATAAGCTCTTTATTTTCTAAAAAACAACTAAATTAATTGCACCTTTTCTTAGTAGACTTTTCTATGGTCGACCCGCCGGTTGGCAAACTATGGAAGGCCCAACGCTGCAAAAATAAAGAATAGTAATTATTATTACAAAATTAGTATTTAAAAATGAATAAAACTGCTACAAATGTTATTTGGTTGTAGAAAATACAAGATAGTCAACAAACGCTACACAATATTTCCTAAACATGCCTTTTTCTTATGTAATATGTAATGTTAGAAAATAATTGTTAGCGGTATTACAAGTATCTTATAACATTTGTTAAGTGGTGCATTTTTATCGTTTGAGGCAGCAAAAGTTCTCGAAATCTAAAGTATAGTATTTGACAACTATAACCAGGGGCCAATTTCATAGAGCTGCTAAGCACACAAATTTGCTTAGCATGACATTTTGTCCTTGGCAAAAACAAGGTTACAGACCAAATTTTCGCGTGATCTTTATCGTTTTCGATTGATAATCAGCTGGTTTTTGGCTTATAGCATGAAAACCCGTAGAATTTTGGCTGGTAAAATGTTTTTAATGAGCAAGACTTGTGTGTGCTAAGCAAATTTGTGTGCTTAGCAGCTTTATGAAATTGGCCCCTGATAAAGTTTTAGCTCTGTGAATGCTGTAGCTTATATTCCGAGAAAACTAGAATCTAGCATTGCGATTTCAATACAAAATTTGCCGAGTCGCAATTTGAAAGCCATCACAATCGGCAATCGGGGCGTGTTCTCATTAAGCCAAATGCAGCTTTACGCGCGTATCGCTGAACCGATCAACGCGTGTGCGTCGTTCGAACGCTTGCGCGCACCATTTGCGTTTAACAAACCAACTACTGAAGGACATTTTCAAATGTTCCTAAAAGCATCTTTGAAAATGGCGTTCTTGTGGTATTTTTACTCAAAATGACAGCATGTCAGAATTAACATATGAAGCACGATATGTAGCAGAAACCCCCCATCCCCCCTCTTTTGTGTTGACCATTGTGTTCCCGGAATCTCAGGAATTCTTTTTAGGTTTCAAGGGGGGATGTGTTAGGTAACAATAGTGTTGAGTGTGTATAAGCATATGAAGCACGATGTGTGGCAGAGAAACCCTCCCCCCCCCCCCCCCCCCCCCCACCTCTTTTATCTTGACCATTGTGTTCCCGGAATCTCAGGAATTCTTTTTAGGTTTCAAGGGGGGTGGGTTAGGTAACAATAGTGTTGAGTGTGTATAAGGTATAGATATAAGAGGGGGGTACCCCTCTGCCACATATCGTGCTGGGTATAAGAATTAACAGTTCCACAGGCAGTTTAGTGTCACCAATACCTTTACAGGAAGTAATCTTTTCAACAGTTTTTTGGTCGGTTTATACTTTTTGAATAGCTGTATGCTGCAGCTGAATACGTGCCTGTCAACCGGCCGCACATATTTATTTCCCTATTTACTTTGCACATGTACTATGTAAATTGTCATATTTCTGTTCAATTTTGATCTCAAAGACAGACCCGTATTTTGTGTATTATGTTTGATCTTAAAAGTACTGTAGCAGGTGTCTATTTATTAACGTTCTTTTCTGTCTGATAAATAAATTAACCTATAAGATGTTGAAATACAAAGATGGTGCCCCGGGTGCGTTCTTTCTGCTGTTAAAACAAATAAGTGGCCCAACAGTAGCTTTTAAAACGTGTCGCTGATGCATGCTATCGGCCGATTTTCCTTTCTGAACGAGAAATGCGTTTAAAACTAGTATTTTTTAGGACAAGCCGGTTGTGGTTATTCATTAATGCCAAGTTATTCGTAAAATTGTAGGGGTACCAGGTGGCGTCCCGACTTCGCTCTCATAGAAAAGCGCATTGTGTAAACAAAGCCATGACGTCATTGGGGTAAATACTATTATAGACAACAAATCAAGGACGCAGCCCAAAACTGATTGGAATCGATACATGCCATGCGAGTTTGAATGACGAGTTCGATTTAGCCTTGAATGCAAGGCTACCCTGTATCTGCATCGTGTGATCATCGCTATAGCCGTATGCGCACTGTATAGCCCACTTGTATGTATACAATAGAGCAAACGTGCCATTTTGTCTTGGAACTGCTGGCATTTTTTCATGGGATTGCCCTTTCTCTATAATTAAAAAAAAACGCACTTAAATTCATAGTGATAATTTGCATACTCGCCCCTCCCCCAAAGGTAAAGATAAACGTAAAACCCAAAAGAGTAAGAATTAAGGCACGTACAATAGAACAAGTGCGTCATTTTGTCTTTGCGCTTCCGGACGCGTATTTCTTTTCTTAATCATTTTGTTGTATGGCCGTTATGGACAAATTATTATAACTGGGTGTATCCAAACCTATACCCAGCACGATATGTGGCAGAGGGGTACCCCCCTCTTATCCCTATACCTAAAACACACTCAACACTATTGTAACCTAACCCATCCCCCCTTGAAACCTAAACAGAATTCCTGAGATTCCGGGAACACAATGGTCAACACAAAAGAGGGGGGGGGGGGGGGTTTCTCTGCCACATATCGTGCTTCATATGTCCAAACCACACTGAGCCGAACACACTTAGAATATCGGAGCCTTGCTTTCCTTAAATTAAACTCACTCCAACAATGATAACAGCACAAAAGTCAATGAAAAAAATCGTATACTACTTGTAACCTTAAACCCATGATCTAATTCAGCTGCTGCAATAGGTCGACGTAAACCGTTTTTTTTTCCTTCAAAATACAATGTACATGTACTACTAGGCCTACATGTAATGAGTTGACTGAGCAATAACAATTAGTGTCATTGTTAAATCTACTGAATAATCATGACGCGAGAGGTCTAGAGACGCCATTTGTGGCACGATCAAGAGGAATGAGTCGGATGTCGGGGAATCCCCAAAAGGTTTTAATCAGAACTGTGTTCTTCGTTGGTATTTAAACAAATTTACATAACTCGACAACAAAACATCGTATCAACATGGGGTTTTCAGTTTTTAAAACGTACATATACCCTCTTTAAAACTACATGAAAACTAATCTTTTAACCGGGGCCGACATCCGACTCATTCCGCTTGATCGTGTCACATTTATGATAATCACCCTTATCATAATTATAGGGACATCTACGCCTTCCGGACCCTTCCGTAACCCTTCTATGGGCATTTTACACAGGGTTTTCCATTCTAATACTTTTGATTTCTAACCGTATACTCTCCTCTCGTCCCATAAGACATTTTTAGTCTCATATTTAAGTTTAAGTTTGTATCCAATGACCACCACAACATTATTTCATTAATGTTTATCTTTGTGCGAATGCACCGATTCCACGAGTCCACATTATTTTCGAGTTTCTATTTTAAATTTTCCTGAGGTCAATCTTTGGCACGATATTTCTCTTTTGCGTCTTGCGATTTGTTCAGTTTTATTATTAGATGTTAGTACCAATTTTACCAAAGGCCTTTTCCGAGGGTGATTGTCATTATAATTCAATGTATCAAACGTGTAATATACACGCTAATTTATCTAATCGAGGGGTCTAGAAACCCGCCACCATGGGTCAACTTTCAGGCTCTGCCGGTTACGCATAGCCGGCCGGCCGGCCTGCGATGGTCGAACTTTGCAGATACGTTGCATGTAGCCTTGCAATCAAGGCTAGCTTGCTATGGCCGATTGCGTCCTTGTTCACATTCAGGATGTGCGATCAGTGCGGTTTTTTAATTTGTGTGCATACAGTACACGTACGCGCACCCAACTCGACAGCTGGTGGTTTGTTGTACATGTAACTCGACTTGCATTGCAAAAGTGAAGTTCTGCAGTTACGATTTGTTTTCGCCAAAACACAAAAGGGAAATCGGATCAACACTACCAGGCCATGGGATTGATATCGGTAAGAGTACATACAATCTATTCACGATACGTATATTTAACTAGTAAGATACAACCATTCAGAGAGAATCATATGGTACGGACCGAGATATTAATTATCGGGACTTTCTGCTGTCCCTATATATGTCTTTGGTCCTCGTATAATAATAAACTGTCTCGTAACATGACGTGCATGGTCCACATTTAATGTCACCAAGCAGAGAACTATTTCAGGAGACGCATCAGTCTCAGCCTTAGGCCGTTTCTCAAACCTCAGTTTAGGCTTCGTCTCTGGCTCCATCACTATTGCCGAACTGCATGAACAAAGCCAAATGAAGACGAATCAGAGTTTTAAAAACAGCCTTTGGAAAACTGCGCAGTTTGTGCTAGTTTGGATCTATGCAGTTAGTGGGCACATAGGCATGAGCAAAAGCAGAAATTGTACTTTAGGCTTCAATTTATCTGTATCATTATGTTGTCAGTATAGCATGTGTCCACCAGGGTTTAGACCATCGATCGAGTGGCGAATAGAGGGGGTTGTTGCGAGTTGCACTCCCCCCCCCCCCCTCCCCCCCCCTCCCCCCCCCCCCCCCTCCCCCCCCCCCCCCCCTCCCCCCTAGCAAGGTTGTGATAAGCAATGCTAAACCACATCATTGTTACCAGTGATACTGCTGGTCTATATACACCGTACATTGTACCGGAACACAAGCATCCTACAGCTGCGCTATAGCTTCAATAATTATAGCTTCAATAATAGTATTACGAGTATGATACAAAATAAAATACAAAATTGTGACCTGCTCCCACGAAATAAGATTAAAGTTTACATTTTGATATTTAGAGATATTGGTATTTCCAGATTCCTTGAATTCTTAGCTTTAAAATGATATATATGAGCAAAACCAGCGGTCATTACACATCAAATTAAGAATAGTTAAGAATACATTTAGAATACATTTTACTTCTTGGGTACGCTCAGTAAAATAAAATTTATAAATTCTCTGCTAATAATCTTTTGCAAAAAATACTTGGTAAAGTTCGAAAGAAAACATATGTGGGAATTGTATTATGTCAAAACCCCCAAAACGATTCCCCACTGTCAAATCGGCTATTTTCAATCATAACTCAATAATTACAGCATAGTGCAACTTGACGCCGTTTTCGTGGGAGCAGGTCACAATTATGCAGCTTCAAATGGTGCTAAAGATGCCTTATAATACTGACACGTGAATGCCTTTAATACCCAGTCGATTAACTTTTACACATTTCTCCGTCTGTTAAAGTAGTCCCAAACAGACAGGCTTTAAAATGAAACCATGTTGCTCCACTCTTTGTGCAAAATGTTAAAGACAACTCTCCTTTAATATAAAGGGCCTCTTCTATGAAGTTGGCCTGAATTATTTTGCATGATCATTTAAGCACTCCTTTCTAAGCCGTAGGTTTAACGCAACGGACACAATGAAACAGACTGAAAGAGAGTAATGAAGATGCACTTTTATAATAAGAATCCGTACCCGCATCCACATGTTTTAGACCCGCATTTTTAATTAAAGAAGATGGTCAATGATTGTTCGTTGCGCACAATGGTCAATGACCTCGCATTAATCTCTACAAACTAATAATTGATTACGTCGACGAATAAAGGCTCGTCTTTCAAAGGGCGGTGTGACGACTTGTGTAATTATAAGACTATCGTGATAAGCTGGAGCCCCCAAAATGAGAATGCAATGAGGTCTCAATTCGGTTTTCAGTAGCCATCTTTTGTTATGCGGAGTGAATCTACATGTACAGCGTCATCTCTGCATTTATTGATTTTGGACTGCAGTAGCTCCACAAACAAGCTGTATAATGTATGACTCTTTAAACATCACTCTTCAATGAAAACCATTCACAGCCTTGTTCGTAATAGGGCTACACTGTACCATAGAGAAAGGAACAGCCGTGCACTTACTTTGAGTATTCAAAAGTGTCGAATCTATGGCAAGCCAAAGGGGAAACAATTAATTATATAAAAACATATATATATATAAAATAAAAACATAAATATATATAAACATTATTACACATAATGTATATATAAAACATATATAAAGAAATATATAATTTGTATGTAATATATATAATATAATGTGTATTATAAATAAAATAACATAATTATATAAAAACATATATATATATATAAAATAAAAACATATATCAACATTATTATACATATATTTTATAAATAAAACATATATAAAGAAATATATAATTTGTATGTAATATATATATAATATAATATGTATTACATAAACATACATTAATATATATAATATCTTACAAAATATCAAAGTTCCAAAAATCTTTAAAAGTAACAAAATATAATTGTTAAAAAATATATTTTAACTGTTATTGTTAACTTAGGAAAAATATTTAACATATAACAAATATATATGATAAACATAAGTATGTACATGTACACAAATATATATTGTGTTTTAAAATATATAAAGTTTACAAATATAAAGTGTTGGCCAAATTACGGCACAAGATGGCGCTCTGCTGAACCCGCCGAACATGTCGAATCAGCAGATCTCATAATATAGAGCGCGGCGGTACGCGTACGGTGCATGCTGCGCGCGCGCGCGCGTGTCCATATCCGTGTAGGCCTACGTACCTATCGTACGGTCGTATCCTAGACATGGAGGTTTTTTGTTCTCCATGTCTACGGTCGTATAAACTCATAAGAATGGCGGACCCAAACAGTCCTGTTCTTCAACAATTGCAAGACAGTGTTTCGACGCTGTCTTATCTAAGGTGTTCTAAAACGGACAGGCAGACATCGTTGTTCAACTTTCCAAATGTCGTACTTCAACTTTCAAAACGTCGTACTTCAACATTCAATTAATTGAATCACCAAGAACATCGCGAATAAGCCCAAACGAGTGCACTAATTACTGTTTGGCCGCTGAAGTCTTTACCAAAATTGCGAGAGAAAAGTGTGCATAGAAGCATGATCTCGTAGATCATGAAATACCAATATGAGATTTTAACTTTGAAAAACGCATTACAATACTGCATTGAAAAGGGGATTTATTTAACGGGCTAATTAGGCACTAATTAGTGTTCGGCTTAAGCCTATACCAACATTAAGTTTGCCCAGTAGCATTATTTTGGAGATTATAAAATAAAAGTATGAGTTTTTGATAACATGTGAGGTATATTTTGTTTTAAATGTTGCATTCTCTTTTCCCAATCTATTAAAATAACTTGAAGTAGGATTACCTCCAGTAGGCAGCTAATTTAACTGTATTTTTTTCATCAAAATTACAGGAAAGGTTAACAAAAGTGTGGCTTATGTTGTATGATTTGAAATGGTTTGTAAAAGTATTGTTATTTACCGTTTATTTTTAAAATGTCTTTGAATAAAATGACATAAACCTTTGCATCACCTTTTGCAGCATGTATTATATATTTTTCGGCTTTTGGTGAATGAATGCTTGGCTGAATCCGCGACCAGAAATCCGGCCGAATACGCGGCTACCTTGAGCCAGGTAAAAGCGCGCGAAAGTTGAACCACGACGTTAATTGAAAGTTAAAGTACTACGACGTTTTGAAAGTTGAAGTACGACGTTTTGAAAGTTGAATCACGACGTTTTGAAAGTTGAACCACGACGTTTTGAAAGTTGAACCACGACGTTTTGAAAGTTGAACCACAACGTTTTGAAAGTTGAACCACGACGTTTTGATAGTTGAACCACGACGTTTGAAAGTTGAAGTACGACGATTTGAAAGTTGAACCATGACGTTGCCTGTGCGTTTTAGAACATAATGTGTTTGGGTCCGCCATTCTTACGAGTTTATACGACGAAAGCAGCCGGCGCACATGCAGCTAGCTAACTAACAGTACATGTACATGTACACATACGCGCGCACCACGCATCCGTCGCGTATCGCTCTATACTACTCTTGCTGCGTTCCAATCGCGTCGTGTTTATCGTGTTCACCGTGAATTTCTCTGTGTTCACGAGTGGGTTTCATTCCAAACGCTACCCACCAAGACGCACGCGCACAGTCGAGCCAGTCATGTGGTAAGGATATTCTTTATCGCGCAAGACTTGAACTGGTACTTGAACCAACACGCATGCGCGAGTATTTTATTCGTTTATAAAGTCGTAAACATGAAGAAAAAATTCCACCTCGAGTTCACTTCAAAATTCCACCTCCAGTTCACCACTGGCTGGTGAACACGAGTTACCAGGCGATTAGAACGCCATTATACGACTCGTGAACTCGGGAACACAATAAACACGACGCGATTGAAACGCAGCAATAGAGATTTGGGCCCAATTTCTTGGCTCTGCTAAGCACAGAATTCCGCGCTTACGGTCAACATTTACCGCTAACCGCGCTAGCAGAATTTGTTTAGCTAACCCTGTAAGCACAGAATCCTTAGTTACGGGATGTACGCATGCTCAGAGACCAACATTCCTCGCTAACGCGTGAAATACGTTTACCGTAAGCACCGAATGTTCTGCTATAGTAAGCAGAGATTGTTCGCTAACGGTAAGCAGAGCCAAGAAATTGGGCTCTGGGCCAAGAAATTGGGCCCAGATTCGACATATTTGGCGGGTTCAGCAGAGCGCCATCTTGTGCCGTAATTTGGCCAACACTTTATATTTGTAAACTTTATATATTTTAAAACACAATATATATTTGTATACATGTACATACTTATGTTTATCATATATATTTGTTATATGTTAAATATTTTTCCTAAGTTAACAATAACAGTTAAAATATATTTTTTTACAATTATATTTTGTTACTTTTAAAGATTTTTGGAACTTTGATATTTTGTAAGATATTATATATATTAATGTATGTTTATGTAATACATATTATATTATATATATATATATTACATACAAATTATATATTTCTTTATATATGTTTTATTTATAAAATATATGTATAATAATGTTTATATATGTTTTTATTTTTTATATATATATATATGTTTTTATATAATTATGTTATTTTATTTATAATACACATTATATTATATTATATTATTTATATATACATGTATATGTATTTATTTTATATATATATATGTTTTTATATAATTAATTGTTTCCCCTTTGGCTTGCCATACGAATCAACAATATCAGTGTGCGGTCAGTGACTAATCTTTAAAGGTTGGGATTTTAACCATTAAACTCATGAGTTGAATTTATCAGTTGTATGTAGGGAATTTCAACTTTTGAAGAGTAGTCACTGACCGCACACTTATACTCTCGATTCAACACTTTAGTTTTGAGCGTGTATGTTCCCCGGTGCAAAAACATAACCCAACCCCGATTGGGGAACATAGGGATAGGGGAACATAGGGACCAGGGAACATATGGACCAGGGAACATATAGGGTAGAGAATGGTGCGTAGTATGTCCCCCTGTCCCAAAACCTAACCCAAAACAAGGATAGGGGGACATTGGGGAACATAGGGATCGGGAAACATAGGGACATGGGAACATCATTATTTATATTATTCTTATTCTTTGTTGAACTTTATTCAACGTATTATTTAATTTCACTTTTCTTTTTATAATTATAATTACAATCTTGTTATATAATTGTTTCTTGTATCCCATTCAGCTTGGAGAACCCCTCGACAGGAACAATGTTTCTTTTGGGTAATCCTTCGGGAGCTGAATGGCATTTTGTTTTTGTCTTGGTTATTAGGTTTTGTACATTGCATCTAAAGCTTTTATTTTATATTTTATGTTTTCTTTGTAATTTTGGTCTGTGCATTTGTTGATGTTTCCCGAGAAATAAAATAGAGAATAGAGAATAGAGAAAATCGGGCTATAACCCCTCTGATTAAGTTCAGTACTACTGCATAACTGTCATGGAACTTATCCAGCTGAAAGAACAGGACTAAAATTAATAGGTGTCAACAAAATGTTCTTGTCCATAACAAGAACCGCAACTTTACGATTGAATGATGACACGTGCATATGCATTTCTTTTCCATTTATATTTAAATTGGCAAAAACACTATTTGTAATTCTAGTACGTTTCAAAATTCATATTGGTATTTGTTTTGGTCTCCCGGCGATTGAAGTTGTTGACGTGGCCAGTTCGGATTGTGTTGTACTCCCGACCCGGACAGATGGCCGTGTTTTTGCTGGAGAAGACGGCGCAGGTTGGCGTCGATGGAATCGAAACCGTGGTAGGCCAGAAGACTGTAGGGACCACGGACGAGGGCGTCCCATCCAAGAGCGGTGCGAAGGAAGGCGGGAGAATTTTGGCGGGAAAATCAGATAAGGTAAACGACAACACGTGTGTACCAGACAGTGATGATAACGCCATTTTAATTTCTGTGTGATGTTTTTTTTGTAAATCATAACTTACCAAATTTAAGAGCGCCCATTACAAATGTTTCAAAGATTGTAAATTTGCTGTGACCAAGCATCTTGAATGTTTCCAAAACCAACTGCACAACCACTGCACCAATTTCTGTCGTTATATCTGTTATAATTCTGTACACTTTTAGTCCTATTGCTTACCCAGTTTAGAGCAAAGTTGACACCTTTGGTAAATTTAAATGTAATCCTTTATTTTTGTTTACATAGAAGGCAAACATTCTCCGCAGGCTTCTAAACTGGCTGCTTTCCTTAAGGGATAAAGCGCCCTCTACCGGCACAGTCAAACATACAGTGATAGACGGCGGGGAAGGCGTGGTTGCTAGGAAACAATTGGATAAAGTGGGCCTGGTGTCATGGGTGTACCAGAGCGCCCTCTATGCCGTGCAGCCCCTAAATGACCTGGTTCTGCCATTCAGGCTGCTGGAGTACTTGTACATGTACATCAAGGGGATAATGCCAGTCTATAAAAACAGTAAGTTTTGGCCGATAGACGAAGACCCTCAACAAACGAACAATTTGAGCCTGGTGCAATTCGGAGGTTGCTGGTTTATGGCCTGTAGCGTGCAAACCTGTTGGCAGCTAACGCCCTCTATACCTTTCTCTTCAATTTCGACTTCCCCCAATAAGCCATTTGCGAGTAAAATTCAAATACTATCTAGTACAGTGACTTGTTCACATAGCTTGGCACAGTTTACCTTTAAATTTATCAGACCAAAGACACTGTTGCTATATCACGTGATTCGGGGCAATCTCTTACATAGTTACGTAAAGAGGCGCGCAGCACCAATACAGTGTTCACAATGGTTGGGATTACCACAAAGACACCAGACCATTTCAGAGCTGGAGGTTGATACATATGAAGCACGATATGTGGCAGAGAAACCCCCCCCCCCCCTCTTTTGTGTTGACCATTGTGTTCCCGGAATCTCAGGAATTCCTTTTAGGTTTCAAGGGGGGATGGGTTAGGTTACAATAGTGTTGATTGCGTATAAAGTATAGGGATGAGAGGGGGGTACCCCTCTGCCACATATCGTGCTGGGTATAGGTTGATAGCGTAGAACTTGCCCCGAATTACGTGATATAGCAAAGTGTCTTTAGTCTGGAGAATGCAAAGTTAATGTACCAGATGCTATGCAAATTTAACTCGCAAATGGACTATAAGTAACACATTTTTGAAAAATTATTTTATGACTACTCTTACTCCCTGAAAATCTAGTTTTTCTATTCACATAATGATTCACATTGAAGTATGGAGTTATAGTTGTTTAAATAACGTACATGTACTTTATTTTTTTGGATAGAGTCCAGTCGCCTCCTCCGTGCAATCGTAGATAAGTATCTTGTCTTGCCAAACGAGGGGACGGAGTTTGAGGCTAATGATACCGGCAGCAGCACCGTCAAGCCCCCGGCCCAGGTCACCGAGAAGCCCGATGCAACCCCGCAGGCCGTCTCGCCATATGTGTTACGGTGTATTTTCAATTTGCATAGGTTAATATATGCCGACACCAACGTTAACGATTGGTCTGAATTTTAATACCCGGACACTGTCGTTTTGCCTCTGAAAAATCTTCTTAAGATCGAAATTGTCAGGCCCCACCTTTTTTTTATTCGTTAATGGTACACTGTCAACTCTCGTTAATACAAACTCATCCGGGCTTAGCATTAGTATTAAAGTAAAGTAATGTGCCGGTCTCATTCACTAATGCTGATTCGGGACCTAGGGCCAATTTCATAGAGCTGCTTAAGCATAAAAATTGCTTAAGAACAAAAGATTCTTGCTTAGTAAAACCAACTTACCAGCCACAACTCCATGTGATGTATATTGTTTGTGATTGGTACTTAGCTGTTGTTGACTTAGCATAACAATCGAATGGAATTTTGGCTTCTTACCTCATTTATTAAGCAATTTTTTGTGCCTAAGCAAAATTGTGTGCTTAAGCAGCTCTACGAAATTGGTCCCAGGGCTTTGTTTGCAATAACGAGAATTGATGATAGGAAAACATGACACAGCAAGGTTGTAGCCATGGTAACAAGGGTGGGTTAAACTGGATTGATGAGATGATGAGTCTCGATTTGCACTTGTTTTAATTAACTCGACCCATCGCTGTGAGAAAACCCGTGTTCGGGCAAAATGAGACGGAACTTGGCACAGGCCAAAGTGAAGAAAAATGAAAAAAATTATTCAAGGGGGGGATTTGTTTTCTTCAATTTTAAGATTTATTCATATTTGTAATCTTTGATATTGTCTACTACACGTGTTTTGAAGTTATAAGTGTAAAAGGTGGAATAAAAGTGTTTTTAATGAAAAACGTTTGTATGTTTCATTTTCACAAAGACAAAAATACTGTTTGACATTTCCATAAGTTCAAACTTTAAACGGGCATAATTCGTCAACGGAGTGTCCGATTGAAGTGCAACAAACAGCACTGCAAGGATATTTCCGGGCTCGGCTGCTCACAGCTCGGCGTCATGGGATTAGAAAAAACGGAAAACTCCGACCAATTGGAAAACAAGACTAAACGAAGTGATGGCATGAAACTATAGCAATGGCAGCCAACCCCTTTTGTGAAAACCAAGGATGATGCTTAATTAATGTAAGCCTGCATATAGACATTGGACACTTCGTCGTGTATTTCCTCGGCCGTGTTTTCAATACGATGCCAATTTTGTACAATCGAAAATGGAACAGTTCCCGGTGCTTACTCCAATGTTTAGCCCCCAGACTAATTTGAAGACAAGCTTAAAGAATATGTCGCTAGATATACAATCATACTGTCCGCAACGCGACCCACACCAAACCAGACAAGACAATTGCAACATTGTACTATCCTAAGCAGTATAACATGTATTATGTAAATTGTAATTTTTCTGTAAAATTTCGCTCTCAAAGATAAAGACTCGTATTTTGTTTGTAAGATGTTTGTTCTTAAAGTTACTGGTACCGGGTGTCTATTTATTAGCATTCTTTTTTTGTTTGTCTGATAAATAAACCTAAGCTGTAGAAATAAAACGAAGGTGCCTTCTGCTTCGGGCGCATTCTTTCTGCTGTTTACTTAAAAAGTGTTGCAACAGGTAGCTTTTAACACGTGTCGCTGATTAAAAAGATGCGTGCTATCGGCCGTTTTCACATCGTACTTTTATGGAACATCTTCACAAATTAGTACCTGAAATAAAGTTACAATCACACTACTTGTGCGTACTACGCCTCAAAAAAACAACAAGCCCATCATCGGCATTAAACAAATTAATAAAAGCCATAAAACAAGTCCGCTCTGTCCCACTGCTCAATTCCACTGGGCGCGCTGGGAAGCGCTGATACCGCTTTATATACGATGTGCCCTCTGTTTACATCTGTATTCAAATTCCCGTCAATATGCACACGCATCATGTTTTACATAAATTTTGTTAAGAGATGACATCAGAGGTCACATAATTCAAAGGCGATCTGACCTGCGACGTCACTCTTTAAGCAAATTTTATGTAAAACTCGATGTGTGCGCATACTGCCGGGCACATTTGAATACAGATGTAAACACGTGACGTCAGAGGGCACATCGTCTATAGATATATGTGAAGGAAACGCACGGCATTGTGGGTAGTGTATCGTGACCTTTTGAATCGCACGCACGCAGCGCGCGTAGCCCAGCCAAGAACTGGTGACCTCCAGTTCACAGGTCACACACAAATCTATCTAATCAAAGCGCAAAAGTGTATCTTTGCTTCGCGGTGGACAGGTACGTCTGGTGGGACTGAGCAAAAAAAACCAAGGTGTTCGCTGGACCATAATGCCGTTGAGATGGGCGGAACATAATAGTGAGTAACGTCACGACTATTCCAGCGCCTCCGCATCGAGGCATCGCCTCTCACGTGATATTAGTTCTATGCACTGTGTCCAAAACGGCTTTTCAGAACTACGGCTGCGTGTAATACCTAGACAATAGTCCAAGACAAGAAATTTGAATGCGGCCCAAGGCTGAGTCGATAGATGCGAGTTTGAATGGCTGGTCCGATCGCGTCCCCGCTCACGTTATCCAGGATCTGTGCGTGTGCATAAACGTATAGCTACTCGTACATCAGCTGATGGTTTGCGGCTTGCTTGGCAGAAGTCGAAGCTCTGCAGTTAAGATTTGTTTTCGCCAAAACAAAAGGAAAATCGGATCAAACACTACCAGACCATGGGACTACTATCGGTAAGAGTACATACATTTTATGATACTTAAATTTGTTGACTTCTCGTATAACTGGATACAATTATCACGTAGTAACTTATTTAACAAGGTTAATTAGTTCAGCAGGGAGACATCGAAATGCGTCAGTGAGCAGAGCAACATTATACAGCCTGAAAGGGCGCCATTTTGTCTTCGCGCTTCCACTGCCTTCCGCGACCCTCCTCACGCGGGGGTACGGTTGCCTTTCTCTTGCTATAACCTTTGGTTGAATGATTTTTAACGCTTCTTTCCCCGAGAAACCTTCATGTTTTAGTTTCAATTTACTTAGTACCTTTACACCCGGATTTTCGTGCCTGGGTTTTCTTGTTTGTTTTCACACTGCATACCTGTACTTGCATGTGACGAAAAGGATCAACGGCGCGAAGGTGATCATGATCAACCAACACCGGATATATTCTATAGAATATTCAGGCTCGATTTTATCACGCTATAAAAACGTGTAACCATAATTATGTATGGTTTTAAAGATACATCAAACGTCCAAATCTAATAATTTGACAGTTACATGTATATGTAATTTCCTAAGAGGTTAAATTGACCATATAAAAACACAGGTTTTTAAATACAATGTACAGCGATAATCAATTTCGTTGCAATGTGGATGGGCTGTTAATGATTATCAGCTAAACGCACGTGACCAATTCCTGAACATCAATGTTTAATGACTAGTAAGCATTATCCATCCTCGTGCTAAACATGTTTAGCATGTAAACGTGTTTACAAACTAATAGCAAGAAAGTATTTAGAATTTTGCTTACTGGCTAAAGTCGGGCAATGATCACACTTTAGAGGCAAATGAGTTGGCTACCTTTGTCCCAATGCCTAAAAATGAAAACTTGATCCATGGTTAATTTTGACCTGTCTTGGAAAATTACTCATAGTTCCGATAATAATTATAAATTTATTTTGTTTCATTATAAAGTAGAAAGATATATCTTTAACCAGTTCGCGCCGGAGGACGTAAATACACGCAAAGTTTTCTCCACATTCAAAACGGATGACGAATAAACACGCCACAAGCAAGGCCGGAAATGACTGTCAGCAGCGAGCAAGGCAGGACATGAGTGGATGTGCTTCCCAGGACTGTAGGCCTGTACCCGCCTCGGATCGAATTTCGTTAAAAATAATCCCGCGCCTCGGCTCGGTGATGTTAAAATAAAGTGTACAACTTTATTAAGTGAACAAACAAACCAATAAATGATGTATTAAATCAAGAGGAAAACGTACACCCCCCTACGGACATTCCATCTAGTGAAGCATTTTTTGCAGCGCCGGCTGCGATAATTTTATCTGCAGGTAGGTTGGTACATAGTGTACATTTATTAGCCAATCAGAACACAGATGGTGTTGACGTCATCGATGATGTTAGAGTTGTCTGGGATCTGACTAGGGTTAGGGGTTAGGGCATAGAGAAAGGAATTTTCTCTATGGTTAGGGTTAGGGTTAGGGGTTAGGGTTAGGGGTTAGGGTTAGGGGTTAGGGTTAATTTGTCCCAGACAACTCTAACATCATCGATGACGTCAACATCATCTGTGTTCTGATTGGCTAATGTACCAACCTACCCGCAGACAAAAATTATCGCGCACCGGCTGCTATTCAGATTCGCACTGGCGCAGCCAGCCGACCCCAGCTCGGTGGTCGAGTGGTAAGGCGTCTGCACTAGAAAGCAGGAGGTCGTTGGTTCAAGTCCCACCCGAGAGATCTTGGCGTCGCGCGTTAAACGCATCGACTGCAGTCCTAATTTAAATGTGCCAATATATTGCACATTTAAATTAGACAATCTCCCGGGTTAAGATCGTAGCCATGGTAAGGAGGTAATTAAGGCGACTCACAAATTACTGTCGCCCTATTCTTAAAATCGTAATTTTAACGAGATTATTTTAGGGTTAGGGTATAACGGATAGGTCTAGGGTTAGGGTCAGTTTTGTACACAACCTTATGGAAGTTTCGACCTATTGTATAGTTGTTTATAAAATCCTGAATATTATTATCATTATTATTTATTAATATTATTATTATTATATGTTTAGGAAATACGACTTTGTGAAAGCAGGATTTTGTTTTGTTTTCTACTTTTCCAGTGTGTAGCTGCTTTTGTACAATCGAAAAGGGAACAGTTCCCGGTGCTTACTCCAATGTTTAGCTTAAATAATATTTCGCTAGATAAACAATATTGTCCGAAACGCGACCCACAACAAACCAGCACGGTTGCTTTTCTCGTTAGTCCTTTGGTGATTTCTTGGCAACATTAGGGAGAGATGGGGGGGGGGGGGGGGGGGGGGTAGCAGCATATCAAGTTTGTTTGGTAAATCAACAGTTGGGGTAAAGAACAATAGGCCTACTGGAATAAATTATTATCGGGGGAGGGCATCCCAATTGGCGACTCTTTTCTAAACCTTTGAAAGACTGCAAAAAGGAAACCAATGTTGGTTTTGTCACGATTGTTAACTTTTCATGGCGATTTGATCTTTTGTTTTGGACCACATGCTATTTGGTATAACTCCTGGTCGATGTGGCTTGTTTGTGCACAGCGCGCACAATGGTCAATCACCTCGCCGTAGTTCTCTATACAATCGGACCATCCATAAATGACATTTTTCTGTGATCGGACTACAGTATTTTAATCGAAGGCCACCCGCGTCAATCACTAGCAAAGGGTTGTTGGGATGGTTGTTTGGACTTTGGGGTTAAGCTGAAGAACCCCCCTTCATTTTGTATGGAATTTAGTAATGCTGGTGGGTCTCAATTCAGTCGTCGGTTGCCATGTTTTGTTATGTACGGTATTGATGTTCAGTCTCGTACCAGCATGAATGGCTGTTTACCATATCTTTTGCTAAGGCCACCCGTGGCTGTCGTCTCAAATATTGATCGATTTCAAACCTATGTTAAATAGTCTGATATGTGCTTGACTCAATCACACATACTAATTTACTTAGCATAAGTTTTAAATTGATGTATCAGACAAATTCGATCTCTGAATATTGCCTTTCAGAAGAGACGAATTCGATCTGTAATGAAGGATTTGTATATTCTCGACCCGGTGTTTAAAAAGAACGACCAAACGTTGAAATTGAATGGTAATAAACGACTAAATTGGTTGGGTGGAAAGGTGATTTTATTTAATAAGAAAGTTGGTGAATTTAAATTTGAAACAAAGTTTTAAATTTATAGCCGGGAAAAACTACGGTTCACTCACTGAGTGTTTTTTCTTTTTTGTTTGTTTGTTTGTTAGGTTGGTTTTTTTGGGAGGGAGTTTGGCGGAGGTACTATAGTGGACCATCAAGAAATACTTGTCGGCTTTTGTACGCAATTATAAAGCGTTTAATAATCCATCTCGGTATCCTTTTGTCTCCCGATTATTACAGTTTTTGATGTGGCCAATTCGGCTTGTCTTGTACTCCTGGCCCGGACAGCTGACCGTGTTTTTACTGGAGAAGACGGCGCAGGTCTTCGCCGTTGTATTCGAAACCGCGGTGGGCCGGAAACCTGTAAGGACTTCAAACGAGGGCGTCCCAGCCACGAACGGTGCGAGGGAACGCCGAAGAGAGGGAAAACCAGATAAGGTACAATTCATATTGCAATGAAGGAACATAATTATGTAATTGTTTAAAACTGGTAAGCTCGGATAATGACCCTCGCCTTATATAGGATCAGTCATATCACTTCCAACTAGTTAGCACGTCTACACTGTACCTGATATGGGACCCACTCTGCAAAAATGAGTGTGTTAAAACATTCATATTTTTTTTCAATTTTACAGTTGGTCAGAAAAAGCAGGAATTAAGCTTTCATTTGATATATGGCTCAACTCTGTAGTGTAAATGCATTGGTCTTTTACAATTTTTTGGAAATTTGCAGTTATGTTCAAAATGTCTTTAAAAAAAATCAGATGCTATGGTAAGAGAATGACAAAACCTGTATTAAATTTAATTAGGAGTCAAAACAATCTTTTCAATCAATCAGATCTGAAAATATAAGTGTCGGAGAAACCAAAATGCCTTAAAACAAAAATATTATTTGATGACAAAAAATCACCACCGAGACAATAAACAGCCCTCGTAAAAATGTATTTTGCGACATCAGACTCATTTTTGCAGAGCGGGTCACATATTTCCTTGTAATGTATATTTACATGCAACTACATGTTCAGGTCGTGTATAATTAATTAAGAGCGTGTTCTAAAATAATATTCGATCAATGATAGTGTTATGTTTCGTAATAGTCTCAGTCGTTATTTAATTGATTTTTAATAATTATTTTGGTTAACGTGTGGCTTTTTTCTCAAATGTAATGCGTATACTCGAGTGGAGGCGATGTGTTGCACGTTCAAGTGTAACACTTTTGAAAGAGTTTAAATGCAATGTGTAACTATACACGGTCTTGCTTACTAAAACCTAAATGGTAATCTAATCTTGGTACATGTGTATTATTTTTCATATTTTTATAACGGGAATGAAGTTGTATTATGCTCCAATCGCTTCTCTTAATCCATTGAAATACAAAGTATCATAATGACTAACAAAATACCTACAATAATGACAGAATAATGTGTCACAATACTATGTCTGTCATAATTTCTTTGTTATCAATAGTTCCAAAAGACAATTAAGAACGCTACACCAAGCGACGAAGGACTTCTGATCCGCGCTGCTCAGATACCAGTAAGTATACATGTACTACCGTTTTGTTTTGTTAACGTTTTCCCCAAATTGAATGGCTTCGAAAATTGTTACAAACGTTCCCACGTTGGGTGGGCCTGGGGGACTTCTGCCGACATGTTCGTGACGGCGACTCGTACACAAATGTGAATGGATCAAATCAATATTGTTAAAGTATAGACAATTCAATTTATTAATATTATGGACCTTTTTGTTTTGTCTGTGCGAAATGAGAGGCGGCCAAAAATGAGACGCCAACAAAGATTTGGAAGCCAGAAAAACAATGAAAGTGGTTGCGTTTGCCCGCGCGGCACCGGTTTCTGTTAAAATTCCATACACTTTTCAGTACTATAATTCAAGGACTATTTCACAACGCAGGCTTAGAGCAAAGTGGATACCTTGGGTAACATTTAATGTACATATATTTCCATTTTATTTAATTTTCACACAAAAGGCAAGAATTCTCCGGTGGCTTCAAAGCTGGCTGCACTCTTTGCGGGGCAAGGCGCCCTCTACCGACACAGTCAAACCTACAGAGACAGATGGCGTGGTTGCTAGGAAACAATCGGATAAAGTGGGCCTGGTAGCTTGGTTGTACCAGAGCGCCCTTTATGCCCTGCATCCTCTGAATGACTTGCTGCTGCCGCTCAGGCTGCTGGTCGAGTACACCAAGAGGGTAATTAACAGCTATCGAAACAGTAAGTTTTGGCCGACAGTTGGCATCCTCTATACTGTACATGTATATATTTTTTGTTAACATTTGTCTGCTGCCCCAAATTAGACGAATTTCATAACGGAGATGTCGATGACTTGTATGACGTCATTCCAAAACTACGTACATCTTATTAATAACGCATTTATGGGCATGATTCGCTTTACAGTCGCAATGAGTTTTACAGATTTACGCGTCTGTCTTGAATAAGACTACCGTTTCCGGTAGCCAGGGCCGGGGAGGACAATACATGTAGTAAAGACCATTAGATTTCGATACGCGTGACGGGTTACATAATTATGCGGCTCAAAAAAGTCGCCAATTAAATTACCATTTTGCGTTGTTATTTCATCTGGTACATTATCGGTAATTAACATCTATTCTCAAAAATGTTGAAATGTATAATGTAAAACTTATGAAAATGGCGGTTTAATAGGCGACTTTTGTCGAGCCGCATACGTATCCCAGGCATTTGCGCGTGACCCCGAGTTAAATTTTAATAACATCTGGTACACTGACTTGCTCACACAGCTTGGCACCGTTGAACTTTAAAATCTCCAGACCAAAGACACTGTTGCCATATCACGTGATTCGGGGCAAGCTCTTGCATAGTTACGTAACAGACGTTCAGCACCAATACCTTGTTCACAATAGGTGAGAATGGCACAAAGACACCAGACCATTCCGGAGCTGGGGGTTGCTAGCGTAATGCTTGCCCCGAATCACGTGATATAGCAACAGTGTCTTTGGTCTGGAGAATTCAAAGTTCAACGGTACCACCCCTTTCAAGTCTTTCACAAGCATTGTTGGATTCAGTGCAAAGCCCACGACAAAGGCACATTTTGCCCGAGCGTGTTTTACGGAAGCTATGTTACGTAATCACGTTGACTAATCCCTAACTAATTGATGCAGCCGAATTGCTCGTCTGAAAAGCAGGGAATTTTGAACGGAATTTACGGTAAGACTCGCGCTCCATAAATTCGATTAATGCTAATAAATGGTAATAAAGTTACTCTTTGGCTACAATTTTTCTTCTCTAGAGTCGACAGTCAAACCTACAGAGACAGATGGCGGAGGAGGCGTGGTTGCTAGGAAACAGTCGGATAAAGTGGGCCTGATAGCCTGGTTGTACCAGAGCGCCCTCTATGCCCTACATCCCCTGAATGACCTATTGTTGGCGATCAGGCTACTGGACTACTTGTACACGCACATCATGGGAATAATGCCCGTCTATAAAAACAGTAAGTGTTGGCCGATAGACAATTAGGCTAAGGAGCACATTAGACAAACGGACAGACAGCCAGCTAGCTAGCTAGCCAGACAGCCAGACAGCCAGACAGCCAGACAGCCAGACAGCCAGACAGCCAGACAGCCAGACAGCCAGACAGCCAGACAGACGGAGCCATCTGCAATGTGAAAATTGGTGGTTAATAACATTCTGCTAGCTGTTGACAGCTAACGGTATTTTATCAACCTTTTTTTACCGTTGTCTCCAAAAGGACACATTTTTATAAAGCATGCATTATGATAACGATGATTTTATGACGACCCTTACCCTTGAAAGGCTTTTCTATTCAAACAAAGTCATGATTTACATTTAAATACAGTCGCACTGAGTTATGCTATGTTGCAATTCGATTCGGTCACCATTGTCTTTGCTAGAGTCCAGTCACCTCGTCCGTAAAGTCGTAGAAAAGTCTGTTTCGCCAAGCGAGGGGACAGAGTTTGACGGCGAGGATGCCGGCCACACCACCAAGCCTTCGGCCCAGGCAACCTCGAAGTCCGATGCCCCTCGACATGTCGGCCGTACCAAGCCCCCAGTTCAAACCACCTCGGTTCCTTTTGTCTTCTTGCGATTAGAGTTTCTGACGTGGCCTATTCGGCGTGTCTTGTACTCCTGGCCCGGACAGCTGTCCGTGTTTTTGCTGGAAAAAACGGCGCAGGTCTTCGCCGATGGGATCGAAGCCATGGTGAGCTGGAAAATGGGGACGTCAGTGGGCGTCCCAGCCACGAACGGTGCGAAGGAAGGTCGAAGAATGTTAGCGGAAAAAACAGATAAGGTAAAATGTTCATTGATTGATTAATTTCTAATTGTGTACTATAAATTCGCTTCATTGAAATAGACAATACTCTAGTATGGAACAATCTGAAAAGACTAACGTGTAAGAGTCGGGCTCTTTTTCAAATTCAATGCATCCACACTCGGGTTGCAAATTGTAAATTAAGCCTGGTTTCCATATATGAGAAAGGTCCTTGCAAAATGAGACGGAATGAGACGGAATGAGACGGAACTAGACAGAGGTTGGAATGAGGGTTTTCAGGTTTTACAAACGAGTATAAAAACCTATTTATAATACTGCTCGTTGCGCTTCATTGGGACATTCTATTAATTAACAAGTTAGGGTTGTTTAAAGCTCGCATTTATCAGCATGTCGCGAAAGTAAAGACCTAATTCGCATAAACTTGAAAGAACTTTGCAATATTTAAATGATCCCATACCATGGTGAGAGCAGCTGTTGTTTCGCTGCTCGACACTGTGAAAACGAGATTGACAGACTACATGTACATGGATATACGCACACTGCAGACAGTACGCGAAACCGTCGGCAAAGTTAAACCGGATTCAACTTTGCCGATCGTCTGCAAGGTAGTCTGCCTTATCGGCGACGCTGACGCACGAAACGATATTACGTCTGCGTTGCAGTTTGGGTCCTGTTGGCGTTTCACGTTGCATTTCTTTATGTCGATATGGAAACTATTATAGGCTTAACGCTCGGTTCAGACATGCGTTCCACAGTCGCGCCGAACCAAATTGAAATCAAGTCGCTCCTGAGTCGCTCTAACAACTCCAGCAGTCGATCGTTCGCCGTCTGGCGCGCCTTAGTCGCCCTTATTCGTTTCAGACGTCAGACTCGATTCACTCATTGGGTTCGGCGCGACTGTGGAACGCCTGTTAAGTTTAACGCAGCAGGTAAAACTAATTGGCTCTTAACCTAAATCCAGTTCCCATTTTGCGTCTGTACCCTACCAGCTGTAGCCAATTGTTTCTCATTATGTATTAAAACCTAAACACCTCAAAGTAACGTCCTGGAAGGAATACAATATGTGTCTATATTGAGCTATGTTGATTGTGTAGTTATAAACTACGTGCACATGTAAATATGACTTTTTAAACAGTTGAAGATATTTTTTTTCAACAGCCCGAAAAGACGACAATAAAGAACGCTAAACCAAGGGACGAAGGATATCTGATCCGAGCTGCTCAAATAACAGTGAGTATTAATGTAGTCTTGGCCAAGGCGTTTGTCTTTAAAGTATCCCTACGGCCAATCTACGCCGCGCGCGGCGCTGGCTGGTATTGCAAAGAATCGGAGGGAACGGCTCAAAAATAGCTTTATCTACCTGAAGTGTGACCTAAAGAAAAATTACCATATTTACCAAAATTACCAAAATGTACAATGTAATTCTTTATTTGTATTCACACTGAAGGCAAACATTCTCCGCTGGTTTCAAGAGTGGCTACGTTCCTTGCGGGTCGAGGCGCCCTCTACCGGCACCAGCACAGTCAAACCTTTAGAGACAGCTGATGACAGAGAAGACTTGGTTGCTAGGAAACGGTCGGATAAAGTGGGCCTAGTGAGCTGGTTGTACCAGAGCGCCCTCTATGTCCTGCATCCCCTGAATAACCTAGTGCTGGTTGTCGGGCTGCTAGTCGAGTACACCAAGGGAGTAATAAACGTCTTTCTAATAAGTAAGTTTTGGCCGACAGTCGACCTCTATACTTTTCTTTCGACATCATTGTTGACCGTCTCCAAGGGGATGAATGTCATAACGACGCTGCCGATGATTTAACGACTTACACCTAAGAACTCTAGCTTGTCTTAGTTACGCATCTTATTACAAAATGTAATAGTTATGATTTGCATAGTGTCATTATTTTGTTATGAAGTTTACTAAATTGTACTTTGGCCGCACTTTGTGTTTGTTATAGGGTCCACAGTCAAAACCATAAAGACAGATATTGGAGAAGGCGTGGCTGCTAGGAAACAGGTGAATAAAGTGGGCCTGGTGGCCTGGGTGTACCAGAGCGTCCTCTACGCCCTGCATCCCCTGAATGACCTGCTGCTGCCATTCAGGCTGCTGGCCCAGTACATCAAGGGAGTAGTTAACCGCTTTCGAAAGAGTAAGTTTTGCCCGATATCCCATCAGCCTAGGGCGGTTGGTCGTTATCAAAATAAGGGGAATAATGCTCATTTTTGGCAAGGTATGCACCCCTGTAGTTGGGAAATATGTGATAGCATTGCAGCGGTAGCAACATTTTTGGTGTTAAATGGCCGCCAAAATGCTATATTTAGCGCATAAAACCGGTAACAGGCGTTACAAAAACGGTCTTTACAAAAACAATTTTAGAAGGTGATAACACCCATAAAGCCGCCGCCGCTCACGCTGCGATGCTATCACACATTTTCCAACTACGTGTGCATTCCTTGCCAACAATCGCTACAAGTATTTCTCCTCTCGATTATTTTGATCCGATGCTGATGCAGTCGGAACCTGGTGCAATTCGGAAGTTGTTTGGTTGGTTTGTGAACCGCACTGTGCTCACCTGTTGAAAGTTAACCTCTATAAGAGACGAATTTTGTAACGAGTATGAGTTGATGACGTCACCCCCAAGAACTCCGGCTTTTCCTAGACACACATCTTATTACATGTACATTGTAATAGGCATGATTCGGATAATACAGTCGCAATAAGTTATGAAGTTATTATTTTCCTAATGTGTACTTTGTCCACATTTTGTGTTCGCTATAGAGTCGGCAGTCAAACCAACAGAGACAGATGGCGGACGGGGCTTGGTTGTTAGGAAACAGTCGGATAAAATGGGCTTGGTAACCTGGGTGTACCAGAGCGCCCTCTACGCCCTGCATCCTCTGAATGACCTAATGCTGGCGGTCAGACTACTGGAGTACTTGTACCTGTACATCAAGGGAATAATCTTTAAAAACAGTAAGTTTTGGCTGATAGACAAAGGACCACATTAAACATACAGTCGGAGTCCTGTGTAATGTGAAGATTGTTGGTTTTATGACATGTAGTGTGCTAGCCTGTTGATAGCTAACGGCCTATACATGTATATTTCTCGGCAATTTTGACTGCCCCCAAAAGGAAGAATTTGTGAAAGCTGATAGCGATGATTTGATGACTAGATTATCCCCTGAAACCCAGCAATATTCTTACATGATTCTCATTACAGTCGCGTTGAGTTATTTAGTTTGTTTCTAATTTATACCTTATTTTATCCACAATTTCTTTGCTAGAGGTGAGTCGCCGCCTTCATGCAGTCGTGGAGAAGTCTCCTTTCTCGCCAAGTGAAGGGATGGAGTTTAACGCCAAGGATGTTGGCAACCTCGTCAAGTTTCTGGCCGATACGTCTGATGCAACCCCCGGCCCGCATGCAGGCCCTACCACGCTCCTCATTCAAACCCTAAAGCTAACCCCTGTCCGGGGCCTCGGCAATTCCCCTCCCGACCTAAGTACCTCCCTGCTTTCGCCAACAAGCCTTGCCAATTCCCCGCTCATGATCGCCCCATATCGCACCACCTCGACCATGAGAAGCCCTACGTCGAAGAGTTCTTCGCCAGCTGGTTGGAGTACCGCGTCGACCCCTCCTCGAAACGTCTTCACCGAAATATCCGATCAAACCGACGATTCTTGCAAATTGGAGAACAAGACGCAAGTAAGTGGCCTAAAAGTGGCAACTAAACTTCCGAAATAACAAAATACAGACAAATTTGAAATCATAAGCATTAATACATATTTTGCTGTAATACGGAAGCCTGATCGCCAGGTTTTAACAGTGAAAACCAAAACAATTATTGCGAAATAACGCAATACAAATGAACATACACAGAATACACCATTTGTAAATATTAACATTTTACTACCGAATTATTAAGAAATAGGCCCCCTATCTTAATTATTTGAAAGTAAATAATGCTTCTGGGCATCCAGCAACTAGATTGCGCTAGATATCTTGTAACTGTTCCGAAAAATTGTTGGGGCCAAACTCCTCTAGGACTGAACACAAGGCTGAAGTTTGTACGCAATATTAGTATTGCGTTATTTCGCAATAGTATGAACATGAACTATGGCGTTTTTTTCGCAATACTATTGCGTTTTGACGAAACACATTTATTGCGTTATTTCGCAATACATGTAAATATCGTTGACGATCTAACGAAGTGCAGAAAACCTCCAAAATCAAATATTTGTCGATGTTGAGTTTTACTAGCCTTTTTGTCACATTTGTTTCAAGGAACAACTTGACCATGTATCGAGGCAAAATTTTGTTTACTTTTTTAATTAGCGTAAACACACATTTGACAAAAAGGCCGAACTACATGTTTTTTGTTCTCACGAAGTGCAGAAGACTTTAAAATGATCTCAAGAAGTGAACAAACAGTTACCTCGTTAGCAGGGACTGGTGACCATTTCTTGTTTTGCTCGCGTCTACGATGGGAGCATACACGTGCACAACCACGTGTACGATATTAAAATAGAACATACGCGCGCGCGCTCGAAGTAAAATGTATTATCTCGAGATTAATATTTTCGAGATTTAGAGGTTTTGTCACTTCGTGAGATCATCGTCACTTCGTGAGATCATCGTCGATATATTGCGTTATTTTACAAACCTGTTTCGTTATTTCGAAATGAAAATATGTATGTTCACCTTTAAAATCTGGTACGATCGGGCTTCCCTTCTCTGACGTGTTTTGGTATGTCATTTAAACAAATGGTTATAAATCTAACAACTCGGAACTCTTTTCATTTCAAAATACATGTACAATGGCTGGTTTTGAATTAGGTACAGAATTATAGAAACTACCAATGCATCTGTCTAGCTCGATTGTAACTGTCTAAACGATTTGGAAAGATGACGCTTCAGTTATAGAGTTTGAATGAGTGCGTTTTCCTTTAAAAAACAGATATATTTCGGTACGCAAACGCAACGTAACGTGTTTTTTTTTAATTGGAATTATTATCCAAACATTCTTGGAGCATCCTTCTATAATCACCCGCAATGGTACAAATATTTCGCGTGGCAACATTTGTAATAATCAGGAGTGGGGAATTATAGCTCGGCTATTATTATTGTTTCATTTTTCTAAATATTCCAGACATCAATTGAGGAGGAAGTCTGCAAGATCAATCAGGAAGGGCACCTTGCTCTGCACACCATCAAGCCTCGTGGTGTAACCCTACCAACCAGCACCGCCATGCCCCCTGCCTTAATCACACAGACGCCTACAGAAAAGACTACCACCGTCGTGCTTTCAGCCACAGTCGCTGCAAGTTCTACGAAAGCAAAGACGTGCGTGGTCTCAGTTCAAAGCGTCGCTAACCCATTGCCTGACGCTACTGCTGTCAATGACGACGACCGTGTCTCCTCCAAGATCTTGGCTGACGAACCGGACAAAGTGGACATCGAAACTACAGTAAGGATTTTAAAAGGGTCTCAACAAGGGAACAATAGAAGAAACAAATACAATTCGTTTGTTTGTTTGTTTGTTTGTTGTATTTCCATTCATACAAAAAAAGAAGAAAATTGACATACAAAATAGTACAATAATAATAATTATATAGCGCCTTTAACAAGATCAAAGCGCTATACATTATTATTATCTCTAATCATTTGGCCAACGAAACATTCCAAATACAATCTAAGCTCCCTGAGGAATATACAGCTCAATTTCTGATGCTTTTCTTAGTTAAATAGGGAAGGGTAAATTCTAATCAAACCGGCCCATGCCAAAACCCCATAATTTAAATGCGAACTAACCAGTACATTATAAATAGAAATACTATCCTTTATCCTCATAAATATTTTGGTTCTATTAAGAATATAGTTTGCTTTAGATAATTTGTTACAAACAAAAGAAACCTGTTCCTTTCAGAGCATATTTTGTATCAGTCACAAGACCTAAAAACATAGTACTAGAGATCTTTTTAAGAGAAAACAATTTCTAAAAATAATGTTATATCCGGTAATTAGTACCGTTCCTCTTGCTTAGATGAGTAACACATTATAGTAAGTTTTATCTGGATGGACTCTCAACCTATTAGCTCTAAACAGTCTTGTACGATCAATAAGTCTCAGTTTACATCCATGGCTAATACATTCAAATCATTTCCAGAAGCAAGCAGTAAGGTTGTATCGTCATCAAATAAACTAGGCTTTACAACAGAGCAACACGAAGGCATATCATTGAAATAAATAGGAAATAATAATGTCCAAGTGTTGAGCCTTGGGGAACCCCACAGTTAATCTCTTTTCCTTTCAGTGTCACATACTGCCTACGATTGTTAGGATTAGTTACTGAACAATTGAAGTGACACTTCCCCAATCCCAAGATAATGGAGCTTTTTTAGCAGCAAACTATAGTTAACAGTATCAAACGCTTTCTTCAAATCCAGGAAGACACCTAAAGAAACTTGCGAAGGATGCTGATTAACAGCATCTGCTAAATTATTATATAAATCAAGCATATCATACTTCTCTCAGCGGTATACTTCTCCCAGAACGAAATCCGTATTGATTTGACTTCATGAATAACAATAGACGCTTATGCATTAATTTATTTAAATAAGCCAAAGGTCAAAGGTCAAAAAATGTCATGTTACATGTATTCCTAGTTCCAAGCATGCCGAATAATGTGTGAACACATAAAGCCGTGAAACCAAAACAGCTTGGGAGTATGCACGAAATACAAGCGACTATCAAAAATAGTACGATGTGTGTTGGTGTTTAGAAAAAAACAAGCTTGACTGGGCTTTTAATTCTATTAGCATAGTATTTTTGTTTGTTGTAACAAGAAAATAATAAGCCAGGAGTCATCCATGGTTATTTAAATTTCTACAACGAGTAGTTTTATCTTGTACTACGGGAAATGCTAATTCAAACGAAGAGTGCAGAAAATCATCAAATACTGACATGTTTTAATTAAGATGGGTAGTATTATACACTTGGGACCATTCTGCTGAGGATAACAGTTTGCAAAATGCCTGACAATTAACAGTATTACATTGTTTTAAAGCAGGTTTACACCCAGGGCAAGCCTGTTTAAATTGCTCATTTCGAAAGAAATATAATGAAATAAAATGATCAGATAGATCAGTTTGTACAATAAAGGAAGCTGCATCCTTATCAACTCGATTTGTACAAATATTATCAATCAACGTTAAGGAGTTCAAGTTGGGATCGAGTTATGGTCCACCTCCTCTTCGAAGCTTAAAAGCTGCTTTGTTGGGCCAGTTGCTTTCGAAAAGGTGGGAGTTAAATCTTGGAAATACCTCTTGGAAAGAAAGAATTTATCCAGAGTAAATTATCATACTTTCCTACCTGCTTAGTTATTTTTCTAAGAGACTTGAGACCTAATGACGTCATGGCTTTGTTTACATATGCGCTTTCCTATGGGGCGAAGTCGGGACACCAGACGAAGTAAGGACAGTCTGGCTCATAGCGCACATTAAACAAAGCCTAACAAATTAGGCGTTGCTGTTTGGAACTTTCAATTGTATGTTGCAGTAAAACCGTAATGAAAATGTTTTATTCCGACAATTTCCAAATGTTTTAAATAATTTATTTTCAGCCACTTAAGAGCGAGTGGCTCATCATCATAGACTCTGAGAGCAGAAAGGGACAAGCAGAGATCAACAAGTCGGGGCAGATAGGAGAAGAAGAACCGACTAAGAAGGCGCTCAAAAATTATCCTCGTATGATCAAACCACCATCTAGCAGCACCGATGTGAAGGCTCCAACACGCAGTACCGACGGTTCTGGTCCTGTCCCAGACAGCACTGCCGACTCTCCTGCTCTGACCTCCCGGCTGCCCCACTCCCAGCTGCCCCAGTCCCAGCTCGTCCACAAGACCACAAGCCTTCCCTCTAAGTTAGACCAGACCACCGGCAAGCCCGCATATACCACTGCAGTACCAGCCTCCGTCAAGTCCTCTTCCTCCTGGGCAACCGGGAAATCTCGGAATGGCACGAGTCTACTCGCGTTCGCAGACATGCTCGCCAACCCCGCTGGCGCGCCGTCCGAGACCACCGGGACGACTGCAACAAGTACCGAGAACATCCCTTCAGACGGCGACGGCAACGGCAACACGGTCTTAGATGACCCTGGAAAAAGCGGAAAACAAAAGCTAAGTAAGCTGAAACCCTGGAAAAAATTGACAACTCCAAACAAGTAATAATGGGAGGCACACAAGTTGGCCCAGGCACGCCAGAGATAACCGTTTGCCACCGTTGACTAATTAGGCGGGGAAAAGATGCATTGGACTGTGGGGAAATAAATATTAAATAACCCAAAGAAGCTAAGGCAGTATGCGAGATAGATTTATAACCAACATGCACTTGTATTGTACTTCAATGGGCTTTCTTGGGTGTATTTGAAACGCCGATTTTCTTTTTGTTTCCGTACTTGTAATTTAATAGCAGTGTAAATACAATTTTCACCATTATGTTTAATTCCGTTCTTCAAAGGTGTAGACTGTTTGTATATAAATGTGCACATTTGTATCTTTCATATAATAGCGTGTTTGAATCAAGAAAAAAAATATTAAAAAGTATACAATTTTCAATACGTATACATATGTAATTATAAAAACCGTTGACAAATATCATTCGAATTTTTGTATGCACATTAATTGTATAGGAGTTTATTATCTTGTAAAGCTACGTAATCACTTAGACGTTGTACATTAATTGTTTTCAATAAGGGTTTTATTCAATTAAGGGAAAATAGTCTTGAATCTATGGACGATAAATACCCTCTATATTCATCTACATGTACATGTATATTCAAAAAACGTGCCCGGCGGTATACGCACCCATTGTACTTTGCATACAATTTGGTTGAGGAGTGACGTCGCAGGTCAGATCGTCTTTGAATAATGTGACTTCTGATGTCACCTCTTAACCACATTTATGTAAAACATGATGCGTGCGCATACCGCCAGGCACATTTCAATATACGTGTAGAGATGTAGATGGTCTAAATACAATTTCCTGGGTCAGATTTAACCCTGAACCCCATTGAATCTGCACGATTCTATTTTTCGAATAAAAACGACACTCTTTGGGGGTCCAATTGAACCGGAAAAGTGTCATTTTCGACCCAAAATTGTCATTGTCAACCCGGAAAAGGAATCGTGCAGATTCAGATGCGTTCTGACCCAGGAGATTTTACAGTGTGTACTCTGGGCTGGGGATTTCCGTTTATGTAAAAAAGTGTTTTGAAATGTTGTTAGAAGTTTATTTGATATTGTTGACATAAACTAAGGTTTTGTTTCCTACACCCCCACTGTAGTGTGAACCCAGTTATGCAACTAATAAACTGACGGAACTCAATTTGGCATATTACCCGCATATACCTTTTTTAACGCAGAGTTCCCGAATTACACAACTAAACCTATAATTAGTCTTACAATAATACAATTATTCGTATGCGTTTGGTTACTGGTATAAAAGATGAAATGATAAATTAATCTTACTGTAAAGTATGGTTTATACCTGGCCCGAAAGCGAACACAAAATGTTGACTTCACGGGGAGTTTTAGTGCTGCGATTTCAAAAGGCGGCGAATTGTTGCTGTGAATGCTTTGTGACGTCAAATTATTTTCGCTTTCGCGTTAGCCGCGATGTATTTGTAGTTCTTTCTATTAACATGATAATTTGGAGAACTTAATAAAAATAGTTTACTTGGAATAAAATGTTCCCAGTGTAGTCGTGACTCGTCTTGAGAATAACTTATAACCAAAGCACCTATATTTTGTCTTTATAAATCTAGAAATATCCAGTTGTTAAATATTATGCACCCCCACCCGTAGGCCTACCCATCCAACCATTAATGTTACTATTACTTTTTTTGCCTCGTTTTTGTATAGTAATTATTACTATACCGAAATGGGGCAATTATGCTCATAGTTCCTCGACGTGTTCTCAAATTGCCTAATGCAGCTGCCAGGGCGTGCGTTCATTACACCTCCCCCCCCCCCCCCCCCTGTTTGCTTAAATATCCGCTACTAGTTCCGTTTAACCTGTATAGCCAGCCTGTACACTATAGGCCTACGGGTTTATTAAACGCATCCGTTTCGGTCGCTTTTATCAACCGGATTTGTTGTTTTAAATTCCACCAGGGAACTGATAATTATTATATGTAACTTCATTATCCTGAAGGTGAGCCTATCAAGTTTGTAGACACTCGTCAACCCCTATAGTCAACCCAACCGTTAAAAATCGACTCTAAAACCTTTCGCCCCCGGCCATTACCGCCAGGGTCAACAAGTAATAATTGCGGTTAAAAAGGATTAATATTTCTACATAATCCTACTCGACGTTTATTTGTTATTTGTTATTTGTTTTCCCATCAAAAGTGAAGGTTATGAACGGCTTTATATAAATTGACACAGCCATTAGTTTGAATTAGTCATATCGTTGGCATGGTGATAAATGGACCGGTTAGGCCGTAGTCACGCGAAATTTGGCACTAAGGCAGGTGTGGCTAGTTTGACGTATTCTGCCGTAATAATATATAAACAAGATAGTGCTTGCTGCGACTGTCAATGGAAATTCTTGAAGTACAGGGAAAGGACACCATTTTGTCGCCTGGAACCTTCAACCGCTTATAATTGTTTCTACCAATCTCTTTTTGTGGGGAAGCTTAAAATGAGGTAAGATTTTATTTTTAAAGCACGTGAGAAACAGAGAACAGAAATATTGTGGCCCTTGAGGGACATTTTTTTCAATGAAAATCTTGCTAAAGTCATTGATAAAAAGGGTGCGTAGCAAGTTATCTGTAGACAAGGCCGCTGAAAAGCTAAAAGCTCTACAACGACCCCCTAACATTAAGAATCTAGAATGTACACGAGTCAATCTCGAGGTTTGGACCTCGCTGAAACCAAAAACTCGGTCGCAGGACATACAACCGCAAAAAGTACACAGCAGGCACTCATGAAAGGTGAAGTGCCGATTGTGGGCGTAATATAGACCATGTTCACACAGCGTTTTAGCTAAAAAAGTTAAAGTTAAAACGGTCCCTCACCACGGGTGGTTGGTCGTAAAATTAAAACACCGAGGGCCAAATTCATAAACGGTGATGATCACCGGATTATTTTAGTCACGTACAACTATTATACGGTGGCTAAAACAGAGTACCCGTGTAGATAAACTCCTGAGATCATCGCAATTCAGTAAGAAAATAATCGGCTGTTTATCCAGCCGTGTACAAGTTCCTGCTTAGCCGATGTTTAGTGGTCTAGCCGTACATCATTCTATTCACAGCGGATTATGTATAATATGTTGAATAAAACTTTAAAAGGGCATATCTATTTTCGAAAACACGCATAGCGCTGTGCTCTGCTGATCAGCTCAGTTGACACTATAGAGTGCGGGGGTCGCCATGTCGAAAAAACGCACTGAAAATCTTACTTATGACCAGAAATGAGTCTGTAAAAGGTAGGAAAACAGTTTTTCCTGTGCTATTTCAGTGATACGCAGCAGATCCATGGCCATACGTCTGTCCACACTACGGTCCACACTATACAGTCCACACTACGGTCAGCTAGGGTCAACTAGGGTCATCTAGGGTCAGCTTTTTAAAACTGTATTGCCTAATGACTACAACATCTATAGTTGACAAAATTGCTAATTTGCGGTGCTACTACTAGTACTAGTGAATAACAAATAACCGCTCAACTTGCTTCCAAGCTCGACGGTGGGTGCAAAGGCTATGGTATTCCTCGCCTCTTTCGTTTTGTAAAAATGTAAATGAGACAACTCCAACCGCTTATTTTGATGTGGTAGGGCTACTTAAATTATTATGAGCGAACACTAATGTTTTGTAATCATTTTCAACAAAGCTCCCTGCCTCAATACCGAAGGCTTAATCGTCATTTGGGTGACTGAATGATACTGCAATATTTACAACTTCCCGGAAACACAATTTTGTTCAGCTTATCAAAAAAACAAAAGGCACAGTTCGTTTTATTGGTGGCTTTTAGCTTTATTGAACTAGGAATAAATACAGTTATTATATCATTTAGTTCTTATGGCGATTTCGGTAATGATCGCCACGTCAAATGTTTACAATAAATCTTACAATAATTGTGCCTGCATACGAAGACCGCAATTACTGTGTAAATGTACTGTGTTTTCGGGGGGAAATAGAATAAAAGTAAATATATTTATATTTATTTTGATGCTACAAAATTGGTCAAAGTGTTAAATAGATGTTTAACAACAAGGCCTACTGTGTTGAAGTTTTGCTCAATTGATATTACGTTTTCTGTTTATGGGAAAACAGAAAACATAATGCACATTTTTGGGTCTTGTGGGTTTCCTTTGCTGACGCATGGTTCCAAACCATTTCTGGTGAAATTAATTCACACAGGTTTGATGTATAAAGGGACGAGCTTGTCAAAAATGACAATGTTTTCAATAACGATTTATTTTGCTTTAAAGGTAGGATACACCATTTGAAGATATCGAAAAAACTTACTACTGAATTATTAAGAAATGTCTTACTAATTTGAAAGTAAATAATGATTGTAGGCTTCCGGCAAAATGATTGCGCTATATATCTTGTAATTGGACGGCAATCGCAAAAAAAACAAGAACAACATAAGAGCAACTACCCAACGCCGGTTGAAAACAAATGCATTCTTTTTTGCTTTTCTCAGCATCCATGATTGTAAAACTTCAGACAAGTCAGTTAAACAATATTTACTATACAATACAACCCCCCTAATCCACCCGATCATGAAAATATCCTACCTTTAAAACATCTCACTCAATAATTCTGGCTTGCTTCTAGGAACTAAACCTGTGTAATGTCTTAACATTAATGTTGTAGGGGGCAGGCATCTCAATACATTTAATTGAATTTTTCGTTTTCACGAAGAGGCGCGCTTGTTGTGCACAAAATCTTGTTTATCGAAATGGCGTAAAAAAGGAATTTTAAAAGTAAGTAAACTGAAAAAAAAATCGTTTTCACGAAGAGACAGATATCTTTGCTCATAATTTTAGTTAAGAAACCATTGTTTTGTTTGTAATTATCTCAAAACTTTACATGCTCGTCCCTTCCTGAAAACTTGAACCTGCGACCTCCGGACCAGTGCTCTATTAACTGAGCTATCTTACCCTAGTATTATGGTGGTCTCCCATATTGTCAGTATCTTTGATTGAGCCGCTAATCAGAAGTCATAAACACCAGAATTCCATGTGGCCAGGGATCACGCTAAATTTAACGATACAACCTGGGAAGCGACATTGTGGGTAAAACTCAATGAGGATAAGACATTTTATCTTTAATATGTTAGCGAGCTCGTGAATTGTCAGTATTTTGGTCGCAGTGGTTAGCAATTTTGTCCAATATAGATGTTACAGTCATCAGGTAATGAAGTTTAATAAAGCCCCCCCCCCCCCCCCCCCCCCCTCCTCCCTCTTCCACCTAACCGCGACTTTCATTCAACCAATATGAATAAAACATATGAAGCGCGATATGTGGCAGAGAAACCCCCCCCCTTCTTTTGTGTTGATAATTCTGTTCCCTGAATTTTATGAATTCTTTTTAGGTTTCAAGGGGGGATGTGTTAGGTAACAATAGTGTTGAGTGTGTATAATGTATAGGGATAAGAGGGGGTACCCCTCCGCCACATATCGTGCTGGGTATAGAATGAAAATGTCTACGCATGGTCTATTCTTGCAGCAACGCGTTTGTCCAGGCTACTTAAATTCCCCACTGACTTCAACGGGCGCAATACAAGGCATAGAAATTGATTTTTTCACATTGAAATCCACATAACCCAGCGTTACACGTCCTTCAATTTAATGTCCTACCCGTGTGACAGATAATAGTTCTAATAATTAAAAAAAAAAAAAAAACGCGAGCCGCATGTATGATTACGCTCCTTCCCAATAAACACAAGACTTCATCTTAAAAAACCTAATAGTCTAACAGAAAAAAATGAAAAAAATGAACATAACCCAGCGTTACACGTCCTTCGATTTAATGTCCTACCCGTGTGACCGATAATAGTTCTAATAATTACAAAAAAAAAAAAAACGTGAGCCGCATGTATGATTACGCTCCTTCCCAATAAACACAAGACTTCATCTTAAAAAACCTAATAGTCTAACAGAAAAAATGGAAACAATCTACATAACCCAGCGTTACACGTCCTTCAATTTAATGTCTTTGCCATGTGACCGATAATAGTTCTAATAATAAAAACAAATATTACTGACTATGCGCGCTTAGAGCGACCGTTCGCAGTAATTTTACAGTATTGCGACGACCACCGTCGTTAGGACGACCGTTTGCCGGTCGTCTGAGCGCCCAAGTACTCGATAAAATTTCATTTTTTTAAATTTTATTGAATATGTCGATAGATTTGGGTACATTATCCTATAGATTTTTAATTTTGTGGCAAAAGCTCTAGGTAAAAACGGGTTAGGTTACAAATAAAAACCTAAAATTTTGCGTGCGTCTCTATGGACCGGTCGCGCTAATGATGGTTTATCATATATATATATAAACGTGAGCCCCATGTATGAATACGCTCCTTCCTAATACATATAAACACAAGACTTATGAATAAATTCACGACTCGTCGCGAGTTTATTCACGACTAGTCGCGAAAATGTTTACGACTTTTTATGTCCCTCTAGGGCCACTCTACGGAAAGGTTTCAATCCATGCATTATTTGAAAAGAAAGAAAAGAAACAATACATAGGTCCTACTTAAGATATACCAAGTCAAATATAAAATGGATCCACATCGAAATGAGATTATCATCTCAACCTTCACGTTGATTTTTTTAACTCATTTTTTCAAAACTCATTTTTGGATTTTCACCAAGAGAATCCGTTACAAAGTATAACGATGTAGACGTTTTATTTTACGTCATTCTGCCGGGTTCCAAAGTGGTATCTGGAGCACGACATTCTGATTTGATCAGGGGCTTTCTATTAAATTTGTAGGAATAACGGCGAGGTTACCGTTCACGGTGCATGGGGTGCCCCTCCACTCCCTAAGAAGCCACCACAACGGGAAGAGGCCGGTGTATCACACCCAGCCGAACCACGGCGCAACCTGGGCGAGATCCTGCGGGAGTTCGGCGAGAACACCACGGCCCACGGCGTGCCTAGGATTGCCAGCTCCAAGCGCACCGTGACCAAGCTCTTCTGGCTGGTGGTGTTCCTGACCATGCTTGCCATCTTCTGCTGGCAGGGCACCGCAGTGCTGATCGAGTACCTGGGATATCCCTCCACCACTAAGGTCAAGCTGGTCACCAACCCGGAGCTGACGTTCCCCTCGGTCACCATCTGCAACATGAACCGCTTCCGGAGGTCCAAGCTCGCAGACACACGCTTCGACGGGCTGATTCGCCTGGACGGCGGGTTGACCGATGACGGGGGCACAAACGACTACTCCTGGTGGTTCGACTGGGACCCCGTGTGGTATGACCAGTACGTAGCTAGCTATCAGGGATCTAGTAGTGTCACCGTACAGCCGTCGGCATCGAGTGTTACAAGCGGAACCCCGGTACAAACTGATGGGGGAAGCGCGACGTCTGGTGATGGGGCGTTAGACCAGCTAATTGCCACCATTTTATCCGATACCGGCACGACGCAGGCTGAGTCATCGGTAACCCCAATTACATCTACTTCGTCTAATTCTGGCACGTCGCAAACGCCTACCATGGCGTCTCCTGGCGCTGGAGATGAAATCGCTACAGTCGGCCTATCTACCATTCCCGGCCCAACTTCAATCAGTACAGGCACCACAGAATCCGGTACCACACAACAACCGCCTAGCTACACCACCACCTCAAGTCACCAACCGCCAACAGCGACAGAGACCTCCCGGCGTAAGAAACGCTCGCTGCGGCAAGTCCGCGACGCCGGCATTGAGACCGCCAGCGCGTCCCCAGATAACAACTTAATGGAGGTCATCAATGAGTTCGGCTCCTGGATCAACCAGGAGTGGAACGACGGCGGTTTTTACGACACCGACTTCGACTTCCAGTACGACCAGTACGACAACTGGGGCGGCCTGGAGGACGAGAACGACTGGCAAGCGTTCTACGATCGCTCCACGTCTCCCGATTACAGTGATTTCATTGACATCGTCAACCCAAAGCGCGAAGAGCTCAAGGAGCTTGGCCACCAAGCCAAGGACATGATTATCCAGTGCACCTTCGATAAGAAACTCTGCAGCTACAAGTAGGTGTTCATTCATCAGTTTTTTTCCCAAAAAAAACCTAATATGCTATGTAATTGGTTTAAATTCTCTCTGTCTTAGTCTCGGCCTTTTGTTTTTCTTGGCTTGTTCACATTGATTAATTAGGGTATCCATGGTTGCGTCTCTAGTTTGTTGTTCTGAATTATCCCACTGATTATACATTTATTGTGGATTTTGATCGCCACTGACTTCACAACTGAATCCTTATTCATCCTGAAACCAAATATGAGAAACCAAATTGGAACAAAACACTTTTTAGCAGAAATTGTACATGCGAGACTAAACAGACAGTTTGCGTCCCAGAACGAAATTGTGTGCAGTTTAGGTCTTTATATTGGATTGCGACAATTAAAGTGACAATTACTTTGTATTCTTAATTAAGGATGACTCAAAAATGTTAAATAAAATAATAATAATAATCTTTGCCCCCGTTTAACTTCGCCAGAGATTTCTACCAGTTTCAAAACAAAGAATACGGCAACTGCTACACGTTTAACCACGGGGAAAACATGACGGTGGTAAACGTCACCAAGAACTCAGGATCACAGTATGGTTAGTCATCAAAATGTATTTTGGTTTTGTCTTCTTCTAGTTCTTAAAAGACAGAAATGAAAACCAGAACTAGATGTGCTAAACAGTAAAGTATTCAATAAACTCAGTAAATATTCTTACTCTTGTAAGAAAGTTTAGAACACGAGCACCGGCCTGAAATACTTAAAACTTAAAACACTCAAAAGTAAGTAGACTTTGAAAGTGCACAAATTCAACAGACAATAATTATCCGCTATAAAACGGAAGCTATTTATTAAATGCTCGTCTTTAGACTTCCTGTTGAAGTTTCCCATTGGAGATTGTTGGCTTTTATCTGATTAGGCTAAGTGCAAGTGATATGGGATCATTAAGCTTATTTGCATAAAGATGTGGATACAATAACACTAAACAAACATCGATTATTGGAATCAGTAACAACTACAGTTCCTTTTCTGTTAATGTTATAAATACAACATGGAGTATTCTACACACCCTTATAAACAAAGATTGGTTAAAAAAAACCAATTCGTTCGTAGATAATATGTGTCCAACCAATATATTGGTCAATTTTAACCAAAATATTGGTTATTTTGAAGAAAAAAAATTGGTTAAAAGGAGCAATGTAATTGGTTACTTCGACCACTATTTTGGTTAACATTGACCAATGTTATTGGTTGGACGCATCTCTACCAATCAGTTGGTTATTTCAACCAATCTGTTTTTAGGTTGTATTGACAATATACATGCAAAACATGAAGTCATAACCACAGGTAGCATATTCCGTGCAAGTAATATATGGGACAGTGTTTACAAGACATTTTTGTGATATTAAAATTGGTATTTCACACCTGAAATTTATTAAATAATTATTTTATGTTATGAATTAGCATTTTTATGGTGTTAACATTGCTATTTCATACCTGAAATGTATTTAATTTATGCGTCCTATATTTCCTACAATCTCTTAATTATCTACACGTACCCGAAGAGTTGTGTCGAGGTTCATGCTTACCGAACAACAACAAAAACTAACCGTAAAATGTCCTCCCGGTCTACTCATCACCCAAACCTTCTCTTTTTTCTTTTCTTCAGGGCTTCACGTGACCCTCTTTATTGAGTTGCCCGAGTACGTGGGCATCTTGTCTCCCGAGGCAGGAATCAGAGTAGCAATTCACTCCCACACTACCCCGCCATATCCTGAAGACGACGGTGTCACCGCCTCGCCAGGCATGGCCACTAATATCGGCCTGCGACAGGTGCTATAATCAGAGTTGTAGTCGAGTCCCTGCAAGTCCATTCACAAGTCCTTTCATAAAGGCAGTCGTATAACTGGACGAACAATGACAAAGGAATGCTTTTGTTAAAGCTCATTTGAATAGCTTGTGATTTGAATTGGAACTGGATGACTTGTGATAGACTTGCAGGGACTTTTGGGGACTTGCAGGGACTTGTGATGGACTCGACTATATCCCTGACTAGTATCGTATCCAACTTACATGCGTCGACATTATCAGCCCTTTTTGAATCCCTGGCTTCGTCTATCGTCTTTGGCTTAAGACGATTTTAGAATCCCAACTGCGAGATCTCCAGCCACATTCTGATGCCTGTTGCGCTTCAGAAACATTCACTCGATTGATGTGAACCCAAAAGTTAGACTATTTCCATTTTGCTTCCATTTATATTTGCTTCTCAGTAATTCGGTATTCGACACAAGTACCTCCCCAACGGCAATAAAGGGAGGGTCGGAGAGTCACTATCATTTAACTTTGACTTTTAACTGGACCTTTGCAATAGTTCGACGTTTGAAACCACTGCCGTGCTTATGCCGTGCTAACGTCGCGCTTGTTTTATTTGTATCTGACACGACAGAAGCGCGACTTCTTAAACAGTGATACGTTATTTAAAATTTGTTTCAGGTGTCAAGTTAGATCGACCAACGGAAACTTATGTAAATGTTCATTCCAATGTGCCGCTACGTATAGACGATGTGCCCTCTGACGTCACGTGTTTACATCTGTATTCAAACGTGCCCGGCAATATGCGCACACATCGTGTTTTGCATAAAATTTGGTTGAGGAGTGACGCCACAGGTCAGACCACCTTTTAATTATATGACCTCTGATGTACCACATTTATGTAAAACATGATGCGTGCACATATTGACGGGCACATTTGAATATAGATGTAAACAGAGGGCACATGGTCTAAAGTTTGCTTTGTGGAATACATGTACATTGTAAGCTGTGCTACACGCCATGGCGGCCCCCTTACGAATTTAAACCGGCATATTGTGTACTCCTAGTCAACTAGATAATGTTAGTTCTGCACAGATTCAGATATAGACTTATAAACATTTCCCCTAATCGCAGGTGTACGTCGAGCGGCTAGGCAGACCTCACAATACCGAAGAGTGCAAGCCCTTTACGCCAGCTTCCTACGCACGGAAGAACTGCTATAAAAGGTGCGTGCAGGAGGAAATGTACAAACGATGCCACTGCGTGTCTGACATCCTGCTGGAGAACAAGACTAAGTGTAGCTACATCAATACCACTCAACGTGAGTTGTAAACATAATTATTCAAGATACTCTAACCCTTTTTCTGCATGTTTGGTGAAATGTCGCATATGAGGTTCGTGACCCGTGATCAGAGGCTTAGAGGTTCGAATCCAGCTGCTGGTCATTATGCCAAATAATTAAAAAACATGTTTAGCGTCACCGCCCGCTTCCTTTTTGGGGGCTGCCTCCTTTTTTCTTCTTTTTTCTTTTTTGAAAATTTTTTTTTTTTTGACCATTTGGTTTTTTGTGTGTTTTTTTAAAATAACATTTTAAGATCTTATATTAGACTTTAGCATTATACTGTGTACATGCTCTGGAGAATTCTTTTTCTAATAGGAAGACTAGGGTGTGGCGTGTAGTCGTGTACGGTGCATACATGATCGACCCACATGAATTTTGATTTTTAATTGTGGGTGAACCATGTTTTAATTTTAAATTGGAAGATAGGGTGTGACTACCGGTACATGACTCGAATTAAGATGTGTCGGGCGGCCATTTTTTTTAAAAGGCATGACGCTAAACATGTTTTTTGTTTTATTTGGCCTTATGTTGTGTTTTGGGGAAAGCCTCTTTACCTCCAATATTGCTTCTCTCCACCCGGTAATTGAAATGGGTACTGTCGTTAGCTAGGGAGCAACCTGCAACAGCAGACTGGCATCATATAGCCAGGGGAATAGGTTTCATGTCAAGGAAACCGAAGATAACACCGGTCTGATTGGGCCTCACGATATTGAGGGACTTCAAAGGTTGAAACAGAATCCAATAGAAGAAAATAGTGATAACAATTACTCATTCGGTAATTTGTGCATGGTGCCATGCCCTTTAGGCCACTATTACCCACGAATGTCGCGTACCTCGGGAATTATCTATAACATTAACCTGCGTGGTTTAAATCCACTTTATCTAAAGGCGATAACTACAAAAAAAAATGCTCCGGTCTTTGTGAAGGCTGTGTTTATTAAACTTGTTTTCCCCATTATTTTGACTTAATGGCTGTTTTTGTCGACGTGGTTTCTGTAAGTTGAGAAGTTTCTGTTTGTCTCTTTGCCCGCAGAGAAATGTAAGCAGTTGGTCCAATACCTTGGCGAACAGAAGAAACTAAACTGCGAGTGTCCCGTCGCTTGCAAGTAAGGCTTAATGTATAGCACGATCGAAGTATTAATTCAAACGAATGAAGGTGTTCAAATCTCGAGTTCTATGTTATCGTGTCATATCAACAAATACATGTGTCAATATCTTCTTATAAAGTTTCTTGGGCAATGTGTACATTGAACTGCAAACGGCTTGCTTCTGTTAAGTCAAAAGAAAGACCAACCAGTCTATTCTTCACGACTCTCCAATTCACAAAAGACAATGTTTCAGAAACACAATACACACTATTACAGGTGAACAAAAAGAACATACAAGTAAAATGATGTTTCGGGAAAAGTAATTATTCGTCGTTTAAAATACATTCAATTACCGCCATTTTATGTTATGCTTTTGACTGACTCAGAGAGACAACTTACACCAAAGCCGTGTCCTCGACACAATGGCCATCCGAACGATACGAGGTAAGTTGAGAAAATACATATATATTCACCAGCATGCTGTCACCCATTAACCAAAGCCGATTGACTTTCTCTTCATTAAGACAGAGAAAGACTAACAAAGGCACTGAAATGTATACGTTCTTCGAGATGTTTCTTTTGTCATTCTGCAGGAGCATCTTCAGAAACGCCTAAAAGAGGACCCGGACAATGGCTTTGCGGCACGAATGGCGTCTAGTGATGAGAGAACGAGGTTAGTGTCAAACAAATATCTGGTAAACATAGAGTACTCATTAGACCCAGAACATCTCATTCAAATCTCATTTTCATCCTAAAAAAGAAACTGTGGCGCTAAAAAAAAACGCTTCATGAAATGAAAGATGAAAGTATTTAAAAACCAAATATCGCATCTGTGTTGCATGAAAACCGTACATGACACGGGCCTATTAATAGACCAGTTTCCTAATAAATTATAATTCATGCACGCATGCGCACAAATAAGCTGGGAGGCAAGAAGCAAAATCGGCCCATTGAAAATGTACATGGGTCAAAAAGGTTTGGTTATTTTCTCTCAATTTCTCCAGGATTTGTCTCCGGAAAAGTCTCTGAAATCGTCATAATTATGTGATTTCCCTATAATGCGGTATTATGTTCATTTTACTCATGTCTTTTGTACGCAGCAAAAACCTTGTTCGAGTCCGCGTGTACTTTGAGGAACTTAATTACCAATCTATCTTGGAGCAGCCTCTCTATACAGTAAGTACGAACATTGTCACTGAGTGCTTGCACGCGAAACTCCGAAATTGTTTTAAAATTAATTTTTGCCAATGTCATTACATGTATCGTCTTTTCAGAAAGGAAAGCAAAACATATTTAATTTAAAATACAATTCGGGCGATTCACAATGCATTGCGCCACCAAGCGTTTGACTCAAAAGAGCCACTTTTAAACTTTACGGTCGACTTCTTCCGTATATCATACTGTAGTGAAATATTTATTCTTCATTGTTCACGCGAGGTACAACACAAACATAAATGTATCCGGAAGCGTCGTTGATTAAAACATTGTTATTTGCAAAACAAAATTGGAACTTTAATCGTGCGCGTCCAAAAAGACGTAAAAACTGATGAGTTTATGCAAAATGAATGAAGTTTTTCAAACTGATGTCGGACTTTTTCCCATGATGCACTGCGGGTATAGCAGGATTTGCGCCTCCAACGGCAGCTTTTAGGTATTGTGAATCGCTCGAATTGGAACACCTTTGACTGGAAATCCATAGTGTAAGCTTTTTTCTTCTAAAAATTGCCTACAACTTGTACCATATTAAACTATACCCTACAAAACCCCCAGATTGGTTGAAATAACCAACTGATTGGTAGATACGTGTCCAACCAATGATATTGGTCAATTTTAACAAAAATATTTGTCTAAATAACCAATATTTTGGTTAAAATATTGACCAATATATTAGTTGGACACGTATCTACTAATCAATTGGTTATTTTCAACCAATCTGTTTTTGGGTGTATTATGTCGTAAACTTAACAAATATAATAAAATCAATTACAACGACAACAACTTAATTGTAAATAATATAAAAACAAATTTGGTGTATGTTATTTCTTGCATAGTTCCCCAACCTCCTGGCCAATGTCGGCGGTCTGCTAGGCCTCTACATCGGAGTTTCTTTCCTCACGCTTGCTGAAGTCTTCGCCCTGGTCTTTCACATCTTCAAACACCTCTGCCGGAAAACTGGTGTCACCAAAGTATCACAAACGCCAGTGGAAAGCTATGGCGCGAAAGTAATTTGAATGCACCGGTCTACATGTAGTTATATACCACTTCAGCGTTCAAAATGTACCCGTCGTGTTTTAGTACCTGTGTTTAGTACCTTGACCAACCCTAGCGCCCTCCAGAGTCCTGTATAATCCAGATTGGTAACCAAATTTTAAGGCCATGTTTAAATTGTTGGCTTTGGCTGTGACTTTGGTTGTGACTTTGGTTGTTGCTATGCTGTTGCTAAGGGCGGACAATGACCGCCCATAGAAACGGCCGAATTCACAGCCAAAGCCAGCATTTCGGACACGGCCTATCTTAACTGTGTACATGCTTGGCGAGATTCGGCTGGGATCAGTATAGTCCAGTCAATCTAGTGGCTCAACCCACCACTAATTGCAACATAATTTTTTTCACTGCTATGCATTTGAGAAATGTCCCCTTAAAACCATACTTATACCGAAATATATTTGGTGGACAAATGTTAAATTTGCATAAATCGTTAATCCCTGCTGTGTAATATGTTTATTCCCATATTTGGGTATATATTTTATTTTTATTTTTTGAAAAGTTTATTTTGGCGATTATACTTAAACATCCTTACTTCAATAACATTTTTTAAAGCATGTAAGTGACTAAATAATTATGAAAATATAGTAATGGTCCAAAATGACTACAATTATACCCTATCATTTGCACGCATTTACCGTGTCTCCAGATATCATCAAGTAGTAAGTATTGAAGTGCTTCAAATTCACCAAGTTGCTTACTGGCACAGTTATCCCATTAAAACCTTATGAAAAATCATATGAACAATGATAACATTGTGATATTTAGCCCAGCAAACAAAAACTTGGAAAGAATGATGTGTCCCTAAATTGGGCTAACAAGTAGGTGAAGGGTTGCCTAAGATGAAAGACTTGAACAAGTTCAAGGAAACCCCCCAAATTTAAGATTTTTGTTGCTTACAATAATCATATCTACGTTAAAATGTATTTTGGGGATTTCCTTGAACTTGTTCAAGTCTTCCATGTTAGGAAACCCTTTAACTACTTTTTAGCCCAATTTATAGACACACCATTTTTCCCAAGTTTTTGTTTTCTGGGCTAAATATCACAATGTTATTATTGTTCATATGATTTTTCATAAGGTTTTAATATGATAACTGTGCCAGTAAGCAACTTGGTGAATTTGAAGCTCACCAATACTGACTACTTGATGATATCTGGAGACAGTGTAATGTGCGCACATTTATAGGGTCACGAAGTTCTCATAATTATTCAGTCACTTATATGCTTTAGCAAATGTTATTGAAGTAAGGATATTTAAGTAGAATCACCAAAATAAACTTTTCAAAAAATAAAAATAAAATATATACCCAAATATGGGAATAAACATATTACACAGCAGGGATTAACGATTTATGCAAATTTAACATTTTTCCACCAAATATATTTCGGTATACTTTTAGTATGGTTTTAAGGGGACATTTCTCAAATGCATAGCAGTGAAAAAAATTATGTTGCAATTAGTGGTGGGTTGAGCCACTAATTTGGTTAGATTGACTGGACTAGTATGTGGCTGCGGCAGCATGATATACACACGAGCCTACGGTTTTGTTTTTCCAAACCTTTACTTCGTCTTTGGCTTTGCCTTTGACTTCTGAATCAGGTAGAAAACGAAATGAAAATATTCTAACTGCTGGCTTTATGTAAACGATTAAATGTTGCACCAGAATGTGGCTGGGTTTGCCGCAGTTGGGGCTAAACATCGATTTAAGGCTTAGACGAAGACGACACAAAGGAATAAGGGACTCGAACTAACGAGAAACTGCCGCAGCCTCTACCGTGTGTAATTGTATAGACCTGTGTGTAATTTCATATTGTTGGTATTCATTGTGCAAAATTTGAATTAAAAAATGTTTTAATATGTAAATCAAATATATCGAAACTGAATACAGAAACATATATAGACGTCGTTACAAGCTGTAATGCACCTTCGATTAGATTAATTAAAAGAAAATGTTTGAATGTTGTATTACTTTTCCCACTGAATTATTCGTAACTGTGCATTTACCTTTTTAACGTTTTCAACAGTGTAAACTTAAGAACATTTTACAGACAAGCGGTCTTACACTGAATGTCATTGCTTTACGCCTCTATATCCTAAAGTTTTAAATAAGAAAAGTGTAATTCTATAAATTAATCAGAAAGAGTTTGTGCAAAGGTAATGAATACTGGAAAAGAAAGATCTTTTGAAGATTGAAAAGATATCAACCAATCAGCTTTTAAGATTAGCATTGTGTCGGGGCGTTCGTCGTTATCCGTCTGAAATCCACGCCGCGCGCTGCAGTTAGCAGTGCAAAAATACAGCGGCGCGAACAGCGACCTCACTCGACCAAAATTGTATGCAAATCAACTGAAGGCGATTGTGCGCATTGTTTTAACCATCCATGAAATCTTATTTTTGTCCATATGTTGCGCTAAATTTCTAGCGCACGACCTCGTATGCGAATACATTAATACAGGCGGGGCTAAGATGCAGAGTGTCCAATCACATTATGTGCACAAATAGTGGCCGCGTGAGGTCGCTGTTCCCGCTGTATTTTTGCACTGCTAACTACAGCGCGGTCGTGGATTTCAGACGGATAACGACGAAAGCCTTGCACAAGACTACTCCAGCCTTGCTCTGTGGTTAAAATAATCCACCAGGTGAAGAAAAAGTCAAACATTAACAATAGTCGGAATGACAGAACATACCTTTCGATCCATAGCTCACCTCTATACCAAATAGGCTATTGGCGAGTTCGTTGAGAACAGCCATTTTTTATAATTCTGTATATAGTTCTTTATTGTAGCTGAGTTGCCATTGTTCTTTCTCATGAATATACATTCACGCACAACCTAGCTGCTGACAAAAATAAATCGTGAACCGCTATATAGTTCAGTATTAAGTGTCTTTTTCTTCCCATGGGGGTGTACGTCGCTGGTTACGCGCCCCGCGCTACGTTAATTTAATTTCTTATACCAGTGGGATTGCTTTGTCTGTTTGCTGACTCTCTTCACTGTGAATATCATAGCGGAAACCAGACACCTAAAGTAACGATACACCATTGGTAATTGTTTGAATTATCACGAATGGGTGGATTTGTGGGGTTGTATTTTATAGTAAATATCGTTTAACTGACCTTTCTGAAGTTTTACAATCACAGATGCTGCAAAAAGCAAGAAAAACGGCGTTCGTTTTCAACCGGCGCCGGGCAGTGGTTCTTATGTTGCTTTGCGATCGCCGTCTGGCGATCGTGATTTTTTTATTATAACATTAATTTGTTTTCAAAACAATTACAGGATATCTAATTCTATCATTATTGTCTATCAGGATTTGCTATTTGGTTTTTTTTAAAGAAAAATCAATGAAATCTTCATATGTATTACTTTCTGGTGAAACGATATCCTGACCGTGTATTGGTAGGCTCGAACGTTAATACGATTCTGATTGTTTTAACTTTAGGAGAATGCAAGCGGATCAGAAAGGCACTGACGAAATAGCCTGCAAAAAATAGGTTTGTAATATTTGTCGACACTGAAAGGATGGGGGGGGGGGGGGGGGGGGGGGGTACTTGCTCCCTGCTCCCCTCTTGCTACGTCCTTGCTTAACAGCGCCATAAAACTGGCCCCAGTCTGTGATCACTGAAGCCGTACGACACGCCCCTAACATTATTCAGAATACGGTGAATACTAAATCGATTAGTGACTGACTCGGGGTCATCACTGCACTCCGGGTTGGATTAGAGATCATTAATGCTTAATTGTGAGTGTGAGTCATGGACGGGATAATTAAGTGCTCGTTCAAGGCGCCAGCACCAATGCGTACTGCTGGAGCCTCGCGATTTCATGCTGATAATATTACTCTTAAAGCTGAACAAAGCCAGCTAGGCGGTTTGAAGTTTCCTCAAAATCCAAAGGTCAGAACTTTGGAAATAATAAAAAATTAAAAAATCTAAACTTTGTCAGACTTTCCTTGTGTGGATGACTTGGTTTGTGTTTGAAGAAGGTCGAACGACGACCACTACCGATATACTTTGGGGTCAATAAGTACAGCGTAGCAATGAGTTTGCCATCTTGGATCTTGCCACATCAATTAACATACAAATAACGGGTTGTGGTCGAATAGGTATCGGTAAACATCTACTCACCACCAACAACAATTTCTAAAACGAAAGTTCTAGTAACAGGAGTAAAAATTACAAAACATAGTTCTTTGCGTTATACGCTAAAAATCGACACTGTAAATGACAGACATCCAAACTGGAAAAGACAAACGACAAAAAAACAACCCCAAAACCAACCCAAAAACCCCACACGTGTTGTCTGTTTTCTTCTTCTTCTGCAGCCAAGGCTGAACTGAGAATTTTAACAGCTTGATTATGATACACTTTACTTAAGTTTAGAGCAGTTTTCTGGCTTCAAGTAAAAGAAAAAGAAATCCGAAAAGCAGACGATTCAAAGTTTAAAAAAATTAAAGTTTGCTTGGTTATGGTTTGTGTAATAATATACGCGATGCATTGCCTTGAATCGTGATGTGAAGTATAAAGAGAACAAAATTAGCAACATGGCTTCTGATTGGTCTTATAATAACCAAAGCCGAAACGAGCTAACTTTATGGTCATGTAGGCCAATCACGTATAGATGTGTCGTGCAGAATGTGTCGTATAGATGTGTCGTCCATTGGAATCGGGTACCCAGGTACCCGACCGTCTGTTGAGGCCAGGAACCAGTTCCAGATAATAGTATACACATATTGAATGCTTCCAAACCAGCCTCCCGAGGTGATCCATGGAGCATTCTGTTTGCATATTTTTATCGAGGCGAAGCCGAGGAAAACTGGAATGCCCCATAGATCACCAAGGGAGGATAGTTTTATTACATCACATGATAGAGCATTCAATATTTGTTTTATAACACCTCACCCACCAATTCTGCGTGGTTTAAGTATTTTACAATTATCTCAATCTAAATACAGTTAAATTTAACTTCGATTTCAATACAAATTTGGTGGAAAATGTCTTCGCTCTTTTCTAAACCACCCCTTTAACGAAATGTTTTAATCCAGCTTTGCAGCGCTCCACGCGCATATCAGCATACATTTGCACACAGATACCATGCCATGGATACAGTACTTTGGTTGCTAATGATATAGTACTTTGGTTGCTGCGGGTACAGTACTTTTGGCCGTGTACAGAAATATAGTAAAAATAGAAAATACTATGTGACTAGCTCTCGGCCAATCAAGACACAGAATCTGTGGATGAGGTGATATAACATCGAATCCCGTAACCAACTTTACAAAATCGGACAATGGAATAGAAAGACTTTAAATATCATTTTGTTGGGCCTTTCAACAACAAAAAAGCTACATGAGGAAACAAAACATATGTTACGTTTATGTCGTATGCAGAAGTTATAAAAGCTCACTGTACACACTCCATGCTGTATTGGGAAAAAATCGTTCTGTTTAATGATCATGTCAAAAACCTAGTTGCGTGTAGAGACTAGACTAGTGATTTGCAGTTGGTACCAACGATGCCTACCTGTCTAAGTCACAGCCAAGAACTATTTGATGAGCAGGGCTAGCGCCAACACTAATGTTATTAAACTCATCTATTGTTTACCCGTAAATGCACAATAGTCTCGTTCTCGTATTTTCACTGTTTGCCCTTAAGCACATTAAAAGCACGAGCCGGTATACGCAGTATTTACTCTCAAGGTTGCTATATGAACGTATCGCCATCTGGAGATGGGTAGAACGTTAATTAGACGCATACACACTATCGGTGGCGTATCGTAGCAATCTCCATTGCTTGGACATGTTCCTCGATCAAAAAATGCACATGCGCAAACCACTTTTGCTGCACTGAATTTAAACACAATCGATTTTAATGCAGTCGACAATGCAGTAAACTCTATACTGTTCAACTCTGCAGCTGTGAGCGGTGTCGCTTTTTAGCCACATTCTCAATCTTACAGATCGTGTTGGGTTAATAGTGTGCGCGTTTTGAAGATTGATGTCTGGAGATTTCTAACTGTCTTAATAATGGGTGTCGATGATAAGGGAACCTTTTCCGGAGCGCTAGACACCTTACTGGAGACGAGTTCAGCCCACGGCCTGCCGAACATCCACCGGTCGAAGAGTCTGATCGGTAAGGCAGTCTGGACCCTACTCTTCTTTGGTGGCGTCACCGCCCTCGTACTCCAGGTATTATCTCTGTTCACCACCTTTCTGAAGTACGAGTACTCGGTCAGCCTGGACGTTCGCTTCGACCGCTCGCTGGATTTTCCAGCGGTGACCGTCTGCAATATCAACCCTGTCCGCCGCTCCAAGCTCGAGGCGGCCAGCGACGGATTCAGGGAGCTCTTCGATGTTAATTTCGTGCCGGAGAACGGGATGGATTTCCATTTCCAAAATCCGGCATCCGGCACCGGGGAGACCGTGCAGCAGCAATCTTACCAACAGCCGACAACACCTACCTCAGCCGGTACAAGCATGGGCCCCGGCGGGCCTGAAGCACCGACCGCTGCGACGGATAAGGTGACAACGACGGTTGACGGCGGTGTTCTGAATTCAACTTCAAGCGGGACTAACGCGACAACAGAGGTGAGTTTATCCACTTGTGAAGGAGTTAATGCACATGTATAACAAAGTAATAATGACATCCCAAACCATCCCAAACTGTAACAGAAATTTAAAAAAAAAATTACAAAAGCAAAAACAAAAACGAATTTGTCTTCCCAAATAGTTTTGATTTAATGAATTTGGAGCATGCTTTGTTACATAAATCAGATTGTAAATGCATAATTTGTGAAGTTTACAGAACTCCCTAATTCCATGTATGTGAGGAGATTTAAAATGTTGAAATTGTTACCAAACGTTTTATTATTTTAGAGATGCAAGCCGGTACAAAATTACAAATAATTTTCAGCCATTTCCTAATCAAGATTTCTAGGCCACTCTTTAAGTTGAAAAAAACAAAACCAAAACGGTTGATTGTCATTCAGCTCAATACATGTTAACACATTGGTAGTAGCATGAAATAGGTTTTTAGCATTACAAAAATTCCTTTACTTTACTCTGATATCACTTAAGAAATTGCAGAACGCATAATCGCATACCAAAAACCGCTGAATTTCTGAACAAAACAATCCCCTATGAAATAACTCTTAAATAATTTTAACCCGTTTCTTTTAATCTTTCAATTTAAGCCTAGTTTATTTTAGCTTTCCAGCCCTTGTAATACATCCCAGATTTGTTGCCCGATGGTTTAAGATGTCTGGTATTATTCGGCCATAAGGAAAATAGAAAGGATAAAAAAGAAAAAAAGACAGGGTGTGTTTTTATATCGTGGCCGCCTCTTTTTTAGCTTTTGTGCTTTCATCAAAAAAACGTACACGTACAAGTATATAGATTTTTAAAAATGTGGGATTACAGGGGTAATATACTTTTTCAGCTATCTATAAACTAACCAAACAAAATGCTTCTGACTAGCGCCCTCAAACAAAGATACTGACAATTTTGGAGACCCCCAACATAGGGCAAGATATCTCAGTTGGAAGCGGAGGTCGCAGATTCAAGTCCCACCTTGCCGATTTCTTTGTTCACTTTAAAATGCAAACAAAATACTGTTGAAAAGATTACTTGTTGTAAAGATGATAATAATGATTCTAAACTCCCTGTGAAATTATTCAGTCTGGCATGCTGTCATTTTGAAGAAAATAACCAAAGAATACTATTTCCAATAATAGAGACGCACATTTAGAAATTTTCTCAAAAAGGGCGCACAAGTATAAGTATAGGTGTTCGAACGACGCGCGGCGCACACATTGGCTCTACTATTATAACGTGAAGATTTAATAAAGTGCTCACCCGTATTATTGGCGGGGGCCGAATTTTCAGATGTGGCGTCCTTCTTCAATTCGGGGCAAGTGTTGCAAGTGTTGCAGCTCTCTATTTTTCTTCACATTTGGCTCTACTATTAGTCTGTTCAGAGAGTGACACGCAAATACAATGTAGTTGCAATCCGCTGACCGACAACGCGCGCCCTTATCGCGGATTGTGGTCCCAATTCAAAATTGTTACTCAGCACATTTTAAATTGAAATCGAAATCTTAGAATTATTGTATTCTTGGAATATGCAGCATACACAGAGCTAACAACTTCATCAGGTTGTTTGTCAAGCACCTTTCTTTATATTTTGAGCACTTTTGCTGCTTCAAACGATAAATATGCACAACCGACTAATGGAATTGACCTTTAAGGATAGTGCTGGAACTAAACGCACGGTGAATTTATTTCTAGCCTAAAGATTAAATCAAGAACAAAACGTGATGTCCAATGACCAATCGACTCTTGTTCGTTTCAAATTAGCCCAACATTAGGCAGTAAATAGCCGTGTTTAGCTATCGAAAAGTCGTACACGTTTGGTTTTTTTACAAAATTTTCTAAAAAGAGTGATATCAACTGAGCTCAAACTTCAACAGGTTAGGTTCTGAACATTGTTGTATTTATTATTGGAAACGATAAAATGAATCTATACGTTCCCTTAAATGGTAAAACCTGACACCAACATGAATGTTGTTACAAAGAGTATTTTGTATTGGTATTATTCGTACATAATGTCATCGAGACCTTAAATCACAAGGTCGACTTCAACAATTGTTATCTACAGATGCCTTTTCTTATTTAGAAGAATTACGTCAATGTCATTACAGGGAGGATTAAAGATTCATTATCAATTATTTTACAAATTGATTGATGCAGCCACTGACCGGAAAAATACAAAACACGCGTTGCATTCCCCCCGGGATATGACCGGATGTCTTTCGTAAATTTGGCACTAAACAGGCCCTTTTGTCATTACCAACGGTCGGTATCTCATCGTACCATAGTGGTAGCGGTGTTAATACTATTCCGTGCATTTCTGCACCGCCAACCTTCGCCTAAATTATTGATTAAACTCAACAGAGAAATCCATTTACGTAATGGCAAAGTCAACAAGCTGGATAACCTAAAGTGACAGTAAATATTTAATATACAAAAGCTAGTAGCGGGTACGCAGTGGTACGGAAATTATCAGGAATTAGCGACTTTCTTAAGTTACTCTGTGCCGTTTAATTACTGTGCCGAGTACTCCGTATACTGACTAATGGAAATGGTCTTGTCTGTTTAAATTCTTGGTATTAAAACTGAATTAAGAAGAAACAGTGGAAATTCCTTGACCTTTCGTAAAGTCTTACCGGGGTCCGGATAACACTTATTTACATCTTGAAAACGTGTATCTGAAATTTGCATTTTAATCAGGTTTTTTTTTATTAACAAATTGTTTTTGAAATATTGCATTATTAAAGTGTATCCCTCGAGTTTGTTAATTATATTTTGTTACTTGGATAAATATAGGTTTTCCCGGCTATTTAAAAAAAGAAACATTTAAATTTACCTTCTTTCACATTCAATTTCGTCCAAGAAAATGTTTTACACGCTGTCATGTTACCAAAACAATTCAGTCATTTACCATTCAATTATAATTATTTAAACATTGTCTCGGAAATATTCGTCATTACACATTAAATTCGCCTAAGCTGTTGCCGAAAGGCAGCATTCAGAGATCGAACTCGTCTCATATCAATCAATTTTAAATGGATCGTCTACGTTTGGTAATTACTCCAAAAATTAATGGCAATAAAAACTTACTTGGTAAGAAGTACAGCAGCTTTGGATAGTATAATGCATTTTTAGAAACTTTCCACTTCGAAGTACTTCGGTTATGGTAAAAGATATCACTCTTTATCCCTACAAATTTGAATTTGAGAAGCGTTACTGCAGTGAAGTTTCTCAAATTGTGTATTCCAATGCAGATTATTCTTCCTGCGTGGACATAACTGTTCTAGATTTTCGGCAATATCTCAAAACTGCTACTTGAAATGAAATATATATCTATAACTATATAGGATTGAAACAAACAATGGGTTCCAATTACCAAACGTATACGATCCCTTTAGCATAAATTGATTGATACAGGACGAATTTAATCTCCGAGTGCTGCTTTTCGGCAACATTTCAGACAAATTGGATTGGTAATGACGAATATTCCCGAGACAATGTTGAATGGTAAATGACTAAATTAGTTTTGGTAAAAGCGTGTGATATTTTTTTTACTGAGACGAAATTGAATGTGAGATACAGTGAATTTGAATGACAAATGTTTTCAAATAGTCGGGAAAACCTACAGTTAGCAAGTTTCGTCACCGTTTTCACGAACTGAGGTGATAATTGAAAGCTGGAATGACCGCTGCTGAAATGCTATAATGGTCGGTTGGGTATCTACATAGACCGGTATACCCAGCACGATATGTGGCAGAGGGGTACCCCCCTCTTGTCCCTATACCTTATACACACTCAACACTATTGTTACCCAACACATCCCCCTTGACACCTAAAAAGAATTCCTGAGATCCCGGGAACACAATGGTCAACATAAAAGAGGGGGGTGGGGTCTCTGCCACATAACGCGCTTTATATGCGATATGAGACAGAGGGACCCCCCCCCCAAAAAAAAAAAAATAATAATAATAATAAATAAATAAATAAATAAAAAAATACCTAAAATGAATTCCTGAGGAACCACAATATACTGCAAGCACAATGACCACCACAAAGGAAGGGGGGGGGGGGGGGGGGGGGGGGGGGATCCCTCCGTCTCATATCGTGCTTCACAATCACAATGGAGAGAGAAGCCATTTACAAAAGCTATTACACTATAGGAGGCAGTCATGGGCTGGAATGAGCGAGAGACAGGCGACTTCTTCAAGAAGCGAGACGATGGCTTCCTGAAGGAACAACGACTCATCGCTCATCTTGCTAACTTGACCGAAGACGAGCGTAAGGACAAGGGTCACTCTCTGGATTCGATGCTGCTGGATTGTCAGTGGAAAGGCTATCCCTGCTCCCCCTCGTAAGCAAACCTAAACAGTTTTTGTTACCAAGTTGCTTAACCGAAGCCGATGCGCATAGCTATAGTTACAGGATAGCTATTATACATTCTAAGAGCGCTATATTTGCTCAGCAATGTTCTGTTGAAAAGAGATGGCGAATACATGGACATTCTTTGATTGGAATGGTCGAGGGCGCGAAGCCTTTGGAATTCAACAATGTCCACCTTTTCAGTCGTTTCCAAGGGCGTCAATCGCTTCTGAAAAGTGGGAGGGGTGCGGGGGGACATACCGTGATCGGAAGTAATGCGCCTCACGTCTTGCTTCATTATGTGGATATACAGATTGTGTGGATATACAGATATACAAAATCAGCGGTTTGACCGTTTGACGCATACCTGGCCGATTATTAAGAATGTGCAATATGTTTCGTAGCAAATCGATTACTCATAAATTCGAAGGAACACAGGATTACAGATGTGCATTCGAATTCGCGATGAAATTAATTATCGGTATACTAAATTCAATGCACATTTGGAAAATTGTACGCTGATTTTTTTCCCGACTGAATGCACTTTTATGGAAAAAGAATTACATGTACCAAGTGTTAAATAGAAAACGGGATTGTGAACGTTTATACTATTTGGCACGAAAATGAACGCATCTCTTAGAAAATAATGTGCACATTTCCCGATATTGTCCGGGAAAACCTATACTACGAAGCTGTATTATGGACATTGTGAAAATAATAATTTTCTCCCTATTCAGTTAACTCGTACGTACGACATATATGTCACACGTAGTTAGCTAAAGTTAGAGATAATAATTATTTCCACCTTGTTACAGCTTTGTATTACTCGAATGAGCAGCGACAAAAAGATTTAACGATGGCCGTCAATAAGTTGCCAGAATTCTTTTTCCCGGTTTTTACGTGTTCTCAAAGGAAATAAGAGTTTTATAAACGTGTAACTGATTAAGGTCCATTTAGGTCATGTATGTGTTTCATTAACCCCCCTCCCCCCAACAACTTTTGTTTTGGTTGAAGAAATTTCTCGTCGTTCACTCACTACAAGTTTGGCAACTGCTACACGTTCAACTCATTCAAGTTTGGGGACCCTCTGAGGACGACCCGACCAGGCCCTTTATATGGTGAATATCATGCATGTGTTAACAGTTGAAAACTATTGTTCTGGCCTATATGCTTGTTATGTTCTTAATTGTCCGTGTGTTTTGTTTATATTTGTCTTGTGCATTGTAGTTGTCTGTCTTAAGGTTAGGGAACAAAAGCTTTTGCTTCACCCTATACCTAACGTTGTTGTTTAATTATGTATTCTGATAAATTACACCTAGTAGAATAATATCCTATTTTGGTAGATATGTACTTAAGAAACTAGTGTAAGAATCACTATGTACAAAACAACGTTGACAAAATGTGAATTGAATTGATAAAACTTCTATAATAGCTGCACGAGCAGGCTCAACAAGCTTAAAGATAGGATACACCATTTGCAGATATCTAAAAATCTTACTACCGAATTATTAAGAAATGTCTTACTTATTTGAAAGTAAATAATGATTGTAGGCATTTAGTAATAAAATGATTGCGCTAGATATCCTGTAAAACAAAAGTAATTTTTTTTGCGATCGCCGGACGACGATCGCAAAAAACAACAACCTAACAACATAATAACCACTGCCCGACGCCGGTTGAAAACTATTTTTTTCTCAGCATCTATGATTATAAAATCTATGATTATAAAACTTCAGACAGGTGAGTTAAACGATATTTACTATAAAATACAACCCCCCAAATCCACCCATTCCTGATAATTCAAGCAATTACCAATGGTATATCCTACCTTTAAAGTTGGGCAGAATATTTAGAGAAATTGTGTCTTTGGTGATAAAATCATGAAATTGTGCACATAGTATGTCATAAGATAATAGCTACATGTATATAGGGCCATCGCACGATGTGTGTGTGTTGTATAACGTCGTGAAAGTCAAGAAAAAGAAAAAAAAGGGTAATCGTCAAGATTAATTGCAAATATTCTGGAGGACATCTTTAAGCTTTGACAATCAGAAAGGCAATTAATTAGCTAACGAACAATCAGTAACCCATACGTGTTTGAAATACTTAAAATAAATTGTCAAGTAGTTAAGGTCACATAAGGAATTTTTTTAGAAACACTTCGTTGTTTTAATAAAAAAGTAAACAATTAAATGAAGTGCTATATCGTTATTAAAAAAAATATTGAGCATATACCGACTCAAGGTGAAATACTCGAAAATCTTGTTCGTTTCTTCTTCTTCAGCCAAAAACCAATTACAAAGAAGATTTGTGAACCGCTCCATCGAAATCAGGAATAGGTCTCGAAATGACTTTTTGAGATATGCACATGGTGAGAAAGGGAATATCATAAGCTTTCTAATAATACCCATCACAAGTGTGTATCTTAACGAGTTATGGTCTGATGAAGATGACAGGTGTATATTTATTTGCCGAATCCACATTCGGAGAAAAACAGCTTTTAAATAAACAAAATTCACCAAAATCATACGGACATCGCACACAAATCCTCTTCATTTTTAGCGTTATTGATCGTTTTTACATACAAGACATTACTGACAATAATCTGTGATAACTACACTTCCTAAAAATACAATGTTCAAAAAAACGACTTGGTCACGATTTTTACCCATGCGTTGACTTCAACGGCCGATTCCGTAAAACGGCCCCAGCGACTTATTCCTGATTACGATGGAGCGGGTCACATTTGTGTTTAAATAACACGCTGTCACCCTATTATGTGCTAGGAATGACTGTCAAAATAATGATTGACTAAGTATAATAAATCACGAGAATAATACTAATACGAACAATAGGAATGTGCCTTTGATAAAGCATGGAATTTGGCACACAGTCAGAGTATGTCATTAGAAAAATAGAGCCGTCGTAGATTGGTCCTTTGAAAAAAATATAGGTAGAATAACAAGCAATTATTTTTCAAAAATTTCAAAATGGCTGCCATTGCTTGTTATTTACCTGTATATATTTTTTTCAAAGGACAAATCAGCGATGGCTCTATCTTTTTCATGGCATAATCTGACTGCGTGCAAAATACCATGTTTTTAATATAAGCACAATCCTATCTGTCGTATTATTAGTATTAGACTTCAGGGATGTAGTCGAGTCCATCACAAGTCCCTGCAAGTCCCTGCAAGTCCATCACAAGTCCTTCAGTTCCAATTCCAATCACAAGCTATTCAAATCAGCTTTGACAAAAGCATTCCTTTGTCATTGTTCATCCAGTTACTTGTGACTGCCTTTATGAAAGGACTTGTGACTGGCTTCATTAAGGGACTTGTGAATGGACTTGCAGGGACTCGACTACAACCCTGGTATTAGTATTATTCACATGACTTATAGACCATGTTCGAATTGTTGGCTTTGACTGTGACTTTGGCTGTTGCTATGCTATCGCTAAGGGCGGACAATGACCAGCCATAGCAACAGCAATGTAACCGTAGTCACAGCCAAAACCAGCAATGCGAACACAGCCCTAAACTCGGCGACTCGGTCAAGCAGTCGATCATTCAGCGTTTGGCGATCATTCAGAGCACAGTAGGGGGGCAGCGTGTTATTTAATACGAAAAAGAAATAATCTGCTTTCAATTTGTAATTGGTTTTGGATGAAGAAGTATCGAGCAAGATTCTCGAGTATTTTACCTCGAGAAAAAAATGATGGAGCACTTCATTTAATTGTTTCCATCAAAACAACGAAGCATATTATATATATTTTTAAAAATCTTAATGTGACCTTAATTATACTGGACAATTTATTTGAAGTATTTTAAACACATTATCAGGGTTACTGATTGTTCGGTAGCTAACATAACAGCCTTTTTTTATTGTCAAAGGCTTGAAGATGCCCTCCAGAATATTCGAAATCAATCTAGACGTTTTGCCCCGTTTTTTCTCGGACGTTATACAACACACACATCGAGGTTGTTGTCGGCCCGTGGCCTCGGCGATTTCTTCAAGTATCTATAAAAGTGTCATTCGAGATCCGCCTACAATCAATATTCTATCTGCCGTTCATTTAGGGTTGACAATGGAGCTATTTCTTGAGCAGGACGAGTATATGCCCGAGATAACCGAGTCAGCAGGGTTCAGGCTGGTGGTGCACGACCGCGACGTCATGCCCTTCCCGGAAGACGATGGCATCTCCATCGCCCCGGGTGCCAAGACTTCCATCGGCGTCCGCGTCGTGAGTAATTTAAACAACTGTGTGGCGTGGCGTGTCACAAACTGTCGCAAAATGTCGCAAACTATCGCTTAAAGACTTACTCTCTAAATTCCAAAGAGTGAAACTAGGGACTAGACGTTTTAGAGTGGTTCTCACTCTAAATTTAGATTAAAACACACTTAAAAAATTGTACCATTTCAGCTGATTTCAGTGGAATTAGATTTCAGTGGAATTTGATTAGATTTCAATCTTTTTCGAGTAAATTAATTTCACTCTAAAACGTCTGGTCCTTAGTTTCAGACTGTAGGAGTGAATTTTCAATCGAATGGAGTGAATTTTCAATCGAATGGAGTGAATTTTCACTCTTTGGAAATAAGATAGTAGGCCCTATATTGCAGTACATATTCCGATAACGATAACAAATAAATGAAGAGTTTTGAACGGTGTAGGTTTGAAAAGTTCATTCCTCTACCCGAAGTGCGCTAAGATCTTTACTGAAAAGCCGACCTTATATATTTGTATGCTAATAATCTTGTTTCACATAGGTCTGTAGGCAGGGGCGTGGTGTCGGGAGGGGAAAAAGAAGGTGTTGGTCGCAGGTCTACTTTTCCCTCGCGATTGACATGACTCACGCCGTATGATTTCCATGCGAAATCAAATGTTTATAGGCACGGCAACTTCATGATAAAAACGACCTGTCCTTAACTGGGCTGGCTACGTAAAAAAAAATCGGCGAGACAGTGTTCCCGTCTTCCGTATAGACTCGGAAGAAACGATTTAAATCGATGGCATATAGCTTTAATACGAATCGACAGCAACTAAATTACCTAAAACAGAATTGGTTCAGAAACTGTTTACAATTTTACTGGTAAATTGCGTGTTTCAATACAAGAAGCGACAACGTAAGCGGTGAACTTGCGCCTGTCGAACTCGCATGTTTTCTCTGTTTTCTCCTTGATGGTCAGGTGAATATTGAACGTCTGAGTGAACCGTATGGTAATTGTTCGATTAAGGATGTTAAATCAGACAAAGGCAACATCTTCGTCGACAAATACGGGGTCAAGTACAGCTTGAAGGTAAGTTAGTCCTGAAAACTTAAATAGAAATTGCAGCACTACAAATAGAGCAGAATAAGACTTTATAATATAGGACGTACATTTGGGGCCACTTTCTGTTAGCGAGGTGAAAACATCGCGAGGTGAACGTACTATCGTCGTGTAAAGCTATGGAGCTCTTCGTTTGTTTTCACCTCGCATTGACCCGAATTCACGCAAATGTGGGGTCCTCCGATCCTATAGACGGTGATAATGAGATCGAATTGTACCCCGTGGTTAAAGAGAATGCATATTTTGTGTGTGCACAATAAAGACACAATCGACAAAATTATAACGTAGAATGTTTAATTGACTGCGTGTCTTTTGATTACATCTAAATGCTATGCGGTATGCGCCCACGTCGTGTTTTGCATCAATTTGGTTAAGAGGTCACATGATTATAAAATCATTCTGACCTGTGACGTCACTCATCAACCAAAGTTTATGCAAAACACGGTGCGCATACATGGGCACAGTAAACAGAGCGTGTGGCGTCATGCTTGAGACTGAGGTATGTAGATTGGTAGATTACGTCATTGAAGCACGCCCTCGTTTCCTTTTCACCGCCAGGCTTGCGAGCGAGGCTGTTACCAGACGGAAGTGATTAGCATGTGCAGCTGTTTCGATCCCTATTACCCGAATGCGGTCAACAACACCGTCTATCCGTGTGATATCGATGATGACGAAGGTACCGCTGCCGTGTGCAAAACCATTGCATTAGTAGTATCGATTCTGATACCGATACTGATAATTTACATATTTGCCACTTGTACGTATCCATTAGTCGGACACTCTCGATGTAGCTCATAACAGCTAATTATGTTCAGGATAGCTCTTTCCGAAATTCAAGATGGCGTCCAAAATAGAGGCCATTTCCCATTCTTATCATAACTTTGCAACCAAACAAATTGTGTAATACAAATTAAGTGTTGCTTACTATACGACTTCCCATCCTGATTTCTATTCCTATAGGTCTCCTTGTTCGATCACGTTTGTGTTCACATCGCGTACTTACGTGAGAACGAACATGAAAACGACGTGAATTGTTACCAACTAAGCTCTATTATGTATCGCGTTATTTAGCTAAAACAAGCGGAAACTATAAAGGACCAGGGTCGGGCCTACAAAATCGAACACGCATAATTAACAAGCATACTTCCACTATACCCGGTTGGCCAAAACTACCTATATCAATGGATAGAGAATCTTTCTATCATAGAAGCAAAATAATACCAAGATATCTTGATTTGGGCTAGCCTGAGTTTTAGCTCCAGACCCTATTTTGTAAAGTGAATTACGATGAAGACGATTCATCCAAACTTTCTCCCGGCTGAGACGAACTGATTCTTTCCGATGGCCAAGTGATTCTATGCCCTGTAGAATTATATCAGAAATGCAATGGTTAGGCTGGTTAAAGTGGTAATCGACGGGGGTGTCCAGTTTCTTGGTGTTGGCGAAAACTAGAAAAGTAGAAAAGAAATTTAAACAAAATCCAATCTGCTTGTTTGCTATTTTGACGGCAGAAAAGCAAGTGTATATTTTTAAAAACTCCAGACATATTTCTCTCGAGATTAAAGTGTACACAAAATTCCTTAATATCACAGCTCAGTCTTGCATGTCGACGTTGGAGGACCAATACAAAGAAGGCACGTTGACCTGCAACTGTTTCCAGCAATGCAAGTGAGTCAATTATCTGTAAATGTATGAAATTATACTTCTTTTTCGTTTGTATTCTAGGTTTTCCCGGACGATAGGAAACTGTGCACATTAATTTGTAAAAGATACATTTGTTATTGCTTAGACGATTTTTTGGTTAGGAAGTAAGGTCGCAGGTAAGATTTGTTCTCAAATTTGTCCGTGAAACTTTGTCGTTGTATTTCAGCGAGACTACCTATCTCACCGGAGCGAGCTCGTCTCTCTGGCCGTCTGATCAATTCCAGGTATGAGGGGAAATTCTGTGCCAAACCCAACAACATCATAAATCCCATGGGCGGATACAGGGGGGGGGGGGTCCAAGGGGTCCGGACCCCCCCTTTTTTCTTGAGTGAAAAAAAAAAAAAAAAAAAAAAAAATGTATTTCACCTAACAAGCAGCGTACATACATGTACACGCACACATACGTGTATTATTCTCAAACCACACACACAAAATAACAACCATATAGACTATGATTTGACTTTTTTTGCTTAGTTTTTCGAGCCGCTAGTTTGTTTATTCCTTCTTATTGCATTTCAGGCAATTACATATTTTAATTTTTTAAACGCTTTCATAAGCTTGAACGGGGCAGGCTTGCCCCATATGCCATGCTTGGCTCACCACTGGGCCCATTTACTTGGCAGACTTGCCAATAAAAACACTGGAATTTCACCGTTTGAAGTGACGGTTGAGTAGCCCCAGCAGAACGAGTGCAATAGGCGCTAACCACAGTGTTTATATTTGTCACATGACCTAAATTTAAGCTAAATTTATGTAAATTACTAAACACTAAATTGGAACAAACACGCCGCTTTTTCCACCGTTTGTATAGACGGTCGAAATAAACCCCGCTAGCACAAGCGGGCGTTTGGCGTGTAGTTTTTTAAAGATTAAACACAACTTGTAACATTTTATTTTAACATACAACTTTAAATTAAACTTACTTAATAACTATTAGGGCTTGTAATCTGTTTATTATTTTAAATGGAGTCATTGCCGGTCGCTCCCAGCCAAATCCTGCCTATGTTAAGTATGCCTAAGGTTTATGACCAATTAACCGTTACCTCATTTTACACGTAGTGTGAGTCAGTGTGCGCTGTTTTTAAATCCAAACTTCCAATACCGGTATCCATAATATACTCCTCTGGTCAAAATTTATTTCAAGTTATCATTCCAGCTAAAAATGGTAAATATTAGATTTAAAAAAAAATGGTATAAAAATCAGGCTTCATATTGCCACAACATTAACAAAAAATAGGTAGAAATTGGCCTCAGATTGCGCCAGAGAGCACCTAATAAACAAAAAAATTGAACCCCGGCCGCAGGGACTTCGCGCTACGCGCTCGTGATGTGCGCTTCGCGTACATGCTTCCCAGTTACATGTACTCAAATTGTTACACACCAACATTTTTTTTTTACACACCCAATTCACAAAATCCTGCCTAAGACCTTGGGTGGACCCCCCCTTTAAAAAAATCCTGGATCCGCCCATGAATCCAGCAGTAAGACATCTGGATAAAATCTAATACAATAACCCCTGATAATGACCAGTATTATGTATATAATGATGTAGTCATCATTTTTGTGTTAATGATGTATCAAAATGACAAACATAGTAATTAAAAATATGCTTTCTATCGCACGAACGTGAATCATTCATTAAAGTTATACTTACCGTTGAATAAACTTTAGTGTTGTCGGGCGCCGTGTACATAGCGCATTGAGACAAATAATTCAACACAATTTTCTTTACACAAAAATAAATATACAGATGATTTTTAAAATTCACATTTTAAACAGATCAAAAGTTGGTGCGCATAATAAAGCGACCTTTAAGACTATATTTATACATGTACGTGTACGTGTAAATACTGTGAGAAGTAATGTTTCTCGAAAGAGGATGAAAAAACGTAAAAGCAAAGAACTGCTAATAATATTTCCATTGTCCGTACTATTTTACTCTCCCAACAATGATATACTTTGGCTTTCACTCCAATTCCTCACGCAGGACAAGTTGTTCCGTGACCTCATCGATCGCAACCCGGACGTTAGGACGAATCTACGGAAGTCTTCGCCTAGAGATTGGGTCGTGTAAGTTGACTCTATAATAGCAGGCCCGCTACAACAGACTAGATTGTCAAAATTTAATAAACAGAGACCAGTTTCATTAACAAATTTAAATTCATGCACGCATGCGCATAAATTGGCCGAGAAGCAAAAAGCGAAATCGGCTCATTGAAAACGTACAGGAGTCCAAACAGATTTGTCATTTTTTCCCCAATTTCTCCAGAATTTGGCCTTCGGAAAAGTTCCTGAAAAATGAAAAATATAAATATAAAGATTTATTCCCGTGCGCACGCATAAAGCACAATATTTGGCACAGAACCACCCCCCCCCCCCCCCCCCCTCTTTTGTGTTGGCCATTGTGTTCCCTGAATTTCAGGAATTATTTGTAGGTTTTAAGGGGGGGGGGGGGGGGGGGTAGGTAACAAAAGTGTGAAGTGTGTATCGTGCTGGGTATACATCCACTACATTGCGGGCAGAATCGCAGGCACTAAATAACGCCGCGAATCGCAGCAGTGCTGGCACAACACATTGTGATTCACGCCGCGATTTAAGGCCTGCGATTCTGTCCGCAATTTGGTGGATGGTACCCCGAAAAAGTCACGTTTTCTTTGACTCATGGGGAAAGGAGCCCTGCTGATTTCCCTTGACCTCGTCGTGCGCATGTGTACGACTACATGAGACGAAATCCTTTTTTAAGTTTCTAATTTTAGACCCATAAAACTCGTTTAGTCTAGAAAGTAATACCTATGGTGATTTCAGGGACTTTTCTAAAGACAAATACAAATAGAACAAATTCTGGAGAAATTGAGAGAAAAAGGCTAGTCTTCTTTACTCCTGTACGTTTTCACTTCCTTCTTATTCCTCCATGGTTTTCAGTGTGCCGATTTTGCTTTTTGCCCCCGGCCTATTTATGCGCATGCGTGCTTGCATGATTCTGAATTTATTAGGAAACTGGTACATGTATATTGTCTTGTAATCTCCGTCTTCAGCTTGGGTCCTCTTTTGATTCAACAGTTTGGCAGTTGCTCAAAGCTCATTGAAATAAAAGTATACCCTCAAAAAACTTCAAACGATATTTTGTGGCAATTTTATGTTTAAATAATTTGATGTCGCACAAAATCTACTTGCAGGAAAAACGTCGCTAAGGTCGAGGTCTACTTTCAGGAGTTCAACTTTGAGTACATCAAACAGTCGCCGGCCTACACGGTAAGTTTGCAACCGATAATGGCCTTTTCGAATTGCTGGCTTCGTTTTCGTCTTTGGCTTAGTGTGATTTTAAGCTCCCAACTTCAGAAACTCCAGCCACATTCTGGTGCCTGTTTGTGCTTCAGAAACATTCAATCTGTTAATATAAAACCAAAAGCTTCTCAGTGATTCGGAATTTAGAGGCGAAGCTGAAGCCCGAGACAAAGCAAAGGTTTTGAAAAAAATCTTAGATCGTGCCTCGACAAACTTGACTTACAAAGATCCCCCCCAATAGCAAATACCTAAAAGATACCTACAAGATCGTCAGACAAGTCAAACTTTACTTTATCGAAAATTACTGCCTAAAGGCTCAGTCATTGTTGCCCAAGGCTAACTGACTGATGGGCGGACGATCTTGGATTACTAAACCTTATACATATTCATGATCAAAAGCCCCATTCTCACTGGTTCATTCACCATCACGTGCCATCCACTATTCACGTTTGTGTGCACGCCCAGGGTAAATACGCATGCGTACTAGTAGACTATCACACGGGTACAAACCTGTACTATAGTTTCATAGGGATATTTTGAAACCTTTGCTTCGCCTCCGACTTCGGCTTCGCCTCCGACTTCTGAATCACTGAGAAGCAAATTAATAAGGAAGCATGAGAAAATATTTGAACCTTTAGATCATATTCCACCGATTAAATGTTTCTGAAGCCCAGCAGGCACCAATATATAGCTGGAGTTTCTGTAGTTGAGAGTCTAAAATCGTCTTAAAATCAGTAGTTTGCAGTAACACCACGGTAATACTCTTTAGTGAGATATGTGGTTCTGAAAAGAACCAGGGGAAACTCAACGTTTCGGAAAGTATGCTCTGCCCTTCATCGGGAGACTGCCCTATTAAGCCAAAGACGAAGCCAGGGATTCGAAAAGGCCCATAGTTGCCGTTAGACACATTTTGTAGATCGACGGTTCTCATTTTGTCTTCGTCATTCTGTATAATTATACGACAGCAAATTGAGCTGATTAGCGACATCGGTGGGCAGTTAGGTCTATGGCTAGGCCTGTCTCTCCTGACCATGTTTGAGCTGTTCCAGCACAGCGGCACGTTCCTTTTGCTCCTCGCTCGCCGGCTGTACAACGGACTCTGCGGCAGGGGCAAGACCGCCGGCAGCAGCCACATGCCCAGCCCCGAGGTGCAGATTAGGCATAACATCAAGATCTTCCCCACGGAAGACCCGGGCGTTCCCTTACATAATTACTAAAAGTTGTCAGCCTTTGAACAAGGCCACTGTGACTTTGGCGAAACTTGGGGCGAATTGAGCGGGGAGTAAACAATGTATGCTGTATCGATTCAGTCCAAAATGGGATATAATTTACTTTGTAACACAAAGTTTAACGTATAAACCATACCATTCAACACGAAAGTCCACGCGCCACTGCGTGTTTAGCCAATAAACCGTATGCAAGAACGTACAGGGAACGCTGTGTTTAATATTCCACTTTCCATCGCACGAATGTGAAACATTCATTATTTGTTTTTCATTATTTGCCTGAATAAATTCCCGTCATCTGATTGATTACAAGTCATGTACTTGTAAACTGGTGCTTACATCAATGTAAGAAACATGTAGTATAGCTGGTGAAACACTTTCAATGCATTTTATTCAAGTTAAAAACTGTTCAGAATTGTTAAAAACAGTTTCACAAATTCAGAACTTCCAGTAAACAATTACTGAACTTTCTTATCTACTTTATTAAAGAAGTTGTTTTGGTTCTATCAATGCGCGCGCACCGTTTGATAGAACCATGTAATAGAACGTTTTGGGCGGTGCGGGTTTGCGTAGTGTGATGGGTCGAATAATTAAATGCACGTGATAGACGATCCACCAATCGGATGGCGGGGATTTCTTCAGGTGATGATCAAAACCAGTTATTGTTCAGGATATTTTTGTACCTGTATCTTACCTACCGGTATTTCGTAGGCCAATTTTACCGATACATGTATTTTGTAAATAATAGTGACTAATCCAACATCAAATTAATACGATGTGGACATTATTTTCAATTATTCTGATATCTTTCGTTGACTGTGTTAGAGTTATCGCTTGGTTGTGGCGTTCAATACTCATGTCAGTAATTTCACAATGTGCCTCAACTTGTGCAGCAGTTTAAGACGTGAGTTCGATCAAGGACCAATGGGTTGGTTAGCAGTTGGGTCACTACACACCTAGCGCGTGTGCGCTGAAGTGAAAGTGCGAACGACTCCATAATTTGGGGCACTGCCTAAGGGCTTTTTCGAATCACTGGGGATTCGTCTTTGTTTTCGGCTTAAGGCGATTTTAGGCTTCCAACTGTGGGAACTCTAGCGATATTTTTAGTGCCTGTTGTGCTTCAGAAACATTCAATTGGTTTATATGAACCCAAAGATTCGAATATTTATATTTTCGTCTGATTCTACTTGGTACTTTTAGTGATTCGGAATCTGGAGGCGAAGCCAAAGCCGAAGACGAAGCAAATGTTACGAAAAAACCTTTAGTCAAACTTTGGTTAACTAACGTTATGGTGCTTGATCGAACTTATTTTAGGCTGTGAACACTGAACAGCAGTAGTTGTACGTTCCTAGCTCTTTAACAATTTAAAATACGAAATTTAATTAGTATACGCACGTCTTGTGGACATGTATATACAGTCAAACCTGCCATTGCGGCCACCTTGATACACCGGCACCGTCGATGGCCACTATATCAAGGTTTGATGTACAAAGGAAGGAAGATGAACAAAAATGAGGCTGATGAACTTGTATTATTTGAGGTATAGTCTTTGTTCATTTGAAGTAAATAGTTCAAATCATGGGCGTTGCGGGGGGTGGGGGGGGGGGGGGGCATTCCACCATCTCCCATTGGAAATGCAAAGAATGGCAAAAGAGAAAACAAATTAAAAAACAAAAAGAGGTGCGTAATATATGGAAATTGAGTATTGTTTGAACTAATCATTATCTCACAAACGCCGCACGATAGTTTCATCACCTTCTCCGTTAGTCTCGCCGCGTTTAGTCCGCCCCCATATTAGTCCGCGGGAACATTTCCCAGGCAGTTCGGACTGCCATTTTTGTTCTAGTCTGTCAGTCAGAATGTCCCCCTTACGTCTGTGATTTCACTCTCCCCGCCCCGCACCCATGATTTAACATAACTTTCTAGAGAAACAAAAACATTGGGTCTTTTATTTAGTGTAAAGCTGGCATGACAGCGTTTTAAGAACTTGGAAAGAAAAATTAGATTGAATTTAAATATTTTAAATATTTTAAATATTTTAATCATTTTACAGGTCTTTAGTTCGAATAAGATTAACTGGCCTGTCTCTTGTTTTCTGTATCATTACAGTTATGCTATTGTCCACCAGTTAATGTAACAATACATTCTTTGTAGTATTCTAGGACGTGACAAAAAACATAATGTATTGAGAAAAACGGTGTTTACCATTGAAAAAACTGTTCTTCGTCTTTGCTTGGTCCAACCGCCCACATGTGACCCGCTCTGAGAAAAGGTGACACAAGTCGCAAAAACTAAAAATAGAGTTATATACATGAATAAAAAGTCCAGAATATAAGCTTTCATTTGGTACATAGTACAGCTCCATAGCCCCTCCCGTTCCGGTGATATTACGTTTTTGAATATTAATGGTTGCATGGAATTCAAAATACACAACTGAGAAAACAGGCTTCGAAACACAACAAAACTAAGACAATACATTGGAACCATGCACTCTTAAAAGGTTTCGTTTTACTTTATTTATCGAATTTCAGCTTTTTGCTAATTAAATCTGAAACTTTGAATATTAAAGATGTCATTTAAGACAAAATATGATAATCAGATTTTGACAAAAAAAAATTACCCTATTAACTTTATCAGGCCATTACAAATAAATGCATAGTGCGCCTTATGTCACCTTTTCTCAGAGCGGGTCACATATATGGCGCTGGGAAGCGCTGAATGAAGCTTCAATGCCAAATGGAGTTCCAATACTAGAAACTAGAGAGCGCACTTATCACGTGACCCCGTTCTGACCAGGATGCGGACGCCATTTTGCGAGTGAGAAAAATTGTTGAAATGGCCTACGCATCTCCTTCATCTAAAGCTCAGACACACCAACTTTAAATTAAAAAAATAAAAATAATAATAATATCAGTCCGATCGTATTTTGTTTCTCTTTGTGTGGAGTATTAATTATTAGACTTTTGCGATGAAGGTTACACTAGGTCAAGCCCCGAAAAAGTTGCATATCAAATGGACACAGCCGATTACTTAAAATTGAAATTTATGTTGATGAATTCAATGATGGGTTTTATGAAACGTATGTGCTTTAATTAAAGAAGTGATCTGCGTTTGATTGTGTGCCGGGACTTAAACAGAACTTAATAATCGATTGGACTATATTCATAATATACTAAATTGATTAAGGCCTAATATATTAATTTATTTAACCCATTTTTATTGATTAATAATCTTGTTGACCCATCACCACTTATTTAAAGGTAGAATACTATAAAATATAGCCCCCTAAATCCTACATAAAATGTCGACTTTATTAATTGGTTGTATTTTTTAGTAGGCACGTAAGTTTACGAAACCAAACGATATTCAAGAATTATAATATGTTGCTCAATTCCGTTTCTTTGATGACGCGCCACAACAGATCTTTAAATCCATCCTTTATTAATTTTGGTTGAAGATGTCGATGTAGATCTTGTAGTCGCTGTTGATTTTCTTCCAAACCTGTACTGCCCTGTCAACAATAGAATTATTATAGAGTTAGTTTCTGAATGGATATGAAGCAAGAAAATAAGACGGAGGGACCCCCTTCTTCCCCTACCCCCTACAAATTTTTCCCAAACGACATCGCCATAGAACTGGTTTTTAGCGCATCTGATTGGCTATCTGTTACGTCATGGTAGTAAATTTTACTCTCAATTTATTGACCCTAGGACTCTGGGTTTTATTGACCGTACGAGTCTCAACTTATTGACCCTTAACCCTTTTGACCCTAGGACTCTGGGCTTGTTGTTACCCTAGTACACGTCATGAAATGCGACACATGGATGAATGGATAACGTAGATGTTAAACAACCAATCAGATGCGCTAAAAAAACCAGTTCTATGGCGATGTCGTTTAGGGAAAACAATTCCCCCCCCCCTTCTTTGTTTGTGCATGGAGAAATCATTGTGCTTGCGGAAACAGTCCGAAAACCGCAAGTAGAATACTACATTAATGAGGTATTTAGCACACACACAAAATATTATGCTCTACTTTGTATAGGCAATATAAATCTTGACCTAGTCCTACAGCTGTGAAATATTGGCAACTGCATCTTTTTTCCTCGGCCGTTCGCCAAAACAAACAGCCATTGTTTTATTTTTTTAAAAATATATTGATTAATACATTTTATTTTCAAAGATCACTTACTTTCCTACGAAGAAGACAGTTCCATTGCGAAACTGAGCGGCGATCTCAACCCGCGACACAACGTAGGACGCGTCCGGATCTGTAGGCAACACCTCGTCCACAGTTAGGGTAGCTTGGAAATCTTTGACCCAATGAAAGTGTTTGCGGGTCTCTGTTGAGTGAAACAATAGAGCGTGTAAATGGACCTCGAGATTTTATGAGAATACCGCATCCGGGCAAATATGTCTAATTATAGGATCTACAACCAGTCAAACATCCTATTTTTGCATTTTCTTTCCATCACTATTGGGATCATCCCATTTAAGGGTAACAAATGGGTATTGCGAAAGAAAATAAAGCTTTTCAATGTACAACATATTAAACAAATACTGCGAATGTATGACTATTATACAAAAATAATTTTATTTGTCGACCTCAACTTCTGTTCAATCGGTCACGGACTTGCCTGCTTTTCCGAAGTCAGTGCTGATACCAGTCCGCATCGTTCTGACATCGTCGGCAAAAATCTTCATCAAGCAGTCAAGGTCGTCGGCGTTTATGCAATCTTGCTCTTCCTGAATCAACCCCGTTATTTTCTCTTCCACTGTAGACAAGGTCATCATAACAAACAAATAAACATATAACAATTAACCCCCAATAACGCCGGGTATCGGCTATTATAGGCCAAGCTATACCCAGCAAGATTGGGACCGAGCGACTTCCCCCATAATAGTCCCCCATACCTACTAATCCCTAGACTATTGATATCTAACCCTCCCCTAAAAACCTCGAAAGAAACCACAACATTCCACCATGGAGGAATAAGAGCAGCATGATTCCACAAGCACAATGCCCACCACAAAGGAGGGGGGGGGGGGGGGGGGTTCTCTCCGTCACCGTTCTCTCTGCTTCATATGGGCCAAGCCATGGCTTGCTAATCCGTCCGGAATATTAGCATTCTAGAAATAAACCTTCGTTGGGTCATTTGTCAAGCACCTTTCTTTAGCTTTTTGAGCACTTATGATGCTTCAAACGACATAAATCCATACCCGACTAAAGTGTACTGTAATTTAAAACTAGAGATATGTCTGTTCAAGGAACAGAGCATATGGCTTTTTCGCATTTTTTTTTGGTATTGTTCATTACATTTATGATTTCATTTAATAAATTTCTTTATTTAATTTTTTCAAAAATGCAAATTTTAAATTATTAATTGGATTATATCTCTCGCGGTTAATTTTTAGAAATGTTTAAAGGTCTTTTAATTGTAATTTCCGGTCTAGTGACGTCATATTATTTTGTTTTTATCCGCCAACTTGTTCCTAACAAGATGCTGATTATAAATACCAATTATAAAGCGATTTGAGCAAACTGATCGCCACGAAAATGAACTGATTATTCATTTTAAACATTTTTCAACCTGCCACTAGAGGGCGTTATAACAATTTATGACGTCACCGGTAACTTTGTTTGTAGAGTGCAGGCTACCTAGAGACTATCATCGTTGAAAGTAAATTCATATAATTTTCAACTTTCAAATTATAAGGCACTTCCGGTTTGGACCGGACGGAAGGGTCAAGTCATTTTGCATGTAATACGAATATGAAGACCCTGGATTATTCTATCAATTCCCGTTAAAATCTAAATCAGATCTGTTACATTTGATTTGATATTGATTTTCAAAGATTAAATCTACAAATCATTAGTTGCTTGCAATCTGATACTTGATGACGTCATCGTGACGTCATTAACATACAGCTCGAGAGCTGTCTGAACTTGTCTATTTAAAGCAAAAAAAAGAATTATATCTATCGCGTTGATTTTTCAGCAATTATTTAAGGTTTAAAGGTCTTTTCATTGTAACTTTCGGTCTAGTGACGTCATATTTTTTTGTCTTCGCCAACTTGTTCCTAACAAGATGTTGATTATATAAACCAGTTATACAGTGATTTGAGCAAACTTCGCAAAACAAATCAACTGGTTATTCATTGTTAACAGTTTTCAAACTGCCGCTAGAGGGCGCTGTAACATGTTATGGCGTTACCGGTATTTTTGTGTGAAAAGCACTACTAGCCAGAGACTAACATCGTTGAAACTATAAGTTCACATTATGGTCCACTTTTAAATTATAAGCCACTTCCGGTTTCGACCGGAAAGAAGGGTCACGGGATTTCACGCACACGAGATAAAATGAAGATCATGGATTTAATATTATATCAATTCCCACAAACTTCAAGTTCCGATCATACGCGGTTGATTTTTTTATTAATTTTCAAACATTAAATCTATTGCACGTTTAAGACGACGTCACGTGACCCATGGTGACGTCATCACGACGCCTGTCCGCAAGGCACGAGTGCACTATAGAGTATTTACGGAGGTTAAGTTTGATGGGAATACCAATTTGTTTTCTGTTAAAAGTACTTGTGCAAACGTTCGCGTACATCTATTATATGGTACAGTCAGTCCGCAGCGCACTGAAAAGCCGTTTCTTTTATGTGCGATTTATGCATGGCACTTTGTGCGTGACCTCGTTTTTGAATACTTAATGAGCTGGCGACAACGCCTGGAATTTGGTCCGAAACATCCGTTTTATTCACTGGCTGTCAATATTATGTATATTTTCTTTTGGATAAGGAAACATTTTGTTATATTATCAAATCAGATTGGAATTTATATGACATTTAGAGGGTAAAATTTATAACGTAAAAAAAGCTCCCGAACCAACAAATTGACCTTTAAAAAAAGACGAATTTTGTCCATCTTCTGGCAGCGGCCACAACCCAATTTCACACTTAGTCCAGTCAGGGCGCAGAAACTTATAACGTTCTCAATAAATTAACAAACGGAACATCCCGCCATGACAGTCCATAGTCTTCCTGCGCCCTCATTGGTCGAAAATGACTTCATTGAAAAAGGCTTCGTGGTAACGTGTAGTTCATGCACATTTCAATACGCAGTTGTTTTTTGTGTATTTTTTTAATTGTAAGCTCGAGCGAAAAGGATTTATCTGCTATTCAGGTTTTTTTTCTTTTTAACAGTGAACTGATTAAAAAATAATAATATTGCCTGCATAATACAATGTATACAGCCAAATAAACAAAAAACAAGCGACAAATGAAGTCGTTGTTTAAAATGTATTGACAACAATAACATTGAGAAATACAAATGTTTACAACAATTTATATCAGTTTCTGTATTGTGAGGTTGGTTTATAAAGGAAACTGCACTTTTTATCTGAAACTTGAATTTTATCGCTTACATTAACATACCCTGTTGATGTTATATGGCTTGAATAAAATTGTTAAATTAAACCCTGAAATTGTTAAAACTTATTCATCTTTGGCATAATGTTCAATGTGCAAACCATTGAGATTTATTATAAAAGTAAATAAAGCTTGTTTTATCTTTGCTTGATGTTTTTGGCATAGTTTCTTTGGCATTAAATTATTGTAAATATTAAATTACAATGTATGCCCGCTTCTAACATTGCAAAAACAAAATATTTTAAATAAGACATAAATTTTGCTAATATAAGTGTTAATGCACATAAATTATATCACTGATAATAGAAATAATACAATCTGCATTAATAAAGTTATATGCCGTTTGTGTCAAATTTACATTGTAGCTCAAAACTTTGTTGGCATAGTTTGGGGCATTATTCCTAGATGTTTTGACAAACTCACCCGACTCGGCCACACTCGGTTTTGATCTGTTTTAGCTGCATTGCGTTTGCACAACACTGACACAAAGTCATGTATATTATTTAAAACACTAAAATACAAAACCTTTAAAGGTAGTATACACCATTTGCAAAAATCGAAAATATTTACTACTGAATTATTAAGAAATACCTTACTCAATTGAAAGTAAATAATGATTCTAGGCATTCAGCAAAAGGATTGCGCTAGATATCCCTTAATTATTCCCAAAAAAATGATTTTATAAAGAAAAATTCGCTCTCGCCGGACGGCGAGAGCGAAAAAACAAAGATAACATAAGAATAACTGCTCGACCCCGGTTGAAAACAAACGCTGTTTTTCGTGCTTTTCTCGGCATCCATGATTGTAAAACTTCGGAAAAGTCAGTTAAACGATATTTACTATGAAATACAACCCCCCAAATCTACCCATTCATGATAATTCAAGCAATTACCAATGGTGTATACTACCTTTAAATATACATGTACAAAGCACGTGCTGCATATCCACCAGTACATTTAAATCTTCAACTATTTTCAACACTTCTTTGAAAACCCAACTCTAGATCATTTGTCCCAACATGAATCATTACAAATACAATGTCAGGCCATGGAGGAATAAGAGCAGATGTCATGCTGATGAAGCAGATACTTTCTAAGGTCAGAAAATGTAGTACCGCGATGAGTCACTACCTGCAAATCAACCAACTTTAGTAGTGATGTTCTCTTTGAGATACTTTGTGAGAGAATATCCAAGGAGAAGAGTTGCCTTTGGCCTTCTGTAGAGGCTCCCGACATGCTGGCAATGGCTGCGATGGCTGCGGTGGGCATGGTGGTGGGCATGGCCATGGTGGTGGACGAGTGCTACCTAGTATAAGAAACATATTGGAAGACAGAAATAGGAACTATGAAGTTTAGCACAATAATAGTAGTAACTAAATTTATTATTATTAAACAATTTGTTATAATTTTGAACAAAAACATAGGCCTTTTTATACATGAAAGAAACCTAACTTTATCATATAAATAAGGCTACTGTGCAATCACCATCGCATCTAGTGCATATCCAGCACATGTAGTGATGTACACATGTGCTTGTGTGCATAATGAAATACACGTTCTGCGTATGTAAAGCCGAAAGACATGGCCGAAAAAGTTGAAATCGCGCGCACGAAAATCGTCGCAAAATACATGAACAAAATGTCGCCACAGGCTAAATTGTATATCAAACGAAATATCATTGCTTCTTTTATCAATGTGTAGTGATCAGTTTTGGTAATATTTGTTAGTCCAGTCAGGGCGCAGAAACTAAACACACGACAAAAACATTTCTTGAAATTATACTCTAACTTCGAGTGAACAAAATTCTGCCAAAAACACACTGAATCTCGTCATATTTTATATCATTCGATTCAGAAAATCGTTCGCTTTCCACTTACCACGCCATCTTGGAAAATCACTGCTTCGTTTGCAACGTGTAGCTCGTGAAAACAAAGCGGTCGAACTCCTGCAATTACTCGCGTAAATCTCGTGGCCGATTTGCGACGCCGGCCCTTCAAATAAAGTTCGGGATATGACCTTATTAACGCGTGCGCTGCGGACTGACTGTGGTACGTGTATAATTCACGCGTAGTTCTGCGTTGCCGAAGGCACGTTTACCTACCTGCCATAAGCGGCGCCCTTCCTCGTGGCCTATGTTGATGACTCTCGTGTTTCACATGTCACCGTACAAATGGATACCAGTGTCCCGCCTTCCCTTCTCTATTGTACAATGTATGGAGCGTACTGACATCGTACACAGTACGCTTAATACAATGTATACGTATACTGGGGCCTTGCAATCAAGGACAAAAAACATGAAATTTCAAGGGTGTCTCAGGGTATGTCCAAGTTCGCCTTTTGCTACAAAACACAGGGAAGTCTGAGAAGTACTTTTACATTAACCTTTAGAGCAAAAAACAAGATTATATCTGTCTGGGTTAATTTTTTAGGAATTTTTTAAGGAAAAGAGGTAATTTCATTATAACTTCCGGTCTGGTGACGTCATATTTTTTTCTTTCCGTCAACCTGTTCCTATCATGAAGCTGATTATATACATCAGTTATAAAGTGATTTGAACAAACTTCGCCACACACATCAACAGATTGTTCATTTCAAACATTTTTCAACCTGCCGCTAGAGGGCGCTAAAACAATTTATGATGTCACCGATCACTTTTTTGTAGAGCGCAGCCTAGCTAGAGACTAACATCGTTGAAAGTAAGTTCAAATCATTTTCCACTTTTAAATTATAAGCCACTTCCGGTTTGGACCGGAAGGAAGGGTCACGTGATTTTACGCACACGAGATAAAATGAAGAGCCTTAATTATTCTATCGATTCCCACAAACATCTAGTTTCGGTCTTTCGCGGTTGATTTTGTATTGATTTTCAAAGATTAAATTATTAAAACTTTAAGATGACGTCACATGTCACGTGGTGACGTCATGATGACATCCGAGTTTTAGGCACTAGCTCAGTATGAGTTCCGAGTATGTGCAAAGTTTCAATGACATTGAAGTCTGTTTAATGACAAAAGTGACCGCCAGAATGAAACGTGTACAAAGTCTATGCGATTTATGGCACAAGAACAAGAAGAAGAAGAAGAAGAAGAAACTAGAGATCTATGTCTGTTTGCAACAGAACACAGGGCTTTTCCGCATAATAATTATGATCATTTAATTAGTTTATGCTTTTGTGTGTGTGTATATGTCCAGTCAGTTCAAAATACTTTCGAATTTGATCCCGTAAAGTGTTAATAAGATGCTGCCCGCTCGTTTTACGCTGCCTGGCCTTCCTTGCACAGCTAATAGAACCGTTACAGTTATGTACTGCCCTCTTTTGGCGAGAATAAAGGGACGTAATGTACATACGACGTTTCAAAGCCACACGTACATACGTGCTATACATGTGGAAGTCCTGTGCATGTTTTAAAGCTCTCTGCGCAAGGGTATTTTTTTTTGCCGACGCCGCGTCAATTGTGTGAACATTTTGACAAGCTGGGAATTTGGGACTGTTGAGGCAAATGTTTACGCTATCATTTAATGGGCAATTCAAGATTATATCTGTAAGGATTGATTTGTCAGCAATTTTTGAAAAAGGAAAGGTCTTTTCGACAGAACTTCCGGTCTGATGATGTCATGCGCCTAAAACTTCGCACACATCTTAAGTTGGTCCAGGTCATCATACACACCAATATTTAGGCGATTCCGACAAACTTCGCCACAGACATCTATTCAAAATACATTTTTGAAAATTTTCAACCAGTTGCTAGAGGGCGCTCAATAGTTAAATGACGTCATTGGTAGATGATTTCAAGAATACCATTAGCCAAGAGGCTAACACCGCTGAAAGCAAGTTCATATCTATTACCACTTTTAAATAATAAGCCACTTCCGGTTTTGGCCTTTTTCGACCGGAAGCAAGGGTCACGTGATTTCACGCACACTGAATGAAATAAAGACCTCAACCTACTCTACCACTTGCCGGCAACAGAATGCTGCGGACGCGTACGGTTGATTTCTTATGCATTTTTAAATATCAAAAGTGTCACAATTTAATTGCCTATAAATAAACACCTGATGACGTCATCATGACGTCATCATTACACAATGTTGTTTGAATTAGGGTCTTTGCTTGGACAAAGAGTGATATAAATGAATTACTGGCAAACAGTCGAAAATGCCCTTTGAAAATCGACAATTTTTTCTTAATTTTTGTGTACAAAGTCTATGGGAGAAATTAAATATTCAAAAATCTATAATAAATTAGTCGATGACGTCACCGTGACGTTACTCTTCGGGACACATCTCTGCTATAAGGACTATGACTATGCTTAATTTGAATGATGTATGGCCACGATTAATAGCAAAAGTGGCACGCAGAAAAAACGTGTACAAAGTCTATGGGATTTAGGCGACAAAAAGAAGAAGAAAGAAAAAAAATGAACACAAAAAGAAAGGCTTTTCCGCTGTTTGCGGAAAAGCCAAAAATAAAACAAACAGAACGAAAAGAAAGGGTTTTTCGCTTTTAAGCGAAAAACCCAAAAATGGTTTTTTTCTTCAGAATGACCCTATTTCATGCGGAATAAACTCATAATCATGGCATTGGATAGTATACCAATCGTACCATCACCGTTAGCAAGGAATTGGCATGGATGTTCGCAAGTGCCTTTCAAAAAGGCTCGACTACTTAACCTTACCAGTTTCGGCACGTTCTGCTTCTTCCAATGCCAAGAATTCCAAGATGTCGACTTCTACATCTTGGAGCACCGAGGCGTCGTGTTCGATCACCAGGAACCCCACCGTCAGTAGGGCCAGAAGGCCGGCAGTAACAGGGGACATGATAATGGCAGTCGGTAGAGATGAACCCGAAAGGTATCGGTTTAATGCGATCAAACTCTCGCTTGGTATCAAGTCAATATTCGAGTCGGCTGTAACGTAACTTGTTCTGGTCCAAGCCTGAAGATAGCAATCGATATATATATGCTAGTGCGCGACTAGTCTACCGGTCCCTCAATCTACACTTCCTTTATTCTCACTTACTTGAACACATATTTCCGATACCGATTAATTGTTGTTCTTTCTTAGTAGCCCACTTAACTTTGTAATTCGTGCGCTCCCGGGCGATAGCGCTCTTTGTAAATAAATTCCTTGCGGCGCTATGCAAATTCAGCATAAAATGTGCACTATGCAATTAAGCAGCATTGCAAACGATATCCACGTTTTTGTCACGTAAATGTTGTTATATCGTTTGTCTATCGATGTTTTGTTACGTAAATTTTGTTCTATTTTTTTGGCCTGCATTTTGTTAGCAGCACTTGCACAACACCAGCCATCTTGTTTTTTACAAATGCACCATTTTGGTCAGAGCAGCTCTACACAAATAAAACTGGCTATTTTACAGTTTGCTTTTTTGCCGTGGTTAGTCACACTTGTTGTGAACTGTATTTACCGTTGTTTAATATTCACACTCGTTGTGAGCTCCGCTTTGGTGCGAGATTTGGTGGCACAGATCGTGGAAGGCTGCGTGGTATGTATCAACTTTATTTTCCTTGACTTTTATTTTATCATGTCTTTACGTACATGTATATCATACGATCTACAGGAGTTGGTAACATATCTTATGAACGTGATTGATACCATTCAGGGCGCTAGTGATTGCATATCGAATATTTTGGAAGTAAATTAATGAAAACCTTTGGAGGTGCATTGTGGTGACATTTTTGTTGTTGCAATTTGCTTGAGGTCAAAACCTATTTTTCCTAAACTACATTTAGAAATGACGTGTACAATTTTTAACTGTGAATAGTTTACTCTCGTTTGATTTCAGTTAAGGCATCATCAATACACATGTACTTGTACCTTCTATCATCTTTGGACTGGAACTAGGTTCTCGAGATCACTCACTGTTGGTATACGTGTTGCTTGTATTCAATTAAAATCAAGCAATGAATAAGAAAGATCTTGTTAAGATAATGAAGATCTTGTTAAGATCGAAATATTAGGCCCTCTTAACTTAACTTATTTGATTTGATTTGTATATTTCAGGTCATTCCAGCCAGTAAGCAGTTTGCAGCAGTATTAATCTTATTCATGTTTCCACTTCTCTGTTGCAGTATCCCTTCGTGGTGATCCTCCTTTTTGGCTTGTAAGTATCGTTTTGTTTTGTTTTGTTGTTTTGTCTATATTGCCCTATATGTTTGTTTCTTGTACACAGCCATTTAGTCTCTGAGGAAGATCTTGTTAAGATCGAAATATTAGGCCCTCTTAACTTATTTGATTTAAAATCAAGCAAGGAAACTAAATATTTTGATGGATGAAATTTAAACATATAATTTCATTATGGCCTGTTGTTTTAGATTTGTTCTTTAACAACATTCTTGAGAACAATGTGTATAATTATACATGTAATACAATAAAGTAACCGTTGGAAATAAAACACGTATTACCTTAATGTTAATCTTTACGGGCTCACACAGGAGAAACAACTTGTAGTTACTGTACAATTGTTGAACCTTTAATGACAATTGTACCCTGTCCTATTACAATAATTGATATTAATATGAATATGAAATTGTAAATAATAAATTCCCAGTGGTAATTATTGTATTTTACTTTCTTTTATGATTGCAGTTATTAATTACCACAATTGACTGTCGTTTAAGTTACATTTAAACTAAGCTTTTGGCTTTCCAAAATGTACGCCTTAAATAAATGGGCAACAATATTTATTTGAGAATTAAATTGACCCATCAGGTACTGTGGTGTTGTGCTTAAAAACAAGGCAGTTTGGAAAATAGATTTTTATAATTTTCATTCAATTTGGTAATAACTGTAATTCTTTGAAATTGTTAAATTAAAACAATCTGTGTGTATTTTGTAACGCTAGATACATGATCATCAATTTAGAAATCGTGTGTAACTTGTCGTGTGTACATATGCATACAAAGAAGGTACAATAGGCAAGAGGTTCTGGGTTTGCTTTTTGTGCTCCAAACCAATGATGACTTGTAGAAAAATATGGAGAACAACATGACAAACAATGATTTAACCAGTGAGAGGTCACCAGTTAAAGAACAGAGCATAATTCATAATGAGGGTAACAATAAACGTTCAATATTAAAAGTAACAAAGACAATTGAATCACACTTGCAATGCAAATAATGTTTTGTAAAACTCAACAAATGTTTGTAAACAATGTTTATTTTACATATATAAGTGCGACATCTGAAAGGAAGGAATACAACAAATCCATGAGATCATTAAAATGTGTATCACGTGTCGGCAATATATTAGTCTGTGTCAAATTATTTATTTTATTTTATTAAGGTCTTTCTATTGACTTGGCAAATGAACAAAATGAGGTCCAAAAAGTTTGTTGGTGACAGTAATTTGAAACAATTGCAGTATTTATTTAAAATTTAAAATTTTTGACTTGCAAAATAAGAAACATTTTAATGTTTTCCGTGTATGTTAAATAACATTAATTACATGAGATCTGGGCAAAAAGTATTCAAAAACCTGTAATGGAAAAGCAAGATAAAATAGCCAGGGTAACTTCCCTATTCCTTTATACACAAGTGATTTCCCAATTGAGTTTGTGCACAGTTCTCTAGTTTTAAAAAGCAGAGGGCGCTATTTTCCTATAATTATTTTCTAATTGCGATAACTCATTAGTGTGCAGGGTTTGCCCTTGACGAATTTCACATGTTATTCAGGACTATCTGAAGTAAATCGGGAAAAAAAATCAGATAGTTGCAGAGGGTCCCCCACGGTCTAATAAGCGAACACACCCAAACAGCTCAAATGTTGGGGGTCCTCGAACCTCGTTCTACAATTTTTTTTCCTATTTTCTTCAGTTACTTTACTTTCTTTTTTGAAATTGAGTTACAGTTGCGCTTTATACCAAGAAGGAAAACTCCAAATCCCCATACTGGTTATAATGGATGATGCTTTAGTATGTCAGATAGGCTACCATTAACTGCTCTGTGTCATTGGTTGTTGACCAGTTCCTATTTTGTGTGTCTGTGTGATGGGGTGAATGGGGCCCGGGTGTTAGGCTTCATAAGGCTCCATCACCATTGTCAAACTGCATGAACAAAGCTACAGATGGAAACGAAGCTGGGGTTTGGAAAACGGCCCATGTCGAACAAAGTAAATCGAGAAGACGTGACTACCACAGACTAGACGTACATAAATAACCTATGCGTCTATGTAAATAAACGTCCAGGTACCGTAATTTCGACGGCGCCTGGCTAGCTAAGTATGAAATCGTGGGCGCGGCGGAAGTGATTGAAAAATGTGCACGACTCAATGGAAACATTTCGGGAGGACGGACACAAATCGGTAATTTCGGTTGAAAACGCATCTGATGTCGACTAAAAATACTTTCAGCTGTTAATGGGTGGCATGGGTGGCTTGTGTGTAAAGCGCTTGCCTCTCACCAATGTGGCCCGGGTTCGATTCCCGGCCCGGACCATATGTGAGTAGAGTTGTGCGTTGGTTCTCTCCTGTGCCACGAGGGTTTTTTCCAGGTCATCCGGTTTTCCTCCCTCCTGAAAAATCAAACACTTTCGATCTCAGGCTGTGCTCCGTAGTCATATATGAGTCAATGTGGCCGGCTGCCGTAGGCGCCTTTACGTGCCAGCGACTCGACCACGTTGTAGCCGCGTCCTTCGCAATTCAGCACACCAGCTGCGAGTAAGGATGATTAGCCTCCCAAATTATTATTATTATTATTATTATAACTATATAATGCTGCATAGTTATGAATTTGTATTTTTTTGTTAAAAAGAATGAGTTCTTACATAAATTATAACTTTGTTGAGCCACCGTCTCGACTACGCCGCGCACAAGTCATGTAGGCCTACATGTACCATAGCGCATAGGCATGTCATAGGCTAGGCCCACCATAGAGAAAGGAACAGCGCGCGCAATGGAGTATCGTTATAATAGTCAGCGATCTGGTTACATGACCACCAACTTTACCATGCGATTAACTGTACAATGTACATGATATGTACGCAAATATTTGTACATGTATGTATTCTTCTTGCATGGCAGTTGATATTTAGCCGGCGCCGGTTAGACATCAGTAAACGCTAGTTTTCCGTTTATGTACTGAACATGCGCAGTGCCTTTTATTTCCATAACAAATCTAGCCTTGGTCAAGGCGAGTTCGTCGTTATCCGTCCGTCGTTATCCGTCCAGAAATACACTGTACGCGCGCCTCGCATATGCTGCATGCTAGCTTGCGCCCCGTGCAAAGATACAGCGCGAACAGCGACCTCATACGGCCACTATTTATGCAAATCTACTGAGGCTACTTTTTCGCCTTGGATCATTGGGTTTTTGAAATCTTATGTTTTTCCTATATTTTGCGCCACATTTGTGGCGCATGACCTCGTATGCGAATACAGATAAGTATAGGCGGGGCTAAGATGTGAAGTATCCAATCACAACGCGGTTGAATCCCGACGTCATCAAATTTGATGCAGCATAACATTTAAAACAAAATGGCAGATATTCAGCGTCGCCTGTCGTCCGAAAATCTGTCGCGTTGTTTGAATTTTGCAGCGAAAATATTATCCTCGAAGATTTTAGACCCGAGCAGCGACAGGCCATTAATCCTTTCTTCGTGGTCACGGTACGTGTTTTTGTGAATTTGCCGACAGGTTATGGGAAATCCGTCATTTTTCAGGCAGCCCCATTTTGCTCGTAGCTCGTACGTACGTACGGCCAGGTACTCAGCGTCAGTTTTCAGCGTGTTCGGTCAGTTTCTTATCGCCGCATAATCGGCATTAACCCAGGCATGCTGGTCTGTGCGTTATCGCCACATTGTATGGTCCAAGCATGGTCCAACGCTGTGGGGAGGGGGCATGTTTACGGCTGCAGAACCAACTTTCAAAGTGATCGCAATATCGTAATTTAAACAGGGACAAGTGTCTTATATCCTCAATAACTCCTCAGATTGTTTTCTTGGCAAAATTCAGCCGGCAAGGCATTTAATTATCAGAGTTCCGCGTTTTACCGAGCCACGGTTTTCAGATGGATTAGATGCGTGCGATATAATGTAGGGCCGAGTTCGACACGTTTCAATAGAGTCGCGGCCTTAATTCTCCAGTCACCGCGGTTGAAAACTCAAAACTAAGCAGCTAAACACAACTAGTTTTGACCATAACATTGTCAACATTCAAGAAAATACCCAGCAAAACGAGCGAAAATAACTGCGACCCTCATCAATCAACCGAGACAGTTCAAATCTTCATGTGTAATTCCTGCAACTTTCTCCGATAAAATATGTCAACGATGGCGGTGTTCGTAAACACTTGCGAGCTAGCTATGACCTTTCACCGCTAGCTCAAATTATGCAGTCTCTACGCAACGATCGACCAATAAGAAAACGACTATAAAGGTCAGCTTAATCTATTAGCATAATGAGCACCGCCCCCAAAACCTAATGATCCAAGGCGTTCGAGTATCCTCAGTTAGTTTGCATATAATAGTGGCCGCGTGAGGTCGTTGTTTGAGCTCAGATTACCGCTGCGCTTAGTACGTACGGACGGGTAACGATGAACGCCTTGACCAAGGCTATAACAAATCTTACTTACTATTCTGGTTCTGCACCAACATTGTTGTCGAGACTTCATTTGTTTTTAACAAGACAGAAATCGGGCCATTTTACAATTTCGGACTGTATTCTAGTGGTGATTTAAATGTAGAGGGCATTTACTCAAGTAGCCAGCGCCGGCTAAATATCCACGTTTCAATTTTTCTTCAAAGGTGAATTTATTTAAAATAAAAACCAAACCAGATTCGTTGTTTAATTTTTGCCTATAATTTTTATAAAATGCAAAACATATGTGTACTCTCTGTACATACTAATTACATACTGTAAAACATTCCACCAAATATTTTACTACCGGTACTATTAGTTAGTTCGAAAAAAAACCTTACAACTGTACACAAATTCTTACGACTATGATATATTTTTATTAAATTTACAAAGTAAACCAGTTCTTTTTATACACAAATAAACACACGTTTTGGCTTTATGGTGGATAAATAAAAATTGAAATAGCCTCAGAAAATTTAATTAAACCGCAAGAACAAAAACATAATCCAAAAATAAAAACAGCACAATTCCACATATTGCTGAAAATACATTTGAATAATCAAATGTAACCATTTACTATGCGTGTTAGTTCAGCCTTAATGGCAGTGATATTATACGCTAAAGAACCTTACGTAGACATAAAATAGCCCGTCGTAAGAGATTTAGTAAAAGAGCAAGTGATCCTCAGATCACGCGTGTCGGCCTTTTTACCAGTCTGGTTCCCAGACCAACTAATTCTGACTAATTCTGATGAATTATTAGATCCTGACCTACTTGACGTCTGGGCATTAACAAAATGGTCAGGTCGGAGAAGTAGACTACTTTTCCCGCAGTCGATTCTTATGTTTTGTGTTCTTAAAAGTCATGTTTAGTCAATGACCTCAAATGACCCCTGGATTCTAAAGGTTTTGTATCAAGTTCTGTAGACAAAGAAACATTTAAAGCATGTTTTATCAATGACCTCTAATGACCTGTACATGACCTTCGACCTACGTAATCTCAATAAAAGAATTCATCAAAATCCAAGAAAGCCTGCAGAAGTTATTTATTAATTTCATGTTGTGCTCAGTCCCTTAACAAGTGACATACGGCACACGCAGGTTGAAGGCTTGGCACTGGATGAATTGTATCCCTCACTATGCCTGCTAGAATGCTTGTAGTAAGGCTGGGATGCCATTCAAGAAGGAGTAGGGAGTTTCAAATGACCATGCAGCCCAACAAACATGATGACAAGAGCCTCGTTATAGCTGCCTGTTCACTATCTTCTTCTGACGAGCTACCAGGCAAGTCAACGTAGCAAAATGCTCGCTTGAGACCTTGGTCATCATCGACATGCATGCTGTCTATTACAAGAACAGCAACCTGTAAATACAACAAAAGACAATGTTCGAAGAAATTATGTTAATTATTTATGACCTACAAGCTTATTGAACCATCTTGAGCTATATGTCATAGGTGCAAGATTTTCCATTCAATCATTGGACAATTATCTTCACTATGAAATTCTTTTTAACGGCTTCATTTGACATATCATTATGTCCAGTAATTTGTCCATGGCTGATATATTTTCATGCCACTAGTAAACTACTTTCATCTAAAACAACTGGGCATAGCACTGGTCTGGAAATAATGGGGCAACAGGGTAGAAAGCTAAGTGGGTAATCTTTAAGCTCATAAATCTGGTCAAGTATATCTTCTTAAATTGTTCAACATAATCATTTTCTGAATATTATTATTTAGCCAAAATATAAAAAAGACCCCTACATGGAAGGTCTCATTTCCAAATAGTTAAGTGCATGTTGTGAAAAACCTGGTACCCGGTAGAGCGCAGAGTAGTCACTAGGGGGTCAACCCGATGTTCCCCAGTCCCGATGTTCCCCAGTCCCTATGTTCCCCATAGTTGTTACAATCAGTAATATAATAAAATCGACCATCGATTTTATTACATTACTGGTCGATTTTATTACATTACTGATTGTAACAACATAGGGCACTGGATGTGGCTTCATACATGTAGGCTCTGGGTGAGTAGAAGTGCAATGTTGTTGCAAACTTGATGTACAGTACCTCCTTCAAGTATTCTGTCACGTGCTCAACCAGGATTTCACAAGAGTCATCTTTGAGCCCAAGGTGTAAATAGTACAAAGAAAAACAATTTTTAAAAAGTTATGCACTGTCTTTAAATGTTACCCAATACAGTGGATGTGTAACCTTACTGGGAATACTGAATTGTTTATTGTGATTAAAGTCAATGTTGCAATAATATTTGAAATGACAGAAATGGTGAATTGTATGCACAATAATAATTACATTTAAATTTGTGTAAAAGCCTATTTTAGTACAATACTTTCTCAAAAAGAGGGATATTCGAACTCCATAATGTAGTTCTACTTCTTAGTTCTAATAAGTTTCAACTAGGTTACACTAGGTTACAGAAAGAGCCTTGAAAATAGTTGCCCTGTGGAACAGGGATAGTGGAAGTTAACTATAAGAAAACGACCAAAGCAGCTAGCTGCATGCTTAACAGCCGATTTCGTTCTTAACACAGCCTATGCTTATTAAGCAACAGCATGTTTTTTGCTACAGTTTGGTGGGTCATAACCAATGTTATTTCATGCACGTACGTGCTCAGACCACCACGTTCCGAACCAGTCGAATCACATACAATTCTTTTCATTAATGTTTCTAAAGTACCGTGTGTTCAAGGCTTGTTAGGCAAATGGTAATTATTCCACTATTGTGTCATTTGTGTGTGGCTACAAATCTCATTTTTGTCCATGTGCATTGCAAAAAGCTCCTGGGGTATTTTTAAAAAGCATACCCCCACCCCTACCTTGAGCCGCATTTGCACCCCGCATACATTCATCGCGTTCTGTTTCTAATGGTCACACTCCTTCGTATACAATAAATCTGAACACTTTTGAACCACAAATAATATCATCCAGATGTTGTAAACAACTGTGTGCATGACGGGGTCTAAGGAAGGATGAATGGGTGAAGTTCGGTGGTTGTATTTTATGTTAAATATCGTTTTAACTGACCTGTCCGAAGTTTTACAATCATGGATGTTAAGAAAAGCAAGAAAAACGGCGTTCCTTTGTAACCGGCGTCAGGCAGTGGTTCTTGGTCTGTTTTCCGCGAATTTCAAATGTAGACCTGCGCAGTAGACCTGCGCAGTAGACCTGCGCAGTAGACCTGCGCAGTAGACCTGCGCAGTAGACCTGCGCAGTAGACCTGCGCAGTAGACCTGCGCAGTAGACCTGCGCAGTAGACCTGCGCAGTAGACCTGCGCAGTAGACCTGCGCAGTAGACCTGCGCAGTAGACCTGCGCAGTAGACCTGCGCAGTAGACCTGCGCAGTAGACCTGCGCAGTAGACCTGCGCAGTAAACCTGCGCAGTAAACCTGCGCAGTAAACCTGCGCAGTAAACCTGCGCAGTAAACCTGCGCAGTAAACCTGCGCAGTAAACCTGCGCAGTAAACCTGCGCAGTAAACCTGCGCAGTAAACCTGCGCAGTAAACCTGCGCAGTAAACCTGCGCAGTAAACCTGCGCAGTAAACCTGCGCAGTAAACCTGCGCGAAACAAAAATTCAGAAGATTGTCCTAGGGTAAAATCAACGGAATCAGGCACTAAAAACCCAATCCACATAATTAGCCCAGGCTGGATTCGAACCCGGGTCACAGCGGTGAAAGGCGAGGGATTCTGTGTACGCCGGTGGTGTGGTGTATGGTGTAAACAGGCAAAGCGAATACAAAAAAGTGAACCCTTAATAGTGAATAAATTGCAGAAATGTAATAACCCTGTCATGTCTTTTATTGAAACACGCACCGCGCGTCATTGAAATTCATCGCGGCCGCCCGCGTCCCGGCCAGCATGTGCTGTGCTCGCCCGCCGCCACACAGGATCGCGGTAAAACCAGCTAGGCCTCCGGCTGGTACGTACCGCGTACCGGGTACCAAACGGTACACCCGGTATAGACTGCACCCGCTGCTAAATCGGTATATACATGTACATGTACTTGAAGGCCCTACGTGCGCACTAATCATAATGGCGCCATTGGCAACAATACTTGCAAAATCGGTACAGCTAGCCACAGTACACTGCGCAAAACGTCATGAGCTTTATACGCATCGTCGATTGACAAATTTAGCGCTTCCAAGTGAGTACCATGCGTTCACATAATTCTAAAATGTGCGGGCGTCTACGTCTAGGGGCAACGCGTGTTTATTTTGCCCCGTGAACAAGCTAGATAATAATAATAAATAATAATAATGAGATTTGTAAAGCGCACATATCCACCCTGCAGGGTGCTCAAGGCGCTGTAGACAACAACAAGTAAAGTAAGTAAGTAAATTAATCCTTGAAAATTTGTGACATCAAGTAAGTCTTAAGAAGCGATTTGAACCTAGTTGTACAATGGCATGATCTGAGTTCAAGTGGCAATGAATTCCAAAGTCGAGGAGCTGCAACAGAAAAAATATGGCGCCCCATGTTCGTTTAGCAATTGGTTCCTTGAGAAGTTGCTGGTTACTTGATCTAAGAGTTCTTGCTGGAGAATATTCATGTAGTAGTTCCTTAATGTAGTAGGGAGCCTTGTTGTTTAGAGCTTTGTGGACCAGAAGCATGAGTTTAACAATCCTTTGGGAGACAGGAAGCCAGTGTAGTTCCTTCAAAATGGGGGTTATGTGACAGTTCCTCCTAGATAAGGTGATGATGCGGGCAGCAGTATTCTGAAGACGTTGAAGACGGTATATTTGATTCTGAGGGAGTCCGTAGAGTAGTGAGTTGCCGTTGTCTAGTCGTGAAGTCACAAATGCATGGATAATGTGCTCGGTAGCACTTCTATTCAAATACTTGCGAATACGACCAATGTTTCTAATTTGGAATGATGCCAAACGGACAGTGTTAGCGACGTGAGATTTAAATGTCATTGCGGAATCAAATATAACCCCCAAGTTCCGGGCCTGCAACGATGGGGCTATCTGTGCATCACCGATTGTCATAAATGGCACAGACACCTTTTTTAATTGTTGGCGTGATCCAAACAAGAGAAACTCCGTTTTTTCCTCATTCAGATGGCGCAGAAACACCTTATTACGTCATTCTTCAGTAAGTGTCTACTTTCACGTTTATGGAAAACCGATTTTAAAAACTTAATTTTTGCAGCTTAGAATATTTTTTCACATAGATGAACATCTCTAGCACGGTAAAATCATGTTTGGCGCAATCTTTACCAGAGTATATTCAATTGTCCTCCTCTTTTTCCAGGTTAGTCATTGCATTTAGTCATATCCGTCACATTTTTGGGACAAACAACCCTGGAAAATATAACCGAATTTAGACTACAAATCCACGTTTATGTCCCAGTCTATAAAACTATAGAGTATTGTCCTCAAATAAATCCAAATATTTTATTGTCTCAGTATAACGTACCGATTTTAGACCCTCGTAACAGTTTACTGCCTCAACAAGTGGTGATTTTCAGCAAAAAACGGGGACTGTGACATTATTTTTCACCAACTTCCTCTTAAACAACATAAACTTCAGATGAATTAGCAGATGCACACTGTTCATTTATCAATTACAACTGATAATTTTATTCACTCTTGTATTATTTCACACATTATTGGCATACAATAGTCATGTGACGGATATGACTAGCCGTGACGGAGATGATCAAGTTCAGGAGTGTAATGTGACGGAGATGACTTCAACTATCATCAGGCTCCAACAGTTTGTTATGGTTGAGAACAAGATGTAATACTCAATATAAGATTGTCAAAACAAGTTTATATATATATTTCCACAACTTATAATTTGCCATTCGACCTTCTAGAATGCACAGATTTTGTATGTTTTAATGCTACAGCTGGTTAGTGAAAATTTTCAATGCAACATTTTTTCAACAGTATTCAATGCAACAATTTGAATTTCTAACAGTATTCAGTCATCATTGTGTTGATTCAATGCAACCATTTTCAACGGTATTCAATGCAACAATTTTCAACAGTTTTCAACACAACAATTTTTAACACAATTCAACTCTATTACAAGCTAATCACCAGCACATTTCTGTATTAGATTAAGTGTGAGAACTAGACCATTACTTGAACAAAATGGTATCTTGGTTAGGTCTGGCTCGCATTATTTTAAAGCATGTTTTGGGACTCGCCCGTTTAATAATGCGAGCCAGACCTTAGTTTCAAGAGACCATTATATTTTGTAATGCTCTAGTTTGAACCGTAAATAAATCTTTTATACAGGTGGAAAACCAATTCTTGTATTAGTGTAAAATGTAATACATGTACATGTATTTCCTAGTGTGTCCGGAAATAAAGTAAGGAGTACATATTTCATGAAACAAATCACTGGAAATATCAGGATGGTAGTCACATACATTGTACATGTGTAAGCACATGTCAGCACAGTTATCAGCCTCGTTTTTCTGTTTTCAGCACACACTGTTTTTAAATTAAGCACCATTCATATGAGCACCATATTTGAGTCATTTGTTACTACATTTACATGTATTGGATATAATGGCAAGAAAATCTTTTTTTAAATGGCTCAAGAAGACGTTTGTGTGTCTCCCAGTAGGCCACACATTTTTTTCCAGAGGAATTGCACTGCATCTTGTTTCTAAAAAACACCCGCATGGATGTGTGTTTCGAGAATCTACATTTCTGCAATGCATACAGTCGAACACTGATAAGAGCACTGTTACTACAACATCCTGCTTACAACAAGGAACAGTTTAGGTCCCAAGTCTTTGTTTTTCTTTGTTTTCAACTCTTCTTATCAGTGTTCCACTGTATATTTGTTTTATTTCAATCATTCAACATTTAAGTTTACAACAATTTCTTTCCAGAAGTCTACAGCAACCTGGTGATGCCTGTTAGTCACCTTCTCGGGTGGCGGTATCCAAGTGACGATATCGTCATATTTATACCATATCTTGTCTTCCCTCAGTGGCCAAAAAAAATCTATTTTTCCCCACTCTTGCCATGGAACTCACTTCTATTGAGTCTTCATCTATATCACCAATTACGCTCAGTCCTCTCCGCCATAGGAACATAGATAGTTTTCTTGCGAACCCGCTCCTTTTCCATGTACCGGGATTTCCGTGTTGGGTCACTCTTCAGACGATTACGATATCGTTTGGCGCGTTCTGCTGCTGTAAGAGCCATTCTATGATAAGAAAATTAAATTGAAAACTTACTCTAATAAATTGCGTAATGCTAGAATTATATAAACAATGATTAAGTTGCAAAAGCCCAAGTATCGGTTCAGCAACAACATACAATTAAATTTATGAATTAATTACCAGACCAAATCCAAAACCTGTCAAGCAAGTACCTTAAAATTAAACTTACAAAACAAAATAAATTCCCATCATATTTTAAAAGCATAGACTTTGCAGTTATTGAATTTGACATTTTTATTTAATTTCCCTAACACCCTAGGCCTTTTTGCTAGAAACCATCCTCAATCCTCCAAAATCCTCATTTTTTTAAAAACCTCATTTTTTTAATACCCCATCTAGCCTCAATCCTCAAAAATCCTCCACACTTGATACAACATCATGTGCCTCAATTCTCCAAAATCCTCATTTTTTTTAATCCTCCAAAACTGCAATGAGGAATCTGGGGATTGAAAAAAGTCAATCCTCCAAAATCCTCATTATGATTTTTGGAAAACCCCACAGCCTCATTCCTCCAAAATCCTCATTTTTTGAAAACCCCATTGTGCCTCAATCCTCAAAAATCCTCCACACTTGAAACATTGTGAAACAACATTGTGCCTCAATCCTCAAAAATCCTCATTTTTTTAAAACCCCATACAGCCTCAATCCTCAAAAATCCTCCAAAACTGCAATGAGGATTTTTGAGGATTGAGGAGCGTTAGGGTTGTTGCATTGGCCATTGCAAGTGTACCAAAATGGCAGCGAAAGATCAAAATGGCCGCTAATTTGACCCAACTTAAGACTAAAATTAAATTTGGAAAGATTTTACTTAAGTTTAATACCCCCACTTTTAACCCTATGCACAAACCCTATGGATCTCGTCCAAAAAAATCAACTTTTTTCCTATCAAGAAATTTGTTAACATTTGTCCACGTTAAAAGTATGAATTCTTGTAAAATGTCACTTGTGGGTGGTTATCAGCTGTTAAAAGGAAAATACAGTTGGGGTAAAAGTAAAATCTTACCTTAAAGTTAATTATTGTTTAACAAAACACTGACAAAAACAAACATTATGATTAAATGTCATATCCGTTTCACTGCCTGTAATCTCCGTCACACAGGAAACCGAGGGTAATGTGACGGAACTGAGCGTGACGGACATGATGGCTTTGACCTTTAACCCACCATGGCTTCGCGGTTCAGACGATGCCTGGCGCGAAACTTCGGGACGTTGCACAGGTCACGAATCTATTTGCACTACTAGTCACAAAAAAACAATAATTGTTTCTATTTAATGGGTTCTATAGCGTTCGGATATGACACTGAATAAAGGTACGTACCTGTCATTGAGCGAAAACCCTGATTTTTACGGATGTTTAGTCACGCAATCCGAAGAAACTATGTACACCAGCCACTGTTGTATTTCGCGCGTGTAAAAAGACCAGAACAGCGGGACTAAGCGATTTTTTCAACTATTGAGGGCGCTGCACAGGTTAGTGACGGTATCTGACTGAAAACCTCGGGACAAAATTTTTCGGAAAAAACAATAAAATTTAGGACTTAATCGGTCTATAATGGCATATTTTGAGGGATTGAATAGATTTAAGTAATAAATACCTAGTGTTTAAGAGTATTTTCTTGAAGAAAAGTCTCTCCACCAAATAAATATAACGATCACAATTTTTACATAGTGCGATCGGGACATGGGTTTTCCGGGGGTCGACATCGCGCATCAGGAAATAAATAACATTGAACACTTTATTTTGTAGCTTTTTATGATCGTTTATTATAAGAATTATGTTTATTAGCATAAATTAAATAAAAACACAAATCAGAGAATAACGAATTTTCCGTCTATACGGCGTCAAAGAAAGTATCGGGACACGAAAGTAGACACTTACTGAAGAATGACTTTACAGGACAGTCTACTCTTTGTGGAATGGGTAAGAAATTGGTCTGAAAGTCTGCTAGGCATGATATGCATGTTAATCCTCTAATCAGTATATAAATAGTGAGACTAAATAATGCTGCAAATTACCCTTCATGAAATTTCACTCTGGCGCCCGCCCCCTGTTGTCCGTCTATAGGTTATTTATGTCTGTGGCGGTGACTACTAAACAAGAAGGGCGCCCTCAGTTGCCATGTCTGCATTATCGTGTTTACTTTTCGCGTGCCATGTGTTATACACCATGTGTTGTTATCGTGTCGTGTTGTGGGCAACTTTCTGTCTTTTAAAATACATCAAAATCATGTGAGAGCTGCAGTGCTGGCTGAATCCAGATAAATAAACGGGCAACCCGTCATTCAAGGTATCGTGCTTGTTTTCCAACTATGGTTTAATTGTATCGCTTTGAACATGAATGATTGACGGCAGACAGAATAGCCTGGTCCTCGATCGACCGTACGGTACACAAATTAGGCATTAACAAAAAAAATGTTATGTTGGCGTAACCCGACCGACCCTAAAAATACCGCCGACCCTGGATATTTTTTTTTTCAAGGGACGAAATTTAATGATTAAAATCTATATAAATCTAGTTATAAATACGTTTGAAACCATTTCTGACCGTTTCTCATTGTTGTGTGTGTGGATTGTGAAAATATTGAACCTGGACACGCTATCGTGTATCACTAACGGCTTAAACAATTAGACAACATATCATTTTCATTGCTGGGAGGAAAAAAAAAAAAAAAAAAAAAGAATCCCTACCTACCTACCCTATTTTTTTGGGCCCGTTAGGCCAACATAACATTATTTTTTTGTTTCTTACGGTGTTTCGATCAGAAGGCAGTGCTGGCTTCGTCTACAGTTCTATGGTTCTATACCCGCGTGAACGTGGCGTTGCTATTAAACACAATCTATTTTATGATAAAAAACGCCACGTCCTTTATTTTGCCATTTTTTTTCTTCACCATTTTACTCTTATAAATAATAAGTAACACACATTGCTTTTTTACACCAAAAGCCTAGAAAATTAGCACCTTTCATTCCTAAGAAATTTGATGAAAATAGGGTAATTTGGAGTCCAAATACAATACAAATGTACTATTGGTTCAACTATTCGCATTTTTGTATCACTGTGGAGACATGGCTTTGTTCTCGTGTACAAAATGGTTAGAAGGTCGAGCACGTTTTTCAAAATGCTCCCATTTTAACCATAATTATTGTTCTGGGTTGAAATTTCGACCCAATATACCCTATATTATACCCTAACCCAAACACTAACCCTAACCCTAACCCAAACACTAACCCTAACCCTAACCCAAACACTAACCCTAACCCACATCCTAACCCTAGTTTTTGAGACCTATTTTGAGACCTAGTAGTGGAGATACCTAAAGAAATTTACCCTCTGGAGATGTTTTGTCTCCATTGTACACATTGTGTTCATGTCTCCAGAGGGTACCGTATTTCGCACCACAGTTACACGCGATATTGCCGTAAGAATGTTTGCATGGCGCGGTGCCCTGAGTCCTTAAAGCCAGGTACCATTGGTAATTGTTTGAATTATAAAGAATGGGTTGATTGGGGGGGGGGGGGGGGTAATTTTAATTGTATTTCATAGTAAATATAGTTTAACTGACCTGTTTAAAGTTTTACAATCATGGTTGCTGAAAAACGCAAAAAACAACGTTTGTTTTCAGAAGAGAAAACAGGGAAAAGTGAAAGGGAAAACCGGGAAAAGGGAAAACTGGGAAAAGTGAAAAGGAAAACTGAGAAAAGGGAAACCAGGAAAAGGTCAAACCCGAAAAAAGAAAAAAAGAGAAAAACAGTCGGTATAGCACGGGAAACTCTGGTTGCCCAGAGCCCTGGTGTGGTTGTCCCGGCACCGTCCGGGCCCGGGATTTATAAAGCTCTGCGACAAAATACCTCTCCTCTAAAAGCACAAGGCATTAGGTGATGTGTAGTACCGAGCCATGACATCTTTGTCACAAACAAAAGAATGAGCGTGGTAAGGTTAAACTAAAAAATGCTATTTGAACATTCGGTTGATATTCAAATATATATTCGAAACAGCCCTACTAATTAGAACTTGAAGTGATTCCTAGAAAACCGGAAATGTGGAATCAATTATTCATCATGCAGCCCGACAGCTTGTAATTTATTTATAAACATTCACGCTAATGTCTAGTATGCATTATGTAAAATGGCAATGTCTCATATAGGGTGCGTGTGTGTACAACAATCTATCTATAATTGTAGCTTGTCCCCAGCATAAACCTTTTACTTTTTTCGCTGTGTGTACAGTAGTCCTCTTTTTATGTGCAGATTGTGAATTTGAATATTTTTGAAAGTATTTTAGTTTTTTGAGACTTCACATACGTGTACATGTATACTCGATGTACATTGTAATGGCCGGATTCATACAATCATGACAATAGATTATCAGATTAAAAAGAAATCTTTGACAGTTTGACCTTGTTCTACAGTGTACTGTGTGTACAAATAAAATAGTTCAATTGCTTTGATGAATATTAACCCCTTGATGCAGTCGGTGCTGTGTTGACTTTGTTAGTTTTTTGTTTTGTTTTAGGTTTCAATGTTTAATTATCCTGTTTTGTTTTAGGTTTCATTGTTTTATTATCTAAATTCATTTTCTTGAAATGTGACCGTCCACGACGAAGGGGCTGTAAAGTAGGCATCTTGACGTTTTGAGATAATTTGAGAAATGAAATCTACAAGAAATGATTTAAAATGATTACAAGACATACATACATAGTTGGTATTTATGGTTATAGCTACAACAAGTAACACTGAATATGAAAATTCTTTGTTTTTTAATTGTTTTCACATATTTTAATGGTCCTTCTCTCAAAATACTGAGCTCTGGAGACTTTACAGCCCTTTTGTCGTGGATGGTCACAAATGTGTTTTGTATTCATCAAAGTGTGTTGAACTACATGTAGAAAGCTTTTATCGATTAATCAAATTTGGCATGACCCATTGGGAAAGTGTACATTTTAAGATTGTTTTGTTCATACGCCTGTTGAGATTCAGCTTTTGTATTTTTTTGTAGAAGTTAATAAAACGGTTTTTTTTCTTTTTTTCTTTCTTGTTGAAACCAAGACTTTCTATGTATCTGTCCTAACTTTATTGAGCATTTCACGTTTCATTAGAACCAGGAGCTTTTTCTAAGGAATTAGCTACATGTATTTCGTTTATTTTGCCCGCTACATATGGGTACATCATGTGGTCGAGGGACATTTACATTACAATTTTGCCCAATACATTTAATGGTCTAAAGAGCAGCACTTGACCAATAAGACAGTTCGGTGCATACATAACATGACTTGTATGCACAACAAGATTCGATTTTGTTTCCTTCAAGAAAAACATTTCATTGTACATTGTATGCCATGTATGCATGCAAAAGTGTACGTAGCAGGTACATTGTACCAAACAATTTACAGAAATTATCAGGTTCTGAAGTAACATTTTTTCAAAATACTGTTGGTACAGCAAAGTGTTTTCAGGTGTCTTGTGAGTCCAATTTTTTTTCTCCAACAATCGTTTCCATCGTCTTTTCCTATTACATAACAAATTGCAAGAAAATGTCGGTTAATTACCGGTACCACCTCCCCCATAGCTTTGTGTGCAAATTTATCTGCTGATTTGTTGAATCTTGTTGTGCGCAAGTTGGAATACCAAGTTCGCCCATGAAAACGGAAGTTGTTCATCACCAAATTATTGTCAGCAGTTGGCTGTATTTAACCAGTTCGCGCCGGGATTATTTTAACATCGCCGAGCCGAGGGGCGGGATTATTTTTAACGAAACTCGATCTGAAGCGGGTTCAGGCTGATAGTGCCGGGAAGCACACCCACGCATTTCCGGCCTTGCTTGCTGCTGACATACATTTCCGAACTTGAACTTGGCGTGTTTATGCGTCATCTGTTTTGAATTTGGGGAGATTTTTGCGTTTATATATGTCATCCGGCGCGAACTGGTTAAAGGTAGGATACACCATTTGCAGATATCGAAAATATTTACTACCGAATTATTAAGAAATATCTTACTCATTTGAAATGATGATTCTAGGCATCTAGCAAAATAATTGTGCTATATATCCTCTAATTATTCCAAAAAATTACATTTTATAAAGGAAAATTTGCGATCGCCGGACAGCAATCGCGAAAAAACAAAGATAACATAAGAATAACTGCTCAACGCCGGTTGAAAACATTCGCTGTTTTTTGTGCTTTTCTCGGCATCCATGGTTGTAAAACTTCAAACAGGTCAGTTAAACGATATTAATTACTATAGATACAACCCCCCAAATCTACCCATAACCATGCATTCATGACAATTCAAGCAATTACCAATGGTGTATCCTACCCTTAAGGCCAGGCTGTGCTAAATGTTTTTTAACCCTTTCTCTTGTTGACATTCCAATTCACTTCAAAAGTCGATTAAAAAAGCCCTAGATGTTTTAAACATGACACTCTAAATCACTCAATAGAATGCCATATGAAACTAAGGTCAACTGGGGTCATGCTATGAGGCTACAGTGAATTTCACTGTAAGTAAAGCCATGTTCATTTAATGGTAAGATACACCACTGGAAATTGCTTGAATTATCAAGAGTACTGTACCTGTGGATTTGGGGGGCTGTATTTTATAGTAAATATCATATACCGGTACATGTACCTGACCTGTTCGACATTTAAAAATCATGGATGCTGAGAAAAAAGCAAGAAAAACAGCGTTCAGGTTCAACCGGGCGATCGTGATTTGTTTTATAAAATTTTATTTTTTTTGAAAAATTACAGGATATCTAGCACAATCATTTTGCTGGATGCAGAATCATTATTTACTTTCAAATAAGTAAGATATTTCTTAATAATTTGGTAGTAACATTTTTTGATATAGATCTGCAAATAGTGTATCCCACCTTTAATAGTTCCACAGTGCTCTTTATGTATTGCATAGCAAAGAATCCACCACTTCAATGCAGCTCAAGTGATTTGGCATATGAATGTTACCACTGACTTGCCATAAAGAAGTCTCATTGAGGTAGGGTTAATAACGAGTGGATGTTGATCTGTCACACTTAATTCAGTCAATCAATTCAGTGTCACTTAGCTCAAGGAAACCAGAATATAAAAAAAGAACCATTACATTTGTAAAGTTGGCCAGTGTGTGTACACTTTATGAAATTTATTACAAGTTCAATTTGTTTCAGAAAATGCATCAGGCTGAGAAATGGGGCATTTTTGTGTGCAGATGTTGTAGAAAAGTCTTATTTGTACTACCGGTATGTACCGGTAATTGATACAGAACTAGTTTGTAATACCGGTAGGTTCATTAAATACTGTGTGAACAAATCAAACAAAAAGATCTAATTGATTATCAATGGATTAGACCAAAAAAACAAAAACATGTTTAGCGTCACCACCCGCTTCCTTTTTTGGGCCGCCCCTTTTTTTTGGGGGGGGGGGGGGGTTGAAAAAAATGATAATTTTTTTTTTTTTTACAAAAAAATTCAGAAAAAATAAAAAATTAAAAAGATAATAAAAGTTTAAAATCGTATTTTAGACTTTAGCATCACTGTGTACATGCTGTGGAAATATATTTTGTCTAATGGGAAGGCTAGGGTGTGACGTGTATGGTGCATACATGATCGACCCACATACATTTTGATTTTTAATCGTGGGTGAGCCATGTTTTAATTTCAAATAGAAAGATAGGGTGTGACATGTTCACGACATGACTCGCATTAAAATGTGTCGGGCGGCCATTTAAAAAAAAAAAAAAAAGACCTGACGCTAAACATGTTTTTTTATTTTATTTGGCCTTATAATGTATCAGAGAAAAAAGCAGTTCATGTACCAGTACGTACATTATACAAACGTACAGTATATTTGTACACGTAGGTGTACCAGTATGTATGGATATATCTTGAAATTATCCAATGAAAACTGCACTTCCGCACACACAGCTTTCTACTGGTACATTTGTCATAACATTTTCACACTTGTATAGGTACATATTTTTGTTCACTGAAAAAGACATTATGTGCAAATAAGTTTACAAAATTCTACATTACACGTACATTTGTACAGTACATGTACAGTATGTATGTGTATTAAAGCTTTATTTTTTTAGTGCATCATTATTTACACATACTTTATGTAGTAATAAATTTCAACTGGATTACACAAAACATGTACGCTGTGCCATATTACTCCCTGGTGTAAAATTATAGTACGTTTGTATGCAATAAAGATAGTCTGACAGTCGATCGTAACCAGTTTTGATGATACATGAGCCTACAGACTGACTACCTGTACATGAATATACACCCAGACAACATTGCCCATACACTACAGATCTACTGGTATTTATTTTCACGAGCCTGGAAATATGCAAAATCAAGATGATGTTGCCATGGCGACCTGCCGTTTTTTTATGACCCCCCTGGTTGCTGGCTATGTGTTTGCAAGTTCGGATCGGCTTTTTTTCTTTATCCAGTGTTGTACACATCAGAATTGTTCTGCTGCTAGGGTTTGACCATCAATGAAGATCAACTCTTCATGCTGTTGTACACTCCAATGTCCATGATATTACAGCGCATGTTGCACTGATCACTTTATCTAATTCATACTCAAAGTCCACATCGTGCAGTCATTGATCTGTGATGATTTATAATGGTGGCTCCTCCCATCCACGCGATGCACCAATAGAACTCTTTCAATGTAGCCACGCGCCATGCCTCCCATGCTTGGCTATAGGGAGTGAATAGACACAAGGGATTATCTCTGATTGTTGTGCCTATGAGCTGGGCATTCGGCTGTGTATATATAATTGCTTTTATGTGCATTGCCTGGAGGAAGACGTCTGCTTGTTTCTGGCTTAAACCGCAGGTCTTTGTGAATTGAAATTGTATGAGACCGTGTAAAAGAAACAATTTCCATCCAAACCCCTTAAATTGTAGCCATTGCCACGAGTGTTTTCCCAGCAATGCTTCAAGGCGGCTAATAATGAACGTTGACAAAAATAAACAAGTGCTTGCCGCCTGGTGCTAAATCACTGTTATTAATGTTGGGCTGCTGCTGGGACGGCGTGCGTGTGTGTTTGTCCGGCCGACGTCGCTACCTCGCGCCCTCCTGCTAATTTGCTTGTTCTCATATTTTGTATCCTCGGCCGTCACTTAGGGAGTTCATGGATGGAGCAGCGATTGCCGCGAGTGGCTGCAGTTACTGGTAGCGCCGCGGTGGAAGGTGCAGAGTTGCGGTGATGACGCTGACGGACGCACTAATAACGGAGGCGATGCCCTGCATTGCCCATAATTGACCTCACCGTGGATCGAGAACGAGTAGCGGCAGTAACGGGGATTACCGATACCGAGTCATCTTGACTCCCCAACCCAACAAAAACTCGCATTTAATCCCAATTCTAGCCATTTTCTTGCACCTTCTACGCCTGACACCATGCAGAAGGCTGTGCGCTTCGAGGAGACCCAGCTCCTTCATCTTGCCACCAGGGCCAAGACGGACCACATGATCGCCGGAAACCTCCAGAAGAAGAGCTCGGATACGGTCAAGTGGAAGCAGCGGTTCTTCGCCCTCTACCAGAACCTCCTCTTCTACTTCGAGAGCGACACGTCCCAGCGACCCTTGGGCTGGATCTTCTTGGAGGGTTGTTACTGCGAGCGGTTGCCGTCGACGCGAAACAGCAAAGAAGAAAACAAGGTCAGTTGATCTTTATCTTGGGATTCCTAATGTATAGTTATTTGGTGGAGAGTGTCTAGATACAAATAATCTGGCCATAAACCAAATTCACATCCCGTGCATTTTTGCGTGCAAGCAAAAGGGGATGGAAATTTTGCTCTAAAAAAATCGGATACCTAGTGCAATTTTACAGGATATCTAGTGCATTCATTTTGCAGGATTTTATTTACTTTATTAACTTTATTTGTGTGTACATTATTTACTTTCAAAGAAGTAAGATATTTCTTAATAATTTGGTATCCAAAATTTCCGATATCTGCAAATGGTGTATTCTACCTTTAAGAAAATTTTCTCTGTTTTGGTTTTTAATTTCTCTTTTTTTCCTTTTTTTCACAATAAAAGTATAGAAAATATAATATTTTCCTTTTTTTTCTGCCCTAGTTTTTTTTTCTTTTTCTTGGAGTTAGTCACTTGACTGAAATATGAATTAATTACACAAGTACTGGTACATGTACCGGTACTTCTCAAGTGTTGTGAGTAGTACAGAACATGCCAATTGATAAAAAAAAACACTACGGCCGATAAAACACCAACCAGTTAAAAGTGTTTCTAGTGTCGCTTTAAATTTCCAATGTCACATTCACCTACTCATAACGAAGCCTTTTTCTAATAATAACCAGTATGATACAATGTAGTGTATGAAACCTAATCTCACCGGCCATTCCATGTTTTTTTAAAACCCTAACTCCCTACCCCATTTCTCTTACAAATGACCTGAATCCTGCAAAATCTTTTGATATTTATTACCGGTGACCACTGGCTGCATGAATACTGCAAAATTTTGCAGTGGGTTTACCATTGAGGTACAGTATAAAGCAGCCAAACATGGAACAAACAGTTTCCTATAATGTTTCCTATAACTTACACATTGACTAAAGCTCTATGGAGAATGTGCATAGAGCATGAGCAGTGTGAAAGTACAAGGTAATATAACCTCAAAAATCTCCCAAAATCGTCGTTTGGATAAATCCAAGTAACCTCAATAATGCAAAATCATGCAGCATTAGTTTCTAAGGCCTTATCATTGACCTGGATCCTGTATTATCCTGCAGTGGCAAAAACCCTAAACACCCTCAATCCTGCAATTTCTTCGAATGCATCAACTTAAAGTGACCTCAATCCTGCAAAATCCTGCAATTTGCAAAGACGATTTATGAGGAATTGGGGTTAGGGTTAAAGAATATAGTCTGGTAATCTGTTTTAACCCTAGTGCAGACTGCATCAATTTCAATACGAAATTTCACCCAACCTACCGGTAGACAATTGGAGTGAACATTTACTGTGTTAATTTACTATGTGGCGTGTACCTGTACATGTGGTCATTAAAATTCTGTAAATTTGTACGAGTACATGTACCGGTACATACTTGTATGTACCATGTCAGACACTTCATAAGCTGCTGTTAACCAAAAAGTGAATGCAATACGTCACTAATAATATGCCATATCTAATGAGAAAACATTTACAGACCAAACTACATTGTACTCCACCACCTTAACAACCTTATCGTATGGTCTGACAAGTATACACTGTATTTTGCAGAACGTCAACTACAGATCAGGTGAATTTATACGTGTACATAATCTTTTATGCTGAATTTTAAATAAAACGTAGGTTTTGATTGGAAGGCAGCATAAATTTGCATCCGGTAATCACACCACTACATGTTTGTCATTGGAGAGTCCTCAATTTCCAGTCATTTTAATTACATGCAGTGAAATAAAATAAGTACCTACATGTACAGGCAGCAAACTATATGGAGCAAACCTAGCCTTGTCTTTGAATCAAAATGTTCATTGCGGCTGGTCGGCTACCACTGGCTCTCTATCTATGCAAGGCCCCTATCAATTATTTATTATTGGCAGGTCACGGAGAGAGATGAGGGATTTATGGCTGATGACTTTATGAAAATTTAAAAAAAGGTGAATCGGCCAAACGAAATGGATCTGAAATATATCGAGCGGTTTTACAGTTTCTGTTGTTGCTATTGCAGGTTGGGATGCTACATGTAGCTAGGGATACACACTACATTGTATATTTCCAATAAGTGTATATAATGTAACTGGTCTGACCACCTGTTTTGTTAAGCCTGAAAGCAATCAATTTTAATTAGTATATAGAAAAGAGAGTGTTTTTTTATGGAATTCGTGTCAAGGATCGAGATGGAATTTTTAAACATTGTGCCCTTAGTTTACTTTATTAATCATTATACATACATTATAATAATAATAACATTTTATGTACATGTACAGGTACTAATTTGTTTTCAAAACGATTCAATTAAATTTGTGGCAATTTATAGCCTCAAACGACCACTCATTGTGTAATGAAACTGGGCATTACAATGTATATGTGTAGGCCCCATTGAGCAGTAAAGGAAGTTGTATTAAGTTCTTGGTTTCCATTAGACGAGGACAGTATTACACTACAGAGACCTTTTTGAATATCAACAACCAAACCCTGGGAGTATCAGATTGGCAATTGATTTGAATGTACAGGTGGAGCAGATAGTTGCTTTAGCCAGACGAGTCCTGTACTTTGGACCTCGGAAACAAAACGGGATCGAGCAGTTTCAATTGAACGTCGGCCTAATTCTCCCCTTTAACTTGCTCTGCAATTGGATGCGGCACGCATCACTGTCGGTAATTGACCGGCCTGCATTTTATGTTTAATTACCGGACGATAAAGTGTATTGTGTTCGGAGATAACGTTTGTTGTAAAACCCATGCATCCAGAACAGCACAGTGTATGCATAGTGAGTTTTACACAGGATCCAGGGTAGCGAAATGAACTGTGCACTTAATGTTAACTGTACTCCACTGAAAGAATTGTAAAATTTGTGTCATAAACATAAAATTAAAAGCCGTAATTTTTGTTGTATTTTGTGCTAAATTGGTCTGCATATTCCATGATTTTAGTACAGTGTGTTGGACAAAAACGTCGCTTAACTGCATGTACCGGTACATCAATTCTTTTGGTACATGACGTTATGGGGACACTTTATGCTTATAGGGTTCGTGTGCTGAGGAAAATCTCTCTAAACTCAAACTCAGAAAATTTGTTCGACCTATAATTTTCAACATCACCCTAACTTGTCGTCTTCTTCATTTTATATTCATTATACCCTAACCCAATTCTGTACCTGGAGACCCAAAATGCTATAGGGACAGGAAAATGTCCCCACAACTCGGTAAGCTTTTTTTCAAACAAAAGAACCTGTCCCCACAACTACATGTAGGTGTATGCCAGAACATCCCTTCTCATTGGCACACAACTCAAATGAAAGATCTTAAATCTGTTCTCTCAAATTTAACACCACATTTGTGACCCGCTCCATCGTAATCAGGAATAAGTCGCTGGGGCCGTTTTACGCAATAGGTCGTTGAAGTGAACGCATGGGTGAAAATCGTGACCAAGTCGTTTTTCTGAACATTGTATTTTTGAGAGTGTAGTTATCACAGATTTTTGTCATTATTGTCTTGTATGTAAAAACGATCAATAAAGATGAAAATGAAGAGGATTTGTGTGCGCTGTCCGTATGATTTTGGTCAAATTTGTTTATTTCAAAGCTGTTTTTCTCGTAATGTGGATTCGGCAAATAAATGTACACCTGTCATCTTCATCAGACCATAACTCGTTAACCTAAGAAGATACACACTTGTGATGGGTATCATTAGAAAGCTTATGAAATTCTCTTTCTTACCATGTGAATATCTCAAAAAGTCATTTCGAGACTTATTTCTGATTTCGATGGAGCGGTTCACATTTGTCATTGTGATGCTTGTAGTTTGAAAGATTTTGTATTTGTTCTGCTTTTCAGCCATGTCCACGTTTGCTTGGAATTGCTTATTTTCTCTGCCTGTATGCTGAAAACATCTACATGTATACATGTACATGTACAATGTAGGAAAAAGATGCACACAATGATCCCGTATAGCGAATGTACATGTAGATGACATCATGGAAGGCACCGGGTTACGCATAATTACGTTGCACTCCTAGCCCAGCATTTAATGGAAACAATTACTCATTCATGATAATCGCCCAACGAATGACAAAATGACTCCTTCGTACATTGTGTACATGACAAATCTTTTCACACCACTTTGGAGTGATTCGCGAAACAAGGCAATCAACTATGGCACTAAAAGTCCCTTTCACCCCCAAAAAATGCTACGCCACAAGTTTCGCTGTGAGTGGTGCTAATATTTGCAAATAATCGGTCCGAACAATTGCGAAGCATGGACTCCTTAAATTGCACATTTAAATGGGAGCTCCTTAAAGGTAGTATACACCATTTGCAGATATCGAAAAAATTTACTACCGAATTATTAAGAAATATCTTACTCATCTGATTATAATGATCTCATAATGATTCTGGGCATCCAGCAAAATGATTGCGCTAGATATCCTCTAATTATTCTGAAAAATAGAATTATATAAAGAATAACTGCTCGACGCCGATTGAAAACAAACGCTGTTTTTCGTGCTTTTCTCGGCATCCATCATTGTAAAATGTTAAACGGTCAGTTAAACGATATTTACATAAAATGCAACACCCCAAATACACCCACTCATTATAATTCAAGCATCTACCAATGGTGTATCCTACCTTTAATCTATTAGATATTTGGTTGCCACGTATTGGAGCCGGATGGGAATTTCCCCTTCTCTTTTTTCCCCCAAAAGAGGTTTTTTTGGCAGGTTTTTGTCCATCCCATCAATCAGAATTGTTCTAAAAGTTGTACAGACATATCTCAATATAAATGTTTTGTAATCTTGTAAATATTCTTATACTTCTGTAAATATTCTGTTTGTATTTATGTGTAAATGTTTTTGTCTTTATATTGTTAGTTGTTCATTTAACACATGTACGGTTTTGTTGATGACTTTTGATGTATTTGTTTTATCCAATTTTATTTAATGATATGCAGGGCCCCAATGGAAACCATTTTTTAAACGGTTTGGGCACACCCTAGGTATATAATTGTAATAAATAAATAATTGTAATAAATAAATAATTGTAATAAATAAATAATTTAATAAATAAATAAATGGCATCGAATTTGCAATCGCTCGGTCCAATACAAACATTGTCATGCACCACTGTTACATGAACTACATGTGCACTTGTATAATAGCAGACGTTCTAGCAGAGATAAATATCAAATGATTTGTACAGTGTAAAAAAATACATGCGGCATATTAAAATCAATATTTGAACAGATGGAATGAGGAAGTATGTAAATAGGTGGAGACTTCTAAAATAGCCTAATTTGCTACAGCATTGTGAAAATATTGGTTTTGTTTAGATTATAAATTTGTGAACCGGGACAGCACAAAACCATTTGGAAGTTAAATGACCATAATGTGTACAACCTTACCTATAACTTTCTGGTAATAAAACCAATGATTCTCAAAAGGGGCCCAGGCAGGGAGGGAGGGAGGAGGGAGGGCGGGGGCCAGAAGAATATTCTATTTGTGACCTTCCAACGAAACCCGGACAAAGTTGACAATTTATGTTTTTGTTAGATTTTGCATTATTCAAATTCTCTAGATTCTCAGCTTTAAAATGATCTACATGTATCATTTACCCCACCCTATCCCTCCTGGAGAAAGGATTAAGTGATACAACCCTGATTACCTTATTATGAGATAAACAGCTTTGAAGTTTAGAAAAGCATATTATTTCTATACACAATTGTTTCACAAAATCGACAAAAATAATGTGATGAATTATGATCGATCATTATGATCAAATTTGGGGAGATTGTAGATTAATAGTTTGTGATTCTAAAAAAAAAAAAAAAAAATTGTAAAATCCACCCCGAAATGAATTCACAAATTACATTTTGTAATTTTTGTGTGACTTAGATGCATTTTCAGTGTTTTGGATCAGGGTATGAATACTGGCCATTGGTTCTGTACGTTTGTATTGACGGCAATCGTGGTCGTCGGGCAAAAGAATTGGGAGTCAAACAATGGGTCCACGATTGACACAACGTCCACGATCTTTTCCCGTGTACAAATCCTATTGCGATCATAAAAAAACGTTAGAGTATAAACAAAAGAGGGAAGACGGTCGGACAATACCCCGTCCACGATTGCCGGTCAAAACATAACTGTGTGTGTTGGGCTGTGTTCGAGTGGAGACACAAAAAGGGGTGTACACATTGACAAGGAACTGAGCTGTATCCTGAGCTCACCCAGGAATAAATGCCTGTGCATTCCCCCAAACTCAAACATTTTTACAAGTCTCATGCCTTTTTGCCCTAAACCTCACAATTCAACAGGGTCTCCCTGGACCTTTTGTACTGAGTCAAATGAAGTCTAACAATAAGTTGCTAATGTTTGGTACCAAACCTGCCAAAACCTGCAGTTGTATATTTGATGGGCTTAAAGGTAAGATACACTATTGGTAATTGCTTGAATTATCATTGATGGGTAGATTTGGAGGGTTGTATTTCATAGTAAATATCGTTTAACTGACCTGTCAAAAGTTTTACAATAATGGATGCCGAGAAAAGCACGAAAAACAGCGTTTGTTTTCAACCGGCGTTGGGCAGTTATTATTATGTTATCTTTGTTTTTTCGCGATCGGCGTCCGGCGATCTCGAATTTTTCTTTATCAAATTATATTTTTCGGAATAATTACAGTATATCTAGCGCAATCATTTTTCTGGATGCCTAGAATCATTATTTACTTTCAATTGAGTAAGATATTTCTTAATAATTCGGTAGTAATAATTTTCGATAACTGCAAATGGTGTATACTACAATACCTTTAAAGGGTAGTTAGGGTTAAATATTATGCCCCATATTATCTTTAAAAATAATATTTTGTTCTAACAAATGTTCAATTTGTGTATTTTGTTTGTAGCGGCAAAAAAAAAACAGGCCAGTTTTCTAAGACTGGAACCTCATTTTGCACACCAATGGACCCGCCTTACAAAACCAGCAGAATTATTCCCAGACTGCAAATAATTCAAATTTGAAGAAATAATTCAGTTACTAACTGTCAGTGGGATTGTTTTTTTGAAGAACAAATATAATTTTCAGGCTAAAACTTAAAATACATAGTACATGTATGTACTGTACGTTGTACATGTACAATGTACATGGCACAGAGAATGATCTCAAAACTACCACATGGTGTTAAAAATAAAAAGCACTTAAGTGCCCCCCCCCCCCCACCCCCCCCCTCCCCCCCCCCCCCCTCCCCCCCCCCCCCCTCAACCCCCCCCCCCCCCCCCCACACATACAGGTATGTATATGATTACGCCTACAATCGAGGACCTCCTATTGTTACTCTTTTGTTTTTACAAACCCATAGGTTTTGTACACGAATTGTAATCGGGGACCTTTTCCCAATAGGGGACCCTATTTTGTCCTCTATTGTTCTACGCCTCGTATTAAAAAAAACAAAAAAACTAACACACATAGAATTTCGGAATTTTGCAATTAAGGTGTGACAGAAATTCAGGAGGCAGTTTCACACCAAAATAAAAAGCCTAAACATTGATTTTCTTCCGGGCATATTAGATGTGTGAAAATCAAAACCGGGATGCTTGCGTTTCAAGGTAAAATAGGTGTGGAAACATAGGGGTGTGGAAAAGGGGTTTTCCGACAGAACAAGAACAAGAACTGCCTGACGCCGTTTGAAAACAAACGCCTCTTGCTTTTTTCCCGGCATCCATGATTGTAAAACTTCGGACAGGTCAGTTAAACGATATTTACTATAAAATACAACACCCCAAATCTATTCATTCCTGATAATTTAAGCAATTACCAATGGTGTGAACTACCTTTAAACATTTAAAGTGACATGTAAATGATGTATATTTTATTCTTTTTGAACATTTAAACTGGAAAAACTCGATAGGAATATTTGGTATATTCAGGACACGGGAACAAGGGAATTTAATTAAGGATGAAGATAAATGCTCCAATGTATTTCCCTTGATCATTTGAAGGATGCATGAGATTTCAAAAAATATTTTCAGGCCCTAAACGGAGCTTCTAAAGTACAAACAAATTGTTTGATATAATGTTTAGGACACTGAAATTGCACAAATTTATGCTTTAAAACAAATTCTGTTGTGGTTAGACAGTGTATCTATATTTTTTTAAAAACTTTTTAGTGAGATTAATTTTTTTGTACAGGTACATCATTTAATAGAATAGGGCACTTATAAAATGTGACATTTTAATTGCATGTATTAATTAGTTCATGAATAAGGGGTAAACAAATCTGGATTTGTTGTGTCCCAGTTATGACCTAGTAATTTATCATGCAAGTGTAACTGAATTTTGTTTTATATGTGTGGAAGGCATCAAAGAATGTGTGCCAAATAAAAGAAAGACAGACAGACCATTATCTTGTTAAAATCTCAGAGCTATATCGGTATATATAACGGTACGTATAGCCCATATTAAAATAAATCCTTTGAAAAAGACAAATAACGCCCCTTCAAAAAAGGCAGGAGGCCATGCTCATAAAAATGATGAGTGTCCCTGGATTGGCACATGGAAATGTATAGCCTCAGCCAACTCCCCGAGAGATTTTCCCAAATTGACAGACTTCAGAAACCTCATCAGCTGCTGCCATGGCAACCGTCCTAGATACACTAACCTCATCCCGGGCTCAGTCGCTTCTTTGCTTGCTCTCCTCGTGTACGCCGTGTGTGTGCGTCGATGACGCTCTAGTGGCTCTCGGCTCAGTGGAGAGGTGGCACGGAGGTTGCATTCGGAGAGCACATCAAATTATTTGCAGGTTGTGCGAGTGGTCAGACATGGATGATTGTGTATGCCCATATAGTTATGGGCCCCATTCATAATAATGCACGAAAACCCATGTTTAACATGTTTAAGACGTGCCAAGATAGCAAGATGTAGATAGTGTGCACAGTTTATTTATTTTTTTCCCTAAAGTAAAATGACGATGCAGATGACAAAAACCCAACAGAGAAATTAAATAAACCATCACCTTTGGTGAATGCGCCAAACCGCACTGATAGGCATGGCTTCAGCTGAAAAGTGTTTAAGAACATTTTCTCAGATACTCTACACAAAGATTGTCTACAAAAAGATACTCTAAAACAATTATACTGTATTTTACAAAAAGACTATAAAAATGAAAACAAGATACGCTACTGTAAAAATTAATACATGTATGTACAGTACTACTGTACAACAAGATATACCTACACAAATATACCCCATAACATTTCCAAATTTGGGTCATTAAAAAAAGAAGAAGAAATGATCCAGGTTGTTTAATTTATTTGGCATTTGATAAAAATACTTGAAGCAATACATTTGATAAGAATACTACAAGGGTCTGCATACATGACCCTTTGTATGCAAACGTTTCTTATCCTTGACACATAACTTGCACTGTGATGCCCGAAGACGTGAAAACCTTTTGTTGGAACGAAAAATGTGAAAATTAAACAATATAGGCCATATGTGACCTGTCATCACAAAATGAGCGTAAAGTCGCACGGAGTGATTTCCCAATACTGCCAGTCAAACTCAAAATTTGAAGGGGTGGTCGATTTTGAGATTATATTTTTTTTTTAAAGACTAAATTCCCAACAATCAATTCCCAATTTTTCAGGACAATCAGATAAAAAACTAAATTAGTTTTTGAGACAATTTTGACAATGCCTTTCTAGTTTCTATGCCTTTCACACAATTTCTCGCAAGAAATGCCCGTTTTCTCATAATCTCTGTATTAAACCTCCAGACTAAAAAAAAATTAAAAAAAAATATTGAGTATCAAACCCCCAAGTGTTATATACCATTGGAAAGCTCTGTTTCCACAGAATTTAGAAATACCCATATCTCAATTTTTGATTTCGCCGACTTTACGCTCATTTTGTGATGACGGGTCACATATAATATCACATTTTTTAGTAGGTGAAAAGGGGATCTTTGTACTTTCACCTAATACATTCCAACAAAATGTTTTCACGTCTTCAGGCTTCAAAGTGTTACACCTTGACTCATGCTCTATGGAGATTGTGAAAACTACAAAGTATTTAAACAAATAACCCCAACCATTAAAAATCCTCATCCTCGAGTTTTCCTGCAAAATCATCCAGGACTAGTTTAGGCCTTATGACCTGGATCCTGCATTATCCTCGAGTGGCAAACAAATTGAGGATTTGGGATGGCAATTAATGGATAGAAGGGTTTTGCATATGTGACCCGCTCCAGGACAAGATGACATAAGTCGCGCTATGCATTTATGTGTAATGGCCTGTTAAAGTTAATATGGTCAATTCTTTTGTCAAAATCTGATTTTCCTTTTTTGTCTTAAATGACATCTTTAATATTCAAAGTTTCCGATTTAATTAGCAAAAAGCTGGAATTCGATAAATAAAGTGAAACAAAACCTTTTAAGAGTGCATGGTTCCAATGTATTGTCTTAGTTTTGTTGTGTTTCGAAGCCTGTTTTCTCAGTTGTGTATTTTGAATTCCATGCAACCATTAATATGCAAAAACGTCATATCCGATCGGATCGGGAGGGGCTTTGGAGCTGTACTGTGTACCAAATGAAAGCTTATATCCTGGACTTTTCAATCATGTACATAACTCTATTTTTAGTTTTTGCGACTTACAGTACATGTAAGTCACCTTTTCTCGGAGCGGGTCACATATACTTGAACATTAAGCAGGATTTCTACCGGTAGCTCCTTTCTTTTGTTGTATCTGTTACAACCAATACGACATACCGGTACATGTAGTTAACTTGTGCACCAGGTTTAATTTGGGTATTGACTTGCAATCAGCCGGCAATTTATGGAGATGAGATGATGACGTGGCCTAGGCACTCTCTGAGCACTAGCCTTATTAAAATGGAGCGGCGATATGTGTGAGTGGTTGAAATTGGTAGACTTTATAATCTACATACATGTGTGTACATCATGTACTTGCTTGGGGCATGAATTTTAGGTAAAATTGTACTAGACTGTACGGTAGTAGTGAAACCTGTCACGAGCCAATGTGGCTCATCAGGCCGGTGGTTAACTCTGGTTTCTCTAGCATGAAACGACTACTATGTATTTCGCTTTCCCCTGGATGGGACGCTAGTCCATCCCAGGTTACTCTCCAAATAATGCCGGTACACATTTATACTCCTGGGTGGAGAGAGGCAAGTGGGGGTGAAGTGCTAGTGGCTTGCAGCCCAAGGAACAGAACATATGTCTAGCAGCTGGATTCGAACCCCTGACCCTCTGATCATGAGTCACCAACCATAACCACTAGGCTATACAGGGTTACATGAAGGATTTACATACCGGTATGGAAATGTTTTACAAGACCAGTGCAAAAAAAATAAAAAATAGTACAAGTTTTGCACAATTAAATTTGTGCTTACAGTACTAGTCTACAATACAGTAACAGAAAAATATCTGAATGTGTCACAAAAAAACATGATCTCAGCTACAACAGAATGGATCGAGCTACATACTGTAGGTCATGCCACATTTCGTATCATTTTTTGTTTAACAATAATTTACATGGTTTAAAACGTTCCAAACTATTTCACACCCAAATACGGATGTTACATAAAACAACTGAATGATACTTTTAAAGATATGGATCAATGTCATGCACAACGTATCCCAACCAGATTATGACCCAAATACATACATACAATGTACCGTACCGTTAACCTCATCCAGAAAGAAATAGGAAATGGAAGCTGTTGGCATAAAAAAAGTCTCAATCACTTTCCACCATCTTGCAAATCACTTGAAATTCCCAGTGGCACTTTTGTCCATTTCATTTAGTAGAAGTTTTATCATAATCAGACTAGTTTCTTGTCCCCCCCCCCTTTCCCATTGCCATGAGTGCTTTCAATTGGATGTATGAGGATCGTGATATAAAGCTGTTAAAAGGGGGGGGGGGGGGGGGGGTAGGACTACAAATATATCGGTACATGTACATGTATTGCTAAACAGTGTTTGAATATTGCGATGTACATTCCTACATGAACAAATGTACACAGCGAGTTAATGTCTTGTCTTGTCTATTCAACCTGTCTTTTCTTTTTTCTTGTCTTGTTTTGTCTTGTCTTGTCTTTTCTTGCCCAGTCCTGTTCTGTTTTTTTGTGTCTTGACAAGCCTTGTTTTGGTTTGTTTAGGTTTGTTTTGTTTTATTTTGTCTTGTCTGGTCCTGAACTGCCCTTTTTGTCTTGTCTTACCTTGTCATCTCGTCCTGCCATTGAATTGTTTGATGTTGATTTTCACTTTGGCGCGTAGATTTTTTCTTTTCTTATGAAGAGACGGTTTTATTTAATTAATTTACAAGTGGTTTATTGTAAAGTTTGCTGATTGTTAATGATTGTCTACTCATTGTGTCTTGTCTACAATTTTTTGTTTATTTCTCTCGTTTTCTCTTGTCTTGTCTTGTCTTGTCCTCTCTTGTTCTGTTTTTTTCTCCTCTGCCCTTTCATGTATTTTCCTCTCCTGTCCTGTTCTCTATTGCCTTGTCTTGTTTTGTCCTATCCTATCCTGTCCTGTCTTGTCTTGTCGTCTTCTGCCTTGTGTTGTCTTGTCCTCTCCTGCCCTGCCTTGTCTTGTTTTGTCCTATCCTGTCCTGTCTTGTCTTGTCGTCTTCTGCCTTTTGTTGTCTTGTCCTCTTCTGCCCTGCCTTACCTTGTCTTGTCCTCTCTTACCCTGCCTTGTCTTGTCTTGTCCTCTCCTGCCCTGACTTTTTTTGTCTTGTCATCTCCTCTCCTCTCCTGCCCTGCCCTGCCCTGCCCTGCCCTGCCCTGCCCTGTCTTGTTTTGTCTTGTCCTCTTCTGCCATATCTTGTCTTGTCCTCTCCTGCCATATCTTGTCTTGTCCTCTCCTCTCCTCTCCTGCCCTGTCTTGTCTTGTCCTCTCTTGCCCTGTCTTGTTCTCTATTGCCCCGCCTTGTCTTGTCGTCTCCTGCCTTGTGTTGTCTTGTCGTCTCCTGCCTTGTCTTGTCTTGTCCTCTCTTGCCCTGTCTTGTCTTGTCTTGTCCTCTCCTGCCCTGTCTTGTCTCTCCGGACTTGTTTTGTCTTGTCCTCTCCTGCCCTGTTTTGAGTGGGTAGGAACAAAGAAAGACCAAGGGGGTAAAGAGGTGCAAACCTGGATGGAGATTAGCTCAATATGGCCTTTAAATTAAACAAATGAAGTATTTAACCTTTAATCGTGGTCAATCTTATTCTTTGTTTTCTTTCCCCTTTGTTTCTCCTACAGCATTGGTATATCTCCATACACTACAGGAATGATGTCCAGCGCCAGTATGAACTACGCTGCGAGACTGAAGGCGAATGCAATGCGTGGATTGATGCCATTCAACATTCCAGGTAGGTAGTAACAGTGCATTGCAATCGGGGGAAGATCTAGCTTTTCATTTGGGGGAGGGGGGGGGGTGGTGTTGTACCATTAATTCCTATTTTTTTTATATTTTTTGTGTCGCCTCAACAAAGCTTTGAGGGACATACATGTGTACCAGTCCTAAGTTTTGAGTAATTTTGACAATCTTGTTAACCAGTTTGCGCCGGAGGACGTACTATATACAGTACGCACATTAATTCCAATTTTTTTAATAGTTTTCGCGTCGCCTCAACAAAGCTTTGAGGGACATGTACCAGTCCTAAGTTAGTAATTTTGACAATTTTTTTAACCAGTTCGTGCCGGAGGACGTACCATATGCAAAGTTTTGCCTAGATTTAAAACAGATGACGCATATGTCTGTCTGCCGGAAATGTCTGTCGGCAGCGAGCAAGGCCTGAAATACATGAGTGTGCTTCCCGGTACCATCGGTCTGAACCCGGCGCCTTGGCTCTTTGATGTTAAAATAATTCCGGCGCGAACTGGTTAAGAAAATGGTTTGAATATTTTCTTTGTATTCCTCATATTCAAAAATGGGGGAAAATAACCACCTCGGAGGTGGTTATTATTATTATTATCTTGTGCAGTGGCAAAAAATGGATCTTGGGTGTAAAAATCATCAAAATATGTGCGTGGAGTTTTTCCACTCTGAAGTTGCCCTTATTTTAGGCAGAATGGGGGCTTAAATTATTCTCTCTATTATCGCTCGGTATTATGTACCATTTCTCTCTTTGTTTGTAGGTAAATTCATACACACATGTTTCAAGTGTGTATTAAAGTGCATGTATAAGTATTGCAAGGCACTGCCCTAAAGTCAAGTGATTATCAGGCACACTTGGGCCACTGCACTGCCAGATGATGTTACACGTGTGCTCAACCCTTGACTCTAAAAGTCAAGAGATACATTTTGTAAATATGTACACACGTGTAAAGATACGACTGTCAAACATGATTAAGTTGAGAGTGTACATACCGTACATGTACATGTCAGACTTGCTCAAGCCTTAAAGGTAGGATATACCATTGGTAATTGCTTGAATTATCATAAATGGGTGAATTTGGGGGGTTGTATTTTGTAGTAAATATCGTTTAACTGACCTGTTCGAAGTTTTACAATCATAGATGCTGTGATAAGCAAGAAAAATGGCGTTCGTTTCCAACCGGTGTTGGGTCGTGGTTCTTATGTTGTTCTTTTTTTTCGCAATCGCCGTCCGGCGATCGTGAATTTTGTTAAATAAAATTCAAGTTTTCTGAACAATTACAGCCTGATATCTAGTGCAATCATTTTGCTGGATGCCTACAATCATTATTACACTGATGGATGTGTGACCAATTGCAAAGTATATATTTTTTAAAGTCAGTTTTTTTCTAATGATTGTTCGTTGACCGACCATCTTTGGAAATCAATGTGATATATTTTACTTTTCTTGAAAATGACAGCACACCAGGTGCCATGATTTCACAGGATTGCTTTAGACTGTATTATTCCCTTGCAGTCAAGTACATGTACATGTACATGGTACATTGTATTTTCATAATAGTTTGGTAGGGTAGTTTTGTTTTTGCCATGTTTGCAAATGTATACCTTCAACTGCCAAACTGGTTTAGTTTCAAATTATGAATTATGCTAACCACACACTGGTAATAAGCTGTCAGGGTTTTAGTTTCGAAAAGGCTTATTGCATGCCAAAGTTTGTTTTGAGCTTCAGGTATTTGAAATGTGATAGCTCGATAGCACATGTCCATGCAACAGTGTTTAATGAAATTTTGGATACATGTACTGGTACACATGATACATGTACATGGCGGCCACTTTTATGCCCATCAAATGACAGTTGGCAATTTAGTTTTTGAAAAGGACATGTACATTTTCTGAGATACCGGTACAATGCAAGTATAAATGTAAACATACGATACGGTACATGTACACACATATGTACATGTATTTTTTAATTTTTTTATAAACTAAACAAATTTAGCTGCTAATTGCTTCGGCAGGGATTTCCCCCCGTTTTCCCCTGTTTTTCCCCAGCCTACTTTTCGCAGCAGCCCACTTGTCAAAATAAAAATAATAAGTGTTTGTTATCATTTACAAGTACATGTACATACACATACACTGTATATGTACTAATAGGCCAAATAAATAAAACAGTTTCTAATCCGGATTTTTTTAAAGAGGATGCGGACACTTAAACAAAAATTGTTTAGCATCATATGATAATGAGGTGTCACTCCTGTATATATTACATGTATGCTCTAAAAGACTGCAAAAAAAAAGAAACATTACATGTATAAACAAGAGAAAATGCTGTAAATTGTCTAGGATTTTTGCATTTATTGTTTAATTTTGTCAATACATATTTGGCCTTGCAGAATATTTAAGTGTGTTTTTTGCTCTTTTATACACTGTTAAAACTATGATTATGTAATTGCCGCTATGATATATATTTAGCATCTACTGCATGATATGCGAGCAGATACATGTACAGTAGCATCTACTGAAAATGTCAACCGAAATGAATGTATCCGTACAAAAAATAGTTTATATATTTTGTTGTCTTTATTTGCATGTAGTTTCAATACCCTCTTGCTGGAGAAGGAAGAATTGGAGCAGAAATATCTGCATCTGCTGCAGATCTTGGACAGCGAGAAGACCGCCAAGCTGGGACTACGCCAACAGTGTGAAGATCTGACTAAGGAAGTCATCCGACTCAAAGCTGAGGTTGGTTTATTGACGTACAGGGGAGTCACGTCACCTACATGTAGCTTTGATCATACCGGTACTATACTGTACATGTACCGGGAACGCTCGTGTTTGGTCCACTGTGAATTAAATTAAATGAACGCTGGTAAACAGGGCATATCGTTCACACATACACCAATTTGTTAAAATTAACCAGTTTTTCTGACACGATAGTCTCTCAATCTAGATCAAGACCAAATTTGGTTTAAAAGCGCTCTACATGTACCAGCCGGTACGTGCGTAGAATCCATGCTGGAGTCTTGGTAGTGTGCACAGAGTTCTATACAAATTCTATTGTTCGTCCTGGGTCTAACATTGACTGCTTGAAAGGACCTTTTGTATGACAACTTTGGTATTTCAGATTGTTATTCCGAAGTCTAAAACTGCATGTACCCTTGACCGGACCCAGGCACGGGATTGTTTTTCACGAACCTCGATCCCAGACAGGTTCAGGTCGTCATCTAATGGTAGCACACCCTGGTATCCCCAGCCTCACTCGCGTCGAGCGGGTCGCTGACAGATATTTCCGGCCTCACTCGTTGCGTTTTTATCTGTCATCTGTTTCTAAATACTGCAAAACCTCTGCGTGTATACGAGTCATTCGACAGGACGTGGTTAAAGCCTATACCCAACTGCAATTTGGTTTCAGACAGATCATTAACTTTATACTAATGAAGTGGACCGTAGTCCTTCGCATGAAGTGTTCCAAATTGTTTAATATTCAATTCAGATTATTCCCAAAATTGAATAATGCAGTGCAAGCGTATATTAAAAAATAATATATTTTGTTCTCCTGTCTTTATCAGCTGAACATACTGCAGAAGAAAGAGAGGAAGTTATCCAACTCAATCCATGAACATTTCTCAGTGGAGCCAGAGAACATCAAGAAGATCAAACGGGTAAGAGTGCAGTGACCTTTATTCCCTGTGTGCATTACCTCCCGAGGGCGGCGTTTCCTAGTCCAATCTTGAAACAGTCTGTGGGAGTACGAGACGTGCGTGGGTAACCGTAGTTTAACCAACTTTTCCAAGCTTCAAACAGTAAGATTCCTTTCAGATACTAAAAACGAATTTTTAAACTTTGCATACTAGTACAGAATTTGCTTGACTAGTAACTTAAAATGCAAACTTAATTGCTGTTTCCTGTGTAAAATCTCAATGCTTTTCTAACCCTTACAACTTCCAATGTGTAAGCGCTACTTACAAGTTACATACGTATACATACATGATGTGCGTCTGGTTTGTACTTTGGTGGTCAAAAATGCAGAAGCAATGTTCATAGCTTTAGTGTCATTTTTTTTCCTCATCAGTATTGTTTTATTTTAACTCAAAAATGTTCCCACGTTTCACATGATATTAAGGTATTTAGGTGTGGTTCAGATACAGAGATAGTTTGTGTAATTGTACACGACAAGATTCCTCCTTTATCTTTGGTTACAAAACCACATCCTCATCATCTTCTTTAGACCCCCCTCTGCAAAAGTCTACACCGACACCACGAAATAACACCCAGGTGGACTTGAGTGGACCCCACTGCGCGCTACGAATGCAAGCGAATTTTACAGAACTGATTGATTTTCATTTACGTGAAGTAACACCCATCTTTATTTCACCAGTTTAAAGGTTTTTTATTACATTTTTCTGTAAGCCCACTTCAATAAGGATTAATTCCTGTCAAACAGTTTATAACGTTTTTATTTTCCGTAATAGTGTTTTAACTTTGTGAAAATGAAAATCGTTCGTGCCAGTGTCCGATGTGCCTGCGCACACTAATTGGGTGTTACCGTACTTGTACTTCCTGAAACAAAAATTTATCACGTAGCAGTTTTCACGAAGTAACACTAGAGTGGACTTGGGCGTTACGATGTGGTGTCTGTGACGAACGTGTCAGAGCCCACTTGGTAACTATATGTATTCATTAAAGTTAGTTATTATATATCATTTGTGAACCGCTCTGTGAAAATGAGTCGGATGTCGCACAGCGTGCTTACGAGATTTGGGTGGTTGAACGGGGGGTTTTCGTAAGAAAATTTGATATTCCTATTTTATGATTTTCACCTTGGTTGGGATCTATATTTTCAATTTCTACATTAAAACATGCTTCATTTAAAACACAGTGGAAAGGGCTTGATTGCTTAGGGTTTCTATTGCATACATCTCCTAAAGGGAAATATTTTTTAATGCATGATTTCTCATGAATGGGGTTCTCAGATTTCGCAAAATCGTCAAAATTAAAATTGGTATATCACAAGAACGCAACGTGCTACAGACCTCCCACATATATCAAATTAAAGAGGACAGTGCACTCTTTCTAATGGTAAACATAACTCTGTTTGTCAAATTTTCGACATCTAACTCATTTTTACAGAGCAGGTCACATTTTGTCAGTTGTCTGAAGCAGCAGAATTCTAAAAGAAAAATAGTGCTCGTCAACTGACCCGATGAAGTTTTAGCTCTGTACTATGTGAATGCTGTGTTCAGAGAAAACAATACTTATAAGATTTCAATTTCGATTTCAATTCCAAAATTCCAATTTGAATTGTGACCACAATCAGCATTCGGGGCACATTCTCACTCAGCCGAATGCAGCTACGCACGTTCTATAAGCACTGAACCGACCAATCATAGCACTCACACGTGCGTGTGCGTCAATCTAATGCTTGCGGGCACCGTTTACGAATTACAAACCGACTACTAATGGGAATTTCTAAAAATGCATCCCTGCGACACATCTTTGCAAATGATGGTATTCCAGAACTAATAATGTCATAGCCCCTGGAGTTTCTTAGTGTCAATAATACCGGTATCTTAGAAGTAAGCTTTTCAAAAGTATTTTGATTGGTTACTTTTTTGATAGGTGCAACAGGTATACAGGGTGTCTAAAAGAAAATGCAACAAAATTTAACGGAATATCACACGTAGAATGTATAACTACATTTAACATCGAGAATATAGACATGGTTTCAAAGATACTAGTTTCCACTTTAAAATGAGAAATCAAACGGTGGAATCTGACCATGTTTGACAGAGTTAGGCATAATTTCCCAAGAGGGTCAAATTGACAACGGAACCAAGTTTTTCGATTTTGTTTGGACACAGGACACTGCAAGTGTAAACTTGAAATCAAGTCGTTATTAGACACATTTGTCTTTGTCCGTGCAGGTGGCTCATCAGCACTGGATCATTTCGGAACAATAAGAACTATTACAGGACATCTAGCGCAATAATTTAGCTGGATGCCTAGAATCATTATTTACTTTCAGATAAGTAAGATACTTCTTAATAATTTACTAGTAATTTTTTAAGATATCTGCAAATGGTGTATCCTACATGTACATATACCTGACCTTTAAAACTACTACTACCTGTAGTACGTCTTGGTGTAATTTTTCTTCTAGAAAGAATCTCCATTCATTGGTATAAAATGTATGTAGTTTTGGCCTCGTGGTAGTGAAAGTATGCTTGTCTGGGATGGGATGCTTGTGTTTTTTTTTGGGGGGGGGTCACCCCTGTATAATCATTGCATAGATTTGTACAAGTGTTTGAGAGCTGCCTTAATAAGTAATAACAAATGATTCCACTGGCAAACTTGTCATTTGAATTACATTCTTTAATAGCCGTAAGTGTACATGTACAAGTATATGAATCACTATAATGTAAAAGCCAATGATCTCATTATAACAAGTGGGACCGAAAAACATCGCAGGCATTATTACGGTCGTAAAAAAAAGAAAGAAGCAATTTGCCCATCACAATCACAGGTACATGTATTTGTTTTGTTGTGTGTCTATACGGCCGGCCGGCATACGGGTAGCATCGATTCTACACAGATCAATCTGTGGCCGGCGATGCATAACCTCCACGATAGCCTTTCCTAGCCGTGACCATGTGTATGTCGCATCCATCCCCCCCCCCCCCCCCCTCCTCCCCCATCAAACCTCGAACCCCCCTCGTGCAGATAAAGCAAGGGAATCCCGACAGGCTGCACTAGGCTGTGCCTGGCCGTATAATTACATGTACATCCAGTGATGTCAGCCACTGCGTTGTTCTATAATGCTGATAGCCCGCCGTGCTCTCATTGGGTAATTAACGTACTTTCAATGGCCGCCGCTATGCTGCTAGTTTAATATGACCTCGATACACGATTCTTGATCTATTAGATCAGTACTCTGTCAAGTGGAAGGTTGTGTTGACACCCCCCCCCCCCCCCCCCCCCCCCCCCCCCCCCCCCCCCCCCCCCCTTCTTCTCTCTCTGGTTTTGATATTAGATTTGATTTAATAGCCTTGAATGAATAAACCGCAGCTCACTGAACTGAAATGGAGGTGAATTGCACATTTCAAAACATGTTTGATTTCAAGGATATTTCATGCTAAGCAAATTGTTGTGCTTAGCGACTTCGTGAAATTGGCTCTATTTTTGTTTGCGTCGTTCCTCAGCAACAGTAAGGCATTGTTAGTTTCCATTTGACCAGACCTTCAAAATAGAATAAGTATAAACATGCAATCCAAAATAAAAATGATTTTAGGCGGATGTGTTCCTGTAATTTATTTCCCAGGGGACCAAACCACAATTGGATAGCTAGAAATAACAGGATTTCCCTAATTATTTTTAATTAAATGACTTTTAGGATGATATCATGTAAAACATGTACATGTATGTACATGTACCGACACTTAAAGGTAGTATACACCATTTGCAGATATCAAAAATATTTACTACCAAATTATTAAGAAATACCTTACTCAATTGAAAGTAAATAATGATTCTAGGCATTCAGCAAAAGGATTGCGCTAGATATCCTGTAATTATTCCAAAAAAATGAATTTTATAAAGAAAAATTCGCTCTCGCCGGACGGCGAGAGCGAAAAAACAAAGATAACATAAGAATAACTGCTCGACCCCGGTTGAAAACAAACGCTGTTTTTCTTGCTTTTCTCGGCATCCATGCTTGTAAAACTTCGGAAAAGTCAGATATTTACTATATTTACTATGAAATACAACCCCCCAAATCTACCCATTCATGGTAATTCAAGCAATTACCAATGGTGTATACTACCTTTAAAAAAAACATTTGCAAGTTGATTTTGACTGAAGCGGCATGAAATTATTACTCCAGTCTGACAAAAAAAAAACCAGACTTTTGTGAGCAAGCTCGGTTGGGCAACTAGATCGACTAGACATGACCATTAGTCAATCTAGTTGTCACTCGAATGCTGTGTGGTTTGACTAGCTAGTCCAACTGGATCAACCTAGCCCCGAGTTACATGTACGTCACGGTTTTAAGATAGAGATAAAGTAAATTGGGGCAAGCTTTGCAAAAATGTACAATAAATTTTCCCAATGATGATAATTCTTTGCATTATTTATTACACTAAATAAAGTGGGGAAAATAATAGAAATTATGTCCCAACATTTTGCTTTATTAACTATGTGAAGGCCTGTCAACTGCTTACAAACTAGATTTGACATCATTGATCGACTAGATGCGTTCGAGGGAAAAACAGACCACGCATGCGTGAAGTTAAATTGGAAATCGACAAAAATGACTAGTTCATCAGCAGCACTTGAACTTGCTCTATGCTGAGCATCAATTCACATTTTTGTATCACTGTGGAGACATGGCTTTGTTCTCGTGTACCAAATGGTTAGATAGTTAAAGGTAGTATACACCATTGGTAATTGCTTGAATTATCATGAATAGGTAGATTTGGGGGGTTGTATTTCATAGTAAATATCGTTTAACTAACTTTTCTGAAGTTTTACAATCATGGATGCCGAGAAAAGCACGAAAAACAGCATTTGTTTTCAACCGGGGTCGAGCAGTTATTCTTATGTTATTTTTGTTTTTTCGCGCTCGCCGTCCGGCGATCGCGAATTTTTCTTTATAAAATTCATTTTTTTGGGAATAATTACAGGATATCTAGCGCAATCCTTTTGCTGGATGCCTAGAATCATTATTTACTTTCAATTGAGTAAGGTATTTCGTATTAATTCGGTAGTAAATATTGTCGATATCTGCAAATGGTGTATACTACCTTTAAGCACGTTTTTCAAAATGCACCCATTTTAACCACAATTATTTTCCTGGGTTGATATTTTGACCCAATATACCCTATATTATAGCCTAATCCAAACACTAACCCTAACCCACATTCTAACCCTAGTTTTTGAGTAATTTAAGTAAAATTCAAAAATCGAATTCGTGAAATTCCTAATGGAGACCTACATTATTCATCTATAGAAATTACCCTTTAGAGACCTTTTCACTCCCATTGTCCGCATTGTGTTTACGTCTCCAGAGGGTGCCGTATTTCGCACCACGTTCTTGTATTCTGTTTGGTACAAGGAATACACTGCTCAGCACTATGTAAGGAAAAACAGGACTGAGCAGCAAAACGATTAAAGTTGGGTTGATTATTGCATTGGCAGGCCTTTAGACATTGTTAAAAAGTGTTGTTTTTTTTGTTTTCATTGCGCCAATTGTGCGCTCCAGTTCAGTTGTGCACACTTGGAATCCCCACGAATTAGGAGCGAGACGCCGTTGGCCTTTTTTTTGGTTTTGTTTGTTTGTTTGTTTGTTTTGTCTTTTTTGCTTTTTTGTTTTGTTTGGTGGTTTTTTTTGTGCATGGGATGTCTCATTTTAAAGCTCATCACAAGTACAATGCTAGAAAATTATCAATTCAATTGGAATTTCTATTTTTTCAGGGTGCAACCCCCTAAAAAGCACAGACACATCAACTTTAAAGTAAAAGACATCCCTGGTTTTAATAGATTATGCACATATCGCTAGCTTGTTTTTCCAACTCGTGAGCATCTCGAGATCAAATCCCCAATTCATCAGCTTGTATTTTAAACACGCATCCTCGGGAATTCCCAAGCCCATTCACATCCAAAACTGCCTCCACAAGCAAGCCGATCAAAGGAAATCTATCGCCCGTTGTCAGTACGTTTCCCATCATTTGTCCTCTTAGTAGGGACACTGCTGCTTTTGATAGCTGTTGGATGTTCCCGTACATGTATCTCTAGCCCCTCTGGGATCGGCACGGCTGATGGATAACAGAGCTGCTACAAACGGAAATTTTGCTAAGAAACTGGAGAATAGAAATAATTCCCATAGCAAAGACCGATTTATGATGAGTTTTCTCCTGTGACCCATTCGCAGTACATGACTCAGTCCGCAGTACATGACCCAGTCGCAGTACATGACCCAGTCGCAGTACGTGACTCACAATCCCTACCTCCTACCCCCACCCCCCACCCCCCACCCCCAACCCCCAACCTCACCATACCGGGTAGATCATTAGTACTTTTGTTTTTGTAGTGAAATTGGTAAGTTCATGACAGCTTAATGGGCAGTGTCTGTATTGGAACATGATCATGCAGAGCAGGTTGACACCTGTGAAGTAAGCCTCCTGGAGTCTGGGTCAATTGACAGACGGTTCAGCGTATGCTTTAAAATGAGATGTTTTTTGTAGTCTATTATAGTCCATGTTTTGCGTGCTTAAAGGTAGGATACACCATTGGTAATTGCTTGAATTATAATGAATGGGTAGGTTTGTAGGGTTGTATTTAATAGTAAATATCATTTGACTGGCCTGTCCGAAGTTTTACAATCATGGATGCCGGGAAAAGCACGAAAAACGGCGTTCATTTTTAACCGGCGTCAAGCAGTTATTCTTATGTTATTTGTGTACGGCGATCGCGAATTTTCCCTTATAAAATTATATTTTCACGAATAATTACAGGATATCTAGCGCAATCATTTTGCTGGGTGCCTAGAATCATTATTTACTTTCAGATGAGTAAGATATTTCTTAATAATTCGGTAGTAAATATTTTCGATATCAGCAAATAGTGTATACTACCTTTAACCGTTTCTGAGCATATTCCAAGGTACGCGTGTATCACAGCTGTAACATTGAGTTTGTTTGGAATAGCTGTATTCGTGGCCGAAATAAGGCATTGATTTCGCATGTTTGTAAAGCCTTCAGCCCCCCCCCCCCCCCTCCCCCCAAAAAACTAATCCCAACAACAACAACACAACAAAACAAAAATAAAACGAATAATAACAAATTAGATATTCCTAAATCCAATTGCCAGTTTTCACAATGTGGTTACTGACATGATAAATCAAATGTAATTCAGATTTTCACAGGTGCAAGTTAAAGTAATTTGTGACCAGCTCCACAAAAAAAGGGATAAGTCGAGCTGTGCATTATCACGTAATGACACCCGCTCAATGTTGAAACGGTGAAAATTGTTTAGAAATGTGATTTTATTTTGTTTGTAATGGAGGACATCTTTAATACCTACATAACTACAGTTTCAGGTTTTATTCACAGACATGTTTTTTTAATAAAAAGAGTGTGAAAAAACCACCGGCCATTTCAAATCCTGTCTTCTCCGTTGTCTTTTGAACTCCAATGAAGCAATTAATATGCAAACATGTCATATCCCTAGAACAAGAGGGGCTATATGGGGCTACACCAAATGAAAGCTGACACTTGGACTTTCCAACCATGTATATTTAAACTCAATTTCATTTGTATGCAACATAATAGCCATTTTTGTGTAGAGGGTCACATTAATTACGGAAACTGAACGCAAGCTGCTTTTTCCAGAGTTTTTACCATGTGGTTACATGCACATGTACATGTACCGGTAGTTCAGATTGTTGTGCCTACAGTACATGTACCTATGTGCAAGAGCATCTATGAGCGCGAGCACACACGTATACACACAGAATTGCTTGTTTTTACCATGTTTAAAATATAGCTGAGATGAATTTTTAAGCCTGTAATAGTGCACTACATGTACATGTATACAGTACGTGCTGCACATGTGTGCATGGAGCACCAGTGAGCAAACGAGAGAGTTACGCTGCAGTGATGAGCACTTCCCATGACAACCTTCTAAGTAAAAGATGTTGAGATTGCCTTGCAGACAGATTGGACTTGTCAGTGATACGTATCAGGGGACCATGCTCTCTGCTTGTCTCTTTTGATTGTTGAGCTTTGTGATGCATACAACCCTTTAAATCCACCCATTCCAGATAATTCAAGTAATTACCAATGAATACATCCTACCTTTAAATGGGGTGTTTTTCGTGAATAAACAATCCTGTGCCTTAGTCCGGTCAATGTCAAAATAATCCCGGCATAAAATGGTTCAATAAAAACTACTGGTTCAATAAAAAACTACACGTCCTCCGATGCGCACTGGTTAGGCTTGCTCCTTGTTTGTGTTTGTACCGCGTTCCTCAAGGATCTCTTCTTTCTGTCCCCTCTCCAGGTTCAGAGCTTCATCCGAGGCTGGTTGTGCCGTCGACGCTGGAAGGCTATCGTTCAGGATTACATCCGCTCCCCGCACGCCGAGAGCATGCGCAAGCGCAACAGCATCGTCTTTGGCATGGTGGAGTGCGAGCGAGAGTACGTGGAGCAACTGTCAACGCTGGTCTCCTGCTTCTTGCGGCCCCTCAAAATGGCTGCCAGCTCCAAGAAGCCTCTCATCTCCCACGAGGATGTCAACTCGGTGTTTCTCAACAGGTAGGCATGGCAGTGTAGACTAAAGATGTGCAAACCCGCCCCGAAACCGATCCTTAACCGACCCGCCCCGAAACCGACCCGATCCTAAACCGACTTCTGTTTGGGTCGGGTCGTATTTTTTTCTGCAATCATTTCAGGTGGGCCGAGCCGGATTCGGTTTTGCGCTTGCAATTTTTGGGTCAGGTCGGTTTAGTCATCTTGTGAAAATTCTTAAATAAACCAAAAAGAAAACCGAAACAATTTGGAATTTATGTGGGTCAATAATATTGCAGGATCACTAGTACAACGTCAATCCACCGTGTACGTACATGTTGTGTGCAGTCAAATTGGGTTTTTATCCAAGTTCATATTTCAGGTCAGTTTGGCCTGATGACCAACCCATGCCAATGCATGCGCACATCATTAGCGTAGGCCGTTTTCCGGATGTTGGCTTTTTGGGGGTAGCATTGGAATTTTAGTGGTTTTTTTTTTTTAGGGGGAGGGGGGGGGGGGGGGGGGGTGGCATTTAATAAACAAATGCATTTCTTTGTATATATGTATCCTTGGCATGATTGGAGATATTTTCAATGAAACTTCCGCCAAAAAGGCAACTAATCAATGCGACCAACCGCGGTAGGTTGGTCGCAAATATATTTGATTAGACTAGAGTGACTAGACTAGAGTTCGATCAATCGAACTATGGTTAACTAAAAGTTTTTGATCCAAATTGCTCAAGCCACTGGCTCCTTTAGAGCACCAAGCTGGGACTCTCACGGGAGGGCATTTTGCATTGCTTGTACAAACGTACTGCACGTATGCTGCGCAGTACAGAAGCAATGCGGGCATAGTGCTTGCAACAGATAGGTTTAAGCCATGTGTGTGGAACCTGCCGCAGAAGGCCACCGCCCTGTAAGTATGATGGGCGGAGGTCTATACGGTACATGTACAGCCTTGTATTCAATGCTTCTTTTTTGTTTTGAGGAAGTGTTTGGAGACCCACTCTTTTCAAAAATCCATTTAATAAATTTCTAAACTTCTGCTTTCATATGACACCTAAAGATTTAATCTCTAAATATTACCCCAAAAATAACTTTAAAATTCATACAAAAAGTTGATTTGAATTGTAAAGCAGCTTGTATGGTACAAGTACATGTATGTAAGTTTGTTTGCCATGCTGCTATGAAATAAATATACATGTACATGCATGTACAAATGTACAAAACTATGCATGTATACGATACACGTACATAATGTATCTTACAATGTATGTATAGTTGGTATAGTTGGGCGTGTGTGCAAAAGTACAATGGCATTATACACATGTGTATATAAACATGCGTTTGTTTATGGTGTAAATGGAGGACACATGCCTGGCGACACGAAGGTGAATTGGGGTTAGGGTTAGAATCGAGAACGTCCTCGATTGAGATTCGTGTACAAAACCAATGAGAGCCGGAGTACAAACAAAGGAAATTATCGAGAGGAACAAAAGAAACTCCTCGATTTACACCATAACCAAACGTACATGTACTGGTACGTATATTTTATTACCCTGTAAAATTTCAAGGCAGATGATGCTCAGTTTTTGTAATGACGTAATTAAAATAAGCACAAGGTTGTCAAATAATGCTAGCGAGACAATGCAGCAATAGTCATATGACCTCATTTTGCATGTCAGCGATTGTTTTCTTGCATATAATTCGATTTTTTTTCTTCTCATTACGGCTGTGTGCGTTTTGACAGTGTTTATTTGACATGACACATGTTTGCACTCGAGACAGTTGGTAATTACGCAGAAACTCACCTACCAATTTTTTAATGAGACGAGCCTTGCTCAACGTGACGATAGGGACGGTTCTAAATTCCCCTGTGATATTATTCCGCCTGAAATGCTTTCAACCGGGCAAGAAATAATCACTGCAAGTGGTTTACAGGTGTCGGCAATAGAAACTGGATACTAGACCTCCAAACTTGTGTGTATATGCTGCAATATACAGGTGTATACGATAGATTGTTGCTCGGTTTTCTCGTAATAATGGTAGCCACTAGCCACTGCCCTAACATTTTTAACAGGTTAGAACTTTGTTATGCACCCAACTGAAAGATTATATTTAATTGAGTGATTTCCAATATCAAAGTTTATTTTTTGAGTAATATATAATAAAAAAACACCGACACTTAAGAAGACAATCCCATAGGGATGTACACAATCTTAATACAGTCCTAACTTGTTTACCCTAACCCTTTTCTCTAAGATCTTCAAGATTTATGCTATTTAGACCCCAATCTGTCGTACTAGAGCGAAAATAACTCCCAAATATCGTTTTTTTTAAGTACGGTAGCTAGACACTAGGAATACACTGAAATCTCTTCCTAAGTGTCACTGTCTTCTTATTACCTAAAAACTTACGCTATTTTTTCTCTCTACATGTAAGTGCTCATTTAGTGAAATAAATATGAGACAAAATAATAATAAAATGTGTTTTGAAGAAACGGCCCCGCCTCTAGAATGGTGTCATGACATTCTGGTGTTTATGACTTCTGACTACTCCCAAACAAAGATACTGACAATTTGGGAGAACGCCAACATAGATTTAGCTCAGTTGGTATCGGTAGAGCGCCAGGCCAGTTTTCCAGAAGTCTACAAAGTGACCTTCAAATTTCATATTGCCCTTTCAACAACAAAATGTACAATGTTCATGTAGTTACCCTGCGTGTGCATTAATACATTTTTTAATTAAAAATGGGTAAAATTTAATTAAAAGTCACACAAAAGGGTCTATCTTTGAAAGATGCAGATGTATGTGCACGTACATGTAGGCCTACATTACTTGTACATGATGCATGTACCTTGCGTGGACATTCCTTTGTATTTGTGTAGTTAAGAATTGTACCCTAAATACTAAATTTTTTGTACCAATATTAACCCCCCCCCCCCCCCTAAATTTGGAATCTGACCCCCTTTCCCTTTATTTTGCGACAGATGACTCTAACCTGATTTTTCCTTGGAAGTCCTTTTTCCTGAAGAACAAACCGTGAAGTGTCCATATTCCTTCCTTGCTTCCTCTTATTCCTTTCTCACTTCCCCTTATTCCTTCCTCAATTCCCCTTATTCCTTCCTCGCTTTCCCTAATTCCTTCCTCGCTTTCCCTAATTCCTTCGTCGCTTTTCCTAATTCCTTCCTCGCTTTCCCTAATTCCTTCCTCGCTTTCCCTAATTCCTTCCTCGCTTTCCCTAATTCCTTCCTCGCTTTCCCTAATTCCTTCCTCGCTTTCCCTAATTCCTTCCTCGCTTTCCCTAATTCCTTCCTTGCTTTCCCTAATTCCTTCCTCGCTTCCCCTTATTCCTTCCTCGCTTCCCCCTCTTCTTTCCTCGCTTTCCCTAATTCCTTCCTCGCTTCCCCTTATTCTTTCCTCCCTTTTCCTTATTCCTTCCTTGCTTCCCCTTATTCCTTTCTCGCTTCTCCTTATCTCTTCCTCGCTTCTCCTTATCTCTTCCTCGTTTCCCCTTATTCCTTCCTCGCTTCCCCTTATTCCTTCCTCGCTTCCCCTTATTCCTTCCTCGCTTCCCCTTATTCCTTCCTCGCTTCTCCTTATCTCTTCCTCGCTTCCCCTTATTCCTTCCTCGCTTCCCCTTATTCCTTCCTCGCTTCCCCTTATTCCTTCCTCGCTTCCCCTTATTCCTTTCTCGTTCCTCCTCATTCCTTTCTCACCTTCCTTATTCTTTTCTCGCTTCCCCTTATTCTTTCCTCGCTTCCCTTTATTCTTTCCTCGCTTCCCTTTATTCCGTCTTGGCTATGTCAGTCAATAGTTCCTGATATTCACAAACAATGCAGTGGCATTTCGATGACCCCCTCCCCTCCCTTCTCCCCCCTACCCTCCCCCTCCCCCTTCCCCAAAACATACAGGATACCTGTGCATGCTTGATTTGGTCGCGTGATAGGTCCTGCAGCAGAATTTGATAGTTGACCTTTTCTGCTGCTGATTTTTTTTTTTGCGATGCATCTTTATTGAGAAGCATTTTTGAGGTACCTGTACACATTCAGTGAACTAGGAATAATAGGAACGCAGGGAAAAGGTCAGAAATTGCTTTTGAAAGAGGGTAAAATGGGGAATTGGGTGGGTGAAGGGGAGGCTGGGGAACTCTGGTGTTTGCATACCCTGTCTGTCAATATTATATTAAATAAGAAAACCAATCTCATGTGCGTGACCCTGTAGAATTAATCAGGTGAACTCTTCCTCACTTCCCCCAACCCTCTCCTTTGGCAGGGATGTTTTCAGGATATGAGATTGATGGGAGGTTTTTGAAAGGGAAATAAACTAGATGAAGAAGACATATGGATTTGACAAGTCCGGGATGCATATTATTTTTGCATCATTAATTAGGTTATTGGCGGAGCTGCCAATAACAAGATAGATAGGGGATAGACAAGAAATTGGTTAAACATTATGTTATGTGTATTGTTGTTTTTCTAACGTGGCGTGGCCCCTAATGTGCTCTTTGATTTGTTTTTGTTTTTTGTTGGAGCAAATGTTTTACCTCAAATTTCACAGCGAGTGAAATTTCACCAAGCTCTAACATTCTTGTTCATAAAAACTTGAGTTTACCTAAATGCTACAAAATAAACAGAAATATATTTTGAGATGATTTTATTTTAGGGTGCATAATGAACACTTACAAAAATAAGCAAAATACATTTTTGATAAACTGCTAGTTGGGTTATGGTGATGGTTTATCAGAATTTGTGAACTTTGAAGACATTTTGTAATGTTAACTTATATGTAAATGCTGAGAATTCAAAAACAAAACTTTCAAATTGAAAACTCATCTCGAAATAAAGTGAAGTCTGTATTTTCCCCAAGCTGCCTACACATGTATAGTTGTGCCTAATTTTTCGTACCAATTTTTTGTCACAATTTTTTTTTTTTGTATACTTGTAATTCTGCATTCAATGTTTTGTATTTCTTGGATTGAAAATCAGTGTACTTAATACATCGTGTATAAATTGCTGTAAATATCGTTGCAAATATTTACAGTAATTAGGATATATGTGCACACATTTGTATAAATACGGTACTTGTCGATTCAGAAACGATTTCCCCCCAAAAGAAGTACTCTATGTACAGGTCTATTGCAATGTGCAACTCGGCCTATACTGCTACACTGCAAAGCAGTTTATCAGTGTGTGTATACCCATGTATTCCCTGGCTTGACAAAATGTAATGACATGTCTGGGACCTCTTCGGGCCAGCCACTGTCTAAGAGACCCGTCAGGGCATCAAGTCTGTTGAGATGATCATGCATTCCGTACCAGTACTGGAGGTACCATCTCTACTGTACATGTACCACTTGAACCTTGTTTTCATTAATACACTCCCAGCAACTGCTTCTTGTCCGATTTTTATATTTTGTTTGGTCTTGTTTCAGGAACTCTTGTGTATAGGAAGGCTTAACCCAAGATTTGCACTCAAGCACTCGTATTTGAACTCATGCCCTTTCTAGCTGTCTGCTTTTGGTGCAAATTCAAAGAAGTTGTGTTTATTTTGACTTTTTTAGGCTGTAGTCATGGCAGTCATTTGTCTTAAGCCGTGTTCGCAATGGACTTTTTGGGGGGAAGGTTTTACTGAGACGATGGTAAAATAAAAAATGTTCATATGTTACCACTGTTCGCACTTGGACCTTCGACACGGAAAAATTTTACCGAGACCGCGGGAGCTGTCATTATAATGACTCATGAAGGTGAATGTGATCACAATGCGATGTGCATGCATCAGCTCGCACACGAAACAATGCAAAGAGCGCATGCGCGGTGTCTTGTGTAGCATGAAATCGCACTAGGGGGCCGGATGTACGTTTTCCTAAGCTGCTTTTACAGACTCGCGCTGTTCGCACTGGACTTATCGTCTAGGGAAAAAGTTACCTGGGAAGTTTTCCCGGGCAGCAGTTGGCCGGTAAAAGTAACCACTGGACTCGGGAAAAGTAACTGAGAGGAAAATGTCCTAGGCTGTCCGCACTGGACTTAAAATGGGAAAAGTACCCATCGTCTCGGTAAGTTTTATAAAAAAAAGTCCAGTGCGAACAGGGCTTAACTGGTTTCATTGATGTTTCCTTGTCTTCTAAATCGAACTTTAGGATGTTTTAACGATGTGCTGGGTAGAATATTGTTGCCACATACCAGTATCTCAGTTAGATCGGGTGCAAAAGCGAATCGTTAATCTGGTTGATCTCATCATTACAACCCCTTTCCCACTATATGTCTGTCGCCACCCTTGGTCTGTATTCCATGGCAGTTTATTCCTCCAGTCTGTTTAACTTGGTTCCTCTTGTCAGGGTGTTTGATCAGTACAACCAGGCTCTCTGCTTCCTCTCGCACACTCCCCTAGTTTTGCCGAGATGTAGAACAAAGAGCTATTCTGATAGCTTCTACCCACATGCTGTATATTGTGTTGTTCTTTCCGTTCTATTCTTCAGCCTGTTTTACATGTAAGAGGAATATCAGTTCCTACCTCCAGATTTCCTGATATATTACATGTATTTTATTCTATCTTTCTTCTATCTAGCTCTTTGCCTAGAGTGGCCTTCCTCTGGGCGATTTTACATTAAAAAAACAAAAACATGTACTGGTACTTATGTATTTCATAACAGGATCCTGCCCTAAAAATTTGAAGCAGATTTTCAGTAAATATATTTTTGTATTGATTTTTTTTTTTTTTTTTGCTTTTGCTTTCAACAGTGAAACCGTCTTTTTCCTGCACCAGATATTCTACAAGGGACTAAGCGCAAGAATGGAACACTGGCCAAAACTCGTGCTCGGTAAAGTACCAAATTTAGAAAATTATAAGTTGAAATATTGGCTTTATTACATTTTTAAGGTAGAGTACCTCATTGATTGTTGGTGTATTTTTTAGAAAAGGACATTTTGGGGGGTTAGTATTTTGTAGCAAATATTGTTACTGGACCTGAAAAATCAAGAGAAAAATTTTGCTTTTGTAGTCTGGTTCCCCGACTCTATTCAGACAAAACAGAGCAATTTCTAAAATATGTCAGTAGTGGGGCAGATATGGAAAATATTTGATGTCTCCATTATACAAATATTAAATGCTTCAAGTGGTGTAGCAAAACTTACCTTCCGAGGTGACCCATGGAGCATTTTGTTTTCCAAAGGCGAAGCCCAGGGAAAATGGAATGCTCCATGTATCACCGAGGGAGGCTATCTTACTACACCACAAGATAAAGCATTCAATATTTGTTTTATAACACCTCACCCACAGATTCTGCTCGGTTCAAATATTTTAAGATTATTTAAATCTGAATACAATTAAAATAAACTTTGATTTTAATACAAAATTGGTGGAAAATATCTTTGCTCTTTTCTAAACCACCCCTTCACGAAATGTTTGAACCCAGCTCTGTAGCGCTGGCTTTTTGGAACAATACGCGCTACACGCAACGCTCAATGCATTTGCACACAAATACCACGACATGGGTTACAGTACTTTGGTTGCTACGGGTATAGTACTTTTGGCCGTCCTCCAACACCAGCAGCCGATTTCACAAAAAGTGCGTAGCTTGCGCCATTTTCAAAAGTGGCGTAAGGCTTACGCAACAAAAATGTTGCGTAGCTGCGCCATTTCCATAAGGAGCATTTCACGAAACTTGGCGTAGCTGCGCAACGTTTTAAACAGCGTTTACGCCGACTGTTTGCGTATTATTGTGTTCTTTCACAAAATCGTCGTTGTATCACCTTCGCCCACCTTTTTGAAAATACTTTTGTCCGACTTTCCACATAAGACACCTTTTTGTAGAGCCGGTCACATTTACAGTCTTTTTACCGTTGCTTCCAATAACCAGGAGATCTGTTTGATATGCTGCTCCCGATGCTATGCATCTACAACGAGTACGTGCGCAATCATCACTACAGCCTACAGGTCTTGGCCGAGTGCAAGCAGAAGAGTCCTATGTTCAACCAGTTACTCAAGTGCTACGAGTCTAAGCCCATCTGTGAGGGCAGGTCTCTGGAGACCTTTCTCACTTACCCCATGCATCAAGTAAGCTTGGTTAAACACTGGCATTGTGTTAGAACTGTGTACGGCGAAGTTTATAATCCATGTGTGGGAGTCGGGTTGGTGTAGCGGTTCTTTCCTCGCCTTCCACCACTATGACCCGGGTTCGAATCCGGCCTGGGCCAATATGTGGATTGGGTTTTCAGTCCCTGCCTGACTCCGTGGGTTTTTCCCCAGGATATTCTTCTGGGGTTTTTCTCCCACCTCTAAAACTGTAACTTCTTCACATTAATTGTTGAATGAAATAAAAAATTGTTGAATGAAATTTGTTCCCGCCGTGAATATGGCCATTGATGCTGGTACCGCGTTAAACCCTAAAAACTCACTCACTATAATCCATGTGGTACATGTACATTTAGTACAGTGAAATCTCGATAAGTCTAAACCGACTATCTCAAAAACCCGGCTAACTCAAAGTAAGAGTTTATTCCCGTCAAAACAATAGCAAATTGTGCATAAACATGACCACGTTAACCCTTCGCACTCAGCCCCGCGCTACATCTGACTTATAAAGTCCCTTAAAAGCTCCTGGGGGTCCAAATATTCCACCAAAATATAGCCCTATTTGTAAGCTTTCCAATGATACAGAATTATATGGGATTTGTACACTGTAGATGATACATGTATTTGTATATACAAACTAGCAACACGTACACAATCTTCGAAAACAGGCCTGAGTTTAAAGGGTTAACTCGAAGAAAATAAAACGATCGTTAAAGGTAGTATACACCATTGGTAATTGCTTGAATTATCATGAATGGGTAGATTTAGGGGGTTGTATTTCATAGTAAATATCGTTTAACTGACGTTTCCGAAGTTTTACAATCATGGATGCCGAGAAAAGCACGAAAAACAGCGTTTGTTTTCAACCGGGGTCGAGCAGTTATTCTTATGTTATCTTTGTTTTTTCGCTCTCGCCGTCCGGCGAGAGCGAAGTTTTCTTTATAAAATTCATTTTTTTTGAATAATTACAGGATATCTAGCGCAATCCTTTTGCTGAATGCCTAGAATCATTATTTACTTTCAATTGAGTAAGGTATTTCTTAATAATTCAGTAGTAAATATTTTCGATATCTGCAAATGGTGTATACTACCTTTAAGCTCCGTTTAGTCAAATTCTAAATCGGCAGGTGCAGAAATAAACGTTAGTAATTAGGCCACAGAAGAAGCTCGGCCAATGAGCCGGTTTTAAACGTACCGGTATGTTTAAAACTTGCCAACCACATAATTATTTGTTCCCATATTAAAATTCTTACTATTTTCAAAATGGCAGCGGAAGTGTGTAATGATATTTGATTAATCGGAACCTTAACCCAACAGCACTATAATCAAATTTAGCAGCTCTTCTCTTTTTTTGTTTCCTTTCCATATTCTTGTCTGGGACACGTATATGTGTAGGTGCCAAGATATATAATTACACTACACGAGCTGCTAGCTCACACGCCGCACGACCACGTCGAACGGAAAAGCCTGGAATATGCAAAGAACAAATTGGAGGAACTCTCTAGGGTGAGTTGGCACTGCTTACGAAACACGGCCCTATGACGCGGGCGCGATGCTTATGGTGATATTCGTTTTCTTTTTCCTTTTTTTACTAAGATACAAGGTGGTAAAAAAAACCACTTAACCCAAGTTTAAGAGAGAGAATATGTGTTTACCTAGTGTTAATGTTAATAAGTAGGGTATTTAGAAATAATCCGGAAAAAATGCCAGGTCTAACCGGTAGTTAATTGGCTCTCAAGATATGGCCCATTACCACATGGTAAACATATGGTAGGAGCTTCATTGTATGTATGTAATAAGCATGACCGAACACATGTTGAAGACATCAACTAAATGTAAAAAGCTCCCTTGGACAAGCCAGTTTTGTACATGCCATGTTTGAAGAAATATTTTCAAGGGCACGAGACAAGAAAATATTTCTCGAAATATGATTTTTGCACTTATTTTAGGGGTTCCTTTTTATCGGAGGATGACCACATTACAATACTAGAATCGTAGATGTCATAGGGACGGTGAAAAAGAGGAACCCAAATTATTTGACCGACCCATGTAGCTCATGTAACACGTAGCTCCTTTTACTCTAAAACATATTGAATTATGCATTCAACTCTTTGCAAAGGAGGACTGTTCTTGTACTGTATGATGTGCCTCCCCACTATAAATATTGTCCAGGTACGCGGCACTCCTGCAATTGTCCGTGCTCCTGGATATTGCTCGGAGCCCGCGCGCTCATGAAATCTCCCCGAGATTTGAACAAATTCCTCTGTGGCTGGCCTGAAGAGTCTTGCTAGTCATCCGGCAATTTCCGGTCTAAACATAATATTTTAAATGCCTCGCAGGTGGCTATCATATGGCGGAGACTCCGAAATGATGGATTTGTGGAGAGTGTGAGAGGGAAACCGGCGGGACCGCAGGGGGACACAGGGAATGTGATAGGGTAGATTGGGGACCAGTGATGGGATGAGAAAGATATGGGTCCAATTACACCGCGGTCTCAAGATAATAAAGAGCACAAAAAAAAAATGGAAGAAAAAAAACTAAAACTAAACATAGGAGTATTCATCCAGATGAAATAACAAATGGATTGAGGATTGAAATGAGAGTGTGAGATGGCATAGTTTTGAAGGAAAATTTTCTCGGGAGTGAAAAGAAATAGATGGTAACAAAATGGGGACATTGAATAGGGACATCTGACCAGATACTTGCAGGGGAGATTGGGTGAAGATTGAGCCCTGTTGCCTCCAGTCTGGCATAGCGTGCAGCTTAATAGCTGATACAACAGGAGGAGCAGAATGACGATATCGGCTCTGAAGAAGAGATCTAAGATCGATGGCAGGTTGCATACATTTATCTCCTCTCTTGGGAAATCATTTGTCGTGGTTTTGAGGTTTATGGGTCCCACAATTACAGGATTCTGTGCTTTTTGGTAAATGAGAGAAAAAATGCACGTATGTCATTAAATACTGTACCTTTGTTGTAAACCTCAAATATAATAGTAATAACAATAACAATGCATATTTAATTAGAAAGCGGCAGCTATCCACCAAGATGTACATGTAGGTGCTCAATTAGGTACATCATTACCCTGCTAATTGGGCTAGTGAATCATTTCAAATACCGTACCATCTGAGCTCCCTGGGAATATACAGCTTTGGTGCTGCCATTTTGCTATAAATCAATCGTGATAACCTTAATACAGGTACCCATTTACTCCTGGGTGGGGAGAAGCAAAGAGTGATATACAAAGTACCTTGCCCAAGGGCACAGGCACCATAACCCCAGGACTGGACTCGAACCCACAACCTGCAGAATTATTTGCAGACCACGAATTCAAGGCTGTTCCATGGGGCCACGGCACTCTACTCTATAGCGGATTCCACTATAAAATGCCACACTTTAACCCTCCTATATATAGGGCAGTTGCCATAGAATTGTCTGACCTTTCAAAACCTTTCAAGTTTCCTGGACTGAAAGGTTTTGAAAGGTGAGAAAGCTGTCTGACAAAAGGGACCTATGAAAGATTTTGAAAGGTAAAACAACTTTCTGATCAAACTGGTGTGAGAAAAAAAATACCTTTCAAAAGGTTTTGAAAGGTGTAGTAGTGCAGTAGCAACAAATTCTGGAGCCTTTTGAAAGGTTCATACTTATTTACAGCCATTTTGTCAAGTAAGCAGATTTTGAAAGGTTTTGAAAGGTAAAACCACAGGAGGGTTAAGGTTTCCCCTCGAAATGCAATCAATGCACTTAAGCAAATAGAGTTAATTTTCAGGACTGTTAATTATTGCACGTGTCCCGGTGTCCATGAATACAAGCCTGTGCAATAGTTTCGCGACTGTACGAAGCGTGCACAAATGGCCAATCACAAGGTTTACCTTTGTATATATATGCAGTTGTTATTTGGGTCATTCCATGAATTCGAGACACAAAGTGTGACATTTTGTAATATTTCTACTTAACCAGTTCGCGCCGGGATTATTTTAACATCACCGAGCCGAGGGGCGGGATTATTTTTAACGAAACTCGATCTGAAGCGGGTTTAGTCTGATAGTGCCGGGAAGCACACCCACGCATTTACGGCCTTGCTCGCTGCTGACAGACATTTCCGAACTTGAACTTGGCGTGTTTATGCGTTTTCCGTTTTGAATTTGGGGAAAACTTTGCGTTTATATACGTCATCCGGCGCGAACTGGTTAATACACGCATTATGTTTATAACTAAATTCTTTGAATATTTATTCATGATGTTTGGTATCGGATGTTGGACTTGATTTGAGAAAGTTTTGTACAAATGGTGTATACTACCTTTAACTGACCACAAATTGGCTCCTTTTAATACAAACATTGTTGTCATCATAACCTGTTTGAAACTCTCTTTCTTCTTTTTCAAGATCATGCATGATGAGGTATCGGAGACTGAGAGCATCCGTAAGAATCTGTCTATTGAGAGGATGATCGTGGAAGGATGCGAGATATTACTGGATGTGCAGCAGATGTTCGTCAGGCAAGGTAGGTTGCGAATTCCTTCACCCATTTTGTCTTAGTTTGTATAACATTATACAATTGTCTGCTGTGATGTGGTCCATTAGTGGTCCATAGCCGAGAGTGTCATTTGCCCCCAAGGGTGTACAAACCCATGGACTACACCACAGCAGACAATTGTTTTGTTATACCATGGCATTAAATACAATTTTTGGAAAGCGAAGTTTGTTTTTGCCAGTAGCGTTAACTTAATTTAAATACGTAGGCTAACCATGCTAATGTAGATTAATACTCTCGAAGTTCTTCTGAAAGTTGGTCGCCACTTTTCTTCGTGTTCGCAATCCCTTTCCTCGCTCAAAAAAACAAATTTCAGATCTTTTCCGTGGATCGACAATGAAACCCCTTCTAGTGGAGGTGACTTGTTGTCGTTCGGCATAATTAACGGACTGAGTTGGACCATAAAAAGACCAGATGAAATGGCGGCAATAAAATGGCGGCAACGAAAGGGCGACAATGAAATGGCGGCAACGAAAGGTCTTCCAAACATTATCGTTTAATATTCATACCACAGTTTTATTGAGTCTGCAAATAAAAAAACGAAAATTGATTAATATTTGACATGCATTTGGTTTTCTGAAGGAACACTAACGCAGGTATTGCTGGAGAGAGCAAGGGTCAGCCGCACCAGACTAGGGTCGTTGGGGGCAAAGGTCGAGAGCCGTAAGGAGGGGGTCAGACAGTGTTTTCTCTTCACCAAACATCTGCTGATTACCACCAGGACGTCGGGGGGCAAGCTTCATTTGGCCAAGGTAACACTGGCGGGATCTCAAAGAAATGTGTTTTAATGTTGGCAAGTGGTTTAACTTCTTTTTTTTTACTTTTGCAAAACCTGTTTTGGGAATAGCAGTGCGAGGACCCGGTCATTACTGCGTGATAATGACCGGGTTGGGGGATAACCGCTGGTAATGGACCTCGGCTTCGGCTCTCCTAGGTATTTATTAAGAAGAAATATAGAAAAAGTAGTTTTGGTCCCTGCCAACTAAACATGAAAATGTGATTCACACAACTCCGAAAACAAATACACTATAAACCAAAACTACTGAGCAATTTTCGTTCAAATAACCACTAATCAATAAAGAAACTCTCTAGAAATCCAGCCATACTCCTTATTTTGCCAATAACAGTAATTTCATTATCTTTCATTTGTTTTGTATTTTTTGTATTTTTTTGGGTGGGGCAAACCAAAGACTTTGGGAGAAATTGCCATCTGAAGATCATAGTCCTGCGACACAATTTCATTCCAATTTTACAGTAATGCAAGCTGGCAGTCCTGTGGCCGGCTTCCACCCTTATTTTGTTTACAAACCTTCCAGTTAATGGCCGACAAAATGCTCTCCTAGCCAAGTGCATGTTTGCAAAAGTGTAAAAAGTGCAAAGGTAACATAACTACCCTACCTACGTATTGGCCTCATTCCGACATTGTCTGTCTTGGTTAATTAAGGTTATGGTGAGATCACCTCGGTTGACGTCTGGACGAGATATATTAGCTCATCAATATTTTAATCCATCCCGTGTAAAGTCATGGGGATCATTACTGAGAGCAAGACGAATTAACCCTAATAAAACATGCATCAAACAATTTATCTGTATACAGAAAGGATTGAAATCAGGTGGGTTTATTTTGAAAGATGCTGTATAACTTTTTGTAACAAATGTACAAGTACACAAATTTAGCAAATATTGCACTGTAGCATTCTGTACAATGTATGGAACTGCTATAATTGTATATTTTCATCGAAGTTTGGATGAATGATGATGTTGTTTTTTGTGGGTGGGGTGTTTTAGGGGTACAAGATATTTTCCTTTAAAAGGTGTGCTCAGTCCTAGCCTAGCAATGTACAGTGCAAGAATGTTTTATTTGCCGAATTTATAGTAGCTCCTGAACATGATTCTATGATATTGAATTAAGATGTATGCAGTGTGTAAGTGGTTGCCATGGATTTGCGCTACTCCGTCACTCCGTTGCCGTAGCGATCCCGAGGGTGCCTTGCAAATTTCACTTTTTTTTCTTTCGTTCCCCCCAATTTGTTTCCTCCTTAATGCGAGGAATGGGAAATCAAGAGCGTTTATTGGGAAAAGGAGAATGATAAAAGATGTTTTTTCTGTTTTTCATAAGAAAACGAAGAAATTGATTAGAAGAAATTGATTACAGCCTCCGGATAATGAAATTGTAAACGAAATTTGATATGATTGTCAATTATGCTTTAGGGTCAAATAGATGTATATACACATATGTATTGTCCACAAAACATTACTTTTTCCTCTTTATTAAAATACTTCCCTGTCTGTCAAATTATGTACAATGTACAACGTACATGTACCACATCTTATTTTCTTGTTTAGACAGCAGCCATTTATACAGCAACGGGGGGAAACAAATTGTTTAAATAATTTCCTGCTGTTTTTACTGCTATTAACAATTTGTACATTGTAGTATCAATATGTTCAAATACTCATCAGTGCATTATTTTTATTTGCAGTTATATTTGAACAGGGTAGCTTATCAGTTATAAAACTGCTATCATTGTTATAAAAAAAATATTTAAAAAAATAAAACAATATGACCAATATATTAAAAAAAATATATATAAAATAATTTAAAAGGAATGCACAATATGCACTAAAAACAATAAGAAAGAGTAACATTCAATTTAAAAATCCTGGTTAATTACCTAAAAACACAAAAGTAGATCAAACTAAAGATGAACAATAAAAGAACGTGTTTAATTTGATTAACAAAATAAGGCTATTAATTTAATTTACGAAATAAGCAACTAAAAACAAAAAACAAAAGTATACAAAATTTGCTAATAAGCCTTACAATTAAAATCACAAAACAATGAGATCTATATTAAAATATACAATGTAAAACACAAACAACGTAGATTAACCCTAACTACCACATTAGAGGGAGGCAATGGGGCAGTCCGTACAGAGGTTGATCCTGTGATGAAAGGGGGTCGACTCTCTTCCGAGATTTCCGAACCTGATGGCGAAAATTCTGAGGTTTGGGCACATGAGGACCACAACAACTATTTGTTATTATCATTATTATTATTATTTATTTTACTCCACTTCATTAGTTGAAAGGATGACATATGTGACCTGTCATCGCAAAATGAGCGTAAAGTCGCACGGAGTGATTTCCCAGTACGGCCAGTCAAAGTCAAATTTGAAGGGGTGGTCGATTTTGAGATTATATGTTTTTTTAAAGACTAAATCCCCAACAATCAATTCCAAATTTTTCAGGACGATCAGATAACAAAAAAGGAAGAGTTTTTGAGACAATTTTGACTATGCCTTTCTTTGCGCGTTCACACAATTTCTTGCAAGAAATGCCCGTTTTATCATAATCTCTGTACATGTATTAAGACTCCAGACATAAAAATAAAAACAATATTGAGTATCAAACCTCCAAGTGTTATATACCATTGGAAAGCTCTGTTTCCACAGAATTTAAAAATACCCATATCTCAATTTTTGATTTTGCCGACTTTATGCTCATTTTGTGATGACAGGTAACATATATAAAAATATACAAATTACAAAAAAGTTAAATTAAGAACAACTAAGATATAAAACTATCAAGAAGTGGAGAAGGCAATGCTGATGGGGAGGAATAAAAAACATTCCTATAACCAAAAGGTTCAGCATGCCGGTTTGATGATGGAAACAGTGGATGGACATGTAGCTGCACTGATGCTGGATAGCCTAGCCTAGGCGTAGGTGAAAGGTGGATGCTCATTTTGGTTTACAGATAGAGTCTTGCTTGACCGTGATAGGAGGAGATTCATTTGGTTTGTCGGGGCTCATTTAGGAGATTGTGGTTACAACTGAAGGAATACCTCGTACTTGTCTGATGAGATTTGGAGCAAAAAAACAGTGAAGCCGATACGACTAAGACGGACTCCGTCAGAGGCTAGATGATGCTGATAGATGTTGTCGTTATTGATACAACTCCAGTTTACGAGAACAGCAAATCTGGGTAATGAGTTTATTTGCGGCGACTATTTGTTTGTGCTCGCGCAAATTCTCTGGATTTCTGTGCATTATTGATGTTATTGTGATATTATTTCTCCTTCAGCTAGACAAAATTATCAGTACAGACATGCTTTCATTTTAAAGGGATACTGTGTCGTAAAATCGCCCAATTGGGCTACAAAACGCATATTTGAACTAAATAATTATTATCGGAAAGATAATTTATAAGTAGGATATAAACATTCACACAACCGTCATTTAACTTGTGTAAAACAAGTTTCTGGAGTCAGAAAGGTGATTCCCGAGCTGTTTGGGTGTACAATGTAGTCTGATTTCAGCCATAAAGTGTTTGCCTTTTGCGGACGTGTAAGAAACCACATTTGTCCATTGGTGCCGTGTGCAATTTATGAGAGACGCACAACGTGTATCGTACATTGAATGAAAACAACAGAAAAAACAAATGCGTACACATCGTGTCCGAAGTAAACAACCATTTTTAAAAAATATCTTTACCCGGGTATCCTTTCAGCCATACATGTACATGTATGTTTGAAATAGGATAAGGCATAAACAAAAAATGTTATGTTGGCGTAACCCGACCGACCCTAAAAATACGTCCGACCCTGGATATTTTTTTTTCCAAGGGATGAAATTTAATGATTAAAATCTATATAAATCTAGTTATAAAAACGTTTGAAACCATTTCTGATCGTTTCTCATTGTTGTGTGTGTGGATTGTGTATATATTGAACCTGGACACGCTATCGTGTATCACTACCGGCTTAAACAATTAGAAAACATATCATTTTCATTGCTGACATAACATTCTTTTTTTTATGCCTAAGTAAACAATTCAAAACAAAATATTTTGTTGGATTTTAGGACATACAGTATAGCGCCCCTTTAAAGTTTCCTCCAGCTAATTGGATATGACCCAAAGTCCCAAACCCTGCCATGCTCATGAGGCAGACATTTTTTCATCCCAGCTAGATGTGAAATTGAGAAGCAGGGCACAGTTCCGTTTTTCATCCAAGCGCATAATTGTATTAGTCCCAGTTGGCATTGTTATTGTTGATTCACTTCCGTTGAGCTTTCTGCCTTGACAACACTAATAACGCAGAAGAAATTATGATACTCGTGGGAGCCTTACCCTGGAAAACTGCTTGTTTTATTAGCGAGGTCTCAAAATACATTTACACTTTGGCCACACTGAACCCTGTTTATCTAGCAAAGTAATTTGTTCGCACATTAATTAATCAGTTTTATTTATACGTTGAGACAGCGTTTTAGGTATAATGGTAAAAGTTAAAACGGTAGCTCACCACGGGTGGTCGGTCGTAAAATTAAAACACCGGAAGGTTAAGTTAATCATTTTTATTTTATAATAGTCAAATGAAATTTGATGGTTTGCATGTCGAAAAGGCAATAAGAAAAGTAGTTTTGATTGATGAATTGATTTCCTATGTTTACAGGTCGGAGGCAAGATTCCTCTGATTGATACAGCCATTGTGGAGGATTTTGACCCATTCGATGATGAATGTGAGTAAAAGGTTTTTGTAAATCCAATAAATTAAGAGAGCGTGATATTTCGATCGTTGCAAGATATTTTTCAGATCTGAGGCAAAATGACTGTGTACATGAAACAAACATGGCAGGGGACACAACCAAAGTTGTTGGTTAATTATAAACCAGTTCGCGTCGGATGACATGTACGTACACGCAAAGTTTTTTTCCGGGATTCACAACGGATGACGGATCAACACGTCACGAGCAAGGCCTTTATTATCTGTCCGCGACTGGCTGCACATCGAGCGAGGCCGGAAATATCAGGATGTGTGCTACCCACAGATGCTGGCCTGAACCTATCGAAGTTCGTGAAAAACAGTCCCGTGCCTAGGGCTGGTCAATGTCAAAATAATCCCAGCGTAAACTGGTTAATTTGGGCGAATATATTAGCTCAGTACAAACCAAGAGGAATAGAAAACATTCATATTATTACACAAGGAACACTTATATATTCTTGTTGTACATTGCGTTATGGGGAAAATCCCTAGGGTTTGTGTGCTAAGGGAAATCTCTCTAATCTCAAACTCGGAACACTCTAAAATTCTAAAATGTTCAACATCACCCTAATTTGTCTTCTTCCTCTTTTTTTCTTTCATTATACCCTAACCCAATTTTACCTTGTTCTACCTTTACTGAAGACCCAACGCGCTATGGGGACTTGAAAGTGTCCCCACTACTCGGTCTGTCTTTTCCAAACAAAAGAACCTGTCCCCACAACTAGTTGGAGGCTAGAACTCGGATGCAGACCACAATTATCTCTTCTTTTTTCCCCCTGTTTGTCTCAGCGGCCCAGCAGACCCAGTCCGATTACGACAATCTTGACTTTAAGCTGATTGTAGATTCTAAGAGTGGGCCTCCATTAGTCATCACCCTAGTAGCGCCTACCCACCAAGAGAAGGCAGCCTGGACTAGTGATATCAGCCAGGTACTACATGTATTCTCTCAAACACAAAATATGACTAAAGCCCTGTTCGCACTGGACTTTTTTTGATAAAACTTACCGAGACGATGGGTGCTTTTCCCATTTTAAGTCCAGTGCGGACAGCCTAGGACGTTTTCCTCTCGGTAACTTTTCCCGAGTCCAGTGGTTACTTTTACCGGCCAACTGCTGCCCGGGAAAACTTCCCAGGTAACTTTTCCCTAGACGATAAGTCCAGTGCGAACAGCGCGAGTCGGTAAAAGCGTCTCAGGAAAACGTACATCCGGCGCCCTACTGCGATTTCTCGCTACACAAGACACCGCGCATGAGCTCTTTGCGTTGTTTACATGCGCGCGCTGATGCATGCACATCGCATTGTGATCACATTCGCCTTCATGAGTCATTATAATGACAGCTCGGCTACTTTTCCCCAATCTCTGTAAAATTTTCCCGTGTCGAAAGTCCAAGTGTGAACAGTGGTACCATTTGACCATTTTTTATTTTACCATCGTCTCAATAAAACCTTCCCAAAAAAAAGTCCAGTGCGAACACGGCTTTAGCGTTGACATTGCTGAGAAACCAAACTAGCAGCGAATGGGACAATAGAACATTTGTCAGCTGTGCATTTTTATCGTTCGAAGTCCCAAAAGTGTACTAAATATAAAGAAAAGGTGTTTGACTAATAACCTGATGAAATTTTTAGCTCTGTGAATGCTGCATATCTCAAGAAATCAACATTCTAAGATTTGTATTTCAAATCAACATTTCCCGAGTCACAATTTGAACTGCGACTTTAAACAATCTGCGTTCAGGGCGCGTTCTCATCCAGCCGATTGCAGCTCCTCGCCGTGTGTCATGTAGTGAACAGACCAATAATTTGGAAATTTTGAAAGTTCCAAAAGTGCGTCTCTGAGATGCATATTTGGAAATGACATTCCTTTTGTTATTCTCCTCAAATTGACAGCAAGCCAGAAGGAATATTTTCGTTGGGAGTTTAGAATCATTAATATCTTTACAAGTAAGCTTCTTATAAGTATTTTGGTTGGTTACCTTTTGGATAGCTGCAAAAGGTATATATTTCACCTTTAAAGGTAGGATACACCATTTGCAGATATTGAGAATATTTACTGCCGAATTATTAAGAAATATCTTCCTCATTTGAAAGTAAATAATGATTCTAGGCATAATGATTGCGCTAGATATCCTGTAATTATTCTGAAAAATTGAATTTTATTTAAAAAAAATTGCGATCGCCGAACGGCGATCGCGAAAAAACAAAGATAACATCAGAATAACTGCTTGACGCCGGTTGAAAACAAATGCTGTTTTTCGTGCTTTTCTCTGCATCCATGATTGTAAAACTTCATACAGGTCAGATAAACGATATTTACTAAATTATTAAAATACAACCCCCCAAATTCACCCAATCATGATAATTCAAGCAATTACCAATGGTGTATCCTACCTTTAAGTCTGCAAATGTCCATTACATTTGGTCAATACAATCTCTCTGTGTGGTCTCATTGGTTTGTTTTGTTTTGTTTCATCTCTGTCTGTTAATTCTTATACAGTGTATTGACAACTTGCATTACAATGGTTTACTGGATCCATCATTGGAAGAGAGTAGTTCATCTATCCACCTACCACAGTGCATCAAGTAAGTTGGTCCAATGCTGCAGAAATTGCCCTGGAATTATATTCTACTTTTACATGGTAATCTTACATATAAGAATGAACATGATGTGATCTTGCATTCAGAATGGACACAGCCAGTAGCAGGATGTGATTTCAACAAAAGATTTTCAAAATCACATTCAAATGCTCCAAATTCACATCCTCTTCCTAATTCACATCCTGGGCTAAGTTGTTACACAGACCTGCCAACTAGTACGATTTTGCCATATTTTGAACAGGAATTTGTTGAAAATTCGACCGTACGTTTATTTCTCCCTTATAAAATACGGGTTATGACCATTTTGACGCGCCCTTACAAAAAATCCTAGTTCAAAGTGACTGCGAGTGTAGATTATGCTAGAAATGACACAGGCCGTTTTACAAACCCCAGCTTCATCTCCAATGTGGCTTCGTTTATGCAGTTTGGCAATGGTGATGGAGCTAAAAACCAAACGTAAGCTTGGGGTTTGGAAAACAGCCATGATCACGAGGCTCGACATCGCACTCTTGTAAGCTACCGGTAGGGCATCTGTGATTGGTACATATAGGATGTAAACAAATGCATTTGGGACCGTATTAACCAATCGGAACATTGCATACAAAAGCGCTAGGCATTACGATAATGGAAAGAGGCTGCTTTCAACTGTGCCGCTCGTGTGTAGCTATAAAAATGACCGTGCAGTTTTTGCTCTAGACATCGAAGAATGTGCACATTTTCCCCCCAAAAAAGAAATTACTGCCTTGAAATCTCAAAATGACATTCAGGAAATTGTGTGAAATATAAGAACCAAAGAATTGGCAATATGACCAAAATCACTTTAATACTAGTACATGTAAACATGTACAATCAAAAATGAAATTGAATGTTTTTCTTACAAACTTGAGTGGGAAAGCCTAAAATAGCTAATATATAAAGATTTCATGATGAAATGTTGGCACTAAGGACACATATTGGTTCAGTATATGTTGAGTTATAAGACTATTAAGAAAACAGTACAAAAAGTACATGTACATGGTAAACGTGGATGTACGTTTAGCAATTAATTTGAAATAAGCTACGTAAACAAAACCGTAATGCTTTAATGAAACCCATTAACTGGAAGATTATTTGTTCCTTTGTTTTTCCCCGATTTGATAAATATAGTAAAGGCCGTCACAATTCCCAAAGTAGCCCATGTACTGCTACATGCACGAGGTATAACATTTCCAATTGGAATCTTGGAATCTTTTTTGCATGGGCCATGGTGTATGTGCTGAAGCATGCCATGGGATATTTAGAGATCATATTTTTCTTAAGTCCTATATAGCTTATGGTGTAAAATACTTTGTTATTCTTGAAAAATCTTCAAATAACATTATTTCCTGTTTTCAGCTATGTGTATGCTTCTCATTATAAGGTATTTATTCTTGAAAGAAATGTTTCCTTAACCAATTCGCGCCGGATGACGAATATAAATGCAAAGTTTTCTCCAGATTCAAAACGGATGACGCATAAACACGCCACGAGCAAGGCTGGAAATGTCTGTCAGCAGCGAGCAAGGCCAGAAATGCGTGGGTGTGCTTCCCGGTACTGGCGGCCTGAACCTGCTTCAGATCGAGTTTCGTTAAAAATAATCCTGCGCGTCGGCTCGGTGATGTTAAAATAATCCCGGCGTGAACTGGTTAAAGGCAGTAAACACATTTTCAAACATATAAAACAAAACAAAACAAAACAACAAAAAAACTACTGAATTATTATGAAATACTTCTCAAGCATCCTGTGATCACAGCACCTGTTGTGCTGTGGTTTTCAAGAAATCTGGAATTTTGTATCAATTTTGAACGATTGCCGGCCGGCGATTTTCAAACACTGTCCCCAATTAAATTATTCCACATTTTATTTGCGATGCAGTTACACATTCGTGAACAGCCGCACGCCAACTAGTCTGGTTTCCTCACCTGATAATTATCCTGACATCTATAAATTGCTCTGTTTCATCTAAAGGAAGTCAAGGAACCAGAATACAAGAACAGCATTTTTGATGTTGTGTCAAATTTACACCAGAGTTGTTTGGGGTTTTTTCTCTCTCTCTTTCAAAAATTCAAGATTGTATATACAATGCAGCTACTAATTGCTACTATTTGGAAACTTTGTGGACCTCATTTTGAAAAGGACACAAAGAAATTTAACATAAAGTAATGATTTTACTTTAGGCCATTTTCTAAGAACTTAGATTACAGAATCGCCAGTGAAAAACAATTTGTTTTTGAACAAAATAAAAATAATACTCTGTTCCCCGATTTTTATATGCTTGGTGTCAACAGATATCTTGGTTCATTTTAAAGTTTTGGGTTGTTTCTCCCCTATGCATGTGCATTCTGTCTAGGGTTGTACCGGTAGTTGACCCATTGTTACACAAGTTACACGAGCATTAGGTGTTTTGAGAACACATATGGTACTTCATTGCTTTTGCGGGTATTCAAGTGCATTTTGATCAAGTAATGCATTTTAAAAAGTCTCCAATGTGAGTATAAGTCTGACTACTACAACATTGCTTCGGGCTATCTGGGAGTCTTGGTGTCTCGCTTCTTGGTGCATTGTGCTTCTTAACCAGTTCGCGCCGGTGGACGTGTATACACGCACAGTTTTCCCCAGATTCAAAACGGATGACGCATAAAAAAGTCACAAGCAAGGCCGGAAATGTCTGTCAGCAGCGAGCAAAGCCAGAAATGCGTGGGTGTGCTTCCTGGTACCATTGGCCTGAACCCGCCTCGGATCGAGTTTCATTAAAAGTAATCCTGCGCCTAAAATAATCTATCTCCCCCCTCCCCCCCCCCCCCTAAAAAAAATGAAAGGCTGTCCAAAATACACAAAAGCTGGGGTCATAACTTTTAAGCACTGCTGCAGTTAATTTAATATTATCAAGCTGCACATGTCCAGTATCACACTAAAGACCCAGTAAGACCGAGCCTGCAACCAGGTTACGGCCTACATGTAGCTGCGACCAAAAATAATGTTTGAATCACGGGAAAACCGTACAAAGAGCGTGCGACTGGTCGCAGAGGTCGTGAGCAAGGTCGATGGTCATGTTTAAAACTTCTGACCTGCGATTTCAAATCATAAGAGGTGGCAGGCGGGTCATACCTAGTCATAACAACAGTTGCGCATGGTCACACGATTTGGCCGTGCAAGATCGCGGGTCACCGAGTCACACGATTGGTCGTGCAACTGGTCGTGCCACCTGTCGTACTTACGACCTCATGATTGATCATGCGAGCAGTCGCTGATCGCCACCACTAGTCGCACGATTACCTATAATTGATCTTGCCATTGATCTTCTCCAATCGTTGGTGATTGCATGACCACGCATACTACAAATCGTACAATGACCTACCACCAGTCTTAACCTGTTCGCGCCGGGATTATTTTACCATCACCAAGCCGAGGGGCGGGATTATTTTTAACAAACTAGATCCGAGGCGGGTTTAGGCCGATGGTACTGGGAAGCACACCCACGCATTTCCGGCCTTGCTCGCTGCTGACAGACATTTCTGGCCTTGCCCGTGACATGTTTATGCGTCATCCGTTTTGAATCTGGGAAAAACTTTGCGTGTATATACGTCCTCCGGCGCGAACTGGTTAAGCAATCACAGTATATGCGACTGCATATAGAGATCGTAGTAAACATTGCCGATTGGTCGTACATTGCCAATTGGTTGCTAAATCATACGATCCGTTGTGACTGGGACTTTATTCAGGTAATTGGGATTTTTAAAAATGGCAGCAGGCCAGATTGCTGGCCTGTAAATGTTTATAAAAGAGGGCTACAATGCAAGTTCAAAAAGAATACCTTTTAAAATACACCAACTTGCTGAACTATAAAGCAATTTATCATATTCTGTTGATTAAATTATTTATTTTGGATAGCCTACATGTATCACTATCTTTTATTCTTGGCTATGCACTTTTCTAAATCTTTACCACTTCATAAAGCATTGCATTCAAGAAAGCATAAATCTACATGTACATGTAGAACTTGGTGAAGCTGTGGTATCATTGGGAAAGTGGTAATGGTGTAGTTTAGGGCACATGTTTTTATTTGCAAATAACTGTCAATTTCAAAATTCTTCTTGGTATTGGTCTGGACAAAGAAAATCTGTTCTGATAGTTTCCCAGGGAAAAACTAGATGAAAAAAATGCTAAGCATTGAAAATATTGTCTCACCTAATAAATATAGGGTACCAACCAAAAAAGCACATGTAATATGCATAACACGTGACTGGTTCCCATGTGGTTTTTGCTTTAGCAATACAATTTGCCAAGCATTAACTTCTTAGTAGCAGTTTCATGGCATTGGTTGTTGGACGTTATTATCATCTCGTCAATTTCTAACATCTCAGATATTTGAAGTTGCCAATCCATGAAGGCAAACAAAATGAAACTCTTGTTTACAACTTGACTTCTCGTTTGTACTCAGGTCCGACTCCCGTCTGTTCAATGACGACCACGACATCCGCTTCAGCAAGATTCTAAACTCCTGCAAGGTGCCGCAGATCCGCTACGCCACCCTTGAGCGTCTCCTGGAGCGATTGACTGACCTGCGGTTCCTCAGCATCGACTTCCTCAACACATTCCTGCTGACCTACGCCGTCTTCACCTCCTGGCAGGACATACTGGAAACTCTCAAACGGGTGTATCGCAATCCAGACACTGTTGAGAGCCTCTTGAAGTGAGTTATTCATATTTCTAGTTTTTTTATTTGGCAAATATACCCAAGAGCCAAAGCCCTGGCTGGGCATGAACCCACAACCTGCAGAATTACCTGCAGACCACAAATTCAATGATCCTGACCACTAGGTCACTAGTCTGTTTACAGCCACACACTTTGAGACCTGTTGAATTGAAGCAAGCAGTATTGGGACTATCTTATGTCTGACCATTAGCCCTATGTATAGATGGTCACCGCCACAGCTTGGAAAAATGCCAAAATGCCAATCGCGAAAAAAAAATAAGAACAACTGCCCGACACTGGTTGAAAATGAACGCCGTTTTTTCTTGCTTTTTCTCGGCATCCGTGATTGTAAAACTTCAAGCTGGTCGGTTAAAACGATATTTTTTTTTCTAAAATACAACCCCCAAAATCCATCCATTCCTGATAATTCAAGCAATTACCAATGGTGTGTTCTACCTTTAATGTACCGGGAAAATACAATATTAAGAAAATATGTGGAATTGAACAAAATGAAATGGTTTTTTTTGCTGCAGTGTGAATCCGCCATCCAGCCCTAAGCTGATAGAAGTGAGTCAGCCGGCCAGTAGCCCCCCACCGGTCAGTCCAAGTGTGGCTCGCGCCACCAGGCACAGTATCACGGTCACTTCACCGGTCACTGTCGTCGATGGCATTGCCACTAACAGAGAGTTTATGGACACCACCAACAATGCACGGATGCACCCTTTCCGAAGGAGCTTTAAAAAAGGTAGGGTTGTATAAAAACCTAAACCCTGCCAGACGCAGCACAGTGCATCAGGTAGAAAAGTCTGCTGTCAACACAAGTCCATAAACGGTCAAGCCCAGGACTAATGAGAGCTAGTCCCAATTGAACAATGCCAGAGATGGATCCTGCTGCGATGGGTGATCACAGACTCTGTTGCAGTTTTGCTTTGAGATTTTGTTTACCTGAGAGATCTTGCTGCACTGGGTAGGCTAGTCATTTTTGACAAATTGTGCTGCTTCTGACCGGGTTTCTAGCCAAAATACCCTTTTTACTGGAGGATTAGGGTTGATGTAGCATATCAACTGGTTTATTTCTGGTTTCCTATAAAGCATGAAACAACTAGCAGTATTTTTTGTTCCATCTGGATCTAATGCCATTTGTGACCTACTGAGGCTAAATGAGGAATGTTCCCCAAAACTTAGTTTCAAGTAATCGGCACCTGCAGTTGTCCTAACTTAAACAAATTGTTTCAAAATCGATTCTGAGTTTTATGGTGTTTTTGTTTAGTTGCCAAGATTGGGTACGGTATCCAAGATTCACACTGCATTTTTATTTTGGAAAAATATCTCCAAATGTGGGCGGTGAATTTCAATTCTCCTGCTGTTGGTGGCGCAAACATGTATGATTTTTGTAAAACCCTTTTTCTGAAATGACATCACTAAAGTTTTGTGGCGCACTGTCAACTTCCCTGTGGTATATGTCTTTAGAATTATTTAAGCTTCAGAAATATTGTTGGTATCACTGGAAAGCTAACGAGTTGTTCTTTACTATGGTGTAAACAAACTTTTGGGTTTATTCTTAAGTTATGCAATGGCAGATCAGATTTAATTTATAGTTGCAGGCTATTAACTAGTCATATATGTACCTTTCCTACTTTTCCCTAGTAAACACACTACCCGATTTATATTCAATGTCTCTGTTTACTGCAGCATCGGAAAAGTCCAGTCAGGAGAGCGACACCCCAACCACGGACCTGACCACACCCCCAGCCTCCCCGCCCTTCATTAACACCCTGACCCCACCCGCCAGTCCACGCATCGTGGAGCAGATGACCAGGGGGCTGTCTCCGAAACGAATGTTGTCCACGAGCCATTCTGCACCAAACATAGCAGCGCTGGCAAAAGGCATCAAGTCAGGTAACCAACGAGGGTCGGATTGAACACTAGACATTCCGTTCACACGTTCATGTACACACAGTCGTGAACCACATAACGATCGAGGATCCCCTATTGTGTTTTCCTTTATTCCTATGTTATACCCAAACCCCATTACCTTAGCGCTTGCCCCAACGATCGAGGACCGAATTCGGACAATCAAACCGTCGATCGAGGATCCTTTGTTCCCTTTGTTCTCTTTTGTGTTTCGACCCTCGATCGTAATACGATACAAGAGCACACAGTCGTGAACCACATAACGATCGAGGCTCGATATTGTGTTTTCCTTTATTCCTATGTTATACCCAATCCCCATTGCTTTGCGCTTGCACCGTCGATCGAGGACCGAATTTTTCCATTCATACCGCCGACCGAGGGGCTTTTGTTTCCTTTGTTCTCCTTTGTGTCTCGCCCCTCGGTCGTTATGTGGTGCCGGAACACACACACCCACGTTTGTTTATGGTGTAAATCAAGGATTTCTTTTGTTTGTACTTTTTCCAACGGCTCTCATTGGTTTTGTACACGAATCTCAATCGAGGACGCACTCGATTACACACCTAACCTCAATTCATCGACCTGGCGTCAGGGATGTGTCCTCCATTTACACCATAAACAAACCCACACACACTTGGCACGCCATTGGTTGTAGGGTACCTCTATTGTTCGACCTTTCTTCCTTCTTTTGCTTTCCTCTTTCTCCTTAGAAATCTTGAAATACATAGCGTTAAGCTGCGGGTTACTTCCATTTCTAAAGACAGGATTGCGGGGTACTATTGTCCCATTGTTGCCCTTTTGCCAATCTGTAAACGCACCAGGATTTGCTACCCAGATAGAGAATTTCAACCCTGTGCTGCCCATGGTTCTAATTTACCTGTGTAGACTCGTGTAGTTTTAAGTCGTGTTGGATTCTTCCGAGTGTGACTAGTTGTGTTTTCCAGTAGACAGGTTCCGTGAACATTTTTGAACATATATACACAATCTATGTCCACCGCATAGGCTCTACATAGGACGAGCCATTAGGCTTGAACAACTTCACACCGGAACCGATAAGAATCAATTCCAAACTCAGAATCAAAACTTTTTGGAAGAATTGATTCTCGAATGTAGCAGATCCTCCAAAGGAGGTGACGTCTGATTTTGAGTGTTTTTCGCATAAAAACAAATGACAACAAAGCAAATTTGCTTTGTTGTCATGGTTGTGTGCCCTGTCGTAACGTTACTGACAAATAATTTTCTGGCCGAAGTTGGAAGTTTTTCTCAAGTACGAACAGAAGTGAACTTGTTTATTAATAAGTCAGATACTCTAACCCTAATTAAGACTTTAAATTCTGTTTTTCCCAGCCGAGGTACCCATCCCGACCTCACCACGCAGCTCCGTGGGTTCCCATTTCCAGTTCAGCAGCTCCCCTCCAAGCAACACCCACGTCTCGGCCGGCGTGGTGGTGACCTCTTCACGCCAGTCCACTCGACGGTCCAGCTCCTCCTCGGCTAGCGCGGCCTTCGCTGCGGCCACCGCTGGCTGCAGCAACCCCAAGGACGTCATCATGGAAAACACGTCCAGGGAGAGAAGGGGTCGACCATTTGGGAGTAAGTAGTCCAAGTCAGGGCCGAATCAAATCATCCAACCATAGCTCAAATCAGTTGGCAAGCTTCTCAAAATGAACGTAGTTGTTGCCTTTGCCTGTTTGAAAGTACACAATGTAATAACTTATACCAGCTTAATTTGAAAAAATTGATGTAAAATTTTAAACATAATGCACTCCTTCCCTGGTTTAATTGTTGTTTTACTTTATGTAACGTTCATGTATAGAATACTTGAGGTAGTGCTAGTAAAAATGTCAATTTTAACAGATCTGCAGTGTCTAAAACTAGTGTTGCTTATCAAGGCATCTCATACCGGAATAGTTAAGATAATAATCATAAATCATCAACTTCTCTGTCTGTCTTTGTTACAAATTAAAAAAGCTTGTAAAACTTGTAAATTTAAGCCTTATTTGTGAACAAATAATATTGCCTTGTCTCACACTAGTCTGTTTACGTTGTGTTTTGTTGTCCTTTGTTTGAACACGTCACTGGAGACAACCGCATTGTGCGACATAGCAAAGGCAAATTTGGACTGCCCCTGTAATGGTAGAAAGCCAAATCGTACTAAAAATGTGGACAACTTGGATTAGTCTGTGCCACCCCAAACTGCCCAAGCACTGTATATGCATAGATTCACCAGGAAAACAATTACATAATGTAGGACAGAGGCAAAAAGACTAACCGTCTGCAACACGCCTGGAAGCGTCCACATCACTGCTCCTTTTTTTACTTTAATCTCCGCTAGGAGGTAAACTGCAGAGCTGTCTAAGCAAAGAAGTCATTAGCTCAGCAGCTACGGTCAGGGTCATCAATGTCATCCGGCACTGGGTCTCCAAATTCAGTCAGGTGAGTGTCACGTGATGATCAGGTGACCATTGGCCGGTACTGACATGCTTTTGTCGCTTTGGTTGTTGGAATGCCGAGGTTGTTCATGACAGTACCCGTTCCAGAGAAGCGCAACACTGTACAACTGCACAAATTCTGTTCCTTTTTTCTTTGTTGGTCAAATTTTGTTAAACGATTCACACGCACTCGTAGGACTATTATTGGTCGTTCGATACATAATGTGCACATAGCTGCAATCGGCCGGATGAAAATGCGCCCGGAATACTTATGTGGCCGCAGTTCAAATTGAGCCTTGGCAAAGTTTGAAATCTTAGAATATTGTCTCGGAATGTTCAGCATTCTCAGAGATAAAACTTCATCGGGTTAGTTGTCAAGCACCTCTCTTTAGATTTTGAGCACTTTTGCTGCTTCAAACGATATGAATTATTTTACAGATGACAAATGTGACCGGCTCTACAAAAAGGTGTATTAAGTCGCGCTATGCACTATCATGTAATGGCCCGCTCAACATTGAGAGGGTAAACATTTCATCAAAATGTGATTTTTATTTTCTGTCATGAATGACATCTTCAATACCTACAGTTTCAGGTTTGATTCAAAGAAATGTTGATTTTGATGAATAAAGTGGAAAAAACTACCGTTTTGTGTGTATCGTTCTGTTGTCGTAGAACAGAGCCGGCTATTTCAAAGCCTGTTTTCTCAGTTGTGTAATTTGAACTCCGAAGAAGTAATAAATGTGCAAACACGTTATATCTCCAGAATGGGAGAGGATATGGAGCTCTATTATATACCAAACGAAAGCTTACATTGTGGGCTTTCCAACCGTGTATATATCTCAATTTCTTTTTTTGCGACATAATACACCTTTTTGTAGAGCCGGTCACAAATGGTCTACTGTTGTAATTTTGTGCTCAGGATTTTGAGGCTAACAGTGAGCTACGGAATGCGGTCACAGAATTCTTGGAGGAGATTGTAGCCAACACGAACCTCCTGCCGACGGAACACAAAGGAGCTGCCAATATCCTCAGGTTGGAAGTTCGATATCTCTTGATTTTGATCGTTTAATCGCATCACAGTATGGTCACTTTTCTAACTAATAATTACATCTCATATCCACAGTTGTATGCGAGTCCCTGCAAGTCCCTCCAAGTTCATCACAAGTCCTTCAGTCTAAAGTCAAGTCCCTAGCTATTCAGATGAACTGTTAACAAAAGCATTCCTTTGTCGTTGTTCAACCAGTTTCTTGCGACTGGCTTTATGAAAGGACTTGTGACTGGACTTGTGACTGGACTTGCAGGGACTCAAATACAACACTGCTCATATCTTGAATATTAAGATTTGGCCCGATCACCGACACAACATGGTACAATAACAGCCACTTATTATACACCAAGATCAAAGTGCTTTGCATTACTTCTGATCATTGTGTCAGTGAAACATTTCAAATATAATTTTGATGTTTGGCGGAATATACAGCTCAGTGCAGCTGTTTTTCGGTGCAAGGTACCTAAAATTGTTCACAGTAACCATCTCTGCCCTCACAGCAGCCAAAAACACCTTGTTAGTTGACCCCGCTTTGTTTATTACAAAGACATTTATGTGTAGACCTAAACTTTTTTTAAAGTTTAAAAGTTAACATGGGCCATTTTGCAAACCCCAACTTGGACTTCGACTCCGGCTTCATTGCGATTGCCAACTGCTCGAACGAAGCCAAAGACGGAGACGAAGCTAGGGTTTGGAAAACGATCATGATTTGTTATACCCAGCACGATATGTGGCAGAGGGGTACCCCCCTCTTATCCCTATACCTTATACACACTCAACACTATTGTTACCTAACCCATCCCCCTTGAAACCTAAAAAGAATTCCTGAGATTCCGGGAACACAATGGGCAACACAAAAGAGGGGTGGGGGGGGGGGGGGGGGGGGGGGAGGTTTCTCTGCCACATATCGTGCTTCATATGTGATTTGTCAGTGAGGTACTTTGTCTGGTTCCCCGTCTCCCAGGCAGATAATGTCAGAGGAATCCACCATCTCTCCCACCATTGAGGAGTTGATCGGTTCGATCACCCCTCGCCATCCGACCTCAGATGTCTCCTTTGAAGACTTCACCGTCTTGGAACTTGCTGAGCTATTGACCTACGTTGAGCACAAGATTCTCAGGGCGGTCCCTCCTTGGTATGGAACCCCCTGCGTTTATACCCACTCACCCCAATCTTGGACCTCCCTATTGTCCCTCTTTTGCTTGTACTTTTTTGTTTGTAACTTTTTCTGAAGGCCTCCCTTTTTCAATCATGGACGGTCGGTCAATTGTGGACCCTTTGTTTATGCCCTAAAAATAACCCAATTGTCCCTAGTCCACGATTGTCGGTGTTTACATACTCGCCCCTTCCTCCACTTCCCCCTTTCTTCTTCCAACTGCACATGTGCACAACAAGATTCAACAATTTTTATTATTATTCGGGAAAAGCGGCAGATAAATGCACACAAGGCTATTGGGGACGTGGTAACCAAATTTGCATTCTGTGCAAATTTGTGTGCAATCGAAAAGACAATAAAAGTTTGGACATACAAGACAACTAAAAAGACTTCGCTGTCCAAAATTGAAAGTTACTTCTCTTTAAATTTGCTGGTTTCGCTATGCTTTTGAAATGTTTTTCCGGAATGAAAAATTGTCCAATCTTGCAATATAACCTGAATCCTGCAAAATCCTGCAGTGGGTTTACCAGTGAGCTACAAAACAGCCAAACATGGAAAAAAAAACAGCTGCCAAGTGTCTTATTACAACAAGGGTCTGCACACATGACACTTGGTATACAAATGTACATTTTCTATACCGTCACCTTGACTGAACTGAAGCTCTATTGAGAATAAACCAGGATTAATTATTATGCCTTATGACCTGGATCCTGCATTATCTTCATGTGGCAAAACCCCAAACGCCCTCAATCCTGCAAATTTCTCCGATGCATCAACTTCCAAGTGACCTCAATCCTGCAAAAATTTGCAATTTGCAAAAGACGATTCTGGAGGATTTGGGATGGTTAGGGTTAAATATGTAATGTGATACTACATTTGTACGTGTTGGAAGCATCAGATCATAATTTTGACACCAACAGAAATCTCATGCCGCAACAAATTCAATTCAGCGAATTGTTTTTAAGATCCTCACCATTGTATACAAATGCCTCCACAATACCGCTCCTGCATACCTCACCAGTCTCATCAAGGCTTAATTACCATCCTGGACGACCTGGCCTTCGCTCTGGTACAGACAGTACACTCTTGGCAGTTCCAAAGGTGCATTCTGCTGCTGGGGATCGTGCATTTTACGCGCATGCCCCGCACCTTTGGAACCGCCTTCCTCATCAAATCCGTTCCGCAGAGTCACTGGAAGTCTTCAAGACACATCTCAAAACTTTCCTGTTCAATAGTTGATTGCTCAGGACCAACTGCCTTTCCAATTATCAGTGCCTTTATTTATTCGCTCATTGTTTAGTTTATTGTTAAGCGCTGTGATACCTAGTGTAAGAGCGCTCTATAAATGCCCGTTATTATTATTTATTATTATTTTGATGTAACAAAGGCAATGGTTGTTCACCATTCTGTTATTTGTTTGGGCCTTGCAGGGAGTTTTTAAACCAGTGTTGGATGAAGCAGACCAAGGCGACCAGAGCTCCACACATTCTTGCTGTCACCAAGAGATTCAATGAGGTACAACTCATAGCCGTGCTCTTCAACAACATTTTCAACATGTAGCATTCCAACAAGATAAAATGTTTTTTTCTTTCTATTTTTCGAGGCCAATTATTATTATAAATATAGTACAAAACGTGTTTCAGACCCCACGCTAAAAACAAATAAGTACAAATTGGCCCAAACCACCTATAATTTGTAGAATGCCATGAACCAGTGGTTACAGTGTTTGCCCCATGTGCGATGGTGCGTGGGTTCAACCCTGCCAGGAAAATGGTGTTTTTGCCCTTTGGCACTCGACCACAATTGTCTCTCTCCCCCTAGGAGTATAGGTGCCTGTGAGGGTCGAGGTCGCGAATTGAGTGTTGATATCGGCTGCCATGTGGCCCGGGGCCTGACGAACAGGGAATAAATGTATAGCACCATCAGCATTCATGTCAATGGATACGTGCACTTTATACAAATTAGTATTACAAAACTCATGGCGAGGATTTTGAAAAAAATTATATTGTTGTTAAAGTGCCGAGGAATCAGTCCTTTCTCTGCACTTAAGGTAAAATACAAATATGCCCAAACTAACAAATCAACTCTATCATTTTGTTGGCGTTTCGTTCACTTTTCAGGTCAGTAAATTAGTAGCCTCGGAGATCTTACGACAGTCCACGGTAGTGGGCCGGGCATCAGCCATTGAGAAATGGGCGGCGGTCGCAGACATATGTCGCTGTATGCACAACTATAACAGCGTGCTGGAGATTACATCAGCGCTGATGAACAGCTCCGTGTATCGCCTCAAGAAAGTGTGGGACAAGGTGCCTAAACAGGTAGGCTGCAAGGTGGATGTATGGCAAAGCCGTAAACTCAGGATGTGCTTAATTATGGCTTATGGGACAAGGTGCCAAAACAGGAAGGCAGTGAGGAGGGTGTGTGGCAAAGCCGTAAACTCAAGATGTGCTTAATTATGGCAAGGTTATGGCTTATGGGACAGGAAGGCTGTGAGGAGGGTGTGTGGCAAAGCCGTACAATCAGGCTGGGCTTATGGCTTATGAGACAAGGTGCCTAAACAGGAAGGCTGTGAGGAGGGTGTGTGACAAAGCCGTACAATCAGGCTGGGCTTGTGGCTTATGAGACAAGGTGCCAAAACAGAAAGGCTGTGAGGAGGATGTGTGGCAAAGCCGTAGAATCAGGCTGGGCTTATGGCTTATGGGACAAGGTGCCAAAAACAGGAAGTCTGTGAGGAGGGTGTGTGGCAAAGCCGTACAATCAGGCTGGGCTTATGGCTTATGGGACAAGGTGCCAAAAACAGGAAGGCTGTGAGGAGGGTGTGTGGCAAAGCCGTACAATCAGGCTAGGCTTATGGCTTATGGGACAAGGTGCCTAAACAGGAAGGCTGCAGGGAGGGCGCTGGGCAGGATCTGAGGGTGTGCGGCAAAGTCGCAAAATCTGGCTTCTTTTTGGCACTTTTATGAGGATTGTCACTCAAGAACACTTTTTGGTGGGTTAACCAGTGACTTTTGATTGAAATTTGATTGAAATTCCATCCAAAGATGATACACTCTAAAGTATAGTCTTGTAGCTCATTGTCATTCTGGAGAAAAAAATTATTGAAGAGGGACATTTATCTTTTTCTTTTTTTTATCCAATATTTCTTTTTGTCTTTTGAAGACTAAAAGTACGCTGGAGAAACTGCAAGTGCTTGTCTCATCAGACGGACGATTCAAAAACATGCGAGAGGCACTGCACAGGTAAAATGTGGTACTTTCTTTGATTTTGAGGACTATGCAAACAAATATGGCACTGTGGCACCTGCTTAAAGAGACTGGCTGCTACACACTGATTGGTCTAGCTGCTTTGATGCAACTGAAGTAGCATTTCTGCAACCTTCTTTCCCTTTAAAAACTTATATTCTTGTTTATTGAAGCGTTCTACTCAAAATTCATTCCTTGTGCTCTTAAGCACATAGTTTTTCTATTAACGTAACTCCCTAGGGTTGTAAAAAATCATATTAAAATATTAAAATCTTATTGAAATTGGTGGAGTAAAAACAGGTACCTGTGAGGGTCGAGGGCAAATTTAGCGCTGATGCGATGTGGTCCTGGGCCTGATGAATAGGTAATACATTATTTTGTAATTGTATAGCGCCGCGAGCATCGATGTCAGTGGATACATGTGCTCTAACCAGTTCGTGCCGGATGACGTATATAAACGCAATTTTTTTCCCCAGATTCAAAACGGATGACGCATAAACACGCCACGAGCAAGGCCGCAAATGTCTGTCAGCAGCGAGCAAAGCCTAAAATGCGTGGGTGTGCTTCCCGGCACTATCGGCCTGAACCCGCCTCGCATCGAGTTTCGTTTAAAATAATTTCGCCCCTTCGGGTCGGTGATGTTAAAATAATCCCGGCGCGAACTGGTTAAAAAACAATACACATTGTTACTTTTAATACCAACTTTGCGTGTTGTCTTGGTTTTCAGGATTGACCCTCCTGCAGTGCCGTACCTGGGCTTCTATTTGACAGACTTGGCATTTATTGAGGATGGGACCCCCAATGTCACGGACGATGGTCTTATTAACTTCTCCAAGATGAGAATGGTAAAGTAATCAGCTTTTTTTCTTGCTTTTTTTCTCCAAGCTTTTGTTCGCCAATCGTTCGGCCTTCATTTGTTGTTGTTGGTCAAGCATTCTTTGCTTTGATTTTTATTTATTTTTTCCTCTTGTCTCGTAACAAAATTCTGGTTGATATTTCACTGTCCGTTATTGTTTGTGCATAATTACATTGGGCACGTTTAATGGGATTTAATGATTTTAGTGCCACAAATGGGATTCAGGCATAATATTGGATGTATCGTACATATTTTAAGTTCGTCTTGTTGCTGCTTTCTCTTCCAGATTGCTCACGTGATTCGTGAGATACGCCATTTTCAGAAGACGTGTTACACCATTGAATTTGACAAACGGGTATGATTACACATATACATGCACATAACTACTATTTGTTTAACCAGTTCGTACTAACCAGTTTGTACTAACAGGAGTGGACTATGTTGATTTTGTTGTAGGTTGCAAACTACCTGTTGGATATCAACCTGGTCATGGATGATGACGAGCTATATGCCTTATCCCTGGAAATTGAGCCCCGCCAATCCACGAGAGTGTCTTCAAGCATCTGAAGGGGATTATAGCGGATCGAAAGAGGATTAGTGGATTGAACGATCCGACGCAAGAGATTAGCAGGGCAAAAGATGAGTGGATACGTCCACTCCAGTTGTTGATGGCCGAAGTAACGATGACCACTCTGGCCTGCTTGGACTACAGCCGAGCAATTTCGGCGACAAGCGGATGGATTAATGGAGATAAGTGGATGGGTTTACAGGGATCAAAAGATTAAAAGATTAGTGGATTTGTTTATCAGCTACCTCCAAGTGGTTGTAAACCTCTAATTTAGATGCTGTATGATCCGAAATCTGCCTTTTGAGGGTTTGGATTTGGTCACCCAAAGTCAATGGCCTTTTTGTTTTTTAACTTAACGGGACGAAACTGCTTGATAGAATTTGATAAAATAGGATAAATGCGATTGCACTACAATTTCGGGGTGAAAACTGTAATAAAACATGTGGATTAGGTTATTTGGGAGGAGGGGGGGGGGATTGTATATGAATGTTTTGTTTTGGTTTTGGCTTCCTTTTAGATGCAGTACTGGTATCAGTCCTACTTCTATAGCAGGTTAAGATGTGGGATGAAACTGGTGTTTGTTCTAGTTTGTTTTGTTTTTGTTTGTTTGTTTCGTTTTTCCATTTTTTGGTTTTTGTATCTTGGTCCTCCCCTGATTGTAGCTTGGGTTAGGTAGTTCAGGTTCCCTGTAGTCTAAATAGTTTTTGCTTGCCTTTTATACCATGTCATTTTCTAAATTGATTCTCGGCCGTGGCGTAACTTCAGGTTCCTTGTCGGTGTGCCGGGACAAGTGTGCCGGGACAAGTGTGCCGGGACAAGTGTGCCGGGACAAGTGTGCCGGGACAAGTGTGCCGGGACAAGTGTGCCGGGACAAGTGTGCCGGGACAAGTGTGCCGGAACAAGTGTGCCGGAACAAGTGTGCCGGAACAAGTGTGCCGGAACAAGTGTGCCGGAACAAGTGTGCCGGAACAAGTGTGCCGGAACAAGTGTGCCGGAACAAGTGTGCCGGAACAAGTGTGCCGGAACAAGTGTGCCGGAACAAGTGTGCCGGAACAAGTGTGCCGGAACAAGTGTGCCGGAACAAGTGTGCCGGAACAAGTGTGCCGGAACAAGTGTGCCGGAACAAGTGTGCCGGAACAAGTGTGCCGGAACAAGTGTGCCGGAACAAGTGTGCCGGAACAAGTGTGCCGGAACAAGTGTGCCGGAACAAGTGTGCCGGAACAAGTGTGCCGGAACAAGTGTGCCGGAACAAGTGTGCCGGAACAAGTGTGCCGGAACAAGTGTGCCGGAACAAGTGTGCCGGAACAAGTGTGCCGGAACAAGTGTGCCGGAACAAGTGTGCCGGAACAAGTGTGCCGGAACAAGTGTGCCGGAACAAGTGTGCCGGAACAAGTGTGCCGGAACAAAGTCGTCATTTTGGCTTATGGGACAAGGTGCCAAAACAGGAAGGCTGTGAGGAGGGTGTGTGGCAAAGCCGTACAATTAGGCTGGGCTTATGGCTTATGGGACAAGGTGCCAAAACAGGAAGGCCGTGAGGAGGGTGTGTGGCAAAGCCGGTGGGTACAGAAATGTGCGAGAGTGTTGGTTTTTTTGGATGGGAGATTTAGTCATGAATCATGATGTTGTTGGTTCTCGTGTTTGTAAATGCAGGTGTAAATAACCAGAAAGTGCAATGCAATGATCTTTTTGATAGAAGTGGTCATGGAGTTCCGGCAGACCACACTAGTAATTTGATGATGATGATTATGATGATGATGATGGTGATGATGTTTATAATTTTTTTGGAAGGATCTGCGAGTCATGCAAGCAGAGTGTTAACAGTCAAGTCTGTTAAACGGCTGTGTGTAGTAAAGTTGGGTAGGTTTAGAAAACGCTGAGGAACAGATGGGAAACGGTTTGAATAACTGACACGTTACCTTGACGAATGCAGTCTTACTGAAAGTGCCAATTACATTTAAAATATTTATATTAAAAGCCGGCATAACATAAGCGAGCGATGCTGCAATATCTATCTTGTCAAAGTGCACAAGCTTATTAATCAAAATATAGAAGACAAATTGGACATTTTGATATATTTTTTCACATTTCCAGAGTGTGTTTCTGAGATTTTTGCAAAAAAAAGAAGAAAGAGTAAAGATAAGACAGTTGACTTTATCAATAGTTGCAGGTAGTTGGTGTCAATAGAAGACATATGCTGATGTGTGTCGTCAGCAGACATGAGCTGTATAAAATTAAAGTATAACATTTACATTTAGATTTTTTTCTCCCAGGTCTATTAACATAGGTCTACCTAGCCAAATTCCTTCTCATAAGCGAGGGAATCCCTGGTTATTTTCTGTAACTGATCTTAACCCTGCAAACCTAGTGAAACTCAGATCAAAATGTCTGCAGCAGTTTAAAGGTAGGATACACTATTTGCAGATATCAAAACAAATTACTACCGAATTATAAAGGAAATATTTTACTAATTTAAAAGTAAATAATGATTGTAGGCATCCAGCAAAATGATTGTGCTAGATATTCTGTAATTGTTCCGAAAAATTGAATTTTATAAAAACAAATTTACGATCGCCAGACAGCGATCGCGAACAAAACAAGAACAACATATATAAGAACCACTGCCTGACGCTGGTTGAAAAATGTTTTTCACAGCATCCATGATTGTAAAACTTCGAACAGGCCAGTTAAACGACATTTACTATAAAATACAACCCCCCAAATCCACCCGTTCATGATAATTTAAGCAATTACCAATGGTGTATCCTACTTTTAAAAACGCTAGGCTTCAGAATACATAACTAAATGCAAACTGTTGATCACAATAAATGCTGGCTGATTTTATTTTATTGGCCGTTTTATTTATTTTATTTATGAAATGTTAGCGTTGAATTCTCTTAAAAATTTATTTCAGAACAAATTTGACACATAAAAAGAATATGTAGAATACATACTATAAATATAACTTCAGTTTGCTGGTCAAATTGAATAACTGTTGATCAATATACTACGAGAACAAATAATATGTTAACAAATTCCCTATCGATGTGCTCGTCCCCTACCATGATCCACACGTACAGTGCACACAAACTATGCTTGAATATCCCATTATGTAGAATTGCTTGTAATTTTCCTTAGTCAGGGATAAGTGATAAATGATGTGTTTTTCCCGTGGTTAAAGACAATGGCAACCAATAATACCTACTCATCTTACCCTTCTTCTTCGTTTAGCCCCCCCCCCCCCCCTCCAAAAAGAAATTAAATAAATAAATAAACAAACCAAATTTCTTTAAAAAGAAAACAATTTGCATTATGCTATTTGAATCGTGTACATGAGCTTGCGTATCAAACAAATTGCTCCACCAAGAAAAAGAACAAAGTTTGTAGCAAGGCTCTTCAAAATCGTGAGGTGAACAGCTTTTCTTTCTTTTTTGCGTACACACATTCGCGTTTTTGTATCACTGTGGAGACATGGCTTTGTTCTCGTGTACAAAATGGTTAGAAAGTCGAGCACGTTTTTCAAAATTCTCCTATTTTAACCACATTTAATTCTTTTCCTGGGTAGAAATTTCGACCCAATATACCCTATATTATACCCAAACACTAACCCTAACCCACATCCTAACACTATTTTTGTTTAGTAATTCAAGTACAATCTAAAAATCTAATTTGTGAAATTCCTAATGGAGACCTATTTATCTATAGAAATTACCCTTTGGAGATCTTTTCACTCACATTGTCCCCATTGTGTTCAAGTCTCTAGAGGATACCGTATTTCGCACCACAATACTGCATAAAATAAAAACCGTTTATTCACTAAAATTGTGTGTGAAATCAACCAGACCAGTATACATTAAATAAACATTAACAATAAATGAACAATATGAATTCGGCGCTGATAAAAAAAGGCAATTTCAGCCAATTTCATAAAACATGTAATAAGCACAACAATTTGCTTATTTAGCATGAAATTTGTTTCTTGGCGAAAAAACAGGGTTACAAACCAAAATTGGCAGGTGATGTTCATTGTTCAGGACTGGTATTCATATACCCAGCACGATATGTGGCAGAGGGGTAACCCCCCTCTTATCCCTATACCTAAAACGCACTCAACACTATTGTTACCTAACCCACCCCCCTTGAAACCTAAAAAGAATTCCTGAGATTCCGGGAACACAATGGTCAACACAAAAGAGGGGGGGGGGGGGGGGGGAGAGGGGGGTTTCTTTGCCACATATCGTGCTTCATATGGGTATTCAGCTAGTTTTTGCTTAGCATTTAAAGCACATAGAGTTGGGCTTGTAACCTGTTTTTACTATTTACTCACACGTTTTTTTAAATTAGCCCCCTGTTGTTAAGTGGGATAATTGTCTGTAAATGCTTTGTTGCGATTAAGAAATCTTGCAAAAACTCATCCTATGTCATAGGCATGTCATAGGAGAATTTGCATAAATATTTGTACTAGTATATATATATATATATATTGGGTCGAGAATTGTAAACATATTTGATTTCCAGAGTATTTAAGACAATGAAATGATTGCAATCATTAATGTTAAATCAACATTTTATTGTTTATTTACTTTAATACTTGTTTTTTAAATCACGAATTTTCGATTTCTTGCCTTGTTGCATATGCACTCAAATTCTATACATGTAGTTTTGTCTTTTTAAAGAAAGAACTATTATAAATATTTTCCTTTTATTATTTATTTATTTTTTCCATTTTGGAGCTCAACATTTAACTTATTTATTATCTCTTGTTTTTTAATTTAAAGTAATTGGGTTAAAATGTTTCTTTATTTATATTTTCTTCTTTAAAACATTTTTATAAAAAAAATCAACCAGTACAATATCACCTTGTATTATACATACACATATTGTCCATGCATTTGTGCAATGACTTTCTATTTATAATTTATTATTTAACATTTACTTTTTTCTTTTTTTTTCGAAAGATATCCAAGTATGCTATTTTTGTAGTTTATCTCTGCTTTAACATTCTATTTCATATTTATTGACTGATGCCCGTACGCTCATCAGTTCAGTTCTAAGGAGATATTTTTGTTAAGAGAAATTGATTTTATAATGAAACTACATATTCAAATTTTCTATGATTTAATGGAAACAAATATATGAAACCTGTACAATGTTTTTTTTCTTGCAAACATAATGGTTGTGTATATATCACACGATGTGAAGGAAATATATTTGAGTGCGGGAAAATGGTTACTTCAATAAAGCTATGTATTGATGACGTCATGCTTTTGTTTACACCTGTGCTTTCTCATGACGAGGGTTTCATAGCCTCGTAAAAACGCGCGGACGTAAACAAAGCGTGACGTCACCAGAGCAGCGGTGCATTGACTATTTCTATCAACGAATTTGTATATTTTGAAATAACTTATGATTATCGCGTTAGTGAATTTACGTATCAAAATATTTATGCAGAGTTTCTCAGATAATTAAATTGTACAGAATTTAGGGTTTGACGCTCGTGTAAATATTTCACTTGAAATCGTATGTAGTCATTATTCATAATCTTGGACATTTTAGGGTCATTACTTTGATCCAACGTAACATCTGCACGGCTTTTGATTCCGCAAAGCAATGATGCTTTAAAGAGGTGTTTTATACCGAGTATAGTGGATTCTTCTGTACGTGTATACATTTTTTGTCATGAATTTAAATAAACTAAACATTACTTCGCAGCTTTATGAGAGATCAGGTGGGCGTTCTGAAAGTGATTAATGTTCTGTTCTCTGCCCCGCCCCGCCCTGACCTGACCTGACCTGACCTGACCTGACCTGTTTTAGGAACTTATCCGAACGACTATTTTAAAAATGTTAAACTTCCTTAAACTAAACCGAACAACTCTGACAAAATCCCTGAAACTAAACCGAACAACTCGGCTGAGTTTCCAGAAACTAAACCGAATGACTCTGCTAAAATTCCTGAAACTAAACCGAACGACTCTGCTAAAATTCCTGAAACTAAACCGAACGACTCTGCTAAAATTCCTGAAACTAAACCGAACAACTCGGCTGAAATTCCTGAGACTAAAACGAACGTCTCTGCTAAAATCCCTCAAACTTAACCGAATGATGACGTCTCTGCTAAAATCCCTCAAACTAAACCTAATGACTCTGCCAAAATCCCTGAAACCAAAACCGAACAACTCGGCTGAGTTTCCGGAAACTAAACCGAACGACTCTGCTGAAATTCCTGAGACTAAAACGAACGTCTCTGCTAAAATCCCTCAAACTAAACCTAATGATGACGTCTCTGCTAAAATCCCTCAAACTAAACCTAATGACTCTGCTAAAATTCCTGAAACTAAACCGAACGACTCTGCTAAAATTCCTGAAACTAAACCGAACGACTCTGCTAAAATTCCTGAAACTAAACCGAACAACTCGGCTGAAATTCCTGAGACTAAAACGAACGTCTCTGCTAAAATCCCTCAAACTTAACCGAATGATGACGTCTCTGCTAAAATCCCTCAAACTAAACCTAATGACTCTGCCAAAATCCCTGAAACCAAAACCGAACAACTCGGCTGAGTTTCCGGAAACTAAACCGAACGACTCTGCTGAAATTCCTGAGACTAAAACGAACGTCTCTGCTAAAATCCCTCAAACTAAACCTAATGATGACGTCTCTGCTAAAATCCCTCAAACTAAACCTAATGACTCTGCTAAAATTCCTGAAACTAAACCGAACGACTCTGTTGAAATTCAAGAAACTAAACTGAACAACTCTGCAAATATAGGACAATATATGAGAAAAATTGGGCTAACAAGTAGGTGAAGGGTTGCCTAAGGTGAGAGACTTGAACAAGTTCAAGAAAACCCCCCAAATTTAAGATTTTTGTAGCTTACAATAATCATATCTACGTTAAAATGTATTTTGGGGATTTCCTTGAACTTGTTCAAGTCTTCCATGTTAGGCAACCCTTTAACTACTTTTTAGCCCAATTTATAGACGCACCATTTTTCCCAAGTTTTTGTTTTCTGGGCTAAATATCACAATGTTATTATTGTTCATATGATTTTTCATAAGGTTTTAATATGATAACTGTGCCAGTAAGCAACTTGGTGAATTTGAAGCTCACCAATACTGACTACATGATGATATCTGGAGACAGTGTAATGTGCGCACATTTATAGGGTCATAAAGTTGTCATTTTGGATAATTACTGTGTTCTCATAATTATTCAGTTACTTATATGCTTTAGCAAATGTTATTCAAGTAAGGATATGTAAGTAGAATCACCAAAATAAACTTTTCAAAAAATAAAAATCAAAAAATAAAAATAAAATATATACCCAAATATGGGAATAAACACGGCAGGGATTAACGATTTATGCAAATTAGACATATTTCCACCAATTGGATTTTTGTAGATTTTTAGTATGTAATTCTAGGAACCTTATAGAAGTGAACTGTGGTGAAAACAATTTGTTGCAATTTGTTTGAGGTCAAAACGTATTTTTCCTGGTCACAAATATTTGTCAAGTCAATACAGCGACCTCATTTTGACCACTGAAGATTATACTGTGACTTATTTCTCCATGATTAGCACGATATGTACCTTATATACCTTATACACACTCAACACTATTGTTACCTAACCCATCCCCCTTGAAACCTAAAAATAATTCCTGAGATTCCGGGAACACAATGGGCAACACAAAAGAGGGTGGGTTTTCGCTGCCACATATCGTGCTTCATATGCTGAAGATTCCGTCGACCAGAAAGCGGTCTGTTTATATTTAGTTTAGAGTCAACAAACTTCTGTCAAGCCGGTAAAAGTTTGTTGACCGGCCGCGCACGCGCACTCGAGCATGCAAAAGGCGCCACGTGAGTGTACCACACTGACCTCTAGAGGTCAGTGGTGTGTACATATATGTACGTTTTGTCACGAGTCGAGAGCTATATGGAAGGGAAGATAGGACACTTGGTATCTATTTTTACGGTGACCTGTGAAACACGAGAACGTCATCAAATTGGGCCATGGGGAAGGGCGCCGCTCATGGCACGTAGGTATACGCGCCTTTGGTTATACATGTATAACCTACGCGTGAATTATAGGCCATCGGGTGTAAAATGCGGGACTCTTCATTATGAATTGGTTAAACGTCAACAGTTAAATACACCGAGAAATAAATAACTAAAAAAGTAAATAAATTAAAGGGGATACAAGTATACGGTCAGTGAAAAGAGTTACATGTTTAGATTTATAGCAATGCTTATCAATATAATTATCAGAGAATACTTAAGTAAGTTTAATAATGGCGATTGCAACTTCCTGATGAATTGTTCAATTATGGACACAATGTCTTGACTGATTTTCATTATTAATTATGAATACACAAATTTAAGTTATTCCATTGCTCATAACACGTATATATAATATTAAAGTGATCCGCTTCAATTTGTTGACGATATAATAATAAATAATACTTTTGAAGCGCTATAAATTACATTAAAAGCATCATCTATACGCAAAAAAATTAATTAGTTAAATAAATAATAATTGTTTTATTGTTTATTTTAACAAATCCTGTTAAGAATAAAAAACAACAATACATAATGCAAGGTGGAAAGAATAGGGGGAAATTGTTCGCACCAATACCACCCCTAAAAGTACGAGTCATGTAATTAGCATACTGTAATAAACCGCCCAAAAAAATTTTCGGGGCACTTTTAGGCATTTCCCATTAATCACATGAGTGGTGCTATTAACAAGATAATAAACTCCTTAAAAATGCAACCTATCTGCATGATTTTACGAAAGAAAAGGTGGCTTAGGGGTTTTGCGCAAATAAGGTGGTTTCACGACTGCGCAATAGTCGTAGCCTTGTTGCCATTTTGTGATTGGACAATTAACGACGTTTATTTGATGGTGTTTTCTTATCTCCAGTGTGTGCAACTCAGCCACTGACCTTCTGTGTAGAGGTCAGTGATCTCGGTGGTCGCATATGCGCGGTGGTCGCATATGCGCGGTGGTCGCATATGCGCGGTGGTCGCATATGCGCGGTGGTCGCATATGCGCGGTGGTCGCATATGCGCGGTGGTCGCATATGCGCGGTGGTCGCATATGCGCGGTGGTCGCATATGCGCGGTGGTCGCATATGCGCGGTGGTCGCATATGCGCGGTGGTCGCATATGCGCGGTGGTCGCATATGCGCGGTGGTCGCATATGCGCGGTGGTCGCATATGCGCGGTGGTCGCATATGCGCGGTGGTCGCATATGCGCGGTGGTCGCATATGCGCGGTGGTCGCATATGCGCGGTGGTCGCATATGCGCGGTGGTCGCATATGCGCGGTGGTCGCATATGCGCGGTGGTCGCATATGCGCGGTGGTCGCATATGCGCGGTGGTCGCATATGCGCGGTGGTCGCATATGCGCGGTGGTCGCATATGCGCGGTGGTCGCATATGCGCGGTGGTCGCATATGCGCGGTGGTCGCATATGCGCGGTGGTCGCATATGCGCGGTGGTCGCATATGCGCGGTGGTCGCATATGCGCGGTGGTCGCATATGCGCGGTGGTCGCATATGCGCGGTGGTCGCATATGCGCGGTGGTCGCATATGCGCGGTGGTCGCATATGCGCGGTGGTCGCATATGCGCGGTGGTCGCATATGCGCGGTGGTCGCATATGCGCGGTGGTCGCATATGCGCGGTGGTCGCATATGCGCGGTGGTCGCATATGCGCGGTGGTCGCATATGCGCGGTGGTCGCATATGCGCGGTGGTCGCATATGCGCGGTGGTCGCATATGCGCGGTGGTCGCATATGCGCGGTGGTCGCATATGCGCGGTGGTCGCATATGCGCGGTGGTCGCATATGCGCGGTGGTCGCATATGCGCGGTGGTCGCATATGCGCGGTGGTCGCATATGCGCGGTGGTCGCATATGCGCGGTGGTCGCATATGCGCGGTGGTCGCATATGCGCGGTGGTCGCATATGCGCGGTGGTCGCATATGCGCGGTGGTTTTTGGGGGTTGTATTTTATAGTAAATATCATTTAACTGACCTGTCCGAAGTTTTACAATCATGGATGCCGAGAAAAGCACGAAAAACAGCGTTTGCTTTCTACCAGCTTTGGACAGTTATTCTTATGTTATCTTTGTCTTTGTTTTTTCGCGATCGCCGTCCGGCGATCGCAATTTATTTTTTATAAAATTATATTTTTCGGAATATTTACTGGTGCCTAGAATCATTATTTACTTTCAAATGAGTAAGATATTTCTTAACAATTCGGTAGTAAATATTTTCGATATCTGCAAATGGTGTATACTACCTTTAACAAATTACTGTGTGCACGACGGGGTCTGTAGACTGTAGGATACACAGACCCTTGAATTGCTTGAATTATCATGAATTGGTGGTTTTGGGGGGTTGTATTTTATGTTAAATATCGTTTTAACTGACCTGTCCGAAGTTTTACAATCATGGATGTTAAGAAAAGCAAGAAAAACGGCGTTCCTTTGTAACCGGCGTCAGGCAGTTGTTCTTGGTCTGTTTTCCGCGAATTTCAAATGTAGACCTGCGCAGTAGACCTGCGCAGTAGACCTGCGCAGTAGACCTGCGCAGTAGACCTGCGCAGTAGACCTGCGCAGTAGACCTGCGCAGTAGACCTGCGCAGTAGACCTGCGCAGTAGACCTGCGCAGTAGACCTGCGCAGTAGACCTGCGCAGTAGACCTGCGCAGTAGACCTGCGCAGTAGACCTGCGCAGTAGACCTGCGCAGTAGACCTGCGCAGTAGACCTGCGCAGTAGACCTGCGCAGTAGACCTGCGCAGTAGACCTGCGCAGTAGACCTGCGCAGTAGACCTGCGCAGTAGACCTGCGCAGTAGACCTGCGCAGTAGACCTGCGCAGTAGACCTGCGCAGTAGACCTGCGCAGTAGACCTGCGCAGTAGACCTGCGCAGTAGACCTGCGCAGTAGACCTGCGCAGTAGACCTGCGCAGTAGACCTGCGCAGTAGACCTGCGCAGTAGACCTGCGCAGTAGACCTGCGCAGTAGACCTGCGCAGTAGACCTGCGCAGTAGACCTGCGCAGTAGACCTGCGCAGTAGACCTGCGCAGTAGACCTGCGCAGTAGACCTGCGCAGTAGACCTGCGCAGTAGACCTGCGCAGTAGACCTGCGCAGTAGACCTGCGCAGTAGACCTGCGCAGTAGACCTGCGCAGTAGACCTGCGCAGTAGACCTGCGCAGTAGACCTGCGCAGTAGACCTGCGCAGTAGACCTGCGCAGTAGACCTGCGCAGTAGACCTGCGCAGTAGACCTGCGCAGTAGACCTGCGCAGTAGACCTGCGCAGTAGACCTGCGCAGTAGACCTGCGCAGTAGACCTGCGCAGTAGACCTGCGCAGTAGACCTGCGCAGAAAAAAACTTCAGAAGATTGTCCTAGGGAAAAATCCACGGAATCAGGCACTAAAAAACCCAATCCACATGATTAGCCCAGGCTGGATTCAAACCCGGGTCACAGCGGTGAAAGACGAGGGTTCCTGTGTTTGCCGGTGCCGTTATGGTGTAACAGGCAAAGCGAATACAAAAAAGTGAACCCTAAATAGTAAATACATTGCAGAAATGTAATAATCCTGTTTATTATTGAAACACGCGGCCGCCCGGACGCGTCCCGGCCAGCATGTGCTGCATGTGCTCGCCCGCCGCGCCGCGCCGCACACTATGTTCGCGGTCGGAAAGCCAGCTGCCCTTTCCTTCCGGCTAGTACGTATTTACACGCGTTGCTTTATATTACAGGCATCGTCGATTGAAAACTTTAGCGCTTCCAAGTTAAGTTATCAGCAACGCGTGTTAATTTTGCCCCGGGAACAAGATGGCGCATTATTACCGTGAAACACCTTATTGTCCAATTACAAAATGGCAATTACAAGGCTACGACTATTGCGACTAGTTTCACGTTCCGCGGCCATCTTGGATTCAGCGCAAAAAGGGGTACGCAACTTACCCGGATGATAGCGTGTTTATATGGGTGTTCCTCTCTCCTATATGTAGTAGGCCTACAGAGGGCGCTCTACTGAGCATGCGCAACTGGAACGTGAAACAACCTTATAAGCAAAGATCGTATAAGTTATCGATCCACTATTACATGTGCATGCATGAAGCAAATCAGCTTTTTACCTACTTGTCGTGCGAGGCGCCCTTCCCTATCCTGTTTCACTTTTTAAGCGGCAGTGTCCTATCTTCCCCGACTATATATATATGTACAGTCAGTACTAGTAAATAAACAGAGTATCTGTGCCATAAGTTTTTGCTGACCCAAATCAGGACATTTTGCTGACTGATGGCGTGATGCACCATATATTTACTTGGACCTGCTGTTTCCAGAATCGTCAGTTACACCTCTCCACGTTACTGTGCTAGTTTTGCCCAAAGTAATTGCCGCTAGATAAGGGGATAAGCCTATAAAGGCAGCCAGGCCAGGGCACGTATATACAAAGTCAGTGCCATGATTGAAATACAACAACAACAACAAGTATTTTTGCCGGTTTTGACTGTGACTTTCGGCCGATCGTTGAAAGAGAACGGACGTGTATTTTGCTTCTCTATCCGCAGCGGATGCCTTGTGATATTGTCTACCCCTTCCTCCATGATCTAAAGTAAAAGTACGGCTTTAAATTAAGCTATTGCATCCCAAATATCACACATTCAATTTACTAATTTTTAATTAGTCAAGCTCAGGATATATAGTGTCTTTAGTGACACTCGGCCTCCAAGGAATGTCCATGTACTCTCTATAGAGGGTGTGTGTAAAATTATATTGATTTTGGAAAATTGACTGAAGAGGACTGTTATGTTAATGTTATGGTTAAAGGTCCGTCTTTAGATTTTGAGCAATTTTGCTGCTCAAAAATCCCAAAACAAACGAACAAACGAGCACCCCCACGTGACAAGTGGTGAACTCGCTCCTCATTTTCTCCCACTTTGACTTTTTACTTTTTTTTCAGGGATTTGAGAATTTGTCCACCATGTTCAAAGAACTTAGCGCAGGGAGTTCTGAAATTGATTGGTGTGAGAATAATTACTCCGTGTTTCCATTCATTGCTGAATTCTACAACACGGTAAGTAGTAGTAGTGTTTCGAAGTGAATATATATATTTACATACATATGAAGGATTTTGAAGGATGAGGCATTGGAGTCGCCTATAAAAAGATCAAAGGTGTGAATTCTGTAAATAATTATTTAACATATTAACAACATTTCCATCATCTGATCATCTGTTGATCACTTGCCATTAAATTATTCATCTTAACCAGTTCGCGCCAGATGACGTATATAAACGCAAAGTTTTCCCCAGATTCAAAACGGATGACGCATAAAACACGCCACGAGCAAGACCGGAAGTGTCTGTCAGCAGCGAGCAAGGCCGGAAATGCGTGGGTGTGCTTCCCGGTACTATCGGGTTGAACACGGCTCGTATCGTGTTTTGGTAATAATAATCCCGCGAGTCGGCTCGGTGATGTTAAAATAATCCTGGCCCGAACTGGTTAACACAAGGTGCGTCCATGTCACAAAAATAAAAGTTCTATTCAATGGTACACAAATGTAAATACAGAACTTCAATTACATGGTCACACACAATAAGTCGCTCTCTCATTTACCAATCAGATGATGAGGATTTGTTCATGCGTTGTACAGAACAAATAATGAATGTTTCACATTTGTGTGTGCTTGCTGGGTCTAATTTTATGGCTCTGCCTAATTTAAATTAGCGAAAAAAATTCTGCTTTCTGTCATGACTGTAGCAGAAAATGTCATGCTTACTACAGTAAGTGTATTTCACAGATTAGCGAGTAATTGTGGCTTCTGCGCATGTGTACATCCTGTACTAATACAGGATTAGCTTAGTATTTTTCTGCTTGCGTTTTTAGTGCAAAATGGTGAACTTAGGGGTCAATGTTATGGAGCTGATAAGCACAGAAAGTTGCTTAGCATGAACATTTTTTCTTGGCTACAACAGGGTTCTAAGACCAAATTTTCAGGTGATGTACATGTATATTGTTTGTGACTGAATTTTGCTTTTAATAGCATAAAAAGCACGTGGAGTTGTTTGTGTTTGGCAAATGTTTGTGCAATACCAGCTCCATGAAATTGGCCCTAGTCTCAAACTCTAATTTCTGCTGCAGAAGAGATTGATCTAGATCCAGATTAGAAATCTGGATCATTTTGAATGATTTTTCTTTTAACTTTGGCAGATTGGGCATTGTGCAGAACCATTTCCTTGAATAGCGCCCACTGTTGCCCACTTTATGCTTGCCGTGTTTTCTGTTTCTGTTTGGGGCGGAGGTTTGCCCTTTATTGAGTGCCCTTTGTTTTTCTAGTTTAAATACGTAAACTTTATGTCGGTGAAATTTTATAGCGATGTTTGTTTAACCAGTTCGCACCGGATGACGAATATAAACGCAAAGTTTCAGATTCAAAACGGATGACGCACAAACACGCAACGAGCAAGGCCGAAAATATCTCTCAGCAGCGAGCAAGGCCGGAAATTTGTGGGTGTGCTTCCCGGTCCTGGCGGCCTGAACCTGCTTCGGATCGAGTTTCGTTAAAAATAATCCCGGCGCAAACTGGTTAATAAGAATTAATAAATAAATGAATGAAAAGTGTCATGTTTTACTTCAATAGGGTATTATACAAATGAGGGGGAGTAGTGGGAATTACTGGTCCCCAGGTGTAGGTCAGCTCGACTACATCCAGACGCGAATCTGAAGAATGTAGTCGAGCTGACCTACACCCAGGGACCAGTAATTACCACTATTTTCCAGAAATAAACCATGCTGTATTTGTTTTACTACACCTCATAAATATTCAATGCCTTGTCGATAACAGCCTTCGTAGATTTTGCATCTTTATTCAGCACAAGATTTAAGTTCTCCGTCAGTCTTGGCCGTTTTTCAAACCCCAGCTTCGTCTTCGTTTTGGTTTGGCTTCGTTCATGTACATTGTATGTAGTTTGGCAATAGAGATGGATCCAGAGACGGAGCCTGAGCTGGGGTTTGAAAAACAGCCCTAGTCAATGGCAGAAATCTAGTAACGTTACTAAGACTGTATTGGTCACAGACTATATTTCTACGAGGCGGGTTCCAGAGGAAATTGTTGGTGCTACAGGAAAGAATACCACAAGGCGGTGAGCTGGTTACTCATCAGGATGACGTTACATGGTAGCGTACCATTTTTACTTCCTAGACGCGCGGCGGAATCTTCCATTTGATGACGTGCTTCAATTTGCTCAGAATATTGATGAGGTGTAGTAAACCAGGTTCCCGTAAAGGCACAATTGACACCACTAATTCACGTATTTTGTCTTTTTAAGTCATTTTAAATGTCGTCTTGGCTCTTCCTCCTCCTCTACCTTCCCCTCCAGATAAGCAATGCCCTCTTCTTTGTGTTTCCGCCCCTGATGTGGGTTCTCTTCAAGGAATACGCGCGGCGTGTCAACCCTTCCATTAACCTGATCTGGCTGCTGTTGATGGTCGTCGGTGCTTCATCTGTCTACTTCCACAGCACCCTCAGTCTCTTTGGTCAGCTGTTGGACGAGGTGGCTATTCTCTGGGTGGTGCTGTGTGGGGCAGGGCTGTGGTTTCCGCGGCGATACTATCCCAAGATTCTCAATGGAAACAGGTTTGTAAAAATAAAATAAAAAATAGTATAGGGTCTACAAAAGACTGTTAAAGTTGAACGTGATTCTTAAAACAATGTTAGCAAATGTTGTACACCAGGAACAAAATGGGATGTTCATAGTAGAATATTGAAAAATGTGGGATCAGTTGGTTATTATTACCTCTTTTTTATATAGTCAAAGCTTTTCCTACAAAAAGCTTTTAGCTCAGAAAAAAATGCCAATATTTGTTTACTGTGTTAGTATGGAAATGCCTTTGCAAAGCTTTAACAAGCATTGATCTTAACCCCTACAGGGTATTACTGGGCACCCTGAGCCAGCCTGCCAAATCCAACAGAATGCAACACAGCTGAAATAGAACCTGCTAAATGCAACAACATGCAACAGTGGAATCTGTTGCATTGTGTAGGGATATGCTGGTATAAATGAGCTTTAAAAATCCCTCTGAAGGTATTAAAATAGCACAATAAATTCCATATAAATGTGATCTGTCATAAAGTTTGTATGGATTCTGCAGAAACAAGAGCTTTTCAATGGTGTACAACATTAAGGGGTACAGGGTTCACTTCAGTAACAGAAATAGACGACCAATTTACTTCAAGCGGTAAAACTAATTCTTAAGTAAATATAGACACCGTGTTTCACTTTTAAGATTGTGTTGTTGTTGTTTTTTCAGAAAGCTTTTCCGCATCATCGTTGCCATAGTAACACTCGTCGGAACAATGATCGCTTTCATCAAGCCGTGGCTCAACTCTTTTCTAATGATGCTGTTTGTCATCCCTGGCATCATTACTATGTGTTTAGAAGTCAAAAGGTAGGATAAAGCGTTAGCCCAGGTGGACTCCCTGACGCTTGGTTCAGACAGGCGTTCCACAATCGCGCCGAACCAAATTGAAATCAATTCGCTCCCGAGTTGCTTTAACAACTCAGCAGTCGATCGTTCGCCGTCTGGCGCGCCTTGTCGCCCTTATTTGTTTCAGACGTCAAACTCAATTCACTCATTTGGTTCGGTGCGACTGTGGAACGTCTGTCTGAACCGAGCGTTACCTCCCTACGTACGGTAGCTTCAGTTACTAAAAGTGGGCGGAAAAGTTATGAAGAAATTTTCAATATATTTACCTCATTGTAGACACTAATTTCTCCTTTACAAAATGAGTTTGAGGAAAATATATATAGGGCAATCAAAGTTAGACTATAAAGACCAGTTTTAAGTTCTGTAAAAAAAATAATATTAGTCTAAATTGTGATTTGTAAATTGTCACCACAGTAAAAACCATTGGAATTCAAATTTGATTTGCATTGCAATTGTCTAAACATGTATTGTTTGATTGGTATCAGACAGTCAAAATGTCTTCCACTTCCCCTACCATGCCATTGGAATAATACAGTAAAACACAGTCAGATCACATCTGTGTAAACATTGTGACTAGTCAAATTTTATCAACAGGGGCCAATTTCATAGAGATGCTTAAGCATAAAAATTGTTTAAGCACAAAACAATCTTGCTTAGTCAAACCAGCTTACAAGCCAAAACTCCTTGTAATGTATATTATTTGTGATTGGTATTTAGCTGTTGTTAGCTTAGCATAACGATCACATGGAATTTTGCCCCCTAACTTGATTTACCAAGCAAGGGTTGTTGTGCCTAAGCAACTATTTCTGCTTAAGCAGCTCTATGAAATTGGCCCCTGACAACAGAGGTAAACTGGTAGATACAGCTGGCATACCAATCACCTCCAGTGAACGCTTGCCTGTATCAAATATCACTGACATCACAAGGTATTCTCAAATAAGCACCCTGCCAAATGGCAAATAGAATGTAACAACAATCAAACGAGAATCTTGCTAAGTGTAACAAGATACAACAATGGATTCTGCTCAAATACAACAGAATCCAGGTGGTATACCAAACGCTACACCTACTAAATGCAACCGAATGCCTCAGACCAGGAGATGAGCCTTTACTAGTAAATGCAACAGTTGCAACTATTGGTGCATTCTGTTGCATTTATGGCTAAAAACTCACTTTATTGTATTGCTTTTGACTACTGTGACGACGTCGCTGAAATTGCCGGTCAGAGAGGGAGGGTTTCGAGTTGTTTACTTTCCTCACTATTCCAAAGCTAAGTAAGTGTTGATTGACTACCTCTTTCCTTATTCTCAGGGTGCACTGCCCGCGGGTCATCAAGCTCTGTCGCACCAACATGCTCCTCTGGGTCATCGCCGTCACCTGCTGGATCATGGATCGGTGCTTCTGTGACTTCTGGCTCTTTGTCTCCTTCCCCTACCTCCACTGCTTCTGGCACATCCTGGTCCTGGTAGCGTCTTACTGCTCCGTCGTCCTCTTTGCGTACTTCGACGCCATGAACGAGTTTCCGGAGATGGGGCCCGTGCTGCGCTATTGGCCCAAGGACCGCTACACCAACTTCGGCTTCCCTTACGTGACGCTCAAGTGCGTTGTCGCCAAGCCGACTGATTGAACTTCTGCTGGCGCAGTCACACTAAAACCAATCTTGACTGTATGATCCTACAGTGCAACGCTGTTATAACAAACATCACAGGATCCACAGATTCAATTTGGTATATCGATTGTTCGGCAGAGCAATTTTCAACCGCCGGGCCATCAGGTGCAAGGACTTTTAACGACTTTGAACAGGCGCCGACCATTGAATCATACATACACCGAATTCAGCTTATTCATCACACCGAATTCCAAAAGAAACGGTTGGCTTTAAAAAAAATATGTTTGAATAACACAAATCTGGAGCAAAGGGTGGTGGATTCTGTTAATTCGTTGACATTTTTTTCAAAAACAATGTTCTGTATTTTTGCATACACAAATCGGGTATAGCGGTGTTAGGTATAGCGGGTGTTAGGTATAGCGGCGTTCAGTATTATTCTGTTATTTTAAACATTTCCTTTACATGTTTTTAGGGGGGTAGTTCCGAATTGTACCCCTGCAGTACATTAACTAGTTTACGCCGGGATTATTTTAACATCACCGAGCAGAGGGGCAGGATTATTTTTAACGAAACTCGATCCGAAGCGGGTTCAGGCCGATAAGGCCGGGAAGCACACCCACGCATTTCTGGCCTTGCTCGCTGCTGACAGACATTTCCGGCCTTGCTCGTGGCGTGTTTATGCGTCATCCATTTTGAATCTGGGGAAAAACTTTGCGTTTATATATGTCATCCGGCGCGAACTGGTTAAGCCTTGCCATTCCTTTTAGAAGTTGTAAATCTAAAAGACCTCTTCTGAACACAATCAATTGGAATATAAATTTAGAGGTGCTTGCCAAAGTACCCATGCGATACTCTCTGAAAAATACTCATCGAGTGTCTATCGGCACATGTATTTTCCTCAAAGAATTTGATAGTGATGATAGCGAAAAGAGCAAATGACACGGGTAGCATTGCATTTTAAACCAGATGATTGATGTCGCCACAAAATGATGATAAATCGTTTCACTCCGTAATTTCAAACATGTTCTTCGGTTTCTAGCAACGAAAGGGTAAATCCATTTGGTTGTCGACAAAAGGTTTGGTGTCTAAAAGTTGTCAAACCTGGCTTCATTTCTTGTACGTGTGTGGGGGAAAAAAACATATGTGACACGATCAAGTGGATGTTGGGGAATTCCAAAAATTAACTGTGTTCTTCGTTGGTATTTAACCAGTTTGCGCCGAGCCGACGGGCGGGATTTTTTTTAACGAAACTCGATCCGAAGCGTGTTCAGGCTGATAGTGCCGGGAAGCACACCCACGCATTTCCGGCCTTGCGCGCTGCTGACATACATTTCCGAACTTGAACTTGGCGTGTTTATGCGTCATCCGTTTTGAATTTGGGGAAATTTTTGCGTTTATATACGTTATCCGGCGCGAACTGGTTAAACAAATTTACATAACTCGACAACAAAACATCGTATCAACATGGGGTTTTTAGTTTTTAAAACGTACAGATGCCCTCTTTATAACTACATGAAAACTCTTATTCCGCTTGATCATGTCACATATTACGGACAGCAAACTGTATGCTTAGTTGTTATCTCTAAAAAAGTGTTGGGGTCGGGATTTCTTATTTTTCTATAACCTATAACTTGTACAAGTATGATAGCAAAACCAAAACAAAGTTCTAGTTTGGTTAACAAATGTACTTCCACCCTGCTGTTTAAGTGAATTTGTCCAGCTTTGAAATATAAAACAAATTACACATATCAGTGCTATGAACTGCAGTTTATTTTGTATTCAGAATTTAATGTGTATTCTCCGATGTGGCGTAAATTATGTCTTCGAATTTATGATAGTACTACCGGTACATGTATTCACAAAAGTAACATTTTCACAATTCAAAGCTTCATACAAATGTACATAAACGAACAAAATTGTACACATATTTAAGAGTAATAAATTATACAAGAGAACATTTTATTTTACATGTAACCTATCGATGATTCTCACAGTGGCATATAGTCTATTTCTCTTGTTGATTTACACCTAAGAATGAATAAGTCTAAACTTTGTAGAGTTTCAGAACGCACATCGAATATGGACACAGAGATTTTTTGCCATATGTATTATCAGGATACATTAAACATGTACATTGTATGAGAGGCTTGTTAAAAAAAAAACGAAGTACGTTTAAATTTGCAAGAAGAACATTTGCAAGGGGTTCTGGCAAAATGAGACGGAACTGGGCTGAGGTTGAAATAAGGGTTCTCGGGTATTAGGAAAGAGGATACAATTCATCTTAGAATGCCGTTTGTTGCACTTTGAAGTTTCAAGTTTTGTACATGTGATATGGAAAAATGTTAATTGTTTTTCGCTTAAAAACTCTTTTAATCCACTACTTCCTTAACTATTTAACAAAATATAGTTAGTATAGGTAGGTATATCCAAGATATATCAATAATCAGAAAATTAAAACCAATCGCCCATTATTCATTATTTTTGCATTTTTCTGCACTATGCCCTGTGCCCAGTTCCGTCTCTTTTTGCCAGAACACCTCACATTTTGCAAAGGTAAACTAACAGAATTTACTTCAAACTATTATCAGGTACTATTTGCTTTACATGTACACAATCACCCTTGAAGATCAAAGGTGTAATATAAAATTAAAAAAATCCTGAATTAAAAAAACAATCTTGTATCAGATGTATATTTAACCAGTTTGCGCCAGGATTATTTCCAACGAAACTCGATCCGAAGCGTGTTCAGGCCGATAGTGCCGGGAAGCACACCCACGCATTTCCGGCCTTGCTCGCTGCTGATAGACATTTCCGAACTTGAACTTGGTGTGTTTATGTGTCATCCCTTTTGAATTTGGGGAAAACTTTGCGTTTATAATAATAATAATAATGTTCTTGCTTATATAGTGCTTTACATCGTATCAACGATCTCAAAGCGCTTTACAATTATTACCCCGTTCATCAGGCCCTGGACCACACGGCAGCCATTTATAGGCGCTCAATCGGCCTCGACCCTCACAGGTACCCATTTATACTCCTGGGTGGAGAGAGGCAATTGTAGTCAAGTGTCTTGCCCAAGGGCACAAACACCATGTTCCTGGTCGGGTTTGAACCCAAGCACCATCGTACATGGGTCGAACACCGTAACCACTGGGCGCGAACTGGTTAATAGGGACACCAAAAGATTGACCCAATATGGAATACTTCAAAATGTCAACAAAATACTCATGATGTACTGTTGCAGCTGTACTGTTATGTAATAATCTGTAACCATTACGTACCACAATTAAATGTCATGTTTTAATGTTGTCATGTGTACAATGTACATTTAATTTTGTCAGGATTGTGGATTTTTGTCTACTAACATGTGCAATAGACAGTAGTTAAAAACCCTCATAGGTTATGTTATTAATTCCTTCCATGTATTCTGGGAATTTCTTCCATGTATTCTGGGAGTCGCCTTTTGTGTTTAAATATAAATCAAAATCTGTGTAGAGAATAATAAAAAATATTTATATATATTATAATCAAAATCTAATGTTTTCCTTTTCTGGGTTTTCTGAAAATGTTGAAATGTTAATTGTAATTTGATGTAATGATTACAGAGTTTTCATATATTTTACCTCAATTAAATACACAAGTTTAAATTAGTTTAGGATTGTGTTTTTTTTCTTTTTTTATGCTGTGGCAATTTTTTGCCTTAAACAAAGATGTTATTCAAAAGCGTATGTTAAACTTTCTCCAATTTCAAGAAGAATTAAACTAAAATATCTTTCATTCCTGCTTGACAAAATTTATATAAATTAGCAAAATGCCATTTTTTCATACAGAGGTCCTATAATATGCTACAGATGGGAAATAAAAATTATAACATATTTGTGGTGAGAAAAAGTATATAGTTTAAATTTGTTGCATTTACTGTTGTAAAACTTAGTTGTGTGCAAGGTTGAATAAAATTACACGTATTATGAGTCCTTGCCTATTTCGTGTGCTATATTTTTACATATCAAAATTGTCACGCATGCACTGAAAAGCTGATTTTGTAAACACCTGCATGCAGTTTCGTTTACAAACATTGCGTTGAGGTCGAAGGTTTATGAGAGGTCGCGGTTGATTGGTCCAAATGTATGACGTCGTCGACTTTGTAGAGCCGCCATTTTTAGAGCAGACGACAACCACGATTCACGAACTTGAGGGATTTTCGCAACGCTGCTGCAGTGCCAAAGTTTGGAGAAAATGTCAAGATGTTGCACGAGTTACTTCTTTCTTTGAGTGGATACACGGGAAGCATATTTGTTGAAGGAGAAAAAGGCGCTATAAAGGTTGAAAAATTCGTGCTTCTTTGTATTTTTTTAACGTAAAGAAACTAAGAAAACGATTATTATAGTTTTTAATACACGAATGAAATGCAAACTGGTGTGGTCATGTGATGTGTAAAAAAATGCACGTGTGTGCACGTAAATTTACAAACCGGCCGCAATATAGGCGTAAAACACTATGCTTAGTTAGTGTGACCATGCCATGGTGTGACTTTATGTTATGAGTTGGAAGACGGGTTCTCAGTTCATGGTTCTCCGACTTAATTTTTTGTTGAAAACAAAATTATCTCAGAAACAACAGAGGGTGCTCTTCTGCGCTAGCCTTTGGTATTTTTGTTTATGAAACGACCTCTTTTGGAGCGACAAAAATTTGAGGTTTAACGAAAATTGTTATGGATGGCTCACCCCTTCGTGACGTCATGCTGATCGTGAGAATATTGGAGGAAGACTTTATCTGGTAAAAACTGGAAGTTCATGATGCACATGAGACAAATTAGGTTTACACCAGACTGAAAATTGAAAATTTCCTAATTTTCAATCAATAAAAGCTGCCATGTCCATTTTCCGGGCCGAATTTGTTACCATTTTCCTGTTGTTAAATACTTACTAATGATTTTGTACACCAAATTCCGCAAACACAGCACCTTCTGTTTCCTAAATTGAGTTTTAAAAAAAGAAACCACGCCTATAACTGTCATCTACAAGTCGGGAATTTCATTGTTTTTCTGTTTCTCTTAATTTTTATTTTCATATAGATGCCATTTTCCCCCCTATGACAGGTTGTTCCAGATTTACCATTTCTTCACAGCAGTGAGGTGTGCATTCTCAACAGGCTCTGCTTACTAGGAACACACTACAAACGCTTCCGAGAATTTATCAAGGAATACAGTGGCTCTCCAAGTAACTCCCTTGAGCCCCCCATTAAAGACGCACCAAAAGGTATGATAGGACTTCCTTAAATGATGGGACGGAAATAATTATATATCCCGACATCATTTAAGTTCTTGTGTACAAAACCTACATACATGTAGGCCACAATAAAAAATGATTTGTCAAGGAAAAACTTGATCTTATCATTACCAGGTTCTTTAAATTTGATTCCAATCACCTGTGGAGATACAGGCTTTAAAGAATGTGTCCTGAATAAAAACACTTTTTAATCCTAAACCCCTTCCTTGACTGCTTTTACTATAAAGTGTCTATAATCCGAGTGGAGGAGGAGGAGGAGGGGGGGGGGATAGATGGAAGGAAAGGGGGGGATGGAAGGATAGGCGGGGGGGGGGGGGGGGGGAGGGGGGAAGGCGGTAGGGGGGAAGGCGGTAGGGGGGAAGGCGGTAGGGGGGAAGGCGGTAGGGGGGAAGGCGGTAGGGGGGAAGGCGGTAGGGGGGAAGGCGGTAGGGGGGAAGGCGGTAGGGGGGAAGGCGGTAGGGGGGAAGGCGGTAGGGGGGAAGGCGGGAGGGGGGAAGGCGGGAGGGGGGAAGGCGGGGGGAGGCGTACTAAAAGGTTCCCCCTTTTGTGCGCAGTGGTTGGAACCTCAGTTAATCAACATTAACTTTGTTCATCCTACAATTAGATTTTAACCCTAACCATCTACTTGTAGCTAGGATGTGTGAACAATTATATTGAATTTGATGGATTCAGATCAGCAAGTACTGTTAGCGTAAACAAAAATATGTATTTTAAACAGATGTGCTTAAGCTGAAAGATGGTCTCTACCTCCGTGCCTTCTGTGCTGGTCTGGATAGAGTACTGGATCCATACAGGAAACTGCTACTGCAGTTAGAACAAGAGGTTAGAACAAGCAGTTAGTGCCTGGTGGTGGTCTGCATTGTACAATTAGTTAGCATTGCATGTTAACATTGACAGAGATAAGAAGAAAGATATGATTTTATTGAACTGTTTCAGATTTTTTGGATAACAGATTAACCCTAACTCCCTCACCATTGTTATTGAACAATACAATTCCTTCAAAATCCTCCAACTTCCTTTGTTGTGTAGGGAGTTAGGGTTAATGTGTGTGTCTTCATCATGTAGTCTGATGTAGTCTAATTCTGTTATGAGAGTCCCAAATCTCAAGATAAGAAAATAGACTGGCACATGAAACAAGTTAACAATCAGCCTAACACTCCTCTTAAAGGTAGGATATAAAGTTAAGTGGGTAATCAGATCTGCTTCAACATTTTGCTGTTCCAAATTTACTTCAACATTTGTCAGTGTTCTTGGTGAGAAGGGTGTTTCACCCCATCCAAATGGGTACGATGACAACACTTTCCACTTTTTTTTAGATTCTGTCTGACCCCCACCTAACACCGTGCCACGTCCAGGAGGTACTGGAGCCATATCAGCTGCTATTCCCAGACCTGTGGGCGGTTATAGAGCAGATCCGGTACCAGAGGGGGCACGGAGGTCACATCTTACAGATAGTACATCAACATTGCAGCTGTGGCAAACCAATGGTGAAAGATGCTTTTCAGAAGTAGGTTGATTTTTGGTCTTTGCCAAAGACGAATTTGTTGGATCGATCGTGTACGTCGCGTATACTTTTCACGCAGTACCCCCGCTAACGACACGATTATAGATGCATACGTCTTTGCAAAATGCTGCTAGCGGTTTAACTATTTTTTTTCATTTCTCCGCACGCTTTCATAGGAAGCCAATTAGCGATCTTAGAACTGCAATTATCAACACTTACTACGCGCACACACTAAATTCCTTTGTGAAGTAGCACTAATTAGATATGCAACGCAGGCCAGCGCGACTGTTGAATGGTAGTTGACTGCGTGAAGATGCTATGCATGAAATGGTCTCGCCCCATTTAAGCAATTTGCAAAGACCACTGCGTGATCGAGGTAGCTGATGGGAATATAAATCGTGTCGTAAGAACACACTGTCGAATGCAGTGGTCTTTGGCGTACTCGTACTCGGGCAGTCACTGCACTCGTACTCGACACGTCAAAATAGTGTGTGCAAATGTTTGAACGATGCGTGGCACACACGTTGGTGCTACTGTTGGTCAGTTCAGTGCGTGACATGGAGTAGCCGCAATCCGCTGGCTGAGAACACGCCCTGAATGCAGATTGAGGTCGCAATTAAAATTTATGTCTTAGAATATTGTTTTCTAGGAATATGCATTATTCACAAAGCTAAAACTTTACAAGGCTCGTTGTTAAACACCTAATTCCTTTACATTTTGAGCACTTTTGCTGCTTCAAACGATAAAAATGCACAACTGCCAAATGGTGTATTGCCCCTTTAAGTTGTAATCGCTTTGTTTATCACCTGCAGGATTCTGTTTGTCTGCCACAGCGTCATGTATCGTCAGGTGACTGCCTGGCTGCTTCATGGCATGCTACTGGACAAACACGGTGAATTTTTCATCCACAAGTCGGCTGTAGCCATCCAGGCAGAGAGGCAATACGATGAGGATGATCTGGGCATTGGTGGAGTGACTGGCAGGCAGATGAGGGAAGTCATGGTAATAGATCGTTTCATCAATTTGAGCTCCAATTTGCTTTCCCTGTTGCATTTGATGCAAGATTTTGTAAATTCAGGTCACATTCTTTAACCAGTTCGCGCCGGAGGACGTATATACATGCAAAGTTTTCCCCAGATTCTTAACGGATGACGCCTAAACACGTCATGAGCTAGGCTGTATCTCGTATAATCAGCACGGTGACAGCATCAGATTGGTGCCGAAAAGATTGGTGCATTGAAAACAGGACTGATATCACACTGGGAATTGAGGTTGTTGTAGTAAGTCATAATCACTCAACCGATGAACACATGCGTTTACAAAAGACATCTGTGCGACTGGAATCGTAACTACAGTACACCCGAAAAAGCTTGAGTTTTGGGGTTCAGAAAAGTGACCCCAGAAACTAGTTCTACAGAAAAACTCCAAGGTTTTAACCAGTTCGCCCAGGATTATTTTGACGTTGACCGAGCCCAGGCGCTGGATTTTTTGTTCACGAAACTCGGCCTCGCTTGCTGCGACCGGTCGCTGACAGATATTTCAGGCCTTGCTCGTGACGTGTTTATCTGTCATCCGTTTTGAATCTCTGAAAAACTGTGCGTGTTTATACGTCATCTGATGCGAACTGCTTAAAGAATGGTTGTGTGAATGTTTATATCCTACTTTAAAATGCTCATTTTCGATTAATATAATTTCATTCAAAAGGGTTTTTTTGTAGCCCAATTGGGCGATTCCTCGGCGATTTATGGCACTTTTAGTCTTCGGCGTTTCCCCTAATTCGACCCTTTTGGTATGTTTTCCTGCAGCAACTGAATGAAGACGGCAGACTCCCTGAGCGTCCCGTTTACACCCACTTTGCCATCAAGCCCTCCATGCTGCCCAGCTACCTGCCAGTCAGAGTCGCTGAGAAGATCCTCTTTGTCGGGGAATCCGTCCAGATGTTTGAGAATCGCACGCAGAACATGGCTTCCAAATACACAGGTTGAAAAAAATGAATTGAAAAAACAAATTAAACTAATAATAATTTTTAAAGTGAACAAAGGAATTGGCACCTTGTGGTTTAATTGTTTATAATAATAATAATAATGTGTATTTATAAAGCACACGTATCCATCAATACTGGTGCTTTGGTAGTCTTGCCCCCAAAAGTTTTGTCGTCAACTAACAGCATCATTAGACTAGCTACCTGTTTGCACTAACTTCTTGTGAATCCTGTTGCAGCGGTTTAAGTTGTTCTGTATTTCTTCCCTTTTCAAGGGAACCAATTTCTTCCCTTTTCAAGGGAACCAATCAGAACAAAACGATCATTAAGTCATGTTTAACCAGTTCGCGCCAGGATTATTGTAACAATCACCGAGCCAAGGCGCGGGATTATTGTTGACGGAACTCGATCCGAGGCTCGTTCAGGCCGATGGTATCGGAAAGCACATCCATGCATTTCCGTCCTTGCTCGCTGCTGACAGACATTTACAGCCTTGCTTGTGACGTGTTTATGCGTCATCCGTTTTGAATCTCAGAAAAATGTTGCGTGTTTATACGTCCTCCGGCACAAACTGGTTAAAGCCACTCGTGCGATGGTAAGCGTCTGATGTGGATGGTCACACATTGCAGACACGTGCAAAACACTGAGCCTTTTTGAGCAGTATGAAGTATAGTCGCGTTAAGTATAGTTTTAAACATACCTGCAACATACCGGTAGGCACTGCGTGCATGCACAGAATTCAACTGTGAAGCATTGCTAATTATTTATAGAACACAGTTGCATGTCTCGCTTGAAACTGCTTTGCTCAATGTTCAAAGATACGCCAATGGTAGAATTTGCATGAAAAGGCTCACACATAGAGCTCATACAGTTTCTTTTAAGACAACAAATGTCTTGGTTGCAGACTCTGTGTTGGCCGACAAGGAAGACGTCTTTGCTGCCAGATTTCATCAACTGAGGCAAGAACCGCTCTTCTCTATCAAGAACTTTGAAGACGCCATTGATGAGATACGCTCCTGTGTTGCAGAGGTATACCCTGTCGTTTCAAATATGCTTGTCTTGTGAACAGTGTGTATGAAATAACACATAGGTCTCCCTCAAATGAGGTCATTTTCTACAGATCAGCCACGTGCATCTGCATTTTAAGCGTATACTTGCATAATAACCAGCTTTGGCTACTCTGTATTTTGAGATTTTTTTGAGCAAATGTACGTGTACTTCATTGCGTAGATTATGCAGTTGCAGTTTTTCTACAATGATGGCCATCTTTGAGAGGAGAGGTCTATTCTTTTAAAGCTTTCAGTCAGTTTCCTTTTTATTATGACTCTCAGTTGTATGTCTGAGCTAAGAGTTGATATGTCCTGTCATGTACCATTGAAAGTTCCCTATATTAGCAGTTATTTTTTCTATCTAGTCATGAAAGTCCTTATTTATCTCTGCAAATGCTGTATATTACGATAAAACAATATTCTAAGATTTAGATTGTAATTCAAAAGTTGCCGAGTCACAATTTGAATTGCAGCATGGCGCGTTCTCATGTGGCCGAATGCAGCTATGCGCATGCCACACACTGAACTGACCAATAGCAACGTAATACTACGTGTGTGTATAGTTCCAACACTTTAAACAAAATGTGTCTCAGAGATGCATCTTTGGTAATGACATTCTTTTTACAAATGTGTTTTCTTGAACCCTAACTTCACCGAATACTACAAAATCTTACTAGTAGTAAAATGTAATATTCAGTACTTTCACCTTGTGTGCAATGCATGTAGTAATGTTTAGTATTTGGTACTTCACCCCAAATACTTGTACATAGTAATATGTAGTACTGAGGTTGATAAGTGTAGATAGGTACATCTGAACCAAACACACTCGACAAGCGAAAAGACCCAATGCTAAAGACTACTACACCCTTAGTAAATGGTAGTAGCCAGTCTTTGCTTACCTGTATTACCACTATTACATACAAGCATGTTTTCAAGCAGTATTTTGGTAGTAGTCAGTATCTATCCTGCTGTGAACACACAAAAGTAATCTGTAGCTCAGTTTTTTATTCCAAAGTAATGCCTAGGACGTTGGGGTTAAAATGACAGCCAGCCAGAAGGAATAATTTCACATGGAGTTAATTAGTGTCATTAATAACATCTTTTCAACAGTATTTTGGTTGGTTACTTTTGCAGAAAGTGTATATGCTGCAGCTTTAATGATTCTTTGATTCTCATTACAGCACCTATGGAGACTAGTGGTTGAGGTATCGGAACTCATAGGGCAGCTGAACACACTCAAGGACTTCTTTCTTCTAGGGAGAGGGGAGCTATTCTTAGCCTTCATTGACCACGCCCACAACTTGCTGAAGACCCCGCCCATGTCCACAACAGAGCATGGTAAGCATAGAAGCTATATTTACAATAGACCACCTCACATTTTAGCCAGCAAATGAACACAATTAGAAAATGTTAAACAAGTTTGTAACCACATGAATGTGTAAGCATCACGGTGTAATGGTAATCGGAGTATGTACAAAAGTTAACATTAAAAGCAGCGTACTAGCTATCTGTAATTGTGTCATTTTAATTGAAAGGCAGGAAATGCAAATTTGGCATCGACTTACAAATGTTGCAGAAAAAAACATCAAACGAGTAAAATTTAAATGCCTTTATTTTGTGAAGATTCCAATTTTCCTTGACCGTATTTTCCCTTACATATCTGCAGGGATGTAGTCGAGTCCATCACAAGTCCCTGCAAGTCCATCACAAGTCCTTCAGTTCAAATTCAAATCACAAGCTATTCAAATTAGCTTTGACAAAAGCATTCCTTTGTCATTGTTCATCCAGTTGCTTGTGACTGCCTTTATGAAGGGACTTGTGACTGGCTTCACGAAAGGACTTGTGAACAGACTTGCAGGGACTCGACTACAACCCTGCAAATCTGTGCTAGGTTACTTTTTATGTCAAATTGCACCCTCTGCTGTAGTTTAGTAAAAGAGTTGAAAAGCGTTGATTCTCTAAGTTTAGAGAAAGTTCATTTGTGACATTGTACAGCTTCTGTCTATTGTTGTCAGATGTCAACTTGGCATTTCGCCAAGCTGCTCACAAAGTTCTCCTAGAGGACGACACGTCACTAGGCCAAGTCCGACTGACGGTGACGTGTAAGATTCCAGCAAAGGGTCCAGGCAAAAGTAAGTGGATTTTGAACGAAACATTTGTTATTTAATTTGTATTGGACACAGTTTGATTTTTGTCCAAATGTACAGATGTCTGTCGATCCCTTAACCCTAACGTCACCCAGTATGCAGTACTCTTACTACACTGGCCTATGAGTATCGAGTAGTATTCTGTATTACTACACCTCATAAATATTCATGAGCTAATTGGAGCGTGTCATTGGCCGGTACGCTGCTATGTGACGTCGTATTCTTTCTGGTAGCACCAAAAATTTCCTCTGGAACCCGCCTCATAGAAATGTAGTCTGTGGCATGTAATATTTATGAAGCCAGTCCCAGTAACGTTGCTAGATTAATGATTGACTGATGAAGAACTTTAATATTTTGTGCTGAATAAAAAGATTCAAAATCTACGAAGGCCGTTATCAACAAGGCAGTGAATATTTATGAGGTGTTGTAAACCAAATATAGCATGGTTTATTTCTGGAAAATAGTGGTAAGTACTGGACTCTCGGGGTAGGTTAGCTCGACTACCTTTCTCTGCTTCGCGTCGGGATGTAGTCGAGCTGACCTACACCTAGGGGACCAGTAATTCCCACTACTTCCCCTCAAACCTTGCTGTATTTGTATAGTACTGTGTACTGTTCCCCAAATGAATGCCAAGGATTACAACAATTTGTTAAACACAATTTCAAAGAAATGTTCTTACAGTTGAGGCATTGGCATTTTGGCAACCCTGTTGCAGAAACCAAAGATTCCTCCAAAGTGCTCAAGGCACTGAAGTAATTGAATGCCCAGAGAAACCTGTAAAGATGTTTTACAGATTTAGAAATTGGAGGGAAAACCCCCGAGGAATATTCTGGAGAACCCATAGAATCAGGCAAGCACTGAAAACCCAATCCCTGTATATGTGGATCATTCTGGGAATTGAACCGGGCCACAGCTAGCAGTGGAAGGCTTGGACAGTACCACTGCATCAACCTGACTTTAGTCATCAGACATTTTGAGCTCAAAGAGAAAGGTGTCTTTGCTCGTCCAGAGGACATTGGTATCTCGGTGGAATACCTCAACCCTTCATTCCTTGTCCAAAAGCCAAATGGAGGTTTCAGATTGGTCACTGCCTTTGCTGACGTCGGTCGTTTTAGTAAACCGCAGCCTTCACTCATGCCCGATGTCAACTCCACCTTACGCCAGATCGCAGAGTGGAAACATATCATTGCAACAGACCTCACCAATGCCTTTTATCAAATTACCCTGTCAAATGCCTCTACAGTCACTTCATGTGGCTCATCAGTATGCTCGTGGGAAGCTTTTGGTACTTCAGTAGACATTTTTGACAATTCTGAACTCCAAATTAGTTTTGATTGTTCATTTGGTATAAGCATCTGAATATATTTTACATCTCATTGATTGACATTATTTGGTATTATTATTTTGTTTTGATACTGCATAGAAGTAGAGCCAGCCCCTCAGTCTAAAGGCAGTGGGGATATCGGTTGGAACTGCTTGGGTATGACGTACAACGTACAATGGCCACTGCATACACTCTTCAATTCAGCAGCACTGGAGAAGTATATGAGAAACTCTGTCAAATCTTTATAGAACATAAAACAGATATATTACACACTTGTATGTGAGATACAGTACATTGCATTTGAAAGTTCACCCGAGAATAGGAAATTCTGTTACCACTTTTTCTCTTCCCAGGAAATTGTGACCCACTCCACAAAATTTTTCATTCACATTAGCAGTGTTAACTCTCAATTGCACTGTTTTGTATTCTGCCAAAATGAGACAGAACTAAGCAGAGGTCTAAATTAGGGTTTGTGGGTATTAGGAAAGAAAACAAAACCTCCGTACAGTACTGTTTGTTGCTCTAGAATTTGACATTCTGTTGACAATTTATTGCTGTGTAATGTCAACAAAATATATATAAAATGAAAAGCCATTAGAGTTCCGACTTTTGTTTGTGAAAATGAAGATGCTAATTTGTTTCCCTTAAAAACACTTTTATTCCACATATTATTCTTTTAAGATAGAATACACCTTTGGTAATTGCTCGAATTATTAGGAATGGGTGGATTTGGGGGTTGTATTTTTATAGTAATGTATGTGAGATACAGTACAGTAACTGACCTGTCTGAAGTTTTACAATTATGGATGCTGAGAAAAAAGCAGGAAAAATGGCGTTCGTCTTGTTTTATTTTTATACAATTCAATTTTTCAAAACAATTACAGGATATCTAGCGCAATCATTTTGCTGGATGCCTAGAATCATTATTTACTTTCAAATAAGTAAGATATTTCCTAATAAATCGGTAGTAAAATATTTCGATATCTGCAAATGGTGTATCCTACCTTTAACATATTTGTAGTAAGCACTTCAAACATTACAAATATGAATAAATCTGACCCTCCCCTCCAAATAGCACACCCATTATATTTATTTGCATTTTTCTCCACTATGACCTGTGCCCAGTTCTGTGTCATTTTGCCAGAAGTCCTCACATTTGGTTGCTATTTTTGTATTGACCCACCACCAGATACAACACGTTGTTCTGTTTCCTACTGAGCATCAAGCGCGTCCAGTTGGAACTCCAGCAATGCTGGGCCCTCCAAATGCAAGGCAAGCATGTCCCTGTGGGCCAATCGGATGCCAGCAAGTGGCAACTGCGAACCCATATGGCGTTCCTAGTAGACAACTTGCAGTACTACTTGCAGGTGAGCTGCACAGATTGAATCCATTAACAACAAATCACTTTTGATTTTAGTGGCAATAGTGTTTATCAATTTGCGTGTAATAATGCGATGTCATGTCCCATTGTATATCTTTATCCAATTTCTCTTAATGCTGTACATGTTTTTTTGAAAAGAGTTTAGACTTTATCACTACCTGGACGCATGACTAGTTTCTTTTGGGCAATCCTGCGGGAGCTAATTGGATGTTGTTTTTGTTTTTTATGTTAAGTTGTATTTTTTATTTCCTTTTATTCTTTATTATGTTCATTATTTGTCTGTAGTTCTGTGACAATAAGTGTATATCCCGGAAAATGAAATAAATAAATAAATAAATAAATAAATAAATAAATAAGAGCCCCAAAAATTTCAAAATAAAGACCAGCTAATGTATTCAAGTATTCAAGTAGCACGAATCATGCATATGCTCTATATTTGAGCCAATCAAAACGAACAACACATAGACTCTTCTATTTTTTTGGTGGGGTGGACATCCTATATTAAAATATCCTACGGTGTCTGTCTGCTGTCTGTCTGTCGCGGAAGTGAGCGGTCATAGGTCACGGAAGTGTGCAGTAAATAACACAAAATGCAACAATTGACGGGGACACAATTGATATTGCACGTTTGATGAAATATTGAATCAAAAGTTGACGACCAAAGGCCTAACAAAAAAACAAATGTACAAGGTGTAGCTGTAGTTTTGTACCCTTTAAATACTTGATACAGCAGTTGATCCAGATAATACAAGATTGGAGGATCCTTCAAATTTTGGGTCCAAAATTTTTTGATTCAATTTTAACAGATAACTGTTTCAGGTAAAGCATTTCTTTGCACATTTGGGTTGACAATCTAAACCGGAAGCCAAATGGAAGAAACCATTAATTTGGTAAACCCTCTGCTGGTCATGTTCATGTCCTATGTACATGTAGTAATTTATAGGTTGTTCATGTGGGTGTACACCGATTCAATTGTTGTAACTTAAATTAATTGTGTATACAGGTTTACTGGTTAAGTTTTGTTACTTGTGGTAATTTGTGTGTCGTTTATGTGTGTACGTGATCCGATTGTTGTACTTAAATTAATTTCGGTGGGGTCACTACTCGACAAGCTTTGCTTTTCAGAGACCCCCATCCACATTATTGTAATCTGGTTATGCTTTTGTATGGTTTGCCTCTTGTTATGTGGAAAATAAAGTAAGATTGAACTGTATCCAGATTGATTGATTTGTTACATCATCAGGTGGATGTCTTAGAGACTCAGTTCACTCAGCTGATTGATAAGATCCACAGTACCAGAGACTTTGAGGCAGTACGTCTGGCTCACGATCAGTTCCTGACATCGCTCCTCGGCCAGTGCTTCCTGCTTATGAAACCAGTGAGTACCTGGGGCCATTTTCATAGAGCTGCTAAGCACAGAAATTTGCTTAGCACAAAAAAAGTCTTGCTCATTAAAAACAGGTTACCAGTTAAAATTTGACGTGTTTTTCATACTAAGCAAAAAAACAGCTGATTATCAATCGAAAAAGACCACGTGAACATTTGGTCTGTAACTTTGTTTTTGCCAACTACAAATTTTCATGCTAAGCAAATGTTTGTGCTTAGCAGCTCTATGAAATTGGCCCCTGATGGAAGGGTTACTTGAAGCTAAACATTTCACGAACAAGGCTCCTGGGGCTAATTTCATAAAACATGTAAGCACAAAGATTTGCTCAGCATGACATCTCTTCCTTGGCAAAAACACGGTTACAAACCAAATTTTCAGGTGATGTTTATTGTTTTTGACTGGTATTCAGCTGGTTTTTGCTTAATAGTATGAAAAGTACAAGGAGTTTTGGCTGGTAACCTGTTTTTACTGAGCAAGACATTTCTGTGCTAAGCAAATTTTGTTGCTTACATGTTTTATGAAATTGGCCCCTGGTTGATTGTTGCCTGTAAATTTTTGAATTGAAATTCCAAAATGTTGTTTGTGCGTCAATAGTTGTTAAATAAAAGTTAATCCAAGTTCAAGTTTTCAGGAATATTTTTAAACACCCTACTTAACAAAATTAGGCAGGTAAACACAAGTTCTCTGTAATGGTTATGGTTATTATTATTTTATTTGTTTATTCAAAATTCAGTTTTTTTGATGAGACAAGATAGAAAACCATTCATAACTGTCGAAACCGCTCGTGTTTGTCCACAAACACACCTAGTTATTACATCGTTATTCCTCTGCTACGGTTTTTCCCTGTGTATGTTTAGGTGAGTCATTGCCTGAATGAAATCATGGAGCTATGTCACTCCTTCTCCGTCTTGCTGATAACACACGAAACCAGCATGACAGACAGAGAGCTGGCTCATATGGACAAGTTGTCACAGGTAAAGAAGTCAACAAAAAGGACGACATGCGTTCTATCTTGTACAGGTATCTCTCTTCGTAACATCAACGTGTATCGAACATTGAATTAAAACCACAGGAAAAACGTATGTGTCTTTAAGTCGTTTCTCAGGAACAGTAAGACATTAGGTTGATTTTCCTTTTAAATATAATATAAATATAAATCTCAGGACCGGTAAGACATTAGGTTGGTTTTCCTTTCAAATATAATTTTAAAATAGGAAAGTAAACAATCCCAAACATAGTATTTTGGGGATTTTAGGACATAGTGCCCCTTTAACACACGCCTAAGGAAGAATGTTGCATATTGGGTTTTGGAGTTGTAGAATTCAATCGGTGATTTTGCAGCCAATTTCTTGCTGATTTTGCTCAATTTTGACCAGGAGATAGTCAAGAAATGGTTATAACATGGGTCCAAAGCTTACAGACAATTTCCTGAAAGAACTTAGTCCTCTACACAAAGTGATGCGGTGGTTTTTTTTTTTGGGGGGGGGGTTCAACCATCCTGTAGATGTCTTCAACAATCTCTTCTTTCCGTCTTCAACAATCTTCTCCTTTCCGTCTTCAACAATCTCCTTCCGTCTTCAACAATCTCTTCTTTCCATGGCAGGGTTTCAATCGCCAGTCATCTCTGCTCTTCAAGATCCTATCCAGCGTACGCAGCCACCACCAGGCCAGCCCCTACCTCAGCCAGCTCTTGCTGCGACTGGACTTCAATAAGTACTATAGCCAGGCTGAGGGAGCTCTAGCACCATGACGGAACCAACAGGAACAAATATCAGCGTGGGAACGTTGTAAGAGGAATTGAGGCAGTGTACAATGGACAAATTTATCGGACTTGTACATGTATCTGGTTAGTAAGTGAGTTCGTCGTAAGTTGTGTTACCATTGGAGTTTGGGTTTTTTTGTTCACAAACCGCGACTTTTTTGCACGGATGAGATTGACAATTTTGGAAAAAAATCTGAAAATTGATGAAATGCCTGCGAGATGCGCATATCTTTGTGTACAAACAATGTCTTTCTTGCAGATTGAAAAGTCTGACAAATGCCTGTTTTCTGTAGAATGACTAAATTCAACGCGAACGCGTGGTAGACTAACGTCCCTGTCAACTTAACTCGACGGGAATGTAAAACTACCAGGCCGAAAGTTTCAGCACCAGCAATGTGACATTCTGCTGGCTTCGCAAGGCCAATAAACGTTCCAGTGTGAACGTACGGTAGAATTACACAAACCTGCTAGTATGACATTAACTCCATATAAAATACTCGAGGTTCAAGTTGAAGCGACTCCAAACAAACTGGATATTCCTGTTCATCAAACACAGAAAAACAAATCAACAGATTTTGAGTCGTTTTGTTTTGCTTCAAAAGCAGTTTTATTATCATTAAAATAAGCTCTTTATTCCAAATCATCTTTCAGATTTCATGTACTGGTACAGTTTATTAGTTCTAACTGACCAACTTTGTGGAATGCACTACATAGCTAATCGAATCCTTGACTAAAAAATACACATAAGTGGATTTTTTTGTATTATCATTTTATACACCATTAATATGTTCAATAAAAACGTCTAGTTTTTGTATGCACCACGGTACATGTAAATGCATTTCTAAATTTGATTGTGCACAATAAAATGTTCTTATACATATGAGGCAGAGAAACCCCCCCCCCCCCCCCCCTTTTTGACCATTGTGTTCCCGGAATCTCAGGAATTCCTTGTAGGTTTCAAGGGGGATGGGTTAGGTTACAATAGTGTTGAGTATAAAGTATAGGGATAATCCCCTCTGCCACATATCGTGCTGGGTATATTCTTATAAGTCGGGTGCACACAAACTGTACAGGTTGACGGTAGCGATACATGCAGATTTTACTTATGGAGGTATTTTTGAAGTGGAAACAAAAATGCACACACATTCACATGAGCTTATCCAAGGCAAGATAAAAACAGATTCTTTTTTTAAATGTAGGATATGCCATTGGTAATTGTTTTATCATGAGTGGGTTCTATTTTATAATCATGGATGAGAAAAATAAAAAAATAGGCGTTCGTTTTTACCCGGCGGTCGGGCAGTGGTTCTTAAGTTTTAGTATTTTTCGTGATCGCCGATATTTCCTCAGTAAAATTGTTTGATATCTGTAAATGGTGTATCCTACCTTTAAATACTGAACACAAGTTAATAATAACAATGCCAATGGAATCCCTTTTTACAATGCCAAAAATACTTTACATACAAGACAAGTTCATTTATTACAGAAAGGTATACAATACAATGTTTATGAATTTGGACCTTCCTACTGGCTCTTTCCAAAAAATTGTTCGGACGTTATATATATCGAAAAAATATACCATCCATAATGCCTTAGTAACTTAACATTTGATGAATATCCATGAATGGTAATATACATTTCTATAGATCAGATTTGTTTTTAGTTAAAACAAATCTTTAGATTTACATTTATTGACAAGAAATCGTCGTATTACGAGTGTCGCCTTTCCCCCTGACTGTCGATGCCTGTATCTAAATCATTCCGTGTAAAATCAACAAGATACTCACAAATTGAAGTACTAAGTTATACTTGGTCCTTATGAGAAACCCCCAAAACTAAATTGTTTTTGTAAATTGGCTCGTTAGTTTTTGAGATACGGGTCAGCAAACTTTTGATAATTACAATGTAGCATAACCTCCAAATGTTAACACACTATCGTTTTAAAGTTCATTGAATGTCTCCATTTCATAAATTAAAATAAAATTAAAAACTTGTGATGGGCGCTCTTAGACATCCCAGCAGTGTAATGCGAGCGTCAATACCAAAAATTTATTTAAATATTAAATCAAAATACATGAAGCTACATTAAACATTTTTGCCCGACCATTCACCATCTGGATAACAAATTTATCTTCAAATTGACACGGCACCAAGCACTAAAATGTGCCTTTGGCAAAAACGGGGTTACCGGTTAAACCAAAACCATTCAGATGGTTTTAGCTCAGCATGAAAAGCACATGGAGTTTTTTCCGGTAACCTGTTTTTACCTGAGCTGACTTTTCGGGCGTTTAGCAAATTGTTGTGCTTAGCAGCTCTATGAAATTGGCCCAAGGTAGGGACCATGGCATGTAATACATATACCTGTATAAATAAGGGTTGTTGCCATGGATCAACCAATCGGGGTTGAAGATTTATGTTTGCTTGAAGACGACGATACACATATTCACCTAACAATACAATTTTTTTCGCCAAGACCCTAGAAGCTTTACTGTCCACAATTTGTTACGGAGTCTAAAAATACTATTCTACGTATATGATTCAATTTTTTGTTTATATATATCAAAGGCACACTGTGGTTAACAGTATTATTTACAAGAAAAATACTGATTTTATTACAAATACACAGGCTTTTCCCATTCAACTCCGAGTGACAATTTGTACATTTGAAGTTTAATCCGTTTTACTGCCGGAATAAGGGCTTTACATTTTACATCCAGCTATCCGATACAACTGGTCCATTATTCTAAGATATTGTGGATACTATAAACACAACATCTTGGATCTACTAATCAATAAACCCTCTCAAATGATGTCACTGTCTACAGATTGTCAGATGCATCGGCATTTAGGGAGTCAAGTTTCATGATGGGCATCGGCTGCGTCGTATTTTTAAGACATTTTGAAAAATAAGTGCACGTTTAAAAAAAATGTCTACAAGTGTTGCATTTTTGGGGGGACACCCTTGTACACAGTGTCATTCAGGTTATGAAATGGCCGATACTGACACCTGGCAAATAATTATGTGTAAATGTAGGACGAAGATTTTGTTTCAAAACCTTAAAGGTAGGATACACCATTTGCAGATATTGAAAATATTTTCTATCAAATTATTAAGAAATATATTACTCAATTGAAAGTAAATAATGTTTCTAGTCATTCAGCAAAAGGATTGCGCTAGATATCCTGTAATTATTCCCAAAAAAATTTTAATTTTATAAAGAAAAATTTGCGATCGCCGGACGGCGATCGCGAAAAAACAAAGATAACATAAGAATAACTGCTCGACGCTGTTTTTCGTGCTTTTCTCGGCATCCATGGTTGTAAAACTTCGGAAAAGTCTGTCAAACGATATTTACTATGAAATACAACCCCCCAAATCTAGCCATTCATGATAATTTAAGCAATTACCAATGGTGTATACTACCTTTAATTAATTTAAATTGGCTGCTCATTTGCCAGAATTGATAGATTAATTATATATTATATAATAAACTTTTAACAATAGATTATGTGCTTTTAAATGGGATCAAAGTGGTTTACCTTATTATTACCCCGTTTTCCAAACCCTATTCTTGGTTGCAAGACGTCCTAATTGCGATATGCAGCGTGCGTAGGCCGCCGATGCGGGCGCCCTCTAACATACGCCGTAGCATAGACCACGCCATGACCTTCGGATGGGATGTCTTGGGCTAACTGACATAATCGCTCGGAAAATTCAGAGAGTTGTGTCGCATTTGCGTGTGACGTTGCGTGCATAATTACACGACGTAACAGAAATTTGTCAGCGATTATGCTGCAACGTCACACGCGCATGCAAATGCGACACAATTCTGCTCGGAATTTTTCGAGCGATTATGTCAGTTAGCCAAGACGACCTATTCGAAGGTCATGGCTTGCTCTGCTAGGTACGTTACAGGGCACTCGCATCAGTGGCCTACGCATGCTGCATACCACGATTAGGACATCTTGCAACCAAGACTATCCAAACTCCAGCTTCGTCTCTGCCTTTAGCTTCATTCGTGCAGTTTAGCAATGGTGATTGAAACGGAGCCTAAAGCTAGGGCTTGGAAAACGACCCAGATATTATCTTCTGCTTTTCAGGAAGACTTGTGTGTAGCGGTAGGGCCGTTCGATTGATCAAAAGTGTAACACAAAAACACTGGACTAGAACATTTTATCCAATTACAAAATAAAAAAATTAAAATAACCATAGCCTTTTACTGGGTACTGGTCCAAAACTGTCAAGCTTTATCACTCACTCTGATTCTTGTACATGGGATAATGGAACCACCACTAAAGAGCTGGTTTATGTTGATGGACTTGGTACATGGGGCTTATATGACAAAAGCAGTAGTGCATGATGAAGAAAATCCATTGGTTCCCCAGCAGTGATGCAGGCCTCCTGGCCCAAGTCCATCGTAATCCCATCAACATTTATTCCCCTCGACCTGCAAGACCAAGTTCCCTCAAAATCGACCAAAAATGGAGGATGGATTTTGATAGATTTGGGAAGATTTGGGTTTATGACCAACATTTAGTATGCATGTAAATATGCTAGAGTTGTAGCTTATAGTCCGGCCATCATAAGTCAATCGACAATTAACTCAAATGAGTTGTGACATTGCCATTCTTTTGTCATTGCTCGTTTTGTTATTTGTGATTTGACATTTGATTATAGTAGCAGGTAGGTGCCACAGTCACCCAAGAGGACAGATTCCAGGCCGGTTCACACTCGACGCGAATGCAAACGCGAATTTGTGACATCGGGGCAAGTTTCCGCCCTACGAGTTCGCCATAAGTTCACCTCGGGGGCAGTTTTGCAGCAGAAGTTCAGTAACGTCAAATTTGCTTTGCATTCGCGTGATGTATGAACTTGCCTTCAGTGTCGCGTTACAATGTTTGTGGACAGTAGGGAAAACAAAACATTTTGGCAAAAAAGCAGTGTAAAAATGAGCAGCGCGACAAATATTTCTAGTATAAACACAATATTGACCCAATTTTCCCAAGGGCAATTATAATATACATCACATAATCGGTTTAAGCACGTATTACTTAACATTCCATTCCTTCAAATGTAGGAGTTTGTGAGTATAGGTTTCTCTGTGTATGAACCATTTGCCTCGGTCTCGATCTCCACCTCGACCTCGTCGGCAGAGTCATCAAAGGCTTTGGTTAGTTCCTGGTATTCATAATCACAGCCATTTTTCTTGGACAAACCGTTTTTCTTGGACAAGCCATCACTTGTCCAAGGGCAGAAACCCAGGCTGATAGCTTGCAGGGACAGGAAGAGCAGAAGAAAGAGCGCCAGGAGGATCACACACATTAGGACCATGCTCAGCCAGAGTTTATGGTCGTATGGCTGCGCGGTTATACAGTACACGTCCCGCTTGATGTAGCTGTGCAGGCAAGTCAGGCACTGGGTCTGATCGCCTCCGAAGCAGGTCTCGCAGGTGTGATGACACGGTTGGCAGGTGTGGACGATACTTGTGTTGTTCTGGGTGCTGTTGTCGATGTGGACCCTGGTGACTAGATACTCCTCCATGGGACAGTTGTTGGGACCCACGTGATCCTCCAAAGGATGCACCTCTGTGCCGTACATCACCAGAGCCCAGCTCTTGAGCATACCTAGCGGCAAAGGAGAGCCATGGTAAGCAACAGGCTTAGCAGCGTCTGGCCAACACGTGCATCGGGGCTGTACAAGCCTTGGTGCGCGGCGGATTGGGCCTCGGGGTTGCACAAACCTTGTTGCGCGGTGGATTGGGCCTCGGGGCTGTACAATTCTTGGTGCGCGGTGGATTGGGCCTTGGAGCAATTCCAGCACGACGTGGGCACACAGTCCGAGCGCACGCAAGTCCCGTACAGCCCGAGGAGTGAGGTGCCATGCACCGACAGGTGGTAGCCAGAGGAGCAGTTAGAGGGACCATGGCGGGGGACCAGCGGATCATGCTCAGTGCCGTATAGAACAAGAGAGCAGTTTACAACAGAACCTAGGCAAGAAGGAAATTATATACCAGTCTGTACCAGGCAAGCATGCAGTTCATGCCTCAGCCAAAGTACAACAATATTCAATCTGACAATTTCTTTGTCCGACAGCAATTTAGGCAAATGTGCACGCACACACAAAAACCAGCAAAATATCAAAAAAGATTTGACAGACATTGTTGCAATATTTCTTTCATGAAAACATAAATCCTTTCTGAAATTCATTTTCTTGCATGAAACTCCCAAATAATGCAAAATGGCGGAAGCTCACAAATCATAAAACCAAACTTTCAAGAAATCTACGCATATCAATTTTTTCCCCTGGCACTTGCAAAAACATTTTCAGACCTTGCAAAAGAAACCAAAGTATGCAAAAGATAGGTGGAGGAAATCAAAATTTGGCAAAATGGGATTTGCGTTGGGAATTTGAAATTGGTCCCATGCTGCAGAAATGAAAACTAAAGCAATGAGCAAACATGAGAAAGCATGAACACTGGAAGGTCAGGAGTTTTACAAAAACCCTAAATATACGGCATACAGCATGCTAACTTTGCAACAACAAAATGTAAAAAATGTAATATCCTGCCACCGCTTCGTTTATCGTGTATTTTTCGAAATATTTTCTAAAACAAAAATGTTTCTCTGTCCCAGATTCATGTATTCTCAACAGTTTTGCCATATTAAACTGACTTCAAAAAGTAGCGTTAGGATGAGACATTATTTCCGAAAAATCTAATATAGATGCACAAGAAAAAAAAACTGGTGCAACATTTTTCAACTGGACTGTTCCTAAGGACTGCCAACCCATTCACCTGTGGCGAACAGAGAATTACTTTTAGATACTTTTTGACAAGTCTTTGTTGCTGTGTACACAAATGCTCCCATTTTAACCACAATTATTTTCCTGAGTTGAAATTTCGACCCAATATACCCTATAATATACCCTAACCCAAACCCTAACCCTAACCCATAATCCTAACCCTAGTTTTTGAGTAATTTAAGTAAAATCCAAAAATCTAATTCGTGAAATTCCTAGTGGAGACCTATTCATCTATAGAAATTACCCTTTGGAGACCTTTTCACTCCCATTTCGCACCACTGTGTACATGCGCAAATGTTCGCATTTTTGTATCCTTGTGGAGTCATCGCTTTGTTCTCAACCACAATTAATTTCCTGGTTGAAAATTTCGATCCAAAATATACCCTTATATTATACCCTAACCCAAACACTAACCAAAACCCACATCCTAACCCTAGGTTTTTCAAAGTAATTTTGAGTCAATCTATATATCTATTTTGTGAAAAACATTGTGGAGACTTTTACACCTATAGAAATTATCCTGTGGAGATGATTCATTCCCATTGTCCCCATTGTGTTCATGCCTCCACAGGGTACAATATTTCCCCCCAAACGAGTCAGTTTCTGTAGCAGGATACTCGTGGGATACTCAACAAATTATGGTAATCTGTAAATCTATCTTTGTTTGTACCCTACAGGTTATACTACACAAAGTTTCTTAAATGGAAGGGATTCTTTTTTTAAGTGCGTGTGTGTCGATCTTTTGTGAGCTACGCGGTTCTTGCAAGAAGTCAATAAGTTGGCTAGGACACAAACGGTGATTCTACCCAAACCAACACCACTTACCACTGTACGAGAAACCCCCCGTGTTCTGTACGACCAAAGTCCAGATCCCTTCAGGGTTCTCCCCCCAGGAATGGGTGCTCATGAAGTCCCAGTCCAGGAAGCCTTCATTGGAACTATCCCGGGGTCTAGGGGGCAGCAGGGTGGCCTCTGTGCCCAGCGGCGAAGTCAGCTTGATGGTCAGTGAGCCCCGGTGTCTGAAGGTCAGGGTGATGCGGGCGTGGACGTGCTCTAGATGCTGGACGTAGCTGGACGTTCCGTGGCAGCCTGAGGTGTTGAAGTGGATGATGAGCTTACCTTTGGATGGGATTTCCCTGAGGGTAGAAGACATTGCAATAGCCGATTTTAACAACAGCTGTCTTAACCACCCTGCCTGTACTCCCTGTACTGGCCTAAACCACCCTGCCTGTTGCTCCCTGTACTGCCCTAAACAACCCTGCCTGTTGCTTGCTGTATTGCCCCAAACCATCCTGCCTGTTACTCCCTGTATTGCCTCACACCACCCTGCCTGTTACTCCCTGTACTGCCCTAAACCACCCTGCCTGTTGCTCGCTGTACTGCCCCAAACCATCCTGCATGTTTCTCCCTGTACTGCCCCAAACCACCCTGCCTGTTGCTCGCTGTACTGCCCCAAACCATCCTGCCTGTTACTCTCTGTACTGCCCTGAACCACCCTGCCTGTTACTCCCTGTATTGCCCCAAACCACCCTGTCTGTTACTCCCTGTATTGCCCCAAACCACCCTGCATGTTACTCCCTGTACTGCCCTAAACCACCCTGCCTGTTGCTTGCTGTACTGCCTCAAACCATTCTGCCTGTTTCTCTCTGTATTGCCCCAAACCACCCTGCCTGTTACTCCCTGTATTGCCCTAAACCACCCTGCCTGTTACTCCCTGTACTGCCCTAAACCACCCTGCCTGTTGCTTGCTGTACTGCCCCAAACCATCCTGCCTGTTACTCTCTGTATTGCCCTGAACCACCCTGCCTGTTACTCCCTGTATTGCCCCAAACCACCCTGTCTGTTACTCCCTGTATTGCCCCAAAACACCCTGCATGTTACTCCCTGTACTGCCCTAAACCACCCTGCCTGTTGCTTGCTGTACTGCCTCAAACCATTCTGCCTGTTTCTCTCTGTATTGCCCTAAACCACCCTGCCTGTTACTCCCTGTATTGCCCTAAACCACCCTGCCTGTTACTCCCTGTACTGCCCTAAACCACCCTGCCTGTTGCTCGCTGTAATTCCCCAAACCATGCTGCCTGTTTCTCCCTGTATTGCCCCAAACTATCCTTCCTGTTGCTGGCTGTACTGCCCTGAACAACACAACCCTGAAACCCAACCCTGTTTTTAGATAATATTGTACAAGTGCTAGTACATGTACTTTTGAAGTAAGGTCGACATACATCCTGTAACTTACTTTGGCATGGGCAAGGCATTCTCTGTGCATATATGCTGCTCCGGAACGCGGTTCCATGTCTCGGCCATGGTTACCATGGCATCAGCATCCATCAATCCGTAACCATAGGAATGACTCACTGTGGAGATGACAAAACGCAAGAAAACCTCTTCCACTTAATCATGTATTTTAATTTTAGTATATAATATTATTTTTTTTTAATTAAAGTATATTCTTTGTTTAAAATTATTTTACAATTTATTATCGTTTCTGTGTAGTGTTTTTAAATTACTAATTTTAAAGTATTTGTTCATTGTTTTATTTATATTTTACATATTACTTTTTGCAAACCGACTTAATGTTTGTTTGTCTGTTTTACATAAGATTTATATTACTGATTGCATTTAATGTATTTCTCAATTGTATTCAACATGGCCCCATGGAAAACAACCTAGGTTGAATGGTTTTCGTGTATGAATAAGTTTAAATAAATAAATAAATAAATAATAAAAACTGTAACTGTACCAGCCTGTACCTACATACTGTACATTTGGTACGGATTGCATAACTAATTCTGAGTTGGGTAATTACTATGCATTGTTTTTTTTTTCTTCTCTAATTTGCATGATATAATTCTGAATGCAGATATTCTCCCAAAAACACTGGCTTGCATGCCAAAAAACAGACAAGTACTTGAATAAAGACTGACCATCGAAGACTACTAGAAAATTGTATTCAACAATTTATTCGAACTAATTTGAATTTTTAGGTTTGAACAAAGAAATTGACAGGATTACCTTTTGATTACCATTTCGGTGCTCTACCAACTGAGCTATCCAGCCCTGTGTTGGCAGTTCCCAAATGTGTGTGAAAGAAAAACCTACTATTAATTTTAATAGACTATGTGACCTTTTTTTCAACAACATTTTGTGCTGTGGTCACGTGATACTAACTTTCAATGTGTGAAAAAGCTGTTGAAATACACACTTAGGGAAAGCAACATTTGTAACATCCCACTCATTGTGGAAGGACGCCAAATCTTAGCCAACCAATCACTTAGTAAAAGCTACAATTTCAATTCATTGTTGACTTGTACCTTTCCGACCAACACCATTGGTCATCCAGTCTGGTGCATTCAGGTGCTCGGATCTGGAGGTCAGAACAATGATGTGCTGTAGATCTCTCCACGTAAGATGGGGACTAGACATCGCAAAAGAACAAGGAGATAAAGAGATAATCTTCTATGAGTCAAGGTCTAAAGACAACTGATTGAGACTCGATTTGTGCTCAACACCTTCAGAATGCTACACTAACCCTCCCAACGCCTTTAAAATCCATCTCCCATTTCGGGGTATTTTAGCAGATGTGTACCAAGTCCATCCAAATCCACCAGAACCATTGCAGGATATCAATGGATTTGGTCCTAAAGCATTACGTAAAGTAGATTGATTGATGGATTTCAACAGACAAATAAACATTTTCTGTATAAAGATGTTTAGCCCGTTACTTAGCTCGTAAAGTCAACGACCTGTAAGACAGCAAAGGTTAAATGTGACCTGTCACCACAAAATGAGAGTAAAGTCGCACAATGTGGTTCAGAGATATGGCCATCCAAAGTCAAAATATGAAGGGGTGGTCAATTTTAAGATTTTGTGTAATTTGGAAAGCCCAAGTCCTCCTTTACATATTCCCAATTTTTGGGTGAGATCAGATGATCGAAAATCTCTTAAATTACGCGATTTTTGTAGTTAGTGTTTGGATTAAAGTCCATTAGTGGTCTAATTAACAAGGTAATTAAATATGCAAATCAGGTCCTCGTAAGTATCCCACGTTTTCAAAATTTTAATATTTTGTTGTTTATACAATAGTTTGTATGTGTGGTAAATTTCAAGAAGAAATAATGATTAGAACGTAGCCGTTGCTCTTCTAAACCGAACCTTACTTGTCCTGTTTTGTAATCTTTTGCGTGTTTTTGTTTAAGATGTTTAAAGTAAGTTTTCTCACAAACATGTTTTGTGAAACCCATGACTATTTAGAGCGCTGTAAAAAGTATTTCTCGCAGAACCCCCTAGTGTTATGTATACCATTGGAAAGCTCTCTTTTTCAAGAATTTAAAAATACCAATATCTCAATTTTCAATATTTCCGACTTTACTCTCATTTTGTGGTGACAGGTCACAAATAAGTACCACATTAACTTTTGTTCTCTCGGGTATACAAAGATTTGTTAAAAGCACTGTGTAAATGTACATGTACATGTAATATCCTTGATGCAGTATTTACCAACAGTGCCACACAAATGGACTGTTTTGCACTGTTCATGTGTTTTGCCATAACGACTGAGGATCCCCTATTGTGCTTCCCTTTGTTCCTGTACTGTAACCTAACCCCATAGACTTATCGTACACTTTAACGACAGAGGACAACATTCAACAACAAAAAAGGATACATTAAGAAAACTTTGTTTCAGCGACTTTCTCCACTACACCATTACTCAATTAGAAAACGCTTGACAGCTTTTTTGAAAAAAAGAAAGTGATGTGGAACAACAAATTTAAATGGGTTGCGAGGCCATGTCCGAAGCTTTGGCTTTGGCTGTGACTTTGGCCATTGCTATGCTGTTGCTATGCTGTTGCTATGCTGTTGCTGTTGCTGTTGCTGTGGGCGGATAATGACCGCCCATAGCAACAGTATAGCATCGGCCTAAATCACAGCCGAAGCCAGCAATTTGGACACGGCCTAGGTTTCATAATGCAGGTAGGCGGTTTCATAATGCAGGTAGGCGATGACAAAAATAATTCTGGCGAACTAAAATTAAAAAGGTTGGAAAATGTTTACAATGGTCAACGTAAAATATTGAATTATCCAGGCCAGTATAATTGTAGACAATTTGGTAACAAAAACAAAGACATAACTGCTTTTCCCTTGATTTAATTGTAATCCAAGTAGTTAATTGCATGTTGCTTATAAAAATAAAACCTGGTAAAATGTAGTGCATGAACATAAATAACCCAAAAGCTTGAAAGAAGAAGTTTAAATTTGTACTAACACATTTAAAATTGATAAAATTTTGTTTACAAGATGTTACATACGTGGACATAATACAATAATAAATGTGACCCAGCACGAGTAAATGAGACACTTTGAGGCAAAAATGAAAATTGAGATTTTGATTTCATCATTTAAAGCTTGTTTAGCTTTAAATGATGAAATCAAAATCTCAATTTTTATTTTTGCCTCAAAGTGTCTCATTTACTCGTGCTGGGTCACAAATGTCTTGCATTATTATCTAAAGGTTTACATCCTTGCAGAAATATCAAAATTCCATGTTTACATTGTAGCTGATACTATGTACTGGTATATCCTGCATGTACAGTGCATTTTAGCAAGTTCTGCAATGCATAAGGAATTCTGCATTCATAATGCTATGTCCCCATGAATGCAATTTTCTCCTTCTGTGTTTAATTCAATAAAGTTATTTGTCCACAGGCAATACAACATACATAGGATGAGCTCATATGGCAGTCGGTGCCTCGATGGTGCAAATATGCTTGATGTTTTTGAAATATTGAAGATGCGTGACTATACATGTAGGCGTGTTGATGAAATAGCTGGGATACAATTAAATGGAGTACATGTACACAGACGCACGGTTCCGTCAAGATTTAATAAGGGCTGGTTTTAACCAGTTCGCGCCGGGATATTTTTAACATCACCGAGCCGAAACTCCATCCGAGGCGGGTTTAGGCCGATGGTACGGAAAAGCACACCCACGCATTTCCGGCTGACAGACATTTACGTCCTTGCTCGTGGCATGTTTATGCGTCATCCGTTTTGAATCTCGAGCAAACTTTGCGTGTATATACGTCCTCCGGCGCGAACTGGTTAAACTTGTACACAGCCATTTAGTCTCTGAAGAAGATCTTGTTAAGATCGAAATATTAGGCCCTCTTAATTTATTTGGTTAAACTTGTTAGACTTAGTAATTTTAAAACCAGGGGGATGATACATGAAATACAAAGGGCATTATCCGCATCCCCCTATTTAAAACAAACTTGTTTAAAACTCGCACTGGATTCAAAACATTAGTAACTGATCAAAATGAAGTCAGTTTGCATGAAGCAAGTGTGAAACGACACAAGGTTGAACTCTGGGTTGAAAAATCAACAACTCAACCCGGGGTGACAGCGAGTTTGTCCAGGGTTGGGTTGAACCCAGGTTCAGAGGCTGTAGTACGTAGAGGGCTTAAGTGTCTTACTTTGCTTGGAGTGCTAAGGCACACATGCCGGCAGCTAGTGGGGCAGAGGCAGACGTGCCACTGTGCTTGTCAGTACAACCTAGATTCAGGTCAGTGGTTATCTGTAAATCAGAACGGACAACATTACTGTGATACCCTCCTACATTGTAGACACCAAAATATGGCCTGAAATTGGGTAAACAAAACACATTCCCCAAATAACTGGAGCATGAAATTTGGTACATTCTCATGGCATTTCAGATTGTCACAATTATAACAGTATACAAAATCTGGTTTGTTGTGTAAAATATCATTTCAAATTAACCCCCCAAAAGTGTCTTATCTAGCCTTCTAGAGCACAAGACATAACAATTGTGTCTGACCTAACAATTTAAAGTGTACACAGCTTTGTAATCGCAGTCCTGTTTTGCTATTACTCTTAAGAACATGCATGTCATTGCGATTCTCTTTTTTTGCACCAGGACAGCTCTCAACACAAGATGAATGCCGAACCTACAAGGAGTCTGTTGTTCTCTTTATGTTATACACAGATACTTGTACAAATACAAAAATGCACCGCCAAGCATTGCCCAGAGAATCCACTTTCCAACATTAACTCTTTAGTCATTGTAGTGACTGCAGAAACTGCCCTGCCTGTTACTCCCTGTACCACCCAAAACCGCCCTACCTACCATACATGTATTACTCCCTGTAGCGCCCGAAACCACATGCCTATGACTTTTTGTACTGCCCCAAACCGCCCTGCATAATACTCCATTTTGCCACAAACCCCTTCTTCCTATTACGCACGTAGTTGCCACCATTTATCATATTAGTACGTTACATCGTGCAACCGGCTGAAAGCATAAGAGAATATGTCCCGAATGCCGACTTTAATCGCATTAAAAATAATGACCCTGGAATTATGTGCTACTATACTCACTACTTCTTGTTCCCCGGTACCACCGCTGCTGTAGGTGGTAGCTATAGTGGAGGCACAGGGCTCGGAGTACCAGGGAATGTTGCCCCTCTCCGATACGCTGCTGACTGAGATGGTGTAGATAGAGTTGGTGTAACCGTCGCAGTTGCAGCTGTCTTTAGACCGGCCACCGTTGCCTGACGCCCAGACAAAGATAGAACCTCGCCCACCACGACCCTGGGGAAGATGGCAAATGAACAAAATGAGAAACAAAAACTGATTATTATGAATAATTCTTTCTGGTAATGAAACCAAATCAGTAGTAACACAAAAGGTCCCTTTAAGAAATTCCACAGTGAACCCTCCCCCACCCTCCCCCCTGCCGCCCTTCCCAAATTTGGAAAAAGACTTATATTATAACTGACAGGATTGTAGGCAAATTTGATAAAATCCCGGCGTGATGCAGTGAAATCCCTTTATACAAAAGCTGGGATTACCAAAATAATTGGACAGATTTTGTTTAAAGTAGTATTTGGAGCAGCCACAGTCTGCATGGCTAAAAATATATCCATTTTTGTTTTTTTATGAAATGACATTCTGTAAAAAAATAAAATCTCTCTAAAAGATGGCCATTGTACATGTACGGTGGCGTATTGTACATGTACGCAATCAAGCACGTGGGCAGCCATTGCACATTATGTAAGTTGACACTCAAAAGACCGATACATGAGGCTTATCTGTAGGAAATGATGTAGCATTTGAGAGACTCCTATACAGTCTCTGTTCAAATGAAAATTCAGAAATGCAAATGTACCGGTAGGTTTTCTCCTACTGGAGACTTTTCTCCCACTTTCTTCCACATTGATAGTTTCAATTGTAATTTTTTTTTTTACAGAGTGCTGGAGAGACTTATTTTTTATGTAAGAGAAGTGACGAGGAAGTATTTATTAAAAAGTACAAGATATGCGTAAGCACCAATCGCCAACAAACGCAGAGAAAATATTTTAAACACAGGGAATACATGGATAAATTGTTCACACCCTTACTTGCCACATGTATTCTTTTGGTACATTGCGTTATGGGGACAACCCATAGGGTTTGTGTGTAAACTGAAATCTCTCTAATCTCAAACACAGAACACTCTAAAATTCTAAAATTTTCAGCATCACCCTAATTTGTCCTCTCTCATTATACCCTAACCCAATTTTACCTTGTTCTACCTTTACTGAACACCCAACGCGCTATGGGGACTCGAAAATGTCCCCACTACTCGGTCTGTCTTTTCCAAACAAAAGAGCCTGTCCCCATAACTAGGTGGAGGCTCGTACACTATGTACTGTAATGTAATGTAATGTAATGTAATGTAATGTAATGTACGTGTAGAGGGCAATAACTTTGTTTTTGTGTCCTACTAGTAGAGCCCTTTTCACACTAAACTGCCTCCGACCCAAGTTACAAAGACACAATTGCCATGTCGTGCAGTACTTTAAATCTGTCAAGTCTGTCTCAATGTTCAGGTCCTTTGCTCTTGTCAGAACAGGCTCCTACGAGACCGTCCCATGTGTCCTAATAATGTTGCAGTTGGCATACATTTGGGGCAACTGACCATAACCCTGTTGGCATTCTGTATATCGAGCCGTGATAAGAACATCGATGGCTTCATCAATCCATGTCACTTCGTGATCTTGAAGCTTCCCTTATCCTTGGCCAGTGCCATTATCCCGTAAGCAATACTACCAGTATCTGTTACATTTACAGCACTGACTGCGAATGCCAAATAGCACTTCTGCTCAACGATTTCCTACAAGTCATTTTCTTTTTCCTTGAAAAACAAGTTTCCTGTACAATGAGCATATACCGGGTACCGGTACATGACAAGGATAAATGCAAACTTGACCTCTGTTCAAGCTATAGTAGACTATTTGTGACCCGCTCTGCAAAAATGAGTCTGTCGGAAAATACATTTTTACGTAAAGGGCTGTTTATCGTCTCGGAAGAGACTTTTCTTGCAACAAATACTATTTTTGTTTTAAGGCATTTTGGTTTTTCAGACGCCTATATTTTCAGATCTGATCGATTAAAAAGATTGTTTTGATCCCTAAATTAAATTTAATACAGGTTTTGTCATTCTCTTAACATAGCATCTAATGAGGCACTACAATTGTAAATCTTCGTTTCTTTTCAAAGACATTTTGAATATACATGTAACTGAGAAAAAGAAAATTTTCCAAAATTGTAAAAGACCAATGCATTTACACTACAAAGTTGGGCCATATATCAAATGAAAGCTTATTTCCTGCTTTTACTGACCAACTGTAAAATGGAAAAAAACAAAACATTTTTAACACATCAGACTCATTTTTGCAGAGTGGGTCACATTTATCAGTTGTACATTTTTATCGTTTGAAGCAGCAAAAGTTCTCAAAATCTAAAGAATGGTACATGTATACATGTACATAAACCTGACATTTTAGCTTTTGGAGTGCTGTGTATACTGTACAATATCCCAGGGTTTTTATTTCAATTTGAAATTGTCAATTTGAATGGCAGCCACAATCGGCATTTGGGGCACATTCTCATTCAGCCAAATGCAGCTACACAGTAGACCAGCCAATAGTAAAACCCATGTACATGCAGCGTTCAAATGCTTGCGCACTCTATTGGCAGATTACAAACCAATTACAAAAGGAAACTTTCAACATTGCGTCTCTCTAAAGCATTTTTTGAAATGACATTCTTTCATTATTTTCTTCAAAATGATAGCATACCAGAAGGAATCATTTCATAGGAAGTTTAGAGTTATTTATTTATTCATTTATTTATTTTATTTATTTATTTCGGCAATGAAACTGAGGATTCCTCAAATAGCGCCCAAGGCACTGTAAGCTCGTAAGCCTGAGAAAACCTGCAGGAGGATGAACGAAATGCCAGAAACACCGGGGCGAACCCCTGCTCTTAGCGATAAGCATGACTGGGTTCTTTTACGTGCGTGTCCAGGTTCAATATATACACAATACACACTCCATCCCAACCTTCCAACAAAAAATACTTTTTGTTTTAATACAATGTAATAGGTACATGTACACGTACAGAGTATGGATTCTGAACAAGAATTACGCATGCACATGTAGATTTGCGCTATATGATCAAATCATGAGAGACAGCCATGTGTGTTGTCGATGGTCATTTTCCAAACCCCAGCTTAGGCTCTGTCTTCGGATCCATCACCATTGCCAAATTGCGTGAACGAAGCCAAAAACCGGAGATGAAGCTTGGATTTAGAAAACAGCCTTTAAGTACCTTGGTGATGCCATCGCAGAATGCCTTTTTGGCCAAAGGGCCTGGCCCATCTACCGTCTTGCCATCATCGTCTGGTCCCCAACTAGCGCTGTAGATATCAACATGGCATGGTTTGTGACTCAAGGATCTAGCCTCTACTGCATCAGTCACATCGCCATCCAACATACGGACTCCTACAAAGAAAGACAAAAACACAAAATGATACTTCAATAGTCTCTTGCTGCGTTCCAATCGCGTCGTGTTTATCGTGTTCACGAGTTCACAAGTCGTATTATGGCCTTCTAATCGACTTGTAACTCGTGTTCACCAGTGGATTTTTTTTCTCCATGTTCACGACTTCATAAACGAATGAAATACTCGCGCATGCGTGTTGGTTCACGTACGAGTTCTTGCGGGATAAAGAATCTCCTTACCACACGGCTAACTTGACTGTGCTCGTGCGTCTTGGTGAGTAGCGTTTGGAATGCAACCTACTCGTAAACATGGAGAAATTCAAGGTGAACACGATAAACACGACGCAATTGGAACACAGCAATAGCATCGCCTCCGTTTCTCTGCTCCATACACGGTGTTATATAGGAGGAAATCTAAATTAGCGCCCTCGCTCGGTCATACTTTGCCAACGACACCGAAGCGTGTTCAAAGCGCATGCGTGGTACTAGGGACGCGCTGCACTAACATTGCGGCGGCGTGGTGCCTCGTTTTGCACTCGACTTGCGTACGATTAGCTATGAAAACTACGTAGCAACCGACTTCTTATGGCATTCAGGTCGATCAATTATTGTAAAAGGCGTGTTTAGGATGCAATAATTGAAGAGAAATTATTGTAAGTTATTGTAAGATAAAGCGACAATTATACATCAATTGATTGATGACGTCACTGCCATGCAGTATTTTACACAAAGCCAAAATGACCTTCGATTAGACAGCGCCCTCTTTTGTTTTTCAATAGACAATAGATTTCCGGTTTTGAGCAATCTGAACGGGATGAAAATACATGTAGGTTGTGAAGATGTTTGACGTACAGAAGTAAACAAATGTAGAAAAGTAAAAGAACTCTCAGATTAAGATTTCCCTAAAAAAAATACCACCCCTTTGAATTTTACTTTTGTCCTCCTGTTCTGCAAAATGGTAATAGTATCAAATTTTAAGCTCATTGAATTGTAACAGGTCACATGTAAACAATAGGTATTTTCAAAATCAAATCAGTGTGCAGAGCTTCAATGATGGGGATACTATTAAAATGTTTACTACAACTTCAGCACACCGCTGTAAATACGAAATGGGAAATAAAATTAGTACAACAAATAACACATCAAATAGACTCGGTTAATCGTGAATTATTAGCATTGCCAGGATGCTCCTCCGATGCATTCACGGTTTGGAATTCTAGCCAAAATTTGTGACCTGTTCCAACAAAACCCGGACAAAGTCGCACAATGTGTTTTATTGCAATGTACAAATTTACCATTTTAAGGTTTGGGGTTTTTCTGAATCACAAACTATTATATTGTACAGTCTTCAAATTTGAACATAATCCGTCACCCAGAAGTGTGTTCTTTGGTTGATTTTGTGAAAACATTTTGTATAGAAATAATTTGCTTTTCTGAACTTCCAAGCTGTTTATCTCATAATTAGGTTGTCAGGGTTTTATAACGAAGTCCTTCCTCTAGGGAAGATAGGGTACATATGTCAATGATCATAAAGCTGAAAACCTAGAGAATTTGAAAAAAGCTAACCAAAATTGTCAACTTTGTCAGGGTTTTGTTTGGAGAAGGTCACATTTGGTGGAATTTCCCAAAATTGGAAGGGAAACAAATTAAAATACACATAATAGTATATTTTTGTTAACATTCGTTCAGCACAGACGTTCAGCATCTCGGTTCTTGCAATTAAAAAAAAAAATACCTTGCTGGAGGCATTCACAGACTTCATGATGTCAAGTAATTTGAAAATAATTGTAACCCTTGTGTACACCCCCACCCCCAACAAGATGTAATTGCTTTATCGCCCCCTACAACGACGTTATCTTAGAAAATAATCAATATCCTTCCCTTTGGAAGCAGCAAATGTCAGAGAGAATAAATAAAACTGGAATTCTGCATTGGGTGTCAATTGATTTTTAGGGGGGGGGAGTGGGGTGGTGGCAAAAGTCTCGGGCCGAAAAACATCCCAACATCCCAATAATACCATTGTTTGTCTGCCCCACATATATGTAGGGGCAATATTATGATTGCTGATTGAACAGCTACATGTTCGTCAACAGGTTGGGGAATTTCACAGTTGGTGGTTTTTTTACTGGTACCCTGTACATGTATATATAGTAGGGGGTGTTTGCTAGGAAACTTATACTCCAACTTGCCACTAGAGACACCGGATTAGGTTACATGCTGTGTGGCCAAGTCAGATTAACTCTGCCATAAATTTTCCCGGATTGGTTTTAAGACATGAACATGTACATGTACATGTACATGTACATGTACTGGTACTGGTACTGGTACATATAAATAAAGAAAAATGAAAAAGAAAAATGAAAAAGAAAAATGAAAAAGAAAAATAAAAAAGAAAAAGAAAAAAAAAAATGAAAAAGAAAAAAAAAACGGTTTAGAAAACAAAATGCCCAATGCAATGTGATATCCATTGGGGAGAAGGAATTGGGTTTGAGGTGAATTATTTGTAAAGCAAATTGACATTTGTAGGCCGTCTGTTTACAGGTGAAATCAAAACATACCAGTATATGTACTTTGGGTGATTGATGGGCGGTGTGTGTAATTTTTAGTTGTCCTGGAATGTTTAATATTTGACAAGCTCTAGACCCTCACAGGCATGACTGCATACATACGGTATACTTCAGGAAAAACAACTGCATAAAAAAACGTGATTTACTGTTAAAATGAGGTTGAACATGATGGTGATTTGGGCATCAAGACATTCATAGGAACTTTTTGTATAAATCAAGGCTATTAAAGCTACTCTAGGCAAAGGGATAGGAAGAAGAAAGATAAAACGAAATAACATCAGAAAATCTAGAAAACTTGATATTTCTTTTAAAACAGTCTTATTCTTATTATTCTTATTCTTTATTCGGCCAATAGAACAAGCAAACAATACATAGGGAACAGTATACATTTACGGTTAAGACTAAGATGGAATGGGGTAGAGGATAAAGACAAACAAAACATACAAACCAATCTGTGATGGCCAGGATCAACAAAAGTGTATACAAACACTGTAGCCCGAAAGCTTGTTGGTCCAGTCACAGAGAGGAATCATAAAATAAATAAATATTTCTACATATGTGTATATACAATAATATAAAAGTCAAAAAATTTGTTACAATAAAAAATACATACAATCAATAAGCAAAAAAATTAATAAAAAATAAACTAAAAGGACATAAAAAAGAATAATGTAAATTAAGTGTACATTTTGTCAGTCGACACAAACAGACAGCCCAGTACTACCAAGGTTAATTTTGCACAAGGAACACCCGTCAATTGGTCGACATTTCCCGGCACCCCACTCACACGTTTTGAGCACGAGTACCAGGCAACAGCGACCAACCGTTGACAAATGTTCCCCGTCAGAATCCGCTCCAAGGCAATCACAAAGTATTTACATACAAATACTAAATCAAACAAGACCCAACCAATATTCCACAAACAAGCAGACAACAAGCAGTTTGATGAACAGCTTGACAACAAGACAAAGTACAAACAAATAATAACAAATAAATAATATAGAATAAAAATAAAAATAAAAATAAAAGCTTTAGTTTTGGCGTGTAAACAGTAGATGGATGTGGAATTATCATTATCAATTTCCAGTGGGGAGTATAAATATAAGCAGGTTACGAATACAAGTTGAGCTGTCAATTAATCATGGAAATGGGATAACAGATTTCTACAAAAACACTGAAGGCTGTCTAAAACAACAGAGTCTTTGATGTGAATGGGCAAGCTGGACCAGATACGAGGAAATAAATGTATTGGGGAATTCTTGAGGGCTAGAGTTCTCGCATAGTGATGGTTAAATGTTATGACGTCTTGATGGCGGGCATTGATAATCGTGTTAGACTTAAGTGAATGGCAGTCAATGAGTCCATACAAGGATTTAATTGTAAAGGTGACCACATGTTTTTGTCTCCTATTAGTGAGGTTGATCCAGTTGAGGGCTTTTAAGCGGTCATCGTATGGCATGGCACTTCTCTGTTGTTTCAGGCACATCCTGCTTGCCCGACGTTGGACGCTCTCTAGCTTGGCTGATAATGATGAGGTGTATGGGCACCATGCAGGCAACCCATACTCTAAGATTGGTAGGACGAGGGACATATAAAGGGATCGAAGGGCTGTTGTAGATGTCCCACCAGCGACTTGCCAGATGAACCCAAGGATACGGTTTGCCTTGGACACCACGGAATTTACATGATCAGTCCAAGTTAATGTGTTGTTGATAGTGATGCCAAGGTACTTGTATGTTGAAACAACATCAAGACCAGAACCATGCAGACTGTATACAGGTAGATGGCTTAGTGTTTTGGAACGTGACATATGCATAACTTTACATTTGTTGATATTGAGTTCCATTCCATTAGAAACACTCCATCGACCGAGTTCAGTGATGTCAGTCTGGAGAGCAAGTTCATCCTGTTGAGATTTGATTGGGTTGTAGATTATAGTATCATCTGCAAATAGACGTGACGTGGTCCTCAGGTTATTGGATATATCATTGATGAAGAGATTGAAGAGTAGAGGGCCAAGTACACTTCCCTGAGGAACTCCTGATGTAACTGGTTCCCAAGAGGAGGCACTACCACGGTACATAACTCGTTGCTGTCGGCCAGTAAGGAAGGATTTCAGCCAATTCCATGTAGTACCCCTAATGTTGAAGTTACGGGCCAACTTCTTTAGAAGAATGTGGTGAGGCATGCGATCAAATGCTTTACTGAAATCAAGAAAAATAATGTCAATTCGAGGTGGGCGTGGCGCGTCAAGAATAGTTGCCCAGTCATGAATTGTGTTTGTAAGTTGAGTAACGCAGGATTTGTGGGCCGTAAAACCATGCTGTTCTTCATTTCCAAGGCAGAGAGAACTCACATGGTTTTTGATATTCTCTGCCACGGCTTTTTCGAGGATCTTGCAGACCACAGAAGTTAGGGCGACTGGTCGATAGTTCTTGATGGCGGTGCGATTGCCAGTTTTAAAAACAGGAGTGATTTGTGATAGCTTCCAATCCAATGGTAAACAACCAATTGCAAGTGATGAATTCATTACCCGTAGTAAAGGCGGAGCGATTGAAGATGCAACCGTTTTGAGAATGGTTGGCGAAATGGAGTCAAATGGAGGGAAATACGACATGGTCCATACAAATGTAAAGAGTTGCTACGACATACAGCATGTGGGAAAAAGGCTATTGTTCTACTGGTACATGTACATGTACATGTACGTACATCTCAGCACAGCTAGATGGGTTAGAAGAAGCAGAGACCAGGGCTGTTTTCCAAACCACAGCTTCGTCTTCGTCTCATGCAGTTTAGCAATGGGCTGAAGCCGGAGACAGAGCTGAATCCAGGGGTTTGAAAAACGGCCCTGGTTCCACGCTCAAACACCATCATGTATGTCTATAGAATTCACCAAATAAAATCAGTTGATGAAATTCCTTCACACTAAAAAAAAAAACACCTACTCTGTTTTCACAACGGCATCCCAAATTACCAAGCAAATGCGCTGTGAATGTGCAGATGCCTGCAAACAATGTGATCTATAAGTCAGTCTTTTTACTTCAGTTTGATTTATGAAACTGCCCGAGGTAAGAAAGCCCAGCACGCACGAATCTAATTCCGCGACTTGACAGAAAGCAATAACTACAGGTATACACAAATCCAAGGGCGTATTAGAAAACGGTGACTGATCAGTTTGCCTGAAAATAAACCCTGGGTATTGCAAACTGTACAGTCGGGGTACATTGTTTGGCTTGGAATTTAAGTTCCGTCCACAACAACAGTAGTAGTTTGGAGGACACAAATAAGATAAAAGTAAGACTTTTGCTGGATTTTAGTTGTTTTTGTTTTTGATACTAATCGCCCATGTCGACAGCATCAAAATGTTCTGTAATCACAAAACAACACTTGTGCTCCGAGTCTATCGTCAACTTACTCTCGATGGTACAGTTGCAGTACTCCAGATGTAAACACAATCCTGGACTAGGGTCCACGATTGACTGACCGACCGTTCACGATTTAATTTTTTTAGGACAAACCTATGGGAGGCCTTCAGAAAAAGTTAAACAAAGGAGGGACAATAGACCATGTATGTCTCGAGCACAAAGGTCATGATTGAACTATCCCGAACTTGCTCTAGGGTAAATAATACCCAGAATAAACGAGGACAAAGACCTGTCTACACAGGGATACAAATTTCGAAACCATGGTACGATAGTGTGTAACACTGCAAAATATTCAATAAGATTTCATTGAATTTCAAAACAAGTTAAAAAAGTGCGTGCAAGAAAAAAATGGAAACATTAGCAATACTTTTTTTCTCCAAAGTCCAAGCCCTCGGTTCAGGTGGTCTGTTCTTGACACGGGAAACTCGTTCTCGCACTCGAACAGCGGGAATATGACCCAAGAAACATTGCACTTGGAACAGGATCGCACACCACCTGTCCATCGAGGATATGCACAAACGAGTTTCGCATGTCAAGAACAGACCACCCGAACCCAGCCCTTACTTCTACAGTGTAAATACAGTATAAATATACAGTATAAATAGCACAGCAATACAATTAGGCCCCCGACACGGATATGACTCGGTGAACGATGGTTACAATTAGCGGCGGCAATTAAACAAAAGTCTTGCACCGTACCCGTAGCCCCCCATTGGACAGGATGTAGGTTCTCTGATAACGAAACCTGATTGCTCCAAGCACTGACCGCTGGCTGTTCACAACAGCTCAAGCTTCAAGCGATAATTGCTCGAAGCGGCAATCTCAAAAGCTTCATAGTGCAGTTACGATGCGCCATCCATATTAATGGCATGCTGAAGTCTATTCTTTGAATTGCTAAGGTTTTATTTGTTGTTGTCGGTTTTTCATTTTTTTTATTTTGTTTTTTGGGGGGGGTATCTTACTTTAAGATTAATTTGCAGTGCTTGAGTGCAGCATATCTTATACAAGGCATATTAACCAAAACTTCTCCATGATTTATTTTGGACCAAATACTGAAATGCTGCTACTACAGGGTTAAAGGTAGTATACACCATTTGCAGATATCGAACATTTTTACTACCGAATTATTAAGAAATATCTTAGTCTTACTTGTTTGAAAGTAAATAATGATTGTAGGCATCCAGCAAAAAGATTGCACTAAATATCCTGTAATTGTTACAAAAAATTTGATTTAATATTAAAAAAATCAATCGCGAAAAAAAACAGAGCATAAGAACAACTGCCCAATGCCTGTTGACTACGAACGCCGTTTTTCCTGCATTTCTCACCATACATGATTGTAAAACTTTTAAGAGGTCAGTTAAACAATATTTACACTAAAATACAACCCCAAAATCCACCCATTCATGATAATCCAAGCAATTATCAATGGTAAATAAAAAACCACAAAATCAAGATATTAACCTTAACCCTTCTCAATCCACCAAAATCCTCCTTGCATTTTTTTGTTAATTGAGGATGAATGGCAGATGAACATGCAGCATTTACAGAGCACAGCACTTCATCGGGTTGTTTGTCAAGCATCTTTCTTTATATTTTGAGCACTTTTGCTACTTCAAACAATAAAAACGCATAACTAAAAAATGTCATATTGTCCCTTTAGGGAGTGGGTGGAGAGAAATCTGCCCAAGAGAAAACAGCTAACGAAAGACCAGCAAGTTTTTGTCCTATCAAATAATTGTGGTTATACAGCCAGGATGTCTTCATCAGCCAGTGGCAAATGTTTTCGTGGAACACATTCCAGAAAAATTTTTTCTCCAGCTATAGGCGTCAATCTGGCACAATGTCCTCACTTCACCCTTGCAGACAATTGGTCACTGCTCAATGAACTAAAAACATATATGTGACACGATTAAGCGGAATGAGTCGGATGTCGGGGAATCCCAAAAATGTTTTAATCAGAACTGTGTTCTTCGTTGGTATTTAAACAAATTTACATAACTCGACAACAAAACATTCTATCAACATGGGGTTTTTAGTTTTTAAAACGTACAGATGCTCTCTTTAAAACTACATGAAAACTCATTTTTTTACCGGGGCCGACATCCGACTCATTCCGCTTGATCGTGTCACATATATGCCCTTTTTTAGATAGGTCAAAACAGTTAAAAACCTGAGGAAAAGGCCCACAAAAGTTCGAATTTGGTATTCGTAAAAATGAAAGATGTCAAACAATTTTTATTAAAAAAAAATTTATTCCACATATTTTATACAACTTCAAAACACATGCAGTAGACATATATCATGAAACATAAATACATTTCTGAAAATTGAAAAAATATATCCCCATTTGATATATATTTTTTTTCTTGCACTAGAAATGAGCACGATTTGATTTTGCATTCATAACCGACACGGCCAGTAGCAGGATGTGACTTCAAACAAAGATTCACATCCACTGGGTGTGAATGTGCATTTTAACGACCCTATGATCCAGGATGTGAATTTAGAAGAGAATGCGGATGTGGATTTGGAGCATTTGGATTTTGGAAAGTTTTTTTTTAAATCACATTCTGCTACAGGCCGTGTCCGCTATGAATGTAAAATCACATCATGCCCATTCCTAGTATTATACTCGAGGCCTTCAATTTCAATTCATCACTTGTAAAAGACACGGAAACCCCCAAGGGTGCACCACCCTAATTGAAGGGAGAATTTCTACGCAAGCTCATTTGCATGAAATGTGCCCCCACAATTTATTTTGAAAAAGGATGCCGTTTGGTGAAAGAAATGGTGGGATTGTGTAAATATAGCATAGAATCAACTCCCTGGTTTTTGAGCTTCAATCTGAGGGCAGACTTGACAAAATTACGGTTGAAAAATGGGTCCTAATTGCCCTAGAATGTGGAGTGATACCATTTTTAAAATGGCTGCTTTTAGGCTCGGGAAGTATCACTTTTCGAAAGGTGAGTTTGTTTTGGTGTGAATATTAAAAAATGTAATCGGCTAACCTACTAAAAATTGAAAAGAAATGGAAAGATAAAGACCAAGACAATAATCTGATTGTTGTTTGATAAACCCCAGTGATGTCGGTGTGCATGAAACTTGGTCCTAAACATTGTTGATTTTACACTGTTTTCAATGGGACTTGAATTAGGCCAGTGCACCCCCAAAGACAGAGAGAGAGAGAGAGAGAGAGGCCTAAATACCCCTAAACCAAACAATAACCAACATTTCACAAATAAATTGGCCTTGACAAGAGGCTAACGTGAATTGATGGGGCTTCACAACTAAAGCAAATCTGATGAATCAGTGAAACATGTGAAAAAAGCCAGACAATATAAAATATGTAACGTGACCCCTGGCAACATTTAAAAACATGAGCTGAATCCTCATTCAGTCACGATTTCTAAGCCTTTTTGTTGAACCCCCATCAATTTTTCTAGTTGTGATCGGAACTGACATGACCAGCAAAACTCGACAAATTTCTCTTGGTATGAAACAATGTTCGCTTCAGCAAATAAATTCGTGACTGTGACTAATTCCACAAATGTGCACAAATAAAGTCAGATGAATGTTTAAAGCCGAGAGTACTTTTCAATTTAATGATTTTCCGGTATCAAATTGCTAAATCAGTCTGAAGTGGAGGCAATAAATCAATTTTCTCTGAAATGAGAGGGGATTATTATTAGGTGAGGGGTAGAATGGATGGTTGGAATATAGCGTGTAGGTAAAGCAAACAGCTCCGGGCACATCGAATAGGAGCTTAAACGTGTAAAGTGAGTAGTTTTCTTGAGATACCGGTACTTTATTTTGGACGTTGTTCTTTTTACTGAAAAGTAGATAAAATTGTTTAAATAAATATTTTTCATTTCAATTTATAAAACGTGAATGATATATCAAATTAAGGAATTTTATAAATTAAGAAATAGTTGGAATTTTGTAATCGCAGCTTAAGACCCTTCATATTTTAACTACCGGTAATTGGTTAATTTTGTTATGTAATTTTTATATTTTGTAAAGCATTTTGAGATTTTTATGTAAAACGCTACATTAAGAATAAATTATTATTATTATTATTAAATATTACATGTATAAGGGAAATAAACAAAAAATTCTACTTACGTCATACGTACGTCATTCCATTGCTCTCGTTCACATGTTAGTCTTTCTAAAGCTTAGATCACATGCAGTATAAGGCAGTTGTCGCCGCCATATAATTTATGTAAGTCCTACTACGTTCGCACATGTTTTTAAGGCTGGGCTTTCTCTTCCCGACAATGAGCCAATCACGCTGCAACTTATGCTTAGGTCAAACTTCTTTTTTTTCTTTTCTATTTCAATAATTTAGACAGTCGTGCATGTTTTCATATATTGTAAAATTAAGATTAAATTTATCATCTATATTTATGGCCGTTTCACGGTTCAAATCTACGTAAATACAAAGTATTATTGAATACAAAATCAACCACGCGTAAAAGTCCTATAGCTATCGGCTCAGTTGTGTCCGGAAATTCAATTGTGACCTTTGTGCGCGAGACTTACACGGACGGTCTATACAACAACATGCTGAAAAGCTTCAGGCAGATTGTGAATTTGCATAACTTAAACAATTTTGTTTTTTAAAGGGATCGTATACGTTTGGTAATTACTCCAAAAATTAATGGCACTAAAAACTTACTTGGTAAGAAGTACAGCAGCTTTGGGTAGTATAATGCCTTTTTAGAAATTTTTAACTTCGAAGTACTGCGGTTATGGAAAAAGACATCACTTTTTATCCCATAAAATTTTAATCTGAGAAGCGTTACTGCAGTGACGATTCTCAGATTGTGTATTCCAATGCAGATTATTCTTGCTGCGTAGACATAACCGCTCCAGATTTTCGGCAATATCTCAAAATCGCTACCACTTTTTGAAATGAAATTTTTACAGGATATGGTATATATCTATAACTATATATAATTGAAACAAACAGTGGGTTCCAATTACCAAACGTATATGATCCCTTAAAAAGTTTCATCCCTGCCATTTTCTTCCTTTTTTTGGTTGGTACATGTACCTTCTGCCATAGCTGTCTCTGAGTGGTCAAATTAAATTATTACTGAAAAGTTGGTGAATCATGTACAATGTACCATATTTATACAGGATGTTCATGTCTCCTTCTCCATCCCCCCAACCTCGAAACAAAATATACATCTATATTTAAAAAAAAAAAAATAAATTAAACAAATGCTGATTGTGTTCGAATTCGACCATGAGAAGACGTGATTCTAACACAGATCTGGAGCTTACTAAGCCCCGGGGTGATAGACAATTTCCTGAAAGTAGTATATTCCTCAACACAATGTGGTCTGTTCTATGGGAGGACTATGAACATTGAAACAAAAAAACTTAAGTTTACTTATTCAGTGGTGGCCTTGGAGAGTTTTTTACCATGTAAATCCTTTCTAAATGACACTGTCAACAACCAACATGTGAGGGGAAGTGAATTGTAATGTGTTTTTGGGTGTGTTTTTTGGTTTTAATTCCACTATTCGGTTTCGATTTAGAAAATATTCAAAACCAACCCCCAAAAGTCTTCTGACACAGGCTGAAAAAACTGCAACATCATTCAATTTGCTCAATGATCTCTGATTGTAACTGCATTCACTTAATACTAGTGGTTTCTTTAGCCTGCCCATTTGACTTATCAGAGAGTTCCCATCCATTTGTCCCCACATTACAGTCTGAATTGTTTTTGTAGAGACCAAGTGACCACTAAATCCCCCCAACTGAACCCACTCATTGGGAGGGCATTTCATGCGTATCTCACTCATCACTTTTTGGGGGGCTGGATAAAAATGTCTGGTTAAAGGTAGGATATACCATTGGTAATTGCTTAAATTATAATGAATGGGTGGATTTGGGGGGTTGTATTTTATAGTAAATATCGTTTAACTGACCTGTCCGAAGTTTTACAATCATGGATGCCGAGAAAAGCACGAAAAACAGCGTTTGTTTTCAACCGGCATCGAGCAGTTATTCTTAGAATAATTACAGGATATCTAGCGCAATCATTTGGCTGGATGCCTAGAATCATTATTTACTTTCAGATGAGTAGGATATTTCTTAATAATTCGGTAGTAAATGTTTTCGATATCTGCAAATGGTGTATCCGACCTTTAACCAAATTTTGTATTCTGCGATTTTGAAATCTCCAAATTATTCACCACTACTTTTTGGTACAAAGAAATGTGTCTGACAACATGCAGAATGGTCTTTTCTAATGCACACATTCCATGTGATGATACGGCCATTTTGCAAACTATTTTGTAGAGCTGAGCCAAATTTACCAAATCATTGGTTTCCTTGAAATGGTTTAGTGTAAAATAGGACCACATTTGAAGGAAGTACAAATATATTTTTGTTTTAGGGTTTTCTAAATTTCAACTAGGAAACCACCTACATGCATTATACAATGTGTAGAAATAGAATAGGTTTCAAGAAAAAAAACACTGAATGAAACATACCCGGTAGTGTGTGTGTGCGTTTGTATTGATCGGCAATCGTGGTCGTCGGACAAAAGAATTGGGAGGCAAACAATGGGTCCACGATTGACACAACGTCCACGATCTTTTCCCGTGTACAAATCCTATGGCGATCATCAAAAAACGTTAGAGTATAAACAAAAGAGGGAAGACGGTCGGACAATACCCCGTCCACGATTGCCGGTCAAAACATAGCTGCATGTGTGTGTGTGTGTGTAAACAACGACGCAAAACAAGAACAAGATTCAGATAACGGAGTTTTCTCATGTTTGATCAAATAAAAAACAACATTGATTTGATAAAAACCTATTGCAAGTGTAACATAGTACACAATGTTTGATTAAAACTACGCACTTTTATCAAACAAAACCACATCTGTGCTTTTGGTTTTTTTTTTTAATATTTTCAACTTACCGCCTATCTTTGCATTGTAGGCTATGCCTACGCTACATATACTGTTGTTGGCCGATGCGGCAACTTCACCAGCACATCGTGTACCATGCCTGTGAGAAACAAATATGAGAACATTACATATTTTAAACTACCGGTATGGCCATACCGTACCTCGAAATAAGAATAGTTGAACAAAAAGATACCTTCATTTTAACAAGCTTCACATGCAACTAAGTTAAACAGTACTTTTAATATTCAACTGGGAGTATTTTTATAATATTCAAGCATGAAGTTTTTCAGTCGAAAAAATTGCATTTACGCATTTGTACATAGTAAGATGCTGTATAAAGCAACATGTCGTAGATGGAATTTGCGTTGGGTTAAGTAAATTCAGTAATCAATTTTTGCATTTCACCAACGTATTTTCACACTGTATACTTAGTGTAATTGTCTCAAAGGAATCTTTCGAAAAATCAGTAGGACTAGAACCTGTGACCCAAAAATCTAATATTGAATATACACACCCAAAATATACACTTCAAATACATTGACTAGTTATTGCTTTTTGGAAACCTACATGTACAGTATATGTGACCCGCTCCTACGAAACCCGACATAAGTCGCACAGGCTATTTCGAGATACAGCTCGTCAAAGTTGAAATGGGGTGAAAAGTCTGGCGGACATCGATTTTTGTTTTTCTTTTTTTTAATATTTATTTTAATATGTATACTTTAACCCTCAATTAAACAAAATCAACTTTATTGATGAGAAAGTACACAAATCATGCATTTATTGAGGCAAAACTGTGTCCTAAAAGTGGTAATTTCTCTCAAAAAAATGCATCAAGTTTTCTACAGATTATCGGAAATTGGAAGTAATTATGATATAAAGGTGGTTTTAGTACCAAATGAAAGCTGAAGATGTGTACTAAATGGAAATAACAACATCTCACTTTTAACAAAAAACACTTATGTCTAGTTTTGTGGGAGCAGGTCACATTCTTTATATTATATTTTGTTAGTTTCCTATAAGTATATTTTGTTAGTTTCCTATAAGTATATTTTGTTAGTTTCCTATAAGTATATTTTCAAATAAGTTAAGAGGGCCTAATATTTCGATCTTAACAAGATCTTCTTCAGAGACAGTATATAAGTATATTTTGTTAGTTTCCTGTAAGAATATTTTGTTAGTTTCTATGTTAGTGTGAAGATGTTTAAATGTCAGTTTTACGAAATAAGATTTAGTTTTATGCACAACAGCGATGATCTGATGTTAAATTTTGAAACAATTCAAACAAAATGAATTCAGCATAGGAAACCTCTAAAAAATAAATCCATTTGAATTTATTATCTAATTTGAACCCACATGCTAGCCTATAAATGTAGGCCACTGACTTTACATGGAAAAAATATGCAAATATTAAAGTGTTCAGGATAGTATGCGAAAGAAACGCTGTGTAGCAAAGAAAGAATTTATACATTTAAAAACTATTGACAGCACCAGATATAAATGCAACTTGAACCTAGCTGTTAAAAAAAAAAGCTGTTAAATTTTAGTTTCCATTCCACACTGTTTGGATGAGACCAAAACAGTGTCTTGAAATGCCAAGAAAAGTCTAAATTAATGAAGTACTACACAAGCCAGTGTAATGTACGAGCACGTTGGTGAGCTCTAGTTTGCTATTATGCAAACACCCAGCTCACCTAAGAGATCAAATTTACATGCGCTTTGGGCCAGGTGAAACGCGATCCTCCATTCACTTTATATCTAGCTGCCCACCAAAATTATTCCCACGACATTTCCTTCGTTTTCCAGCACAACATCTGTCACTCTGATCTCATCAACTCTTTAAAGGTAGTATACACCATTTGCAGATATCGAAAAAATTTACTACCGAATTATTAAGAAATATCTTACTCATCTGAAAGTAAATAATGATTCTAGGCATCCAGCAAAATGATTGCACTAGATATCCTGTAATTATTCTGAAAAATAGAATTTTATAAAGAAAAATTCGCGATCGCCGGACGGTGATCGCGAAAACAAAATATTAAAATAAGAATAACTGCTCGACACCGGTTGAAAACAAGAGCTGTTTTTGTTCTGTTTTTCTCAGCATCTATGATTGTAAAACTTTGGACAGGTCAGTTTAAACGATATTTACTATAAAATACAACCCCCAAAATCCAATGATAATTCTAACAATTACCAATGGTGTATCCTACTTTTAACAGGAATGGGTGAATTTAGGGGGTTGTATTTTATAGTAAATATCGTTTAACTTTAATACCTGTCCGAAGTTTTACAATCGTGGATGCCGAGAAAAAAACACGAAAAACGATGTTCATTTTCAACCGTTGGGCAGTTTTTCTTTTTATATTTATGTTATTTTTCGCGATTGCCGTCCAGCAATCGTGAAATTCTTTACAGAAAATTCAAATTTTTGTAACAATTACGGGATAGCTGGACGATACCTTTCCTGGATGCCTAGAATCATTATTTACTTTTAATTAAGTAAAATATTTCTGAATAATTCAGTAGTAAAATTGTTTGATATCCGCAAATGGTGTATACGACCTTTAAGCACGCAACATTCTCATTAAAAAAACAAACTCCTCTCTTAACTTTACTTGCTGCAAGCAATCCCGCGGCAATTTTCTTAATTTGAAATTCTGCCTTTTTCAGAAGAAAAGCGAAGACAACTTGAGTGTCGAAGAGAGAAAAAAAATCTTATCTCATCCCTACGGGCAAGGAACTGAAATTTCGTCTTCAAGTTGATCACGCTGAAAGAAAAAATAGAATGACTTTGTCTAGGCAACTTCTGTCTAAAAAGCGTGGACAAACAAGAGATACTGCCTCAAGCACTATCAAGATTACAAAAGTGCTTCCTGAAACTGACCAAAAAAGCAAATTTGCAATCTTACCCAGCAGCCAAGGGGGTTTCAAGGTGATTGAGCTGCTATGAACAATATACACAAAGACTCGATTTCAGGGACGTGGTTTCAAAGACATTCAATTTTGACCTTTTCTCAAAGATGTGCCATTTCCACCGACACCAAATATACTCTTTTTAGCTGTTTTGAAGTACATGTATACTTCAAAACAGCTCTTAATTTCATTTAACAAAAATAGTTTTCCCTTTTTTTTTGCCCACACACACATTGTTTTGGTACATTGTGTTATGGGGACAACCCACAGGGTTTGTTTGTAAACTGAAATCTCACTAATCTCAAACTCAGAACACTCTAAAATTCTAAAATTGTCAGCATCACCCTAATTTGTCCTCCTCTTCATTTTCTTTCATTATACCCTAACCCAATTTTACCTTGTTCTACCTTTACTGAACACCCAACGCGCTATGGGGACTTGAAAATGTCCCCACTACTCGGTCTGTTATTTCCAAACAAAAGAGCCTGTCCCCATAACTCGGCGGAGGCTCGTACACTTTGGTATTTTCGTAAATCTGATCGACTTCAGACTTGACATTCATATGGGCAACCATTCTGACATGTACATGTATGCCGAAATTTGTTGTTGCGATTACGTAATCAGGTGTCAAGTTATATCACATTAAAGGCAATAATTTAAAGCCTTATATCTACACACTTGTAGCTCTAATTGAGTTGATATTGGGCATGCATAAAGAGGGGGATGTGCTGATGACAATTAAAAGCAGTGTGGGTGGTATTGAGCATAATGAACGGTTGCATTAAGCATGTCTAAACATAAAGAATGCTGGGGAATAGCCTACGACTTCGACCCATTCATCCTCAATCCTCAAAAATCCTCCAAAACTGCAAATATCCACCATTTAAAATTTTAAATGAAATCTGCCCGGACGCTGATGAAATACAAGCTTTTTTTGTAGGTTGCCTAAAGGCTGAATTTGTATAGGAGTATAAGACAGATGGGATACAGAAATGGCCATGCACCAGTACACATTTTTAACTATAAAAAAGGTCACAATTTTTTTAGAAATTAAAAGAACAAGTAAACAAAAACTGCTACAAGTAAAAGAACAACTATTTTCAACATACTATTTACTACTCAGGACCAACAAATTGAAATTTTCTCTCATTGTCTGTAACTAATTGCCGTTCACTTAATACATTCAAATATAAACTAAAATCATGCCTACTTAACTACCAGAGTACTTAATGTATTGTTCTTTGTTAAGTCATTTTTAGCCATTTAAGTCGATATCAAGTCCATACATGAATTTTTAAATTATTTTACTTTAATTATCACCACTTAATCTTGTAATCAGTGTTGTTTTTGTCTTGTTTTGTCCTGTTCTGTAGAGCACATCCACCACAAGCTTTAGCTTTTTAGAATGATGCCTCCACACTTGGTTTTTAATGTACATGTATTATTCAATGTGACTAGGAGTAAGAGTTTGAGAAAAAAAATGTTCTATCAAATTGAATTGAAAAAAGAGAATTCCAAGCGTTCCTCCTCATCTAAATACCATTCTGGGTAAGATTTGGACCTGGATTATAGAAAACGACAGCTGCCAAGGGCTGAAAAGTACAAGAGGATAAAGTACTCCGATTAACCCAGAGGGTAAAAATACCGCACTGCCAAAACCACATGCTAGGATCAATCACATGCTTTTCATGAGACCAAATTGCCAAAAAAATGGATACTTCAGAATCCAGATTTTTGTCTTCAGCTAAATGCCTTAAAATATATTTAATTTGCTTTTGATTGATTTTCACTCATTATTAGAGTAAAGAAAACAAATCTAATTAACAATTAACACACTTTGCAAAAAAAAATGTATTGAAAGGGCACAAGCTGGCAGAAAGCTGAAGCTTGTACTTGGCAACTCCCCCAACCCCCCTCCTCTAATGATAACTATGAATGTACAAAATAAACTATAAACTTCCTCACTACAATAACAATCTAATGTAAGTATTATAGACTAGTAAAACTGTTCTTCCAGGTACACATATTTAGTTATTAACCATAAATTAAATCACTATAAAATTTGGGAATCTAAAGTCCTTTTTAAAATTGTTAGCTTTTAGTTCTATTGTTTTCCCCTTCCAGTGTCAGGATAAATTGGCTTATTAAAAAATACCTTCACAAAGCAAAAATCAATAAAAGGTAGGATACATATCATTATTTGCAGACAACAAGTTTTATTAACGAATTAATGATTCTAGGCATCCAGAAAAATGATTGTGCTAGGTACCTTAGCAATTTTTCGGAACAATTACAAGATATCTAGCGCAATCATTTTGCTGGATGCCTACAATAATTATTTACTTTCAAATAAGTAAAATATTTCTTAATAATTTTAATTGATAGTAAAATTGTTCGATATCCGCAAATGGTGTATCCTACCTTTAATAATCTACCTAAACTTTAAGATTCCTTTGAATCCAATCAACTGAATTTTTAACTTAATAGCCTCCGAGTGGCCTTTTAATTACATCACACCAAGCTCCAAAGCTGTGTACACAACACACATTTAAAATGTAATTAAATATCGTCCTACCAGACAAAATCCGTGAACAAATACTAGCAGTCTAGTGGACCGCAAGGATTTTAGAAAGCCTATTACTTAGCAGCGAAAGTATTTCAATTAGTAAGGGCTGGAAAAAATATTATGGAGAAAAAAAATACCTCATTATTAGATAAACTATTTTTATGGGTTTCAAACTTGTACAATTTGGTCGAATGTTTACTTTGCAAGGTGAACAAAAATGCAATGGAAAAATAGTTGCAATAAAAAATGTCTATAACTAACCTAAGGAAACAACGAGGGGCTTTTTGTATGTAAATGCCTAGATTTGGTAATTCCAGTTTGGAAATAAAGAAAAAAGGTCAAAACGTTAATAAATCGTAACTTTTTCTGGAAACAAACATGCTCATATAATTTAAGAGCTTAGAAATCTACATACCAAACACCGCTATACCAAACACCATCCTTGGCTTCCGATTTTCTGTTCAAAAATACCAAACATTGTTGTTGAAAATGTCAACAGATTTGTTGAGATACCACCGGGTATATCGAACGCTATTTAGGCCGTTTTTAATTCCCGAACGTCAAACTACTGGGGCTTTGCTAAATGTGACCTGTCACCACAATATGAGAGTAAAGTCGCACAATGTGATTTGGAGATATGGCCATCCAAAGTCAAAATATGACGAGGTGGTCAATTGTGAGATTTTGCCTAATTTGGAAAGCCTAAGTCCTCTTCTACATATTCCCATTTTTTTTAAGTGCAATCAGATGATCGAAAACCTCTTAACTTACGTGATTTTGCGTAGTGTTTGCGTAGTTAGTATTTAAATTAAAGTGGTCTAATTAATACGGTAATTAAATATGCAGATTAGGTCTTCGTAACTGTCCCACGTTTGCGAAATTTTAATATTTTGTTGTTTATACAATAGTTTGTATGTGTGGAAAGGTTAAAAAAGAAATAATGATTAGAACATAGCCGTTGCTATGCTTAACCGAACCTTACTTGTCCTGTTTTTAATCCTTTGTGTGTTTTGTTTAGGATGTTTATAAAGTAAGTTTTCTCACAAACACGTTTTGTGAAACCCATGACTTTCTGGAGCGCTGTAAAAGGTATTTATTGCAAAGAACCCAAGTGTTATATACCATTGGAAAGCTCTCTTTCTCAAGAATTTGAAAATACCAATATCTCAATTTTCTTTGAATTTGACTTTACTCTCATATTGTAGTGACAGGTCACAAATAGTTTGCTATTTAAATAGACGGATGCCATCTTGAAAAATGAAATGATGGACCAGCGGCTAAAAATTGCTGTGCGGATTGAACGATACACATCAACAAAACTTGTGGATGCTTTAAATTTAAATGTAACGGTACAAACTGCAGTATGACGCAAAATGAATAATGATATCGAGCGGACATAGTGTTCTATATTTGTTAATTATGTGAATATAATCCTTCAACACACAATAAATGTACCAGTGTAAATTACAATGTATGTTTTCCTTTTGAATATGATGTGGGGTTGTTGATGCAAAATGGGGTTGTGTGCCTGAGTTTGTTTTTGATTGAAATAGGTGACGTATAACAATAGAGGACAATAGGGTCGCCTATTTCGCCAAGGTCCCCGATTCCGACTCGTGTGCAAATCCTATGGCGATCATCCGAGTACAAACAAAAGAGGTAAGACGGTCGGACAATGCCCCGTCCCAGATTGACGGCATTTACCCTCTTGCCTGTGTGGGAGGGTGAATGTTTCAATATCTCACGACTCGAGCCATACATGTACATATGTATGTAAAACCAGGCATGTTTATCACAAATGTGCCTGTCTGAAGAAACAGTGGGGGTGGGGGGGGAGGGGGGGTGGGGCACAGAGTGTATGATCGACTGGCTGGATTAAACTATTATTTACTCACGAGATGACAAATCTGACATTTCTAGTCGTGCTATTTGACAGATAAGAACAGACAGGCCCTATAGGGAGCCATTGAGGTGGGAGGATAGAAATAACATTAACAGACAGACAACATCACGATTTATTGACATACATGTACAGTGCGCATTGCGTGGGCAAAAGAAAGATCAACCTCGTAGTTTGACTACAACCAGACAAGTCCAGCTGAGTCAAAAACCACGAGGATTGTGCCATAGAAAAGTAGCAGCAGATTATCAAGCACTTACACACAGGCTGATCAAAGCCGACTTCTGACAAAGACATGTGCATTTTAGAGGGGCGTAATGGGAATGGATTTACATCCCAAATTCAGAGGTTTCAACTTGAAAACCACAAAGATAACACACAAAAAACAAGTACATTAGTGTACATTGGAAACAACTTGCCGATCCAAACAAGGGCATTATAAAAAAGTACTGGTATGACAGTGTCTTTTAAAAATGAAGAAGATTTAAATACTCACTACTCCAAAAGTACCATGTTTATTGAGAAACAGTAACCACTATCAGTTGCATCATCCCGTACTCTTTCATTTAAAGGTAGGATACACCATTGGTAATTGCTTGAATTATCATGAATGGGTAGATTTGGGGGTTGTATTTTATAGTAAATACCGTTTTACTGAGCTGTCCAAAATTTTACAGTCATTGATGCCGAGAAAAGCACGAAAAACAGCGTTTGTTTTCAACCGGCGTCGAGCAGTTATTCTTATGTTATCTTTGTTTTTTCTTTATAAAATTATATTTTTTGAAATAATTACAGGATATCTAGCGCAATCATTTTGCTGGATGCCTAGAATCATTATTTACTTTCAAATGAGTAAGATATTTATCGAAAATTTGATATTAAATATTTTCGATATCTGCAAATGGTGTATCCTACCTTTAAAAAAGGATACACCATTGGTAATTGCTTGAATTGTCATGAATGGGTGGATTCGGAGGGTTGTAATTTATAGTAAATAACTGCTTTAGGTGTTGGCAAGTTGGTTCACCTTTATATTATTTTTTTAAAAAAACTGATTATTCCTAACTGAAAGGAAAACATCTTATTTGGGGCAAATGTATTTAAGAAATAAACAAAACAACTAATGATAATCTTTTGCCAAAAAAAGTTGAATTTAAATTTTTTGAAATGTGTTAATAGTGGACACCTTTTAAATAGACATTGGTGAAGAAATAACTTGGTAAGGAATTTGTTCGTCGATTTTAGTAATATTCACCGACTATCAGCAGGGTAAAAATACACTAAAACATCCCGATGACTGACATCCTTGAACATGTTGAATCCATCATGCTTTTTTTTTTTTGGGGGGGGGAAATCCCACATTTACAAATGTACTATTGCAAATTATCACAAACAAAATCGAAAGAAAGGAAACTTTTGTAGCCTTTGCGGGTAGTCACAACAGACACAGTTTCCTAGATAAATAAATGCACTTCCTACTGGCACATGTAATGTCGATTAACATACCGGTATAGATGTCCAATTCCAACTAATCAATAACAGAAAAATACCCCCACACATAAAAAAAAAAAAAAAAAAAACTTGCAAAATCTGCTGATCTATATCCTAGCTGACTGTAAAACATTACATGCCTACATGTTAATGCTACGACCCTACATGTACATTTCCCATTTTATATTATCAGCAAAAAAACCAAAAAAAAATTAAGAAGAACCTAGTTTTTTTGCAATATGTCTTGAAATACGTTCTGATCGTTAAACTGCTTTCTTTCTTCCTATCCCTTTCACACGTGGACAATTTCCAATGACCTTACATTTCTTATTTCAAAAATAGACTTAAAGGAGAGATAAGGAGAACGTTCAAATGGAGAAAATCTCATTGCCTTACGTCAGAGCTGCAAATCCTCGCTGATTTTCAAAACATCCTCTTCGTATATATTCACTTCCTTTGTGTAAATGCCAAGGAGCAAGACTGTAGGGTCCATAGAAATAGTTCCCTACGTACCTGTACGATTCTATATACAAACTTTACCTTTTTATACGACTGTGTAAGTATTCTGTGGTCGAAATAGTTGCGTTGTACTTTGATGCAATCATTGATGGAATTTGTGGCAAGATACTATGACACTACAGGTATATGTAACCCGCTCCATCATAATCAGAAATAAGTCGCTGGGGTCGTTTTACGCAATCGGTCGTTGAAGTGAACGCATGGGTGAAAATCGTGACCAAGTCGATTTTCTAAACATTGTATTTTTAGGAAGTGTAGTTTATCACAGATTATTGTCATTAATGTCTTGTATGTAAAAACGATCAATAAAGATAAAAATGAAGAGGATTTGTGTGCGCTGTCCGTATGATTTGGGTCAATTTTGTTTATTTCAAAGCTGTTTTTCTCGGAATGTGGATTCGGCAAATAAATATATACCTGTCATCTTCATCAGACCATAACTCGTTAACCCAAGAAGATACACACTTGTGATGGGTATCATTAGGAAGCTTATGAAATTCCCTTTCTCACCATGTGCATATCTCAAAAAAGTAATTTCGAGACTTATTCCTAATTTCGATAGAGCGGGTCACATATGTGGTGGTTTAATAATTAAACTTCTGCATACAAAAATATATTTGTAGTAATATTTGTTCAAACGAATATTGTGGTTAGTAACGTTACAGTTAGTAACGTTACTGTTTGTCAACCCATATTTGGTTCCAGTTTAAACAAACAAGAAACTAATAATAAAAATTAAACAATTCTTTGGCACAGAATTTGAACTTTTGCTATGCCTTTACAATAACTCGCAATAACACTCGCACTTTGCATGTTAAAAGTAGGTGCCACAATGAGTACTAAAAAAAGAGGTTTTTGTACCCCAAATAATGCTAAAACCACATTCCATCTCACTGTCACACCACTCAAATAAAGGATCCTGTTGTCCTCTTTAATTTGATTCCACACTTTGTAATGCTTGTCCAATTCATCGTAAAATTGCCAATAAATAGTGTTTTTAAACTCTCTATTTAACCAAAATTCCAACCTGTTAATGTTGGACGTCGAGTAGCGCGGCTGCGGATCATCGTCGTTATCGTTTAAATCGTAACTCCCTGGTGCGTCCTTTTTTTTTTAGTGTTAGCGATGGGTTAGAAAATTACAATTAAAGAAAGAATAAAAGATGAATGACAAATGATGAGCGAGATGTTAAAGCTCGCGAGCTTAAACTGCGTGGAAGACGGGAATCAAGTTAATTTTAGTATTTAACACTGACAACTTCACCCAATGCACCAATCGACCAGATAGTCAAATTTCAAGTTGAAATGTAGGCATAATTTTTGTTTTAATTTTCAGGTGTTTTTCAATCTTGTAATAAAAAACAAGAATTTATCAAAGCCAAAACCTTCAATCAGTTTAACACACATTAGCAAGAACAGGTACCTGTACAGTGTAGGTCCTAAGAATAACACCTTTTTTGTAAAATGTGTTGTGCTAATAAACCCCTTATTGTCAAACAAGCTCCAAAATAATACATGAAATAAAGTGCAAGATAAACAACAACAAAACTGTTGTGTTTTTGATCATAAACAACCAAGGTTTGCATGGTTGGAACAAATTTGTACATCCTGGAATAGTTTTGTGAAAATTGGCTGGATGACGAATCCATCCCGAACATTGGTTGTTGGGCAATATTGTCAGTTTCATGTTAATACAACTTACCGTGTACCTGCTTTAAACTCAATACAAATTTTGTTTTGTTTTAACAAACTAACAATGAAAACAATGTACATGTACCAGTTCGTCACTTTGTTTCATCTACAATTAGGTCAGACTGATTGAAGACCAGAAATAAATATTTCCTTTCATTGTATTCAAAATTAAAATACACTTTTTGTCCTGTTTGTAACATGACTAAAAGTGGATTTTAATTTAGGCGTCATTCAAAAGCAATGGGGAAAAAAATGAAATTTAATACATGTAGATGATGAGAAAACGTGAAATGCGTGCAACATAATGGGTGCTTTCCCAAGCATCATTTGTTTGCATACACACATGAAATAGTTACAGGGTGCAATTTCTACATGTTTCAATAGGAAGTTCATGAAAACTGTTCAATCATATCTTGCCAACATAGGGCAAGATAGGTCAGTTGGTAGAGCACCGGTCTGGTATTCAGAAGGTCGCAGGTTCAAGTCCCACCTTGTCGATTTCTTTGTTCACTTTGAAATTCAGTCATACGGTATCTTTGACAATGTTTTTCCCATTAGGCAACTGATCACACAAATGTAGACAAGCAAATGTAACTGGTTGTTTTAGAGAAACTTTATTGTTGTTCAATACACAAGTTTCCTTCAGTTAAAAGAAATGCGTGTTTACCGCCCATTGTCTGTGCACAACAACAGTGTTAAATACATTGAGATCTGCTATATTGCTTAAACTGTAATGGTGTTGGAAATCATATGCTCTAGTAAATCATCAACAACCAATCTTAACTTCTGCACCCTGCAAATATGTGTAAATGTACATGTAATCTGCAAGCAAAGCCCATCTGAGGGCATGTTCAGACGGTGGCGTAAGTTAATCTAATCCAAAAATACTAAGTTATTCCGTTTTTAATCCAAAACATGCTTGCGTTCAAACCAGAAAGTTACGCCATTCCCCAGGCAGAAAAGTTGGTCAAGTTACGCCATCGTGGTTACGCAACGCAAACACCACTTTCTCAGCCTTCCGGTTAAAGCGCGCGCGCGGGAAACAAGGGCAGTGTTGTATGTACATGTACATACAGTATATACAGTATACATTAGAGCGCAAGCGTACTGTCGTTTTCCAAACTCCAGCCTCTTCGCAATATCGGCTTTGTTTATGCAGTTTGGCTATGATAATGGAGCGCAGTGACCGACTGGCCTAAGCTAGGGTTTGTAAAACGGTCCGGTAAATAAACCGTGTACATGTACAATGTACACACACATGTATGTACATGTTCATGTAATTGCACGTGCGACAGGCCATGCGTTATCAAAATGGCGCCGATGATGATCAATGCTAAAGTTTTTCTCTTGTTTTTGCTTGCCTGTATTCGGGATAAAAGAGAACGATCGTCGGATTCCGAGGCCGGAGAGTTGAATAATGAATCGTGTGCTGGAGAGGCTCAGAAGACTGAAAAACAACCGATTGCGTCAACAAGACCACGCTACCCGTTGGCGTTTTGGGCAGTTTGTCAAACGAAGGCAACGGGCAATCGGATGTATTCTCGGCGCGGTGGCCATCATTGCGAAGGGTTCACAAATATATCGCCTTGTCCGTGCCCGGCTAATGAGCACGGCCTGGACCTGTTACGAAAAAGGTCAATGTGAATAAACTACCACCGGAAGTGGCAGGTCAGTTGCGTTCCAACGGCACTTCACGGCTCATCGCAGCGGGGGGAGATCGTTATCTTTCGCTCAACTTAATCTAATCGGCCACTTTTGGGAAGCGTAAGTTACGCCATTTTGGTCGCGTAACTTACGCCGCGCGGGTGGATTAGAGCGTTCCAACGGACAGATTAACTTAGTATTTTTGGATTAGATTAACTTACGCCACCGTCTGAACGTACCCTGAATCTACATGTTTAGCCCCATGCTGAAGAGGTTAGGAGGAAAATAAAAGCAGTTACAGACATGAACCCAGTCTGGCAATCATGCACTAATGCTCCTGTCTTAACCAGGCTCTGACTTTGTGGCCCACCTGCTGATCCAACTGTGGACCATGTGGAGGTAATGATAGATTGCTGGTGACCAAAAAAACTACCATTATAATCTCAAAATAAATACAAGAAGTTGTTGACGCCAAGCAAGTACTGAGTGGGAATGAGTGAGTTTGGTGAACATTATGTACTTAGGTGGGAACAGAAGTGCTTTCACTTTTATTAAGTCTTCCTGATCCTCTATAACCCAGAGTACATATTGGTTTCAAATTTTGACATTGCCAGGCTTATAGAGCTGCTAAGCACAAAACAAATAATTGCTTTGCACACAAAAGTCTTGTTCAGTAAAAATAGATTACCAGCCAGAACTCCATGTGCTTTTCATGCTAAGCCCAAACCAGTTGAATACGAGTCACAAACAACATTTGGTTTGTAACGTGTTTTTGCCCAGTTAGAATTTTCATGCTAAGCATTTTTTGTGTGCTTAGACTTTTTTTTTGCAGTATGTAATCCTCCTCTAAATGTGCAGTACGTATATATCAGGATCTCTCGCTGAAACTTGAAGCAAGTTTTATACAAATTCTTAGCTGTTCTATCGTAAATCTCAGGTTATTCCGAACTTGCTCATGAGAGCCAAAGCACTTCAAGAGCAGTCAGTCTGCGGCATTTGCACCAGCAAAAAAACACAATTGTACCACCAGGGTTTATGGCGGACAAAGTCAAACTGGGTCAAGACAGGGTTCTACGATCTCACAATACACAACACCTGTTTTCGTTGGTGAAATCGTATCTTGGCTGGGGGTCGTTATCCCGACTGTTTACATCGTAGCTGGCGACCGGGTCCTGAGACATTTCAACCAAAACAAAAAACACCACAAGAACATGCAAACCACTGATGAACAGAAATGGTACAGGAGCGAGAAAGCAAGATATCGCACAGAATAAAGATGCAAACATTTTGAAGAAACAATTTGTACAAACATTGGCCACCAAGACGATGTGATTTTGGAAATTCAAGGCACATTCTAGCCTTCTTTCTCCAAGAGTGATTTTGTTAAACAAAGTTCCTGCCAAACAACAAAAGTTTGAAGTCATTTTTTTTTAAATGACTTTGTCACTCATTGCTTCTCTCCACCTAGGAGTAAATGGGTACCTGTGAGGGCAGAGATGGTTATTGTGGTTGAATTTAGCTGCTTTGCTCTGAAATGGCAGCATCCAGCTGTATACTCCCCAGGGAGCTGAGATGGTATTTGGAATGTTTCATGGGCCCTATGATCGGGGTAATAATGTAAAGCGCTTTGATACACCAACATTGTGGGAGTCTAAAGCGCTATATACATGTAAGAACTAACATTATTATTATTATTATGTGTAACAAGGACACCAAAAAATGTCACTTTTGGAACCCAAATTGACCCTCCCTCTATGAGGGCAGCTCACTGCATGTCAGTGGCATATGCCAATTCACTTCAGCTTAGGTTGTTTGTATGGGGGTGCATGTTGAAGTGAGTTGTAGGAGCAACAAGACCAAGGATTAAGGGAATGACCCACATACTAACACACCCATACATGTACCGTACCTTATGACAGAGCAAAATCAAAAATCTGTTGTTTATTAGGATTTTGTATGACTTCATATACAATTCACTCTAAAATGTGAATTCCAATTTTCTGGGGTTTTTTTTGGTTTTTTTTTTTTTTTTTTTTTTGGGGGGGTTGATGATATCACTTATTTTGTACAAGTTTGGCATTTACAATAAACACGTTTTACAAATTAGGAACAAATTTGCCCAAACATGCTAAAGGAAGCCCCACTTTGGATTAAAACAAAATGACACTGTATAGCCACAATACAGACATGTACTTTTGTACAATGTAATAGTGGTGGGATTAATCAGGATTTTTAAAATTTGGTTCAATTCTACTATTCGGTTTAGATTTAGGAGATAAACCGAATATTCAAAACCAACGTTGAAAAAAACAACATAATCCTAACAGTACAAAATCATTTTATTTCAATACAAATGTTCACACATCTTAGGGAGATACCGGTACAGTCAAGCCATTGTGACACAGGATTATTAGGGATGTGCATCGGGACTAGGTACTCGACAGTTGATGTCAGAAACCGATTCCAGATTCTAGAATTCAGTACCCGAAACCAACTTTACAAACTACATACCGGTAGTAACTTTAGTAGTAGTAACTTTTCAGACGATGAACAAATGAAAGCAAAAGGTTTTGAATGTCATTTGTTGGAAATTTTTAAAAAAATGAAACCAGGCTACAAAGAAAAACGATTTATGTTTCAAATTGATGACGCTCATGAATTTTCAGTTAACACCTTGCAAAGCTCACTGTAAACACTTCTATCTTGCTGTATTAAAAGTAGGATACACCATTTGCAGATATCGAGGGAAAAAATCATTACCTAATTATTAATTAAGAAATATCTTGCTCATTTGAAGGTAAAATATGATTCTAGGCATCCAGCAAAATGCTTGCGCTAGATATCTTGTAATTGTTGAAAAAAATTGAATTTTATAAACAAAATCCGGAAAGGTGATTGCGAAGAAAACAAGAACAAGAACAACTGCCTGACGCCAGTTAAAAACAAAAGCCGTTTTTTTTCTTGCTTTTTTCTTGGCAACCATGATTGTAAAACTTCAGACAGGTCAGTTAAACGATATTTACTATACAAAAAACAACCCCAAATACTATTCCTGACAATTCAAGCAATTACCAATGGTGTATCCTACTTTTAACTGATGTGGCAGCATTATACTGCAGATCTCTATAAAGAAGCCAAAATAGAACTTCAGAGATTTTAACTTTGAGGTTGGGTTCTTTAACGGGTACACGTGATTTTTGCAATCGGGTACCCGGTTCCCAAATTACCCGTAAATGCCCACCCCTACACAGAATAGAGGAAACAACTGAAGCATCATCAGTCACCCAATTTGCTTTGTGGTCTTCGATTGTATAACCACGTTCTCTTAATAGTGGTCTTATTGGTTCATTCAAAACCTGCCCATTTCACTCATCACAGAGTTCCTACATGTACCGGTACATGTAGCTATTTTTGTTTTTACTATTACAGCCAGAGTTGTAATTGAGTCAGTCACGAGTCACCACAAGTCAATCACAAGTCATTAGGTCTTTAGTCAACTCACAAGCTATTCAAATCAGCTTGGACAAAAGCATTCCCTTGCTGCTTCTGAACTGACTTGTGAACTGACTTGTGAATTCTGAATACAGCTCTGGTGTTCATTTTATGTGGCACCACGTGGCTTTGAGATGACTAGTAACCTCCTCAGAAATCGGATAGCTGGTATTCGGTTTAAAAGAAATTAGGATAATCTCTGATTTGTCCCACCACAAGACATCAAAGGTACAATGTATTGAAAACATTTACAAAACTGCAGTGAGCACACGTAATTGCTGACACCAAGATCACAAGTACATTGTACGATTCAAGGTACATTTACCAATGTGCATTCATGGGTCCACAAAAAGATACAGATAAATTGCCTTTACAATATGTAAATGCAAAGCCAGTACAAAAAAGCAATTAAATGCAAGTAAAGTATAAAAAATAAAAAATAAAAAAACACCAGTCCATTTTGGGAAGTGGAATAAAAAGACATTCCTTTTTTTTCTTCTTCAAATTGGTTAAAATGTTGTTGACATTTTACATACATTTAAGGGAAAAATTGTAATCACTTAAAAACAAAAATAAAAAATACATAATAGATAAAAATATATTTCATCATGCAAAGACTGGTTCATGTACGGCATGAAAGAAGGGCAAAATATTGCACTGCGAATTCGCAAAAGTGGAACACATTTTCGCAGCTAATGTTTTGTGATGTCAAATCTGGCCTTAATATTGTGCACAATTTTTCACAATGATACCGGTACAACAAATGCACTAATTAAAAAATGCAAAGTACATTACTTTGATAGTTTTGTTAAGTAATAGTATTGTAAAAAATGACATTTCAGTATCATTTCGTTGGTGCAAGAATAGTGTTTTCTCTGAAAATAGTTCTAGTTTGTTTGTAGTAAACGGGATTACTTTTCCAGCCATTAAAATGTGTTTGCAAGTGATTGGAACCAGGAAAGAGACACTTTCTGACATCATTCTATAAAAATCAGTTTCCGTTGAGTTTCAGAAGACATGAGCACTTGAAACGTCATACAAACGTTTTGCAAATTCTCTGAAAATTGAAATTTGATCTGTTCGATACGTTCACTTTTTTAGGAACTTCAGACAACTTTCTCTTTCATTTAATAATTGTCACAAAAAAAGGAGTAATAAAACATCGTACAATGTACTGTAGTTGTCAAAAAATGACTATGAAGTTAAAATGAATCAGTGTAATTTAAGAAAAATTGGTAAAATCTATGACGTTTTTTACTCACATAGTTGGCTCTTAGATCCGGATGGTTTTTCTCAATTCCGTCGTCCAGAATTGACACCACGACGCCGGTGCCCGTGTAGCCTTTTTTCCAGGCTGGAATCACATTCATATCGAGGCCTGGTTCTCGTTGCTATGTTAAAAAAAATTGAGAAAAGTTTAAAGCAAACAAACACAGGCACACAATGGCATGAAATGATCTTTCTTGTTTCTTAATTTTCCCAAAACAATTTCTTATTCTAAATGCAGGTGTAATCAAAATTATAGAGGGGAGTACGGTAGGATACACCATTTGCAGATATCTAAACAATTTAATACCTAATTATTATGAAATATCTTATTAACAAAGTAAATAATGATCCTAGTAGGCATCCAGCAAAATGATTGCACTACAGTAGATATTTTGTAATTGTTCTAAAAAAAATGATTTTTATAAATAAAAATTTACAATCACCGGACGGCCATCACGAAAAGAAAAAAAACAACAACAAGAACAACTGCCCGATGCTGTTAAAATTTAACGCCGTTTTTCTTACTTTTTTTTCGGCATCTATAATTGTAAAACTTCGGACAGGTCAGTTAAACGATATTTACTATAAAATACAACCCCAAAATCCATCCATTCCTGGTAATTCACTAAATTACCAATGGTGTATCCTACCTTTAAATTAAGTGAAAATAAAACTACAAAGTGTCTACTTGTGCATAGCACTGAGGAACTGAGACTGAGACTGTCTGGGGGAATTTGTGACCCAAAACTTACAAGGTACCACAACGGCCATTTTGGGTCGTTGAGCTGCGACCTGGAAGGGGCGTCATTATCTCTTTTCGTTCTGCTCTTTGCTACCTGTTGCTGAACCCAGTGTACCTGCAATCATGCAATAAAACCAAGACAACAATTGATCATTGCGGCTTTATCACGCATCAGTCAAGTTCGTAAAAAAATGTACTGGTATTTCTTTTAACCAGTTCGCGCCGGGATTATTTTGACAGTGACCGAGAGATTCACGAAACTCGATTCGAGGCCGGTTTCAGGCCGATATCAGTGGGAAGCAAACGCAACCTCGCTCGCTGCAAACCAGTCTCTGCAAACCGGTCTCTGACAGATATTTCCGGCCTTGCTCGTAACTACGTGTTTATCTGTCATCTGTTTTGAATCTCGGAAAAACTTGGCGTATACATACACATGTATGTATACGTCATCTGACGCCAACTGGTTAATTGACATACATGTACGGCATGCACATTTTGTACATGTACATGGGCATCATTTTTGTACCTGTACATTTAGCGTGGCATTCAGTATTACATGCATGACTCTATACACGTGTACATGAACCTCTTGCAGCCAATACTAGCGCAGCCACCTTTGCATACGATACTAAACATGTAGAAGTCTGATTCTAACACACAGGAAATTAGCTCAATTTCCTCATACTCGCAGCACGGTTTTCGATAAAAAAAAAACTGAACTTTTTTTTCCTCTCCAAAATTTAATTACTGTATCTTATAAAGACAGCCTGGAATTCTGGGAATAATCGGTACAGTACATGACTTCAGTACACTGCGTGATGACTGAATATGTACAGATACCATACATTGTACGCTGCTGAACATAGACATGGTAGCTGATTTTTAAAGTGGCAACGTTTTCGTTCTACGAAAGCTACAAATCTTTTTAACGAAATAGAGACTGACATATTCGTACATGTTCTGGTTCTAATAGTGCCATTTCAAAATTGGATCTTGACTTCTGAAAAGCCAGACAGAAATGATGAAGAAAATCTAAAAACTTTGATTTGTTCCTTAATGGAAGATCTTCTACTTTAATTAAGTCTTAACCATTTTGTTTCATTTGTTTTAGTCATATTTAATTACTGGACAAAGGCGCGGATTGATTTTTTACAAACATCAACCCCAGCAGGCCCAGGCAGTCCGTGGGCAGCACACCCACACATGCCAGCTGCGAGCCGGTCACTGACAGATATTTCCGGCATTGGTCAGAGTGGCATCGGGGCGTGTTTTGATTTTCGAAAAAAATTGCGCGTACACTGTACACGTCCTCCGGCGTTATACAAACTTGTTACGCCAAACAAATTGATTATGGCAACAGTTATTCATCTACATGTACCATTGCTTTATTACAATGTAGGTAAACTATGAAATTTACAGTTCAATGAAACAACCTTTTGCTCAAAAACAATTCAATATTGGTACCAATCCTAATATTGTGCTATTAAGTAACCTTTTCCTCAACTACATACAGGCATCGACCTTAGGCTTTTTTATATCTAGCCCACCAAACAAGTTAACCAAGTTTTTTACTCGCACGCAGGAATTTTTACTAGCCCACTAAATATTAAAACTAACTTACATTATTTTGGCTTATTAAAGGGATCGTATACGTTTGGTAATTACTCCCAAAATTATTGGCAATAAAAACTTACTACTTGGTAAGAATTACAGCAGCATTGGATAGTAAATAACATTTTCAGAAACTGTTCACTTCGAAGAACTGCGGTTATGGAAAAAGATATCACTTTTTATCCCCAAAAATTTGAATCTGAGAAGCGTTACTGCAGTGACGTTTCTCAGGTTGTGTATTCCAATGCAGATTATTCTTCCTGCATGGACATAACCGCTCCAGACTTTCGGCAATATCTCAAAATCGCTACCACATTTGGAAATGAAATTTGTACAGGTTAGTTTTATGGTATATATCTATAACTATATAGGATTGAAACAAACAAGAGATGCATTCTAAGTTTGCCCATGTCATCTCAATGAAGATCAATCAGTAAAAAATAAAAGTTTGAAAAGACATGGATCTGGGACTGAGAAACATTTCCAATTTTGTTAGGAAATACTTAGAAAATGTGTCTCGACTCTCCATTGACTTTGTACAAAACAACAGAAGTAGCGTCATGCTATATACATTCTTTTCAATGATAGTTAAAGGGATCGTATACGTTTGGTAATTGGAACCCACTGTTTGTTTCAATCCTATATAGTTATAGACATATACCATAAAACTAACCTGTAAAAATATCATTTCAAAAGGTCGTAGCGATTTTGAGATATTGCCGAAAATCTGGAGCGGTTATGTCCACACAGGAAGAATAATCTGCATTGGAATACACAACCTGAGAAACATCACTGCAGTAACGCTTCTCAGATTCAAATTTTTGGAGATAAAAAGTGATATCTTTTCCCATAACCGCAGTACTTCGAAGTGAAAAGTTTCTATACTATCCAAAGCTGCTGTACTTCTTACCAAGTAAGTTTTTATTGTCATAAATTTGTGGAGTAATTACCAAAACGTATACGATCTCTTTAAATGTAGGTGTCACTCTTGCACTGTTTGCATGTAAACTTACATGTTTTTCTTTTGTCAAGTGTTGATGCCTCTCTGTATTAGCGCTGAGGGATCTCTTATCCAGGGCATGATGATCCAAAAAATGATAGTGATTATCAACAATCTGGTGAAGGAAAAGTGAAAAAAGAAAAATTACAGCAAAGGGTAAAAACAAGGTCTTCAGTATTTCAAGGTAGGATACACCATTTGTCATTGCTTAAATTATCATGAATGAGTAGATTTGGGGGGTTGTATTTTATAGTAAATATTGTTTAACTGAGCTGTCCGAAGTTTTACAATCATGGATGCCGAGAAAAGCACGAAAAACAGCGGGTTTTTTCAACCGGCGTCGAGCAGTTATTCAAATTTTTTCTTTTTTTTTCCTTATAAAATTATATTTTTCGGAATAATTACAGGATATCTAGCGCAATCATTTTGCTGGATGCCTACAGTAGAATCAACATTTACTTTCAAATGAGTAAGATATTTCTTAATAATTCGGTAGTAAATATATTTGATATCTGCAAATGGTGTATACTACTGTTAAGCCATTGCCATTTATCCGTCATTCATTTTGAATCTTGAAAAAAACTGTGCGTCCAACACGACCTTTTTTAATAACTGAACCCAAGTGTCTTAATAAGCACCTATCAATTACTTTCACAGAGTTCAACAGGGTCTCCCTGGCATGGGCCTTTTGTATACCGAGTCCAACAAAGTCCAACAACAAGTTGCTAATGTTTGGTACCAAACCTGCCAAAACCTAGTTGGAGTTTGATGGGCTAAAGCCGTGTTCGCACTGGACTTTTTGGGGGGAAGGTTTTACTGAGACGATGGTAAAATAAAAAATGGTCAAATGTTACCACTGTTCGCACTTGGACTTTCGACACGGAAAATTTTTACCGAGACCGTGGGAGAAGTAGCCAAGCTGTCATTATAATGACTCGTAAGACGCTTTGCATTGACCCCGGTGTACCCATGTCTATGATGCCATCGTACGTACGGTATTGCATCCGTTGTTGTGCTTTCTTTCGTCGTAACACACGTTGACGTTCTTTATTATCATTTTGAAATGATGCACTGGTAGCACCAATCAAACTTCCGACTGTATCAATAATAATATCTGCCATAATATTGACCAAAGGAACCCCAACTCTACGTAATCTTTTTGCAAAACCACGTGCGAATGTGATCACGATGCGATTTGCATGTATCAGCGTGCCCGCATGTAAACAATGCAAAGAGCGCATGTGCAGTGCTTTGTATAGGATGACCTTGCACTGGAGGGCCGGGTGGACGTTTTCCTGGGACGCTTTTACCGAGTCGCGCTGTTCGCACTGGACTTATCGTCTAGGGAAAAGTGACCAGGGAGAAGTACCTGAGAGGAAAACGTCCTAGGCTGTCCGCACTGGACTTAAAATGGGAAAAGAACCCATCGTCTAGGTATGCTTTATCATTTTAAGTCCAGTGCGAACATGGCTTTAGGGTGGTTAGGGTTAAAGAATGCTTTGAGGTGGGTTAGCCCGCTATACCTGAAAAATCAATCTGAACTTGACTCACTGTTTGAAACTTTGTTTTTTGGTAAAACAGTGGCAATGAAGGCAAGTTTGGCAACCAATATGGAGTCAATAGAAAGATTGAAAATCACCCCAAAATGCATGCCGAACAACATAACGCGTTTGCGCCGCCGGCCAACAAAAACCCCTAGGTTTTGACTGTTGCCAAGATGGATGTGCAAACGTGTGCATGTGGACCCTTCCAAAAGTAACAATCCCCACGTCTTGAGTGGGGAAGCCCGTGGAGGGAAGGGTGGGAAAAATAATTGATAGGCGCAAAATTATTTTAAAAAGAAGATATTTTCTATCCAAAAACATTGGATCATGCTTACCTTGCCTAGATTAACAAAGCCATGTTTTTGGGCCAGTTCATCAGCCTGGTCCATTCCACCGGTGATGTGGACTGCATAGGTGTTAGTAAAGACTGGCTGGTTGGAGCGGAACTTAAAATCCGGCCCGTTTGGGGACGAGCTCAGGCACACAATTTGTAAGAAAAGTACAAAAAGCACGCCCAGGGGTAACGTTCGGATTTCACGGGCCATTGTCACCGGGGTGGAGATCCGCAAAGTGTCTCTGATAGATGGGAACTGTTTGATCACATACATGAAACAAATTGTTTGGAAAAAAAGGAAAGGAAAATGATTTGATTATTCGATGACTAGACAAAAAACCACTCAATTATTTAGATTTGCATGCTCCTCGATAAAACACTGTTTTGTTTAAGGCCATTTAAAATTAATAAATAGTTTTACATCGCTAAGATAAAAAAAATTGGTGGGGAGGGGAATTTATATTTTTTTTTTTTTTTTTTTTTACTTTCCTTCATATCCAAGGTGACATAAGAACACCAAAATCTTATTGTTGGTACTATATACATGTGAATATTATTAAATTGAAATAAATTGAAATTGAATTGTATACGTAGCGATCGTTTACTGTTTATTTAATAGTATCAATACAGTGTGGCTTGAACACATTGGAATGATAGTCATTATGGAAGGAATATGCCTACATCTGAGATCGTTAGCCACCTGTCCAGCGTGCAGCGACTTGCCCTGTTGACTGACGATCTTTGCAGAGCGCGCTATTGCATGCCGTCGCCCGTCGGCCACGTGATGCGACTTTTCTGAAGGTGGGTTTTGATGAAGCGATCGCGTACATCTCCCTACAAGCACTGGATGGCACGCGCAGTTGTTATCGACGATCTTAGACCATCAATTGCATGCACAGAAGTAAAAAAAAAACAGTTTTAGAAAAAATATAAAATTAGGGTGTTCAGTTTAACTCACCGCGACTGAAGACATCCACACACAGACTGTCCGTGCGCCGAAAATCTAACCAATGTTTATCCCCAAAATTGTACGACTTTTATATGTCAGAAACTGCAAGTAAAACCTTCATTTGAAACCCCTGACTTTCAGTTATCAAATAATGCACATAAAATAGCAGTAGGGTGGATGTACGACAGCTTATACTTTTTGTGAATGAAGCCCTTTTGCTCCGCCCAACTTTTCCCGAAAAAAACCGATCCACCCGTCCACGCATTCGGCCCCAGATTTTTCCCGAAAACATCGCAGAGTTTCAACTCGGCACGTTTTCCGAACCCCTAGTATAAACTGAGTGACAGTTGAACGGGTTTCATTTTGATTCCGAAGGGGTACTGAACACGTTAGTGTTTACTACATCCCGATAAACAATTTAGAACGAAAATTTGGTGTATAGTTTGAGCATTTTGGAGGAAGAATAAGTTTTTACATGAACACCCTAAAAAAATATAAAAAAATATCGGGACGGAGCTAAAAATCGGGATGGACAGCGATGTAAACCTATTTATTACTTTTAAATGGCCTAAGACTCAGAGTAAGACTAAGAATGAAAAAAAGTTTTACCATGTCAATACTTTTTCAGTGGTGGCCCTTAAGTTTTGTACACAAGAACTCGGATGAAGTCCAGATATGGAATTCTTTCTAAAATAACTTGACTCTACTTCAGTACTTTACTTGACGAGGAGGGCTAAATGACGAGGAGGGCAAATGTAAAATAATATGCTTACCAATGGCAATGATTCATTCTACAGTGGCAAATCAATATATAGCTACAGTACCAACTCATTCTGATCTAGCTTTACGGGAATTACGGCAATGATGTTTCTCTGAATCGTGTGTCCGTCATGTCCTTGCCGACCTTGGTAACCAGACATGACACGCATGAGCCGGAACTTCAGCAAATGCTGCATGCAGAGACAGTGCAACCTGCCCAGTGTTTCCGTATGGTAACCACAACGTACGGTACATGTACATTTTACACGTAATTTACGTACGTACAGCCGCCGGCGCGGCCGGTCCGGAAATGAACATTTTAAAATTTGTTTACAGGAATTCTGGAATGAAATACTCACGATCACCGATACGAAGACCAGCTGCTGACAGCCAACAAAAATAACACACAAACGAAGATGTGTGACACAGCGAGACCGTCAACGACGGCAGGCAGAATTAACCTAAAAATGTGAGCAAAATCATCAGTACCGCTGTCTGTTTGGATCGCACAACATCCAATAACCCGTGCATGTATTTTGTAAACGGCACAGTACGTTCTAGTCTTCGTTCAAGATGCTGTATAGTATTTATGTCTGTGTAGCTAGCAGATAGCTAGCCGCGGTCGCACTGTGCACTGCGCGTATATAGCGCCCTCTTTCGGAGGTTTTCTGTAATACACATTTTGCCCACTGACCTCTACACCTGGACGGACCATTGTCCATATTCTGCTGTGCTAACACTTGAAGTCGGCGCGAACTGGAAGTGCAACATGGCGGACCCGAGACGTCACTGCTGTGAGCCAATGAAATGTCCAGGTGTGGAGGTCAGCGGATTTATTCTGTACATTTTGTATTTATAAACATTACGTAATACGTATCGTACCAACACCTGGACATTTCATTGGCTCACAGAGTCACGTCGTGGGTCCGCCATGTTGAACTTCTCCGCATGCCGACTTCAAAATGAAACAATGATGATCTGTCCATGTATAGAGGTCAGTGATTTTGCCTAAGCTAAGACTAAACAAGCTAGTACTTATATTTAAGATGTGAGCAATACCCTAAAGATTGGAAACATGCTTTTACCAATGGGTGTTTTTTGGGGGTTGTATTTTATAGTAAATATCGTGTAACTGACCTGTCCAAAGTTTTACAATCATGGATGCCGATCGAGGAAAGCAAGAAAAACGGCGCTCGTTTTCAACCGTACCGGCGTCGGGCTGTGGTTCTTATGCTGTTTTCGCAGTAGACCTGCGCAGTAGACCTGCGCAGTAGACCTGCGCAGTAGACCTGCGCAGTAGACCTGCGCAGTAGACCTGCGCAGTAGACCTGCGCAGTAGACCTGCGCAGTAGACCTGCGCAGTAGACCTGCGCAGTAGACCTGCGCAGTAGACCTGCGCAGTAGACCTGCGCAGTAGACCTGCGCAGTAGACCTGCGCAGTAGACCTGCGCAGTAGACCTGCGCAGTAGACCTGCGCAGTAGACCTGCGCAGTAGACCTGCGCAGTAGACCTGCGCAGTAGACCTGCGCAGTAGACCTGCGCAGTAGACCTGCGCAGTAGACCTGCGCAGTAGACCTGCGCAGTAGACCTGCGCAGTAGACCTGCGCAGTAGACCTGCGCAGTAGACCTGCGCAGTAGACCTGCGCAGTAGACCTGCGCAGTAGACCTGCGCAGTAGACCTGCGCAGTAGACCTGCGCAGTAGACCTGCGCAGTAGACCTGCGCAGTAGACCTGCGCAGTAGACCTGCGCAGTAGACCTGCGCAGTAGACCTGCGCAGTAGACCTGCGCAGTAGACCTGCGCAGTAGACCTGCGCAGTAGACCTGCGCAGTAGACCTGCGCAGTAGACCTGCGCAGTAGACCTGCGCAGTAGACCTGCGCAGTAGACCTGCGCAGTAGACCTGCGCAGTAGACCTGCGCAGTAGACCTGCGCAGTAGACCTGCGCAGTAGACCTGCGCAGTAGACCTGCGCAGTAGACCTGCGCAGTAGACCTGCGCAGTAGACCTGCGCAGTAGACCTGCGCAGTAGACCTGCGCAGTAGACCTGCGCAGTAGACCTGCGCAGTAGACCTGCGCAGTAGACCTGCGCAGTAGACCTGCGCAGTAGACCTGCGCAGTAGACCTGCGCAGTAGACCTGCGCAGTAGACCTGCGCAGTAGACCTGCGCAGTAGACCTGCGCAGTAGACCTGCGCAGTAGACCTGCGCAGTAGACCTGCGCAGTAGACCTGCGCAGTAGACCTGCGCAGTAGACCTGCGCAGTAGACCTGCGCAGTAGACCTGCGCAGTAGACCTGCGCAGTAGACCTGCGCAGTAGACCTGCGCAGTAGACCTGCGCAGTAGACCTGCGCAGTAGACCTGCGCAGTAGACCTGCGCAGTAGACCTGCGCAGTAGACCTGCGCAGTAGACCTGCGCAGTAGACCTGCGCAGTAGACCTGCGCAGTAGACCTGCGCAGTAGACCTGCGCAGTAGACCTGCGCAGTAGACCTGCGCAGTAGACCTGCGCAGTAGACCTGCGCAGTAGACCTGCGCAGTAGACCTGCGCAGTAGACCTGCGCAGTAGACCTGCGCAGTAGACCTGCGCAGTAGACCTGCGCAGTAGACCTGCGCAGTAGACCTGCGCAGTAGACCTGCGCAGTAGACCTGCGCAGTAGACCTGCGCAGTAGACCTGCGCAGTAGACCTGCGCAGTAGACCTGCGCAGTAGACCTGCGCAGTAGACCTGCGCAGTAGACCTGCGCAGTAGACCTGCGCAGTAGACCTGCGCAGTAGACCTGCGCAGTAGACCTGCGCAGTAGACCTGCGCAGTAGACCTGCGCAGTAGACCTGCGCAGTAGACCTGCGCAGTAGACCTGCGCAGTAGACCTGCGCAGTAGACCTGCGCAGTAGACCTGCGCAGTAGACCTGCGCAGTAGACCTGCGCAGTAGACCTGCGCAGTAGACCTGCGCAGTAGACCTGCGCAGTAGACCTGCGCAGTAGGTCATTTATTCACAAATCTACGCAGATTACACTTGGTGTTTAAATCTCTTCACCACGTAAACGTACGACTCCAACAGCTAATTAGGCTTACTATGCAGAGACTAATTATTACTGAAAAGTGGCGAATCAAAAATTGTTTTTCAATTTGAAAACCGCATTTAATATCCCCTTAGAAATTTCTCAGGCTGAACGAAGGGGATTTTCCCCCGGATTTTGCGCTCTTTCAAATCGATTGAGCAGTCACACAGCTGGGCATCACTTTAAAGAGCGCCACCTAGTGTCCTAGTAGATTGGGTGGTGCATTTTTTGGTCGCTGGTTTATTTTGTAACGGCGCCCTTTGCTGTCGGATTATTTCGTATAAAGCTAGATCATATCAAATGTAATATACAAACCTAATGTAACAATTATTAGAACCTATAGTTTCTAAAGGTTTAGTCGTTGTCATCTAACTTACTACCACCGTAACAACGTATAATCGAATTAACGGTTTATCACTAATAGCCCGAGCGCCCTCTGGCCTAGTCTTGAGGACGTCCCAGCTGCAGTACAGAGCGCGCGCGCCGCTGAGCTGAGCTAGCGGTGCTCTGTGGTTTTTGATATATGCAACGCATAATATCAGCGGCTATCATAGGCTATTTATGCGGGCGCCCTCTAACGTACGCCAAACACCACCGGGGTGCCCTACAAGCGCTCATAGGAAACAACGCAAATTCAGACAGAAATCAGCGCCGCCTGGCGACTCTCTGCGGAGTAGGCTGGCATTATGTTTTTCATTCTCATCCCCGAAACCACCCCTAAAATGGTCGTCAATCACCGTACCCAGGCCACGATACTACTAACGAGCTATTATATAATTATGCTGGGAGGCACTTTATACGCAACGATATAGGCCTAGTTATTAAAACCACGCAACTTAACGAAACATTGCTGTACTGTAGTGGATTGCCCTGGATGATTAATCCGTACAACCGAGATCGAATCCCATGCAAACCCATTTTTTTTGTCTTTTTTTGTAAAGGTATGTTAGTCATTTGCAACATTATCTAATTTGTGGTTTAGAGGGTTTTCTTTTCCAAGGGAAATAAGGTCCAAGTACATGTACCTGGACTTGCAACTCGCATATGCTTAAGTACGACAATAGCTCGTTAATAAGTATAGTAGGAAAGTTTTGTTCGCGCCCATGCCCAAATGTAGCCCCCTCCCCGCCTCTATGTCAAATAGATCCACACACGTTGGTCTTCTTTTTATTTTAGTCCCACTTATAGGCCACAGAGACCTCTTATTCCAAATTATCTGACGGATCACAAACTATTTTTGAGCTAGCGCGTACTAATCTTGAGTTAATTGGTGCCGTGCACCCATTTCGGCGAGTACCAGCTGATAGTCTTTGGCGTATGTTCAGGGCGCCCGCATCGACGGACTTTGTGCGCTGTATACATGCTGTATACCGCGACTAGGACGCACGTCGTTGAATCATACTTCAATAATTAAACCTCCTAGTCTTTGCCGAAGACGAATGCGTTTGATCGATCGTGTATGTCGTGTATTCTTTCACGCAGTGCGCCCGCTAACGACACGATTATAGATCATCTTCCTCGCTCACATATACGCCTTTGCAAATGGCGCATTTTCCTTATTTCTTCGCAGGCTTTCCTAGGGAGCCAATCAGCGGTCGCAGAACTGCGATTATCAACACTTACTACGCGCACGCACGAAATTTCTTTGTGAAGCAGCGCTAATTAGAAATGCAACATAGGCCAGCCCGACCATTGAATGGTATAGTTGACTGCGTGAAGGAACAGTCGAATTAGCATGAAAAGTCACGCCCCATTAAAGCAATTCGCAAAGACTATTGCGTGACTGAGGGAGATGATGGGAATATAAATCGTGTCGTTAGCGGGCGCACTGTCGAATGCAGTGGTCTTTGGCAAAGACCATAAACCTCCCGCCTCTTCAGTTGTATGTGAGCTTACTGAGTGCTGGTGTGACCAAGACAGTATATGTTGCCTCGCGCCGCACGCTGCAAGCCACACACGCTCGGTGTATAATCTACACACGATGTCTGTATCCGCAGGTTGGTGTGTGAGCTTACTTATCGTGAGTTCCATAGTAACACACACCACCGGTGCCATCTCCGTGTTGCCTAAGGTATGTATGTCGCATCAGCAGCCTGGGGATATTGTGCTGGGAGGAATTTTTCCCCTCCGATTCCTAAGCCGGCCGGCCTGTGGCGGCAGGCTCTCACCGTGGGCAGTGCGTCTGGCAGAGGGGATGGTGTTCGCGATCAACGAAATCAACCGCCTTGATGACATCCTACCTAACGTGACGCTGGGTTACGATCTGCGTGATGACTGTCGATCCGAGGAGGTGGCCATGTGGACGACTCTGTCGTTTATTCACAATACCAGCACGGTCTTCGGCGAGTATCAGGATTGCACGCCTAATAATAGTGTTGGCCGAGTCAGTGGGATAGTCGGTACGGCCTTTAGCCAAACCAGCATCTTCGTGGCCAAGACGGCGTCTCTGTTTCAAGTTCCCGTTGTGTCGTACGCTGCATCCAGCGATGAGCTAAGTGACAAGGATGCCTTCCCGTACTTCCTTCGAACCTATCCCCCGGACAGACTACAAGTCGAGGTGATCCTAGATGTGATAACACACTTCCAGTGGGAATACATCGCCCTTCTGTACTCCTTGACGAGCGATGGGATCCACGGCGCATTTGCCCTACAGGAACAAGCCGAAGACACGGGGGTCTGCGTGTCTTTCCTGTCCCCGATGCGCGAATTTCCAACGACCGATGAGACGGACGTCATCATTGAGAAGTTGCAGACATACAGCAAAGTGGAAGTGGTGGTACTCTTTGGCGCCAAAAGCGAGGCACAGGCCGTGCTCAAGGCTGTGAAAAAATCCGGAATGAGGAAAATCGTGTGGCTGGGTACAACCCACTGGGGATACCAATTGATTGAGGACGACCTGGGAGATGTTGCTGTCGGTGCATTATTCGTCAGGGACTACAGACCCAAAGATTCGGCGTTTGGTGACTACTACACTTCGCTGGAACCATCATCACCCGATGCAAGTCCCTGGTTTAAGGAGATGGCAAAAGAATGGCTGTTGACTCAAAACTGCTCTCATCTGTCTAAGTGCCCACTCGATCGTGGCAACACAGAGGGGCTGATTATGAACTCGGTCTACGCTTTTGCCTACGCTATGGACTCGCTTCTGCCACAAAATTGCTCAGAGAGACTTTGCCAGCAAGAACATCTTCAGCACATTAACGGCGAGTCACTCTTACTTGCGCTCAGGAACGTCACGTTCAATGGTTTGTACGGCCAAGTTTCTTTCGACTCCAATGGCGACGGGAGAGGCAGGTACGAGATTTCCAATTGGCAATATCACGACGGCAAGTATAGCATGGAGAAGGTGGGAGTGTGGGATGCGGTCAACGTTTCAAACCTGCAGCTAAATGAGCATCTGATACAGTGGCCTGGCGATAACAATATTCAGCCACGGTCCGTGTGTAGAGAAGATTGCTTGCCTGGCTATGTCATCACCACCCTGCGCCAACGATGCTGCTCAGGCTGCACCATATGCCCCAACAACAGCATTGTCGTCAACGAGACGCTGTGCTCTTCCTGCGAGAGAACCCACTGGCCGGACAGCGACTTCAAGACCTGCATTCCCATCGTCCCAACCCAAGTCCAACTTAGCGACCCTGCGGTGGCTACTGTCTTGTGCTTCTTGATCTTCGGTTTGGTCTGCTGCTTTCTGACCGGCTTTGGCATGATCGCCAAACGCGACCACCCTTTGATAAAAGCCACGAGCCGTGAGTTGACCTGCATCCACATCACTGGCCTCATGCTGTCTTACGGTGCTGGCTTAATTGTTCTGGCGGCAACTCCCAACCCCGCCACCTGTATTGCTGCCGAGTTCTTCATCAGCATCAGTTTCACCCTGTCATACGCACCTACACTCCTGAAAGTGATCAGGATCCACCGGATCTTCAAGAATGCTCGAGTGACCAAACAGCGCCCCAGGTTTACGTCACCCAAGTCCCAGGTTATCATCATTGCAGTCATCATGGTGGCTCAGGTGCGTATACAAAGTCTATTTTATTGTAATGTGATATTGCTAGGAAATAATTGTTGTAATATATAGGCCTTCCCGGCCAAATTTAGACAACAAAAGTTCGTTTTCATCAACACGCATTCAGATCCGATCATCCAGATAAATGGCCAGGCGTGATGCGAATACCATGTTGAAGAGGGAGGACGTTTGTATGCAAATAAATGGTGGTCATGTTAAAGATTAAGCTTTAATAAATGAATAAATAGACACATGTTGGATTGGTCTATTATTGCCTTTGATCCAGTTAAAAACTCCCGCATTTTGTGCGCAAGTCGTTTTTGACAAGGTTTGCAAAATAATAGCCTCTGATCTGTCATGTATGAAATGCACCAAATAATCAAGGTGTCACGTGTAAGCCTATAATGTCTTATACCCATATGTATTTACAAAAAAATATTTGAAAAAATCATTTAAAAAACTTTTTCATAATGTATACTTATTTTTGGTACAATTTTTTAATACATCTACTTAATGTAGTTAGTTAGTCACACAACGCCTAAATAATCCCCGTCATCAGATTGATAAGTCGTTGACCTGGTGCCGCGGACCCCTGAAGCCCAGTCACATCGCAAACAAACAGAAGTTTCACGATAAATAGAAATGTTATTGCACGGCCAATAATCAGATTACGATTACGAGGAATTATCAGGTGTTAAAAAAAGCTTCACATTCGTGCAATAAAAAGAATCATTTCATTCCGTGATAGGCGGAAAATTCCATTCCACGAGGAGTTCCAAGTGGAATGAAACATTCTATGATGTCACCGAGACGAATCCGGGTGGAATGGGACATTTCATGTCACCGGATGATTTTATTCTTACCATTGCATTCAGTAGTATTTATATAACCCATTGATGCATACTAATAATTGTTTCCTCGAATCATTTATTTGCCCTAAAATCGTCCCCTTGAAAGGACTTTGATATGAATTATTGAACATGGGGCCGATTTCAAGAAACTCGTCTTATCTTACGACTCATCTTAGGACTTAGGACGAGTCCTAGATCAAAGATTGATCTTGGCTAAGACGCATCTTAAGATCGATTTCACTAAACTCATTTTACGAAAGACGCATCACAACTACTAATTGTATGGCTGTTTCCTGTTTGTTTTTACCGCTAGAGGAAACAGTCGTTTAAAAGAAACACGCAAACCAACTTCCAGCGTGCGCGCGTGCGAGAACACAAACTTTTGCTAATCTGCGCAGTACAATCACTTACGGTAGTTCTGCATGTTCTATATACGACAGAGTCGACTAGTTGGCGTATAAATAATTAGTTTTTAAAACTATACACACATAGCAAAAAATAAATCAAATCTGTTTCTTCTTCGGAACTAAAACTCTAGGTCGGCATTTGTCTTTAACGAGAAGATAATGCAATGGTTTTCAGACAATATACAGATTAACGTACGTAATAATAAGATAAGACGACCCCGGATTTCAGCCGTGTTGCTATGGAAGTTAGAACGTGTTGAACGCGTCTCAACTTTGGTGAAATCGACCCTAGGACAATTCGCGAGTTGGGACCTCTTCCTAAGTAAGACGCGTACTGGCGTTTCGTGAAATCGGCCCCAGACCTTTTAAACCCAAATTTTTCTGCTTTCCCTGCTTTTCAGGTAATCGTGTCCTTCTTGTCAGCAACACTGAGCCCCACCATCCCAGACATACTGTACACAGACATGGACAACTATATCTACTGCGCCTTTGGATACGGCTTCCTGGTGCCCTGCCTTCTCAACCTGGCCATCATCACGGCTTGCTGCTACTTCGCCTTCCTCGCGCGCAAGGTACCAGACAACTACAATGAGTCCCGCTTCATCGGCGTCAGCGTGTACACTACGCTGGTGCTGTGCCTAGCGGCTATCCCGGTCTACACGACTACCAGCCAGGTACTGCCTAAAGTGGCTACCGTCAGCCTAGCCTTAACGCTCAACTCCTATCTCTCGCTGGTATGCCTGTATCTTTCCAAGCTGTACGCCATCGTCTGCAAGTACGAAGTCAAGCCCAGCTCCAACTTGAACAACGTTCAGGGTACATCTTCAATCTCTACACACAGCACGATGTGAGACCAGGGACTCCCCCTTAGTCCCCCATACCTATATAAATACACTCTCTAGGCTATCGGTTACCTAAGGCACTCCCTTAAAAACCTAAAAAGAATTCCTGAGAAACCACAACATTCCGGGGAGGGGAGGGGGGTGGGGAAGGGGGAGGCTGGTGGGGAAGGGGGAGGCTGAGGCTGAGGGGAAGGGGAAGGAGGGAGGGGGCAAGAGGGGGAGGGGAGGGGGAAGGGGGAGGGAATGGGAAAGAGTGGAGTGGGGTTCCCTCCGTCTCATGTTTTGCTTTATGTCAACCTCCACACTTGGGATATCCAACGCGGCCGCCACCCGGGCATAATGTCGCACGGCGCGAGTACATCCAAAATCAATAAAGCTTATTACTAGACAAATTCAGCTTCGACCATAATGCCATACTACACATGCACTCCATTGGACTTTTATATAGACACTTTGCGCTTTTCCGGAGCGCATAAAACCGTCTCATTCTTTTTAGGAAGAAAAACAAATTCAAGCACGTCGTTGTGTATTGGCCTATACAATACCGCAGACAATTCTACCTAGCATGTTCATTTAATACTGTTCAGAAGGTACTGTTTGACTACAACCAAAACGACACTGACTGTCGTCGGCTTTAATTGTTTTAGTTATGGGACATAGTCGTGCGGCTTTAGTTGTCATTTTGATTGCTCTCTTTAAGTGCTTACCGAGAAGTTCCCAGATGTCGAATTAAATTTGGCACAAGAAGAACAACGCTAATGGGCCCTTTGCGATGTGGCTAAAAATCAAATCAACAAAATTATTAGGTTGCTTCACGCGCACAGTATAATAATAAAGCGCGGAATTCTACAAGAAAAACGGCAACAAAGAATATTATACATGTATACAAAAGTACATGTACTTTTACTACCAAAGTATGTACAATACATGTAGACAGACAGAATTTTACCTGAATTTATGAATTCAAAATATTTTTATAATATTTGCTATGTGAACTCAAAGTCATACAAAACACCACAGATTTGTAATTGTTTCATGTGTTTGTTTTTCGATGTCTGTAATTCGCATGTAAAGACATAATGATGCCACGCTTTGTTTACATGTGCGCTTTATGAGCGAGCCTGTCCCTACTTTGTCTGGCGTCCCGACTTTGCTCCCATAGGAAAGCACGTATGTAAGCTATTATGTTACACGACCGAAGTATTAAATGTACATGTAATTTGCTATACAGACAAGCTACTGAGGCCAAAACTATCTTTACCAATGAATGGAGAAACGTTTATAGAAGAAAAATGATACCAAGATATCTTGATTTGGGCTGTAGTTTTAGCTCCAGACCCTATTTTGTAAGGTTAAGTCAGTGGTCCTTTCGCACCAAATAATAACTAAACCCGCCGTTTAGTTATTTTCTCGGTGTGACCCCCGACTGTGATTCACAAAACAGGGACAAGAGCTAAAACTACTAGCTCAAATCCAGATATCTTGGTGTCATTTTTCTTCTAGAAAGATTCTCCGTCTATTGGTCTAGGTAGTTTTGTCCTCGGGGTAGTGGAAGTACGCTTGTCCGTTTTGTATATGCCACCCTGTATAGTGGCTATTTTGATGTGCATTGATCATTCTCTGTCAGTTTCCCCGCAATTTCTGGAAGCATAATGTCTTGGTGCCTATGCGATAGTCTGCACCCAGTTTTTACGAACGTGCTGGCAAGATGCACTCTCTTATATCGACCTCGACGCCAACAAACACTCGAGCAATGTGCCATGAATGCAAATCCACTTCATTCATTACCAATGCATCACCTTTGCGTCCCAAAGAGCATTGATTAAAGGTAACGCAATATACGTCAATCAATAATTCAGGCAAATAAAACTTGGTTTGAGTTCTGTTGCTTGTTTTGACATCTCCGGCAAATGGCTTGACGTTGGTGCAGCTAGACGCATGAAATCTTGTAATGAACGATTTTTTTGTCAAGTTTATATGGTTATGATTAGGGTTTTCCCCAATATTTCTGGCTGTTTAGTGCGCTCACATACACACATGCAATTATGATGGACCGGCAATCGTGGACTGGGCATTGTCCGCTCGTCTTACCTCTTTTGTTTGTACTTTTTTTTCGGACGATCGCCATAGGATTTGTACACGAGTTGAGATCGTGGACGTTGTGTTAATCGTGGACCCATTGTTTGCCTCCCAATTCCTTTGTCCGACGACCACGATTGCCGGTAAATATAAAACGCGCACACACACACATTCGTGAACCACATAACGACGAAGGATTCCCTATTGTGTTTTCCTTTATTCCTGTGCTACAGCGCTTACCCAAACGATTGAGGACCGAATTCGGACAAAGAAACTTCGAGGATTCTTTGTTCCCTTTGTTCTTATTTGTGTTTCGATCCTCGATCGTAATACGATACAAGAGCACTAACAAAATGAATGCATGTTACGCGCATCATAAGTTAATGTATATGTTCATGTTTATTTATTGGAGTACTCAGTAATGTATTGATGTTAATTGGTGTACTAAATTAATCTGACTCAAAGCACTAAGTGTTAATGTTCTGTATATTTAAATAAAATAGTTTCAGAAATATCTAACAGTAACAGACCTATTTTTGCAGAGATGTTTGTTTACATAGAGCATTGTGTAAAGTGTTCATTGATTTTTGTAAAGAGCCGATACAATTATTTTGTTTGTGACGACGTTTTGTAAAGTTACTGGTAACCCAATTCCATGGGCTACGCAATAAAAGAAGTGCGTGCATAATTCGAATTGTATGGGATTGAGCTCTAAAATGTCTTCTTTTAGGTGATATTAGAGAAAACGCTCTCGAAATCAAATCAAAGACAAAAAGTTAAAAAGGCACATTAGTCATTGCAATTATTTTTCTGTAAATGGTCCTAAGGCCATTTTAAAGGTATGATACACCATTGGTAATTGCTTGAATTATTAGGAATTAGTGGATTTTAGGGATTTAATGTTATAGTAAACATCGTTTACCTGACCTGTCCGAAGTTTTACAATCATGTATGTCGATATCTGCAAATGGTGTATCCTACCTTTAGAATAAATGTTTAAGTTTTCATCACTCAAAATTGAAGGAAGGGAGGGGAATTTACGCCGCACTAATTGTAGGGCAGACGTCATCGTTATTATAATTATTATAGCCGGGAGCCATAACAGCTTTTTGACGACGCTAGCGCGCTAAGGTACTCTTTAAATTCCAAAGAGTGAAACTAAGGATTAGACGTTTTAGAGTGGATCTCACTCTAAATTTAGATTAAAACACACTTAAAAATTGTACCATTTCAGTGGAATTTGATTAGATTTCAGTGGAATTTGATTAGATTTCAATATTTTTCGAGTAAATTAATTTCACTCTAAAACGTCTGGTCCCTAGTTTTAGACTGTGGGAGTGAATTTTCACTCGAATGGAGTGAATGTTCACTCTTTGGAAATAAGAGAGATATGACACATCGGAAGCTATTATGTCGTGCGAATCAATGCCACCATGCCTGTGGATTTGGTGTGGGACTTGTCTGGAAAATGCGGTATTGTTTAAGGACAAATCGAGGAGAGAATTCATGAAAACCTAAATTTAAATTTTAAATGGTCTAAAGCTCTGATAATGGCATACGTGTGTGAAGTACATGCAGCCTGCATGATGCAAGTCTATACGTACTGCCGCACTGTTTCGTGAAACAAAAGAGCACAATTTGAGCAACGCTAAATTGTAGTAATTATGTATTTAATTGAACTGTTGATGTTTAAATCTCGCACTTTAATATAAAAAATATTGCTCAATATCGAGTAAAATTCCTACCTTTTTGAGAGTAAAAAAGGAAACATGGTCGTCCACTTGTGTAAACGGTTTACCGAACAGGTAGAGTGTACAAAAGTACTCATTTCAGTGCAACCTTTTACCCATAATTGTGTTGAACAACAAAGTTGTGTAAGAAGTTTACCCATGTGTCGACCATGTTCCCTTTTTACTCATTATTTGGGTAAACTGTACCCAACCCTGATTTTACCTTTGTGTTGTGACATTTTCTTACCCAGATATTAGGTTCTATTTTCTAAGTGTGTAATCAACTATTGTGCACCTTTGTTTTGTGACCTTTGAGGTTTATTCAACTTTGGTCTTTGTAATTTAAATTGCCCGAGACAGCATTCGCGGGGGCTTAACAAGCTAGAGATTTCAATAACCGATTTATAGTTTTTGAAAGTAAGTGAAATAAATAAGATATTCCCCAAATATGGTGTCAATGCATGAGGATTACCATCAGGAACTTGGATCAAACTTTTCTAATGGGATGAAGCTGTAGGCTTTAAAAATGGGAAAAGGTGTGTTACAATTCCCATCCTTATTCACATCATTTATAATCGTTCAAATTCGGTCAAATTTTACTTTTCACAGTGGTATAACATTTTACTAATGTTTGGTAATATTAAACTTTTCGATGTGTACATGACAGAATTATCACAGGGGGGGGGGGGGGGCACAAATTATATTAATTTAAAAAAAATATAAGACCGCATTAATGTTAAACACATCTCTTTGCTTTTATTGCTTGGTAGGTTGGTTTAAGTAAATGTTGTAAGTCTACTATGATTATCACTTGTGTCTTGCATCTCACTTAATGTCTTAAATTGTGCACAGCACACAGTCACGTGAGATGATAAACATATACGTATAAGTTGTTAAATTTTCTGCTCGTTAAATAAAATGTCAACCCATAAACAATGTCTCATTGTGCTTTCTGAGATAAAAGGTGAACCATGCGTCATTCCTTCAAGTTAAAATCGCGTACGGGACCACACAGTGAATTTAATGCGTGTACAGCGCGCGTGAACCAGCAACACGAAGTACGAAGGCGCCATGTTGAGAACCAACAACGTGACATCGCCACGCGTGATGACTACCAAGCTTGCCTTTTGAAAAGGTACTGTTGAAGAAAGTAAAGAGCTGTAGCGGTGTCATTTTCGTGGGTCTCAATAAAATACCATGTGGTAATTCCCTTTAGTAAGTTGACACAACTCCATGACACAACTCACTAAAGAGAATTCAGTTGTGTGGTTCTGAAAAGAACCGGAGGAAACTCAGAACCACACAACTCACTAAAGAAAATCGTCAAATGGTGTTACCGCAAACTACTTATCATATTGTCCATTCTCCATAAAAATCCGTTCACTTGTCCTCGAACAGTTCAGATACCAAACGCTCCCCTGAGATAGATTACCCACTCAGTCCATACCCCAGCAACTAATTCAACAACCTAGTTGTCAGTTCCTTTAAAGATAATGGGCACAGTTTGCAAATAAAACGTGCTTTAGGGGAGGCCGATTCAAGGAGTCACAATCACTGCCGTGCGGCATGACCACGTGATTATTGCATTACAAAAGAAAAGGTAACAAGCTCCGGATTCAACCACAGCTTCAGCTTCAACCACACAATTTGTAAACAGTTTGTAATCAGGCCTTTCAGGCAGAAATAATGTGACTCGGCATATCAAAATCAGGAATAAGTCAGAAATTGACTTGTTGAGATACGTACATACAGTGTAGTAAGATTGGAAATCCCATAAGCTTTCTAATAATATTCATTACAAGGCTGTGTCTAATACTAGCAAATAACTCCTGGGGTACATGCTTGTGATGGATGTAATTTTCCGACTTATTCCTGATTTTGATGTATACTGGGTGACGTGATTCTGTGTGCTGATATAAAATAGACCCCGATTTGGTTTATCTTACCTTTTTACTCTTCCTTTTTTCAATACAAATTATTATTTTTAATTTAGAAAAAAAAAACGCACGCTGAAAAATAAAAACATAGGCACATCTAAATATTGGTATATACGGCTATAGCCATACCAGCTTCCTACGGTTATATCCAATACAGAAGTATAACAATAGTGCTTATATCATTTACCTATACTAAACAGATATTTAAAGGGCTCTGTACCAAAGAGAAATCCCCTTAATATTTTAACCCTCCCCCCTCCTGTTTACAGGCGACAACATTTCTCCACCTGGTTCTAATCGTGTTAGCTACAACAGTGTATACTTGCTGTAGCCTTGACCAAGACTATCAAGTGGTTGGGTCAAGACTATCATTCGCCTTTTAAAGGGAAACTCCACCCATAGTTTATAATGGCATAATGTTAAAGAGTGTCAATTGCCATTGTGACTTGACTTTTATTAAAAAAATTATCAGTTTCGGTAATCATATAAAACAGAGATGTTCTCGCACTGCGCTTTAATACCGTCATGCGAGCCGCCCTTTTGTTCTGGTTTATCGGTACATCCGAGATATTGTGACGTATAGGGTCTGCACCATCAGTACGCGAAGCCCAATCGATAGCGGCTCTGTACGAGCAAGGAATGCAAATGAAATTGTTTGTTGTGTACGGCATAGCATACACATAATGTGTACTGTACATGTGGAAGTACAAGCAATTTGCATTTTTGTATCACTGTGGAGACATGGCTTTGTTCTCGTGTACAAAATGGTTAGAAAGTCGAGCACGTTTTTCAAAATGCTCCCATTTTAACCATAATTTTTTTCCTGGGTTGAAATTTCGACCCAATATACCCTATATTATACCCTAACCCAAACACTAACCCTAACCCACATCCTAATCCTAGTTTTTGAGTAATTTAAGTAAAATCCAAAAATCTAATTCGTGAAATTCCCAATGGAGACCTATCCATCTATAGAAATTTACCCTCCGGAGACGTTTTGTCTCCATTGTACACATTGTGTTCATGTCTCCAGAGGGTACCGTATTTCGGAACAAATGAACTGTTGAGGCTATAGCTGCTGTGTTCGGTACTGAGATGCTGAGGCGGATCGGACAAATCAGCTGAACGGAGCGGTCGCTTCGAGGAACAAGCTTGATAGCCTTGGTAAAGGTTAGTTACTATGACCACGAAGATTCCTCCATGCTATCACCACGACTGGGTGTTTTTATTCCTCCATGCTATGACGAGTCCGTCCTTCTTTTCTTGTTTCTATGAAACGGGGGGGGGGAGAAACAAATAATATCAAAGGGCAGCCAATTGTACAAAAAACGTTTATTTATTGGCTACAAACAGAAACTTGTTGCATGCCACAAAAATGTAACATCACTGTAAAGCAGCAGTTTCTTTTAGCGTGCCAGGATTGCTCTATATCTACCCTAGTATCATGTAACTGTAAAACCTGAGACTAAAATACCTAAAGAGATAGGAAGCAAGCACTTCAGACGGCTCTGTCTGTGCACAGCGTCCTATGCGGTATTGTTATGCTAATTACGCGATCCACTCGATGGCGAGCAGGTCGCTTCTGTTTCGTCGGCCCAAATTAGGAGTTGAGCGTTTGTGCGCATGTTCAGAGTACTTTATGGCGACTTGCTGACCCAGACTATTCAGAAATTTGACAGCTATTTGTAAACAACGTGATTAAAAAAACTCTTCGTATTAAAAAGCGACATGGCACTAGCAGATCTAAATGACTTTGTAAATTGGGCATAAATAGATTTAAATAATGTTCTAAGAGATCGAAGGCAACTGGACTGACACCGAACAAGCGGAGATTCTCGGGTGGCTAAGCAGCGAAAACGATGAGATTCGTGAAGTTGAACCAGAAAATAACGGCAAAGAAAATCTTGACCCAAAACCGAAAGAAAAATCACGCAAACACTAGCAATGTCCATTGTGTAACAAACAATATACATAAAATACATTTAATCTATTTTAAATAAGGTAATAATAAGACCTAGGCAATACATGTAGTATTATAACCATGTATTTGTATAACATCACGACCCTTTTAAATACACATTGGAAACATGTTGGAAACCATTTTTGCCCCAAAATACACAATTTGTTGACCTAAATTATAGGAATATGGAATATAATATTCTATTTTCAATGCATTGAGTGCACACAGTAACATATTTAAAATGTATCTATCATGTTAGTTTTTGATATTTTAATGATTATTGCAACTTTAATTGATGCAAACTAGTCACAGTTTTTACTTAAAATGTGAAATATAGATCATAAATGAACAGAATCGGTTTTTTTCCTGATTTCTGGACTTTTTGTGATGATTCCCTGAAAATCTGGTAATGTTTTAAAAACGTACATGACACGGTCCAAAGTTCAAATTTTATGAAACAGCGGCTACAAACAAATTATATATCACCAGTATTGCGTGAATTGAAGCACAAATGGGTCATTTTTAAGGGCAACATCGCCGAAAATATGGACTTCCGAATTCGTATACAAAGACACACGGAAGTAAAACGACGAAACATCGTCGCGGTATCGGTTTATTTTCTCTTTTATACGTAACTTAATATAACCCAAAGCACATATTTATGTAAAGAATTATCGGATTGAAACTTACATCAATTAAAATTATAACTTCGCCGACTATTTGTCGTGAAAAATGCGTCGAAATATCGCATGTTTTCGGAGCTAGCATTTCTCGATTATGGTCGCGATGTTGGATGTCAAGACGCGAATAGCGCCGCTGTCGTCGAAAGATGCACAGACGCATCAGACTCTGTAGGATACGGTCGAATGCGTGACAATGGGAGTCGATCGTTGCTTCCTATCTCTTTAGGTATTTTAGTCTCAGGTAAAACAACAGTGTATGAAAACCAATTTAGATGGTAACCCCATGGGGCACACGCACAAGTACTACGTGAGCCAGGCACGAACTCTGCGCTGAACTGCAATTTCCACTCCGGACTAATCTAAACAATCGTCAGAAAGCTAAAATCCCAGAAGGTAATATTACCGGTATTTTTCCAAATATCATATCTCGTGGGCTTTAAAAAAAAGAAGAACTTCGGGCAGATTTGTGGCTCATTGCACTCAACGTTTTTAATAAGTCTCATTCCCAGAACCATTTAATACAATCTCAGCTAAAATCTCAGAAAATAATATTACCGGTATTTTTCCAAATACCATATCTCGTGGGCTTTTAAAAAAAGAACTTCGGGCAGATTTGTGGCTCATCGCACTCAACGTTATTAATATATTCTCATTCCCAGAACCATTTAATACAATCTCGGCTAAAATCCCAGAAGGTAATATTGGCGGTATTTTTTCCAAATACCATATCTCGTGGGTTTAAAAAAGAAAGAACTTTGAACAGATTTAAGGCTCATCGAGGGGGGGGGGGGGGGGGGGGTCTGAAAACTTTGCTTATATGTATCCAATCAGGTTGTGTCTTATATCACTAGAAAGCTAATGACGTCAGCTATTTACAACCGTTCTATCCAAAGTTCAACGACCTTTGGTTCTCGAGCTACGCTTATAACCAAGCTGGCTCGAGTGTACGTTTAGTCATAACACATTGCGATTTTACACGGCTGTATATGGAGAAAATTAGTTTTTTCCCGGGAAACTTAAACTAGTGCTTCGTTATCTTAGCCTTGATTATAACAATGTATATGATATTGAAGCTTAGAATGTGTAGTTTCATATTCGATTCTATCCGAAATGATGAAATATTGCGTTTAAAATGTACGCGAGGTTTTGTGAAACTTGAGGCCGTTTTTGAGGATCATTACTGTACAAAGAGATGCGTGCAAAGTTTCGGTCGAGCAGATGACGTGTAGTTTTCATTATGATTTCTTCGCCTTCCACCGCTGTGACCCGCGGTTCGAATCACACCGGAGCCAACCCAATTAGGATTGAGATTTCAGTCCCTGTCTGATTTGATGCGTTTTGATTAGGTTTTGTATTCTCTTCTCTCTGCAGGTTTCTTCGGGCTTTTGAGCTACAATGCTCGTGGCATTTTGAGGGATCCTTGGTTTTATACTTTCATTATCAGACGGAGTTAATAATGTTGGAAAGTAGACGGCATGATTAGCAGAACAACCCCAAGGTAGTCTGTGTGGAATAACCGCTTGCACAGTGTCTATTATGCGTGTATAGAAAAAAAAACTATAGGTAGCCAGTATTGGCGCCTACACTGTAAAGGTAGCATACACCATTGGTAATTGTTTGAATTATCATGAATGGGTGGATTTGTGGAGTTGTTTTTTATAGTTTAACTGACCTGTCCGTCCTAAGTTTTACAATCAGGGCTGATGAGGAAACCAATAAAAACGGCGTTCGTTTTCAATTGGCGACGGTTCTTATGTTGCTCTTGGTTTTTGTTGTGATCGCCGTCCAGCGATCGGGAATAATTATTTTTAATTATTTTTGGATTGATTACTGGATATCTAGCGCAATCAATTTGCTAGATGCCTAAAATCATTATTTACTTTCAGATAAGTAAGACATTTCTTAATAATTCGGTAGTAAACATTTTCGATATCTGCAAATGGTGTATCCTACCTATAAGAAATAAAGGTTTAATTTTGCACTCTATAGTTGATACAATAGCAACACCTCTAAGTCTAAGGGTGCAAAATTGAACCTATAGTATTATGGCTCATCTCTAACACTTTGCACCCTTAAAGGTGCAAAATTGCACCCCTTGAACCTGTTAAGGTTCAAATACGCACTATAGTTTAGGGGTGCTGCTATTGTATCAATTAGGGTGCAAATTTGAACCTTTATTTCTGATACTGATAGAGTGTACGGTAATCCCTTGCATAAACAACTTTAAAACGCGGCAGCGTCTTGACCAATAAACAGCTTCGGATGAAAATATGATCTGAAAGGACGAAAACAATTTGGCTGGCGCGAGGTAATCGTAGCATAAACTGGGCATCAGACGTTGTTAGTGTTACGAAGCTTGTCAGATGCGCTGAACAACGGATGACACCGAGAATATCTGGAATATAGTCCATCATCTTCTGGCTATACCCGGATTCAGCGCCACTTGCTCGAAAAACAAGTCACGACGTGAAAAGGATTATGCACCCCCCCCCCCCCCCCCCCCCCCCTTCCCCGTTCTTTCCACAGACAACTACATGTACATTCTGCGGTCCAAGATCACGATATAGTAATTATTGGGGAATTGAGATTTGGGGGAAAACAACAAATGCACTGAGTAGAAAAAACAGGTAAAATAATGAGCATCGGTGTTGCCTTTCAAAGATCAGCCTTAGTAGGCTTTTGGTTGTGTACACAATCGGCAAGTCATGCTGCTGGGAAATTGCTGGATTAAATCCGTTTTCTAATTATTTTTTCGTACCGGTAGCATTATAATAATTATAAGAAAAACACATTTTGATAAGAAGAAATACCTGCCTATCCAGGTAAAATTGTCTTGAATTTCCGAGTATCCCGTGTCAATAGCCTTAACCCTACCTTCACGCGCTCCAAAGCACTTCAACGTTTGCACGTTTTGCTTGTTAAAGGTAAAATACATCAATTTGCTTTTGCTGTAAATTCTAGAAAGGGGTGAATGTGGGGGTTGGCCTATATCAAACACATGTTTCAATAACCTGTTAAAAGTGTTAAGTTAGTATATAGGAGTTTTTCGAAACCTTTGCTTCGCCTTTGGCTTCGCCTCCGAATTCCGAATCACTGAGAAGTAAATCGAAACAGAAGCAAACGGAAATATTCGAACTTTTGAGTTCATATCAACGGATTGAATGTTTCCGAAGCACAAACAGACACCATCATGTGGCTGGAGTTCCCGAAGTTGGGAGCTTAAAATCACCCTAAGCCAAAGATAAAGACGAAGCCAGGGATTCGAAAAGGCCCTTTGATCCTCAAAAAACCAAGAACTATTCAAGTCTAATTTCCTGACCCTGTGGGAAAACACTTAATACTAACCGGCCTGCGTAGGTTTTTTCCCAGCATGGTAAAGTAAATGGGCGTTTCTACACCCTCGCGTCATGATTATTCAGTAGTTTCAACAATAATACTAAAATATATTGTTATTGCTCAGTCAACTAGTTACACGTAGACCAGAGGTACATTAAAGCAGTTTGAAAAACGGCTTCTGTCGACTTCTCCCAGTAGCCAAGTAGATAATGGGTTAGGTTATAGATCGTAAGATTGGGGTTCGAGTTCGGATGGTGCTCATTTTTTATTGACTATTTTTGGATTGTAAGTTTATTGTGGGATGAGTTTAATTTAAGGGGAAGCAAGGTTCCGAGAACCTAAGTATATAGCTATCTTCCATTCATGGGGTCTAGATACGCCCAGTTATGATAATTGCAGCCTTTACCATGCTGGAAAAAAAAATAACGCAACCGGGCGGTTCTCGACATTTTTGTTCAGGAGCTGGTTGGTGCGTGAATGTATATTCATGAGAAAGAGCAATGGCAACTCATACATTAAACAAAATAAAAAAAATCATAAAGAACGGCTTCGTCAACCAACTCGCTAATAATAGCATAGTCGGTAGAGAGGAGAGCTATGGATCGAAAGGTCTGTGGTTCGAATTTGACTATCGTTAACGATTGTCTTTTTCTTCGACAATTTTTTTTATGGGTTATTCTAACCATAGAAAAAGGTTGAAGGGGAAACCGCGTTAGGTACACAAGTGCCTTTAAAAAAATACAACAAGAACCGCTACATTGGTTAGTTTTTAGTGACTTCCGACCCTGTGTTTGCATCCGAGTCTTACCTGAACAGTTTATTGAACTGCTCCGGACAGTCCCTCCTCTTGTGTTCCAAGGAGCCGCAGATATGACACCCTACTTTGTTCCCCTGCCGGTCACACCGGTGGTCCGATAACGCGCATTGCTGGCAAGACCGGCAATGGACGTAAGCTGCACGTGAGAAGAAGAAGAAAATAATAGCAGACAGCTTCATGTTAAATGGACACCGCGCCTTGAAAAAGCACCTGATTGGGCTACAAAACGAAATGGTGTTAAAGGGAACCCATTGTTTGTTTCAATCCTATGTAGTTATAGATATATGCCATAAAAATAAACCTAGCGATTTTGAGATATTGCCGAAAATCTGGAGCGGTTATGTCCACGCAGAAAGAATAATCTCCATTGGAATACACAGTCTGAGAAACGTCACTGCAGTAACGCTTCTCAGATTTAAATTTTGGGGGATAAAAAGTGATATCTTTTTCCATAACCGCAGTACTTCAAAGTGAAAAGTTTCTAAAAATGCATTATACTATCCAAAGCTGCTGTACTTCTTACCAAGTAAGTTTTTATTGCCATTAATTTTTGGAGTAATTACCAAACGTATACGATCCCTTTAAACATAGGATACAAACGTCTCCACAACTATTCTAAAAAAAACCAAATTGGCCGTTTTGGTGTTTATTCCTGCGACATCGCGAGAGAATGAATTTCGGGGTCAAACTGTCCAGGTGCTACTCAAGCTACATCTACTTGGTTAATGTTCCACCGGTGCATCGCATTTTGCGGACGTGTGAGAAACACCTTGTGGGTATTGGTGATGTGTATACATGTGTACATTAAATCGCCTACAATCATGCACATAGGGACTTACATTTATGGCTGGAAATTGTAAGTGGCGAATTTAGCCTTTCACGGTCTGAACAAACTTTCCAGAAAATCGCTTGTAAAGTTGGCAGTTTGAAACATAAAGATCCATAGAATATACAAAATTAAGGTATTATGGGAACGAAGAGATTCCAATATTCTTAAATATAGCAAACGTTAAGAAAAATAGGTGATTAGTTTTGCAGAGTTGATTTCCCCACTGCTCCCCAAATTCGCCTTCGTGAAAACGCTAAAAGCCAGTACGCGCCAAATTCGCCCAATTCGTCTCTTCTTGAAAACGCTAAATTCAGTACGCGCACCAAAGCGCCCCTTCATAAACCTGTTAAAGTCAACGCTATTTTAGACTCGCCTCTTCGTCAACACGCAAAACGGCACTTGAGGATCAATTCGCCCGTTCGTTAATTAGGTTAATTGGGATTTTAATGATTTTTTTATTATGTATAACTTCACCAGGTTGTAGATATTGCAATATTTGATCGTTTTCATAAAAAAAAACAATATCGAAAACAGTTACGAGATGTAAACAACCGTTTTTTCCCCCGTCGTTTCTAGATAACAGCCTCATTAGGCTAGTATCCTTTCAACAAATAGAATTGACCGCTAATTAAAAAAAATCCAAAACATAACATTAGCAGATGCACCATATTTTTTCATTAAAATAAATGTAATTTGACATCAACTTTGACATGGAAATGGAAAGGTTAGCTTTTTGCCCGATAGCTCCAAGTATCGACAAAATTGTGGTTTTTGTTTTCCTTTACAAAAAGGGAAAAGCGTTTGGCAGCAATTGTCGATTTTTATAGTCGTTCCCGTCTGTAACAAAACAAATAGTAAACTAATTTCTAAGACAATTGAATTCGGCAAAACTGATTTCTCAACCGTCTGAAATAGACAAAAGAAAACACATACATCAAACAAACCCCAAATCTCTCAAAATAAATATACAAAATAGGATACGTTCAGAAGATGCGCCATTTCTACATGAAATTCAGTTGCTCTTGGGATCTTAGATTAAAAACATCCTTGATAAAAAAAAAATAAGCGGGGAGCAAAGTGATGTTATCTTATCTCTCCAGAATTCAGTTTCCAATTTTCATCAGGCTATTAAAAAAACCTCGGCCCCTAATCCACACGTTGATTCCAATGATATTAGGAATAGATGCAGGCATTTGAGATAATCCCGATAGGGAGGGAGTCCATTTGGAAACTATGGAAACGATACTCGTACAAATCCACCGGGAAGGTCGTTGATAACACTTTTGATGAAACACCTTGTTAATACCTTAGTATGCACGTTCATTTCGTTGGTGGCACCACGAAGTAACGATTTGTGGATAAACTGTAGAAATTTACTGTAAAATGTACTGTATACCGTATTTAGCCACAGTATTTAACTGTAATCCATTGTCACAGTATTTTACAGTATTTAACAGTTATTCTACCCAATTCGATTATGGTGTATCATACCTTTAACCAAAATAAGTCCAATGAGAACACGGCTTCAAAGCTTCCAAGCGGGTGGGCGAAGGGAATTAAAACAGGCAATCGTCAGAAGAAAAAGAAAATCTAGACAAAGTTAACCAAATTTATTAGTTCAGATTATAAGGTTTCATTACCTTGTTGCCGAAAAGAACAAACATCATTATCCCTCAGGGATCTGTCATTCATTTTACGTAAGGCCACATGGGGCTTTCATTAGTGGTCATTGTCAAAATAACAACAACCATAATGAAGCAAGATATAACTTAAGGCTTCAATATCTAGAAGGGGGGGGGTGAAAAGGTTATACAATAATGGCAAGAAAAAGAGAGGACTTATGAAATGGATTTTGTTTACGCGTGGATCAGCTGCAAAAGGGTAATTGTTCTTTGATTTGGACTTTGGAATTAAAGATGTTTGAAAAACCAAGAATAAAATGCTGTTCTAGTAGTCTGGTTCCTTGACTATACCTTCAGAAGAAATAAAGCAATTTATAGACGTCAGGGGATTATCAGGTTAGGAAATCAAACAAGTTGACATGCACCCATTCACAAATGTGTAATCGAACTGCAAATGTGGACTTACTAAATTTAATACGTTGGAAACAGTTTTGAAAAATAGTCAGGTTTTAGAAATTGATACCAAATTCCACCAAAAATACCTGCCTGCAGGTGCTGTGATTTCACCTTTAAAGGTAGAATACACCATTTGCAGATATCGAACAAAATTACTACTGAATTATTAGAAAATTTCTTACTTATTTGAAAGTAAATAATGATTCTAGGCATCCAGCAAAATGATTGCCCTATATCCTGTAATTGTTCAGAAAAATTGAATTTTATTAAACAAAATTTGCGATCACCGGACGGCGATCGCAACAAAAACACCAAAGAACAACATACATGTAAGAACCACTGCCCGACGCCGGTTTAAAACGAACGCCGTTTTTCTTGCTTTTCTCAGCATCTATGATTGTAAAACTTCTGACAGGTCAGTTAAACTATAAAATACAATCCCCCAAATCCACCCATTCCTGATAATTCAAGGGCAATTACAATGGTGTAAAACAAAACGATTGCACCAAATAATTAATTAAGACACACACATAATTCCTTTTTTTATCCACCCTCTTTCTTGAATGCGAATTGTTTTTTTTGTTTTTTCGTATTATAGTGAGACTCCGTGACTAAGATGCCACCATTGTCTAACAACTAAAGCTGATTTTGTAGTTTGTAAGAATCTTGTTTTAAAGGGCATATAATTATCTCCTCTCGTTCGTTGCCTTTTTAGAGGTTCTGGTGTAAGGCGGAGGCGAGTGCGTGGTCGGGGGGGCGAATTTATTTTCCCCAAACAGGATTGACATTACGAGACAATGCTTGCTCTCGATTGGTCGAAAACTTCTACGTCATCAACTTGGTAATTCAACATGTCTGCGCCCATGTTATGTCGATTCGATCAACATGATCAAGAAATACGCACAGAAAAACCTATTCAAAACTATCCTGACCTTTTTGTAAGTAGCAGATAACACCAACATAACATGGGCGCAGACATGTTGAATTACTAAGTTGATGACGCAGAAGTTTTCGACCAATCAAGAGCAAGCATTGTCTCGTAATGGCAATCCTGTTCGGGGGAAAAGAATTCGGGGGAAAAGAATTCGCGGCAGGAGGCCGGGGGGCACGCGAAACTCGTCCGATGTAAATTATTATGGATACTGGTGGTGTGTGATCCATTCGGTTCCAATCGTGCATTACGTAATGTTCTCTGGCGTTTTTTGATTTGATTGATTGATTTATTCAGATTTAAATTGACTCAACAACAATGTAACAGATAGAAACAAAACAAAAAACAAACAAAAAAACAGTAACCTGGGATATAGACCAAAAGGCCAATTTTCCAAGCTTATTTCCACTGGGATCCCAGTCACTTGTGGGGTACTGCCATAAGTTTGTGTGTTTTTATTCTGACTAAAACGGAAATTGCATTCTGCATTTCTTGAAATTCACTCTCTGTTGGATTAAAGAGTATAGCCATCCTGTAACGATATTATATTTATGGATTACAAAAGCCCAATCTATTGTGCAGCGTTTAATTTGAAATCTCAATTTTGTCTGGAATGAAGACAAGCCAAGGTCTGATGTTTTTAATCAGGCATCTTCTCACGATCTCAGGTGTGCGTGTCTTGGCTTCATCCTTGATGGGGAAATGAGCACAAAATTGTAAGGCCAAGTAAACAAAAAAACATGCTTAACGTCTGGGTTTTTTTTGTAAAGGAAGGAGGTCGAGGAAGGGAATTTATTTATTATTATTATTATTATTATAATTCATTTATAGGTATTTCCACCGTTCAAAAATTAAAAAAAATGTTGGGCAAGAGATTTGAACGCTTTTTTTGCAGTGGTTTTATTTAGGGGAAGTAAACAAAAGTTAGATCAAAACAATTAACGTTATGTTCAAACTTAAAGGTAGGATACACCATTTGCGGACGGCGATCGCGAACAAACACAAATAACATAAGAATAACTGCTCGACGCCGGTTGAAAACAAACGCTGTTTTTCGTGCTTTTCTCGGCATTCACGATTGTAAAACTTCGAACAGGTTAGTTAAACGATATTTACTATAAAACACAACCCCCCAAATCCACTTATTCGTGATAATTCAAGCAATTACCAATGGTGTATACTACCTATAATAACAAAACAATTAATGTCTTAGTAGATTTAATACAAATCTTGTATCATAGTATATTGTTAGTACAAAGCCCCCCCCCCCCCCCCCCAATTTTTTTTATTTTAAAAACAACAACAACAAAAACTCATGGCTAGCTCCACAGCATACACGTTGAATTTTGCACGGACCACCATAATGCGTATGGTTGCTCTTAAAATGTTTACTGCACTAAGTTTTCAACGTCCTGGGATTTCCCCCATTATCAAACTTCATACTTTAACTGAGTTTAAACATACAAAGAGGGCAACAAAAAGAAGTGTAATGGACTCTGTAGACTCCCAATCATCTGGGAAAAAAGTAAAACGTAAAGATTTCCCCTGCACTAAACTGAACTCAACATAAGCATTCGCATCACGTATTCACGGAGGTTTTGTTGCACATAGAACAGCCACGTGCACCGCGCCCTGCGGCTCACAATTTCAGGGAAACACGCAATCTTTATTACACTTCCAGCACCAGCAGTAAAGATCGCGCAATAAATTCATGTAAACAGAAAATAGATACGCACAAATGACAGAACACGATCTGTGAATTAGCTTACATAAATCTGCGTTCTCCATCGATATTTGCTTGCCATTTTTACAATGTCAAATGTTACCAGTTATGCTGTGTATAGTTCACAGAATGTTCCCCCTACCTAAATTTTATATTCACTTTCCTATACTAGCACGCACCGGGAAACAGTGCACCATTGCTGCATAATGCTTTTCACATGCAACTGCGGCCGCCGGCCACGCGCGCACGAAAAATAGGAAACTTTGTGATATCGCGTTGTTAAAATAGGTTTCCTTCCAAATAAATAACGATAAATAATGAACGACAAAGTAGAAAGTTACATAAAATTGGTTGGTTTTTTTTCATATTTCCCCCTCATTTTCCTTAAAATAAAAAAGGCGGCCTTCAAAAAGGAAGCGGCCGGAGAAGCTCAACATGTTTTTTTTTTAATTGGCCTTAAATAACAAATTTGCAGATTTAAATTTAATCATAGAACAACACCTACGTCTTATGTCTGTGCACCCCCCAAAAAACCACAGTAAATTCACACTGAAAAAGCCAGCTGTTCCCAAGATAACGAGCAAAATTCAAGGATCACAAAAAAACCAGACAAACTCCTGTATTCGTGGCCCGGGATGATGTTTTTAAGAATGGAAATAATAAAGTCCAGTGATCAGACTTACTCATGTGGCTTGAAAGGATGTTTTTTAGAAGGGAAATAAATTCCAGTGACCAGATACTCCTGTGTTCGTGGCTTGAGAGAATGTTTTTTTAGAAGGGCAATAAAGTCCAGTGATCAGACTTAGTTATGTATTCGTGGCTTGGGAGGATGTTTTTTAGAAGGCAAATAAAGTCCAGTGGTCAGACTTACTCTTGTATTCGTGGCTTGGAAGGATGTTTTTCAGAAGGGAAATAATAAAGTCCAGTGATCAGACTTAGTTATGTATTTGTGGCTTGGGAAGATGTTTTTTAGAAGGGAAATAAAGTCCAGTGATCAGACTTATTCCTGTATTCGTGGCTTGGGAGGATGTTTTTTAGAAGGGAAATAAAGTCCAGTGATTCGACTTACTCATGTATTCGTGGCTTGGGATGATGTTTTTTAGAAGGGAAATAAAGTCCAGTTATCAGACTTACTCCTGTATTCGTGGCTTGGGAGGATGTTTTTCAGAAGGCAAATAAAGTCCAGTGATCAGACTTAGTTATGTATTTGTGGCTTGGGAGGATGTTTTTTAGAAGGGAAATAAAGTCCAGTGATCAGACTTACTCCTGTATTCATTGCTTGGGAGGATGTTTTTTTAGAAGGGAAATAAAGTCCAGTGATCAGACTTACTCATGTATTTGTGGCTTGGGAGGATGTTTTTTTAGAAGGCAAATAAAGTCCAGTGATAAGACTTAGTTATGTATTTGTGGCTTGGGAGGATGTTTTTTAGAAGGGAAATAAAGTCCAGTGGTCAGACTTACTCATGTATTTGTGGCTTGGGAGGATGTTTTTTTAGAAGGCAAATAAAGTCCAGTGATAAGACTTAGTTTTATTTGTGGCTTGGGAGGATGTTTTTTAGAAGGGAAATAAAGTCCAGTGGTCAGACTTACTCATGTATTCGTGGCTTGGAAGGATGTTTTTCAGAAGGGAAATAAAGTCCAGTGATAAGACTTACTCATGTATTCGTGGCTTGGGAGGATGTTTTTCAGAAGGCAAATAAAGTCCAGCGATTAGACTAAAGCCGTGTTCGCATTGGACTTATTTTGGGGAAGGTTTTACTGAGACGATGGTCAAATAAAAAATGGTCAAATGTGACCACTGTTCGCACTTGGACTTTCGACACGGGAAAATTTTACCGAGACCGTGGGAAAAGTAGCCGAGCTGTCATTATAATGACTCATGAGGGCGCTTTGCGTGACCTTTCTGCATTGACCCCGGTGTACCCATTCGATGCGATAACGATGCGATTTGCATGCATCAGCGTGCCCACACGTAAACAATGCAAAGAGCGCATGCGCAGTGCCTTGTATAGCGTGACCTTGCACTGGATCCCTGGTGGTACGTTTTCCTGGGACGCTTTTACCGAGTCGCGCTGTTCGCACTGGACTTATCGTCTGGGGGAAAGGGACCAGGGACGTTTTCCCGGGCAGCAGTTGGCCGGTAGAAGTACCCACTGGACTCGGGAGAAGTACCTGAGAGGAAAACGTCCTGGGCTGTCCGCACTGGACTTAAAATGGGAGAAGGACCCATCGTCTAGGTACGTTTTATCATTTTAAGTCCAGTGCGAACAGGGCTTTACTCCTGTATTCGTGGCTTTGGAGGATGTTTTTTTAGAAGGCAAATAAAGTCCAGTGATCAGACTTACTCATGTATTCATGGCTTGAAAGGATGTTTTTTAGAAGGCAAATAAAGTCCAGTGATCAGACTTACTCATGTATTCATGGCTTGAAAGGATGTTTTTTAGAAGGCAAATAAAGTCCAGTGGTCAGACTTACTCATGTATTCATGGCTCGGGAGGATGTTTTTCAGAAGGCAAATAAAGTCCAGCGATTAGACTCATGTATTCGTGGCTTTGGAGGATGTTTTTTTAGAAGGCAAATAAAGTCCAGTGATCAGACTTAGTTATGTATTCGTGGCTTGGGAAGATGTTTTTTAGAAGGCAAATAAAGTCCAGTGATCAGACTTACTCATGTATTCATGGCTCGGGAGGATTTTTTTCAGAAGGGAAATAATGTCCAGCGATCAGACTTGCTTTTCTGTTTGTGGCTTGGGAGGATGTTTTTCAGAAGGGAGATAAAGTCCAGTGATCAGATTTACTCCTGTATTCCTGGTTTGGGAGGATTCTTTTCATTAACTCACCCCGTATCCGCATATCCATTTGGGGGACCTCTTTTGGACCAATTTTGGACATTTGTCGACCATCCCTTTTGCATTTGTGTTGAATCAGCCTCGTTCCGCCCAGGTATTGAGGGATCTTCTATGGACTTCGATATTTTTCGACCATCCCCGTTCTACTTGTGTTTACCAGGTCTAGCCCAATCCCGCCCCCAGTCCCAGCCCCTGTCCGAACCCTGGTCCCACCCCCGGTCCCACCCCCGGTCCCACCCCCGGTCCCACCCCCGGTCCCACCCCCGGTCCCACCCCCGGTCCCACTCCGGGTACCGCCCCGGTCCCACCTCCAGTCCGCGTACTCACTTTGAGAGAATTTTATAGGAGTTTTGTTCAACCCTCCCCTTAACCCACAATTTTTGAAATGTAGATGCTCTAGTGGTGCAATCTGCGCCATTCTGGCACATCATTTGAGCAGCAATATTTGCCAGATTTGTAAAATGTTTTCTTCTTAAGAATATTATGTCTAATTTCAACATAATTGATTTGCTACCCATTTGTAATAAATAACTCAGTGTCATCCTTGCATTAACAGCAAATTACGCTACTGAAACTACTCTTTATTTCATTTAATCTAAAGCACATGGAAAACATGATTTATCACTAGCTTATGGAGAGAAAAAAATTGGCTGACCAAAATAATGTGTCAGAAATCTGGGCCGCGTGCACGATGTACAGTAAAACCCATTGCCCAATTTCTGGACACCGACTCCCGAACAAAATTGTATGAAGTGAAAAAGGATCAAGTGGTTTTTTTCATTTAAAAAGTATAAAATTAGTTATTTCTGTTTTACTTGAGAAAAATAAGAAACTTATTGATTTATCAACGCGCCCAATTCATCAATCACGTACCATTTTAACGTCTTTTTCTTCACGCAACTAAAAATGTATCTTCTTATGACCCTTTGTCTTTCTCGAGATCATCATTGTAATTTTGAAAGCGATGTATTTTGTAAAAGTAAATCTGGATCCTCCGAAAATCTTCGGAAAATCTTTTCAAAAATTACAGCAAAAGCAAATGGTGTATAAACCTTTAAAGGCAGTATTGCAAATAAAATGTGGATTAACCAAATTTAATGAATTGGGGGCAGTGTGTAAAAATAGTCAGGGGTTTTTATTTTTTATTTTTCTTGAAAATCACAGCACACCAGATGCTTTGATTTCACAGGACATTCAAGAAAGGTATTTCGTAAGAATTTGGTAGTTTTGTTTATAATGGTGTATACTACCTTTAAGATGACAGCTATCTTAATGGTATGTGCTTTTGTTCAAGGGATACATGTGAGAAGACTACTTGTTCATTCATTGATAAATAAACACGCCTCCAAAATGGGTGCTGAATGCAATCGGTCTATAGGTGCTAAGTATAGGTAGAAGACTTGTAATAACTCGAGTCAACGACTCGCAATGACTCGAGTCAACGACTCGATGCAATCAAGTAGTTTTTCGGCGACTGGACTCAACTCAAGTCCCGATGGGCAAATGACTCGACTTAAGTTACTGCAGGCAAATGTTATGACTCGACTTGACTCAAGTCTCTCATCAGAAGACTTAGTTGAGTGAAGGCTAATATCACTCGCAAGTCCCAGAAATAAAAGCAAAACTTTGCGGGAAACATTTGCAATGATTAAGGGGGCAAACTGTATGTTCCCGTTACTTCTCGAATCCAGTATGGTACAGCGGTCGCTCATCGTGTACAAACATACACCGTGTCACAGACTCCAACTTTGTGGTTCTGTAAGCTTGTGACTGATTCGCGACTGATTTTCAATTAGCCTTTTGAGGCTGGGAAGCGGCTATGACCACATCCTGCTAATCTGTCCAGAATGCTGTTGTCAGCTGTGCTACGCTGTATGAACACGGCCTGTGTTTCAGCTGCATGCCCAGGCACATTGTGCAGTGCAGCTACTGGACAAAGGCTGCTGTGCAGTCATGTGTATAATAGCTGCGTTTCACTGTAGGGAAAAATGTGGTAAACCTTAACCCTGTCAGACCCAGCACAGTGCATCTGTGGTGACTGCTTGACCTTGCTGCACTCTGCACACAAGTCAATGTGACAAAGTATGCAATCTGATGCGTCTGGCAGGGTTTCTAGTTTAAATCCATATTTTCTGGCTTTTTTTTTTTTTTTTTTTTTTCATTACCTGGTTTGACACATCTGTTGCACAGCGTGCAGTGCGTATACGTGCTCCCATCCTTTGACGTACAGCTCCTGCACTTTTTGCAGTGCACATTCTCTACAGATACATAACGGCTGCACTCATGGCAAAACCTGTAAACCAAAGTCACAAAAATAGTTAATTCAGAGAAAAAAAAGCTTGATAATAGTCAGTGGGCTTGTGGGGCCCACGTGCAATTTTGGGTACACTCTTTGACATTTTCAGGATCACACATAAAGTTCAAAACCACTTGATGCCATTTTTTTTTGTCTTTTATGGGCGGGACCATGGCATTAATAAAGTGGGGGCAAAAACTGATTTCAGCAATTCGGGTGGTTTTTTTTTCACATATGTGACACGTACGATCAACCGGAATGAGTTGGATGTCGGCCCCGGTCAAAAAATGAGTTTTAGTTTAAAAAAAGCCATTTGTACGTTTTAAAAACTGAAAACCCCATGTTGATACGATGTTTTGTTGTCGAGTTATGTAAATTTGTTTAAAAACCAACGAAGAACACAGTTCAGATTAAAACATTTTTGGGATTCCCCGACATCCGACTCGGAGTAAGACAAAAATGACATCAAGCGGATTTGGGATTGACAGTGTTTCAATAAACCTAAAATGTACTTGAAATAGCATATGGGACTGTTTAGCCCGACACTCAAGAGTTCAAGTTTACATGACACTTTTCCGTGCAACACTTTTCCGGGTCCAAATGACACCTTTGTGGACCCTACTGACACTTTTGTGTACCCAACTTACACTTTTCCAGGTCCAAATGACACTTTCCATGGACAAACGCGCTGCTGCAAGGATAGACTATGCATAGACATTTTCATTCATATTAGTTTGATGAAAGCAACGGTGGGGTGGGTTGGGATGGGGGGGGGGGGGGGGGGGGAGGGAGAGGGGGAAGCTTTATTAAACTTCATTGCCTAATGACTACAACATCTATAGTTGACAAAATTGCTAATTTTGGGTTCTATTACTAATGAATAACAACCACTCAACTTTATTACAATAATGTGCCTGCATACGAATATTATAAAGACCGCAATTGTTTGTAGCGGATAATCTTGTATTGGAACCCGTCCTGTGCTTGAAGGATATGTTCAGGTTGAGGGGGTCAATTAGCGAAGGGTAGCTGTAATACCCGAATTTTGTCCCTTTGCACCAAACGGAGTTCTGTTTCGGCAATGGACAACCACTGTAATCTGGTCACGATGTGTATGTATTGGGAAAACCCCAGCAACGTAACAACAATGCAGCAATCACGAGCATGGAGGCAATAAACAGACAGTTAAAGCAGTGTGTGGCTTTTCACTCGACACTTATTGACAATTGTAGTGCCGGATGTCGATACCAATGCGTAATTTGTTTTAGATGCCGACTTTATACACAAAGATAATTGTAGTGCTTTTTGTGGAATGGTGACCGAGAGTAACATGGCGATATAGAAAAGCCGACTTAGAAATATAAATTGCAATGGAAGTGCATTAGAGACGATCAGGACTTTTGTCAAACGCCGACTTGAGCAACACGATGTTACACAATGTCGACTTGTATCAAACAATGATAAGTGAAAACAGAAAAAATCAAAAGCATATTAAAGTTCGCGAATTAAATAAAAGTCTTTTCAAAAGTGATTCTGTCCATTAGTCAGATCGTAATGCTTGGTGACGTCAGTCCTTCGTGTTTGCAGAGGTTTTGTAGCAACAGATCTCTGCATTTCAATAGCTCATCATGGCTTGGAGCCAGTTCTTGTGTAATAGCATTTACGTCAGCAGATGACTGAGCAAAAAAATCCATAAGCAAAAGCTGGGTGTTTTATATCCAGCACAATATGAGACATAGGGACTCCCTGACTATTATAACTCCTACTCAGTTGTTTATTGTTAACGTCCATAATCTCTTTTGTAATGTCCTGTGGGAAGCTTCCACTGCTTTTGTCTATCCTGCTAGTCAACGTAAAAATAAAAATTTCCTTTTAAAAAGCAATTTCATGAATTTCATGATTCAAAACATTCTTTTACATGCAGGATTATAGACTGATTTAAAATAAAATAATATGCATAATAAATTTTAAAAAAGTCACACAAAAATAGGCACTCTTAACCAGTTCGCGCTGGATGACGTATATAAACGCAAAAATTTCCCAAAATTCAAAACGGATGACGCATAAACACGCCAAGTTCAAGTTCGGAAATGTATGTCAGCAGCGCGCAAGGCCGGAAATGCTTGGGTGTGCTTCCCGGCACTATCAGCCTGAACACGCTTCGGATCGAGTTTCGTTAAAAATAATCCCGCCCGTCGGCTCGGCGTTGTTAAAATAATCCCGGCGCGAACTGGTTAATAGCGACCAAAGGGAAATTCCAGGCTCAATAATATTTGACCTAGTCTAGAAGAATATATGTGACCCAGCACGAGTAAATGAGACACTTTGAGGCAAAAACGAAAATTGAGATTTTGATTTCATCATTTAAAGCTTGTTTAGGTTTAAAGGATGAAATCAAAATCTCAAATTTTATTTTTGCCTCAAAGTGTCTCATTTACTCGTGCTGGGTCACATATGGTAACATACAGACTCCGCAGAGAATTTGTTTTGATTGGTTATCAAGAACGACTCACGCGCCTATTATATTCACGATTTCTTGCCATTTAGGAGTACAAGGGCGCGTTCATATTGTTCAAATTTCCCTCCTCATCCGGGACATTATGACGTAGTGTCTGCACCTTAATGCACATCGCTTTATTGCGTGTTGTTCGCACTGGTATCCCACCTTTACGCGGCCAACTACAATGCATACGTATGTTGTACGGCGCCCGACTATTGCGAGTATTGTATCACATTTCTGTGCAGAATATCAACTTGACGAGCCACAAACTATCATTTCTTTTTGTATTTTCTGAAAAGAATAGAAAACCTGTGAGCTAGTAATTATTGAATCAGGTCCTTCTTCGTATGATTTTGAGCCCACTTTCACATGTACATGTACATGTACAACGCATGTACACCGAGCCGTACACAAAAGGGTTCACTTGCATTCCTTGCGCGTGCAAGGCCGCTATCGATCGGGCTTCGCGTACTGATGGTGCAGACACTACGTCACAATATCCCGGATGTACCGATAAACCAGAACAAAATGGCGGCTCGCATGACGGTAAGTGCAGTGCGAGAAAATCTCTGTTTTATATGATTACCGAAACCAAAATCAAAATCGAGTCACATTGGCAATTGACATTCCTTAACATTATGCCATTATAAACTATGGGTGGAGTTTCCCTTTAAATTATAGATACATGTACATCGTCCAACTGATAAAGTAATTTACTACACACTATCTAAAAAAAAAAAAAAATGGTTATTCTGTGTTATGCCAATCTCAAAGCCACCCAAAAACCTAGTATTTTTTTCATCAAATATGAGCGATATGCAGGTCTGGCAGCATTTGTTGAACGTTTGTTGAAGATTGTACATTTTGTAAAATGGTATTTTTGTCTAAACTTTTCTAAACAGAATTTTGTTTTGTATTAAATTTGAAATGAGATCTACATTGTACTTTGTTGGCAAAGGACCGTTGGAGTCCCACGTTTCACACATAACCTGGATCCTGCAGAATCCTCCAATTCCAAATGTTAAAACTCAATGTAACCTGAATCCTGCAAAATCCTTTACCACATATAAAGCTGTTTGTTGCGAGACAAACATTGACAGACAACAAAATATGAAGTAAATGTTAGGGGGATACAAATTACGGGACTTTGAATGCATAAATATACTTTTCATCAAAGTTTTGGGACAGATCAAGTACTTGAAAAGTACTCGGTCGAGTACTGACCGAATGTTTTTGTCTTAAAAGCCTAAATCTAAACAAGATTCTGATTGTCCAGTCTTTGTTTAGCGACGTATTTTACTGTCCAGACAGTGTCCGTGTTTAGTTACAGCTTTATCTATACCAAATAAATATCTGGTATTTAAAGGTAGGATACAACATTTGCAGATATCAAAAATATTTACTACCTAATTATGAAGAAATATCTTACTCATTTGAAAGTAAATGTTGATTCTAGGCATCCAGCAAAATGATTGCGCTTGATATCCTTTAATTATTCTGAAAAATACAATTTTATAATGAAAAATTTGCGATCACCAGACGGCGATCGCGAAAAAAACCAAAGATAACATAAGAATAATTGCTCGACGCCGGTTGAAAAAAAACACTGTTTTTCGTGCTTTTCTCGGCATCCATGATTGTAAAACTTTGGACAGCTCAGTTAAACGATATTTACTTTAAAATATAACCCCCCAAATCTACTCATTCATGATAATTCAAGCAATGACCAATGGTGTATCCTACATTACCTTTAATAAGCTGGTACGGGGAAAGTACTGTACTTGACTAATACCAGCAATTGCGTACAGCAAGGCCTTCATTAGGGTCTGGGACAAAATTGATATCCACTCTCATGCAACACTAGCAAAAAAATAATCCAAACATCGGTCTCGCCAGCAACTGGGTCTCACTTAGAACTGCTACAATAGGTATTCAACGAGTATTTCAAATAAGGCTTGCCGAGCTACATGTAGTTCGTGACTTTTACATCTGGCTGGTTTACGGTGAAATTGTTGACATGATTAAACTGACAGGGATGTTTGTCAGAGGTTTAATTCGTTCGGTGAATAAAGCACGAATCTGGGGCCAAAAAAAATGGCTACATTTACTTGCTTTTAATGCTTGAAGAGTAAATAATTAACATGAAGGGACCAGCTTTTAAAAAAACAATCATTTTGTCCAAAATGGTTTTGGATGTTAAGAGGGCCTTGGGGGTCATTCTATAATTTTATTATAGAAGGGTGGAAAGTGATCCTGCCTTAGGAATTCAGCCTTAGTTTTTTACAACTAATTTCATAATGTGAGCTGATAGCAATATTAAAATAATATGAGTAAAATGTTACTCCGTTAATTTTTTGTGTGAAAATTGATCAATAAATAGCCGAGAACAAACTTTTGACTGTGTGGACCAATTGGTGGGTGTTATGGTTTGTGTTATGGCTTGTGTTATGGTTTGGGTTATGGTTTAGGTTATGGTTTGTGTTATGGTTTGTGTTATGGTTTATGTTATGGTTTATGTTATGGGTTATGTTATGGGTTATGTTATTTGTTTATGTTATGGTTTATGTTATGGGTTATGTTATGGGTTATGTTATGGGTTATGTTATGTTTTATGTTATGGTTTTATGTTATGGTTTATGTTATGGTTTATGTTATAGTTTATGTTATAGTTTATGCTATGGTTTAATGATGAGCCAATGAAATACAGAGATCTGTTGCTACAAACCACTGCAAATACCAAGGACTGACATCACCAAGCATTACGATCCGACTTTTTATGGTTTAATGTGTATAGAGCTTTAAAACACCAGTTGTATAGCTGGATCTAGGTTGAAATAGATTGAAAAGGATGTGTCAAAACTGCCAGCATTTTTAAAAGAATAAAATCGTAAAGAAAATAGACTTTACTTTAATTTGTAAAATTTGAAAAACATTATCTAATCTGATTTTGTTTAATGCAAAACAAAACATTTAACTTATGGACCCGTTTACTAATAAATTTAAATGTATGCGCCCAGGGGTACAAACATTCTTTCAATTTCTCCAGGATTTATTTCCTTTTTAACATTTATTTAGAAAATCCCTTTAAATTGTCATAATTATGAACCTCCTGGAAAACTGCACTCACAATCTCGATCCCTAGCTGTTCATCATCATCGACAAGGTCAGACGACCAGATAGCTTTTTCGACAACATCTCCTAATCTTGACCAGGCATGTTACGTCCTCTTGAAGGAGCATATTTCAAGGTCCTACATAGAGAACTGTAAAACCAATTGGGTTCAAACTTGGCATGTAGGTTATAGTTATATGTTTGAGATGAAAGTCGAAGTGGCGTCATGATTATGTCATCATACAATTTTATATAAATTATTACTTCACATTTAATACCAGTTTAAATTAGTTTTAGTCTTCAAATTATGTTAAATTCGTTTTGAATGGTTTTATAGTACAATGGTTTAATTTCTGGAAAATGAAATATAACCAAAAAAGTGCGAAAAAGACCTATGTTACGTTCAACAGACATAGTTATAGTGGTTGTTCTATTTTCTCCTCTGTACAGTGCATTATGACTTTGTGTGTAAAGCGCATAAAGGGAGATTACACAGACATACAAAATTGTTACTACCGAATGACTAGGAAATGTCTATTTATTTGAAAGTTAATAATGATTGTATGCATCCAGCAAAATGAATGCGCTAGATTTGAGTAAAAAAAAGAAAAAAAAAGAAAACAAAAGAAAACAAAACAAACAAAACACAGATGTGGTTTTGTTTAATAAAAGTGCATAGTTTAAATCAAACATTGTGTATTATATTACACTTTCAATGTTTTGTTATCAAATCAATTTGTAATTTTTTTAATTTTTATTTGATAAAAACTAAAATATTGTCGTTGTTTACACACACTCTTTGTATGTATGCTCTTTCTGGAAACCCCTTTTTAGGTTATAATACATGTAGCTAGTTTATTTATTAAAATTTAAGAAATCCAACCCTACAAAGAAAAAATATTTGTACTTCCTTGAAATGTGGCTCGATTTTACACCAAACCATTCCAAGGAACCTAACAAATGATTTGGTAAATTTGGCTCAGCTCTTCAAAACAGTTTGCAAAATGTGTGCATTAGAAAAAGCCATTCTGCATTGTGTCAGACCCATTCCTTTGCACCAAAATAACAAGTAGTGGTGGGAGAAATCAGAAATTTCAAAGTCTGGTTAAAGGTAGGATACACCATTTGCAGATATCAAAGAAATATCTTACTCATTTAAAAGTAAATAATGATTCTAGGCATCCAGCAAAACGATTGCGCTAGATATCCTGTAATTATTCAGGAAAATTCAGAAAAATTCGCGATCGCTGTCCGGCAAAGATAACATAAGAATAACTGCTCGGTGCCGGTTGAAAACAAACGCTGTTTTTCAGGCTTTTCTCTGCATCCATGATTGTAAAACTTCGGACAGGTCAGTTAAACTATATTCACTATAAATACAACCCCCCAAATCTACCCATTCTTGATAATTCAAGCAATTACTAATGGTTTATCCTACCTTTAACCTAATTTTTTTCAAACCAAATACCGGTTAGTTGATTCAACCATAGAGAAAGGAACATTTTCTCTATGATTCAACCAGACATTTTTATCCAGCCCAAACAAAAGTGATGAGTGAGATTCCACATGAAATGCTCTCTCAATGACTGTGTTCATTTGGGGGATTTAATGCTCACTGGGTCTTTACAAAAACACTCCAGACTGTAATGTAGGGACAAATGAATGAGAACTCTCCGATTAGTCAAATGGGCAGGCTAAAGAAACCACTAAACGATATTTACTATAAAATACAACCCCCTAAATCCACCCAGGCATATAATTCAAGCAATTGCCAATGGTTTATCCAACCTTTAACAAGAACAGTTTATTATTATTATAAAAGCATTAATTTCTGGTCGGAGTGGTATTTAAGCACAACATAAACAAAGAAAAATAGCTAGAAACGCAAAATAATTTAATAATTCAATAATAACATAATTTTGGAACACAATAATAATACCCACCCCCCCCCCCCCCCCCCCCCCCAAACAAATCCAATTAAGTCTTATTCATTATAAGTCACTACTTTATAAAAACTCAACTCAATCCCAAGAATACCCACAGGACTGACAACTGCAATAACATTATTGCGATTGTATTGCTCCAAGAAATAAGCCTTTTTTTTTCAAGTGACAGTAAGGCCAGCATTTTTGTTTGTGTATTTACTGGATTACGTACCCGCCGACTACGAATATCGCAATTTTAGAAAAAAAATATAATGTCAAAATTAACATAAAAAAAAATATATATATATATATATGGACTGTATTTGTTTCACTGACGCAGTATTTTAGGTATAAAACAGTTCGCGCCAAAGAACGTATATAAACACGAAGTTTTCCCCCAGATTCAAAACAGATGAAGCATAAATCAATAATTGTTCACGCTGGGCCTGCAAGACCAAATCCCCCTCCCCTTCCCATCCCCCTTAAATACAACAAGTTAGCAGAAGGGGAAGGGGAGGGGGGAGGGGAGGGGGGGGATTTGGGCAAATTTGGGACTGGGAAATGTCTTTCAGCAGCGAGCCTCGGCTCGGTGATGTTAAAATAATCCCGGCGCGAACTGGTTAAATTATTTTTGTTACCAAAGCACAAGCAGACTTTTGCTGGTGTCGGACCCAATCGCTGCGTGTACGTGTAAATAGTGCGCGATTGGATCGGGCGAGTGTAAAAAATATTATCAATACAATATGTAAAACCATACAAATTATTGTCTTAAAGGGTATGGGGCACCAGAAGTCGCTGATGGAGAAACCAATGTATTTTGGGAACCATGGAAACCAATGTTCAAAAAAGTGCTGATTGCTGACCAATTAGTGTCATTCTTAGGTAATTTTATCCAAATTTTTGTGCATTCTTAAGTAGCATTTTTGGTATCAGGGTTTCAATTCCAGCACTTTATTAAAACAAAAAACGACCCTTGTGTGCACAGTTTTGACAATTAACCTAGATCCCCTAACCCTATACAACCTGTAGGGCTGAACTACCCCAAAATGGACGTCAATTGGCACTATCAGATGTTTTGTGCTCAAAATGTTAATGAAACTCAACTTAGCTCCCAGACTATTACCACTAAAAACAAAAAATTTGGACCAGTCACTGGACCAGCATACATATTAAATTGGTTAAAATGAACACAAAAACCATCCTATCTGCAAAGACCCCAAAAAGGTCTTGGTTTAAAACCAGACACAACCAAAAGATCCACAATAATTAAAGTAGGCAGGGATCAAAGAGTGTAGGATCAAGTGCGGAAAGACCAAAGGTTTTAATGGAACACAGGAGACAAATAATAAATGAGATAAAAGATTATGGAACAGAATAATGAATAATGAATGTACAGAGTAATTAATAAAAACAAATACAAGTATAATTGTAATAAAAAATGTTTGCTGCACTTGTTATGACCGTTTAAAGTTCGCATAATTTTTCAATATTGTAACGTAGACCGTTTCTGGGGTCGACACACAGACAGGAAGGAAACTCAAGACAACTCGAGACTGGTCTAAACCTGTTAGGCGTATGCGCGATCCAGGACGGGTTTCCCCGGCATACCAGCAGGGACAACTAGGGCAACTCCACCGTGGAATCGCTCTAGTGCCCTCTACCGGCCAACCGGCACAGACGCTACACAATGTTGCAAAAAGTACAATTTAAGTAAAGTTTAATAAAAGTAAAAACAAGTTAGAAGGAGGGGGGGGGGGGGGGGGGGGGGATTTCGGCAAATTTAGGACGGTAAAGGTTTTATCAAACTCACCTGTAGCCATCACTAACAGGCAGGAGTATTTTGGAAGGGTTGATATTGGTGAAGATTCGTACAGGGGAGCCCTTCTTAGATGCCTTCTTGCTGCTTTGGAACAGAGGATGGTTCTCATAATCAACCTACAACAAGATTTCAGACATTTTGTAAATGAAATACAGGGCTTTGCCCCTCACAAACGTATTCTATAAACACTGTATACTCAAGTGATTATACGCGAGTATAAGTGATTGTGAGGAAAACCAATCACAAACTACTTGGATTGGGACTCGAACCTACGACCTCCTGCTTATTAGTCCAGACTGGAATGTCATGGCCCAGCGGTTACGGTGTTCAATGTACGATGGTACATGGGTTCAAACCCTGCCAGGAACGGGGTGTTTGTGCCTTTGGGCCTGACACTAAGCCTGTGTATTCACAGGTAATTTGGGATCCAGGTACCCGAACGCCGCATTAGTTCGGTTCTTGAGTACAGGGTACATTCAGAAAAAAGCTTGACTTTAAAAAACACCAAAAATCCATGGTGCGGCCGCTAAAGAACCAAAGAGCTCTTTGATTATACTGTTGTCATGTAAAGTACTTCTAAGAAAATTAAATTAAATGCTGTATAAGTTATCGTCGTTAAATATAATACATGTATCTGAAACTTAACATCAATGTTGCAATCGTTTCAAACTTGTTTTTAATCCACGGAGGTATTAATCATGCAGTGCTTATACAAGGACAACTTTCGAGTTACGGATGTCTAAACAACATCTGTATTTCAAGAGAGCATCAAGAAAGAGCTGTGTGATGCACATGTGCAAGATGGACTGCAGGATTGGTCTACTGTGGCTTAATTCTTGCGCTATACGAGACTCGTTTGGGGCGGGTCCACTAATCATTGTACACTGGAATGTACCGGTACATGTGCTGGAATGCGAGGCAAAACAAGTCTTTTTCAAAGCACCAGGCTTCAGCTCCGTCTGCAACTTCAACCCAATCAAAATTTGCATTCATTCATTCATACATGGGGGGATTCAATGGCGAAGCTTAGCTAGCCATGCAGCCCTATGTGGGCAGGGGCCAATTTCATAGAGCTGCTAAGCACAAAAATTTGCTTAGAATGAAAATTTGCCCTCGGCAAAAACAAGGTTACAGACCAAATTTTCACGGGATCTTTATTGTTTTTAATTGATAATCAGCTAGTTTTTGGCTTAGCATGAAAAACCTGTAGAATTGAGGCTGGTAACCTGTTTTAATGAGCAAGACTTTTTTGTGCTAAGCAAATTTTTGTGCTTAGCAGCTCTATGAAATTGGCCCCTGGCCACAGTCACAACATTCGTAATAGACTGTAATGGGTAGACTGCGCGGAACATGCCACTATAGTAAAGGGTGTAAAATACCTCATAAACATTGTATACCTTGTAGTCCAGCATGAGAAACGACGGGAGAACTTCCACAATCCTGTGCTCCAGAAAATACGGAAAGATCCACATGACTGGCAGCTGTTTTGGCAAGTCTGGCCCTGTGAACACAAACATATTTACATTGAAAAAATTAATAAGATTAACAAGACGTGAATCATCTTATACTAGAAAATCTGAGCTTATATTCAGGTTTTTGCCTGGGATTTCAACTCTCTCTTATCTCGAGCTGTAATCCGCTTAGAGTTTATTCATGTGTCAATGTATTAAAGTATAAGTTTTGTATTGGTAAAAATGAAAGATACCAATTGTTTTTCTTTTATATTATGTGAATTTTATTCTATTTCTTTAATATGTGACCTGTCACCACAAAATGAGAGTAAAGTCGCACAAAGTGATTCGGAGATATGGCCATCCAAAGTCAAAATATGAAGGGGTGGTCAATTTTGAGATTTTGAGTAATTTGGAAAGCCCAAGTCCTCCTCTACATATTCTGATGAGCGGTTCGTGTCGTGAGAGCGGTTCGTGTATGATAGCTCCCTCTCGTGGGGAAAATTGTCACAAATCAACACGAGAAGGTCTTCCACCAAGACTAGTGTGGTACGCATGCGTGAACATTACACCCAAGCTACACTTGAAAGGATGGCAGCACTTGTGACTGGCTGAACAAATAAAGGGTAATAAGTCACGCCGTGCATTCTCATGTAAATTGCCCGCTCAATGTTGAGACGGTGAACATTTTGTCAAAATGTGATTTTATTATTATAGGTTTTATTCACAGAAATGTTAATTTTGATAAACAATGTGGAAACAACGAGCATTTTGTGTACATCATTTTGTGTACATCATTCTATTCGTTCTCCAACGTAGCCAGCTATGTCAAACCCTATTTTCTCAGTTGTGTAATTTAAACTCCAATGAAGCAATTTATATGAAAACATTTCATATCCCCAGAACGGGAGGGACTATCGAGCTCTACTAAACACCAAATGAAAGCTTATGCTGTAAGCTTTCCAACCATGTATATAACTCAATTTCACATTTGTATGAGGAATAGTAAAACAAATCACGGTTTATTTTGACTGGGCAGTTGATATGTGACCTGGCACCACGAAATGAGCGAAAAGTCACACACGGCCAAAACAAGTTATTGGCCAAAACGTCAATTTTTCAAGTGGGAGGTCGGTTTTGAGTTGTTTGTGTTTCTACGTACAAAATAAACATCTTTATTATATCCCAAAATTGTATAGCTTAATTAAAACTCTAAAGTGGTGTTTTTTTGTGGCTGAATTGCACTGAGTGATAGTATAGTTGGCACAGTTCACAGACTTTGAACTCTGTTTTCTCAAAACAAGGGAGCATGACTTCAGCAATTTCAAAAAAGTATAGCGGCGGCTAGGAATAAGCTACAGCAACACACAATACATCATTTGAAAGCTTAGGACTTCCTCTTTCTAGAAATGTAATAATGTCAATTTTGATAAATTGCGACTTTCCACCCATTTCGCGGTGCCAGGTCACATATTTACATTTATAGCTTCCCTCGGTATTAAAAGTTGACAAACAAACTCCCAGGGTGAACTTCTAATATCATGAATATCTCAGGAAGCTAATATCGACTACCCATCCTCAAACCGTGTTATATGTGATGTAATCTCGGAAAACACTTCACAAGGTGAAATTAGTTGTTTTGGTGTTTCAACATTAAATTAAAGAGAACACTGTGCTGTTTTCAAAACTGTTTTTAATTCATGATTGTAATTGTCTGTAACTCAAGTTATGCTCTCAGGAAGTTGTAAAAACCAGCTAGCTGACTGACCTCATTTTGTGAAAGCAAGCTTTAAAGTTTTGAGTAAAAATTTCATTGAGATTACAAAAACTGACAGGTTGTTTGTTTTATTAACCCTAACCCTACATAATGCTACTTTTTACTTTTTACTACTAGTAGTAAAAAGTAGTATGCAGTACTCTCACTGACTTGTGTGCAATGCCTGTAGTAATTTTTAGTATTTGGTATGTAACCAGCCAGACTGTTACGCTGCCTGGTACTTGTAGATTATTTTGTTTGCACTGTAAATAGCGCCACCAATTTAAATTATTATTGTATAACTGAGTCGCCTGGCGGCGCCCTATAGTAATCAATTTACATATGGCATGCTGTGCGCTAGTAGTCAGCTGATTTTAGAATGACTATGCTCGGGTTTTATTTTGATAAATTCCTTGCATTCCACTTAGTTTTCTTGTTGGACGCGTGGTCTTATAGAGAGTCACTCTGTAGCTGAGCCAGCAACGCAGCACATGCCTTTGCTTTGCATATGCCAATACATGTACTTTCGTTGACGTATTTGCCAACTCACTTTGCAAACGTTGGTGCACACATTAAAAATATTATGTCTTAGGACAAGTTTCACGTCTTCTTGGAGGCATGTGAGGTGTGGGGCCGCTTAGGTCGGTAAGTGTTATAACTTGCATTTGTTTTTGTGTGAAATTCCTTTATTAATTCCTTTTGCATTTGATGCACTAAGTTGTCTACTCGGGACAAATTATCCTAGAGTATAGTGTACCTTATTAAATTATCTTAAATTGATGCACCAGGTTGTGTACTCTGGATAAATTATCCTACGAGTATATCGCACCTTATATTTTGGGGTTAGTAACCTCCATCCTCGCATTGCTTAATAAATTCAAAATGCACATCTGGGAATGTTTGGACACACTGCACTGCATTTTGATTGCAACATCTATTGTACATATGGTAGTATATCGTTAGGAACATATCTTGGACATTGTTTGACCTTTATACTTTTAAAAAACATAGTAGTGATACAAATGTGTATATTTATTGATACTTGTTGTAACTTGACAGGGTACTGGATTCTGGAGTTAAGGCATTTAGTGTTGCATCTTCAGGGTTGTTAATACACCTTGAATAGGTATGTTCAATTTAAACAAATATATATTTATTCACCCACTGGTATTGTGTCTTAACTTTAATCCATACGGAAGCAATGGTGCTTTGCAAGTTTCATATTTGCACACCCTTAAATTATGAATGTTTAGATATTGTATTGTGAATATAATAATTTGTATTAGTAAATTGCCTGTCTTAAAAATATCTATGAATTGTATTATCGAGACTAACTGGATTGTATTGATCTTTTAAAAATCAATTCATTCCTTTGTATACAAATGTACAATTGCCAATACTTGAGATTGCCCATAACATTGACCTTTTCTATTTTTCTATGAATAGACCTTATGGCTGTCGTTTTGGGTGGTGGTTGTCGTTTTGGATAGTAGTTGTCGTTTTTGATAATTAACAGTCATCGTTTTAAATAGTGGTTGTTGTGTTAAAATCGATGGTCTTATTTGTATAGATGTCATACCAAATTTGGTGGAAATATTGTAAATTGAATTGTCTATGCAATATCCAGTTTGCATATCAAATGTGTGCAACTGTTTGCAACTGTGCCAACTGTTGCCAAATTATATAAAAATCAATAAAATTGTAGATTTATATTTTCTTCAAGAAAACAAGTTTGCTTTCCTGTCCTAAATTTGTGCAGTAGCCCTTCCGTATCGGTTACAGGTACTTCACCCCTTATTGCACTCGTAGTACTTTTTAGAATTGGGTCCCTCTGCTTGCTGAGTGTGCATGGCCCATGTATGCTGTGTAAGGTGTTCTAAACTCTACAGCAAAAATTGTCACTTGGGGCACAGCAATGGGTCAAGGTTGGACCCAATGCTACAAAATACTAAGTAGTATTCTGTAGTACGCAGTTCTTTAGCCCAAAGTAAGGCCTAGGGGGTTAGGGTTAATGAGTAACAACAACTCAAATTGTCAACAACAAAAATTAAAAAATGGGGGACTATTTTTCTATTATCTTCAAACCAAGTTCGGCGACATCCGACGGGTTTTCCCAGATCGTATCACATATTTGTATATTATACAACACCTGAATAAATCCCCATCGTTCGATTGGTGAATCGTTGATCACGCACATTGAATTATTCGCTCCATCGCACGGCGCGACTGCACTGCCAAAAAAAGTTCTTTTTCAATGGTGAATAGAACTTCCACTGCAAAGTCGCGCTCTGACCAATCAGATGGCGAAGATTTATTCAGGCGTTGTATAAAACAAATAATGAATGTTTCACGTTCGTGCGATGGAAAGACTAATTTTATTCGGTGATAGATGAAATGTTCTATTATACTCGGCTTCGCCTTGTGGAATAGAACAATCCACCCGTCATCATCGCACTCACAAACATTCATTATTTGTGTAATATTCCAATTTTATACGGGCCTTGTGATTACCGTTTGCGCCTTCCTTCCACAATCCCATCATCCTCTTCAACACCTCCACCAGAATTTCCACCCGACCCCCAAATGGAGGGTCTGTAACTAGGACAACACCGTCACCATGGTTACGATGCAAGAAATCCCGGCACACATCCCGACTTGGGTCCCCTTCGAAGAAGTGGTGGTTGAACATGTTGTAGCGACAGAACAGCGATGGGGGGTAAAATTGGCCCTGGACATTAACAGACAAAGAAAGGAATTTTTTCAAATATGTGAAAGACCAGCAGTCCAAGACCAAGACTAGCAGACCAAGACCAGCAGTCCAAGACCAAGACCAGCAGACCAAGGCCAGCAGTCCAAGGCCAGCAGTCCAAGGCCAGCAGTCCAAGACCAGCAGTCCAAGACCAAGAATAGCAGTCCAAGACCAAGACCAGCAGTCCAAGACCAAGACCAGCAGTCTAAGACCAAGATCAGCAGTCCAAGACCAAGACCAGCAGTCCAAGACCAAGACCAGCAGTCCAAGACCAAGACCAGCAGTCCAAGACCAAGACCAGCAGACCAAGACCAACCCCAGCAGTCCAAAACCAACCCTAGTACAGACCAGACCAGCAGTCTAAGACCAAGATCAGCAGTCCAAGACCAAGACCAGCAGTCCAAGACCAAGACCAGCAGTCCAAGACCAAGACCAGCAGTCCAAGACCAAGACCAGCAGTCCAAGACAAAGACCAGCAGTCCAAGACCAAGACCAGCAGTCCAAGACCAAGACCAGCAGTCCAAGACAAAGACCAGCAGTCCAAGACCAAGACAAGCAGTCCAAGACCAGCAGTCCAAGACCAAGACAAGCAGTCCAAGACCAAGACCAGCAGTCCAAGATCAGCAGTCCAAGACCAAGACCAGCAGTCCAAGACCAAGACCAGCAGTCCAAGACCAAGACCAGCAGTCCAAGACAAAGACCAGCAGTCCAAGACAAGACCAAGACCAGCAGTCCAAGACCAAGACAAGCAGTCCAAGACCAGCAGTCCAAGACTAAGACAAGCAGTCCAAGACCAAGACCAGCAGTCCAAGACCAAGACCAGCAGTCCAAGACCAAGACCAGCAGTCCAAGACAAAGACCAGCAGTCCAAGACCAAAACCAGCAGTCCAAGACCAAGACAAGCAGTCCAAGACCAAGACCAGCAGTCCAAGACCAAACCCAGCAGTCCAAGACCAAGACCAGCAGTCCAAGACCAAGACAAGCAGTCCAAGACCAAGACAAGCAGTCCAAGACCAAGACCAGCAGTCCAAGACCAAGACCAGCAGTCCAAGACCAACTCTAGCTCGTTCGAGACCAAGACCACATTCACACTGATCTCAAGACCAAGACCAGTCTCGATGGCTACTGGAAAACACTGGAAAGCAGAGATTCGTGCTATCCGATTTTGTGGTAATGGATGTTTACTGCAATTTAAAGAAGAAAAGGAAGCAGGTGGGAACAGGAAATTTGTTTTGTTTTACTTGGCTTGTAGAATGTTTGCTTACATATCTGTGATCGATGTCCAGTAGAAGACTGACGAGACCACATGATTGGCTTGTCTGGATTGCTTCATGTAACCTAAAACAATAACCGCAAAGTTAGTTCCTTGTGAAACCAAAATACACTCAAAATTGAGTACTACACAGTACTTGTACAAAACAAAAGCTATTTACAGAAAGCTATCATATCCCTGTGCCTATAAAATGTGGCCTGTCCACCACACAGCTCTCGTGCCAGGGTCATCAATAGGTCAGTTCGGTATTCCCACTGCACATGTGCACATGTGTAACGATTTTTCTTTCGAGATACACATTTCATCGATTGCGTGCAAAAGCATAGCAGGTACCAGCAAATTTAAAGAGAACGTCGTGTTCTGAAGTAAGATTTTTTTAAAACTTTTTTTTCAGGTGTTTTGTGTGGCCAAACTTTTTTTCGAACAAAAGTTTTCATCGTCTTTTCGATTTCACAAGAAAATTGCCTGTTATGCAGATTCATTTACCACGTCCTCCATAGCCTTGTGTGCATTTATCTTCCGCATTTATACCAAGAGAAGAATTGTCAAATCTTGTTGTGCACATGCGCAGTTGGAATACCGAATTGGCTTATTGACACGACATACTGAGACACTGCCTAACGCTGGGGGGCAGATTTGCATATGTGACCCGCTCCAGGAAAAGGTGGCATAAGTCGCGCTATGCATTTATGAGTAATGGCCTGTTAAAGTTAAACGGGTAAATGTTTTTGTCAAAATCTGATTTTCCTTTTTTGTCTTAAATGACATCTGTAATATATCAAAAGTTTCAGATTTAATTAACAAAAAGCTGGAATTTGATAAATAAAGTGAAACAAAACTTTTTAGGAGTGCATGGTTCCAATGTATTGTCTTAGTTTTGTTGTGTTTCGAAGTCTGTTTTCTCAGTTGTGTATTTTGAATTTCATGGAACCATTAATATGCAAAAACGTCATATCACCGGAACGGGAGGGGCTATGGAGCTGTACTATGTACCAAATGAAAGCTTAAATCCTGGACTTTTTAATCATGTAAATAGCTCTATTCCTGGAGCGGGTCACATATAATCATGAATTCATGTATACTGGTAACTTTTTTTACCTTGGCACTCCGACGCACAAAACTCGATGGAAGCCTAACTCTTTGAAAGTAGACATCAGGAATACGGTCGACTTTTCTGAGAATAAATATTGCTGAAATTAAAACAAATTAAAAAAATATTTGCATCGCCTCCAACCTCTATTAAGATTGCATTCTGACATGCTCAAAAAGCACTATCCGGTCACTAAATACACTTCTAGCTTATTGTTAGCTTTTTCAGGGGGGGGGGGTGTTGGCTTTTATTTCCTTGGCTCGATCTTATCTGTCTTTGCCTCCATAAAGATCCCACTTCTGGAAACTAAAATCAAGCTTAGGTCAAGAAAGAAAAAAGGATGCAAGAGAATGAAAAACAAATTGTATTTTATTTATTTTTGACTCAGAGTTAGGGAATTTCTATTTTCCCCATCCAGTCAAACTCCAAAACCAGGTTGGGTACTGGACTACTGTACTGATTGTCTTTAACAATGGATTTAATAGGCATACCTCTAGAATCAGAGTCCAACAGCTTCTGTGTACAGTTTGCCATTTGGTGTTGGAATTTGCAAGGATAGGTACGGTTCCTAGTAAATTACACTAGGAAGGGTTGAAGGTTAAAGGCTTCAGAAACTTTCTGTTCACAGAGGCAAATCGTTGGTTCTCCAACTTCATACTCACGGCATTCGTTTTGCTGTTCTCTATTGGATCCAGCAGGTGCGATGGTCGTCTGAGTGCATCGTCACTCAGTCCTGATCTCACTGTATGCTTGCCATGTTCTCCTGCCTCGCTTGGAAGCAGCAACAAGCTGCAGTCCTGGCAGAACGTCCTTCTCTGTGGACTCGAGCCCTTTGTGGTCTCCATTCTGCAAAGAATAAAATGCCATTTTCTATCCTTCAAAATTAACCATAACCCTGCCAGATCCAGCACAGTGCATATGTGGTGACTGCTTGACTTTGCTGGACTCTGCACACAAATCAATGTGACAAAGTATGCAATCTGTTGCATCTGGCAGGGTTTCTAGCCAAAATACCCTGGAGGGTTAGGGTTAAGGAAAGAATTCCATATCTGGACATCATCCGAGTTCCTGTGTACGAAACCTATAGGGCCTGATACAAAAAAAAGGAGAAACTTATAACGTTAGCTTTCTCTCTAACTTCCGAAATTTACACAAATTGTCAGCAACCTGTGTGGTAAAAACTGGAACCTCCTCCTCATCAGAGTTTATAAAGCTCCTGCAAGAAGCATTAGGGAGTATCCATCACATGTGTGGAGTAGAGCCCCCAAGTATTTCCTTCAATCTTTAGATGCATTGCATAAGAAATACCAGAGGATGTTTCCAAGTATCTCCCTAGAGCCTCGTCAGAACTGCGTCGGAATGTAGCTGGCAGTTCTTGGTCAGTGTCCTGTTGTAGTTAGCAATTGTATTCTGAAACACGGCCTCCTGGAGTCTTCTAGATCAGTGCGCAGTTCCATCAAAAACCATCCGTGTGCAATCGGTCAGGTAAAATCTTGAACCGATGCCCATCAATGATCCTTCATATCCTAACGGGTACTACACTAACGGGTACACAATGGGATGCTCTCCCTGAGAACATTATAGGGACCGAAAGGCCTGAGAAATTTAGGCAAACATTGATGACTAAGTTTATTTTTAGTTCGGGGTGAGCTTATTTAAAAACCCAACTCCAACTATCTAGGGAATATACATATAAACACAATTAAAAAACATGGGATGTCCAGATGGAATTCTTTCCCAACTCAGAATTTTCAACTTTCTCAACTTGTTGGAAGCACATTCAACCAACACACAGTGGTAGTTTAGGTATTATTTGTTTCCTCCTGTACCTTTTGTAAAAGTCCTCGTGGCTCTTCCAGGGCTGTTGTGCTCTGTTATACTCCTCCCTGACCTTTGACCTAGCCTCTGACACCCTCTCGTCGACCGACTGGAAGAAGTTGCAGTCTTTTCTGTCCCTGCACGCTGAGCAGGCATAGTACCGCTGTCTCTTCTGACGACCCTTGGCTGAGTAGCGCTCAAAGAGTAGTGTAGGACCTGTGTGCACATAATTTTATTAAATTATTTTAACATATTTTTGACAATCGGAAGTACAGGTGTGCGCTGAACAACGCGGCAACCAAAATGGTCTGTGCGGTGCGCAAGGGGCTCCCGCATTGTTACAGCAGATTAATAATCTTAACAAATTGGTTTGTGAACCATGAAGAATTTAAGGCGCTGCACCGTGCCCAAATCTTCCGGCGATCACGTGCGAACCAAAAAGGCAACGCGTTTGTATTTAAGCCAGTTCGATGTTTTGGATTGTTTTGATAAACAAATCTTTCTGCCCGATAGCAACGGACGTCTTTTCTATTTTAGCTTGAATTTGCTCTTACAGTGTATATGTTGTGAATCAGCTTTTTTATTATTTGATATCATTTCATTTGTGAAATAAGTAAATGAAATATTACACAGGAGTATATTTCAGAATCCTGTAAAAAATAATTGATGATACTAGAAAGATGAAAAATTGGCCTGTAACATTAATCTAAATGTCGTCCGATTTTTACTACAGCGTACACGCGTGTATTTTATGTGGCGGTGGCAACAGTGGAGTAATTATAAAATGCAGGGTCCACTCACAACTCTCGACTTTATTTACCCTAGGACATAGAATGGACTGACCCTAACCCTGTACAATACCCATACTAGAGTACAGGGCCACTCTATTATATGACATAGCCAGGGTAAATAAAGAGTAGAGTGGGACCTGCTGGGGCGGGCCCTGCATTTCTATACAGTTAAGCCAAACTGCTTATTTTGGAATGGAAATAATAGAAATACACAAACCATGAGGACAATGCGGCGAATTACGATCCAACGATACGTCCACACCTAGACTGCTTGACGCATTTGCTGCACACATCCTAACTTATTCCTCCATTATATTGTGCTACTGTTTCTAAAAATATGAGTGTTTTTGAGTTGTTGACATCACCACTGCATTGGATATACACGGGCACCGTGTTTTGTTGCTCTGTAGCGCCCTCAAGCGGTCATACTAATCACCGACAAGACTTGTCCGAAGTTTTACAATCACGGATGCTGAGAAAAGCACGTAATAAAACGGCGTTCGTTTTCAACCGGCGTCGGGCAGTTGTTCTTGTTTTTTAGCGATCGCCATCCGGTCGCGATTGTATTTGTTTTCTATTCAATTTTTAAAAAACAATTTAGCGCAATCATTTTGCTGGATGCCTAATAAAATCCTTATTTATATCAAATTAGTACTAGTAACATTTTTCGATATCTTAATAGTGTACACAACCTTTAAACCCAAAGATAGCGCTCCACAGCATAAATTGGCGAATGCGTATACTAAAACGTAGAGTATAGACCAAAACGAGATTTATGCTTAAAATGAGGAGGCGGGGGGGGGTCTAAATAAGTAAGTTTGTTGGTCTCCGAAATGAGCCTCTTTGTAGTATGACTGAGCCCCATTAAAATCAATGTAAAATCACAACCTTTTTCAGAAAACCTCCATGCCTCGGCTTATGCTTCGGCTCCGGTGTGGACGGTAATTCTGTCCCTTTTTAAAAGTGTCTCACGGAAACAATTACCTAGTTAAAAGTCTAGTGGCCAAGTTTTTGTGCTTTTATTTTACTACCTCAACAGCGTCGTGACAATACATCCATACAATACATATGTCGTGACCCCAGTAGCGGTCGATCTACTTGGAAAAACGTACGCCTATAATATGAAAACTGACTCTTCGCATTATTTTGTCAATCTGTTCATGCAAATCAGTGATGTAATATTTATTAGTGATAAACCACAGATCAGAAATACACAAACACTTTACATACGGAGCATTTACAGAGGACAGATGGACTTTGTACCGTGAGTCGGGTGTGTCCACAACAGACCACACAGTTTTATTCGAATGCTTGATGACTGCGCGTACAAGCGGATACACCAGGGAGGATGGCGGGGGAAGGCAGCGGCAGGCCCGCGGCAAAGGTGATGATGTGGTCTGCTCCTAGATCCCTCTCCACGGTGTTTGAAAGGTCCATCATCGCTTTGGAAAGCTCGGATGTTTACAATGAGATGTACACGGCAGCCTACCTGTTCGGCCCGGAGCGGCTTTGGCTCAAGAGAATCCCCTCACTCGCTCCTACCCTCTCCCACGCGAGTGTCACCAAGAAACTCAACTCGGCGTCTCGGAAGAAGAACCACACTGCCTGTGTCGTATTTGCAAAGGATTTTGCCTTTGCGGTCCAGGGGCACTTCGGCGACCTCCCAGAGGATTTTGTGCACACCTTCCTTATACGAAACCCGGTGAAGGTGTTCACTTCTCTTAAGCCAAGGTTGGAGGCGTCCCGGCTCTCCAAGATGGCTGTCGGTACGAGTATACTGGAATGTTTACCGGCTGAAGGCTACACCATCAAGGAGCTTTACGATCTCTTTGAGTACATAGAGCACAAGACCGGGAAAACACCGATAGTCATCGACGCTGATGATCTACTGGGCGATCCTGAAGGGATGATGAAGCAATACTGCTCGGTGACAGGCATTCCATACGACGATAAAATGATGCGATGGAAGCCGGCAAAGGCCTCCAATCTCAGGTGGCACTGTCCGAGGGTGCTGCGGGTGGCAAACCTTCTCATGGGCTGGTACGACGCTGCCCTCGGCAGCTCAGGGTTCAGGAAGCCCAACCCAAAGAACATTGACGTGAGTGAGCTGCCTGCCGAGTTCAGGGAAGCCATTGAGTTCACCACTCCTTACTACCAAGCGATGTACAAGAGAAGGCTCCGGCCAGAAAAGTAAGAATCCGCAGACTGATTGTAAGTTGTTTTCAAGTGGTTGGTACTTCTTACAATGCATCTTATGGATCACCCGTCTCCTTATGCGAGGCAGTAGAGTCGATCGGTAAGACATTAGGTTGGTTTCCTTTCAACCAGAAGTTTGAAATAGAATAAGTAAACAATCCCATACATGAACTTTTCGGGGATTTTAGGACATTAGAGTACCCCTTTTAGTCAGGGTTGCTTTGACCCTAAGTTTGCTTTACTAATTGCTTTACCATTGATAAGTTTGAAAAGGTCAACCCGAACATTTAGAATGCAAATTCGGGCGAAGATATCGCAAAACTGAAGAGCGGATATACCTGTGGACGCTAAACTTTGATTTTCGCGAAGTCCTGAAAGCAGCATTGGAAAATACCTGTGGTGATAAAAACGCGATAGTATGATACAATTACTTCTGGTCCAATTAGAGGTAGCATACACCATTTGCAAACACAAACAAAAAAACACTACTGAATTATTTTAAAATATCTAACTTGGCTGTGAGTGGATAACAGTCTCAAGCATCCTGTGAAATCACGGCACATGATGTAATGGTGTGATGTGGTTTTTAAGAAAAGTGGAATTTTGTAACAATTTTAAACTTACTTGGTAAGAAGTACAGCTGCAGCTTTGGATAGTATAATGAATTTTTTGAAACTTTTCACTTTGAAGTACTGCGGTTATGGAAAAGATATCACTTTTTATCCCAAAAAATTTGAATCTGAGAAGCGTTACTGCAGTGACGTTTCTCAGATTGTGTATTCCAATGCAGATTATTCTTCCTACGTGGACATAACCGCTCCAGATTTTTTTGGCAATATCTCAAAATCACTACCACCTTTTGAAATGAACTTTTTACAGGTTAGTTTCATGGTATATATCTATAACTGTATATAGGATTGAAACAAACAGTGGGTTCCATTATTACCAAACGTATACGATCCCTTTAAAGGCGTGTTTTATCGGGGAAAAAGATATACACATTTCCCGTGGCATCTGAATTATTCATCGTCATTTGGAAAACGAGTAGTAGTAGTAATAATAATGTGAATTGTTTAAACAAAATTATGCAGCTTTAAATAAGCATGTTTTATTGTTATTCTTCACTTTTTCAGTGTAAGAACCTTTGGTTTTCTAAACGAAGCTTGACTTAATTTTGGAACTGGAAACTTGTCAACATTATTATATAACATGTTGGTCGCTCGATCCCTTTTGAAATTTCACAATTACAGCCATGCATGTACACCAATATCAATAAACGGTACATGCGCACACACGTTTTCTTGGACTTTATTTTCAATTTAAAGTTCAAGTAAATGGACTGTCAGTTCAGGGGCCAATTTCACGGAGCTGCTAAGCACACAAATTTGCTTAGCATAAAAAAGTCTTGCTCATTAAAAACAAGTTATCAGCCAAAATTCTACGTGATTTTCATGCTAGGCAAAAAACCAGCTGATTATCAATCAAAAACAATAAAGATCACGTAAAAATGTGGTCTGTAACCTTGGTTTTTACCAAGGACACATTTTCATGCTAAGCAAATTGTTGTGCTTAGCAGCTCCGTGAAATTGGCCCCTGCAGAGTGTGCATGGCGCACGCTGCAGTGTACATGTATTATTTTTCCCTCAATAAACCAACAGTTATAAGATCCATATTTTACTGTAATTGTATATTCAAGAGTGTTTACTCTATGGCGAGCGGCCCCGAGTACTTACAAACCAAAAGAGCAAACACGAAATTTCATTACCGCCGTTTCTCTCGTCACTTAATGCGTTACCTATTAAAAAGTGGCTGTGATTGCTATGGACCTTATTATTCACGAGAAATCATTTTTGTTCTGTTCCCTGAATATATTTTATAAATTGTGAACTGTTGATTGGAATAGATTTGCCATTCTATCCTAACTTTCATTTTTTGTTTAATGTCGCTGAAAACATTATAGTATGTTTATTCCCAAATTATTAATTTTTCATTAGAGAATATCGGTATTTTATTTGTAATTCACTTGCATGTTCCCAAAAATGAAGATTTTATTTCACTTTCAATTCAATATGGCTGACTCGTGACTAAAGCCCATAATTGCCGAGTCCTGCGCAAACTGGGAAAAATGCCAACATGTACATCGACATTTTATGACATAGATGTATCTGTGTATATTAATTATATACCCCTAATCAAACTCAACCCAATGCCCATCAACTGACCCAACAGCATGTTCTGTTGAAATTTGTTGGAATTGATACGGTATCCTTAAACTATTGGTCACATGCATTGAGGTATAAACGAAAATTGGCCAGGGTTAAGTGACGTCGCAGGTCAGATCGCTTCTGAATTGTGAGACTTAGGCCGTGTCCGAATCTCTTATCTAGGGCTATTGTCTAGGTGTTCGCCCTTACAATTACACGTGAGCAGGCTGACAATAGACGTAGCCGTAGCTCTGGAACCCCGTTTCGGACACGGCCTTAACCAAATGTATGCAAAACACGATGCGTGCGCATACTGCCTGGCACCGTTGAATACAGATGTAAACTACATGAGGGCACATCGTCCATAGGCATACCGCTAGATTCAGGTCCAACAGCTAATAGTTTACTATGGTGTTGGTATGGGTGCGGTTCCTAGTAATTTGTGCTAGGAGTTAGAGATTTAATATATGCCTATTGTACATTGTCAAAAAGAGCATTTGCTTCAAACTCTCTAAAGCCGTATGTTTGACAGTGGCGGATCCAGAGGGGAGGAGTGGAACCCCACCCCCTTCAGCCGCTTACTAATGCTAAGTATATTATAGTAAAATGGGGCCACAAAATAATCAATAGATTCCTTAAGTGCCTAAAGTTATTGTCAAATTTCATTGGAAGGCAGGAGAAAGCATCATATAGGCCTATAGTATAGAAAGAAATTGCTTTGTCTGCACTCGCCTTCTTAACAAGCAACCCTTTCACGAAATCTCAATCCGCCCCTTTTACCTGTAAAAACACAAGTTCGCATGATTCACGGAAACGAAATTCTAACAGTTTTGAGGAGGAACGAAATCAACCATTACAAACGCTCAACACTAGCCTTGTCGGCGTTATTTTGTTCTATAATATCATCATCTGATGTCTTATCTTTTGTTATTTGATGGTGTATGGCATTATGATATTAATGTACAGTAATGTATTCTTATGCAGACTGTGACTAAATTGCTGTCTGTATATGTTGTGTAGTCTTTGCTAAAGACGACTGTATTCGATAATTGATTGTGTGCGTTGCATATTTATTTAGCGCTGCTTCCCAAAGGAATTTAAAACAAAAGGTTAATATATTTATTCAAATATTCGGAGGGGAAATGTAAAAGAGTAAATCTTTTCTAAAGCAACTCCCAAAAGAGTGAAAACCACTTTAAAAATGGCAGTACGTGTAAATGATCGAGTGGCGGGCATGTGAAATTTGGATGAATGTATAATGTACTATGGACCAAAGGGTACTCTAACGGGCCGTGTAGTGGATGATCGGGAAATGTAATTAAATGTATGTCAATCATTCTATGTAATCTCTTCTTATACTGTTATTTAATATGTGTTTGATACTTGTATAAATGTGTGAATTTGTTTGGTAATAATTAATTCACATGTATAAAGTTAGTATAAATGTATAAAGTTACTAATGTTGTTTCAAATGTTATTGTTATCTGTTATTAACAATTTTTTTAATAATAACACAAAAAATGTCTGTGATTTCCTTTTCTACAAATTAACAGTTAAATGGAATAACGGAAAGTACTAAAAACTCTGTTGCCAGCACTTTTTTCTGTAAAATTACACAGCAATGTTTTACAGTGTAACAATCTTATATGCATAATTATATTTTAATTACCTTTAATTACCGTTAAGTTAAAAGTTTTATTCAACTTAATCATAAGTCAATTAAAAAGTGAATCACAGGTCAAAGGTCGAGTCACAATAGCTAGGTCACGGGAAATAGGTGCACAATAACAAATTGTTGTTTTTGTTAGGGGCTAATTCTATAGTTGGTCACGTGACTAGAGACAGGAGACCACATTGTGACTGGCCTGTGATTGAATTGATTACATTAAGTTAAAAATACATGCAGGAAACATTGTGTTGAACTTTCATTGGCCATTTAGAGATGACGTATTCCGATTGGAAAATTGAACGAATGGCCTATTGAATTTTCCTGTATGTATAGAGTTTGCATGTTTTGATAACGTGGGTGCTTGTTTTGGGTCGAAAAAGTCGGATAAAATAAAGTTTTCAAACAGTGTATTGTTGTATTGTTGTTGAAGAGTGTTTGCGTAAATAATTTCTACTAAGTTGTGGTGTTTTCTTTTGCAAACTAATCTTTTACATGGATATTTCCTGAATGTTGTCTAACCTTATATTTAAGCCCCCTGTGCAGAAAACAGTGAACCAATCGACTATGATTATTTACCACGCGTTAACACTGCTTTAATGATTGATTCACATTGTGAATCGTCAACATTTTTTGGCAAACAATTTTGCACGACGTTTAGTTGTACAAAACGTCAGAAAATCAGAAAATGTGTATTTTTAACCCATTGTTTATATAACATGGAATCCTGAAAATAAAATGTCAGAAGGTGCTGGTGTTAATTAGTTGTGGTTCTACATTTTGCTCTTCAGTATAATTCAAATTTACTCCAGACAAATTTACAATTTAAAGATTTTATTTTAATGGAAACATTCTTCTTTTTTATTTCGGACGTTTTCAACCATCTGAAAATATGTTTTTGTTGTGTGTCAATATTGTCATGCTGCGCCAATATTACGCAAACACTTGTGGGTTATTGTCGGGTCAAAAATATTCCATTTGTATTCCAAATCCGAACGGGAGCTTTTTTGTTCGATGCCTAATGGCTTTGAGTGCATGACTTTCTAATTGCTAGGTGCAATTTTAAAAACTGTTTTCAGTGTGAAAGTGAAATATTGCAGAGGAAGAGTATCTTTTACTGCTTAATTAATGGACAACTGTGTACAAATCTGTTCGGCAATTGCAAGTTTCAATAATTTATCGATACGTTGTGTGCCTGATGGGAACTTTAATTTGGTTTAATTTCTTTCGCCTGCATATCAAAATATGATCAAAATGTGGAACGTCATAAAAAGTACAGGTCATTTTGCAATCTAGCCTATAAAAAGGTAAACATCCTGCAATATTTCAAAACAAATCCCTCTTTTCAGTCCAAAGATAAAGATTCATTAATAATTTGTGAATCCGTCCGATCTATTTGACCTATATCGCTCGTATCCACAAATATAGTTTTGACGCTTGCTTTGTTATTGCTTGCACAGTGAGGTCACACAACTTTGTGGTGCAAACAAGTTTGTTGACATCGTGGTTCAAATTCGTTTGCCACTCTATACCTACAAACATGTATCAAAATGCCTCATTCAGGGACTTAGCTGCCAATTGATAACTTGAATTACAGGCAGAGTTAGTTGTACATGTATAGTCAAGTCCCTGCAATCCCTTTCACAAGTCCCTTCATGAATAAAGCCAATTTCTTGTTTTAGTAGTGCGCCCCCACGTGATCTGCTTTTTAACCCATTCTACTTTTGCAAGTGGCCTGCGTGAGGGCGTTGGACTCTTGTACATTTTCAATGAGCCGATTTCGCTTCTTGCCACCCGGTCTGTTTATGCGCATGCGTGCATGATTCTGAATTTATTAGGAAACCCACGCTCAAATTGAAAACAACTGCCTAAAGGTTTAGATACACCATTGGTAATTGCTTGAATCATCATGAATGGGTAGATTTGGGGGGTTGTATTTAATAGTAAATATCGTTTAACTGACCTTTCCGAAGTTTTACAATCATGGATGCCGAGAAAAGCACGAACAACAGCGTTTGTTTTAAACCGGCGTCGAGTAGTTATTCTTATGTTATCTTTGTTTTTTCGCGATCGCTGTCCGGCGATCGCGAATTTTTTTTATAAAATTATATTTTTCGGAATAATTACAGGATATCTAGCGCCATCATTTTGCTGGATGCCTAGAATCATTATTTACTTTCAATTGAGTAAGATTTTTCTTAATAATTCGGTAATAAATATTTTCGATATCTGCAAATGGTGTATACTACCTTTAAAGGTTAGATACACCATTGGTAATTGCTTGAATTATCATGAATGTGTAGATTTGGGGGTTGTATTTCATAGTAAATATCGTTTAACTGACCTTTCCGAAGTTTTACAATCATGGATGCCGAGAAAAGCACGAAAAACAGTGTTTGTTTTCAACCGGCGTCGAGCAGTTATTATGCTATCTTTATACAATTTTCTTTTTTTTGTAAAAATTACAGGATTTCTAGCGCAATAATTTTGCTGGATGCCTAGAATCATTATTTACTTTCAATTGAGTAAGACATTTCTTAATAATTCGGTAGTAAATATTTTCGATATCTGCAAAATGGTGTATCCTACCTTTATGCAGTGGTGCGCCCTTGTACATCGCTAGAGGGCGCTAGTTGTTTTGAACGAACAAAGTCTTTTTCTGTTCCTTTTTTTTCGTAGATGGAAACAAATCTAATTCATTTCGATTCACTCATGTTAGATCCCATTAGGTATGCTGTAGAAGGACGGTTTTGTTCATTTTTGTCGGGGTAAACCCAACGGCACATGCCAGAAACCGATCGGTACCTCGCGAGGAACCGATTTCTATGACAACTTGAGTATTTGCACAAAGTGAATTTTTGTCAGAACATGAAAAAAAGGCAGCACCTGCGAGAACAGGTCATAATCGATGCTAACAAGTACCCCAGGTGAAATCACAAATAACCAAGGAATCGAGGAATCGAGGCATGTAGGCGCGTGGTTTTGTCCTCAGAAGTATTATTGATCGGGCAGAATAAATTGTATCGAGCAGAAAAAGGGCGGGGAAGGGACCTAAGCCTATACGAAGCCCAACGCATAAAATAAACACATGTATTAATATACTAAGGGCCGGTCGGATATTTTTTTAATATTTCATCGGCAGGTAGGCCTATGCGTTACATTTCTAAAAAGAACAAAACACACAAGGTGGTTGATAACTTAATTCAGTTTAAAAGCTTCATCTTGTTCTTACTGTGAAATATTTATTGATACTAATATAAATAAAAATGTCAACGTTTTCCTAAAAAAAAAATCACCGTGCGATCATAAACTTCTAACTTAGTATATAATTTAACCGACATTGAATAAATCACGCGTTCCTCCAATGTTCGATATCACATCAATTAACATTGGTAAAATATAAATCCTTATGCAGAACAAATTTGGAGTAATTAATTGGTATAGTGCAGCATGTGCATCGTGAGTGTCATGTAATTAGGTATCATCGAATACCTCAGTTTTTAAATAATTTTTTTCCAAAATCAAGTCAAAGAAACTCTCCTATTTCTAAACTCTGTATGCCACCTGAAACCTAACATAAAATTGTGACCCAATCCCTCTAAATGAGTCTCAAGAACATTTTTTGGGGTATTAGTTTTTCACCTTTAATAGAGAGCACATCATTTGCTATTTGTTTTGGTGTATCACTCAGGTTGACATCTTAAAAGGTACAGTAGTTATTTAGATGAAAGTTTGGACTGTAGCCAATGAGTTATGTTGGGTTAAAAGGTATTATGTACATTTGTATTATAGTCAGGTTCATAATGTACATATTGAAAGTTTCGTTCACTTTTTTGGTAGATTTGCTAAACTATACATTTTTGGAAACGTTAGGATATACTCAACAGGAAAACCAATGTTTACATTTGTTTTTAGGTTCTTTTGAAGAACAAAATGGTTCTTTAATGTGACGTGACATGTGAAAAGTCATTGGGTGCCACATTAAAGGTCCATTTTTTTTCAATGCCCTATAACTCTAGAAGTATAAGTCCGATTGGGTTTAAAGTTGGTATGCAGGTATGGCAGGATGTGTTATAGATATAAATTGAAGTGGCATTATGATGACGTCATCGTGTGATTGTTTATGATTTTGTTTAATTGTTGGACCTTTAAGCCATATCTCATCAACAGAACATAATAAATTATAAATTCTGTTTGTAATATGTTTATTGGGTCATAGACATATGCACACAATTGTGAAAAATGTATGACATCATCATGACGTCATCAAAATGCTATTCAAAAAATCAAAGATGGCCGCCATAAAGAACCTAAGAGCAAATGTAAACATTGGTTTTCATGTTAAGTATATTCTAACGTTTCCCAAAATGTATAGTTTAGCAAATCTACACAAAAATTGAACGAAAATACATAAGAAACCTGACTATTACTCAAAAGTAGTTCTGGCGACTTGCGACTTATTTCGTTGGGTTGGTTCACGAATGCAAATTATTTGAATGCCAGAAAAAAAAGTGAAGCGAAAGCGTTTTCTACCAAATAAACCGAATTACGAAATCACACCATTTAAACAATAAATTAATCATACATGCATGCATTTACATATTTTGATTCTTATGAGTTCAAGAATAACGTCCCCAGCTCTGTCAGGCAGTATGCCTATATAAAGCGTCATCGCTGGACGTCAATTTTCTCCCGTTGCGTAGCACCGCTGAAAGCAAAAAGACTAATCCCCTCGATTTGTTTGACATTTTGACGTTTTGACATTTAAGAATCTGTAATTGGCGCGTTTACCTTGACAGCTGTGCTATGCACTCTGTGAATTTTCACAAATTCGTTTAGGCCAACGCTAGTTGCATCAGTTCCGCGCCTCAAATGGTTTTTTTCCCCACAAAATGACAAAATCAAATGTCAATTAGTGATTTACTGCACAGTAAAGTGATATGACTGTCCGCACCACTTTGACAATCACGTCTAAATTTACAAAAAAAATTACGAAAAAAAGTAAAATTACTGGATAGATTTTTTGGGGGCATATTTAATTTTAAACCTGGTGACAATTTAGTGTCATTTAAATACAACATTATAATAACATTATTCTTACATGCTTGAACTTGGTTAGTCAGACTTAGATAGGAAACAAACGAATTTAGTCTCTCTAAAATAATTATGTGTACATTGTAACAAGTAATTTAAATAGTAAAATACATATTCATGTCTTGAAGCTAAAGAATACCATTAATTCGCAGCTTTCCAAAAAGTAATCAACCAATTAACTTGTTGTAACGATATGTGACCCAGCACAAGTAAATGAGACACTTTGAGGCAAAAATGAAAATTGAGATTTTGATTTCATCATTTAATTTCAATCATTTTATTTCATCATTCAATTTTAATTTTTGCCTCAAAGTGTCTCATTTACTCGTGCTGGGTCACATATTGTTGACACTAAACTCCCTGTGAAATTATTCCTTCTAACGATGTGCATCGGATTGGGTTGACTAGGTCAAACCGACCCGAAACATTAAACAATATAAACCCAAATCGATCTGAACTTTCCAACTCGACCCAACCCGACACAAAAAAAATCAGGTAAAAAATCGACCTAAACCGACAAAAACGAAACCGAACCCGAATAAATTAAACCAAAAAACCCCGAATGTCCGGCTGGGAAAAATCATTTAAAATTGTACAACTATATGATGGTGTGCGTTTTGTGCCTCAACTTATACCAGTATCACATGAATAATAACCAATCAAGCACATGACGTCCGTGTGTTTCACAATTAACTTACTCTCCCGTGGTATGTAAAGAATTATTACATTGCTTGGTAATTGCTTGAATTATCATGATTTGGTGGATTTAGGGGATAGTGTTTTATAGTAAATATTGTTTAACTGACCTATATTAAGTTTTATAATCATGGATGCCGAGGGAAGCAAGAAAAACGGCTTTCGTTTTGAACCGGCGTTGGTTAGTGGCACGGTCCTTATGTTGTTCTTGTTGTTGTTTTTCGTTTAAAACATTCAGTTTTTCGGAAATTACATGATATCTAGCGCAATAATTTTGCTGGATACATAGAATCATTATTTACTTTCAAATAAGTAAGATATTTCTTAATATTTCGGTAGTAAATATTTTCGGTATCCGCCAAATTAATGGTGTATCCGACCTTTAACCAGCATGGACACCATGTAAAAAATAAGAACATCATTGATATATTGAAAACCGAAAAAAGAAACACCATAATTAAAAAGCATATTCATATTTAATAAATGTAAAATGTATACGTAGCCTAGTGTTTGACACCACAGTAATGCCGGCTACCAAGTTGTTCCCATCCAATAAGGTTGCTCAAATAGGTTTTGGCTTTGGTGCAAAACGTTTACCAGGGTTAGGTATTTTACTTCAGGTATTATATTTGTGTTATATTGTGTAAAAAATGTGGACATTAATATAGTAATATAACCACTAGCGTCAAAACCTCTATACCATCCTCTGGTGTAGTTACCAGCATAATTACCACTTCTGTATCGCCGCCTTCATCACCTTTACTACCAAACCACCACCACCGCCACCACCACCACCACCACATTAAACACTACAAACACCACGTCACCACCACCACAACAACATTGAGGAAACAAATTGTATTTATCCTAAGAACAACGTAACAAGTAATACATTGAGTATTGTGTTAATTCTTCTTTATGGAAGATAGTATATATCTCGATATTGTGTACAAGAAATAAATTGTGGATGACTATGGTCAAGATGAGCTTATAGACCGATGGATACACCATTGGTAATTGCTTGAATTATCATGAATGGGTAGATTTGGGTGGTTGTATTTTATAGTAAATATCGTTTAACTGACCTGTCCGAAGTTTTACAATCATTAATGCCGAGAAAAGCACACAAATCAGCGTTTGTTTTCAACTGGCGCCGAGCAGTTATTCTTATGTTATCTTTGTTTTTTTCGCGCTCGCCGTCCGGCAATCGCGAATTTTTCTTTATAAAATTCAATTTTTCGGACTAATTACAGGATATCTAGCGCAATCATTTTGCTGGACGCCTTGAATCATTATTTACTTTTAAATAAGTAAGATATTTCTTAATATTTTGGTAGTAAATATTTTCGATATCTTTAAATGGTGTACCCTATACCTTTAGGATAAATTGATGATGGTTCATATTAACGCAAGAAGTAAAAAAAAAACATGTTGACAATGTGACCGGCTCTGCAGAAAAGGTATTAAGTCACGCTGTGCATTATCATGTAATGGCCCACTCAACGTTGAGAGGGTAAACCTTTCATCAAAATGTTATTATATTTTTTCTTATGAATGACATCTTTAATACCTACAGTTTCAGGTTTCATTCAAGGAAATGTTGATTTTGATGAATAAAGTGAAGACAAAAACACACCATTTTATGTGCATGTTCCGTTGTAGTACAACAGAGCCGGCTATTATTATTTCAAAGCCTGTTTTCACACTCAGTTGTGTAATTTGAACTTCAGGGAAGTAATCGACACGTAATATCTTCAAAATTGGAGGGGCTGAAGATCTCTATAATATACCAAACGAAAGCTTACGTTGTGGGTTTTCCAACCACGTATACGACCTTTTTGTGGAGTATGTCAAATATTTCCGATTATATTAATCTTTTATACAATTCACCGACTGTGGTAGCCATATCCGAAACATGGTTAAAATATGTCCATGACTTCTTGGTTCAAATGCAATTTAAGGCAGAAACGGTAAACGAGGTGATATTAAGTGGTTCTTTATATCAAGCATGACCTTGTTTATAAAACGCATGACGATCCATGCGTTAATAAACCAGATGCTGAATCGTTCTTTGTCTCTCCTATGGTTAGGGATCAAATGCTTTTGCTTCACCCTACAACATACCTAACGTTGTTATTTTGATAAATTACACTTCTTAGATCAATTTCCTATTTATCAAAGTGAACCTGCGACCTCCGGAATATACCGGACTGCACTATACCGAGCTATCTTGCTCTGGGTTTCCCAAATAGTCAGTATTTGATTTGGTAGATATGTACTTAAGAAACTAGTTTAAGAATCACTGCGTGAGAAAAAACGTTGAATTAATGTGAATTGAATTGGTACCACTGTCACAATAATCACCACACCACATTATAATCACCACAATCACCACAAACTTTACTACTGTACCATTACTTTCATTTTACTATCACCTCGCACCTCCACTACCTCTGCAGCCGCTTCCACCTCCAACATTACACCGTTTCCCGTCAACGTGATATCCCACATATCACAACAGTCAACAATTGTTTTGTTATACCTCTGTCTTGAAGCTCAGCAGACATTATGAGGACTGAAGATACATTTATTTTACAACTCAACTTCACGCACGCTCAAAAAGCTGATCGTCTGCTCGTTCGCTGCTACACTGCAGTTTACTATCGTCAATAGTGTGTAAGATTGCGCGGGTACCAATGATATACAACTCAAAGAACAGCAGCCGTGTTATATCACGCCCACACACTGATGTGATATCACACAGGGTGGGATATGAGTTGTTACACAACAGACACGTGATCGTTCTAGACCAATACAAATATAGTATTCAAGACAGAGGTACAACAATATACCTTAATACCAACTCTATACCATTTGACCACTGTACTATAAGTCATTCCAATTCCAATTCTTCCCCTTGAGGCACTAAATTGAGATACTCGGGATAATTATGTGAACATGTTTCAGGATAAACATGGTTCATCAGCGTTTACCCCGTGTTTTAGGCACGACACCAGTGACGCACATGTAATGTAGGTTTTCCCGGTCATTCCGGTCAAATTGCCATTTAAACTCATTGTCGACTGTGTTCGCATTCAAGCATTGTTTGGTAACCCAGTGCAATTTGTTCTTCGTCTTCAGGTTCGATCCTAAAATTCATGTTTTCTGCTAATATTTGTGGCAAAAAATATATATATTTCGCTGCTGATTTGAAAAATTCGGCCGGATAATTTTTTTTAAAATTTTATAATAATAAAGTACCTTGTACAAATGTGCCCGATTGTCTTGCGGTTAGTTTATCGCATCTTTGTATTCACAGGCTTGCTGTATGATTAAAACAAATTGACAGGCACAAGATTTTTATTATTTTCATAACCATATTTCACTATGGCGCCACTATATTATCACCACCATCACATTACCAATAAGTCTGCTAATTGTGTCGTCTGCTATTCAAGTTGGTTGTAACGTTATAGGCCTACGTAAACGACGAACAATTATTCCCGGTCATGCGTTTTCGCGGTTGAACAATAACTGTTTTCGATCGAAGTTATGACGTCAGAAACAGCTCTTGGTCAAGAGCTCCAAAACACGACCCAACACAAATATTATAAGGCTGTCAGCTGACCTTATCAGGTGATCAGTATAGGCATTGTTGTTTAGCTTGTTTAGGCGCGCGTTTATCACCTTTCTAACAAATAACCATTTTTGGCTTCAACTTTCCCGAAACAGCCAGGGTCACTTAAAACGCACGGTATAGGGGTGTCAAACAAGTTCAAGATTTATACCCAATTTTACGAGGCTAATCATTAAAAATAGTCGTTAAAAATTGGCATCAATCGACGCAAAAATTATTGAGGTTACGCTCACTTTATTCTGACACTACAACTTAAGAGATTTTATGTCGGTTTTTCTAGGGGAATTACCGAACTCTCGTTAAAACCTCGTGAATTATCGAATAGCCGAGACTACCAACTCGCAACAAATAAAAGTCAACCGTACACTTCATTATGGGCAGCGCTGCGCCCTGGCTGAATTACATTAAAGCTTATACAAGAACAGTATTATTACAACTTGAGATTTAGTTAAGGTGATTTTTAAAAAACATAATTTTTCATCACCTAAATTAAAAAGACCAAATCTTGAATAAGTCAAAATTGACTTAATACAGATCGTGGCCGTGGGACTGGGTTGAAATTACCACACTTTTGTCCAACAGTGTGCTTTTAAATAAAGACTTGAATGTACTAAGCCCTACCCCACCTTTAGGGAAGCAAAAGAATCTTTCCATTTGTATATGGTTCTGTAATATACATTTACGTTGTGGAAGTGCGATCCCTCGTAGATCTGCCGCGGTTTCCCAAACTGAATACGAGGAAAATGTAGGGATTGACCGCCGAATTGGACACCGCGAACGTGCCCAGCACGGCGTAAACGTTCTGGTCAATGGTGAATTCAGAGTTGTACAGCCTGATTATTTCCACGATGAAGTATGGCAAACCACAGGCCATGAAGACCGCGATAATCACTGTGGTCATAGTGAGGGTCTTGTTCTTTGCCTTAATTAATAAGGCCGATGACGTCACCCTCAAGTCCATTCGGTTCCCGTTGGAGTAAACAGTCGTCGTCTTGATGGAGCGGTGCAGACTGCCTCCCGACGCACGAACCCAGATCTTCGTGGTGATGCGAATGTACGCAATGGCGACCACGATGAAAGGTATGAGGAAACTCACAGTGGCAGCGTAGGTGATGTAGGCCACCTTCCAGGACGCCACTGGCTCTGGGAACGAGGTGGAACAGGTTTTTAAGGCACCCGTTTCCTTCTGGTACCAAATGATCAGTTGGGGGATAGAAAACACCAGTGCGCATGTCCAGGCTGTTGCTGTACCCCCTTTGAGGGAGTAGCCTTTTTTGAGGGGGTTTCTGACGGCCTGATGTCTGTCGACGGCCAACAATGCCACCATGTTGCTGGACGCCATTAGGCTTATGCTCTGCATGAACATAACCAGTTTGCAGGCTACGTTACCAGCGTACCAACTTGTGCCCTGTAATTCCAAGATGGCGCTGATCAGCACGTTGAAGATACACACGCACATGTCGGCGATGGAAATGCCAAAGACGATCCTGTAAAGGCGGGAACGCCGACGGCGGAACAAACACAGCCAGACGAACACCAGTAGGTTGCCTAGGCTCCCGACGACGAAGAGTATCCACAGCGTGGCGATGCGAACTTGGAAGCCGTACGGCGAATCACTGTCGGTCCCGTTGTAGTCCGGGGTTGGCGTGTCCTGGTCGCCATCTTGGATGGAGCTGTCTGTCACAAGTTTGTAACTCATTTTGAAGTTTTAAAGAGGGTGTCTCAGTTCATGACGTGTGCTGTGCATCCAGCTTGGAATCCCGTAATACATCTGTGTGGGGAAAAACACACAAAAAAAACACACATGTGAATGAAGAAATAGAACCAGGTCCCAGTCCTAACAGATAAAATCAAATTTGTGTCAAAACAAACCATGTACCGTATGCTGTCTGGTGTCTACCTATCTTGCAAAACGCAACTATTTTCAGCATCATGTTTTTTATTTCTAGTTTTTTTTAACAGGTATATTCTTATAAATTTAACTCATCTACGAGACCAGGGCCCTGTAAATGGAACACTAATTAGATAACACAGATAACATTATAAAACCTTAATTCTGTAAGTACAGAATAGTTATTTCCTAAAAGAATGAAACATAATCGGAAATGTTTACATGTACAAATGAATTTGCGCTAACAAAAATATAAGCATGTGAAGCCACTGTGTAGGCCTGCGCAGTCTTAGTATCTCGCGCATTGCAGTTCGAGCTATATAATCATTATTTTTGTTAAATCAATATCCCCGAAGACGGACGACCATTGAACCTCCCCAGAGCACCTTCTTTTCCAAATTTTCTCTTGGAATGTAGGACACGTGGATAGTGAGTACATGCGGCTGAGAGGTTTGATTCAGTTCCCGGTCACGGCTTATACTTTTTCTACGGGGAAAATCTCGGCGACGCTCCCGGTTTTAATAACAAATAAGGAAGATTTTTGTAGGGTTGATAAAGGGCGCGTCATTCACGCGGTTCAGCGCCTCCGCTGAACAGATTGAAACCGACTGGGAGAAAATTAACTGGCAGAATGTGATCCGTGTTTACAAAGGGGGATGGCACTCATCATGAATGTTCATCAAGCAAAACTTCCGCTTTTCAACAGGCCTCACGGCACGGCGCAATTGTACTAGCATAACACGTTGGCGAATTGGCGTAGTCTCCCTATATGTCGAGGCCATGAACTCATCAAGAACTCATCGGTTGCAGGAAGACACTATACTAACTGGTATGTGTAGCGGTCCGCGACATTGTTTTTCAGGAACTTAGTGGTGCGTGAATGTATATTCACGAGAAAGGCAATAGCAACTGATATACATTAAAGAAATATAAAGAATTATAAAGAACGGCTTCCTTAACCAAATCGCCAATAGCATAATTGGAGAGCTCTCTTGGAGAGGAGAGCTATATATTAAAAGGTCTGTGGTTCGAATCCGACTGTCGTTAACGTTTGTTTTTTTTCTTCGACAAATCTTCTTATGGGTTATTTTAACAATAGAACAAGGTTTAAAAAAAGCCCTCTTTTGTTGTCGCACGAAACTCATATTGATATACTTTGTGTTTTAAATTTAAGTGGAAAAGGAGACTGGGAAGCTAAGTTTTGTGCGGTGATGAATGAAACTACTGGGTTATTCATGAAAACTGCTTCACCCAGGTGCGGACACGCGAGGTCTCCGGAAGTCTACCGCGTGACCTTTGACTTTCAGGCTCTATCGTCTCTACGGGTGCATCACCCTAATTGAAAGGAGAATTTCTACGCGAGCTTATTTACGTGAAATGTGAAAAGTAATGGAAAGATAAAGACCAAGACAATAATCTGATTGTTGTTTGAGAAACCCCAGTGATGTCGGTGTGCATGAAACGTGGTCCTGAACATTGTTGATTTTACACTCTTTTCAATGGGACTTGAATTAAGCTATAGTGCACCCCTACGTGATGCCCTTTCCTACAAAACCATGCAGTTATGTCATTGCGGCGTGATAAGCTCGTGCATTATAGCTGGGGAAAAGAAACAAGTCAAGTGTGCAGTGACTTGACCTCGGAGGCAGAAAAAAAGTGGAGAGAGAAAAAAAATCAAGATTATGAAAATAATAATGATCACTCGCTGGCTGCACTCGCTACAGAACGGGAGGACAGTGAAGTACCCCCAACGGCAAACACGTCACAGTCACACTGTCTAGTATTCACAAGCACCCAGCTATCATTTTGCCCTAAAAGCCTTCACAGAAATTGCAGCTGTCTCAAATTCAATTTAAAATGATCAAGTGGCTTTTCAGAACAATTTTCGAATGTAACATCTATCTAAATGTGTTAAGATTTTGGAGGGCATTTTTTTTCCTTGGGATTTTGGACATACATGTATGTTCTTGTTCTGTGAATGGGAAAACAAGCTTATATGTTGTTGTGTGTTAAGATGAAAATACTTTATGAAGATAAAAAGGTAATGTATCATCCAACTCTAACAAAGTCAATTGCCAATAAGCCATTTGCGCCTGACCCCGAGTTAAATTTAAATAACATCTATTACACTGACTTGCTTACAAAGTCGGCACCGTTGAACTTTGAATTTTCCAGACCAAAGACACTGTTGCTATATCACGTGATTCGGTGGAAAGCCTTACGCTAGAAACCCCTAGCTCCGGAATGGTCCGGTGTCTTTTTGCCATTTAACCCACTGTGAACAATGTATTGGTGCTGAACGTCTGTTACCAAACTATAGGCAAGAGCTTGCCCTGAATCATGCGATATGGCAACAGTGTCTTTGGTCTGGAAAATTTAAATTTCAACGGTGCCAAGCTGTGTGAGCAAGTCAGTGTACCATTAATGTTATTCAAATTTAACTCGGGGTCACGCGCAAAATGGCTTGTTATTTTTATTTTAAAGGTCATATTTTGCGAGGACACCATTAGGCCTCCGTACCGATGACGTCATATTTTGCTAACATGGGGCTACTGACTGTACGTAGTTTCCGGCAGGCTCCCATGCAAAGAAAGAGCAAAGTGTGACGTCATCGGTACATAGGTTTATATTGTTTCTCGCTATAAATGTTACTTTACCATTCATAATTCAGGGGCGGATCCAGCATTTCATTTAGGCGTTGGGTCGAAGCAGGCCCCCGGAAATGTTGGATTCTAAATGCTCTGTAGTATACAATCCGAGGTGATTTCTGGCCACTTTTCCATTTTCACTTTCCTCTCTATATCATTGGATGTATAATCACTACTGCCTTATTTGGAAGCAAGTCAACATGCAAAAAAAGACTCTCGCTCTCTTTATCATTGGATGTATAATCACTATTGCCTTATTTGGAAGCAAGTCAACATGCAAAAAACCACTCTCGCTCTCTCTATCGTTGGATGCATAATCACTACTGCCTTATTTGGAAGCAAGTTAAAATGCCTAAAAAGACTCTCGCTCTCTCTATCATATGATGTATAATCACTACTGCCTTATTTGGAAGCAAGTTAAAATGCCTAAAAAGACTCTCGCTCTCTTTATCATATGATGTATAATCACTACTGCCTTATTTGGAAGCAAGTTAAAATGCTTAAAAAGACTCTCGCTCTCTCTATCATTGGATGTATAATCACTACTGCCTTATTTGGAAGCAAGTCAAAATGCTTCAAAAGACTCTCGCTCTCTCTATCCTTGAATGTATAATCACTACTGCCTTATTTGGAAGCAAGTTAAAATGCTGAATATGTGCAGAACTGACTTGTGTGGCATCGGATGTGGACACGTTTCAGACCAAAGGCACCTAATGGAAATGTATTGATTTATATTTCACCCGTGGATGGGAATGAACTAGAGGGTTGTATTGGGCCGGCCTCACGCACGTAAACCCTCCTTCAATAGAAATCCCATTCAACAACATCAATTTATTGATTGACTTATCTGAGAACATTCTTCCTCGAAGAAAAAAAATATGCAGTAATATTTTCGCAATATCTTCCATTGAATAAACACGCGAGGAGATTTCATCATACGCTATAGCGAAGTCACATTATTACCCCGGTCATTGGTCCCATAACACATTCCAAATACCATCTCAGCTCCCTGAGGAGTATACAGCTTGATGCTGCCATTTCGGCGCAAAGCAGCTATAAGTCAACCACAATAATCATCCCTGCCCTCACATGTACCCATTTACTCTTGGGTGGAGAGAAGCAATGAGTGACAAAGTGCCTTGCCTAAGGGTATACGCGCACGCACCGTAGTCCCAGGCTGGATTCGAACCCACAATCTGAGGCTTTACCTACATATTACAAATTCAATGCTCTAGACCACGGCACTCATTACAAGACTACGTTATTCAAAGAGTTGTTATCACCGAAACTTGTATTACAAAGTCCAGTATTTTCTCTCCCTCTTCTGTAATTTCGTCTTGTATAACACATAACAAAATTACTATTGGACTCAGTATTTTGTGACTTCGATTTGTCATTCACTAAACTTCCATATCCGCAATTTATCTCAAATTAGAATGTTTATTGACCAGAATGTTTATTGACCAGACTACTTGCCATCACACCGTTCGTGCTCTTGTTACATCGCGTTTGGATTATGCTAACTCTCTCCTTCATGGTATAAATGTTTCTGATATCAAACGTCTTCAGCGTCTCCAAAATCGTGCAGCCAAACTTGTTTTCCAGGCTAAAAAGTATGATCTTGCGTCGCCATTTCTCAAACAACTCCATTGGTTGCCTGTCCACTCGCGGATTGTGTTTAAGATTTTAACTGTTGTATACAAATGTTTCACCAATCAGGCACCAACGTATCTTTCAGACCTCATCATTCCCTATCAATCGAAGAAATCCGGACTTCGCTCAGGCGATGATGATAGACTAGTTACGGTGCCTAAAACCAACACTCTGTCTGGTGACAAGGGTTTTTACGCTGCTGGTCCTAAGCTATGGAATAACTTGCCTCACTGCATCCGTCATGCCACATCATTAACAAAGTTCAAGAAAGATCTTAAGACTTTTCTATTTTAATTGGTTTAGTTTTTGTCCCTTGTATTTTGTTAAGCGCTCTGATACCAGTTTCTTCTGTGTTTGAGCGCTATATAAATGCTCACATTATTATTATTATTATTATTTGCAATGACGTATTTGAAACTAATAAAAAAAAATAAAAAAAGTATGTTCAAGACGGATTTGAAGACGTTGTTTTCCCCCCTCTGGCAGAAAAAAAGCTGGGCGCGCCACTTTGTCTTTCGGGTTCTGTCTGGAGAAAAGCCTATTTTGCTTCGGGAAAAAAATACATCTACACCACAATAATGGTCACTTGTGACTGGCAATATATCAGCCCGAGCAAACGAAAACAAGAAATAGTTGAATTTATATCAATATTGGATTTACAACGCAAAGTACCTTATCATTCATGTTGCTCGAAGCAATGCAATTCTCAAGTCTAGGGTTTTAGGCTAGCTCGATTTATTAATATAAATCGCACCTCCGAGAAAAGTAAATGAAAACAAAGCATGCAGACCATTTCAGGGCATTTGGACAAATATATACTCAATGGAATTATGTGAACCACACCACAAAAAAGGAATTTATGAAATTGAGTTATACACATGTTTGGAAAGCCTATCACAACGTAAGCTCTAATTTGGTATACAATACCGCTCTATGGCCCCCTCCAATTTTTTGATGACGTGTTTACGTTGATCATTCCTCGTGAACTCTGTGCTGGTACTCCATAAGCCCCCCGCCCCCAAACCCCCCCCCCCCCCCCCCCCAAAAAAAAAAAAAAAAAAAAGGTTTCTCGCCTGACTTTTTGAGGAAAAAAAGCAAGGGTTTGATTTCACTGCCACATCATTCTAACGAAATGTCTTGTCCCCTATAGTATTGCGTTTAAGGTTGTTACGATTGCAGTACCTTTTTTTTTAATTGTGTTTTAAAAGAATTCCGTTCTGAAAGAACTTAAATCATGCTTTATGACCTTTTTTCCACCAGCTTTTTCTTTCCTTGTGAAACACCAAACGCTTGCGACAGGTACCCAAATGATTTTCTTCAATGCGGTTATATTTCGACTTGTACATACAAATTATTCGAAGTTGATTAGGCCGTCTTCTCTCAACGCGTTCAGCGGCTAATAGCAAATGTCAGGGTATTTTTGTCCTGACTATGTTGTTTTGTTGAGCGCGTTACTCACACGCTGAGGAAAACATATTTTTTCCAACATACATACAATTTCCAGCGTTTGCCAGCGTGTGACTGCGTGGGTAACGACCATCCTGCGCGCCGCCAGCGTGTGCAGTCACACGCTGGCAAACGCTGAACATTTTAGGTATGTTGAAAAATGTATTTTTTGCCTCAGCGTGTGACAGCGTGTGACAGCGTGTTCCAGCGTGTGGGTAACGCGCTTAGCGCGTTGCGAACGCTGGCCTAGCGTTGGTCAACGTTTACCCGCGTGTTACCGAAATTCCAACACGTTGGTCTAAAACGTTCTGGTGTGACAGGGCCATTAGTGTAGTAGCGCGTCGGCTTTTTATACAACTAACCATGTGGTCGTTGCAGTACGCTGGCGCGCGTTGGAACGCGCTACTCACGCGCTGGGCAGTCGTTCATCAGTCGTCGAGCGCGTTACTAACGCGTTTCTCACGCGCTGGCGAACGCATTGAACCCGTTAACAACGCGTTATGGACACGCTGAAATCATGGTTCCACTTGACTTTTTTCTGTGGAAGTTCAGCGTTTGCCAGCGTACCAACTATTTTTAACGCGCTACTCACGCGTTGGCCTAAAACGTTCTAGTGTGACAGGGCCATTACCAAAAGAGTTCCTGTGGAAAAAGGTTTCGGCTGAAACAGAGCAGGTGACGCTGTTTACTCGCAGAAGAATAACGTTATCGTTCTGCCGTCAGCAACGCTCAAACGTCAATAAGAAATTCACCTGGGCTTGTTTTTAGGGGATCGATCGCTGCCCTAAATAAGCCGGTAGCCGCACTGTCATGTTCGTTCAAGGACGTCATAAACTCGAGATAAATGACGTCGACTCTCGGACTCTGGCATGGTACAAAGCAAAACCGGACAGGAAAATCCAGCGCATACTAGTTCGGCTCGGCAGATGCTTAATGTTTGTAAGAAATCGATCCGGTGACGATTACGCATGAAAGCACCACTGATGACTGGCTATTAGGAATTGACTAAAATAACAGTGCGCACGTATTTTTCATGCCTCGATAATGTACTAAGAACAAACATCTTTTCGAACGTGGATTTGAAGTCCTATTATAAGATTTGTAGGACTAACCAAATTGTAATCTCATTCCTTTAAAAAAATTGTTAACCCATTGCTTTTAAAAAGATGCGTTAAAGTTTATAGACCAATGGTTTGACTATGGTTTGACCCATGCAAGTTTTTTAACTAAGCAGTTGATTGTGTTCATTGTACACAGAATCACTGCCGGACTTTCCCTCTTTTGCCTTGTTATTACCGAATAAATGCAATGATCCTATGTATAGTTTTCCACCAGATTTCACTAGGAGTGATCCAGATCTGATAACGATAATTACCACGCCTTGTTTACACGTGGGTCTTCCTTCGACGACCCTTCTTCCCACCTATAGACGATGTGCCCTCTGACGTCACGTGTTTACATCTGTATTCAAATGTGCCCGGCAGTGATGCGCACCCATCGTGTTTTACATACAATTTGCTTAAAGACTGACGTCGCAGGTCAGATCGCCTTTGAATTATGTGACCTCTGATGTCATCTCTTAACCAAATTTATGTAAAACATGATTCGTGCGCATATTGACAGATGTAAACAGAGGCACATCATCTATAGCTGGCCTCACTGGCCGAGGGTAATGTGCACGCGTATTAAAGAGTGACGTCATTAATACGTCGCAGGGTATATTGCGCCCTCTATCGACGAAAAAACGTTTCATGATAACAACTTTCGCCTTTAGTTTCATTCATTTTTCCCACTAAGTGTATAATATCTACTCATAGCATAAATTGTTATCAATATGTTTTCTATTCAACGATGAATAGATTCGAAGCATCTTATATGTATCAATTACGCAACTTCAGACATTGTCAGTATAGGTAAAAGAACCCTCAAAACATTCTGATACGGAACATATCCATAAGATAAGGTGAAATTTAAGATGGAGAAGAGGTGCAAAATGTAGGCAGATATTCAGATGAAGTGTTCAGCTTTGTCGCCCCGGGTATTTTGTATAAACGAGTCTCAATCTAAAGTATTTCTCTATAATTGCCAACTAGATTCGCAGGCATCCACCTTGAACGGGACGAGACGAGACCACGAGGCATATGCCGACTGTTTGAAAGAATGTCGATATATACGTTTCTAGACGTTATAGCAGCCAAAAGATAGGATCGATAAAGAGTACAACATTGGCCGATGAGAAAACAATCCACGCAGAAAAATTGTAGAGCAAATACAATGTATTTGTTGAGATGGCATTGGTGGCAAGTGTGTAAAGCACTCGTCTCCCATCAGTGTGGTCTGGGTTCGATTCACGCTCATAGTTGTTCATTGGCTTCGGCTCTCTCCGCCAAAATCAACATAATTTTTTACGATCTTTGTTTGTGCTCTGTTACCGGCTGATAGATGCGTCTTTACAGGCCTTCGACTCGACCACGATTCAGCATCCCAGCTTTCGAGTTAAGAAGACCCCCCCCCCCCCCCATTTATTATTTTATATTATTGATAGAAAAAGCCAAACAAACACCCATGCGTTCAAAGCAGAGGTAGGATATTGATCGGTCTTAGGCCTAATTGGTAAGTAATCTGTGAAAACGCATTAAACATACCCTTGCCCATTTCTTTGTCCTTCAAATACTTATTTTATACAAAAATTAACTCACTTTTTAAGAGTGGTTTTTACTATGGCTCAATGTGGAAAAAACTACCAAAAAATAAGACAAAAAGAGACAAAACCACTCGAAAAGAGCTGTCCCATAGCTCTTATAAAGAGTTATGTTTTTACCAGGCGCGGTTCTAGGGGGGGGGGGGGGGGGGGGGTGGTGGTGGTTAGCTCCCTCAAATTTGTGTCTAGCCCCTAAAATGTACATGCTGAAAAATAGCAGTAGCGGAGGTTGACGTCACGTGCGAAAGGTTTAGGCCCCCTAAAATATTGGCGCTCAGGAACCGCACCTCATGATGTTTTCACCCAGAGAGTACTGTATTCTGATATTTCGCATTCAATGCAACCAAATGATATTACAGTGGTATTATATAATAGCTCTGCTATACCTAATCTTAAGCCAATCTATAAACCATGCGATAATAGAGAAGACAGAGTCTGTGCTTTGATAGTACAGTGGCTGCTCATGATTGTTACTTTACAGCACTCCGTGCACTTGTTAAATCGTGCAAACACCAATAATGGCGCGCTTCCTTTCTGGAGAAATCCAAGTTCTAACGGATATTAGTTTAGTGGGAAAAGTTCCGGTTGTGCACGCGGTTCGTGATGGTTTGACGTTGAGATGGTGTCGCCGTTCCGGATGGGCAGATGGTCCGATTAAATGCTCATACCATATTAAAACAACGCAATACACGAGTCGAGCGCATCAAAATGATATCAGTATTATCACCGACAGCTATAAGCACCTGCCGTTGGTAAATAGATACAATTACTCCTAGCCGAGGACAACTACAACGTCATAATTATTCGCGTTAATAAAAAGTGCACATTCATTTTTGTTAGGTCCGGTCTGGTGATCCAGAAAATTCAAATCGCTGTCACAACGGATTGAACAGAAATCATACAAAAAAATTACATTCCTCCTTAGAGATGGCTCCGATATTAAAAGAAAACCAATCTCCACAATGTCCTCTCCGGTAAAGTACAACCGACATCTCAAATTGTTCTCCCAAAGGAGGAAAGTGAACCATTGCCAATATCGTGCTAGGAGTTTGTAATCTTTGGAAATTGGAAATTCCGCTGTGGAAATTATGCGAGAACTGCGTGCGATTAATCCCTTGAGAGGAGGGAGAGAGATGGAGCGAACGAACCCTAGCCCGGACTTCAAGGTGAAAATTACTTAACATCCACGGGGCTCGATCTCGCCTTCTCTCTCATGCTTTTGTAGTATAGCGTACGCCGAACACAGGCCGCGGTCGATAGGGGGAAAGGGCATACATAAACCTAAAAGGCTCGGGGTGAGAAGTCGATTGATCTCAGCTCGGCCCGTCTTTATCACTCGGAAAAAAACCTCCCCGTGCAGCGGGACAACTCGGTGTCGTGATCCGCTCATTTTACATCGGCTGCAAACAGAGTCTTGATCCGAATTCGTCCGGGGTTTTTTTCTTTCAATTTCTAATTAATGAAAACAGGCCTGTTTTGTCGGCTAAGGTTGCCGTTGGAAGAAAACGATCATCCGGTCTGCCGCCTGCGATGTTTACACTTTTGCCATTTGAAGCCGGATCGTGTTCAACGTCGGCGGTTGCTGTTGCCCTTTCAATCTCGATGGCCAAACATCGGTGCGAATTTTTTTATATTTTTTTAGACAGTATTTTCTTCTTCTCTGAGGTATTTTAATACCGATCTGCACTTTTCCCACTAAAGGTAATTCAACCCACAAATATATGCAGAGTAAGAACGAACCGACAACGGTTTTCAGATCGTTAGTGCTTCGGGGATCTTTCTTCAGTTCCCTCATCTGACCCAAAACAGTCGATTGCAAAGGTGACGCTGCCCCTCCCTTAAGAATAGGGACATTCATCATGCATGGAAACCCTCCTATAATGGTTCATTCTCATGAAACATGTGGCAGACACTAACCGGGGTATTGGTTCGCGATATTTTTGTCAGGAGCTGGGTGGTACGTAAATGTATATTCATGAAAAGAGCAATGGCAACTCATATACATTAAAGAACTATAAAAAGTTATAAAGAACGACTTCCTTAACCAACTCGCCAATAGCATAGTTGGTTGAGAGAAGAGCTATGAATCAAAAGGTCTGTGGTTCCAATACGATTATCGGAATGCTGCTCTCACACTGTGGCGAATATTCTTGCGAATATGAGTATTTGAATTTCGCGGTGAATTCGCCCAAAAATTGTGATTGGATAGTGAATATTTTCATCTCGGTCACCCGTCGGTCGTCCCACGACCTCTCCTTAAATATCTTACGAATATATTACGAATGCTTACCAACGCTTGCCAATGCTTGCCAATTCCTTACGAATAGCTAACGAACGTTGCCAACGCTTACGCACGCTTTACCAACGTTACCAATGGCTTACGAAATGCTTACGAAAATCGACGGCGAATGACCATCTTCACAGCATTCGCTGAAATTTAGAAAGCGCTTCCTAAATTGACCGATCTTCGTAAGGAGGTGGAGAATGACTTGTGAACGTTCCGGATTTGTTACCAACGCTTACGAAGACACGGCTAATGTTGCGAAGTTTAAGCTAGCATATTCGCCACAGTGTGAGAGCAGCATTAACGTTCGTCTTTTCCTTCAATTTTTGTTCTTATGGGTTATTAAAACCATAGAACAAGGTTGAATGGAAAGCCGGGTTAGGGTACATAAGTGACTTAAACAAATACAACAAGTGACTTTCAAAACATCTGCATCCACTCCAAGAACTCGCTGTTTCCTATACGGTGGTTTTGTTTTAATCAAAAACGCACATCCCCATTTATTGAGAGCCTTTTTATTTGTTATATATGCTATATGTATTTCTATATAATGCATGACATTGTGCCATTGCACGTGCAGCTTAATAACAAATAACAAATTATATTTAGTCACATTTTGGTTATTTCAACCTGTATTTTATGGTAAAACCTGACCCCATCGGTTGTTCAACTGGTAACCAGTTTATATGGGTTGCAATGACTCGTTTACCTTGACCAACCTTTTGCGTAAACTTTTACGGATTGGTTGAATTTATTAATGAAAGCTGGTTACTACTACTAGCTAACTAAAGGTCCGTCGGTAATTTTGCACATCTATCTTTAAAGTGGTCGAAATACACTTGCAGTACCGTAACCAAGTTGGTGGTCATAAACAGGTCAAAAGAAATAAGTCCCCCCCCCCCCCTGGAAAATGTGATGACCAATAAAAAATGACACTTTCTTGCATAGGGATTGGACAAATGGAGAAAATCATGTTTTTACAGAATTTGTTAATATTCTTTCCTCACTTAAATTAATTTTCCTAAAGTGTACAAATGTGAACATGCATTTAATGTTTTTGTTTTTGTTTTTAATTTTCAAAATTTACGAAGTACAGTAAATTAGAGTCACCCAGGCAAGCAAAACAATTTTTTAAAGCATAAAGGTTTTGGGGAAATGGAAAGTGGTTTTTTTTGGTCCTTTCGTTTCAGTAATAAAATTAAAAACAAAAACAAAAACATTAAATGCATGTTTACATTTGTACACTCTAGGAAAATTAATTGAAGTGAGGAATGAATATTAAAAAATTATGTAAAACATGATTTCCTCCATTTGTCCACCACCTATGCAAGAAAGTGTCATTTTGTATTGGTCATCACATTTAATAAAAGGCATTTCAAGGCGAAGGTTAACTGTTGGGTAAAACTTTATTGCACAATAAATGTGTAACAATTCAGACTACATTTTACATTTTTGTAACAGGTTAAGGAGCCTAACTGTCTTCCAGAAAAATGCAAATTCCCAGGGGGGACTTATTTTTTTTGACCTGTTTAGTATGTATGTATTCGCCGTATTTATATAGAAGTGGTTTCTAAATAATAAAAAAATTGTACAGACAAAAGATATTATACAAACAGACTCTGCAATGCAATTCGATACGGGTCATCGTTCGGTGGGCTGTATAATACCGCGTACGCAGCTTTGACGTGCATGTGTGGATCGAACACCTGCTAGTTATTACAATAATTAGCGGTATTTCAACACACCGCAACAATATTTGCGGTTCCCGCGTAAAAACAAAAACAAATTTCGTTTACACAGTAAACAGCTTCTTGATAAACGCCCCGAGCAGCGCGTTGCATGTTATGGGTTTGCTACAGAAGACTGCGCAGTACTAACACAAGAATTGCCGTCTCACTACGGGAATTAAAGGGATCGTATACGTTTGGTAATTGGAACCCATTGTTTGTTTCAATTCTATATAGCTATAGATATATACCATAAAACTAACCTGTAAAAATTTCATTTCAAAAGGTGGTAGCGATTTTGAAATATTGCCGAAAATCTGGAGCGGTTATGTCCAGGCAGGAAGAATAATCTGCATTGGAATACACAGTCTGAGAAACGTCACTACAGTAACGCTTCTCAGATTCAAATTTTTGGGGATAAAATATCTTTTTCCATAACCGCAGTACTTCGAAGTGAAAAGTTTCTAAAAATGCATTATACTATCCAAAAGCTGCTGTACTTCTTACCAAGTAAGTTTTTATTGCCATTAATATTTGGAATAATTACCAAACGTATAATGATCCCTTTAAGGACACAATCGCCGCGCTAAATGTATAGGAATCGTGGTGTTTAGATTGTTGTGTTTCTTGTTTGCGTCTTCACCTATGTTTATATAGTAACGGTTGCCGCAACCGCAAACCGACTCAAGACGTAACAAGAAATGAAACAGGAGGCAATTAGTGGGAAGGAGGGATCGAGGCGTGCGATGGGCTATGGGGCAGGTTTAAGACCTCGACAATCTCTCTCAACAAAATGCTATAACGTAGACAAGTATGGAGCAAATTTAATCAAGGCTCGTGTGTGTAAATTGGGATTAGTTAGAGGCTGGCCATACACCAGTTCTGTAATTGAGTTACACTTGATTATATCGGAAGTCGTTGGCTATATGAACGTTTATTTTTATATTTATTTATTTATTTATTACATTTCTTTACCCAGGGTGTGCCCAAACAGTGTAAAAATGAGTTTCTGTTGGGGCCTATTAGGCCTATATATAAATTATATAATATTGGATAACAAATACATCAACAAAACCGTAAATTTACAACTAACAATAATACATATAAATACATTGTACAACAACATTTACACAAAAATACAAACAGAATATTCACAGACATACAAGGATTTTTACAGAAATACAAAACATTAATACTTAGGTATGTCTGTACATATACATTTTTAGAACAGTCCTGTTTAAGGCCAATTCTGATTTACGGGATGGGCAAAAATCCGCGAACAAATCTTTTGGGGAGAAAAATAGAAGGGGAAATTCCCATCCGGCTCCACATTAATACAGAGACAACCAAGTTATAACTCCGTAGATCAGCGCAATTGGCATAATATCTAACGGATGGCATGACGGAGCTCCGACTTAAATATACTTAAGGAGTCCATGGTTCGCAATTGTTCGGGCAGATTATTCCGAATATTGGCACCACCCATAGCGAAACTTGTGGCGTGGCATTATTTTTTGGCGAAAGGAACTCTAAGTGCCGTGTGGGTTGATTGCCTTGTTTCGCGAATCACTGTAAGTGGTGTGTAACAGATATAACAGATTTGTTATATTATATATATATATGTATATTATAGCATAATCGCGCTTGGGTCGACCGTTCGCCGTAATTTTACGCCATTACGATGACCACCGTCGTTAGGACGACCGTTTGGTGGTCGTCCGAGCGCCCAACTACTGGAAAAAATTACATTTTTTTACATTTTATTCAATATGTCGATAGAGTGCACGGGTACATAATCCTATAGATTTTAAATTTCGTGGCAAAAGCTCCAGGTAAAAACGGGTTAGGTTACAATAAAAAACCTAAAATTTTGCGCGCGTCTCTACGAAGCGGTCGCGCTAATGTCTGTTTTTCGAGGTTATATACATACAAATGAGTCATTTTGTGAGGACTTTTGAAGACATAGCCTTTTTGGACTTAACCAAAAAAGAAGCCCGATTAAGACAAACAAACATATCCTCTGAAGGGATGAGGAAGGTACATTTAAGGATTATCCGCGCGGCTTTGTTTAGAATATTATCGTGGGATATGTACCTTTTCCCCACACAGTACAAGAATACACTAATGTTGGCATAAATAAACTTACAAATGTGCGTAGGCTGTTTTAAGAAACATAATCTTTACGCGGTCCGACAATATGAAAAACGGAAAATCTTCCAGGCCCAATATTAGCTCAACTCTATACGTCACTCTGATATTCACTCGAGCAGTTCGATTTTACCTCTGCCTTTTAGATTCGGTGCGTTCTACGTCAGTTCTGACTTTTCGAGAGAAAAATCTGGATGATTTACATGCGATATGGTTTGTATTTGCGATAGTTTGGTAAACATTATTTCTACAAGCCCAGGCTTATGGTTACGTATAGACGATGTGCCTCTGTTTACATCTGTATTCAAATGTGCCCGTCAATATGCGCACGCATCATGTTTTACATAAATTTGGTTAAGAGATGACATCAGAGGTCACATAATTCAAAGGCGATCTGACCTGCGACGTCACTCTTTAGGCAAATTTTATGTAAAACACGATGGGTGCGCATCACTGCCGGGCACATTTGAGTACATAAACACGTGACGTCAGAGGGCACATCGTCTATAGCCCGCAAGCTGTAAATGTCAATGAACTGCGAGTGATTGTACTTGGTACAAAGCAGAAACTATTATTGCGGAACTCAGCTGGAAAATTGCTTCCGGTAATCGGATGGAATAACACCCAACGATCTAAGATACATATCAAAAAGCTATCAAACCGCCGAATTATAATCGCCAAAACAAATATTGTCATTCTACCGTATAATATGTCGTAATGATATTTTTAAGTTGGCTTGTATGTGCTTTAAGGGGATTGAACTCTGAAATATATACTTTTCTAGCATTGTATTTGTTATGAGCTTTCAAATAAGACATCGAACGAAAAAAATGGCCAACGGCGAGTAATTAATTAATTTAATTCAAATTTGGAATTAGGAGAGTCCCTCTCCTAATTCGTGGGGCCTAGTAGTATGCGCATGCATGCTCAAGTGAGAGAGGAGTGAGTGAGTGTGGAGTGTTGTGGTCGGGCGGTTAAGAACTCGGTTTTCTGTTCCGCAGAGCGTGGGTTCGAGTCCCGGTGTCGACACGTGTGTCCTTAAGCAAGGCAATTAAACCACTATTGCTTCGTCCTTCGGATGGGACGTAAAGCTGTAGGTCCCATGCGTTGTGTAATGCACGTAAAAGAACCCAGTAACACTCTTCGCTAAGAGAAGGGGTTTGCCCCGGTGTTCCTGGCAGCGCCTCGGAATAAGCAACTAGATAGATGGCGCTTTACAAATGCATGATCATCATCATCTCAACGCGCGCTGGCGTTGGTAAACAACACGGTCCGTATACTGGTTACACGGTCAAAACTGATGACAATTTCAGTCGCAAGACCGCAAATATTTATTGATTTTGATTATAGACTAATTGTAATGCAAACAAACAATTAGCAATTCAGTGTGAGAAACCAGGCCACAAAACAGCGTTTTAAACTGTGTTTTGGGGCCACCTTTCAAATTAAAGGAATGCGTGTGATGACAGGATTAAAGACATAATTTATGCACTCCAAATTCTCAAAATTCTTTCTCATAAAAAAACTTTAAAAAACCAAAAAAAACAATCATTGTCAGAGTTAATTTGACTCTACTTTTTAATTATATTTCCAACTACATGTTATGCCGTTTTCGTGAAGAACAGTTTTCAGACTCCCAAAGAGCGCATTACTGCCGCGATCATTTTATGTATAATTATATGACGTTCTTGATTTTTAAACCTGAACGTCGAAATACCGCGTCTGCCTGAACATTTTTTGGAATACAGATGTGGTCATAGATTTGATTATTGTCATACCTAAGTTGCTCTGTAGAAAAGACATTCAACAAGAGGAAGTAATAAATCTAATGGCATTTAAAAGTTCAAATAGAAGGATTCGTGTGGTATACGAGTGAATGATCGTGGTATAAACACGGGGTATACACAACCGAAGGACTACTTCATACACTGAACAAATAAATCACCGTCTTTAACTAATTAGACTGAATGAAAAACGAATATCAATGAATTCCTATGATTTCATTTAAACATGTTTGCGAGCAACGAAAATATATCCCTTTTAGACGGCTGAACAAAATGTCGTGGCGCCCAAACAAATCATTGGCCACGATTATTTGTGACTCCAATTTTTGTTTTCGAAATTAGTCTGGACGGTACAGCGACAGGAATTTGGTGCGCTTGGATGCGATATAGTCGCGATTGGTCAATTTCAGGTGCACGATCTGGTCTCCCGTTCAGATACAATCAGATACGTTCCGATAGGATTGTCCTAATTGAGTCCCCGATTGGGTACCGATCTGACACGGTCATCACGATCGGGGTCCCCGATTTGGAACGATCTGGTACGTGTAGATACGTTCCGATAGTTACGTTCCACTCGATCATCACGAACCGATGCAGTCAGATGTTGCGATCAGATATGATTGTGGTCGCGATGTCTTTCACGATCGGGATCGAGAGTGATCACGATTTGAGCCACGATTGGACCCCGACGGGTATATACAGCCCGACTGACCATTGACTTCATTGTTTCTTGAACTTCTACAGAGTGAAGACTACCACCCACAATCAGATCGCAGCGCATCTCAACAGAGGTGGTGGTTGTCTTGTCCAAGGTTGATCCCGATCACCGCGATTTGGAAGCACGATTAGATGCGATCTGTAGCGCTTTGTTACGATCCATTACGATCTGATGCGATGATCACGATTAAACTAATCGCGTTGATCGTAGAAATTTTTTGAACCGTCCAAAAATCTTCTACGATCAACACGATTGCCACGACTGACCTCAAGATCTGATAAGATCTGATAGGATCACCACGATTACTCCCCGATTAAGACCACGATTTCAATCGTGGCGCGAATCGTGATAGTGGGAACCTAGCATAAGCTACTTATAACAAAACTTCAAAGGGGGAAGAATGTAGTTGAAGCGAATGGCTGAACGCAGTTTCAATACGTGTGAATATGCTTTAATTATGTTTATAAACATACCATTCGTAAAAACTTGGGAAGTTAAACCAGTATTTTCGTCAAAAAATGCAATTAATGAAACATGCAGCAAGTAGCATTAGCTACGAGGGAGAATTTCAACAATATTAGGTTTTTATTTTTTAACCCACTCCCTAAATAATCGCCTGTCATGCCTTTTTTTGCTAGATATACAACTGGATGGTACGTGCGTTTCAAACCCATTCCTTTATCGATCCCTACTGGCGGTCTAAGAAAAAACAAACACATTTTTACCGCATTCGTAGTCGCCGGAGAGATGTCATCCGTGCCGTCCAGGTAAGACGAGGCGGCTCGCACAAGGGAAGATTGTCCGTGTCCGTAAGCTACCGTCACTCATGCACGAGTGTGTCGCTTTCGCGCCCGTGATCAACAGCTTGCCACCCCGAGCGAGTATATCAGCGGCTGTGAAACGGAGCCCTCGGCCGGTGGAGTCATCACTCTTCTGCCGCTGATCCAAACTCGGAACCGGCACGCAAATTTCCGTCGGCTCTCCCAATTAGAGCCACGTTTCTCTCCACCAAAGAAGATGTTTGCTGAGACCTCCTCTAGAAAACTGCCTGGTCCACTCCTCCTTTACAGTTTATACTGTTTGACGCCCCCTACGGCTGTTTAATGCATCGATATTGCCCTTTGCCCAATGCACAGACCGTTGCTCACGTCACAGCCAATTCAATTCAGATGGTCACTGACACGTACACCCAATCGGTGTACCATTGATTGCTAAGTGTAAACGACGCACACGCATTGCAATACTGACAAAGAACTAATCGCGTCTAACGTAATACGATTACCCCCCTCCCCCCCTCCCCACCCCCTTTACAATTAATTTCATCATGCCGATGCAATGAATCCAAGGATATGTTAATGAACGAGCCAACGAACGCCTGCAGCCAATTTATCTGATACATAATGACGTCATGGTTTTTTTAACATTGCGCTTTCCTATAGAAGCCAGTCAGGACGCCAGACGAAGTATGGACAGACTCGCTCATAATTATAGAAAAGCGCACGTGTAAACAAAACGTGACATCAGACCGAATTTCTGCTCGAAATTACGTCACGTGTTCTAAAGTCTACTCCGATTGGCTGGCGTGCAGGGCCGTATTAAATAAGTCTGGTTCCCAGACCCTATTGTCATTTGGACTTTAAAAATGGGGTCCTGCAGCTAGCGGTGAATTTTGAATATTATTATTTATAAATGCCAACCTATAGGCCGTGTTCCCATACAGTTTTAATGGACGAAGACATAGAACAATAAAGTTAACGATATTTCGACCTTGAGAAATACTTATTACTTATTACTAAGGGTAATCTTGTCAAATTCAATGTAAAATGGGAACCCTTTTCACTTATATTTACGGATTAATATATTTTCTGTAATGACAACTGCAGAATTACTTTAATAAATAACCCCCCCCCCCCGAGGGATTAAAACAAACCTAAAAACTAAAGAAGACTTGAAGAGGGTAGACATAATACGAGTAGTCCAGTTCTCCGAGCGAGTTTTGGGAGCGATGTTCCACCATCGCTGATTTGCAAGCATAAGATAAGTTGTAATATTTCACTGTGAACGAATTATCCTAAGGGCAGTCATTTAAACTCGTTTAAATCACTTATACGCAGTTACCGCCTGATGTACGAGGAAATGAAAGGACAAAGAAAATAGCCGGTCGCTGTGCGGGTTCGATTACGAACGATCTTAGAAAAGGGTGACAAACGGCTGAAATATAGATTACGTTTAAGTATATATCATAGTAAGAGTCTTTCTCCGTCTATAGTGCAATAGTCTTGAAGCAAGGGCATACACAAGATCAGTGAATCATAGTATCCTTTGCTATGGCGCTTTCTATTTAAGTAAACTGTCTCTTTAAAGGTAGGATACACCATTGGTAATTGCTCAAATGGTCATGAATAGGAAGATTCGGGGGGTTGTATTTTATAATAAATATCGTTTAACTGACCTGTCCGAAGTTTTACAATCATGGATGCCGAGAAAAACGCGAAAAACAGCGTTTGTTTGCAACTCGGAATTTTACGGGTTCACGTAACCCTTGCGTCAAGACCGAGTTGTGAAACAAATCTCGTGATAATTAAGGGCGCCCTCAATAAGTCCGTTTTCAGAGTATTGATGATTGATGAACTGCATAGACGGACAGCGGGCCCGGAACAAATAAACAACTCGGTCTTGGAGCAAGACTAGCCTACTACATGTACCTGCTTAATGCTGACACAACGTCATATTTACTTAACCGATTTCTAGCAAACGCACAAAAGTATTTCTAGCGCACGAAATGATATCGAGCGCACGAAATAAAGTATTTCGAGCGCACAAAATGATTTCGAGCTCACGAAAAGATTTCGAGCCCACGAAATGATTTCGAGTGCACGAAATGATTTCGAGCGCACGAAAAAAGGTATTTCGAGCGCACGAAATGATTTCGAGCTCACGAAAAGATTTTTTTCGAGCGCACGAAAAGATTTTTTTCGATCGCACGAAATCATTTCGTGGGCACGAAATGATTTCGAGCTCACGAAATAAGTTATTTCGAGTGCACGAAATCATTTCGTGGGCACGAAATGATTTCGAGCTCACGAAATAAGTTATTTCGAGTGCACGAAATGAATTCGTGGGCACGAAATGATCTCGAGCGCACGAAATAAAAAACTCAAATTATTTCGTTACGGTGATTTTTATTCGTCATATGTCCCTTTAGGGGCTCCGTAGCTTATCTCTCAGATTAAAAAAAAAATTGACACCTTTTCCCATCCAGAAATATACATTCGAAGTAGACATCAACGGCTTATGCGGTTTAGCAATGAGATATTTTGATAAGAATGTTGGTTTGTAATTGGACGCCATGTAATCATGCATGTACAGTGTATATAGCGCTATATCTTATACTGTACTGCAGCCTGATTCCGTAGGATTTTTTTCACTCATTCTGACCTTTTGATGTTAAAACGCCTTGAGCTCCGAATCGTCGATCCGATATGAAGAAAATGACATTATGAGCCTATCCAATATTGAAACTGTTACTCAGATATAATCCCTGGGTCCGATGTGCCTTTGAGGAATAGAGGAATATAAGCAAGCGCTGGCTGGCGCCCAATAATCCTATTGAACTGGTCTTATTTTATTATTATTTAGACCAGGATTGTGAATTTAAATTGCAGGATTACGCTTCGAGCTATTAAAGAGAAATGATATTATGTTACCAAATCCTCATAGAATTTACTTCGTTACTGATATATTTGCGTTTGGTGCATGCATATGAAGAATAAGTCACGACAAACGAAGCCTAATTTGACATCATGCAATGTTTCTTTTTGTATTATTGATGCTTTCCTAATTTCGAAGCCATTTAATCAATATAGGTTACCGGCTATTTTTAAATATAGTTTTTTTTAATTCACTAACTCTTACATTCAATTTGGTCAGAGGAAAAATCACACGCTTTTATCAAACAAATTTAGTCATTTCGTCCCGGAAATATTCGTCATTACATTATGAATTTCGTCTAAAGCTGTTGCGAAAACGCATCATTCAGAAAAATTGAATTCGTCTGATATCAATCAATTTCAAACTGTTAATTAATTTGTCTAAGGTGTTTTAACAGCTGGCCAGTCCATACATTAAAGGTCAAATTGTTCGTGTCGCTGTTACATCTAACATAAACAAAAATTGTGTAAATTTTTGACGCATTCTTTGATGCCTTCAATCTCCAGTAGCGATTACATAAAGCAAAGTACTTAAACAAAAGTACAAACCTTTGAAGTCAATTTCACTAAACTTCGCTCAGTATTGGTTTTCTTCACCGTGAGTGACGGCAGATCAATCGAGTTAAGGTTTTTTTATAGTTAAAATGGCTTAAAATAATGTGCCTCCTCGATATGAAAGCAAAACTGCCCCTCAAACGCACACATGAGAGCCACCACATCGATATACATGTACGTAAAACACAGGCAATCGTAAACCCTATTGTGTCTCTTTAGTTTGTAGGCTACTTTGATTCTTTCGGAAGACTCCCATATGATTTGTACACACCGATGGAAGGTGTTTTTCAGTGATTTTTTTTGTATTGTTTTTGTAAATAAAAAAATAAAAATAAGTAAAAATAAGAAATACACATCCTGGGTTGAGTGTACATGACGTATGAATCCAGTGGATGTGAATTTGAAACTTAACGATTTTTGTTTTAACCATGGTGTAAATTTGGACTGAGAACGTGAATTTGGAGCATTTGGTTGTGATTTTGGAGCATTTGGATATGATTTTGAAAATATTTTGTTAAAATAACAACCTGCTAAGGACCGTGTCCGCTTTAATGCAAAATCACATAACACCCTGTTCTGGGGCTACTATCCCACCCAACGGATCATCACCGCCCAAGGTGTTGTCTGACGATGAAGTATGAGTGACTTCTGCAGCTAGCTACCGGCGCTTGATGTCATTTTGCGTCGTGGAAAGGCAAAGATTAGAAAATGGAAATTCGCCACTCAACCGATTATTGGCAGTACCCGGCCGTACGTGACGTGCCCTGCATTGATGCATGCCACGCGGTGTGCTTTCAACGCGTCGGGTGCCCGGCAGAAGGACATGAGCGTTTTTGGCGCGAAAATCACTTTCAAGATAATTGCATTAAATGGATGCAATGTTCACCCCCACCCCCTCCCGAGTATTGAGAATCCAATGTGCTCCCACACGTATAACGCCCTATGCATATGCCCTTTAGTTGTAACGCTGAGAACATAGATTACGCGTTCGCGCATAAGGGCGTACACTACACACGCATTCAGGCACACAACGTTTCCAAACAACCTAGAGTTCATTGAATCGAATAAAACATTCGACTGCCACGATTGAAGTAGTATTGTATAGAAGAATCGATTAATGGTATCGCCACCAAGTGTAGCAATATACAAACCAAACGCACCATTTCACAACCTTTGAGATATGGACAGAAGACTGATTATGATAGACTATTTTAGTGGAGGTATTTTCTGTCCTCTTATAATAGCGTTCTGTATAATCTGGAGCACACCTCCCTAAAAAAACTGACTTAATTGTAGTTCAGCTAGTATTAAGATTCAGCTATATTTTGCCTGGAGATAAAAGTGTAAAAAAATTGTTTAACGACTGTCAGCAAAGAAAGCCTAATCTCGTTTCCATGGCCACGGGATGTGATGCAAACGTTCGACGCAGCCCTGCTCAGACTGGCTACTGCATAATGTGTGTGTGCCCCAAAATATATGTGAAATATCAACATGACCTTCCTAAAAGTCACGACCATACGAGATGTTAAAAAGTCACTCAAATAATAAGTTTTTATAACGAATTAGAATTGTTCTCATTTTTTTAAATTAAACTTTAAATGACGTAGTGCTCGGCGGGCTGGCATAAAAATACCTAATTCATGCTAAAGTACATTTTTTGATGGCAATTCATTTTTATTTTGTTAAAAACCCTCTTTACTGATGCCGCCATCTTTGTGGTCCCGTGGCAATTTTTAGGAACAGCAAATACGTCTCTTCGGGCTGAGACGTATTTCATTATTTCATGTGTAACGCGTTTTCAATGCAGTAACCCCCTGACATTGTCACGTGACCACAGAGTGCAGGCCGTATCACGTGACCACAAAGTGGCCGGATCCATGAAACGGTCCACGGTGTGAATGGCGTTTTCGAAGACTTGTCATCGAATGTACGCAAGCAGTTGAAAATTCTCTCTTTATCAGATTTTAAATTTTGACACTAATAAGTAATAATCCAATTGTCCAACGGCAGCGACAAACATTTCCATCTGCGTTTGAGCGCCAAGTGTATTACTCTTTATTAGATAGCGTATTCATGAAAGAGCCGTCGATCGAGTGTTGCCAATGGAGATGGTCGGCGCTGATTCTTTTAAGGCTGACCTCCTGTGGACCCAGCTGCTCCCAGATTGGATCGGGATTGATCCGAGTCATAATGTGTCAAGTTCGACGGGGATATACATGCAACCCTCCTATTCAAACCATGAAGGGGAAATTATTTATGTTCCAATCGATAGCCGACGGCTTTTAATGGGAAAGAAACGCAACAATGTGACTAATTTTCTGCTTTGCGTTTCCTTTGAATATGAATCAAATTAAGACAGGGGACAAAGACATACCGATTTGTTCCGACTTCATACGGACGCCTATAGGCTAAGTAAAAATGAGTATAGGAAAAAAAACCTATAATTAGGTCAGTGGCGGATCCAGAAATTTGTAAAGGCCTTTCGGATTCATTATGTCCGATTGTTGTGGACAGGTGGATATAGGTATGCAGAACATTGTGCTGATGCACTTATGATAATATCGGGAAGAAGACTTATAATACACATTATAACAGCCCGTGAAAAATTAATGTAATCTTTATTATTATTACTAAATTTGTATTTATATATTAGTTTGTATCCGTATTAAAATAGTGAACGTAGAACAAAAAAGGGACAATAGGGGGTCCTTGATTGGAGGCGTATACATGGTAAAAATACACCGGCCCCAAAAAATATATCTAAAGACAGCGTCCACGCCAACATGGTGGTAAACTCGACAGCAATAAGCCATTTGCGCGTGACCACGAGTTAAATTTAAATAATATCTGGTACACTGACTTGTTCACACAGCTTGGCACAGTTTAACTTTAAATTCTCCAGACCAAAGACACTGTTGCTATATCACGTGATTCGGGGCAAGCTTTTACATAGTTACGTAAGAGACGCTGTTTACAATGAGTGAGAATGGCAAAAAGACACCAGACCATTCCAGAGCTGGGGGTTGCTTGCGTAAGGCTTGCCCCGAATCACGTGATATAGCAAGAAAGCTTCTTCGCGGTATTTAAAAGTCTTTTTGGTAGACGCTTATACTTATTTACCCTTAGTTGTCCTAAATATGTCCTAAATATGATTTCATCTGGCGAGTAGACGGGTTTAGAGGTATGTACACAAGACTGTACTATAGGTTGTACTATAGGCCTACTCTCTAAATGTACACAAGTAAAAACGAGTGAATATCAATTATAAAACACTCCAAAAAAAGTGAAATCGAGTTTTTCAGATAGAAAACAACTTCAAAAGAAGTGAAAACAAAAAGAGTACATTTTCACTCTTTTGAGAAGCCATATTTAGGACAACTATAAAAAGAGCTGTTTTCCATATGGATCCTCAAAATAGTGACAATTCAGAGAGTAAGTTTTCACGGTTAATTTCTGCAAATAGATACCCAATAATTAATACTGTGTCATTCGGTTCCTCGCAAAATTAAATACTGCTCTAAAATCATAATAAGTTTATTTTTATGAGTACGCAATACTACAATAGGCCTAGGACCTAAAGACGTCACGATTTGTTTTCTTGTGTGCTTTTCTATGAGCGAGTCTGTCCTTACGTCATCTGCCATCCCGACTTCGCTCCTATAGAAAATCGCATGTAAACAAACTAATGACGTCATTAGGTATATTGCTTCATATACGGTATGTATATCCTTGCGCTTTATAAAATATACATTATTGCATTTTGTATGCCCTGATAATATCTGCATTCAGGCAACACGTACTTCTCACGCGTACGGAGCTCCAATAACCCAAATACATAAAGACGCATTCAAAAACAAAATAATTACATGGAAATGAATTTCAATTTGAATGAGTTTACTCCACTTGGAACGAAGACAGTTCGATTAAAATATAACCGTCTAACCGAAACTGGTAACCTGCGCAAGAAGTGCCAGTCTCTACAGTGAATGGCGGGCGGTTCCCTCTTTGCACGTACCAGATCGACAAATAGATTGCAGCGTGACCTTTAAGAAGTGAACTTATGTAATTTCACTGGAGAGTGTGCTGGTGGACTTCTAAAACCAGATCAAAGGCCGACCCAATTAATTTGACAACGGAGGTAGGAATAGAAGGGGTTAGCGCAAGCCAAGATCAAAAGGCCAATGTCTGCTGCCGCGATCAGCTATCGACCACAAAATCCGGTTAGCAAGTGTGGTGTCAAATTAACTTAAACCACACGTACATGTATTTAGGTTATTTTACATAGAGACAATGGAATCAGAAGTACTGTAGGTTTGGCCAATGAGCGCTAGTAATAAGCAGCGCGTGCGCAAAAGCGAGTCGAACTGGGGCCGAAAGCCTAACCTCGTTACCCTGGCTACGATCTTGCTGCGCGATTTTTACCATCATGTCTTGCGCGATCTTAACCCCTGAAGTCTAATTTAAATGTGTCATAATATTGGTACATTTCAATTAGGGCTGCAGTCGATGTGTTAAACGCGCGACGCCATGTTTAACATTTTGTAATTGTTATTTTGTACAATCAACCCTTTCAAACATTTTGACGTCGCGTTGTTTAGCGTAGAATTTGTACTCCTCTGTCGTCCCTCTACAACGTAAGATACAGATTTCTGGAAAAAACAAACGAGGCTTCCAAAAATCCATACGGTACAGGTATTACGCAGTCTTGAAATAAATGTTCGTACATGACGTGACGTTCAAGAACGCGCAAGCGCATTAAATTCAGGCGTGCAGTTTTCGAAATACGAAAAAATGTCCAAATAGCCAAAATAGCTAGTCAGTGGCCAGGGGTTAGTGAAGGAACTCGCACGCGCCCATTGAGTCGAGGCTGGCTCGCTCTATCTTACAGAGGGCGCTATCGGTCGATTAATTTGCCACAAACGTGCCGCACCACAACAGAAGGGCCTCGTTAATTGGCCGTTGTATCAAACGTTAAAAGAACTGCTTGAAACAGAAATTTCAACGAGATTTAATGCTGATTGTGTATTAATAAGAAAAGAGTTCAGTCAAATGTACACATGTTTGTCACTGAACTTTTATTCTAATAAATATTGACTTCATTTTATAAGACCCAACAAAATTCAGTTTTAAGGGGAAAATATAAAAAATCTGTTTTCAATTTTCTTTTTTGAGGAAGAAAATAATTATAAATGAAAGAAAACTAGCATCAAGTACTGCATGTCCAAATAATGATCAATGTTGGTTGTTCCTTAATTTATATCAGGTCATGTAAAACAAAAAGCTGCATTCATAAAGAATCACTAAAGTTCTACGGACCACGGACTATAAATTTTCGAAACTATGCTACCAAGAACTTCATGCAATCAAAATAAAAAGTTTGGTACCACTACCCTAAATCAACTCAACTCAACTCAACTCAAATCAACTCACCAATGGATAGAGCATTCTTCCTAACTACAGCTTGCAAGGAATACCATCGACTTAAACATGATGTACATGGTTGCCAAATGCTGTCCGAACTACACTGGCCCGCGTTCACGGGTTTGATCTGGACAAGGACGCTGCTATCTTGCCCCAGCCTAGCCTTGGTCAAGGCGTTCATCGTTACCCGTTCGTACGTACAGCGCAGCGGTAATCGGAGCTCAAACAACGACCTCACGCGGCCACTATTATATGCAAATTAACTGAAGATATATGAAGGCCTTGGATCAATCATTAAGTTGAGGGGTTGGGGGGGGGGGGGGGGGGTATTTGAGGCTGCGATTGCAAAACGCTGTTGTACTGTCCATTCTCAAAATAGGGGGGAACAATTTTCTCACGCGAAAAATAAATAATAATATTTTGGCATCCAATCTTAACATCTTATCTTTTGTAGTTGAAAAAGGGTTGTTATTTACCTTAATTGTTATCATCAAATGACAAAAATTGTATTGAAAATAAAACAAAAGCAGTCGCAAACAAATAAACGTTGACCGTACCGCTGCTGTACTTGGAGATTTTGCACAAATACCTAAACGACGTTAACAAATACCTCCCCTAAAAAGGGCAATTATAATAATCGACAAATTGTGGAGAATTTTGCTTCGAACCCACTAACCCACTGGCGGCAGCACTAACGTTAATTTTAGAGCAAATTTTCGTTTATTTTTCAATGATAGTGCATTAAATTGATCGAAACCAACAGATCGACAAATACGTCAATATCATCAGGTATTTTAACAAACAGTGTGTAACAACTAGCAGACGATAATTGTTCTTAAAAAAATTCTTACATCGTAATTTTGCAAACACTAATTCAAGCATCGCTTGGGGGCGCGGCGCACGTGTACTAGCCATCATATAGGCTCTATAGTAGCCACGTCCGTATTCCATTTACCTTAAAAGGCCCGGTCACACAGCCTTTCGCGTCTGTATCGCGGGTAAAATTTCGCAATTTTTTTTTTGCCCGTGGTGGAAAATGTGCAAAATTGGCTTACCCGCGGTTTACCCGTGGTATGCCCGCGGAACAGACGCCGGCGACTGTTCCGCGTCCTTATCGCGGGTGAAGCGCGGCGGTACCGCGGCCTACCACGGGTATAATAAAGCAGCCGAACCGGGCTGTAGAAATCATAATCATAATCATTGACGTCTGGAGCACAACTGACGAATGCTCGGCAAATCGCGCTTTTTATATACCTAAAATCAGACGTTGTACGGACGCGATTAGGCCGTGGACAATCGTATTTGGGACGTGTACAAGACGCAATTGAACGTGATTAGGCCGGTATTGGGGCGCGCTGTTTACGCGGAGAAAGGCGTTTGTCCGTGCTTACACGCGGTACACACGCTACTGCACGTGATAACAACGCGGTACAGACGCGGAACAAACGTGCTATGACCGTGCTCCACCCGCGATTACCCGCGAAAATTTCGCGTCCTACCGCGTGTAACCACGTCTTAACCGCGGCCGTAGCACGTCCTAGCACGTTCGTTCCGCGTCTGTTCCGCGTCTTTACCGCGTGTGTACCACGTGTACCGCCCGCGATTACCCGCGGTCTAAATTTTTGGGCAGCCCAAAACTTTTTCGCGCGGCCAACCGCGTGTGAATTTCTTACCGCGTGTAACGACGGGTAAAGTACGGCTGTATCGCGTCTTTATCGCGACCTCAAAGCGTCCAACAGCGTCTGCTTCACGGGCAGAAATTTTTTGCCGTGATTCGGCCGCGATACGCCCGTGGAGGGCTGTGTGACCGGGCCTTAGCGCCTAGGTAGACGTAACTTATGTAGACGTAGACGTATATCGTAGCTCTAGATACTCGTTTCGGACACAGCCGTCCCCCCCCCCCCCCCCCCCATCCCCCCCCCCCCCCAACCAAAAACAAAAACAAAATCGCCCGAGTCGAGTATACAGTAACAAAAATACGTCGGTGATTTTACGTGAAGGGCAAAATCTAATTTATAGAGTTACGCCATTTTTTTCGAATGTATAAATCGCGCATAATATTATGTACAGAATAGGTCTATTTACAATTTCGCGGAAGAAGCAAAAAACATAATTTGACTATAGAATTTGACCCCTAGATGCCTATACCAAAATAGTCTACAAATGCATTACATGCGTCAATGTGAACAATAGTGCAAAGTAACAATGGAAGTTCCATTTCCAGTGCACCGGCCGTTTGTCCATGCGCTCAGTATTATTGTCCACGTCAGGGGCCGGGGGGGGGGCGGAGGGGGGGGCCCTTCGAGGCTGTGATTGCGAAACGCTGTGGTACCGTCCATTCTCAAAATAGGGGGGAACAATTTTCTCACTCGAAAAATAAAGAGTTTTTGGCATCCAATCTTAACATCTTGTTTTTTGTAGTTGTACAAGGTTGTTATTTACCTTAATGTTTATCATCCAATGACAAAAATTGTATTGAAAAGGAAAAAAGCAGTCGAAAAAATTAAGCGTTGACGTACCGTTGATGCGCGTGGAGATTGTGCACAAATACTCAAACGACGTTAACAAATACCTCCCCTAAAAAGGGCAATAATAATCGATAAATTGTGAAAAATCGTGCTTTGACCCCACTCATTTTTTTCCATGGATACGTTAAAAAAGGATGTAGCAGTGATATACTGAATTTTTTAAAAAATCTGCCTGTGACCCCCTTGCGTTTTATCGTGTTGTTTTCGAACGAAAATAGCAGAAAATGACATCGCCCCAAACAAAATCCGTGTAGATCGTGCCTGCGTACCTGGCTTTGCGGACGTTGTATGAATCACTAAATGCGGAGAGCGATACATGGAGCAAATCTGTACGTGTTTCAATTAGCCTCTGTCATGAAATGACGAAAATCAACCGAAGAGGGCGTTTTGCGGAAATTTGTCAATATGGCTTCCGAGCTCTCGCGTATAAAGACTAACGTAAGTAGCTATACCATGGAGGAAAGACAACAGATATTTAGTGAATTGCGGGGAAATACTTAATAAAAAATGGCCAATCATAAAACTAGATTTTCTTTCCTGCACTTGAAAAGACCCGCCGTGTATTTATGCTCCTTAGAAAACCGGTTAGGCCCAATTAACATTTAAACAAAACAAAAAATTCAGTGGCACTGAACTGAAGCTTTATTTGAAAGCCATATTTGAATGCCATACAGTAAACAAATTCTGGGGCCAATTCATACAACTTGATACATGTACAAGCAATATTATTTTTGTATTTTTAATTATTTTTTGACATCAAATATAAATTTGGGGCTTTACACACAAGCACTTGGTTCACATAATTACTATATGGACGTTAAACCTCAACATTCCTAATCCTGCAATGTTAATTTAAAAATCAGTTTTAAATACTGTCACATTAAATGTACAGACGCCTGTGAAATCTAGTAATATTTTACCCTTTTATTGACTGAAACCTGACATTAAAAGAAGTTCGTAAATATTAAACTTGAATTTTTCAAGAATTATTCAATTGCGCCACGACCAATTAGGGAGCACTCGGTCAATTGTGTGCACAATTTCTGGACGCCACCGTTTTGGTGTTTTTTTCGGACTAAGCTTAGGCCTACACCTAAATTGTTAACAGAGGGTAAATAGCAAGCATTAATAACATTAACATGGTAAAGGTACAATGAATTTGCAGTTTGTCAACAAAGAAGTATGGCAACATTGCATGAGGAAAGTCGGCCCAACATTAACTGTTTATAAACAATGTAAACGTCGAAGTACAGCTATAGCTCTCCCAAAGGTCGAGTTGTCTCAACGGGCGAGTTGTCTCAACGGGCGAGTTGTCTCAACGGTCGACTTGTCTGACATTAGTCTTGGTTCCAAGACCTTCGTGTTGTTTATTCCGCGATCACTGACACAAACCACCGATGTTATAGAGGGCGCCCTCTACAGACGAATCGCACCCGCGAACTCAGTGGACTCACTCGAAGGTCTTGGACAAGTTGGCACACAGGGGGCGTGGTCAGACTATTGTAATATATGCATTATTCATATCACGTGATAATGATGGACGGTTATAGGCAAATTCGTGCGAGGGTTACGCAAAACGTTACACGCCGCGATTGACCCGGCCGGCGTGATGTGCATGTACTACACTGTACATGTATTCGCATTTTTGTATCACTGTGGACGGAGACATGGCTTCCCTTACCGAACATGACATGTTCTCGTGTACAAAATGGTTAGAAAGTCGAGCACTTTTTTCAAAATGCTCCCATTTTAACCACAATTATTTTCCTGGGTTGAAATTTCCAACCAATAATACCCTATATTATACCCTAACCCAAACACTAACCCACATCCTAACCCTAGCTTTTGAGTAATTTAAGTACAATCCAAAAATCTAATTCGTGAAATTCCTAATGGAGACCTAAATATAAATCACCCTTTGGAGACCTTTTTACTCCCATTGTCCCCATTGTGTTCACGTCTCCAGAGGTACCGTATTTCGCACCATACAGTACATGTACATGTACATGTACTTTACATGTACATTGACACAGCAAATCATAGCTGCCCCGGCATTTATTTGTGACTGCGGGTGAATTGAAACAACTTTGCTCTATGGTGAAAACCTCCAAAGCCCCAGTCCCACCGAAAGCCGGATACGCTACGGATCAACCCGGATTCATATCCGGGGTCATCCGGAGTGGAACCTTAGTCAAACCGTGATAATCCGGGACTATCCGGGACTATCCGGGGCCATGCATCCGGGACCATCCGGGGACATCCGTAGTGAGTCCGGGAAGTCGAGCGTCACCCTGGATCAGCATCTAGCATCCGGAGTGATCCGGGGCCATCCGGGAAGGGAGAGGGGGGCGGCGAAGAACCGTAGTGAAACCGTAGTGCGATCGTGATGATCCCTAGTGTATCCGGGATAAACCGTAGCGTAACCGTAGTGTAACCGTATCCGGGATGAAACGGGAGTTGGTTCCACTACGGTTCCACTACGGATCGCCACGGATTCACTACGGTGTCACCACGGTATTTCCCGGATGAACCGGGATGAACCGTAGTGTATCCGGGGTCATCCGGGGTGAACCGTGGCACATCCGGGATGAACCGTGGCGCATCCGTAGTGAAACCGTGGCGGAACCGTAGTGAATCCGTGACCATCCGGGGTCATGGGGGAAAAACAGGCTTGAACCGGGGTGATCCGGGCCCATTCGTGGCAGAACCGTAGTCAAACCGTAGTAGAACCGTAGTAGGATCGGGGAACATGTCACTTTGTTTTTGATTGCCTTCCCGGACCACCCCGGATCAAACGTAGTTTCATCCGGGGTCATCCGGGGCGATCCGGGGCGATCCGTAGCATATCCGGCTTCAGTGGGACTGGGGCTACTAATTTATATGGTGGCCCTGAGGGATATCAAAAGTCGTGAACATTTTCGCGACAAATTTGCGACTTGTCGTTAATTTATTTGCGACTAGTCGTAAATATTTTTGCAACTAGTCGCAAATAATTTCACAACTAGTCGTGACAAAATTTGCGACTAGTCGCGAATTTTGTCACGACTAGTTGTGAAATTATTTGCGACTAGTTGCAAAAATATTTACGACCAGTCGCAAATAAATTAACGACAAGTCGCAAATTTGAGTCCTGAATTTTTTACGACATATTTTTTGCTACTAATCGTAAATATTTTTTCGCGAATAGTCGTCAATATTTTCAATAGTCGCGAAAAAAATTCGCGACTAGTAGCGAAAATAGTCACTAATAATCACGAATTATACGACTAGTCGCAAAAATATTAACAACCAGTCGCGAATAAATTCACGACAAGTCGCGAATAGTTTCACAACTACTCGCAAACAAATTCACGACTTTTATGTCCCTCCATGCAGAGCCACCATAAATTTCCCCTTTTATTTCAGGGAAAGGTAGTTTTTGCAGGTAATTAACTGTTTGCCAAAATGAAGCACGACCTCACTAGATTTGAGGCTAATACTGACGTACTGTACGTTCGATACACTGGAATACAAAAAAACGCACCGCGCTGAAGCACCATAACATAGCGATGCTGCAGCGGGCAGACCCGCGGTACGGTACCGGTGGCCGGCTGTAGCTAGCTTGCACTGCCATGCCCCGGAAGATCGGACACACGTACGTACATGTACAATGCTATTAAAAGTCTGCACATTTCGCGCAATGCACGTGCATACAGTCACCATCACATACATGTACATTGTACATGTACACTGTCTTGTGTACACACACACAGTATCTTATATTTGTGTATAATGAATAATTCATGATGAGGCTCAAACTCGGTCGCTGATTGGATCCCTCGGAAAAGCGAGGGAGATTCGTCGAAAACTAAGGTTAAAGTTAACAATTGCTAGCCAACTAGTGCTAGACCCTTCTGGGAATCCAAAATCATGTACGTTTGTCAAACGTCGGCTCCAGTGCGAACATGGATCCAGCCGCATTTTGTAAACTACGCATGCGTGAGACCAGAACGCACACGAAGCCGGGATTTGAAAAAGAGACAGCGTTAACGAATCTGCGCGCGTGGTGGGCGCCGAAATAACACAAGGGTCTAGGGCTAGACTAGTCTGACATCTGCTAGCTACGCACGTACGTATATAGCGCAGCACGCTTTCACAAACTGACCATTTTTTCAGTCGCTGTTTCTTTCTCTTTCGTAATTTTACGGTTTTGGATGACATTTAGCCTTATGCCTACGATTTATCCTTTCGAAATAACCACAGCCTTTAGAGCTCCGTCGTAAGCCATAAAGTTCTGACATCGACGACACACGTGTTGCTGTTGGTAAGCGCCGCCATTTTGACAATTTTCCTCGCGTTGACCTTTTAGAAAGGTCATGACAGAGGCTAATGGTGCGCTTCGCGGTAGCGATCTATACGTATTTACTGTGTGAGATGTGTGGCTCATGAGCGTGGAAGAACGAATGAGATACATTTCAACGTTGGTGGCGCACTTTCTTGGGCCCCCCCTCTGCCCCCCACCTGGTCCACGTGTACATGTACAAACTCGTATAATCAAACCTAGCTTACTTGTTATTAGTAATTTCAGTAGCACGTGGAAGTTATTTCGAAAAAAACATTTGTTTTCTGCTGTAAAAATATGTTTTTACTTATGAATAATTTATTACCAAATTATTATAGATTATTATTGGTCTAATTAGCTCTTTCGTATTAGATATGCGAATACATATAAAAATGTTATTTTTAAAGTACCGGTTGAGGCGGCTTTATTGTATAACTTCACTGAGTTAAAGGTGCTTATGTAGCCGGGTGACGCTGTTAACAAGCCTGACCTGTACATACAATGACGTCTAGGTAACGCACAGTAGCCGTCGACGTGGACCCACTGACCTCTAAATACCGTTTGGAAACGACCGGCGGATTATCCCACAAATAAACCCTAAATACTCCTGTATTTTAATTCATGGGAATCTCGTATATATTGCATTTTATCGTGAAAAACATGAAGGTTATTGTGGTAGCTTCGTTGGCTCTTGTGGCTGTTATTTACCTCCTTTTACCTCAGGCTGCAGTTGCCGAAAAGCAGAAAGGACCAAAAGTGACAGACATTGTAAGTATTGAGTCAAAGTTCTGGTATGGTGGTGGTAAAGAACGGGATTTGTTTGCATTTTTTTCCCATTATTTTAAATATAGATTTCACTAAAAATGTTATGATGATGTTTGGCATCATTGGACAGCCTAACAACATCAGTATAACATAAGGATTGCAACAGTGCAACCATTTATTTCATAGCTTCTTCTGCTGGCAAGAGGTTTTGACAATTTTAATGACATTTTGTAGGGGGTAGTTTTGAAGTCCAAAAAAAATGTAAGGCATCATTGTGCCTTACAGTTACAAAAGTTACAAAAAGTTTCGGTACAACTATAGAATGCAGGGCCACTTAAAGGTAGTATACACCATTTGCAGATATCGAAAATATTTACTACCGAATTATTAAGAAATATCCTTACTCAATTGAAAGTAAATATTGATTCTAGGCGTTCAGCAAAAGGATTGCGCTAGATATCCTGTAATGTAATTATTCAAAAAAATGTTATTGTCGTCGTCGTATTGTACCTCAAAATTTTCCACCAAAAAATCCCAAACCTGCCATCTATCTACGATATACCTGTTGGTTTTTGATGTCGCAAGCTAGTTTGGTAAGTCCAATAAGTGGATTTGGTTCTCTTAATCTAATCTTTATAGAGATTGCGTTTCCTGATAATATGGGAAGGCAACAGGTGTACCTAGCAATATCAGGAATTTATATAAAATTAATGTCCCAAAAATTCTTGAAAAATGGCAAAGACACTCATTGTGGAAATTTATAGTGGGGCATCTACATGTACATGTACAATGTAGCTGTTGGTTTGGTGTTTTTGAACTAATTAAATAATATGCATATATTTACAAGCGTCAGAGTTGCAATGACTCAAGTCAACGACTCGACTCGACTCGAACTCCAGTCAAGTTTGTTACTGTTAGTGACTCGGCTTGACTCAAGTTCTTATGGGTGAATAACTTGATTCGACACGAGTCCCTCATCAGAATGACTCCACTCGAGTAAAGGCTATGAGTTCCAAAAAAATTTATATATTGAACAAACTAGTGGAATTTGACGGATTCGGGATTTTAAGCCTAGCAGTACTGCAACATTGTTTGTGCAGTCCTGCAAATTCGATTTTGAGTTGATGGATTTTTAAGACTCTATGGAGAAACGCTGCAAAATATTTGTATGCCAGCATGGTATCCTGAATCCTTCAGTGGATCGTTGATGGATTGTTGATGGGTTTTCTCCAGAATGTATACTGGTGGATTCTGATGGACTAATCCGGGACAAACTTGACGGATTTTGGCAGATTCCAGTAAAAACACTCGAGGTGTTGGGGTTAAAACTGAGACTCGGAACATTACAGGTTTTCGTTGCACAATGTTAAAAATACACTGTGAAATAAGGGTAGCCCCAGGAGAAAGCAGTACTTTCCATTCCTCAATATTCCTCAACAATGTTGTTGCATGTTACAAGATCTGTAATTATATCATAATTCTTATGTTTTTAGGTATTTTTCGACATCTCCATCGGCGGAGTAGACAAAGGGCGTATAGAAATTGGGCTGTTTGGCAAGACGGTGCCCAAGACAGTTAAGAACTTTGTAGCTCTGGCCAACAACCATAAGGAAAAACCAGAGGTAAGTATATACATGTACATCATCCCCTAATCGGGATTGCTGGCGTTAGATATTTGTGACCCGCTCCCACAAAACCAGACATAAGGTGTTTTTTTGTTAAAGTGAGATATTGTTATTTCCATTTAGTACACATCTTCAGCTTTCATTTGGTACCAAAACCACCTTTATACCATACATACTTCCAATTTTATGATGATTTAAAGACTGCCCTGTACACGCGATTCTATGGGAATAAAAAAATGAAAATAACAATATCTCACTTTTCAACAAAAACACTTATGTCTGGTTTTGTGGAAGCAATGTGCGTCCATGTACATGTAGGCAACACAAGTTCATTTAACCCTAACTCCCTCACCATTGTTATTGAACAATACAATTCCTTCAAAATCCTCCAACTTCCTTTGTTGTGTAGGGAGTTAGGGTTAATATGCAGTTTTTATATAGCGCAGGTATCTCTACCAAGACTGGTACTCAAGGCGCTCTCACATTATTACCCCGGTCATTGCACCCAGGAAACATTCCAAATACCATCTCATCTCCCTGTGCAGTATAGTATACAGCTCGATGCTGCCATTTAGGTGTAAGGCAGCTAAATCAGCCACAATAACCATCTCTGCCCATTTACTCCTGGGTGGTGTGAAGCAATGAGTGACAAAGTGCTTCACTCAAGGGCACACGCACCGTAGTCCCAGGCCGGATTCGAACCCACAACCTGTAGCTTTACCTACAGACAACAACACTCATTTTGCAAAAAAAAATAACATTTGAATAGCAATTTTACTTCGGAATAATTTTTATATTTGTTATTTCTAGAATGTTTTTATGATATACAGTACCCTTGGTATTGAATAATCTTCCAAGGCCGAGGTCAACATTATTTCTTGTAAACATGATAAACCTGACCTTCGATGGAACACTCTCACTTCGGCACTTGTTTGCTCTGGGATCCAGTATTCAGTTAAAGTTATGACATCATTGCCCAAAACTGTTGCACAATTTTATTATAAGGAAAAACATTTTTTGTTGTTGTTTTAGGCATTTTTACCAATTTAGGCAGCAAAAGTGCTAGAATTTTCTAAAAACATAAAGAAAGGTGCTTGACAAACAACCTGATAAAGTTTTTTAGCTCTGTGAATGCTGCATATTCCGAGAAAGCAATATTCTAAGATTTATTCAAAATTTGCTGAATCACAATTAAAATCTGCATTCAGGATGCGTTCTCAGCCAGCAGATTGCAGCTACTCGCGTGTCACGCACCGCGCGTCGTTTGAACACTGCATCTCTGAGACGCATTTGGAAAGAGCAATCGTTTGAATGATAGCATGTCAGACGGAATAATTTCACAGGAAGTTTAGAATCATTAATACCTTTACATCAAGCACGTTTTTCAACAGTATTTTGTTTGGTTTACTTTTTGTATTTGCTAATTTTTTGAATAGCTTGATCATTTAAAGGTAGTATACACCATTTGCAGATATCGAAAATATTTACTACCGAATTATTAAGAAATATCCTACTCATCTGAAAGTAAAAGTTGATTCTGGGCATCCAGCAAAATGATTGCGCTAGATATCCTGTAATTATTCCGAAAAATATAATTTTATAATGAAAAATTCGCGATCGCCGGATGGCGATCGCGAAAAAACAAAGTTAACATAACAATAACTGCTCGACGCCGGTTGAAAAAACCCGCTGTTTTTCGTGCTTTTCTCGGCATCCATGATTCTAAAACTTCGGACAGCTCAGTTAAACGATATTTACTATAAATACAACCCCCCAAATCTACTCATTCATGATAATTCAAGCAATGACCAATGATGTATACTACCTTTAACTTGCACAATGTATGTACAACGTGTGTTCAACATTTTTAATTTTTTTTATATTTCCCTAACCAGGAAAAAGGCTACAAAGGCAGTAAATTTCACCGTGTTATTGAAAACTTTATGATCCAAGGTGGGGATTTTACCAACGGAGATGGCACAGGGGGTGAGTATTCATTTCACTACAGGGATGCAACCTTGACAAGCTATCTGTGGGTTATTCTGTGTAAAATCAAACACTTTTTTCCATCAAAGGGAAAAAGCCATTTGCAAGTTAGGCCGTGTCCGAAACAAGTTTCTAGAGCTACGGTTTACATGTAAGTCTACAGCTACAGCTACGGCTACGTTAGTTACTGCTAGTTATTGCGCCCTCATGCGATGCTTGAACTTGTGTTTGCAAAATTATGATTCAAGAATTTTTAACAATTATTGTCTGCTTGTTACAGAAAGTTTGTTTACAGCCGGTCGAAATACCTGATGATATTGACGTCTTTATCGGTTCTTTAGTTGCAATTCCATACACCATCATTAAAAAATTATCAAACATTTGCTCCAAAATTAACGTTAGTGCTGCTGCCATTTTGTTTTGCCTGAGCTTGATAACTTCTCTTACGGCTAGATTTGTGTGCCGTTGTAGCTTAGATTGTTTTTCTTGATTTTCCAGCATCTACGACCACAAACCTTTCTAAATAAGTCAGTTAAATTTATATATATGCTATGTAAAACTAACCCCCCAAATCCATCTATTTTGGAAAATTACAACCAAGCAAATGATGTATATTCCCTTTAAATTTTATGTAGGCAGGAGTATCTATGGCGAACGTTTTGCCGATGAGAATTTCAAGCTGCAACACTATGGCCCAGGCTGGCTGAGTATGGCCAACGCTGGCAAGGATACCAACGGTTCTCAGTTCTTCATCACTACCGTCAAGACAACTTGGCTAGATGGCAAGCACGTCGTCTTTGGCAAAATTTTGAAAGGCATGGTAAGTGCTGCCATGGGTTGCTCTTTTTTTTTGTACAATAGGTATTACCTATGTAGGGCACTGTGGTCCAATGGTTATGGTGTTCGATTTTGTGTGCGATAGTTCATGGGTTAGAATCCTGATGGGAACATGGTGCTTGTGTTCTTGAGTAAGACACTTTACTGCAATTGTCTCTCTCCACCCAGGAGGATAAATGGGTACCTGTGAAGGTAGAGACCAAATTGCGCTGATCTCGAGCTGGTGCAGAAATGGTCTGGTTTGATGAACAGGGATAATAATTGTAAGCAAAATTTAATCGATCTCTGGATGTGCTCTGTGGTCAGATATACATGTACATGCCCTCGACTCGACCAGGTTGTAGCCGCATCCTTCGCAAATTAGCTACTCAGCTGCCATTAAGAATGATTAGCCCTTATTATTATTATTTGTATTATTACCTTAAAACCTTGACGCTGGTAAGACTGCGTAGAAGCCTTTGTTCTGGAGCTGCACTGTCAATATAACATTCTGCTTATACAACAAGGGAAAAAAATAAGTCCAGGATCTTAATCTTGCAACAAGTTGCGTAGCTGTGCAATTTACTTACGGATCATTTCACTTAACTTGGTGTATATGCGCAACGTTTTAAACACTGTTTACGACGACTGTTTGTGTATATTTGTGTTCTTTCTTGAAATCGTCGGAATCTCTAACAAATTCTGTCACAGGTAAAGTCGTTTACTTAAAACGCAAGGCTGTGCGTGTCATTTTAATATCAAGCTTGATAAGTTGAGCAATGACAGGCTCCACGACAATCACAATTTACTAGTAAATTAGTTCATTTTCCAACGCAAGCCATGGACTTACAATATTAAGCAAAATTTTGCGCAGCCCCCAAAAATGTGCAGCTTGCGCAATAAATTGTAGCGCAAGCGGGCGTAAGGTTTTGTGAAATGGGCTCCTGATTTCCTTTTAAACTTCCATTTTCTTTTGTCTGATACAGGACGTTGTTAGAACAATTGAGAAGACCGATGCGGTCAACAGTAAGCCTTCCAAAGATGTTGTCATCAGGGATTCTGGGACTGTAAAATTGCCAGGGGACGGAAAAGTCTTCTCGGTTGAAAAAGCTGGAGTGGAGTAGAGGGGATGACGTAGACAGTGAAGCCAGGGTTATGTTGTTGCAAAATGTTTCCATTTGAGCTCGGTGTAATTGCCTTGATTTTTTTTAAATTAGTGAAGTTGTTTCTGTTCTACCGTGGATTTTACCAGATGGACTGATCTATTAGGCCCTATGTATGTGCAACACTGGTTACGTGCGCCAGTCATGTTTTCCTGTACTTGTGAGGACCTCCTGTTGTTTTCATTTGTTCAAATTGTTTGTACTTTTTTTTCCTCAACTTCTTCCATTAGGTTTGTACACAGAAACATTATCGTAGACTTTGTTCAAATCCTCTGGGTTACTGTATTATGAAGGGTTTTGGTTTGAACGTGGAAATCTTTTAGATGTGTTATGACAGAAAATATAATAGCATTTATATGTGTATGCATTTAATTGTATGCTATGAATCATGTAGACAAAAATGCAAATGGTTTTGGTCGAGTTAACTAGTTCATTTTTATTTCTTCTGTAGAAGACACAGGTTTTTTCAATGCAAGGGTGTATTGAAATTTCTTGGAGCATTTCAAATTCCTCTGGTGTTATACTAACAGGATTCCAAAATTTGTCTTTGTATTTTTTATATCACAAGTTTGGACCAAAACTGTCCTTATTTAATAAATATAGGTGAAAAGGTGCATTTCTAATAAATTAGCATCCAAACATGTTTGTGCATTATATCTTGCTACGCCTCAAAGCAATATTATTTCCTTTTATAATACGGTATTTTTAAGACATTGAACAAAATAAACCAACTAGGATTTTGCATGGAATATTGTCCAGTTTCTAAACAGTCTGAAAATGAGTAAAACAAATTGTGTGGAGTATCAATCAGGCATTAGAGTGGTATATTAGAGAGGTTTCGCACGCCTACCGGTACGTTTACGGATACGCATACGGTAACCGTTGGAGCGGATATCAATCTTGTTTCGCAAACCGTGACCGATAACATGCATGACAAATGTACAGTCGCCACCGACACCTTTTTTTAGTCTATTTTTCTTTTTGGGGGCACTGCCCACAAATTACACTAACAGTAATATGGCGGGGAGTGTTGTTGATTATACACGACACTTGGCTAAAAAGTCTACGAAAACAGTATCCGTTTTTTACCTACGTGTATGGAAACGTCTTCAAAACGGTTACAGGTCACGTGAGCGCACAAAGTGATGACGTATTTGTATGCGGACCGGTATCGGCGACGGTGCGAAACCTCTCTATTGTCACTTATCCAGTTTATTAAAACAACTGTTAATTGTGTATCTCATTTTAATATTCACATGTGTCCATTACAACTTGATACCAAAGTTTCTAAACAAAGTTTCTAAACAAAATTGAAAGGTATAAAATCGGAGTCCAATCATGACCGACTGTTTCCGTGACATTTATTCATGTTTTTAGGTTCAAGAAAAGCGCTTTGAACAAATGCAAATTAACTGCCTGTAGGCAAACCTGCCCTAAATATTACAATCTGTTCCAACGAAACCTGGACAATGTGTTTTGTCACAATGTACTCCTGATGGATTTTACCATTTTTAGGTTTTCCCGAGTCACTCACTATTAATCTACAATCTCCTCAAATTTGAACAGAAGTGTTTTTTTTGTGTGAAACATTTGTGTATAGAAATAATACGCTTTTCTGAACTTCAAAGCTGTTTATCTCATAATTAGGTTGTCAGGGTTTTATCACTAAATCCAGACCCCAGGGAAGATAGGGTGGGGGTACATATGTAAATGATACATCATTTTAAAGCTGAGAACCTAGAGAATTTGAAAAAAGTAAAATCTGAAAAGTCGACTTTGTCCGAGTTTCGTTGGAACAGGTCACATTTAAGAAGATTATAATCCAAAATACATGTACCTTTCCATAAGGGAATAAATGTGCTGGGACCGTACCAGTAGAGTATACACGCAAAGTTTATCTGGGATTCAACATTGATAAACATGTCACAAGCAAAATTGGAAATATCAAAAATCCCAGGCTTGGGCAATGTACAATTAATCCATTATTCACAAGCAGGTCCACATTCCTTTGTACATGTACTAGTTAAGAACGTTCGCCTATTTTTCTTGCACCCAGATAATTATTTCGCTCCCAAATTTTGATTCTGGCCCCCTTAAGTGTTTCCTTTTATTCAGAGGTGGGCATGTGCGAGTCCACACAGCCTGTTCAGAGGTCCGCATAGTGAATGTACAAATGGGTATGTGGGCAGTTTGTTTGAAAGGAAATGGAGAAGACGTACGTACAGTATTAGAGCGATAGTGGAAAAAATTTTCAGGGTTTGAGTATAGACAGATTTTATGGAATGTCCCCATAATTAACGACATGTACGGAACAAATTATTTGATGTACTTGTTTAACAATTTCACTTCATGTTTAGTGAAACACCCCCTTGCCATTATTTACCAGTAAATGCGCTTCTGAATGAGTTTACTGCTCAATCCAACAGGGCCCAACAGAAATGTTAACTAGTTGGATTCTGTTGGATTTAGCAGGGTCAACAGTTTAAAACTAGTCTGTGTTGTTTCACCATTCAAAAGCAACCACAGGACATGCTCAAGACCAAAGTATGGGCAAACTATCTTGGGAATGAATACAAACTTTTCGCATGGTCTCAACATGTCATAGTACCGGTAAACACACTAGGTTGGCAAAAAAAATATTTACATGAAGTGTATTCATGAAGCTAAATTAGAATTTATACAAATTAGAATGCAATACTTGTTCATATTTACTCGAATACAAATTTAGTGCATTTGCACCTATTTTAAAATGAAAATTTCACAATTACAAATTATATAAAAAGGCTGCAAATTCTGAGATTGTATGTACCACCGTCTATTGAATTTATTCTAAGAATAATGCCAACTACAGTTTTGTTACATGAGAATACACACAAATTAAGAGATAAGACATACATTACAACAAAAAGTGCAAATTTGTTAAGAAAACAAGATTTTGTTATTAATTTTTTTATTTATATGTATACTTCTTATATTATTATTAAAAGTAAGAAATTTTGAATCCACATTTGTACCATAGACATGCATGTATCCAAACTTTTTGTTACAACTCAAAGTGGATCGTAGGTATTTTTGTGCAAGAAGGTACAAAATAAATCAACTGGGATCAATTCGGGCGATTCACAATGCAGTGCTCCACCACGCGTTTGACTCAAAAGAGCCACTTTTAAACTTTACAGTTGACTTTTTCCGTATATCGTACTGTAGTGAAATATCTATTCTTCATTGTTCACGCTAGGTATAACACAAACATAAATGTATTTGGAAGCGTTGGTTATTAAAACATTGTTATTTGCAGAAAAAAAATTGAACTTTAATCGTGCGGGTCCAAAAAGACGTAAAAACTGATGAGTTCATGCAAAATGAATACCGTTTTTCGAACCGATGCCGACTTTTTCCTATGATGCACTGCGGGTACAGCAGGATTTGTGCCTCCAATGGCAGCTTCTAGGTATTGTGAATGAGCCATTTGCGCGTGACCCTGAGTTAAATTTGAATAACATCTGGTACACTGACTTGCTCACACAGCTTGGCACAGTTTAACTTTAAATTCTCCAGACCAAAGATGCTGTTGCTACACATGATTCGGGGCAAGCCTTACGCGTCATACGCTAGCAACCCCCAGCTCTGGAGTCTTCTCACCCATTGTAAACAATGTATTGGTGCTGAGCGTCTCTTACGTAACTATGCAAAAGCTTGCCCCGAATCACGTGATATAGCAACAGTGTCTTTGGTCTGGAGAATTTAAAGTTATACTGTGCCAAGCTGTGTGAACAAGTCAGTGTACCAGATATTATTTAAATTTAACTCGGGGTCACGCGCAAATGACTTATTGCTCAACTTACTTGTACTTCCAGAGGTCCATTGACTGGAAGAGGGAGACTTAAAAAAAGAAGGCAATGTACAGAAAAAGTTAATTCTCCTACAAGCTAAAAACAGGGCCGAGTCCTTCGTACATCCTCACAAGTCAACCACAAGCCATTTATTTCCAGGTTACTTAAGTCACAAGCTATTCAAATGTGGAACTTAAATTGTAGACCCTTCGTGACTTGTGATGCACTTGACAACACAGGCAACAAATTGTCGCCCCCGGGTTCAATCAGGCTGCCTCAAAGTCCCGTATCGGGAAGCTCCCTCCTCATCTGAGCATTGGAAGCCGACTGCTTGCCACCACCGCTGCCTAGAGTAGCCGTGGAGGCGTGGCCGTAAGACACCCCCGAGTCCCGCTCGATGGTGTGCCCCCGATTGAAGTGCCCTTGCCTCCCGTCACCTTGGTGGTAGTCATCCGAGTCGATGGACACCATGTCGTGCTGGTTGTTGTTGCTGCTGCTGCGGCGACCGCTGGTCGACATGGTGATGTAGCCAGTGGCCGTGGAGGCGCGGCTTGGCGATGTCTGGCGCTTAGCCAGCCGATGAACACCAACTGAACGCCGCTTCGTGTACTCCTCCTCGTAGGCTCGGTTCAGATACTTGAGGTTTGACAAGGAGCCGTCAATGTCGCCGTCGCGGGCATAGCGTGGGTCCTTGTCGGACGACGGCACGCAGACGCATATGCAAAGGAGACCGATGAAGAGGACCACTAAGAAAGCCACGGCGATGGCTACCATGGCGATCAGTAACGGGGACCAGATCTGAGTTGAAGTTCCAGTCATAGTCACGCCTGAAAGTGGGTGGATAAGAAATGAGAACATGACTTGCTTTAACTGATCACGTTACTGTATGTCGTCATACATTCAATGTGAATAAGATTAAAACTGCTGCAAACTGCTTACTGGCTGGAATGACCTGAAATATACAAATCAAATAAGTTAAGAGGGCCTAATATTTCAATCTTAACAAGATCTTCTTCTTCAATGTATTACAGTGAAACAACTGTCAGATTTTAAATGCCGTTTTCTCAAGAATAATTTTTACCACTTAAAGTAGTAGTAGTCTACATTTATATTTCCATTACCAAACTCATGATCAGTACCCCTTATGATGTATACCATTAGAAAGCTCTGGTTCTGCAGAATCCAGAAATATTAATATACCACAATTTTAAAAAAGTCGGACTTTAAGCTCATTTTGTTGTGACAGGTCACATTTATGGAACCTAATGATTGTGAAGCCACTTACACTGGCTTCTGGTAATGCTACCCCTCTGATCAGTGGATCGACCCGTGTCACACTGGACACAGACCGTCTGTCCACTCTCATGCTGGAAGTAACCTTGCTCACAGAACATGCACTCCAACGACGAAGTGTTGAAATAGGTCCCAGCTGGACACATAACTGCCGATCAAACAGACAAATTTAATCCCGATTTAGAATTTGCATCTAAGGTGAAATCTTGGCCAACAAGTACACATCGTTTTGTATCCAGTTTTAATACACAGTGCAGCTTTCCAGAAAAATGATCTTAGAAATAGTTTCAACATGTATACATATACTTGTTTTCATTTTTTTCTCCATTTTCCTTTTGTGAGTTTGCATGTGGATTTTTTGTTTGTTTTGGGAATGAAAATGTTCTGGCAAACTCTTTTTTTTCGAAAGGAACCGTCATTTTACAAAGAGGGTTTTGATTAATCAAATCAGAAAATGCAACAAACTAGACAATAGTTGGATCAATAAATCGATTAACTGAATAATCGTTCCTGGCTTCCCTACTGATCCTTTTAGTAAAACAAAATAAAGACAGTTGTCACATAAAAACATAATTACCACATCCCCCAGAGGTACTCTTGTATCCCTTCGCACAAAGCCACACGTAATCATCGGAGACTTTGGAGCTGAGACTAAACACCATCTGATGGTCGACAATTAGCGACAGCAGCTCGCCGTCAGCCAGATCCTTGATGCTTGCGGCCAGCTCGTCGACGTCACGCTGGACCTCGCTCAGCGACGACCCCTGAGTGTCCGCGGCCAGGGCCGTGACCTCAATATTCACGGAGAGGTCGGTGAAGGCACGTCGCTTGCGCGCTGCGGACCCCGCGACCACGCCACACTTTGGCGTGACGCTGTCCTGGGTGCAGGCCCGGGCCGAGCCTCTCTCACAGAGTTCAGCCTCCTGGAGGCTTGTCTTGATGCTGGTCCGGATGTTGGACACAAAGACTGGGTTAGTGGCATCACAGACGTCGGCCTCAAAGGGAAAGACGGCGGTGACTATCTTACTGATGGCACTGCCTGCCGTTGGACCTGCAATCACACCAAATACATAGTCACATTTCAAGTTCTCTTTTACCAATTTCCACCTTTACATCTTCCTTCAGTACTAGTGCGTATTACTGAAAATCCCTAATAACCTAAACATTTGAAATATATTTTATGGTAAATAATAATAATAATAACAACAAGAAGAAGAAGAAGAATAATTCGGGGGGGGGGGGGGGGGGGGGGGGGCTAATAATCATCCTTGCTCGTAGCTAAAAATTGCTAAAGACGTGGCTACAATGTGGTCGAGCCAAATTTCATCAGAATCCATGAACGCATGTAGATGATATAAACTTTCTTCCCAAAACTTCTTCCACATTTAACATACATATGTGACCTGTTACCACGAAATAGGTGGAAAGTCGCAAATTAACAAAATTACATTGTTACATTTCTAGAAAGAAGAAGTCCTAAGCTTTCAAATGATGTATTGTGTGTTGCTGTAGCTTACTCTAGCCGCTGCTATACTCTTTTTAAAGAGCTTTAGTCATGCTCCCTTGTTCTGAGAAAACGGAGTTCAAAGTCCGTGAACTGTGCTAACTATACTATCAATCAGTGCAATTTGGCCACCAAAAAAACACCATTTAGAGTTTTAATTGAGCTATTCATTTTGGGGATATGATAAAGAATTTGTTTTTGTTTGTAAAAACGTTAACAACTTGAAACCGACCTCCCACTTGACAAATGAACGTTTCGGCCAATAACTCGTTTTGGCCATGTGCGACTTTCCGATCATTTCGTGGTGCCAGGTCACATATGGTCATTCGGGGCTACGATCATACGGAATTTAGATACTGATAAGTGTCTACTAAAACTTGATGTTTAGGCGACAAAAAAAAAACCTGAAAAATGTAGGAATACATGAAAGCCAGAACTTAACAACATGTAGAATCCTCTGATTGAACTTACGAAGGCACACGTTGGGATTTGGTGTGGGCTGCCAGAATGCCTTGGTGCTAGTGATCTCGCATTTGAAGCGGTTGTCAACGGGTGCGTACGCATACCCCACATCGCATGCCACTCGACACTCCATCTTGCCGTCGGGGGCAGTGACGCATTCTTCAGTGCCGTTAACTATGGTTGGAAACTCGGAGCACACAACATCTGAAAAAAAACCAAAAAGAACGATCATCCACCGATAATTATTTTATTTTTTTTCAAAACAGGTTTTGTCATACACTGCGAAAATGTAAAAAAAGTTAAGAATTCTATACCTGGACATCACTAGACACCCTGTGCACAAACCCTATGCGACTGGTCTGAACAATTCTATTTTTTTTTACAGCACTAAATGCTTCAATATTTTCTCTTTTTGACTTTTTGACTAAATTGGACTTTTCAGGCGATCACTTTCTGATTGCCGATAGGTCACTGCAGGAAAAAATGTGTTATGTCCGTGTATGGAATGCTTTCCCTCCTCATAAAAAACACACCATGTGCTGCATGGTCAGGGTGAACTAATAGTACTGCTGGGTGAGTAATGTGAGTAATGTGAGTACTCAAGTACTCGCGAGTTGTTGAACTCGCAATTCGTTGAATTTACTCATGATATTCCATCCTTGAGTACTCGTCCAGGCAAAAGTAGAGCAGGTACTTAGGGAATAACAGTGCGACGACCCGGTCAATACTGCGTGATAATGACCAGGTTGGGGGATGACCGCTGGTAATGGACTGAATAAGACCATGTCCAAGATTTCAATCGGTTTTGCTGCTCCAAACAAAAGAAAATGTATAAATGTGACCTGACACCGAGAAATGAGCGGAAAGTCGTACATGGCCAAAGCGTAAATTTTTCAAGTGGGAGGTCGATTTCGAGTTGTTAACGTTTTTACATACAAAACACCCTTCTTTTTCATATCTCAAAATTGTATAGCTTAATTACAACTCTAAAGTGTGTTTTTTGGTGGCTGAATTGCACTGAGTGATAGTATAGTTGGCACGGTTCACGGACTTTGAACTCCGTTTTCTCAAAACAAAGGAGCAGGACTTCAGCAATTTTGATAGAGTATAGCAGCGGCTTGGAATAAGCTACAGCAACACACAATACATCATTTGAAAGCTTAGGACTTCTTCCTTCGAGAAATGTAATAATGTCAATTTTGTTATTTTGTAACTTTCCACCCATTTCGTGGTGCCAGGTCACAAATGACAAATAATCCACTCTGCTTTTAGTACTACAATGAGCTGGTTCGGCATTCCAACTGTGTGTGTGCACATTAAAATTTTACAATTTTTCTTTCGAGAAAAAAAATCGTGTGTGCAAAAGGAAAGCGAGTACCTGCAAATTTACAGTGATCGTTGGGTTCTTTATAAAGTAACATTTTTCACACAAAATTTTGGACAGCGAAGTATTTTTAGGTGTGTTGTGTGCCTAAACTTAGAACAAAAGTTTTCATCGTCTTTTCGATTGCACGAAAAAATGCACAGAATATGGATTTGGTTACCACGTCCTCCATAGACTTGTGTGCATTTATCTTCCCCGTTTATCTCAGGACAAAAATTGTTGGATCTTGTTGTGCACATGCGCAGTTTGGAATACCAAACTGGCTTATTCAGAGCTACTCACCAAATTTGTAGAGTGTGACAGAGAATTTACAGCTTTCCATGTTGCTGAAGGAATCAGTGGCTGTCAGAGTCACGATGTGGGACAAACCGTTAGTGGTGGCCTCGTACACCGTGCCATTCCTCTGGTCGAAGGACAGGCTGTTTCCCTCGGGTAGTGGCAGGTTGTCCTCCACCTCAACTTGCGGCCAGAATATGGCCTTGGAGTTGGCCGTGGTTCTCTCGATGATATTGGGCGGGCATCTTACAGTAGGTGGCTGTTTGTCTGTTTGTGTTTTCAAATCAAAGACAAAAATACATTTTTCATATAATCTTGTGCTTTGCACATCAGTTGAAAATTGTTTTAACCAGTTCGCGCCGGATGACGTATATAAACGCAAAGTTTTCCCCAAATTCAAAACGGATGACGCATAAACACGCCATTTCAAGTTTGGAAATGTCTGTCAGCAGCGAGCAAGGCCGGAAATGCGTTGGTGTGCTTCCCGGCACTATCGGCCTGAACCCGCTTCGGATCGAGTTTTATTAAAAATAATCCCGCCCCTCGGCTCGGTGATGTTAAAATAATCCCGGCGGGAACTGGTTAACAATGAGCATGTTGTCCTTGTACCGCAAAATCCACACACAAAGTATAGCCCAGCTAGTAAATTGTTACCAAATTGAAAAAAATGACCCAGTTGATATTTCTGCCCAGTTTATTATCGAATCTAGTTTAAATTCTTGGAAATTTTCATGCTACTTCTGTCCAAATACTTAGAATCTGCCCCATAATCAAAAGCCATTACACCAAGGCGACTCTATCAAGTTTCTCAAATTCTCAAGTTCATCCTATACCTGCTAGTATTATATTTGTCAGACATAGAAACTGAATCGCCCAGGACACACGGGTCTCTGGGCTAACGCTGGGCGTAGACCTACCAACAATCTGGATCCAGAATGTACAGTCGGCCGTAAGCTGTGTCACGGAATCCTGCGCCCTGAAGACAAACCTCTGCCCCTGTCGGTACCCCTCGGCATACTGGACATCCCCAGGGAGGGTTACCGGTGGTCCCTCTAGCTGACTAATGATAGCAGGCTGTTGGCCGGTCCCCGTCGCCTGCAGGTCTACGCTGACATAGGCCACGTCTGTGTTGTTGCGCAGCTGGTAGGACAGCGTCTCGCCGTCTCGGCAGCTGGTGAAAGCTGGGGGAGGAGCATCTGTGAGGGGAGGTGAACATCCAAAACAACTAGCATTTCAAAGTCCCCCATCACATTTTGACTATCACAGCTGTGATTGTGAAACTTGATGTTAAGACATTAAAATCCATTGTACCTCGTGATCCCCAAAACACCATGCCTTTTATTCCCTGTACCGCCTCAAATCACCCTGCCCGTTACTCCCTGTAACTCCCGAAACTGCCCTGCCTATTACTCACTGTACTGCCCCAAATCGCCCTACCTATAACTCCCTGTACTGCTCTAAATAGCCCTGCCTATTACTCCTTGTACTGCCCCAAACCACCCTGCCTATTACTCATGTACTGCCCCAAACCACCCTGCCTATTACTCCCTGTAGCACCCCAACCCGCCCTGCCTATAACTTTCTGTAGCATCTCAAACTGCCCTGTCTATTACTCCTTGTACCGACCCAAATCGCCTTGCCTATCACTCCATGTACTGCCCCAAATCGCCCTCCCTTTTACTGCCTGTACTGCCCCAAATCGCCCTACCTATTACTCCCTATACTGCCCTAAATCGCCTTGCCTATCACTTCCTGTAGCATCCCAAACTTCCCTGTCTGTAATACTCCTTGTAATACAAATTCAATGCTCCAGATCATGAGGCTACAGCTCTCCACTCAAAAGTCAATGATCTCTCAGCATTCTGATCAAGTTTTTTGTCCAAATAAAATCATGCATTTCAATCAACGGCCATGCTTACTTGGTATCTTGATGACAGTGACGTCAAACTGGCACACGCCGACGTTGCCAAACGTGTCTGTGGCCTTCCCCTCGACCGTGTTGGGCGACGCCTGCTCACTGGACAAGAAGAACGAGCCACTGTCCATGCTGTAGGCAATCGTCATCTCTGAGGGCTGGGCTAGGTTATCGGTGACGGTTGCGGGAGACCATTCCACGGCTTCTGAGGACCCGTATGTGAACTCAGTGATGTCGGCTGGGCACGTTAACACTGGAGGATCCTCATCTGATAAAAGAAGATACGGAAATGGTCCAGTAATACTGATTCCCATCTACAACAGAATTGTCATTACAAGTCATCTCAAGTAGCTAGCAAGTCATCTGGTCTCAAGTCAAATGAACTGTGTCACTGTTGGTCACTTATGACCCGACTTATAAACATGGAAGAAAATGTGACCTGCCATAACATAGTGGGGAATAACCCATTTGAGTGTTTTACACCATTATAGTAAAGAGAAACTCAATTAATAGCTTTCCAATTATTGCAACATTATTTCTGTAGCTAAATTAATCCCAAAGATATATCATAAGAAATTTGACAGTGCGCTGTTTAACGTTAGCGATATTATTTGGAAAAAAAAGGGTTTTGAAAAAAGGAATTTTGAAAACATAGAAAGCATTGTGCCACGAGCGGCAGTACAAATTTGTAATTTTTTTCTCACATTTGGGTGTGTTTTTTCACATTAAAAATGCAGTGTGAATTTAGGATACCTTGGCAACTTAAAAATATAAAAAACATCGATTTTGAACCGATTGTTCCCATTTGACCAACACATTTTGGCCGATTTCTCGAAACAAAGTTTTAGGGGACATTCCTCATTTAAGCCTCAGTAGGTCACAAATGCACAACTTTTTTTAACCTGTTATTCGAATCAAGAAACGACATTCGGCGGTCGTTCCGGTCACACTGGTGGCCTCCATCACAACCTCTTTCCCAATCCTGTATTCGTCGCTGTACTGCACAGGGCCAGGGATGCTCGGGCCCGATACAACCTCCACGGTAGGAGGTGATGCCCCTGGCACCGCGGCTGTGACAGACAGATCGACGTTGGCCAAACTCTGGTTGACCTCTAGAGGAAAGGTCAGAATCTGGAATTCTGGGCAGTTCTGGAAGACAGGGATTACAGCTGAAATAGAAACAACACGGACAAATAAACGATAATAGAAACTTTGGGGGGGGGGGGGGGGATTGAAACAAAATCACTTAAAATATTTAGTAGACCTCAGCTAGAACAACGTACCTGTTAAAGGGATCGTATACATTTGGTAATTACTCCAAAAATTAATGGCAATAAAAACTTACTTGGTAAGAAGTACAGCAGCTTTGGATAGTATAATGCATTTTTAGAAACTTTTCACTTCGAAGTACTGCGGTTATGGAAAAAGATATCACTTTTTATCCCAAAAAAATTGAATCTGAGAAGCGTTACTGCAGTGACGTTTCTCAGATTGTGTATTCCAATGCAGATTATTCTTCCTGCGTGGACATAACCGCTCCAGATTTTCGGCAATATCTCAAAATCGCTACCACCTTTTGAAAAGTTTTATGGTATATATCTATAACTATATAGGATTGAAACAAACAATGGGTTCCAATTACCAAACGTGTACGATCCCTTTAATGTTTCAGCTCTTCAAATACCAGACAGTTTAAAAAACATTCTGTTGCTAGCACCTCCGATTTAAAAATGACCAATTTGTACTCTACATCACACCCTCCTGTACAATCCCTAAATGTTCTACGCGCGAGTACGGACGCGCATGTGTTAATTGTAAACAGATTGCGCATTCGCGTATGACATTATTTTAAGTTATAGTATACCATTTGTGCATTTTTATCCTTTTAAAGCAGCAAAAGTTATCAACATTTGTTTCGTTTCTCTTTATTTATCAAATTACAGCTTTTTGTTAATTAAATCTGAAACTTTGGATATTAAAGATGTTATTTAGGACAAAAAATGAAATTCAAATTTTGACAAAAATATTTACCCTATTAATTTTAACAGGCCAATACTCATAAAAGGATAGCGAGACTTATGTCACTTTTTCCTGGATCGGGTCACATTTGACAAAACCTGTTTTATTTTATTACTTGCCTTCTTCACATAGAGTACCACTGTATCCAGACAGGCAAGCACACTCAAATGTGAATCCATCAGCTTTGGGCAGGCATATTCCAGTATTCAGGCAGGGGTTCGTCGAACAGGCAACTATAGGGGATAAATCGGTGCAACAACAAAATCAAACATGATATGGCTTTTACCAGCTAATATAAGTGTGTAGTGTTATTTATAGTGGTTCATTTAATAAATTGTTGTGGTTGTTACTTAAAAAAAAATTAACGCTTATTTTCTTTCTTTTTTAAATTAGGAATCACTATGTTTTCATAGCGTGAACATAGTGTTCCCACAGTGTTCCCACAGTATGAACACAGTGTGAACACAGTGTTGTCATAGTGTTTTCATAGCGTGAACATACTGATTTCACAGTGTCCCCCACATAGTGTTTTCATATTGTTTTCATAGCGTGAACATACTGATTTCACAGTGTCCCCCATAGTGTGATCATAGTGTGATCACAGCGTTGTCATAGTGTTTTCATAGCGTGAACATACTTGATTCCACAGTATGAACACAGTGTTTTCATAGTGTTTTCATAGTGTTTTCATAGTGTTTTCATAGTGTTTTCATAGTGTTTTCATAGTGTTTTCATAGTGTTTTTATAGTGTGACCACAGTGTTTTCATAGTGCTTTCATAGTGTTTTCATAGTGTTTTCATAGCGTGAACATACTGATTTTACAGTGTCCCCCATAGTGTGATCACAGCGTTGTCATAGTGTTTTCATAGCGTAAACATACTTGATTCCACAGTATGAACACAGTGTTTTCATAGTGTTTTCATAGTGTTTTCATAGTGTTTTCATAGTGTTTTCATAGTGTTTTCATAGTGTTTTCATAGTGTTTTTATAGTGTGACCACAGTGTTTTCATAGTGCTTTCATAGTGTTTTCATAGTGTTTTCATAGCGTGAACATACTGATTTCACAGTGTCCCCCATAGTGTGATCACAGCGTTGTCATAGTGTTTTCATAGAGTGAACATACTTGATTCCACAGTATGAACACAGTGTTTTCATAGTGTTTTCATAGTGTTTTCATAGTGTTTTCATAGTGTTTTCATAGTGTTTTCAAAGTGTTTTCATAGTGTTTTCAAAGTGTTTTCATAGTGTTTTCATAGTGTTTTCATAGTGTTTTCATAGTGTTTTCATAGTATGAACACAGTGATTTCATAGTGTTTTCATAGTGTTTTCATAGTGTTTTCATATTGTTTTCATAGTGTTTTCATAGTGTTTTCATAGTGTTTTCATAGTGTTTTCATAGTGTTTTCATAGTGTGTTCCCAGATATGTGACCTGTCACCACAAAATGAAATTGCCATTATGCAGAACAGAGTCAAAATTAAGCAATTTGAAGGGGAGGTTGATTGTTTTTATGTAAACCTTAATCTTTCTCTAATTTTGTTTTTCTTTCAAACATCTTTGAAACCTTCTTCATCCCATTTTTATTATGTCGTCGTGCATTCACTGTAAAACACAACTGTAGGATTTTAAATGACATTTTTTTGAAAATCAGTTTTACCACCTCATTTTTAAGTAAAAGTTGGTGGTCTATATTTCTATTACTAAACTCAGTACCCCGTAACCATTGGAAAGCTCCTGTTCTGCATAATCCAATTATATAAATATCTAAACCTTTTAAAAGTCAGACTTAAAGCTCATTTTGTGGTGACGGGTCACATACACTGAACAAAAATATAAACGCCCACAAAAATGGTTATTTGTCTTGATTTGTAAACAACATTTGTGTCCATTTCTGCCAGTGAGGAATTACTCAATGATGCAGTGATTCCACCTACAACACAGATGTGGGTGAAATTACTGCATCACTGAACAATTCCTCACTGGCAGAGATTGACACAAATGTTGTTTACAAATCAAGACAAATAACCATTTTTGGGGCGTTTATATTTTTGTGGGCGTTTATTTTATTTTTTTCAGTGTATATGTGGCTTTTCATTATGCTTTTATTATGCAGAATTTCACAATTTCTTTGGCCGTACATACCTTCTCTCGCTTGGTCACAGTTTTCACCTGTGAATTCAACATCACATTCACAAGAGTATGTCAGTGCTTCATCGTTCTGACTACAGACTCCGTTGACACATGGGTTTGGGTTGCACAACACTAATTAGGAAAAAAGCAAAGTCAATCATGGTAGTGCTTTTAATTGTTTTCAGTGTTTTTTTTAAAGCAAATCACCAAAGGCCACTTGAGGTGTGAGCCACAGAGGATAGTGTGGAAGAACCAGCCCCTCACACTGAAACAAGATAATGTGATCTCTTCACAGCACGAATAGTGTTGGAATGGGTAAATTTATAACTAGTACACTGCAAGGCAATATTAATGCATCTACCCATATAATGTGTAAAAGTGCAATAGCCGGGCTGGGTTCGAACCATAGAGCTATATTAAATTACTAGAGCGCTAACTCTTCATTCTTACGCTCGGATATACTTTGAATCCATTCTGCGCGCAGACATTTTGAATTCATGTGCGTGTTGTAGAACATAATACAAATAGATGGATTTAATTTTAAGAGTGTACTCTAAATGCAACGCGCGTGCAAGTAGAACAGACGCAAACAACTTTACGCGCGTCGTGTCAGTTTAAAAAAGTCACGGCAAAATCAACTGCAGCGCGCGGATACGGATGCGCATTTGCGATGTTTGCGCTCATTTGCTGATCTCGCGTTTTAGTTTTGGGCGTATCGGCTTCGGTAACGCACTGTATAGAATACAAACGCAGATATGCAAATAGCCAGACAAAAGCTGTACAAAATGTTGATGTTTTCATAGGTTTGTGCACAAACATGGATGCGGCCAGCTCGCATCACTTTGTACATCGAGCCAGCTCTCTAGTAATTTAATATAGCTCTATGGTTCGAACCCACAACCTGTAGAATTACCCGCAGAGCACACATTAAATGCTCTTGACCACTAGGCCATTTTTTGTCTTAAAATTTCTGAGCACGCTGGTTCCCATATCGACGTTAAGCTTACGCAGACTACGCATAGTGCACACAGACAGCACGTGGAACCGTCGGCAAAGTGGAACTGTCGGCAAAGTGGAACCGTCGGCAAAGTGGAACCGTCGGCAAAGTGGAACCGTCGGCAAAGTGGAACCGTCGGCAAAGTGGAACCGTCGGCAAAGTGGAACCGTCGGCAAAGTGGAACCGTCTGCAAAGTGGAACCGGCGGTAAAGTGGAACCGTCGGCAAAGTGGAACCGTCGGCAAAGTGGAGCCGACAGCAAAGTGGAACCGTCAGCAAAATTGGAACTGTCGGCGAAGTGGAACCAGGTTCAACTTTGCCAATCTTCTGCAAGGTAGTTAGCGTTGTCGGCATGCATGTCTACGATGCAGTTTGGGTCCTGTTTACGTTTCACTTTGCGAATCTTTACGTCGATATGGAAACTAGGCTTAAAAGGCTTCCAATTTGGACCACCAAAATATTGCGTTTTTTACGTTTCTTCACGTCGATATGGCTTCCTATTTTGAACACCAGAATATTGTACATTTTGAGCATTTCATTGCCAGAATGCATCTACACAGAACAAAAAATATAAATGCCCACAAAAATATAAACGCCCCCAAAAATGGTTATTTGTCTTGATTTGTAAACAACATTCACCAGTGAGGAATTGCTCAGTGATGCAGTGATTCCACCCACATCTGTGTTGTGGATGGAATCACTGCATCACTGAGCAATTCCTCACTGGCAGAGATGGACACAAATGTTGTTTACAAATCAAGACAAATAACCATTTTTGGGGCGTTTATATTTTTGTGGGCGTTTATATTTTTGTTCAGTGTAGTTATCTCAGAGATATTTCACCTTGTATGTCACAGTGAGTGCCAGTGTACCCAGCATTGCAGCTACAGGTGTAAGTTGGGTCTCCTGCTGCTTGCTGACACATACCGCTATTACATGGGCTGGGATTACACATGGCTGTCAATAAATAAAAGAGCCGCATTAAAACAAAAACGACTCTTGTGCACCAGTGCTGCGTTGCATTACAGTGTTTTTCTTTTAAAAAAATGTAATGTTGAGAAACATTCATGACTATGCAATGGAATGTTTAAATTAATACTAATCCTTGAATATGCATCCATGTGCCCATAAATATGACTCAAATTGTGGACTTCCTTCGAACTGGGAGCCACACAATGATCCTTGCTGAATTGACCATTTGCGTGTGGAATTTGAGTAATATCTGGTACACTGACTTGTTCACACAGCTTGGCACAGTTTACATTTAAATTCTCCAGACCAAGGACACTGTTGCTATATCACGTGATTCGGGGCAAGCCTTACGCTAGCAACCCCCGGCTCTGGAATGGTCTGGTGTCTTTGTGCCATTCTCAACCATTGTGAACAATGTATTGGTGCTGAGCGTCTCTAACGTAACTATGCAAGAGCTTGCCCGAATCACGTGATATAGCAACAGTGTATTTGGTCTGGATAATTTAAAGTCAAACTGTGCCAAGCTGTGTGAGCAAGTCAGTGTACCAGATATTATTTAAATTCCACACGCAAATGGTCAATTGGGTATTGGGGATTAGGGATTCTATATCTTAAGAAATCTAGCTATCCTGTAATTTCGGAGACAGTTTTGGAACTTGTTCGTCTACAAAACAACCTTGACACCGACCATAATTTGTTAGTGATCATGGGTCATGATACTGGATTACAGCCACTGAGCATGTACCCGGTATCAACGTTTGTTGTGACAAAGTGCATTGATGGCTGTTTTGTGTTTGTCGTAATCACCAGTATGGTCGCTCTAAAAGCGACAGAATTTTGATATTTTGTCAAGAGTTTTATTTCCTTTGGTTATTCGTTGTTGTGTCAGTATAATAGCCAATGATTAAGCTTTTCAATGTGATTTTAACCAGGTACATATAAAACCAGACATCACCAGTCACTGAGACGAATTTGTACTCTTTTCTGTTCTTTTACTTCTTTGCACAACAACTGCGCATTTGTGCAATGATATGAACCAAGGGTTAACTTACGCGCAAGTATGGACGCCCGAGTATGGACGCGCATGTGTTAATTGCCAAACAGATTGCGCATTTGCGTATGACATGACGTCATTAATTTTATCCTGAATAACCTTTAACCTACTACATCATTAATACCAAACTGGCTTATGGGCTCCATACCCCAATACCTCCTCAGCGAAAAAAAAAGGCAAGTTGGGGAGTCGATATCAACGCCTTCTTGTCCCACTTCAATTCAAGTGTCTGGTTATAATAATCTTAATGAAAAACGCGTTAAAGAGAGTCTGTGAACAGACAATTAAGCAATCGCACCAGTATACGAGTATTTAATGAACGAGAAACGCAGTGCGTACTATTATCAAAATTGTATTTCGTACAACCCATAGAAAGAACGGTTGCTAGAGAAAAAGCACCCTACAACCATGTTTGGATCCAATACCGGTGAGAGGGCAACATTTGCGCGTACCTGGCACACTGCAGGTGATGCCTGAATGGGTGGTAGGGCAGCTACACATGAAGGACATCGGGCTGCTAACAACACACGTGCCTCCGTTGAGACAAGGGGTAGGGAAGCAGGGAGAGATCACTACGAGAGAGGAGAAGAAGAAGAAGAGGGAGGAATGAGAGGAAAGTTGTTTCCAATCTGTCTTAATAACAATGGTTTTAGAGAGATGTGCCCTACCTCTTAACCAGTGTTGTAGTCGAGCACTTGTTTCTGAGTACCGAGTACTAATAGTATCAGTCAAGTCCGAGTACTTCGGTTTGAGAACTGGTTAACTTGAATGCAGTAACTTAGGCCGTGTCCGAAACAGGTGTCTAGAGCTACAGCTACGGCTATTGTCTGCATCGGCCATTTTGTAGCGCTGTCCGAAATGCCGTCTAGAGCTACAGCTACGGCTACAACGTCGCAAAAATCTAGCCGTAAAAGAAGTTGTCTAGCTCAGGCCAAACAAAATGGCGGCAGCACTAACGATAATTTTGGAGCAAAATTTAAAACCAACAGATCGACAAATACGTCAATATCATCAGGTATTTGGACCGGATGTAAACAAACATTGCGTAACATCTAGCAGACGATAATTGTTGTAAATTCTTACATCGTAATAAACACTAATTCCAGCATCGCTTGGGGGCGCAATAACTAGCCGTAGGCTCTACCGTAGCCGCGTCCGAATTCCATTTGCCTTAGCGCCTACGTAGACGTACATGTAGCTGTAGCTATAGATGTAGATGTAGACCGTAGCTCTAGACACTCGTTTCGGACACGGCCTGACTTTCAGAGACTCTCACCTAACTCAATAACAAGCTTGTCCACTGCATCCATATATATATATTTTGTTCAATTGGCATCATCATTGACAGACAAAATCTTGTCACACTAAAACGATTGTTTGGATTGTTAAGATGCTCAGACAAACAAAATGACTTCATACAATGATTCTCAAGCTGCCACACGTACTTAAAATTTAGGTTGTGCATATCGGGTTGACCAAGCCAAACCGACTCCAAACATAAAAACCACCTCATGAAATGATGGGAAAAACCACCCAATCCAAACCGAAGATGGTTTTGGGTTGCTAGTTACGGTTTCAGGTCGAACTTGCAGAACATTATTCTGAATGCACTTACAGTACAAATGTTTTTAATATTTTTATTTTTGGACCAAACAAAATTTACTGTTTGAGCAATCGACTCCATCAAATCCTTGAGCACATCGGCAGAAGAAGCTGCCCCCAGCATTGGGCTCACACGTGCCTCCATTCTGACAGATAGTGGCTTGAGCACATACATCTGTTAAACAAAAACAACGCACTGTAAACCTAAATCTGAAAGCACAATTTTGAGGGGTTTAGGGAAAAATGTGACGAAACTGGGCAGAGGTTGAAATGAGGGTTTTGAAGAATTGAGGAAGGGAAGAAAATTGTTGAACTTCAATCGGACATTTTGTTAATAAATTACGCCCGTTTAACATTCAACAATTGTTGACTGCTGTGATGTGAGATATGACGTTTTAACCAGTTCGCGCCGGGATTATTTTAACATCACCGACCCGAGGGGCGGGATTATTTTTAACGAAACTTGATCCGAAGCGGGTTCAGGCCGATAGTGCCGGGAAGCACACCCACGCATTTCCGGCCTTGCTCGCTGCTGACTGACATTTCCGGCCTTGCTCGTGGCGTGTTTATGCGTCATCCGTTTTGAATCTGGGGAAAACTTTGTGTTTATATACGTCATCCGGCGCGAACTGGTTAAACACACCCGAGGGTTGCATAGCACCCTAGGTGAAGCTGAGGATGCTATGCGTCCCCGAGGGTGTTCAAAACGTCATATCCCACAACACAACAGTCAACAATTGTTTTGATACCTCTGTCTTGGGTTCACGGCTCAGTGGGTTCACGGCTCAATGAGCTCACAGACAGCAGCCATGTAATATCACACTTACACACTGATACACATTATGTGATATCACATAGAGAGTTGGATATGCGTTGTTATACACCGGACACGTGATCGTTCTAGACCAATAAAAATACAGTATCCAAGACAGAGGTATAACAAATGTATTTATCCGCACGTCGCCAAAGTAAAATGTGGAAGAAAAGGCCTGTATGTTATCAGAAAAAAGACCAGTTGATTTTACTTAAAAACACTTTATTCCACTACTTTCCTACTTTTTCTTAATGAATAATGGTTAGTGGACATAACAAAGATTACAAATAGCAATAAATCTAAAAATAAAAACCAAAAACATCCCATTCACTCTTTTGCAATTTTTTTCCATTGTTCCCTGGTGCCCAGTTTCCAGTTCCGTCTCATTTTGCCACAGTGCACCTCACTATTTGCTAGGAACCGGCCTGTTTCCCTCAAAATCCTCCGATGAACTAACATACACCCTAGTGAAACCAGTTTCCCACTAAACCCCATTTTGCCTCTAAAGTCCGTTGTGAGATGTGAAACTTCAGAGTCAACATGGGGTTATGTTAAAATAAACATAAACACTTGAATAATAACATTTTTAGGGTTGAAAGAATGTTCCCGTTGCAAGTAAAATGTGTATTTTTGTCGTGTTTACGAAGGAATGTCCACGCTAGGTACAATATATACATGTTGGTAACACTAATAAGCCGTGTGTTGTGTGTGTCTGAAAATGGATTGAAAACACTGTTACCTCTGGTCTAGGATGCAAACAAGAAGAAGCTTATGTGAAGTGTAGCTAAAGTTAAAGTTTTAAACCCTAAAAGTAATTTTGATTGCTAATGTGACTACTGCACTATGTGAAGCCCGTGATTAGGTTGACGATAACTAAACTCCTATGACCCTGAGGTAAATTAATGCTCTTATCAATGAGAGTGGAAGACATATGCATTGGTTTTTCATTCAGCAAAAGCAACAATTGTCATAAACAGACTTTTAAACCATAGCGGCAAACAAATTAAAACCAACAAAGGAACACAAATGCCGATGATGAGATAGGTACCTTGTGACATGGTAGTACACACGACGCCTGACCAGCCGACATCACATTGGCACTGGAATGTAGAGGTAGTAGGACTGCTACAAGTACCGCCATTCCGACAAGGGTTAGGGGCACAAGGATTCAAAGCTAAAGACCAAAATAAGAATTGAAAACATTTAAATACAAAATTAACCAGTGCAGGTTTTCAAGCAGACGCAGGTAAAAAAGTACAAGAATACAGTCGAACGCTGCTAAACCAAACGCTGCTATACCGAACGCTGCTATACCGAACGCTGCTATACCGAACGCTGCTATACCAAACGCTGCTATACCAAACTCTGCTATACCAAACGCTGCTATACCAAACGCTGCTATACCAAACGCTGCTATACCAAACGCTGCTATACCAAACGCTGCTATACCAAACGCTTCTATACCAAACGCTGCTATACCAAACGCTGCTATACCAAACGCTGCTATACCAAACGCCGCTATACCAAACGCCGCTATACCAAACGCCGCTATACCAAACGCCGCTATACCAAACGCCGCTATACCGAACGCCGCTATACCAAACACTGCTTTACCGAACGCTGCTATACCGAACGCTGCTATACCGAACGCTGCTATACCAAACGCTGCTATACCGAACGCTGCTATACCGAACGCTGCTATACCGAACGCTGCTATACCGAACGCTGCTATACCGAACGCTGCTATACCAAACGCTGCTATACCAAACGCTGCTATACCAAACGCTGCTATACCAAACGCTGCTATACCAAACGCTGCTATACCAAACGCTGCTATACCAAACGCTGCTATACCGAACGCTGCTATGCCGAACGCTGCTATGCCAAACGCTGCTATGCCGAACGCTGCTATACCGAACGCTGCTATACCAAACGCTGCTATACCAAACGCTGCTATACCAAACGCTGCTATACCGAACGCTGCTATACCGAACGCTGCTATACCGAACGCTGCTATACCGAACGCTGCTATACCGAACGCTGCTATACCGAACGCTGCTATGCCAAACGCTGCTATGCCAAACGCTGCTATACCAAACGCTGCTATACCAAACGCTGCTATACCAAACGCTGCTATGCAGAACGCCGCTATACCAAACTCCGCTATACCAAACTCCGCTATACCAAACGCTGCTATGCCAAACGCTGCTATGCCAAACGCTGCTATACCAAACGCCGCTATACCAAACGCCGCTATACCAAACGCCGCTATACCAAACGCCGCTATACCAAACTCCGCTATACCAAACTCCGCTATACCAAACTCCGCTATACCAAACTCCGCTATACCAAACTCCGCTATACCAAACGCTGCTATACCAAACGCTTCTATACCAAACGCTTCTATACCAAACGCTTCTATACCAAACGCTGCTATACCAAACGCTGCTTTACCAAATGCTGCTATACCAAACGCTGCTATACCAAACGCTGCTATACCAAACGCTGCTATACCAAACGCTGCTATACCAAACGCCGCTTTACCAAACGCCGCTATACCAAACGCTGCTATACCGAACGCTGCTATACCGAACGCTGCTTTACCAAACGCTGCTATACCGAACGCTGCTATACCGAACGCTGCTATACCGAACGCTGCTATACCAAACACTGCTATACCGAACGCTGCTATACCAAACGCTGCTATACCAAACGCTGCTATACCAAACGCTGCTATACCAAACACCATCCTTGGCTCTCAATGTTTGTGTCCAATCAACCAAACATTGTTGTTGAAAATATGCCAACAGACTTTTAGAAATCAACATGGGTATATCAAACACTATTTATATTTGGCCGTGTTTTATTTTAGAACGTCAAATGGCTGGTGCTTCATGTAAAAGAGTGACAGGTGATTATTATTTCCCCAATGGATAGATGAGAAAAATCCACTTTAGAATTTGGTGTGATGAATAAAAGATGGCGCACATGAAGTAGGCAACAAGAGGGCGCTATTTAAAAGGACAGACACACGTATGTGGGGCGTGTTTATCTAAAACCTAACCAACCACTTTTAACCTAAAGCATCAATGCATACCCTGTAAGTTTTGGTTTTCCTGCAGTTTATATTAGTATTATTAATATTAGGCAAATCAAAACAAATTATAATGCACTCACATTGCAAACAATTGGTCCCAGTGAAATCAGTCGGACAGTTACACCGGTACCCTGGCCCACCGGTAACCGGCACACACTGACCACCATTGGAGCAGGGATTGGGAATACAGCCAGTAGCTACATCAACTAAATATAAACACGACACATGACGACGATGCAAGCAAAATCACAACAGAAATCCACACAGGCAGGCAAAATAAACAAAAAATACATGAATATTATTTATAAGACATCTACTGCAAGAAGATTTCTGAAAAGTAGAACTTGAACACACACAAAGTGAGCAAATGAACAGAAAGAAAATTGCTTCACTACATATCAACATCAACTACATGTACTTTTATACATGAAAAAACAAGCTATGGTTATTCTGTCAAATGATTTGAGCAGAGGTGTATTCGAGTCCAGTCACGAGTCCAGTCACAAGTCCAGTCACAAGTCCAGTCACAAGTCCTTTCATAAAGCCAGTCACAAGGAACTGGTTGACCAATGACAAAGAAATGCTTTTGTTAACCATTCATTTGAATAGCTAGTGACTTGACTTGAGACTGAAGGACTTGTGATGGACTTGCGGGGACTTGAATACAACTCTGGATTTTAAGGCTGTGCATTTTTGAATAATTAAGTATTTGATTATTCTAGCTTATTTTAGACTCAATCAAATATTGAAAAATTAAAGTTATTGTCATTTCAATGGTCGTGGGTCCAGTTTCAAAAGTGACAATCATCCCTATAGAAGCAGAAGCAGAAGCAGAACCTGATATTTCAAAACAATAATGCAAACCTGCTATTGTCACTTTTGAAACTGGACCTACGACCATTGAAATGACAATAACTCCACTCCGCAACATCGTATCTCAACAATCGAGGTGTCAAAATACGCAGAACAAAATTATGCTCTGGGTTATTTGCTTTGATTAATCCATACCCTTTCGGGGCGTTAGATATTGGCTCATTTTTAAGTGTCTCAATACTTTTTGTGATGAGTTTACTTTGACTGGTACTGTAGTAAACCTTTTACGCATAGTATTGCTCAGAAAATGTCTGCATAAAAGGCCAAATAAAAAAATAAAATGTTTAGCGTCACCGCCCGCTTCCTTTTTGGGGGCCGCCTCCTTTTTTTCTTCTTTTTTTCTTTTTGAAAAAAATGATAAATTTGACCATTTTTGCAAAACAATTTTTTTTTTTTTATTTTTTTTTTTAAGATAATAAAATTTTAAGAACGTTTTTTTATTTGGCCTAAGCAGCTGCACAAACATGGTTCTATTTATTGTTTTAACGGAATTTGCCCATCACAAGGCCCAAAAAGGGCCACTCAAAGGTGTGGGCTACAGAAGAAAGAAAATAGAGAATTAAAGAGAGAGATGATATATCTATCCACATTTCTCTTGAACATGGTCAGGTTGTAAGCTGGTGGAAAGTACAGGCAGGGATATTTCAAAGTGCAGCAATACGTTACGCTCACTCACTTTCACATCTTGTGCCCGAGTATCCACTCCTACAGGAGCACTCGTAGTTCAAGGTTCCCGTGATCAGTGAGCACTGGCCACCATTCAGACAAGGGCTTGACGAACAAGCAGTAGCTGAGGAGAATCAAGATTTAGGAATACAGTAATTATAACGTCATCGAAATTGAAAATCATGAAGCAACCAAATCCAGACAAACAGGTAGGGGAAAATAAAATCGGGGAAATGATGTAAAACAAGATTTATATGACACACGTACCAGCTAGCATTACAAACCTAGTGTAGACATTCCTTTAAGTTTGTGTAGTTAACCCTTCGACGTGCCACCTTACTATTTCTGATTTGCCGTAAAAAGGTCTAAGGTCAAAGGTCAAAAAATCTCATGTTACATGTATTCCTAGTTCAAAGCATGCCGAATAATGTGTGAACATATAAAGCTGTAAAACCAAAACAGCTTGGGGGTATACACGAAATACGAGCGACTATCGAAATATTTTGTGTATAAACCATATGGCGGCACGTCGTCGCAGATTTTTGAGGTCTGAATTTTCCTTTCATGCAATCAATCATGCTATTGTTGTCTTGCCTTATTCAACAACACCAGCTAGTTTCTGGATCTCTCACCTATGATAAAGGGCTGTGTGAACATATAAAGCCGTAAAACCAAAACAGCTTGGGGTATACACGAAATACAAGCGACTATCAAAAATAGTACGGACGCGCGTTCGTGTATAAAAATAAAGTACGCACGTTTAAGGGTTAAAGAAAAACCCGACGAAAACACTAAATTTACCCACTCTAACTGTGGAAATTCTTTCAACCCATTTATTTAAAATTGCGATTCCCTTGAGTATTCCCCTTCATTTTTGTTAAACAGATAACCCTAACCCCCATTTTACACCTAAAGCCCTTTTTCAGAGGTGCAAACATTGTGTGAACGTCAGAAAGTCCACAGCGACGTCCTAGGTAGTGCTCGTTAGTGTCAGATTTTTGATTTTTTTTATAAATTGAACAACTATTCACATTCAAACATAAGAAAACTATCAATCTTGATATTTGAAGTTCTACTTTTCTCTCAGTCATAATAATGCGATGGTTTCTATTTAACTTACTTTGACATCTCGTGCCCGAGTAGCCAGTTGGGCAGCTGCACTGGTAGTTCGTTGTGCCAGTGATCAGTGAACACTGGCCGCCATTCAGACAGGGGTTAGACGTGCAAGCAGAAGCTAACCAAAAACACAAAAAATTGTGAATTTCCAAAGGCCTGGTGGCAAAGTTCAGAATTAAATTTTAACCTGGACATTTTAAAGGTAGGATACACCATTTGCAGATATTGAAAATATTTACTACCGAGTTATTAAGAAATATCTTACTTATTTGGAAGTAAATAATTATTCTAGGCATCCAGCAAAATTATTGCGCTAGATATCCTGTAATTATTCTGAAAAATTGAATTTTATAAAACAAAATTTGCAATCGCCGTCTGGCTTTTCGTGATTTTCTTGGCATCCATGATTGTAAAACTTTGAACAGGTCCGTTAAACGATGTTTACTATAACATACAACCCCCCAAATCCACCCATTCATGATAATTCAAGCATTTACCAATGGTATATCCTTCCTTTAACATGTGTCACATTCCTCCACTTTTCCTACTCACTTTGACATCTTGTGCCAGAGTAGCCTATTGGGCAGCTGCACAGAAAATTGGTTGTCCCAGCGATGAGTGAGCATCCACCACCGTTCAGACAGGGGGTCGAGGAGCAGGCATGAGCTTTGGAAGCGATAACAAGATGAAAAACTTGTCTCTCTCTGTGAAACTTGTCAGAAAGCTTACCTTACTGGGGAACACATGCAACACTTATTGACCAGTTCGCATCGGAGGATGTGTATACACGGAGTGTTTTTCCGGAATTTACAACGGATGACATATAAACCACGCAACGAGCGAGGACGGAAATATCTGTCAGCGACGCACTAGCAGCGAGCGAGGCCGGAAATATCAGAGTGAATTAGGTTTTAGGACTCCAAACTTGCTGGAGAATGTAGCATGCAAAATGTTTCAAATCATTGTCAAGGAACTTCAACACATCGTCGTATTGTGTAATAGTTCATACGATGCGTTGCAAGTTGTGACCTGTTAATCTTTTGAAAAGACATGAATCTGGGACTGAGAAACATTTCCAATTTTGTTAGGAAAAACTTAAATCATAACCGCTGAAGTAACGTGAGGAGACTACATTCTTTCCTGCGCCGCAACTAAAGATGCGACGCATTGCGACGTACTTCGACACATTGCAGTACTTCGTGAAATTGAGTGCTAGGATTATTCAAGGTATGGTGATAAAATTGCATCCTACGCCAAGTTATTATTGCTATAGAGTCATATTTCAGTAATAATTGTGAGAAAAAAACTAAAAACTTTAAAGGTCCAGTCGTCACACCAGGACTGTGACCAGGTTACAGCCTAGCTGTGACCGAAAAATGTTGGAATCGCGGGCAAATCGGAGAAAGAGTTCGAAGAAGTCTTGGGTGATCACCAGAGCAAAATAAGTCGCAGTGGTCATTTAAAAAAACTTCTGACCTGTAATTCTAAATAGTATGTCACAGACAAGTCTTACATAATCGACCCCCAGTCGCGCATGGTCGCACCACCAGTCGCGGATGATCAGGGGGTCCCACGATTGTTCGTGCAACTGGTCGTGCTACCTGACGATAGACCGATTGCGCCCTCTAAGTCACGTGACCTATAGTGGGTATCAAACATCAACAAACATGGCATCCTCCATAGCAAAGTGCCGCTGTTGCAAAGTACATGATGATTGTTGCATTTGTTTCTTCGATCGAGGCTTTTCTTTCCCGAAATCGCTAGTGCTATAGTGCCAGTCCCAACGTTCCGTGCCAGTAGCACATCGTGAACATAACGCTCCTTGTAGAATTTCCAATTAAAGCTTAAAGAATTAAAGCTTACTGGCTTTATTCACCCATTCCGGTAAGGTCTCGGGTACAAACTCCGGAGTATTCTTAAGAGATTTCGAGAAAGAAAAGCCTTGATCGAAGAAACAAATGCAACAATCATCATATACTTTGCAACATTGGCACTTTGCTACGGAGGACGCCATATTTGTTGATGTTTAATACCCACTATAGATCAAGTGACTTAGAGGGCGCAATCGGTCTATTGGTGGTGCCACCTGTTGTTACGACCTCGCAATCAGTCGCTAATCGTCACCACTAGTCGCACGATTACCTACAATTGATCTTCCCATCAATCTTCCCCAATCATTGGTGATCGTACGATCACGCGTACCACCCATAGTACATTGACCTACCACCAGTCTTAACCAGTTCGCGCCGGGATTATTTTAACATCACCGATTATTTTTAACGAAACTTGATCCGAAGCGGGTTCAGGCCGATAGTGCCGGGAAGCACACCCACACATTTCCGGCCTTGCTCGCTGTTGACAGACATTTCCCGCCTTGCTCATGGCGTGTTTATTCGTCATTCGTTTTGAATCTGGGGAAAACTGTGCGTTTATATACGTTCTCCGGCGTGAACTGGTTAAAGAACAATCGCAGTATGCAAATGCAAATAGAGATCGTAGCAAACATTGCCAATTGGTCGTACCTCGGCCATTCAGAAATAGTACGACCCGGTGCGAACGAGGCTTAAGTTCCAATTTTAATACCTGTTTTGCAGAAAGAACATTCAGGTAAATCGAGAGACTTACTTTGGCATCTTGTGCCCGAGTAACCTAACCTGCAGCTGCATTGATAATTGGATGTTCCAGCAACCACCGAGCACTGACCGCCATTCACACAAGGGTTGGAGGCACAAGTAGTAGCTGGCGACAAAAAGACAAACATCCCAGGAAATATATGCGAGTTCTGGCAAAATGAGACAGAACTGGGCAGACGTCAAAAAGAGGGTTTGCGGGTGTTAGGAAAGAGAAACAAAAATGTGACCTGTCATCACAAAATGAGAGTAAATTCGAAAATATTGAAAATTGAGATATTGATATTTTCAAATTCTTGAGAAAGAGAGCTTTCCAATGATATATAACACTTGGGGGTTTTGCGATAAATACTTTTTACAGCGCTCTAGAAAGTCATGGGTTTCACAAAACGTGTTTGTGAGAAAACTTACTTTAAATATCTTAAACCAAACACTAACTACGCAAACACTACACAAAATCGCATAATTTAAGAGGTTTTCGATCATCTGATCTTACCCAAAAAATGTAGGGGAGGACTTGGACTTTCCAAATTACGCAAAATCTCAAAATTGACCACCCCTTCATATTTTGACTTTGGATGGCCATATCTCCGAATCACATCGTGCGACTTTACTCTCATTCTGTAGTGACAGGTCACAAATGTCCTTACAGTACTATTTGTTGCACTTCAATCTGATATTTTATTGATGAGATATGTCTGTTTAAACTTTGTATTTATGGACGTGTCAAACATTAAAAATGTAGAGCTTCTTCAGGACAAAGTGAATGATTTTTATAAGATGAAAATTGCATTGGGATAAAGCTCGGTGGTCGAGTGGTAAGACATCTGCACTCGAAAGCAGGAGGTTGTGGGTTCGAGTCCCACCCGAGTCAGTGATTTTTTTTCTTCAAAAAGGCAATAATCGGGACATTACACTCAGTATACAGTGTAAATACACGTTGGTGAAGGGCCAACATCTAATATTTAATGATTCTACCTGCAAATTTTTTAGAACTTGTCCCGGATATGAATTCAGACAGGTCTAATTACTTTGCGTGCAGCGTGGCCCCGCGTATCCCTGTAAGCAATCACACTGGTAGGATGACCCCAGATTTGTGCACCGTCCTCCATTCTCGCACGGACTGGAAAAACAGGCATTTTCTAAACAAAATGGGAAATAAACACAGCTTTTCAAGGAAATGTAATACAACATTTTAAGTTTATTTTGAAAATAACACTAATATTTTTGCAAGAGAGGCTGGCTGGTTCCAGCCCCTCAATCAGTAATATATGTGACCCGCTCCATCGAAATCAGGAACAAGTCTCAAAATTGATGATATAAAGATATGAGATATGCACATGTTGAGAAAGGGAATTTCATAAGCTTTCTAATGATACCCATCACAAGTGTGTATCTCCTTAGGTTAACGAGTTATGGTCTGATGAAGATGACAGGTGTATATTTATTTGCCAAATCCACATTCCGAGAAGAAACAGCTTGGAATTAAACAAAATTGACCAAAATCATACGGACAGTGCACACAAATCCTCTTAATTTTCAACTTTATTGATCGTTTTTACATACAAGACATTAATGACAATAATCTGTGATAACTACACTTCCTAATAATACAATGTTCAGAAAAATCGACTTGGTCACGATTTTGACCCATGCGTTCACTTCAATGGCCGATTGCGTAAAACGGCCTCAGCGACTTATTCCTGATTACGATGGAGCAGGTCACATATCAATAATGTCTACTCGGAAGGTGGATCTTTGCCCATAGGATAAAAACTTTTCTTAATACGGTTGCAAATGTCCAAAACAGGAAAACAGAAAGGAGTTGTACATTTTTTAAGAAAAAGACCAAACTTTTTGAAGAACACGGGTGATTCAACTTGATTCAACAAATAATTTAGATTTAATTCCACTTACCAACGGTTCCACACAGAGGGCCACTGGTACCTGTCCTACATGTACACGTGTAGGTGTTGGGGCCGGTTACCGTGCATGTAGCACTATTGCGACACGGGTTCAGAGAGCAAATATTATTGGTAATAGCTGAAACAAAAATATGAAAAGTTTGTTTAGTTAAGCGGATATTTCCTGAAGTTGTTTTAATTGTTAGCTCTAAAGAAAGGCGAAAATAATAAAGGCAAGAATTATAAGGTCAGAGGAGTTTTTTGTTTGTTTACCAGTTCCCGCCGGGGAATGTCCGCAAACTTATTCTGAAATTCAAAACGAATGACGAATAAACACGTCCCGAGCAAGGCCCGAAAAAAAAAGTTTACTATCCACGAATGATGAGTTAATCTGTCAGGCACAGCAGTTGAATTTCGCGAAGGATGTGTATATACGCTGCAAAAGTGTCCTTGGTTGTTGTGGTTAACGTGTATTTACGCCAAAAGTTATCCGCTAGCGCTGCAGAGGACGGGAATACACTTCTGGCATGTATGTCATACACAGCAGTGGACGTATATTTACATCCACAATGCCAAGCATGCTTCGTTGACAGGGTGGATGTGTATGTACGCTATATCGTAGTACCACGCTTCAGTGATTAGGCATATTTAAAACCCTAGTTCCATTGTCTCCATTAAATTCATACAGCCGAGGATTATCAGCTGTGTTTAGTAATTTCTGGACATTCAAATATAATCCCGGCGCGAACTGGTTAACCAGCTCGCGCCGGATGACGTATATAAACGCACAAATTTCCCCAAATTCAAAACGGATGACACATAAACACGCCAATTCAAGTTCGGAAATGTCTGTCGGCAGCGAGCAAGGCTGAAAATGCGTGGGTGTGCTTTCCGCCACTATCAGCCTGAACCCACTTCGGATCTAGTTTCGTTAAAAATAATCCCGCCCCTCGGCTCAGTGATATTAAAATAATCCCGGCCCGAACTGGTTAAACAACCCTCATTGGCGTTTTGTACATCCACTCAGGGTTGTATTCGAGTCCCTGCAAGTCTTTTCACAAGTCTTTTCACATTGAGTCTTTCACAATGATTATACGCATTGATACTGGAAATAATATACTTTTTATACTCACTGGTAGTTTGGCACTGTACACCGGTAAATCCTTGCGGGCAGTTGCACACGTACCCTGATCCAGATGATGTACATACACCACCATTAAAACATGGATTGGAACTACAGGCATTGGCGGCTGCAAAGATAAATAGGTTACCTTGTTTACTCTCAATTTAGTACAGTGTACTTGTTATTCCCACATTTACATAAAATATTATTGATTTCAGTGTTGTTTTTTTATTACACCTATATACCTCAAGGGGAACTGACTAGGTAAATTGGGATACATATTATATTAAAGGTAGTATACACCATTGGTAAACGCTTGAATTACCACGAATGGGTGGATTTGGGGGGTTGTATTTTATAGTAAATATCGTTTAACTAACCTGTCCGAAGTTTTACAATCATGAATGCCAAGAAAAGCACAAAAAAACAACCGTGTGTTTTCAACCGGCGTCGAGCAGTTATTCTTATTTTATTTGTGTTTTTTGCGATCGCCGTATACAATTATATTTTTCAGAATAATTAAAGGATATCTAGCGCAATCATTTTGATGGATGCCTAGAATCATTATTTACTTTCAGATGAGTAAGATATTTCTTAATAATTCAGTAGTAAATTGTTTCGATATCTGCAAATGGTGTATCCTACCTTCAAAGTGAACAAATAAAACTGGCAGGAGCGGGATTTGAACCTGCTACCTCCGAAATAACGTACCGGCGCTCTACAAACTGAGCTATCTTTTCAGGCCCTATGTTGGCAATCTCCTAAATTGTCAGTATCTTTTTTTAGTTGTTAAAATGACATGGATCAGAAAAATACCAACCATAATTCCTTGGCATATCAATGTTTCAACAACAAAAACGAAAACAAAAAAATATGTCTACAATTAAACATGATAAATCAACAAAATGTTCACAAGATGAAAATTTACGTTAGGGTGCCATCCCTGGCAATTGACATGCACTAGTAAGCAGGCGGTTCTGGGTTCAAGTCTAACCCAAGTAGTTTGTGAATTTTTTTTTCTTCTCACAATTGCTTGGGACAACGATGAGAATACAGTGAAAAAAAGTCGATGAAGGGAAAAAACGATTTATACCACAGATATACCACGTAACGGTACGTCACATAAAAATATTTGATTTTGTACTCACTGGTAGTTTGACATTGTGAACCGGTGAAACCTGGCCGGCACCCGCAATTGTACACTGCTCCAGATGACGTACATATGCCACCGTTGAAACAAGGATTGGAAAGACAAGCATTTCCAGCTGCAAAATTAACAATTCATTTTCATTACTGTCACTAAAAGTTTAATGATTGCAAAATTCATGTACATCCCTGATTGGTATACTGGTGATCAAAGGTACTGTAGCATATTTAACCATTAAACAATCCCCATCCAGTCAAACTCCAACCCTAGGTTTTGTTGGGATCTGTTAGGGTGGGTACTGGACCAACTGACAGTCTTTTTACACTGGGTTAGGCATACCTCCAGAATCAGAGTCCAACAGTTTGTGTGTACAGTTTGCCGTATTATAGTGTTGGGATTTGCCAGGATGGGTATGGTTCCTACTAAATTACACTAGGGAGTTAGGTTTAGTGCGACAGTGCAAATGGAAGTTCTTCATGTACAGATATTAATTACCCAGGAGTAGATCTTCTACATGTGGCTGTTTAACCAGTTCGCGCCGGGATTATTTTAACATCGCCGACGCGCTGGGTTATTTTTAACGTAACTCGAGCCGAGACATAGACAATGCATAGACCGATCTGTACCAAGTTAATCAAACTTCAACAAGTTCTTGAGTTTGGCAGGTTTAGTACTGTTAGGTTTACTACCACCAATACATTGTAATTACCGAACCCGTGTGCAGTTGTTGAAGCTAGGTTTGGTATGCTTTATAGTGCGAGAGCCTAGGAAGTTAGGGTTATGATTTACTGCTTTTCCGTTTAATCGTAAACAAGAAACAACATCGGGCTGAAATAACAAGGTTCTGAAGTCACAATGAGTTCAATAACTAATTGTGTTTAGACTGATTTTGATCCGCAGCCCGGCCAACGTATTCTCATGGTCGGAGGCTGTTCCACCTATTGCACACGCCGCCGGGCAAAGAGGAAGCCCTCCATTTAATTTGTACAGGGAATTACGTGTTTTCTATATTTTTTACAGCAATAAAATACTCCTTTTTTCGGTGTATCGTGGGAGATTTGGTTACTTTATAAAACAATAAAATTTGGAAATTTTAGTGTTTAATAGACAAAAGTCAATAATTAATTATTTAATTTTTTTCTTTTTCACATAGACCACAACACTATTCATTGCTACTTATTCCCCTTTGAGTCCAGAGGGGGTGATAACAAACAGCCACCACTGACCAATCAGAGACAAGAAACAAGGCCTGGTGACGTCATGCCAACCGCGAGAATATGTTCGCTGCTTGGAATGCGTGTGACAAATTCCACCAGTGACTCTGCTTCTTGAGATAGGTGGCTGACTATCTCTAGAATGTCTTTATTTTCTTTGTTTTTTTTACCCTTATTTTATTAATACTGATCAGACTAAAGTCCAAATCAACGAAAACAATTTTTTTCCTGATACATGTAGTACATTTTTTAAAGATATGAAATACATCAATATATCACGAAAAAACATTTTTTTTCCCAAAAATGATTTTTTTTTAGCCCCAAAAACAAAATTTTTCATATTTGTCATCCCCCTTCAAATGAATCCTTACTATATATAGACTTGATCTAGCATGGGTGACTGCTTGTACTAAAGAATGCCCACATAAATGTTTTCGAAGGCCTTTTTGTGCCCATGGCTGACCGTCTGCTATGAACATCTAACAAACGAAACATGGTGCACTAGTAGCAATGAAAATATATTGTTACTGATGGCACTAAATCCATTCTTGCACATTGTTCACAGTGTCAATGCCAACCAAAGTACATGTATACTAACGCCTTATTTCACACTGGGTTCCGGTAAACCCTGTCGGGCAGCTACACTGGAAGGCAGAGCCAATGGACGTGCAGGCACCACCATTGAAGCAAGGGTTGGAAACACAAGCAGACCCACCTGCAAGAAGGAACCAAAAAACAACCCATAGGGGCTATATTAAAAAAGTAATATCTAATGTTTATCTAGGTTATCTGGGTTATCTGGCACATATAGCCACGCCCTCATCAGACAACCCTGTGGAATTTTGTGCAGTATTTTTTGTTTGTCTCAGATATGTACCATTAAGGTAGGATACACCATTGATATTTGCTTGAATTATCATGAATGGGTAGATTTGGAGGGTTGTATTTTATAGTAATATCATTTAACTGACCTGTCCGAAGTTTCATAATCATTGGATGCTGAGAAAAGCAAGAAAAACTGCGTTCGTTTTCAAAAATTCAATTTTTCAGAACAATTACAAAATATCTACTAATCTAGTGCAATCATTTTCCTGGATGCCTACAATCATTATTTACTTTCAAACAAGTAAGATATTTTTTAATAATTCGGTAGTAATATCTGCAAATGGTGTATCCTACCTAATTATACCATGATGATGTAAATGTAATTAAATGTTGGTCAGTTTAAAATTATTATTAAAAGAAGAACAGTAATACTAATAATTTAGGATAAAACAATAAAAAAAATTAAATGCAGGTTTGTACGAGTGCTTTGATTCCATTTCCACGTATGACTCATGTCTGAGTCATGCATCTTAATTCTTATGATCTTTATATTTTAGAAAGTAAGACTAAAGTCAAGTGGAGGAAGGAAAACGGAGGTTTATTATTATTATTATTATTTTCTGGTAATGAAACCAAGGATCCTTCAAAAGCGCTCAAGGCACTGTAGCTCGTAAGCCAGAAGAAACCCGTAGACAGGAGGCTGTGTCAGCCAGGAACACCGGGGCAAACCCCTTCTCTTAGGCTTAGCGATAAGTGTTCTGGGTTCTTTTACATGCATTATACAATTTTATAATGTTATAATGGGAAAGATATATACACACATTATAAATTATACAACACACGGGACCTACAACTTTACGTCCCATCTGAAGGACGAAGCAATAGTGGTTTCACACGTGTCGACACCGGGACTCGAACTCACGCTCTGCGGAACAGAAAACCAAGCTCTATCTTAACGGTTCGGCCACGACACTCCACTGTTAAGTTTTGGCACGATATTTCTCTTTCTCATTTTACAGTTTTCATATATTTAGATGCTACTGCTGCTAGTGCTAGCTACAACTTTACAAACTCAATAAAGTCCTCCGGAAGGAAATTTCCTTTAAAACAAAATAATGTACCAACAATAATTTCAAAAACTCCGACTTTTTTACACGCTAATTTTCCTCTTCGAGGGCTGGGGTTGGAAGCGCGCCACCAAGAGTCAACTTTCAGGCTATTATTAAAACCATGGAGGAACCACGTTAAAACTTACCTTCTATTTGTGATGATCTGAATGGTCCCCAGAAAGTTGCAAACGACTGGACAACAGTGACCCTAAAATAGTTAGGAATTAACAAATGAAGATAATCTCGTAAATATCAGAACAAATACACGAGCAAAACAGGCCGGCCCTGCCGTTGCGTTCGGCGCGGATCTACAGGCCGTACGTAGGCGCGGCTTACGTACATATCCCATAAGGTACACGCCTCCGTGTGACGTCACACTATTGGGTGGGTTGTTTTTCGCCATTAATGCCGGTGTAGGCGGAGGAAGTTATGATTTTCCTAATTTTATAGAATCACAGCAAGACATCGTTAAATATATAAGTTAGAAGATATAAATAATTATTGAAGGGGAACAAAGCAGGATTTTAACTAGGGGATCTTTATTGATCAGCAACCATGGGCAGACTGGCCATTATTTAGGAGGTTCGGGACGAATCTTGATGGGCTTTGCCCGGCGCCACCAATAATATCTCATACGTGGGCCGGCGCGCGGCGGCGGCGGGATCCGTTTCGGCTCGGGAAAAGTTTTGCGTATACGGCGATTTCATCAGTCTAATTGCAATGTAAATTTCAACATTCTGATTTAAGAAGTAATTGCAGATAGTGTACCATGGTGATTTAATAGGCGACTTTTCGAGCCGCATAGGCCTATGCGTATCAAATCTAATAGTCCCTAACAATAATAAGCCTATAATCTGACCTTTAAAGTCGTTTTCTTGTTGGTCGCGCGTTGCGTATAAAATGTATATTAAGAGTCAGCAGTGAAATGTCACAACACGGTCATGCTCACAACTTGAAAAAATCGGAGATTATCGGACTATACTCGTTTAGAGTGATTTTAACGAAGGCTTTTGAGGCTATAATTGTACATTATAGGTTGGAACTGTCCCCAGACTGACTGGCTTCATCGGTGAGGGTCATATAAGTAAATGTTTTGCTCGTTTTGCTGAATATTTGCTTGAATATTGACAATAATGTTACGGCTACCTGAAAAATGATGGATTATCCACAACCTGTAAGCAAATTCACGATAAACATCCGTGATCACGAAGAAATAATGTTGGGGCCTTACAAAAATACAATGCTTGGGTTGAAATTCTTCAAGGAATAATGTATCCGCTGCAAAACTTTAAACAACGCGAAAGATCTTCGGCGGGACTATGAAACAACGCTGAATCCCTGCCATTGTGTCGCGGATTCATGCAACGTAGCTATATCTACGTTGATGACGTCGGGATTAACAAATATGTGATTGGGCACTCCACATCTTAGCTCCGCCTATACTTATCTATATCGCATACGAGGTCGTGCGCTATAGCGCAAAATAAGAAAAAACATATTATTTCGTGGATGGTTGAAACAAGGCATTCGGACGTCTTCAGTTGATTTGCCTAAATAGTGTTCGCGCTGTATTTGTACACTGCTAACTGCAGCGCGGCGGGCGTGGATTTCAGACGGATAACGAGGAACGCCTTGCATAAGGCTACCCAAAGACGGGCGCCGCTCTTTTATATACTTCAATAACACCAATTGCCAAAAAAGGAGCAAAAGTGAATTTTCTCGGGCTTTTGTCTCCCTCATTTTTACCCACAAACGAGCCCTAACCATTAGGCCACACTCCGATGTATCTCCCAATCGTATCCCTTAATTTACACTTACATAAATTCCACTGTCCCGGTGCTGGTTGATGGGGCTCTCCACGTAAAGGACAGTCTGGTGACTGGTACGTTGGTGGAATGGGTGACGGTGTCCTGTAATGCCGAGCAGGCCGTGGTTCGTGTGTTAGGCGGGAGGTTCTCCCAAGTACCTAGGGGCGTGGACCGGCCGACCGCCCGGGCCTGTAGCAGGAATCCCTTGATGCCAGACATGGGCCCATCCAGAGTGACTACAACGACATTATGGATATTTGTTTGATCGTCACTTCGGTAGAATTAATTAACTCGTTATGGAGAGTCAGGCTGGCATAGCGGTTCTTCCCTACCCCTGCCTTTAACCGTTGTGACCCAGGTTCAAATCCGACCTGAGCCAACGTGGATTGGGTTTTCAGTCGCTCCCTGAATCTGCTTTTCACAGAATATTCTCCTGGGGTTTTTCTCCCACCTCTAAAGCCGTACCTTTTTGAGGGATCCGCTTGGTTTTATTACCACGAAGAATTAATAATATTAATAATAAATAATACATGTAATAATAACAATGCCGATATTACGGTAAAATGTGGGATACATGTATTTCCTTATAATTATACGATTTACTTTTTCACAAATTGTGAATTTCAGTGGCAGCAAGGCAATAATTTGGCTTAATTTAAACAAGTGGCTTTAAAAAAATATTCTTTTGACGAGCAGTGAGTATAAATATTTCGTTACATTTAGTTACTTAATTTTCACAAAGTCAGCTTCAAAGTGATAAAGTCAGCAACGATTTGAAAATAGTTTTTTCTTAAACTTTTCTCCCAATTTTGTTCTTCATTTAGGCCAATACCATATTTCTCCATGGTAAAACTAAATAGAAATTATATATTGCATGTGTAGTGAAATGTGTAGTGTAAATTATAATAATATTGAAAAGTACAAACATTATGCAAATCAACGTTTTCTAAATGATTTCAAGATATTTTGGTGGAATTTATTCAAAATATTTCATATTCGGTACAGCATATAAAATCTCGATTCAGATTTACAAAAAGCAATAATGCGACAATGCGACCCTGTAGTAATCAATGTCGCCCAACTGCCGCATGCATGACTTCACACACGCTGTATAATTATGTGTACACCGGCCTAGTTTTAATGGCAATAGCTCGCCACTTGTCAATGTTATATAAACAGTCAGTGATTCGTATTGGGTGTGTGCGATTTATGTATGCCACTAACAAAACAGCTTAGCCTAATAACAAAAATAAAAACCAGCCTTTATTGTTTAAAGTTGAAAAATATTGCAATTTAAAGATTATTAAGTAGAGTGTTTCAAATTACGTCACCGACCTAATTTTCGCCGACTTTGTTTAACGATGAGTCCAAGGCAAACATAATGAAATCACTCAATGCATCTGCAAACATACTTTTCAGATTATGTTAATGTGGGTAAAAGACAATACAATTATCAATTAACGTATCGGAAAATCGGGTTTCTGTAAAAAAACAACCATATTCTGCAAGCATTGTCAAGCTATTTTAGGTAATCTATTTGGCACTTGTAAATGTAATACCACTGGTATCTAGGCCTACATAATCCCTGGTGTAAAATAGTTATGTTATTCAACAAATGGTGTTAAATTCACACCATTTTTGTTTTCAGTGAAAGGAATCAAAACATAAAACATAAAGATATGGCAAAACCATCTGATATAATAAATGCTGACAACAATTATTAGTAAGTATTCTTTGTCTAATTTCTATAATCTGTTGAACGAATTTGCGGGTTGAAAAAAAAAACAGTTGCAGTATTATTGACACTGTTCTCGAAGCTTAAAACTAAAATTATCATAACAATTTCAATGGCCTTATGTTTATGTATGTCTTGAGAAAAAGAAAAAATCATGCAAAGATACTTCATTTAACAAAAGACCGATATCGAGGAAATTACCTGAGACGGTATTTCCCGGGATGTACCGGGTCACTCCGAGATGTATCCGGTAAGGGTTATCGGTCTGCTGTGGCGTCGCCGCCCCGTGCTGGGGTAGCAGTGTCGTGCACGCCTGGAACGGAGCACCGTCGGGCCTCGCTAAACACGGAGTGATCCGTGAATCGCCCCAAATAAAAAGTACCAACACGAACCAACAATTCTGTTTAAAATTCATCTTTTCCAAGTATGTATAACTTTCCTCATCGGAGATCCCACGGGTAGAGGTCTAAAATGCATCAATTTCCACAGAGAAACTCACCACAGAAATGCATCAGTAAAATGCTGCACGTGGATATCGTTCATGCAATGAGTTATAATCGTCGGGTGTGTCTTGGTTTAGACAATAATACGTGCAGCCTTCTATATCAACAGGTGTGAAAATATCGAGTGCCAATGTTATTCATTGCAATTTTAATTTAATAGGTTGGAAGTCCCTCTGCTTTACAAACAATATTTGTTATTCACTTTTCGTTTTGTGCGATATGAGTTTGCAATAAGTTTGATCATAGATGGGAAGTTATATATAGCCTAATAGGCGTTTACTTCAAACAGTACGTCACCACAATTATATGCTTACGTGGAAAGATACTAGCCGGCCCCCGTCTTAATGGTTTAGAGCAACAACTAAAGGCCACCATTAATGTGACCATTGGACGTTCATGGATATAAAAAGGGCCCCAACCTACTTATATATTTTTAAAAGGTTTGGACTAGAAACTGATTTCTTTTATTTGGCCGCAGTTCGACATGCAGTTTAATTCCGAAGACTTCAAAATAAGCCTTAATTGGAACGTTATTGTTTACGGCATTTATACATTTTTGTCGATCTGTTTGTTTGCTGTTGTTTTGTTGTATGGTGTCGTCAATTTTGTTATAAATATTTTATATATTATTATATTTTTAAAAAATTAATTCGCCTACCGATTGCTTCGTCACCGTGGTAAGCCGGTGTGGCAGTAGTATACAGCCAATGGGCGAGCAACGGTGACGTGTTCACAGTATATCTTTGTTCTGTAGTTCCGTAATTTGTAATTGATTTGGAATGATTCATTTCATTGATTGTTGTCTTTATAACACACTTTGTCGTTCTTCCACTATTATTCATGTTTTGTATGTATACATTGTATACATACATGTACGTATAATTTACTGTTTTTCGTTTTGTTTTTGAAGCAATAAAGTACCCAAGTTGAAAAGTAAATGCATTTATTACTTTTGTTTATCTGATTTGATTTAGATTTATTTGATTTTATTATTATTAGTAGTAATATTATTATATCACTAAATGTACAAATAGGGGGACACTTTAGGGTAAATATTTCGGTAACGAGGCTAGGGAGGCAATTCCAAATAGGGAGAATTTGAGGTATCTCCCTGTTTGTTTAGCTTCTAAAAGGAGACAAAATTTTACTGTTTACCCGTTTTTGTAGAGCAGGGTCCAAAATGTATAAATACCAAATTTCGTGGAAAAAGCACTTGGGAAAAACGAGTTAGTTGAAACATTTTGTGCATATGTCTTTGGGACAGTGTCCCAATTTACCAATTTCCGGGTAATTATTATAGTTGTATTTATTAATAGTTGTATTATTATTATTTATATTACTTATATATTGAGGGGGGGGGGGGGGGGGGGGGGGGTGAATATCACTTCTTACCGCCGGCACTATAATACATTCAATGTCAGAGAACAATTAGTTGTGGTGTTTTAACGCTCTGACATACTATTTCTACGCGGCAATATATGCAACAGCTGTGATATTAGGGCGGGGCAAGGTCGCTGTGAAATGCGTATCACAAAACGATCAATAGAATTATACACAGTGAAAGGTGTTACCTAAATTAGTGTTACCATCACTGTGCTCTCATTCTAATGAATTAAAAATTCAGATCATAATATTGCACGTGTTTGCACATTGTTTTAAGAAACATATGAACGTAAAAAAATTGAAGGGTTCAATGTTGTCCGAGGCAAGAACATGACGTGTTAAACTAGCAGCATACAGCTTGGAAAATCATATAATTGTATTGAGATGCGCCACCACTTGGGATAATGATATTGGAGATTTGATGACTAATAATAAGAGTTAGGGTGGGTGTCCGTGCTTTAAAAAAAAAAAATTTTCCAAACGAATTTTGAAGGAATAATGTACTGTTTGCAATAGCAGGCTTTCTACAATTTAAACAAGTGTTTTTATCATTGCTCATTTTGCGTGCTCCATCTCAGCCGTTTTAAGCTAAAGGTCATAAATTACATATAAATATTATGCTAATTTAGGTCTAGGTACAGTCCGCGTCACGCCAGCGGTCCCGCACAATAATACGTACATTTACAGTGTACATTGTAGTTGTACGTACCCTTACCCAGTTTTCCCTTTAACCTAGCTTGTTCTATGGTTAAAATAACACAAAAGAAAATGTATAGAAGTAAAAGACAAAACGTTAACGAGGGTCGGATTCGAACCACAGACCTTTCGATCCATAGCCCTTTCTACCAACTAACTAGGCTATTGACAAGTTGGTTGAGGAAGTCTTTCTTTATGTATATGAGGTATTATTGTTCTTTTCATGAATATACATTCACGCACCACCCATCTCCAATTTTTTTTTTCGCAAACCACTTCTCTTCACTTTTTACTGGTCTCTTCTTGCATGTTAAGTGTCTTCTTTCCAAAATAGCGTGGTTCTATATATTAGTAGTGGGCTGTGTCCGAAACGGGTGTCTAGAGCTACAGCTACGGCTCTTGTCTGCGTCGGCCATTTTGTAGCGCTGTCCGAAATGCCGTCTAGAGCTAGCTACGTCAAACAAAATGGCGGCAGCACTAACGTTAATTTTGGAGCAAATTTGTGTTTATTTTTCATTGAATTGAAACAAACAGATCGACAAATACGTCAATATCATCAGGTATTTCGACCGGCTTTAAACAAACATTGCGTAACATCTAGCAGACGATTATTATTTTGCAAACACGAATTCAAGCATCGCTTGGGGGCGCAATAACTAGCCGTAGGGACGGCTCTGCCGTAGGGTCTACCATAGCCGCCCAATGATTATCATCTGAACGTTTTACTAAAGAATTAAGGCATTTCTTTTTCATTTTTTCTATAGACGTTATGGATTAATATAGCGTAGCGTCATAATTAGATTTCACCTCGTGAGTGCGAATGTGAAAGTTAGTCCGTTTTATTTAAACTATAGGCCTACAAGTATTTTTGTGTGCCAGCCAAAAAAGATGCACACGAAAAGAAAATACCCCATTTGTTTAAGTTTGGCTTAATTAATTCCCATTATCCATCAATTTAAATAAAGAAATTAACACACCAAACCACGCATATAGGCCTACATATTTTCGGTAAAGAATACACCCCCCCCCCCCCCCCCCCCCCCAATTTGTTTCTATTGTAATTCACACAATGTTATGTTGATGCACGCCGACAGGCATATACATTTGTTCCATACAATACATTTTTTAATTTCTATTCCCAATTTCCCAAGAATGTATGGTGGGTCATATTCATAACCAATGTTATTTCATGCACGTACGTGCTCAAATAACTGTGGCAGCAAAGATCAGACCACCACGTTCCGAATCAATCGAATCACGTACAATTCTTTTTTATTAATGTTTCTAAGGTGCCGTGTGTTCAAGGCTTGTTTAGGCAAATGGTAATTATTCTCACTATTTTCCATGTGGATTGCACCTTCCCGTCGAGATAAAATAACCACGCAAAAAGCGCCTGGGGTATTTTGAAAAGCCCCCCCCCCCCCCCCCACACACACACACACCCACACGCAAGTTAGCCGCATTTGCACCCCGCATACATTCGTCGCGTTCCGTTTCTAATTGTCACACTCTTTCGTATACAATAAACCTGAACACTTTTGAACCTCAAAATAATATCATCCAGACGTCGTTAAACAACTGTGTGCATGACGGGGTCTAAGGTAGGATACACCATCAGTAATTGCTTGAATTATCAAGAATGGGTGGATTTCGGGGGTTGTATTTCATAGTAAATCGTTTAACTGACCTGTGCGAAGTTTGACAATCAGAGATGCTGAGAAAGGCAAGAAAAACGGCGTTCGTTAGTAACCTGAGTCAGTCAGTGGTTCTTGTTTTGTTTTCGCGCAGTAGACCTGCGCAGTAGACCTGCGCAGTAGACCTGCGCAGTAGACCTGCGCAGTAGACCTGCGCAGTAGACCTGCGCAGTAGACCTGCGCAGTAGACCTGCGCAGTAGACCTGCGCAGTAGACCTGCGCAGTAGACCTGCGCAGTAGACCTGCGCAGTAGACCTGCGCAGTAGACCTGCGCAGTAGACCTGCGCAGTAGACCTGCGCAGTAGACCTGCGCAGTAGACCTGCGCAGTAGACCTGCGCAGTAGACCTGCGCAGTAGACCTGCGCAGTAGACCTGCGCAGTAGACCTGCGCAGTAGACCTGCGCAGTAGACCTGCGCAGTAGACCTGCGCAGTAGACCTGCGCAGTAGACCTGCGCAGTAGACCTGCGCAGTAGACCTGCGCAGTAGACCTGCGCAGTAGACCTGCGCAGTAGACCTGCGCAGTAGACCTGCGCAGTAGACCTGCGCAGTAGACCTGCGCAGTAGACCTGCGCAGTAGACCTGCGCAGTAGACCTGCGCAGTAGACCTGCGCAGTAGACCTGCGCAGTAGACCTGCGCAGTAGACCTGCGCAGTAGACCTGCGCAGTAGACCTGCGCAGTAGACCTGCGCAGTAGACCTGCGCAGTAGACCTGCGCAGTAGACCTGCGCAGTAGACCTGCGCAGTAGACGATTTATTACGATTTATAGCGCGATCTTCCGCCCCCCCCTGGTGCTTACCGCCTGCACGTACGTACGTACGTACCGCCCACAGACATATAAACCTATAGACCGCCAGTCGTGTGCACAAAACCGTGATTTGCAAAGTATGGGCAAAACGACGCGTAGGCTACATGTACACGGCATGCGCGTGTAACTATAAAAAGCCAAGCGCGTATAATTACGCGCCTGTCGTGCAACGCACTTTGCACGCGCGTTTATATAATTGTGTACACTATCTTTCGTTCGACGGGCAACGCACCGCGCGCTTTTTACGTTCTGTACGCATACCGGGCAACGCGCTTGACACAAAAATGAGCCTAAACGCCTTTATTTGAGGGTATCAAGATTGACACTGGTTATGCTTAATCTACATGGTATATGGTATAGCCCTATGTAATTTTCTTTTAAATCGATAAATGCTTTCATATAATTATTTCACTGGAACAGTTCGGGTGTGTACAAATTCCCTATACCGAGGGCTAAATTTGCCCATAGTTGGTATTTTAGTCGGGCGCCGCGAAATCACGAAATCATCCTGTAGTTTTGAATAGGACCTGGCGGTCTATGTGTTTATATGTCTGTGGTACCGCCGACTTGCGAAAAAATTTCCACAGCGCCCTCAAGAGAATATAAACAGCAAAGATGGCGACCGCCATGCGCGAAGCGAAAAGTTTGCTTCGCCGCGAAATGAAACAACGACTTGCTGCCTTGTCAAGTGAAGAAAAGGCTAGGCAGTCGGCCATCATTTTTAAGAAGGTAGTCATGTGCCTATGAGTATAATTTAACAACTGTGGATATACATGTATAACGTGTATCGAATTTAGGGTTTTGCTGCATGCAGTGCAGTGACCAGATGACCAACCATCCTCCATGCTAACCGTACTCCGTATATAGAAGTACGATTCCTACTAATTTTACACTAAGTGAAAGTCTACACATTCCTCCATGGTCTCCATGGTCTATAGATAGGGTTGGACGACGTCTTCATAATTTCATTGCACTACGACTAATGCCCTACGAATAGCGTTAAGAATTCGAGATACTGCAGTAATTAGATTTAAAACTTTAAGTTTAACCAGTTTAACGAAACTCGATCCGAAGCGTGTTCAGGCCGATAGTGCCGGGAAGCACACCCACGCATTTCCGGCCTTGCTCGCTGCTGACAGAGATTTCCGAACTTGAACTTGGCGTGTTTATGCGTCATTCGTTTTAAATTTGGGGTAAACTTTGCGTTTATATACGTCATCCAGCGCGAACTGGTTAAGAGAAATTTGTTTGTTTGTTTCTAACACAATTGTTGAAAGTGTGGCAGCTCTTTTGGACACAATTTTAAATCAGCAAGCAAGTCCAGAAAATGGAAGAATCCATCCACCATCTTGGAAAAAGAAAGAAAAAAAAGAGGGTCATCTCCTTCATTTGTCAAAAAAACCAAGAAACCTGTTTTACTTAACCTTAACCAGTTCGCGCTGGGATTATTTTAACATCGTCGAGCCGACGGGCGGGATTATTTTTAACAAAACTCGATTCGAAGCGGGTTCAGGCTGATAGTGCCGGGAAGCACACCCACGCATATCCGGCCTTGCTCGACATACATTTCCGAACTTGAACTTGGCGTGTTTATGCGTCATCCTTTTTTAATTTGGGAAAATTTTTGCATTTATATACATCATCCGGCACGAACTGGTTAAAGCCAAATTCAGTTTTTCATCTGAATTTAAAAAGGCCTTCCTCATTTTGTTTTTCTCTCTTTTTTTTCTGATCCTGCAGCTTACATCTCATCCTGTCTACCAGAGCAGCCAACGCATCTCGGTATACCTCAGCACCACAGATGAAGTCAACACACATGGGATCCTAGAACACGTGTTTGCCAGCAACAAGAAGTGTTACGTGCCGCAGTACATAGGTCCGCGGATGGACATGCTGAGGTTGTATTCGATGGAGGACTACGATACCTTACCACTGACCAAGTGGAACATCAAACAGCCAGGGGAGGCAGACCAGAGGGAGGAAGCGCTAGCAACAGGTATTAAAGTGGAACCTTGTGTAGATTGCGTTTTTTACATTAGCAAAGCTACTTATCAAGTTATATTTTAATCCTGATACTTCCGAACATAAGACAGTGGGTCAGGAGTATGTGGGACCTTTTGTGCACTGAGTCATTAACACCGCTGCGTAAACGGCCAATTCTGCAACTATCCAGAGCTGGACCTAGTCTATGGAATATACGCTCGTTGGATGAGTGTCTATGATATGCAAGCAGATTCGGTAATTAAGTATGCAAAACAAGACTGCTGTGTCCTGTTGCATCTGGTGACTATAGACTCTGTGTCAGTTAAACCTTAACCAGTTCGCGCCGGGATTATTTTAACATCACCGAGCCGACGCGCGGGATTATTTTTTAACGAAACTCGATCCAAAGCAGGTTCAGGCCACCAGTACCGGGAAGCACACCCACGCATTCCCGGCCTTGCTCGCGGCGTGTTTATGCGTCATCCGTTTTGAATCTGGGAAAAACTTTGTGTTTATATTCGTCATCCGGCGTGAACTGGTTAATGGATCTTGCAGCACTTAACAGGCTTGCCATTTTTGGCAGGTGGTGCATACTGCTGCATTCAAGAGGGAATTGGTCAACAACAACAAAATGCCCTAGAGAGGGTTAGGGTCTGAATGTGTGCTCACTCACACAAAGTCAAATCCTTAATCCTAAAACCTCAATTCGTTTGTTTTGTCCTTTGTGTAAGGAGGGCTTGATCTAATAATCGTGCCCGGTCTGGCTTTCACAACCGGTGGGGATAGACTAGGGAAGGGCAAGGGATACTACGACAAGTACCAAGAGCGGTGTTCCAAGCACCCGAGCGGTAAGCCAAAAACCATTGCACTGGCTTTCCAAGAGCAGATGTGTGCCAAGGTGACTGTGTCGGAGAGTGACGTCACCATCGACTATGTGATCCATGGAGATGCAGACTAGATAATGCTAGCACATTTATCAGTGCAAGACTGTGTCAGACCTTCAACCTGATGCCATTGTCTGCTCATTCTGCTGCAGGAAAAAAAAAAATTGCAAATGTATTCACAGTCTGAGTTGCAAAGAGCGCCCTTTGTGCAAGCCTTTGCTCATCAGCTGTAAACATAATAAGACCGAATTGCCACCGAATTTAAATAAATCTGCTGAAGCAGCAGCTAAAATGGCAAATTATGCAACATTCGTGATCTTCTGTTAAAGACCCTTCTTTAACTTTCAGTCGGCTTTAAAAGGTCAATTTAACCAGTTCGCGCCCGGATTATTTTTAACGAAACTCGATCCGAAGCGGGTTCAGTCTTGAACTTGGCGTGTTTATGCGTCATCCATTCTGAATTTGTGGACAAATTTGCATTTATATACGTCATCCGGTGCGGACTGGTTAAGCGTAATCTTTGATGAAATGCAATCAAAACATATGCAATTGTAATTTTTTTCATAACAATAACATATTTTTATATAGCACTTTACATTGTTATTACCCCTGGTCATATATGAAACATACCATATCGGCTCTCTGGGGAGTACACAGCTTGATGCAAGGCAGTTAAATCCATCTCTGCCCTCACAGCCAGGTACATGTACACAGTATGTAAGTCCTGGGTGGATTGAAGCAATGAGTTCCCAAGGGCACATGCACCGTAGTCCCAGGCGGGACTCGAACCCACAACCTGCCACTTCACCCACAGACAGCAAATTCAATGCACAAGGCCACAGCACTCGGATTTAAAAAAAATATATATTTTAAAACTTGAAGCCCAAAAAGTTTGTCTGTGGATGGATAATAAAAATAACATAGTCAAACTTTGTTTGTATACAAGTCATTTGGAAAATAAAACGCATATCGCACTTTCTTATAATTTTGTTATACTCAAGACAATCTTGCTTTTTATTGTAAATTGAACTCGCTGTACATTACCAATGGTATGACTTTACAGATTATATGATGAAATATGAAGTGTATAAATTTTTATTGACAGAATAAACCAACTCGACTTGGACAAGTGAACTTTCCATGAATCTATTGTTTTAAGTGAGACAAATCCGAGATACACAAAATAAATGTATCCTTAGGTCCAGCCTACAATATATATATATATTATGCACAGGTATATTGTGCAGAATACATACTGTACACTCATTCCATGCTATGGAATTGGAACTTGTTTAACCTCAATGCCACCTTGATACATGTACTACAAAATACTACACTGGTCTATGAAAACTGTGTACATGTAGTACACTTGTACACTACCCCAAATAAATGCCTAAGACTTTGTTACAATTTTGTTAAATTGGGCATGATCCTTGAGTTCTAACTACCCTCAAACAAAGATACTGACAATTTTGGAGACCACCAGTCCTGTACTTCGCAGGTTCAGGTCCAGCTATAAAATCAAAACATTTGGCGGTCGGCATTAATACCCTAGGCGTGGGGATCACGCTTCAAGTACTGTACAAAGGCGAATGCACTAAAAATACACCACAAACTTGGGTAATATAAAGGTAAAAAAATGTATGAACAGACAAATTGCTGGTTTTTTTACAATCCACTATTTGCATTCTGAAACATTTCATTAGTCAATGCTGGCCAATATTATGAAACAATGAACTCTCTGTACAAGTTATATGTACACACGTATAACAATCCAATTACTCCGTCGGTTTATGTTCATATATGTACAATTATTACAATCCATTCGAATCCGAGCGCTGATATAAGCATTCATGTCATTTAAAGTAAAAAAATACGCTTTATCCTTGTAGTCTATTGTTTTCCTTCGTTCACATTGAAGAAAACACATTTTGTATGGTACATGTAGTATACAAATAATGTTTGTGAGCGCAATGGTAAGAATAACTTCACGAGGTGGACTATTCCATTCCATCTGTCACTAAATGAAATTATCCTTTTCGTTTAAGAATGTAAAATATTAATTTGTAAAAAAAAAAATTTAAAAAAACAAAACACCTAAAATAAATCCTCGTCATCCGACTAGCGAGAGCACGACTGCACAATGGAAGTTCAACAGTAAATATGTGACCTGTTCCAACAAAACCCGGACAAAGTGTTTTGTCATTTCGGGATGGATTTTACCATTTTGAGGTTTTAGGTTTTTCTAAGTCACTCACTATTAATCTACAATCTCCTCAAATTTGAACAAAATCCGTCAACCAGAAGTGTGTTTTTTTGTCAATTTTGTGAAACATTTGTGTATAGAAATAATACGCTTTTCTGAACTTCAAAGCTGTTTATCTCATAATTAGGTTGTCAGGGTTTTATCACTAAATCCAGACCCCAGGGAAGATAGGGTGGGGGTACATATGTAAATGATAAATCATTTTAAAGCTGAGAACCTAGAGAATTTGAAAAAAGCAAAATCTGAAAAACAAAAAAGTTGACTTTGTCCGGGTTTCGTTGGAACAGGTCACATATGTGATGACGATTTATTCAGGCTTTGTATCATATTAAAGCTCGGTTTATAGATTAATTACCATTTCGTACTTGTACATGTTTAAAATTCATTAAAAATGGTAAATGGAAAAATCACAATTCTTGCCAAAAGTAAATCTCAAATGGATTACACATCATGGTTTGTACATGTACAATGTTTTAAGAATCTCCCTTCCAACTTTTTCTCACATAATACAAGTAATCGAGATTACAATTCCTCTATTCGCCGTCGAGTTATGCTGTGATAAATAATCGTTTTACTTTTTTTTGTATGGAATGGTGATGTAGACCTAGATCAAATCATGGAGCTATAGCAGTCACAACTGCTTAGTATATGGCACTTCCCTGCCGAGGATATGGTTCAGTACCGCACCAGCTGTGAACTCTGCATTTCGGTTTTATTCTCTAGGTGGGAATGCAATGTATACGTGACGATATGCCTGATACTGATTGGACAGTGCTATCACCTCTGTATCACCAACCAATAAATTTGAAACTTGCACACAAAATACAAACTTTTTCGATTATGAAACTAAGGAAATAATCATGCAAAAGGGAAGAAAAAATATTAACGCTCGCCCATCTCAAATTTGGTTTACGTCAATTATGAGTATTTCATACGTAACACAATGCTGCATGCCACTGGAGTATGTAATTCTTAAGACGATCTTGTGGCAAAGTATAAGACTACAGTAAGAATGAGCCCAAAGACGAGAATGATGAGAATAAGAATGATGACGTATCGCCACCGTCTTCGCATCTCGTGTCGCCGGCTGGCAGCTTCGATATCGGCCTTGCTTTTGTCGGTCGGCGCCCCCAGCGCGTACTGACTCGGCCCGCTTCCGGCCGCCACAAGCTGATTCTTGGGTATGGTGTTCTGAAAAAAACCAACATACATTTGTTTCTCTCATAACTGGGCCCAATTTCTTGGCTCTGATTACTATAGCAGAAAATTTGATGCTTATGGTAAACGTATTTCGCACGTAATTTTGGTCTCCGAGCATGCGTACATCACGTAACTAAGGATTCTGTGCTTACAGGGTAAGCACATCATTTTCTGCTAGCGCGGTTAGCGGTGGCCGTAAGCGAGGAATTCTGTGGTTAACAGAGCCATGAAATTGGGCCCAGATCTACTACATGTATACACCGATCTCTAAATTGTAGCCTTTATAGCTGGACGCGGAAGACAGGGCAACTTTTTACAATGGCTCATCTTATCTGGGTTTATAAACAAAAAGCTTAGTGTCTACCTACCTGTTTCACTCGTGAAGGCATGACAACTCCAAACGAAGTCTAACAAAGGACAAAACAGGGAGGAAGAATAACGAGAGATCCAAAGTTAAAACAATATGCATGATTTTATTTGTAAACTTCCAATAAGTAGGCTAAACCACAATCCTTAACAGTACACGGAGGCAGACAACCGGGTTATTTATATTAACATTGGTTGAACTAGCTTCTAGACGTCTTTAATTAAATCTCAAATGATTCTTGAATCTGGAGTGCTGAATGGTGCTGAACGCCCACCTCTAACCAAACGAATAGGTAGTTTCGTTATCGGCGTATACCGGTATATCTTTGTTTTGTTTTGGAATGTCTACGCCTACCTTTGTGAGTTTATGTTGAAAAGAAGAAAGATAAATGGCGGTTAAATTGTGTATGCGTTTCTAAAAATGTGTTAAACATTCACACAGATTCTTACGCATTGTATAAAACAACGAATCAATAAAATAAGGAAATTTACGACAGCAGCAATTTGGTGCATCTTACCAGTTTCTTGATGCCGTTGGCCGAGCCGTTCTGCCCGTCTGAGGACGGCTTCCCAAACCTGAAGTTCTTGCTGTAGTTAATCTTGGGCTCGGAGGGGCGCTCCTCATGTCGTTCCTCCTCCTCCTCGGCTCCTCCCTTTTTGGGGTGCTTGTAAGTCCCCTTCTTGCCCCTGCCCGACGACGCCTCCGGGCCTAGCACCGAGTCCTGGCTTGAGTTATCGGCCAGCTTGGCGACCTGTGCTTGGCCGGCCGTCACCTCCACGGTGCCATTCTGGTCGTAGAGGGGATTGAGTCGCATGGAGCTACTGACCGGCTTCTTGCTGCCCGGCTTCTCACTGGCATCGCCAAAGACATTGGCCATCTTGACATTGTCTACTTCGTAGTCGCTCAGGCGGTTGAGTTTTATCCTCTGATAGTTATAAGAAACACGGTGTTATTGTATGTTTGAATGTAAACGATGTTTTTAACTTGTTTTTGAGTTCCACCATGACTCGAAACATGACGCGACGGTACGTGTTTTTTGTGTTACTTGTATGTCAATGTTGTCCAATATTAAAACACTTAAAACACCCGAAACCCTTTCCTGAATGAAAATCTTGGGATTCAACTTAAGAATTGATAATGTATAGTCAGGATTCAACCGGTAAGATAGAACGTAATTACAATATACAGTTTACCTGTATTTCAACATCCCTTTCTGTTGTTCCTTCTGTTGGCGTTTCTTCGCTTTCCGCACCTTTCTGAGACTGAAATTAAAAAAAAAACAATTGAAGGGCCCTTTAAACCATCTGCGTACCAATGTATTATACGTAGTATGTACAATGTATATTTTCCAGTTTGTTTTTTTCCAACTTGTTTTTGCAAGATACAACTTTTGGACAAAAGTTGTGTTACTAGTCTCGACATTCATGTTATTTGATCTACAGTTAGAAAACAAGTTCAATACTATCACTAATTAACCGATGGGCAAAATGAATGGGATTCCCCAAAATGTGCCTCAGGCCTCCTAACCTAAGGTGTGTGTTTTTTTCCAGATATATTTCATCGGCTTCTTGTGACATTTCGGAAATGTTTTTATTAATTTAACTTTATTATTGAGAATTCAAGGGGTTTTGTGCATCTTAACAAAAAGGCATGCGGTGTATATTTCTACTAGTGTAAATTACTATTCTGCTTTTCCTACATTTTCGGTAGATATGATTTATTACTTTTGCTGAATACAGTGATTATAATTTCTATTGCTGTAAATGTTTACTGTTTTTAATCGGCCTGTAAATGGCGTTTATTGGCTTTTGGCTTGCACTTCACTCAGAAATAAATAAATAACAATTACATGCCTTATTTGGTGGTACTTTTTATACAGCAAACGTCACAATACTTAGCAAGTTCCGGTGCATGATTTATATTTATTGAATGACCTTGCACTGAAAGGAATACTTTTTTCGAAATGCATACCCAGAACAAACTTGTTGTGCTATGTTTGGTAAAGAAATTCAACCTTAAACAGTTCATTGTGCACTGGAAAATGTCTCACACTTTGGCTATGCGTGGAATGCAACTCAGTATAAAGACGAGAACTGCAAAAATAAATGACGGTGTTCGATTTTGCATGTACATAGGAATAAAATCCCAAATTTGAGTGGTTATTTTTTTTATTCTGGCGCCAGAACTTTAATGACAGTACATGTATTGTGTTATTAGACGCAGAGACGCATTTTTTGGAAATTTACATTAGTTTGTTCAAAATAAAAATCTTAGAATATAATTTTCTCGAAGTATACGTCATTTACAGAGCTAAGACTTTGTCAGATTATTTGTCAAGCAAATTTATTTTGGCACCAGAACTTTAATGACAGTACATGTATTGTGTTATTAGACGCAGAGATGCATTTTTTGAAATTTACATTAGTTTGTTCAAAATAAAAATCTTAGAATATAATTTTCTCGAAGTATACAGCATTTACAGAGCTAAGACTTTGTCAGATTATTTGTCAAGCACTATTCAATATATTTTGCCCACTTTGCTGCTTCAAACAATAAAAATGTACAATTGACGTATTGTATACTTTAACTTTTATCAAAGAGAGATGTGGCACACATTAATGTACATGTACATGTACACACATTTATATGTATTCGCATTTTTGTATCACTGTGGAGACATGGCTTTGTTCTCTTGTACAAAATGGTTATAAAGTCGAGCACGTTTTTCAAAATGCTCCTATTTTTACCACAATTATTTTCCTGGGTTGAAATTTCAACCCAATATACCCTATATTATACCCTAACCCAAACCCTAACCCTAACCCACATCCTAACCCTAGTTTTTGAGTAATTTAAGTACAATCCAAAAATCTAATTCGTGAAATTCCTATTGGAGACCTATTCATCTATAGAAATTACCCTTTGGAGACCTTTTCACTCCCAATGTGTTCACGTCTCCAGAGGGTACCGTATTTTGCACCATGGATGTCAGCAACAAGATACAGATTAGTGCATCATACCGTCATATTGTTATCGTGTATTATATTCCTGCATCTAGCTTAATGACTGCGGTAGATACTACAAAATGATGATATCGCAACACATGCACACACGAGTACGACCTAAACAGTAGCATTCAAGATGTTGCGTGGCAACCACTTCCTTATATTGACATGAAACATAAATAGTGCCTTCAGACAGGAAAACAAAAAGTATTACATGCCTACTTGTATATTATTAAATGATTATTGCACAAAGGGTGTGTTTTAGCACAGAATTACGAATAAAGAGACTACATTGTATACCATTAATGCCTTTCCTGCAAACGTCTATTGCATGATTAGTGTACATATGTACATCTTTATGCTGGTTTTCGTTCGATGTCATTCAAACATTCATATTTACAATGATGATCTCTGACTGCTCGAGTCCATTAAAAAAGACAGGCATACAGTACACGTAGGGCCTGTCGGAGTTGAATTTTTTCAAAATACAATTGTATGTAGGAAAGTTTGACATTACGATCAGTTCTATGTATTTTGTGTACAATAAAATATAAATGGGCGTATACGAATGTATAGATTTTTGAATAGCAATAGTTTTAAAAGCTGCGTTCACATTGTTAAAACAGTTATATCTTTACGGATTAACCCCGCAGTAAAAGGATGACTTTCATTAAAGTTATATTTTACCGGCATCAGTTTTGCATCGTTAAAGCAGCACAAGCTTTCAAATCTATTTCAAGGTAGGATACACCATTGGTAATTATCATGAATAGGTAGATTTTGGGGTTGTAATTTATAGTAAATATCGTTTAACTGACCTGTCAGAAGTTTTACAATCATGGATGCCGGGAAAAGCATGAAAAACAGCGTTTGTTTTCAACTTGCGTCGAGCAGTTATTCTTATGTTATCTTTGGTTTTTTCTTTTTAAAATTCTATTTTTCAAAATAATTACAGGATATCTAGCGCAATCATTTTGCTGGATACCTACAATCATTATTTACTTTCAAATAAGTAAGATATTTCTTAATAATTTGGCAGTACATTTTTTTGATATCTGTTATATCTGTATTCCGATAAATATATTCTCTAATACTTTCACAGGGAGTTTATTATTATTATATTTACACAAAATCAGCTTTTGAACAATTTGGTTGAATCTCAAAGTGAACAAAGAAATTGGCAAGGCGGGACTCGAACCTGCAACCTCCAGGATACCGGACCGGCGCTCTATCAACTGAGCTATCTTGCCCTATGTTGGCGGTCTCCTTAAAGTAAACGTCAGTATCTTTTATCGAGGGTGCTAGTCAGAGGTCATAAACACCAGAAAGTAGTAGCCAGGGGAACAACTATTGAACTCATAGGGTAAATAAAGTCGAGAGTCGTGAGTGGGCCCTGCATTCTATAAGTTAAGCTGTCAGTTTATTTGTGTATAATTAGTTGGTTAGTTAGTTTTTAGATAGTTGCAAAAAGTAAGGCCGAATAAAAAAAAAACGTTTAGCTTCAGGCCTCTTTTAAAAAAAGGAGGAGGCCCCCCCCCCCCTTTTTTTTCTTCAAAATGGCCACATGACACATGATGTCACACCCTATCTTCCAATTTAAAATTAAAACATGGCTCACCCATCAATTAAAAATCTAAATTCATGTGGGTCGATCATGTATGCACCATACACGTCACACCCTAGGCCTTCCCATCAGAACAAAAAATATTTCCACAGCATACAATATTAATATTGAATTATCTTTTGTAATTTTTTTAAAAATATTTTATATTTTTTTTCAAAAAGATAATAAAATTTATAATTTTTTCAACAACAAAAAAGGAGGCGGCCTCCAAAAAGGTTAATAAATCTTGGGTCAGTTCAGCAGCATGCAATGTGCAGAATTGTGTTCCCCATTGAAACACATAAAAAAGACTAGACCCAGGAAATTATATTTACATATTTTGTGCTGTCAGACCAAGATATTAATTATTATTATAGGCCGTGCTTAGGTTTATAAAATGTAATTAATTTACACAATGAACCACAAGGGAATTTATTTACTAAAGCATAACACTATTAAATGCAAACCTTGTCCTTGCAAGAGGGTTTATAAATGTATTTATTTGTTTGGGTAAAAGACAAATGATAAGCCATCATTATCTGGGCTTACCGTGTTGGATGACGAATCACCAGACTGCGTGCTGCCGCGTTTTTTCTCTTTCTTCCGGTACCTCCTGCCTCCAGCTCCTGGTGCAGGGGCCTGACTCCCGTCTCCTCCCGAACCATCAACATTATCCATGTTCGCCATGACTATTTTAAATCCACTCTTTGTTTGTTTTTTCAAGAAGAATTTCACTGAAAACAAAGAAAACCTGTTGCCTATTTTTTAAGGCCAGAAACCTTGACGGTTTTCCGAGACTCGTTGACGTTTCGAATCTTCTTCTTCACTTCAGTGACCGTCCATTGTTTCTTCGGGGACCGTGAGATACAAACCCGATATCCCCGATGATGAACTGCAAATAATTATTGATGATTAACACGAAAGGCCACGTCAAACGGGTTCTCCTAAGTATCGGAGAAACGCCCATTTACAACGAAATAAACAGTGGACGTTGAGGAACAATTGCGTCACAGAGGAAAACTTGGGGAAAACGTCGTATTTCAAGATAATAAACTGTTATGAGTTGTACCTCATGAAAAACACATCCATTTCATAAAATCAAATGGTATCGTTCGTCAGTCACGGGCAATATGGCGGACGGTATGAAAAATGACAAAAACGCCAACTCGCTCGTTCCGCCTGACTGCGTCCTTTCAACGTGTTTCATATCACTTGCCTGTACGGTTCGTACCACGCCTAGTACTGAGCCAACGTGTGCGTGCGTGTAGCCTGATCTTCCGGTTGTATCGTCGTTTCTTATTGTGAGCGAGAAGGCTTTCTTATGCAAATTGCATTCCACGATTGCTTTTTGAGGGAGTTCCTGGGGTGATGATGAATGCTGGCCTTCCCGTTGGGTTCATTGATACAAGTTTTGCCTTTGTGTACGTCCATGGTCAACTGTACAACTTGCGATTTCATATAAAGCAATACATGGGACATAAAGAACCCCCCCCCCCCCTCCTTTGTGGCGGGCATTGTGCTTGCGGAATGTTGTGGTTCATTAAACCCGAACAAAATACTTGTTTTCAAACGAACTACAACTAGGCCTACATGTACAAAGAAAACCGACGACGATATGCAGATAATAATATTGTAAAAATTAAACAAAGAACTATACAAGAGTCGGGCCTGAACCATTGACCTATGGATTGCCATGTCGATCGGTGCTCTATTAACTGAGTTATATAGTCCCGTGTGGGCGGTCCCCCAAATTACTCAACGATTATTGACATGATTATTGTGACATAAAACAAGTAAGGCATAAAATCAATTAATTAAATTGAGCTGGTAATTTCATGGGTGATTGATGTAAGTAAATGTTTTCCCCTTTTTCTTGTAGGACGGGTTCGTTCTGACGGGTCGCATGGATATAACAAGATCTTGAGCACTGTTTTCATTTGAATTTTTTCCCGTTATCGACGTGGATAAAGGCCAAGTAAAACAAAACAACAGTTGATAGTCCGGACTTTTCCAAAAAAGAATGAGGGAGGCGCCTTTTATTTAATATTTATTAAAACAATTATTGTATTTGATTTTTATATTAAATATCAGAAAAATCTTCATACTTGTCAAACCCTTTTATGTTTTCCCCGTTATTTTAATTGTTTCTTCTTTTTTGTGCTTCTTTTTTATTATTATTAATTTCTATAATTATTGTATTTGATTTGATTTGATATTAAATATCAAAAAATCTTCAAACTTATTTCATTTGGTATTTTATTTATCTTTTGACATGGCATGATATTTATTACTTTTGTAGTTTTGTTGGTCCTGAAAAGGACCGGTTGGTTTGCCTCTTTACAAGCATGGCCCGTCGAGGTGTTTGCAGGCTGTGAGTAGGTTTGATGTGGTGAGACGTCGTACTTCGTAGTCACCCCAAAGCCGGAACACCTTACCTTGGATCTGCCGATACATCTTGGACTCCTTCACCAGCTTCAGCTGCACGGTGACAAATCTTGATTCTGCATGTAGCAGCCTCACCACATACGGTGTCACCGGCGTGCATCACAGGCACGCGTCGGTTGCTTGATTAGTTGACTCAATTTACGACACAATTGCGCGCCAAGACAGAATGATTGACAGTGCTATTGTTGTTTCAAAGGCCTAGTTAATTTTGATGCCGTACTTAATTTATAACACAATTGCCCGCCAAGAAAGAATGATTGGCAGTCCATTATTGTTTCTAAGGCCTAGTTAATTTTGATGCCGTACTTAATTTACAACACAATTGCACACCAAGAAAGAATGATTGACAGTCTTATTTTTGTTCCAAAGGCCTAGTTAATGTTGATGCCGTACTTAATTTACAACACAATTGTGCTTGCAGTACGATATGACATGGGTACGAAATGACTAATTAGGTACTTGTATTACGAAATGACCTTTGTACGAAATGACCCGTTTCCCTTACAGCGCCCTACAGGAGATGAGCAGCGCACAGCGTGTGACTGGTTTATAAATGGCGGGTCTCACTAGACACTACGAGTTTTCGAATAGAAATGAAATGAAGTTTCACCATTAAATCACCGTTTAATTTGCGTAAATTGTTAAGGTTTTTAAGGGTGAAACTGCATTTCTATTGTTCAATAACTTAAAGTGTCTAATGTGAATTGGAGCTGTTGGACAAAATCTGTCTTGTGCAGCTATGCGTATAATCTGGTGAGTGAGGAATTATAATACCGGCGTTAAGGGGCAAATAACTGTGGAAAAAACGAAATTCGTTCTACATGTATATAGTCACATTTTGCCTAAACTAAATTGAAGAGAATAAAAAGAAACAAAATAGACATATTAATCAAGCCAAGCTTAAACAAAAAGTAATAATTTCACAATGTGGTTTCTAACAAAGACCATATAGAACGCCGCGTAGAGCGCCGCGCAGCGCTTCACGGTCTTTGGTTTTCAGTTGCTTGAATTTATTTTCGAATATGTTTCATTTGTTTTGGGGTGTAATTTGTTTTTATCCACGTGTTAAGATGTAGAATCACATATGAACCTTTGAAAATACATAGAAATGCAATCAGTCTGTAAATCAGGGTTGTAATGGAGTCATTCACAAGCCAATTCACAACTTCTGTTTAGAAGCACCAAGAGGAACAATAACAAAGAATTGCTTTTGTCAAAGTTCATTTAAATAGCTTTAGTGAAGACTGAATGACTTGTGATTGATTTTTGGTGACTTGATAAGATTACAACAAAGCTGTAAATAATAATTTCATTATTTTCATAGTTTTGATTCTTTTTTATGCTAATCTTATTTTAAGCTAACAATCAAACAAGTAAATAAAAAACTAAATATATTAATGGTTTGTATGTTATCATCAAATGTATAATATACCATATATATAGATTCTAAAAAGTTATATGAACTTCTTCATAAAATATATCTCATTGTTTCTTAAAGTGTTTAATTGTACATGTACATGTAATAATTTTTCATATAATACACAAAACGAATAAGTGTTGAGCCTGCAATTCATGTACAGTACTGTATTTAAAAAAATACTTTAGACATGGTTTCAGACAAGTTATTATGTTCAGGAAATGTATGACAACAGAGTATGTCATTGAAGTATAACTCATTGTTCTTCAACAGATCAAATAGGCAAAATTACCAAAAAAGGAGAATAATCCAGCTGTTGACGATTTCAATAGCTGCTTTGGCATGTGATACTAAAGCAACTAACATAAGACACTACATGAGTATTGCAAAATTCTCCATGATAACATGGCCTACAATTACAAATATTCATCTACATGTACACCCAATGCGTAAATGTTATATCTTGCTCAGCTTCACATAATAAAATGATAAAGATATTTACCAGAGTATTTATTTAAATAATACAAAAGTAAAAAACTGGAGTGGGATTTGAACCTGCACATTTCTTATTTTACCGTTCAGTGTTCTACTGAGCTATACACTCTACCGAAAAGGAACATCCCTCTATTTGGTATAACACTAGAACTACCGTGTAGCTCTCCGTCAAATGACGTAATAATAAATAAAGCAATCCCAGTAAAATAAGGTGAGAACTAAGTTAAGAATTCCCAATATTTTCTGTCTTGTTAAGCTAAAAAATATATTTTCCATTCGTAAATATCTATACACGCCTCCTTATTTTTAGAAACAATAAAAAAATTGAGGTTTAAACTAAATTAATGTGTTTAGTGAAAGTCCTTGCACACCCGTAGTACCACAAAATTATTAGATTTTCTAGAAAAATGCATAGAAATAGTTGTGCGTTTTTTGTCTTTTTACCGATTTTGTTTTGTTATTGCAAATCGCCCATCACAAGACCAAAGGCCACTTGAGGTGTAGGCTACTAGAGGAATGTGTAGAAGGACCAGCCCCTCACGCTGAAACAAGACATTATTTTTCTCTTCACAGCACGAATAGGGTTGGGATGGGTAACTAGTCAACAGCACGGCATTAATAATGCCTTTACCAATATTATATGTGTGCAAGTGTCCTAGCCCAGGCTGAGCTCGAACCCTCAACCTGCAGGACTACCCGCAGACCACGAATTCAATGCTCCAGACAAATAGGCCACGGCAGAGCAACGTACTTGTGTGAAGATTGTAGCATTTTTCAAAAAACAAAACCCTATAATCCTTAGACAATATTTATTATTATAAAACTTCACTTTTAATCTAAAGTATTGCACACACAGATGATTTCTTTTTCTTCTTTGGCGAACCAGGTTTTGCTCTTTCTTTAGGAGCAGAGGCGCTCCGTTCCGGTTGGATAACCTCGGCATGTTTGGGCCCCATCTCAGACCGAGGCCTCTCTTCCTGTATCGTGGACCCTGAACTCTTTACTGGATCTTCGGTCCTTGGTTGTGGCTTCTGGTCCTCTTCGGTATCTTCTTTTGGCGGTTGGGTCTGTTGAGGAGGCTTTTCTGTTTCTTCTTCCAGGGTCTGGGTGTTTCCAGCAATCGAACTTGGACTCTTCTCTTCTATTTGTTTTGCCTCCTCTGTTTCGGGTTTCTTAGTGTCGCTTGGTGGCTCACTTTGGACAATCGTATCCTCGATAGTCGCTTGCTCTTCAATCTTGGTCCTTGGTTGTGGCTTTTGGTCCTCTTTGGTATCTTCTTTTGGCGGTTGGGTCTGTTGAGTAGGCTTTTCTGTTTCTTTTTCCAAAGTCTGGGTGTTTCCAGCGATCAAACTTGAACTCTTCTCTTCTATTTGTTTCGCCTCCTCCGTTTCGGGTTTCTTAGTGTCGCTTGGTAGCGCACTTTGGACAACCGCGTCCTCGATAGTCGCGTGCTCTTTAATCTTCTGCACCAACTCGTCAAATTTGACACCCTGGAACTCTTTCTGGGTGGACTCACCGGTACAGTCGATGTAGAGAAGCTCGGCAAAGGGCATGCTCATCGGACCCTCAGGAGGCCAGGTCATCTGATGCATGAGGAGCGGAATGATGGGTTTGCGGAGAGCATCTGTGAGGCTGACCTCGCGGCGGCAGTTGGCAGACAAGGAATACTTTGGGGTCACACTAGCGACCACAACCTTGGAATAGAAACAGATTGCAAATTTAGCCAAGAAAAGGTTTGCCCATTTCATTTTTTTGTTGTCAATGAATTACGTGCATGCCAAGTTATAAATTCCAGTTCATTGTAAGTCAAATTACAAGTGAATTCACAAGCTATGTGAATAAGCAATAGAAAGGACGGCCAAGGAATATGCCTCTGTCGTTGCTTGTACGTGACTCATTAGTTTTATGACTGAAGTACATGTGAATAACTTCATTCACTTTAATTTGGCCTATGTTGTTTTAAGGGCATCAGTTTTTCAATTACCGAGGTCCATTTGATCATTTTGTAATAAAAGCTTACAACGTAAATAGTTCAGAAAAATGTCGTTACTTTGGTAAGATTGCAAATACCTTGTGAATCTTCCTGTTTACATCCAGTTAATATTGGAACGAAAATGATGTTTTTTTTATGTATTTGATAGAAACAAATCGCACGGTACATTTAATTAACCTCCTGTCAAATAAGTTATCTAATGAGTTGTAGTGCCCAAGCTACAAAGATGAACATTTCCACGAGTCAAGTGCCAGTCACCCACCTTGGCTTTTCTAATGCCTTTATCAATCTTGGAGTAGAGTGGGTCGCCGCCTCCCATCTGCAGGATATCCAGCCAGCAGCTGAACCCGAGCGCAGTCAGTCTGGAGTATAATGTCTTGATCTCCGTCTGCTTGTCCCATTGGTATGAGATAAACACTTGAGGAATGATCGCTTGGGTCTGTTCACACACAGAAAACAATTTTAAAAATGTAACATTATTCAGTGAACTGCACAGAAAAATTTGAGTTCAAGATAATTTACACATATTCCAATGTTGGCAACAACAAAAATAATTAGAAGCAGTTAGGAATGTGAATCTCTGTTTAATTTTATAAATAAGTGTTGTATCCGAGTCTATCACGAATCTAAATCGTATATCATCGGCAACTCCGACGAGCAGGGACGTCCCCATGACCACCAGACTCAATGAACACAAAGCACATGGCAGAACAGGCATCATTTGGCCCCGCTTCACCGTTGGAATTCCTTCAGTCTTCTGACGACGGGTAAATAGAGCATACTGTCCGAAATGTTGAGTTCCTTACTGTTCTTTTCAGAACCACACAAACTCACAAAAGAGATTCACCACATGGCGCTACCACATAATTATTGCCCCTGTATGCAAACCTTCAAATCTCATCTATCAAACATACTTTTTTTTTAAGAAGACCGTTCACAAAATCCAGTCAGAAGTAAATGGAGATGAACATTAACAAAGGATTGCTAACATCAATTAATAATAATGATTCAATTCCATTTGGGGTATGTGTACCTGGTCTGTTGTTCTCTCTGGCTTTGTGGCGTTGTCTGTGGACCTTTTCTCTTCTGCTTTCTTGACAACCTTGGGCAAATCATCAATCTGAGGAACCCAATTGCGATATTCTAAAATGACAAACAAAAAATCTTTTTGTTATGTACTGAATGGACATAATTATCCACGACATTACAAACCCTTGCATTTTCTATCCTATCCTATAGGCAATACAACTGATTGTATTTATCAACGGGAAGAAAATTAACATTGAAAACAAGACAAATGTTAGATAGCAATAAACTCTCAAAAATCAAAGTCAGAAATTTCTGGAATCTGGATTTAACCAGCCCGCGCCGGATTACGTATATAAACGCAAAAATTTCCCAAAATTCAAAACGGATGACGCATAAACACGCCAAGTTCAAGTCAGAAATGTATGTCAGCAGCGCGCAAGGCCGGACTGCGTGGGTGTGCTTCCCGGCACTATCAGCCTGAACTAAGGGCCGAACACGCTTCGGATCGAGTTTCGATAAAAATAATCCCGCCCGTCGGCTCGGCGTTGTTAAAATAATCCCGGCGCGAACTGGTTAAAGATGTACAATTGGTAATTGCTTGAATTATCATGAACTGGTGGATTAATTTTTTTGTGGGGGGGGGGGGGGGGGTTGTATTTTATAGTAAATATCGTTTAACCAACCTGTCCGAAGTTTTACAATCATGGAAAAAAGGCAGAAAAAACGGTGTTAGTTTTCAACTGGCGCAGGGCAGTTGTTCTGTTGATCTTGTTTTTTTCAATTTATTTTTATAAAATGTATTTTATAAAGAGAATATCTAGCACAATAATTTAGCTGGATGCCTAGAATCATTAATTACTTTCAAATAAGTAAGTCTTACCTTTACCTTTAACTCTTGATAAATTAGGTTGTTCACTAGGTACAACAATGTCATAATTGTTATCTTGAACCCTTCCTTAAAATTGCGTGTGTTTCATGCTAACAAACTTTACCTAGTTTGTTTTTTTAAGTTGGTGTTTCCGTATTCTTTCTCAAGCCTTAATTTTCTCGAAGAATTAAAGAAAAAAAATGTGTGTAATTATAATACACCACCGTTTACACAAAGTACATGATTGTTATCCACGCTGTCTTGATTGACACAGAGGTTTGGCTTATCAGTTACACTTACTTCAAACTAACTTCGAAATTTAGAAACTTCATCCAATTTCTCATTGAAGAAATAATCTTGCTAATATCAAAATCAGCTCTAATTTCCTTTTTTACCATCAGTGATCATGTCCTCGTCGGGGGCCACGTGGTAGCTGATCTGGCCCAGCAACTCGGCAAACTTGGCATCCTGCCAGAACTTGTCTCCTCTGACGTACTCCTCGTCGGTGAAGAACTGAATGTAGAGCAGCTGGGCAAACAGCATGCTCATTGAGCCGGCTGGAGGCCAGTCTAGCTTCTCAATCAGTACGGGTATGATGGGCTTGTTCAGCAGGTTGGCCAAATTCACCTGATTATGAAAAATTAATAAATACCTAGGCGAGTTGCTGGCTTCTGATTGGTCGAGACTCGATCACATGGAGTGGATTATTATGTAGTAATAACCCGGCTTTCAAGAAGAAGCGAATAAATGTTCCCTGAACCAGCATTAATCAAGCATCATGTAAGCCAATGATTGGCCGAATGCAACAGTTCTACGGTAACTTGTAACAAGGACGCGTCAAATCTTGATACTGCGCGCTATAAATGTATGCGTAGAACGTTTGTATCTATACGCGCGGCATTTTTCAAAATGCGCGTGTCGTCTGTTAACGCTATTATCGTCTGTTAATGCGATTATCAGTGGTCAGCTAGTCTGGTCTCAAAGTACGGGTTATAATAACAACACATATTGAAGAGACAGGGTACTATGCATAAGCTAAAACATGGCCCCTAAACATGAACACAAAACGCTGGAAATATCGCTGAAAGGAAAGTCACGAAATTTTGAGCATTTTTCTTGTTAAAAGGTATTTATTAAAGGTAATAACAGTGCGAGGACCCGGTTATTACTGCGTGATAATGACCGGGTTGGGGGATGACCGCTGGTAATGGACCTCGCCTTCGGCTCGCACTGTTATTACCTAATTGTATACATTGCCATTCAGAGATGGAATTACAGATTGGAACGCATCTCACAAGTAAATTCATGGCATTTTATCGAGCTCTTCGATCTGTGTTGCTTATGCAAGTATAGTACGACATGTACTTTGATGATTTGGCACACAGTCAAAGTATGTCATGAGATATTTGGCTATATAGGCCATCACAGAATTTTCTTTTGAATAAATATAGGTAGGATAACAATTAACAAGCAATGTCAGCAATTTTGAAAACAAAATCTACCAACTTGCTGAAAGTAAATGAGAAAAATAAATAAAGACTTCCTATTTGTGAGGTCCTTTCAAGTGTGCAAACCACCTATACCTCCTTGTTGCAATTCTCCGACTTGGAGTACTTCTCGGTGCACATGCACAGCACCACCTTGGCTGCCCTCATGCCCTCGTTGATCTTGGCAAACAGGCTGTCGCCGCCTCCCATCTGACCAACGTCCAGCCAACAGACGAAGCCGGCCTTCTCCAGGTGGTCCTTGATGGCCTTCACCTCGGGCTGGTGGTCCCACTGGTAGCTGATGAAGATCCGTGGCGGCTTCTCGGTCATGTCCGGGGCAGCCTTCGGTACCACTTTATCTGTGGTAGACATACATTATTGACAGTTATAGAGATAAGATACATATCATCAAGTCATCTCTAGGCAATTATAATTTATCATACGCAGTGGCCGGTCGTAACGCAGTGGGGCATTCCCACTGCCAAAATGATGCTAAAATTAGCTTGTTTAAACGTATACGTTTGGTAATTACTAAAAAAATGTATGGCAATAAAAACTTACTTGGTAAGAAGTAAAGAAGCTTGGATAGTATAATACATTTTTAGAAACTTTTCACTTCGAAGGACTGCGGTTAAGGAAAAAGATATCACTTTTTATCCCCAAAAATTTGAATCTGAGAAGCGTTACTGCAGTGACATTTCTCAGATGTGCAGATTATTCTTCATGCGTGGACATAAAAGCTCCAGATTTTCGGCAATATCTCTAAAACGCTACCACCTTTTGAAATGAAATTTGTACAGGTTAGTTTTATGGTATATATCTATAACTATATAGGATTGAAACAAACAATGGGTTCCAATTACAAGTGGTCTCAAGTCATTACAAGTCACTGTATTAAAATCAATCAATATAATATGCATGCTGTCCCAATTAAGTCAAATCACAAGTTAATCAAATGAACTTTGTGTATAATTGGTGCCCATCGCTATGATTTCACTGGTACAATACACCAATCAAACACCATAGACAACAGTCAATTTAAAGCAATTAACATCCTGGGGGTAACATTATATCATTAGCTACAAATGTGATCTATCCACAGGGGTAAAACAATATAGCTAATCTCTACATGTACGGTTCTTAATCAGTTCGCGCCGGGATTATTTTAACATCACCGAGCTAAGGCGTGGGAATATTTTGAACAAAACTCGATCCGAGGCGGGTTCAGGCGCGAGAAGCACACCCACGCATTTTCGGCCTTGCTTGCTGCTGACAGACATTTCTGGCCTTGCTCGTGACGTGTTTATGCGTAATCTGTTTTGTATATACCGTACGTCCTCCAGCGCGAACTGGTTAAAATGGTTCTATGTAGTGGTTATGGTTTGATGGGGCCAATTTCATAGACCTGCTTAAGCAAACAAAATGCTCGCACAAAAGACCTTGCTTAGTAAAACCAGCTTACCAGCCACAATGTGATGTATATTGTTTGTGATTGGTTATCCGTTGATAGCTTAGTATAACAATCACATTGAAATTTGGCCAGATTTGGCCAGATTTAACCAGATTTACCGAGCAAGGGTTTTTAGAAGCACATACCGGCGGCTTGCAGCGCTTCCTCCACGATGGCAGCAGCGTCGTCTCTGCCCATGTCTTGCAGCGCCGTCAAGATGGCGAACGTCGCCTCGCTGCTCTTATGAATGGTATACCACTCGGCCAGGATGGCCATTGTAGGGTCCGGGGACAGGGCCCAGTTACGGACATCCTCGGCGGTGAAGCCCAGACGAATGGCTAGGAACCGCCAATCGTGTTCGTGCTCGGGGTTCAGGAGGTTGGCAATATCCCGGGACCACTTAGGGGCATTGGTGATGGTCTGCATGGCGAATAATTATAGAGAAGATAATTGACTTTGGCCTTTTGTCAAAGTCATTCTACACAGTGATTATACCGTGGATTATACCATTGGTTCCGCCTAACGGTATACCGTGGATAATACCATTGGTTTCGCCCGGCAACGGTATACCGTGGATTATACCAATGGTTCCATCATATGGTATACCACACGGTAGAACCAAAATCATATGGTATACCATTAAGTAGCACCAATGGTATAATCCATGGTATATCATTCAGTGAATCAAATGGTAAACCCAATGGTATTCCAATAGTTGCGTTCCAAAACACCATTGCAATGGTGGTACAATAAACGGTATACCATTGAGCAGAACTATTGGTGTTATCCATTGTATACCATTGGCAAAACCAGTGGTATTATCTTGGGTACACCTTTGGGTGAAACCATTGGTATAATTCACGGTATACCGTGGTTTATACCATTGGTTCCGCCCAACGGTATACCGTGGATTATACCAATGGTTCCATCGTATGGTATACCACACGGTAGAACTAAAATCATATGGTATATACCATTAAGTGGCACCAATGATATAATCCATGGTATACCACTCAGTGAATCAAATGATAAACCCAATGGTATTCCAATGGTAGCATTCCAAAACACCATTGCAATGGTACCCAATGGTATAAATCAATGGTCAGTTCAATGGTAATTGCCAATGGTACACCATTGACTTAGGCGCGGTCTCATAAAAGACCGACTGTGCGGCGCCCCGGGAAGTCTGGGGGATACCCAGGACCAAAGTTAACAAAAGACCCCTTGACAACCCGGTATAACCCCGTCTGGAACGGTCATTTACATATCAAAGAACATGAATATTCCCGTCTTTCCGCGGAGGCGCCGGGCTACTCTCTGCGCCCAGAAGGCTAATTTAAATATGAATGGTTCATCACGGGGCCGACAGTCCGCGAAATACCAGCCTGCCAAACCACAAGTATTTCGCGGCATTTGGGTCTATAATACTAGAAATGCCGAGACAATCAACGTACGTACGAGTTGAATAAAAACAACTTCTCAGTGAATTTACGTGTACATAATGAATGCACCACCAAATAAATTGTGCACGTACGTACCTTTACAAGTAATTAGTTCAAATTCGCTGATGATTTAAAGGCGGATTCATACATACATACTTCACGAGAATGCAAATGCAAAACAAATTTCATATGTCATGAGACGACATTTTGCTTGAGAAATGTGTTCTACTGTTCTACGCAAAAACTCGATGAAGGGAAGGGAAGTCCAAATAATAAATACCCCGTTGGGCTTAATTCATGGAAATAACATCAACATAACCACTTTATGTGTGGAACAATCAGGGGACAACAATACCTAGACAGGGTTTCCCCTTAACTTTTGTTTTCACTAGCCGGCCGGGCCAGTTGTGTTGACTTGTTACTAGCCCGCCAGCATTTTCATTGGTCCGCCTGGTTTTTTTTCACCTTTTAAGCTACCGCGGCCGGCCGGCCGCGGCCCTGAACTGCACTCAAAGGCAATGCAAGTGCTAAATATATAGCGTGGTTTCGTTATTAACTGTGTCTTCTCCATCCCCCCTGTATCTACCCACATCAAAAAAAAACCATCCCATAAAAAAGAAACGTCCAATCTTGTTCTTCCTTCTAACAATCTCTTCTTTTCATTGGGTGTAATTGTATGCCACAAAGTGACATTTCCCAGCCTATTAAAATTCCAAAGTAATGGTCCGCCACATGTTGGCCCGCTTGCTACAATGAGTACATTTTGTAGGTCAGCTGTCAATCATTGTCTGAATTTCTTGCCCCTATTGGAATATATTCGGAAAATACTCCCGAATAATTCTCCCGTCAGTTTACTTTATTCCTCTTGCACTATAAAGCGTTTATTATGTAAAATTATACCACGGAACCATTATAAATTAAAACATGTAACAAGCTCTCTCAATTTCCACGAAATAGATCGTTTTGTTAAATACAAAAAAAACGGAAAATAAATCGTATTAAATTTCCCCCTTAAAACTGTTAGAAAAATGTTTAGGAGCTCAAAATATTAGGTGTTAAGGTTCCGTTTATTCTTTTTCTCTTCCTTTTTAAAAACAATGAAACCAGAAATAAATGTTTATAAACTTGGAATTTATTTTGCTAGCTTCGAAATTTAATGGTCGGGTGTATGTCGATTTTATTAGATATCAGAAAACCAAGAATAAATCGTATTATTATTTACCCCTGAAATCGGTTGAAGAAATATGTTTGAAGTCCACAGCGGATTTCTTCTATTTGCAAATGCACTTCATCCGAGAAATAAATATATCGAAAGTACCCCCCCCCCCCCCCCCCCCCCTCAGTCGCGTCAGGGAATAAAACAAATTTATCAAGAGAAAAAGCAATTTAACAGTGGTTTCCTTGACAACAATGTTGCTATGCAACCATCATTGTTTTGGGCGGCCCTAATATTTGGGCCTTTATTAGCATCTTCAGGCCGATAATCTCATTGGTGCTACAATTCCGTCTCCATGACAATTTGCTGTCTTGCACTTAATTCCCACGGTCATTTACTTGGCGATGGGCCAAGAAGTTTCCCGCGCAAAGCATCGGTTGGAGTTGTGGACGGCTGTTTGCTGTGCAAGTAGTAGACCTAGTAACATAATTATATAATTGAGAGATAGCTTTCCTACATGTTAATACAGCATTGTCGCCATGTGTGTTTTTCTAATCATCCTAAAAATAACAATTATAAAATCAATATTTATTTCTAAAATTCCTGTAAACATTAATAAACAACGGATGTTCACAATGAATATATATTAGATAAGGCCTAACAGGGTATACTTTCGGATTGTGCAAATGTGGGGTAAGAATAAAGCAACCGTTGATTATCCGTCCAGAGGCCTGCTACAGTGTCGAAAAACACATACGATCTGCACCCTACCATCAACATCGGGGAGAATTAATTTGCTTTTATTTAGCAACTTGGGGAGGAAACTTCTGTTCTGGAAGCTGTGCCACACAAAAATTGTCTGTTAGAATTAGTTGTGCGCTTCCCCTATCTTCATTTTTAGAGTGCATACATAAACTGTCGTCGTGTTCCCCGAGCTACATACATGTAGCAATATTACCGCTTGAAATATTGCGTGCCAGCGGGGATTTCCCGAGGCCGTTTTTCAAACCCCAACTTCGTCTCCACTGGGGCTTTGTTCATGTAGTTTGCCAATAGTGATGGAGCCCGTACTGGGCCTAGGCTGGGGATTGGAAAACGACCCGTGTGTTTTTAGTCCCGAGTTGTGCAATGCATGACAGGCGTGGATTGCGTGCGTGGATCCCGGTGAGTATTGAGCTCGCAGCCGGCCACGCACGCGTGCGGTAGCACCAACAATTTCCCCTGTAATCTTTCCAAAACAAGTCTCGGTAAACGTTACTAGATTTTCGTCATTGACTAACGAAGAATTTGAATGTTTTGTGCTGAATTAAGATGCAAAATATAAGACCGTTATAGACACGGCAGTTAGTATTTTTATGAGGTGTAGTAAAACAAATGGGCCTACAACATGGTTTATTTCTGTAGAATAGTGGGAATTACTGGTCTCACGGTGTAGGTCAGCTCGAAACTATGTACCAGATCCCAGTTGCAAAAAGTACCCGCACAATTTATTACATTTATTTATTAAATGCACGTTCTAAACCTGGCGTGCAGTCCGCGTGTATCCCGTTCGTATGCATGAGGTCAGTAGTGGGATCATGTTTATTCATTTCACCATTGAAGCGATGACAATAGCCTCGCTCATTAAACTTCGCCGCGCTTGAGCGCACACCCCGTCCAGATCGCGGATTCCCGTTCTCCTTGACAACGACGGACCGATCGGGAAGAACGGGGTAAGAACGGGGCAAGAACACACAGTCTTTAATGAGACCGCGCCTTAACCCAGCGGTAATCTGAATGGTAGTATTTATTGGTATACCATTGATTTTTTTCTGTTCGTCTTGAGAACTTTGTCAAGCCATGCCACATTGGTGAAGTGTTAAAGTGGAGGATTTTAGTGGATGCTTTGGTGCAACACATTCATCAACACATTCATTTAGGAAATGAATCAGCTTTGAAATGCTGTACCGCATACCGATAGGTTATGACATTACTACAAGAAAGCAAGAAGTCAGATTTTCCTTCCACACATGTAAAACTAAACTTAAAGGAGAGATATACACCTTTGGAAATTGCTTGAATTATTAGGAATGGGTGAATTTGGGGGGTTGTATTTTATAGTAAATATCGTTTAACTGACCTGTCCGAAGTTATACAATCATGGATGCCGAGAAAAGCAACAAAATATATGTATATCTGAAGATGGTAATATCTGCAAATAGTGTATCCTAGCCTTTAAAGCCCAGTTTTACCCATGTTATATCAAATGCTTTTTTTTGGTACTTACTTTGCGGTCAATTTCGTCCACCCTCACGATAGTATTATCGACCACCTCCTCCAACTCGCCCAGTCGTTGCCCTTGCTCCGACACCTCATTCTTGACGTTGTCGATCTCCTGGCCCTGCTCCGTCACCGTCTTGTCCAGCAGGTCAACATTCTCTTCCGTCTTAGTCACTCGGTTGTCTAGGTTCTGGACGTCCTCCTTTACGTCTTCCACGTCGTCCGCAAGAGCTTCCAAGCTGTGGAAATTGCAAGAAGTCTAGATGTCGCGTTACTGAACAACGAATGGATAATTGTGACCCGCTCAATCGTAATCAGGAATAAGTCGCTGGGGCCGTTTTACGCAATCGGCCGTTGAAGTGAACGCATGGGTGAAAATCGTGACCAAGTCGTTTTTCTGAACATTGTATTTTTAGGAAGTGTAGTTATCACAGATTATTGTCATTAATGTCTTGTATGTGAAAAAACGATAAATAACGATGAAAATGAAGAGGATTTGTGTCCGCTGTCCGTATGATTTTGGTCAATTTTGTTTATTTCAAAGCTGTTTTTCTCGGAATGTGGACTCGGCAAATAAATATAAACCTGTCATCTTCATCAGACCATAACTCGTTAAGCTAAGAAGATACACACTTGTGATGGGTATCATTAGAAAGCTTATGAAATTCCTTTTCTCACCATGTGCATATCTCAAAAGGGCACTATGGTCCAGTGGTTACAGTGTTTGACGTGGGTTTGACCCTGGCAGGAATATGGTGCTTGTGTTCTACTTCTTGGGTAAGACACTTATATAAAGCCCTATATAGGCAACAACATTATTATTATTATTATTTTGGCTTGGAAAAGTGCAATAATTAGGAAATAATAAGGAAAAGTGTCATTTTGACTTGGTAAAAGGTCATTTTGACAAGAAAAGTGACATTTTGACCAGAAAAGTGTCATTTTGACCAGAAAAGTGTCAGGTCAAATATACCCCGAATTCCGATCCGACACATGACTCTTTTAGAGTGTATTCCCGAATAATCTTACCTGCGTCCCTCCATGAAATCAATCAAGCTCTGCACCAAATCAGGTACACCCATGGCCTGGCTCTTCATTAACGGCTCAATGTCGGCTCGGTACTTCTTCAACACCTCCACGTGCTTGCGACCAATTCGCTTCATCTCCATCAGGAGCACGCTGACCCACATGTCTTCGATGGTCTTGAGTTTGTCAATCAGTATTTTCATGCACCGTTCGGCTTGCACCTGTGTGAAGACATGAATTCATCCGGTTATTGAGAAACAAGTGGTTTACGTTAAGTTGGTTTTTCTTTTCAAAACAAGCTTTAAATTTGGCTTTAAGCATCAAAGACCAATTTCATAGAGTTGTTAAGCACACAAATTTGTTTAGCATGACAATTCTTCCTTGTCAAAAACAGGGTTACAAACCAAATATTTAGGTAACATATATTGTTTCTGACTTATATTCAGTTGGTTTTTGCTTAGCATGAAATGCACATAGAGTTTTGGCTGGAAACCCGTTATTTTTGAGCAAGACTTTTTGGTGCTAAGCAAATGTTTGTGCTTAACAGCTCTATGAAATTGGCCCCTGGTGAGATGTGGCTATTTTGACTTGATAATTTTCAGTCTCAAAATTACAGTTTTTATCTGGTTCAAATTGACACTTCTGTGAGTCATTTGCTGGATATTTTTACAAGACATTGTGGCAAAAATATAATTTGAACAGGATAAGGTCGAATATGACTCGTGTGGCATCAGCAGAAGAATCTCCTGTAAGACAAGTCCAATCCCAAGTCAATCACTATAACAAGTGGCCATAAGTAATTAGGTAGGATACACCATTTAAAGATATAGAAAATATTTACTACCGAATTATTAAGAAATATCTTACTAATTTGAAAGTAAATGATGATTCTAGGCATCTAGCAAAATAATTGCGCTAGATATCCTCTAACGGCGATCGCGAAAAAACAATGATAACATAAGAATAACTGCTCGACGCCGGTTTAAAACAATCGCTGTTTTTCGTGCTTTTCTCGGCATCCATGATTGTAAAACTTCGGACAGGTCAGTTAAATGATATTTACTATAAGATACAACCCCCCAAATCTACCCATTCATGATAATTCAAGCAATTACCAATGGTGCATCCTACCTTTGAGAGTGTGAATAATGACAACAGGGCTACATGTGTCATTTAAATAACTTGTCACTTCACTTTCTATCTCCTTGCGACAGGTTATATAGCATCAATTTTGCTGACATTTTTTATTTGTTTGGTTCTCTAAACACGCCTCAGTTTAGTATTCTTTAACCTGTTTAAAGTGACACTAAAGAACAGTTTATAAATACATGTCCGACCTGGTTTATTTGACCGACACTGGCCACAATCTTGGCCACCGCGTGGATGGTGTACGGTGTCTGCTTAGCGACACGCATCAGCTTGTCAATCTTGTCGACAAAACGATCGGGGAACTTGACCGACATGGTTCCTAGGACCATGACAACCTGGTGACACAACTGAGCGTTGGTGACGTCGTCCATCATCAGGTCCAAATGAGGAACGAGTAGCTGTGAGCAGACATTTACTAGTGAAAAACAGTTTCTGCAGTTAGGGTATATTTTGCTTAACCAGTTCGCGCCGGGATTATTTTAACATCACCAAGCCGACGCGCGGGATTATTTTTAACGAAACTCGATCTGAAGCAGGTTCAGAATTTTCAGCCTTGCTCGCTGCTGACAGACATTTCCGGCCTTGCTCGTGGCGTGTTTATGCGTCATCCATTTTGAATCTGGGGAAAACTTTTCGTTTATATTTGTCATCCGGCGCAAACTGGTTAAAAAAAGTATAAAAGCAACAAACCTGATAATTTATATCATCATAACGTAATTTACATAATCATATGCTATGAAATGTGCATCCTAAATTTATGATGACAAGAAATGTTCGAGTTATTTTAAAAATCTACCTACACACTGGACTATAGTCCGGTGTACGTGTAGCATGAATTTCAGACTATGAAATAAACATTTGTTGATAGTAATGCACATATAAAAAATGAGTCCGATATTATGATACCGTCTCTATTAACTGATAGGAATACGCAACTGCAAAAGACTACGATGCATAAACGATTTACATATAAACGTCTAGATGGATATACTTAATTGATTCCTAAGTCGAGCTCCGATTCCTTTAAAAACAACCACTCTGTTACCACTGTACTTTCAGTCACAGATAAAAACAAATGTGTTGAAAGCATTCTAATTACCTTCGCGTTATCCTTGGCTACATCGTCCCACAACATGTATACGTAGGTTTTGTTAGTCTGGTTCATGTCTTCCATTGCCTCAGAAAGCTGATCGAATCTACTGAGTATCTTCTCCGGGCTAACTCCATACAAGGGCTTCAGACACACTGGATACAAATAGGGTAAAATTGTATGTTTTACCCTCGAATTGACGTTATGTACCGTTTGAAATGTGTGTTAGTTAGAGCAGCTTTGACCAAGGCTATTAAGCTACAAAGTTGTTCCCTGAACGAGCGAGCGGAGAATTATGGAGAAAACACAACTCACAGCCCAACATGTCACTTTTCCCGTCGAGGAAGGCTTCCATGATGTCGTCTGCACACGGGGCCAGCAGGTCGGTCTGCTGGTAGAAGCCGGTGATGCAGGCAGAAGCTATTGTCACCAGGTTTTCGTTGTCGCCTTTGAGGATCTGGATCACTCCAGGCACGAAGTCCCTGATGAGTCGCGGGTTGCCTTTATTCTGTTATTACAGAGTTTAAATTACATGTACATCATAAGAGCGTACAGCTGTTGGCATAATGGTAGCAGCGGTGGGATTGGTATAAATAGTGATGCAGTTTGCACATTTCCCGCATTGTACATTTTTTTAGCAGAGACTGGTAAAAAACAACCAGGTTTGATTGTTTAAACAGTTGGTCCTTTTGTCAACTCACAGAGAAAGGGCAATAAGGGTCATATTTACCTTGACTACAAATTTAGAGCTAATAGTAATCGCTATCAACCCGTATCCTGAGAATGGTTGGCCATCTAAGTCTTGCGTCAGTAAATACTGGAAAATCTTATAGATTTCCTTGGAATATTTTGATGGTGACCTGCAGAAATTAATAAGTGATAAGTGTAAAGAGTGTGAATAAGTGCCAAAGATCACGCCCGATTTGTACGATACAACCTGGGAATCAACATTGTGGGGATCACTCAATGAGGATACGACTTTTTATCTGGTGTTTATGACTTCTGACTAGTGCCCTCGAACAAGGATAATGACAATTTGGGAGACCGCCAACATAGGGCAAGATAGCTCAGTTGTGGTAGAGCACCGGTCCGGTATTCCGGAGGTCGCAGTTTTAAGTCTTGACGTGCCAATTTCTTTGTTCCCTTTGAAATTCATGCAAATCTACCTTGTCAGTTTCTCTTGTGGTTTATTTGTGTTCCATTATTATTGAAATTATTGCAATCAGATGAACCGCAAAATTATTGTACCAGTTTGAAATGATTATCTGCCGGGTTCCCCCTTAATGTTCAAGGAGTGAGACGTTTGATGATCAACCACGCTGTATTTTTTCCTATTTTATAGCCAAGAAGCTTTACACGCGGGAACTTGCTAAATATAGGGCTTTGTACCAGTAGAATCATACGATTCACATGACAATTTACCCAGCTCCTTCGAGAGACGTTTCTATCATGCCATTGATGAACGGAGTCTTATCATCTGATAAAGACTCCAGATCCACGCTGCCTGATGTCATCCACTCGTAGAGATTGGTGTACAGTTCCGGCAGCATCTTATCGGTTCCCTGAAGACGAAAAACCAATCTTTCTTAACCCTAACGCTCCTCAATCCTCAAAAATCCTCATTGCAGTTTGAGGATTTTTGAGGATTGAGGCTGTATGGGATTTTTTTTAAATGAGGATTTTTGAGGATTGAGGCACAATGTTGTTTCACAATGTTTCAAGTGTGGAGGAATTTTGAGGATTGAGGCACAATGGGGTTTTCAAAAAATGAGGATTTTGGAGGAATGAGGCTGAATGGGGTTTTCACAAAATCATAATGAGGATTTTAGAGGATTGACTTTTTCAATCCCCAGAATCCTCATTGCAGTTTTGGAGGATTAAAAAAAATGAGGATTTTTGAGAATTGAGGCACATGATGTTGTTTCAAGTGTGGAGGATTTTTGAGGATTGAGGCTAGATGGGGTTTTTAAAAAATGAGGTTTTTTTTTAAATGAGGATTTTGGAGGATTGAGGATGGTTGCTAGCAAAAAGGGCCTAGGGGGTTAGGGTTAATAAATTAATTCCGGTTTATTGTCATCTCATTTTCAGGAAACTAGTTACTTATCGAGGTGATTGGTTACAGTTACTTGTATATAGGTGCAAAAGAGGCAAAACAGTAGAATCCACTGTTCTCACACAAGGCCCTGTGAGAGAAGACAATGAGAATGAGATGGGTTCACGCGCCAAGTTCAACGTGCTATTGCCAGAGCCAAAGCTGTACTCAGAAATTTGGCTCTCAAGGTAAAGGTCCCCCAAGCTAATGTCAAACCAAGGATTCCCCAGGTCACTCCCAACCATGTTGCATCATGCTTGTATGTCCCTCTTTATATGTTTGTTATATGTACACAGCCATTTTGACTCTGAAAAAGATCTTGTTAGGATCGAAGTTTTAGGCCCTCTTAAATTGATTTGTAAATATTTTAAGTACCGGTAGTTCTAGATGTGGGAGGAATATCCCATAAGAACATTCTCAGGAAAACCCACAGCAATCGTGGAAAATGCCCGACTATTTTCAAACACTGCACCCAATTTATTAAATTTAGTTAGTCAACATTTTATTCACTCAATTTCATTTGGAGGAATCAGACTTCGAAAAAACAGCATTAATGTTCTTGGTTTTTCCAGCGTGAACACAAAACTTTACCCCCCAAAAAAAGGGGTCGGCGTCAAAACATCCATAAAACTATGAACACATCCAAGTTTACCAATAATGCAAGTTTACCAATAACAAAAAATTTATCTTACGTCCCAACTAAGTGGGTGCCAGGAGCTTGAAGTGAACGCATGCCCTGCAACAATGTGAAGATCATTCGGCATCTTGCACAGCTTCACCAGAACCCCTACCATGCACTTGCTCACTTTCTTCAAGATTTTGTCTCGGCTATAGAAGAAACCAATTCCAGGAATTTGTTTTGTATCAAAACTGATGTATTGGTTTTTTTTAATCATGAAGCATTTTCCAGCACTCTTCAGTCGCCTAATTAGTCTTTCAGATTTTATTTGTGTTGGCTGGTATTTTTTTGTTTGTACCTTTGTGTATTACAAAATGTGAATTTGGGAGCAGTAAGCTTCTTTTGCTGCTCTCGCATGCACTGTGGTAGTCTTGGTGCAAGACGTTCTTGTTGAGTTAAGCCGCGAATCTGTCAAGAATAACGTCTTGGCCAACTCGTTCAATCTGCCCGGAAAATTCCGGGCAGATTCCTCGCATACCTGTGACGTACCTAATTTGCATAAAAAGTTTATGTATTGCAGAACAAGCGACGAGTCTTGTACCCACACGACTTTGACTCTGACCATTGATGTGCATTGATGATCTCCGTGTACATAGTAGACTAGAGATTATGGACTAGTAATACATGTACAATGTACCAGTCTGTCAGCTCATTATGCAGCGTACTTGTGCGTTTGCGTATTTTTAATATGACCTTTGTTGAATATGCAATAGAGGTCACATTTGGTTATGTCACGTGAGACGAGACGAAATCACCAAGACGTTGTTCTGAGCCGATGTGTGTGGTGGTTATCTGGAAGTTTCCCAACAGCGCCCTCTATTGTTAGGCGCAGGGGCGCTAAATCGCGATAGTTGCGTGATCGCGATAGATGCGTGGTAATGAACGTCTTGCACCAAGACTAGCACTGTGGCGATTATTTTTGCGAATATGAATATTTGAATTACGCGGTGAATTCGCCCAAAAATTGCGATTGGATAGTGAATATTTTCATCTCGGTCACCCGTCGGTCGTCCCTCGACCTCTCCTTAAATATCTTACGAATATATTACAAATGCTTACCAACGCTTGCCAATGCTTGCCAATGCTTTACGAATAGCTAACGGACGTTGCCAACGCTTACGCACACTTTACCAACGTTACCAATGGCTTACCAATGCTTACGAAAATCGACGGCGAATGACCATCTTCACAACATTCGCTGAAATTTAGGAAGCGCTTCCTAAATTGACCGATCTTCGAAAGGAGGTGGAGAATGACTTGTGAACGTTCCGAATTTGTTACCACCGCTTACAAAGACACGGCGAATGTTGTGAAGTTTGAGCGATTGTCAAATATTCCCATTCGTAAGCACATTCGCTAGCATATTCGCCACAGTGTGAGAGCAGCATTAGAGTCTAAAAAGAGTTCTTAGAGTCTTAGAGTATTTCTTATTGTGGTTTCAGTATTAGGTATTTTGTTAAACTTACTCAAATCCTTCCATCATAGCTTCGATGCAATCCTTCAGAGCCCCACCCATATCTGTGCGGCTAGGTAGACGGTCCTTGCCCCACCCATCATCGCTCTTGTTTTTCACTATCGCCACGGGGACCTCGAAAGTTTGGATCAACTTTTCTGCCGACGCGATGTGTTGCTGAGGCATAGAAAAGTATTGGCATGAGACCGAGAAAAGGAAGTTGTGAGTTTATGATAATAAACGCCATAAACAAATTATCGCGGTATATAGGAAAGAAGGAAAATCAATTGTTGGGGTAATTTGTTTACGATTGTCTGTGCGTCTTTTGGTCCTACTTTGTTTAATTTTATGATACTTTTAACAATATTCCTTTGTTTTTACTAAAGGCAGAAACTTAGTGATCATTAACCAAAGCATCATGCTTTAGTATAAAACAAAATATCCTTCCAAACAATGTCACGTGGGTTTAGGATTACAATTTCTTGTTTCAGCCATTAGGCCTTCTACAACCCCGTAAAAGGTGTCACTACATTTGGTTCAAAGATAACTTGTTGCCTTTTAAATAAAAAACAGTCACTCTCAAATTGTATTTAAAAAAAAAGACTATTATTTTGACTAAAAAGGGGAACAAATCAGCCGCCAAGAATTGGTCAATACAATTCCAATAATTAGTAAAATACAAATTGTGTGTACGGCCGTACCTTATGCGGAAGTTATGATGCACTATACCATGCATTGCATAATGGAATTTCGGCTTTATTTCCTGGATGGAAGTTTTGTGGTTGTACATGTATGTACTGAAGGAGGAAAAATAGTTATATTTTGTGTAAGCTGTCCAGTCAATTTGAAGAATTTAAGAACCTGTTTTTTGGTCACTCGTAGAACAATTATATAACCACTGGCACTGCAGCACTTGACATGTAATTTTAATCACAGCATGATAATTTAAAGGTGCCTCTATAAATGGGCAACAATAGCAAATATTCTAAAACGAAACTTCCCCCAAAAAAAATAATATACTACTTGATTGTCACTTAATAAATAAGATCATGCATTCATTGAAGGATATTGCGCCTTGTACCCACATGTATTTTATGTACTGCTGCTATCTTTTTCAGGAAAAAGAAAATCTAGATTCCTCATATAAATGGTTAGGAATACCGGTAAGAGTCGACCAAACTATCGCGAGAAATTAAAGCTTTTGTTTTTATTTAAAATACTGCTCCCAACTGCCCAAATTTAGGTAGGATTTGCAATCTGGTATATAATGTGATGATAATTATTTTCCGTACTTAACAAACAGAGATCATACCACAAGAGGGTGCAAGTCCAGACAATTAATTAACCCCAACACTAATTCCAATACAAATTTTCACACAAACATTTGGGACAATTGAGTCCCAAAACGTATTAAAGCTGAATCAGTCGACCATGTCAAAAGAACCATGCGTAGATCAGTCTAATCTGATAAGCCTAATCTTGGTCTTCAAATTGAAAACCATGTGCCATGATGTGGCTTACTCTCCTGTGCAAAAAGTTGAAGAAAAATTCCCCTCTTAAAATTGTTTGAGACTTCAAACTTGGCTAGTGAAATACTGAAGAACCTCTTCTTTAATGAGCGTCATAAAACATTTGGAGAATTAATTTATCAGCTAAATAAAAAAAGTGAGCAAAGTTGGCCTGAAATTGTTTGCATGATTTTCAGCACTGTCTATTTGATTTATTTTCTAAATAGTTTAGTCAATCTGTTCACACATCACTAAAAAACTTCCAGGTTTTGTTGATAAGTAACTTTGTTACTAGTGATATACTAACATCCCTAGACCAAAAGCAAATGGTTTTGTTAGTATTGCTGGATCTCTCAGCAGCATTCGACACAGTGGACCACGAGCTATTACTTGCCAGGATGTCCCGTGTTTTTGGCATATCTGGTGATGTGCTGAAATGGTTCCGCTCGTACCTAAGTGCAAGATCCCAATCTGTCGTCATAGCTGACTCTACATCAGAACAACGGAACATGGATTGTGGCGTTCCGCAGGGGTCCGTCCTGGGACCTATCCTATTCACCATGTACACTTCGCCCCTGGGGGATATCGCAAAGCGTCACAACATGGATTATCATCTCTATGCTGACGACACACAACTCTATGTTGCCTTCAAACCAGGAGTCTCAGATCTTGCTGCATCTCAAAAGATTCAGGACTGTATGGCTGAGATGCAATTGTGGATGGAAAGTAATTTCCTGAAACTAAACAATGAGAAAACAGACATTCTTCTTATTGGCTCAAGGCATCAACACTCAAACTTCAGAATGCAACATGTCACCATCAGTAATGGTCATGAGCTGGCTGTTTCAGCAACCGTACGGGATCTTGGTGTTATTCTCGACAACAAGCTAAACATGAATGCTCACATCTCGGCTGTTTGTAGAAGTGCACACTATCATCTGAGAAACATTGCCAAGATAAGGAAATACTTGTCCGACTCTGACGCTGCAAAGGTCATTCATGCACTTGTCACATCACGGCTGGACTACTGCAATGCAGTGTTGGTGGGCCTTCCGAATTCTTCTGTGTCCAGACTGCAAAGAGTTCTTCACAAGGCCGCAAGAGTTCTGGCACGTGTGAAGAGGAGCGAGCATATCACCCCAATCCTGCGACGGTACCATTGGCTCCCAGTTCAGAAAAGGATTGAATACAAAATCCTTACGCTTGTATTTAAGGCACTCTACGATATTGCACCCAAGTACCTAAAAGATCTCCTCATCATAAAGTCATCCCATTATGCACTCCGCTCTTCATCCTCCACCATCCTTGAAGTCCCCAGAACCAGAACCGCCTTTGGTGATCGTGCATTTGCCCATGTTGCCCCTGCTCTTTGGAATAAATTACCAAGTGACATTCGTAACATCCAGTGCTTAGAAACATTCCAGAAGCATGTGAAGGCGTTTCTGTTTACTCATAGCTATTAATATAATGACATTTGTTAAGTTTTGGAGAGAGACTGTTTTGTAGCGCATTGAGTAAGTTTTTAGAGAAGTGCGCTATACAAGTACTTATTATTATTATAAACAATTAATACCTTCCAATTGATGATCTGTTTCTCTTTAAACATATCTTTGGCAAGGTGGTAGTATTTAGTCGCTCTTTTTTCCAGGCACGTCTGACACAACTCCAGCATGATTTTCTCGTGCTCGTTATTCCTAAGACATAATTCAACAGAAATAACCAGTCATCAAAATCAGGGTTAATTTTACAAACCCATTTTTTCAGAATTACCCACAGAGAGCAGCTGCCTATAGATCCTAGTCCAACAATTTGGGACTCTCAATACCATGGGTACTGTACACGAGAGTCAAAATTGTTTACTACCAAATTATTACAAAATATCTAACGTATTTGAACATAAATAAAGACTGTAGACATCAAGCAAAATGATTGAGCTAAATATCCTGTTCAGAAAAATTGAATTTAATAAGAAAAATTCACGATTGACGGAATTGCGAAAAAAGACAAGAACAAGAAGAACAACGTACTGCCCGACGCTGGTTGAAAACGAGCGCCATTTTCCTTGCTTTTTTTTCGGCATCCATGATTGTAAAATTTCGGACGGGTCATTTAAACACAAATATACCGCAAGGGAAAATACAACCCTCCAAATCCACCCATTCTTGATAATTCACGCCACGAGCAAAGCCGAAAACTTCTATCAGCAGTGAACAAGACCGGAAATGTAATGTGTGTGCTTCCCAATACCATCGGGTAGAACCCGCCTCGGATTGAGTTTTGGGCATTACTAATAATCCCGCGCCTCTGCTCGGTGAATGTTACAATAAACCTCTCAAAACTATATAAACCTATAAAAACTATAGGGACCTACTTGGATTTGACCTCCTCAAAAACCTGTTTCGCAAGAGCATCTTTCAGGTCGCCGTATTTCTCCGTGATGTCCTTGTCGTCTCGTATCGCCTGAAGAGCCAGCGGCATGTATGAATCAACGGCCGTGGGATCTTTCTTGATAAGCTCGGCTACTTCCTTGGTGCTCGACATTTTGGCGAACACGCCGGTTTATAGTCCGTTTTTCCCTCACAAATGTCTTTTTACCGGCGTTCTCGTCACGTCACTGACGAAGTCAATTCACTGAAATCCAGAGAGTTTAAATAATACGTTCAGACCGAGGCTTCTCCATTTTATTTTGATTAAGCGATGGTTGTCAAAATCCAAACTTTTGTGATCTGTACTGTGACTGATCATGTTGCACCGGATGGACTGTACAAGTATATTGTTGTAGTCTGTTGTTCCCATGCAGGAAAAGCCAAAGGTCACCCATTTACCATGCGGGGTGCAGTTATTAAAATAAGATTGCGACATGTAGTTATTCATAAAGTACTTGATCAAGTATTTCCTCGTACCATAAACACACACACAAATCCGGTAAAAATTTACAGGAAATTACCTGGCAACCATGGCTGCCAATGGATTTGTTGAATTAAATGTATGTTATATGTATTACAAAATGGTTTCAACTAAATTCGTCTAGAATGCATAAATTCCCGTCCATGTGTTTCAATATTCTTGAACAATAAACTCATGTAAATTTTATTAGACAGATTATTTTATTCCCAAACCCTTTGGTAATTTATAGGTAGGGATACACCATATTTGAAGATATCAAAAATAATTACTACCCAATTATTAAGAAATATTTTTCTTATTTGAAAGTAAATAATGATTTTAGGCATCCAGCAAAATGATTGCTCTAGATATCCTGTAATTTTCTGAAAAATTAAATTGTATAACAAAAAAATTGCGATCGCCCAACGCCGGTTGAAAACAAACGCTGTTTTTCGTGCTTTTCTCGGCATCCATGATTGTAAAACTTCAGACAGGTCAGTTAAACGATAGTTACTATAAAATACAACCCCCCAAATCCACCCATTCATGATAATTCAAGCAAGTACCAATGGTGTATCCTACCTATAGAAAGAGGGATAACATGTGAAAACTCCATGCATTGATATTTGCAGCACACACAAAGTGCGCGAGCTTTGAAATATTTGATAGAACTCTTGTAGATATTTTTGGACAATTTTTGAATATTTTAGGGTGGCATGGGTGGCTTGTGTGTTTAAAGCGCTTGCCTCTCACCAATGTGGCCCGGGTTCGATTCCCGGCCGGATATGTGAGTAGAGTTGTGCGTTGGTTCTCTCCTGTGCCACGAGGGTTTTTTCCAGGTCATCCGGTTTTCCTCCCTTCTGAAAAATCAAACACTTTCGATCTCAGGCTGTGCTCCGTAGTCATAATGAGTCGATGTGGCCGGCTGCCATAGGCGCCTTTACGTGCCAGCGACTCGACCACGTTGTAGCCGCGTCCTTCGCAATTCAGCACACCAGCTGCGAGTAACGATGATTAGCCTCCCCAATTATTATTATTATTATTATTATTATTATTATTATTATTATAACAAGGACAGTTCTATGTTTAAACAAAAGTGTTCAGACTTTAAACTTCGTAATTTTTTGTTTATTGTAATTGGTAAGCAAAACAATGCCATCGTGTTGACTTTGATTTTATCACAACTCATTTACCTGCGCTGTTGTATTGTCTATGACTCAAGAGTACCACCAGCATTAATACATGCAGCACAAACAAAGTGTAACAGTTAGACTTAGAAACCTTTCACAGAACTCTTGTAGATTTGATTGTACAGATTATTTTATTCCCAAACCCTGCACGAGACAACGAGGGCTAACATTAATAACATTGGGAGTCCAGACTTTTAGACCGAGTTATTGGCCTCTAGTAATCGCTTTTTTAACATTTGATGTCCAAATGTTAAAAAAGCGATAACTAGAGGCCAGTTACGTCGGTCTACCAGACTTCACACTTCGTAAAAATATTGTAAATGCAAAAACCAATGTCAGCATCAGATATTAAAACAAAAATAACTTACCCTGTAAGAATTGTCCACATTGCCATAGGCTATTGTCCGTACGCAAGAACTTCAATCTTTAGTGTGCAATGACAAAAGGTTAAGATTTGTTAAGGATATATCTAGAGTCTAAATAGCGGTAAAATTGGTAGTGTTGCTATTGTATTAATACCATGGCTGACTGACAGTCATTATATACACGCTCTGCTTATCGCTCAGTGTTTTTGTCAATATTAGGATGTTTGCATGTAGGCGTCCATTGATCAAGCGCCATAGCAACACTAAGCAACCACGCACACACAAACGTAAAATAGCAACCATAATAATAAAAGTAGGTTGGGCAAGGCCATTCGCATTTAACCCTAACTCCCTCACCATTGTTATTGAACAATACAATTCCTTCAAAATCCTCCAACTTCCTTTGTTGTGTAAGGAGTTAGGGATAATATGCATATAATTTGCAGTGAACTTGAGAAAATTATATAAGGGCTCCCTGTCGAGACTATATATTGCGTAATCGTTCGTGTGTACATGTATCTTAGAGTATTCCATGTACAAGTACAACCCTATCAAACAACTTGATACATTATTTTTCTCCCAACTCAAAGTTAATTTCGTACTTGAAATAACAAATGGGATCAAGAAGGCAAGGATATTTATGCTAAAAGAATGTGCACGACTAAAGTGGAATTTTTGCATGTTTTATAACACATCATCCACATTGGCCAAAATCGAGTTGCATTGCAATTCCAGTGTCTTTGTGACTATATTATGGCCAAAAAAACTAAAATTCAAAAGGCAGAAATACTATTCGACGAGCAGCTGAAAATGTATAAAATATGCTCAAGAAAAACGCAATGTTTGGTTTGGGAGGCTAATTTTATTGCACCAACAGTACACCATCAAGCATCCAGTGTTATGTAAAATACCAACCATCAACTCGCTATTTTATAGACCATCAATCCCATCATCATTCTTATAATGCTGCTTTTGTTTCTTTTCCTGTATGGTTCTTAGGTTTACAGAATATTAAGAATCCTAGCACAGGTGAACTTCGTCGTGGACTTTCTACACCACCATGGATTGTGTGCACTAGGAGTAGGAGAGATATGAGCCACTAATTTCCCCCCCACTACTTACATTTTCTATCAGTGGAGGAATGTTCATTCCTAAAGCCTCTCCAAGTCCATCAGCCAAAAGAGGGAGAGGAGTATCTCAATTTCTGTTTGCTAGCCGTGTTGTTTGCTAGCCGTGGATATTTGACAATAGAGACTAATTACACAGGTGTCGTTTGATCATCAAATATCTGTGCTCACATATTTGGCTCACCTGAATCCTCCAAAACTTACTATGATTATGTTGTTTACACTGTTAGAGCATAAATTATTGGAACAGGTCCTGGTCAACTAAACTCTTGTTTATGATGCCTATGACTACTTTATAACATTATTACAACCTATAAATCAAAAGCAATTTGAAAAAGGTTGGTTTTGAGCAGCCTCTAATCTAGACCCAATAACTAGGGCATTTTCAATCCTTTTTTCAAATTTTGGATTTTGTCTGTGTCATTCTTGACAGACAAAATTCAAATTTTGAAAAAAGGAGTGAAAACGCCCCAATTATTGGGTCTACCTCTAATCTATTTTAAGACCTCAAATCTACTTTAACTTGGCCTCAATCTATTTTTAAAACAAACCTTCCTGGCATGTAAATCGTTAAAATGTACTTCGAAAGAGCTACAGATGGTACTGACTACTCTACTAAAGAAGTTTCAAGATTTTCTATAAAAGTCACAGCAAATGATACGTTATTTAATACGTTACAAAATGGATTTTATTTTTTGTCTAAATATTTTGTCAAGTTGTTTTTATTTACTTAGCATTTGGATTTTCTTTTACGGGTATACAGGTTTTTACTTTTGAATTATCTATGTAAAAACTTATTTTTGAATATTGTAGGACAGAGACGAATGCTACTTGGACCCAAATATCACTTTGTTCAACATTTGGACATGGTCGGGTGGTTTGCGTCGGGTGATATCACCCGACCTTATCCAAATGTTGAAAAAATTTGGGTTGAATATTTGGGTCCAAGTTACTCGGACTAGGCGGATGCAGGAATTTATGAACGAGTCCTAGCCATGGGCGGATGGTGTACTGTAGGGGCTCTCCCCCAGAATTTTTTTTACAGTAGAACTAATTAATTAGCTCCGAGGTGTATTCTGGGACATTATGAGCCTATGTGATATTATCACCCGACCATGTCCAAATGTTGAAAAAGGTGATTTTTGGGTCCAAGTTACTCGGACTAGAATGATTTGTAATTATCATGCCAGGTTTTAGGCTGGATGTTTAACTTACCAGGCGCAGACATTTACCAAAACCAAATGTTATCTTGTTCAGTTGGCCCATTAGCCTCTGTCATGAAATGACGAAAATCAACCGAAGAGGGCGTTTTGCGGAAATTTGTCAATATGGCTTTCGAGCTCGCGCGTAAAACTAACGTAAGTAGCCATACCATGGAGGAAAGACAACAGATAGTTAATGAATTGCGGGGAAATACTTAATAAAAAATGGCCAATCATAAAACTAGATTTTCTTTCCTGCACTTGAAAAGACCCGCCGTGTATTTATGCTCCTTAGAAAACCGGTTAGGCCAAATTAACATTTAAACAAAACAAAAAATTCAGTGGCACTGAACTGAAGCTTTATTTGAAAGCCATATTTGAATGCCATACAGTAAACAAACAACTTGATACATGTACAAGCAATATTATTTTTGTATTTTTAATTATTTACACACAAGCACTTGGTTCACATAATTACTATATGGACGTTAAACCTCAAAATTCCTGATCCTGCAATGTTAATTTAAAAACCAGTTTTAAATACTGTCACATTAAATGTACAGACGCCTGTGAAATCTAGTAATATTTTATCCTTTTATTGACTGAAACCTGACATTAAAAGAAGTTCGTAAATATTAAACTTGGATTTTCCAAAAATTATTCAATTGCGCCACGACCAATTAGGGAGCACTCGGTCGATTGTGTGCACAATTTCTGGACGCCACCGTTTTGGTTTTTTTCGGACTAAAGCTTACACCTAAATTGTTAACAGAGGGTAAATAGCAAGCATTAATAACATTAATAACATGGTAAAGGTACAATGAATTTGCAGTTTGTTAACAAAGAAGTATGGCAACATTGCATGAGGAAAGTCGGCCCATCACTAACTGTTTATAAACAATGTAAACGTCGAAGTACAGCTATAGCTCTCCCAAAGGTCGAGTTGTCCCAAAGGTCGAGTTGTCCCAAAGGTCGAGTTGTCCCAAAGGTCGAGTTGTCCCAACGGTCGAGTTGTCCCAACGGGCGAGTTGTCCCAACGGGCGAGTTGTCTCAACGGGCGAGTTGTCTCAACGGGCGAGTTGTCTCAACGGGCGAGTTGTCTCAACGGGCGAGTTGTCTCAACGGGCGAGTTGTCTCAACGGGCGAGTTGTCTCAACGGGCGAGTTGTCTCAACGGGCGAGTTGTCTCAACGGGCGAGTTGTCTCAACGGGCGAGTTGTCTCAACGGGCGAGTTGTCTCAACGGGCGAGTTGTCTCAACGGGCGAGTTGTCTCAACGGGCGAGTTGTCTCAACGGGCGAGTTGTCTCAACGGGCGAGTTGTCTCAACGGGCGAGTTGTCTCAACGGGCGAGTTGTCTCAACGGGCGAGTTGTCTCAACGGGCGAGTTGTCTCAACGGGCGAGTTGTCTCAACGGGCGAGTTGTCTCAACGGGCGAGTTGTCTCAACGGGCGAGTTGTCTCAACGGGCGAGTTGTCTCAACGGGCGAGTTGTCTCAACGGGCGAGTTGTCTCAACGGGCGAGTTGTCTCAACGGGCGAGTTGTCTCAACGGTCGACTTGTCTCAACGGTCGACTTGTCCCGAGTCGAGTTGTCTCAACGGTCGACTTGTCTGACATCCGCTAGCTACGCACGTACGTATATAGCGCAGCACGCTTTCACAAACTGACCATTTTTTCAGTCGCTGTTTCTTTTTCTTTCGTAATTTTACGGTTTTGGATGACATTTAGCCTTATGCCTACGGTTTATCCTTTCGAAATAACCACAGCCTTTAGAGCTCCGTCGTAAGCCATAAAGTTCTGACATCGACGACACACGTGTTGCTGTTGGTAAGCGCCGCCATTTTGACAATTTTCCTCGCGTTGACCTTTTAGAAAGGTCATGACAGAGGCTAATGGAGGAATAAGAAGTTGGCCAAATATCCGGTTAAGATCGCGCAAGGCATGACGGGAAAACATGGCGAAGCAAGATCGTAGCCATGGTAACGAGGCATTACACAATGTGTACGGGGCACGCAGTGCACGTGTATATTTTGCGTCAACGTCAACAAACAGCCGCTGGCGCGCACTTTTAGATGCGAGATCAACGTTTGTTTAGGACTTTTGCTTGAGCTTCGAAAGAGTGTGGACGTCTTTTAATCGGTCGCAGCCCGACTCTTAACTGCGAGTGGTGAGATTTATTTTCCTTATTTAGCTCGCCTTCTTACTTTATACCTGCTTGCTTTTCCTTTGCTGCTTGCTTTCTTGGCTATACCACATTATTTTCTTTACATATACATATAACGCTTCGCCTTCGGTCGTCGGACCAACATGGACGACGAATCCGAGGAGGAAGACATGTCATGGGACCTTCTATCCCAACAGCAACTATTCCAAAACAGGAACAGACAACAATACGACCAACCACGGTCAACTTTAGACAAATTAATGAGCCAAGCTCAAGAAGACAAGGATATGCATGCTGACGAAAATGATTCTCAAGTCTCTGTGAAAGCAACAAACAAAAGAAAAACACAAAGTCAAAGCGACAATTCCAGCGACTCTGATAACAGTTCCTATAGACAACAAAAAAGAAGAAACACATACTCCACCCAAGGAAACCCTACCATAGTAATCATAAACTCACCAGATGTCAAACTTGCCCAAATAAACCCGCTAAAAATTGCTAAGGCACTAAATGCAATAGGAAGTGACATCATACAAAATGTGACTAAAACTAATCAAGGTGGCATTAGTGTCAAATGCTACACCCCCGGACAGGCCAACAAATTGAGGAAAATCTCCATTCTTGGAAAATGGTCAGTCACCACCGACTATGCAAAATCAGAAATTCAAAGTAATTAAAGGAGTTATTTCTGGCGTTCCTCTAGAACTCACAGAACAAGACATAATCAAAGAATGCAAAAAAGCAGGCGTAATAGAGGTCCGCAGACTCACATTCAGAAGAAATGGTCAAACAGGGAAAAGCCTTTCTGTCTGCCTTACATTTAACACACCTCACTTACCCCAGAACATCAAATTCGGCTATCAACACTTTGACATCAAACAATACATTCCACCAGTCATTCGCTGTTTCAATTGCCAACGACTAGGTCATACAGCTACAAATTGTCGAAGCAATACCAGATGTGTTAGATGTAGTGGAAACCATACTTATGAAGAATGTGACCAAAAAGACCAGGTGAAATGTAGCAGATGTGGTGGAAATCACTCCTCTGCCTACGGCGGATGTAACACCATGAAGCATGAAAAGAAGATACAAGAAGTAAGAGTCACTTACAACATTTCCTATGCTGAAGCTGCCAAATCCATAAGAACAAATATTACTGTCCATGCGGAAAAACCTAGGGATACATATACACCTACAATAACACCTAAACAAACTCAAATCTGGTCTGAACGAAGAAATTGGACAATCCCACAAACTCCTCAAGTCGTAAATGATGTACCGGTACAAAGAAAACAAAACATGTCCTCTGTTAACAAAATATCGGTAGATGCATCCACCCAAACTGATCAAATTCCAGTTGCTTGCCAAACTGAACCAACCTCAACTTACCTACAACCTGACAAATCTCTGATAGAATTGCTTATCGGAACACTTCAAATCTGGGAGACAACTAAAAAAAAGGAAAATAGAGAATCAGAAATAAAGACCCTAGTTGAACACTTGTACCATCAGTTAACTAGAACTCACAATATCAAAGAAAAACAGAGCAGACATAATGATTCCTCGCAATCCCCTGATAAGCCGGTTCGACA